>OX438829.1:3982500-5310000 GCA_949315975.1 Eudonia truncicolella
GTTTTCTATTTGAGTTTTGGTACACTCATACCCACTTTTTATTTTGAGAGTAAACAAAGTCAAATTATTATTAGTCAAAGTAATTTTCCTTCATAGTCTTAAAAAAAATATAAAAAGGGTTCCCAATCAACACCTGAATCTCCTGGAATGACCGGCAGATTCCGACCTCGTGGCCCTACTCAGTAAGTCCTGTAAGAGCGTCATTTCTTGACATTTTAAAAATTTATTGAAAATGTCGTTTCATAAAAGAAAGTCATAACTATGAAGTTGTTTCAATCTGTAACTGCCGCACACAGATGCATGAATCAATGTTAATTTGAAGGCAAGCTGTCTTTAACATAGTGGCTGTAGCTCATCACATGTTGTTGTGTGTTTATATGACCATACGATCTAAGTACTAGATTAGATTTGTTAATGTTCTCACTAAAAATTTGATCTATATTGTTTTGTAAAAGCGAAGACCTGTTATTGCCTATCAGTGTTTATAATACTATTGTATAAAATTTGAAAAAGCTGTTATTTAAAAAAAATGAATTCTTAGTTCTTCAAGTGTTTCACTGCAAAATAGTACTTTCTACCTCAGTATAAAGACTATTTTACAATGCATACGTGCCAAGTATCATTTGTTGATTGACGTCTCTGAGTGCGGCACTTGACGGCGCAATTCGTATTGCGCGTAAGTGATGTTAAACGTAATTCCTCGGCCGCAAGAACAAGCGGATTCTAGTTCGCTGCGTTCGTTTATCTTGTTGCGCGTTGAGTTTACCATTGGCTTCAATAATCTGATTTCCTTAGCGCTTTTACTTTGGTAAGCTCGGTTGGCTTTTACCTTTATAAAGCTCGGTTTCTCATGGCGCGTACTTTATATATATTATTTTTAATTTCTTGTTCTAAGTTTTCATGATTTATTTATACAAGTGCATTGTTGGTTCACTTTCATAATCCTAATAATATAAACTGTAGCTACATAGATCTACTTATAATCAGCGCCACTTATCGACTGAAATGAAACGTAGCCCCAACTTGAAATGTAATTTCTCTTCACATAGATCCTCCTATATTATTCTAAGAATATTTTCACGTTTGATAGTGACTTTGTCGTCTTTTGCTAGATATGTCTAGAGTAGTAGTAGGTACATAGGTTGAATCACAACGAGTGTCTTCTAAATAATATTTGCTAGATAAAATGTTTCCTATTGTTATCGTTTAAAGTTTACATTTGATTACAAGGTGGCGTTACCTGAAGTATAGGATAAGAGGAACGGCCGTCAGGAAATGGTAAATACCTCAATGTCGTATGATCGAGACAAATGATAGTGGCCAGTACATTTTGTGTGCGTACTTAAAAGCTCGTTGGCTCATACCTTTAAACAAAGTCTTCTAGTATTCAAGTCTTCGGGATTTATATATTGATGAGGTTAATTGCTTTATATTCATGTACTTGTAATGTTTGTACTCTGATGTAATTTATCAAAATTTTACGTAAACACTACTTATTAAATTCAAACTCTTTATGAATCTACATGCATTTATTTGACATGATTATTTTATGCCGGCGTCGAACCCTTTGTAGAGACGACCAACACCTCAGTCTCCCAATGATCACAAACCCTGCAAAATATTCGAAACGTCAGGATAAAAATAATATGTGAAATAAACTGTATAAAGTATTTTATTCTATTCAGATATATTCATTGTTAAAAAAAAACTAATAAGTTATGAGTGTAAGCATTTACAAAAAAGCTAAAGTCGTTGATTATTTTTACTAGTGGAATTTAAATGCTGAAAGCATTATAAGTTTATTTATTTAGCTAAGAGCAATGGGAATATTATTATGTTAATTATGATTAAACAATTTCGGTTGTAGAGCATTTATGAACGGCTGTCATTCCATTTTTAATTTATTTAGTTCGATGTGTCATTTGTACGAAATTGTTTTAGTTGAGTGATAAATGTTTATGATAGTCTAAAGGTCAGTTTCAACATTTCTTGTCCGAGCTTATCCATTAAAGATGTCTACCATACAATATGTATTATTGTATTCATATAATTTAACGATTTTTAAAATTATTGTTGTTATATATATATAATTTATATATTCTTAAAAGTATTTTATCTAGCTGTCATGTATACCATATTTATACAGCGTGTCCAAAAAACTAAATATAATCCTTTAGCTGCTCTAGATAATCGTTTTTTTTTTAAATTACCATACAAGATAAAATATAAAAGGAATGTAAAACAGTAATACTATTTTTAAATTAACATTAACTAAGCAATGTTTTAAAGTAATTGGCACGGTCTGTCTCGTCAATTTTTTTTACACTACAGGCTATCAAAGTCAGCCGTTTGATTTAGTTTTTATGAAAAATTTGCATAAGATTTTTTTATGTGGTTTTCTTAGTACTTTATGGAACAAAAGAATATTGTTTTAGATGAAACAAATAACCATAAGTATTTTAAAAAAAATGGAAAAAAGTTATCATTTGTAGAAATGGCATGAAATAAACTAAACGAGGGAAGATTTTTCTAAAAAAATTGAAAAAAAATACGATTTTGAAAACCGTGAGACTTTCACTAAACTAAAATTCCAGAATGCGGTAGGACATGATGTGACCCACCCGCAGCTAAAGGATTATCTTTCGGTTTTTGAACACGCTGTATATGTACGTATGTATGTATAAAAAATATTCAACCTTAAAAGTTTGAATATTTGTTCTCCACTTTTGTTATCGCTGATAATTTCACCTACTATCCAATATTGCAAAGGTCTTAAATAAATTAATATAATACTATAAAAAATAATGAGACTATGGTTAGGTCATCTGATATATCACGAGAACTGTTGAAACTGGTCCTTAGCGTGTGTGGACTATACTTTTAGTAGATGAATTAGTATTGCTTGCAGCCAAACTGTTCCCAAGACTATATTTTGTTTTACTAAGATATAGAGACGTATGTTGTACTATTTTGATATTGTAATGTCGCGCCAGTATTGTAAACTATATAAATGACACAATTTGACTGTTAGGCGATTGTCCAATCAATAAGGTAACGAATCTCGTTTTGATATGTAAAAAAAAATGTTATTTACCGATTACATATTGCAGCGTTCTTCCCAGTTGTAAATAAAAGTATAAAGTAAAAAGTTGAAATAAAATTTGTACAAACGCTAGTAGTTACTTGTGTATATCTAAAGCTAAAGTTAATTTGCTTTTTTCTTAAATTATTTTTTAACGTTATATGCACTTTTTATATCGAAATTGAAGTTACTTGTCCTCTATGAATGCAATAAAGTTAATTGTGTGAACGTCTCTTTTACACATCTAAAAAAGACATTCTGATAAAGTACTACCAACTTACAACTAAACAGTTGGGAAACTTAAAAATGCCACTAAATGTTTTTGTAACAAATATGTTGTGGCGACAAGTAACCTCGGTTTATGTTATCTTTTTTTGTTACGTACTGTCTTGATCTACTCATTCGCACCCTTCATTAATTTGTTAACTTCTGTTAAGCTCTTTTAGATTTTTATTTCTCACATTTTTGTTGTAAATCGAGCTAATTGTGTCGTGTTAATATAATTTTGTTAGTGACGAGAAAATGCACTGTCTTCCTAGAATGTCTGTGTATTAGTACATATTTAAATGTTACAGTTATTCGTATATATAAATTACGAGATTTTTATAATTATAAATGTTGCACAATTAAAAATAATTTTAAATTAAATTTTGACAAAAGCAAAGTCGACGGTGTGCTTCATCGATTGAATTATAATTTGTCATTCCATTCATATCCAATGTCGATATAAGATCCTGTACAAATGTAAATATAAGCGAGCCTTATTGCTATTGTTTTACTGATCATTCCAGATAATTTTATTGAATAAACGATTGCAATTTAAGATTTGGACTTGTTTACTGTAAGCAAAGAGAAAATTAAAATTTTTTACATTTATAAATTGACATTAATATTGTTAAGTTAATTTGGGTGCATTGTGGTGGTGTCTCCGAGTGTGGTAAGGTGGGAGTGGCGGCGGTAGAGGATGTACTAACGTTGGTTGTTGCGCAGCGCGGCGGACGCGAGGCACGCGCTCGTCCGGCTGGCACAGTGTAAGTACGGGCATGGCTTCGCTTCACCACTTGTGTCGCCTGCACCCGCTTGTTCCGACTAACACGTAGGGATGTTACCCAGCGCTCCCCGAGCACGGGGCTATATGAATGGCTCGGTCACGAAAACGTCTGAGGAGTTATTTCGCAGCGTTATTTCAAATATATCGTATATTGCTCGTATATAGCGTCCTGGAGTCGAAAATCTATTTATCTGTTACTTTATAACGTGTAGAGTAGTCTTCAAATTATGTAATAGTTTTTTTTTTTTTTTTTTATAAAAACGCATGCTTTATCCGTGGACGCTAATGCGATATTGCTACGATTTGAAGCGCTCTATCGTAGCCTTTTAGATAAGCACACACGCTCGGTTATCGCATGACGCAGTAGCGAACGCCTCTCGGCGCGTTTCCGTGGCCGGGTGTAGGGGGACGGCCGACGGACGATCCGTCCGTGGGCGGTCTCGCAGTGAGGCAGTGTGTGTGGCAGCCTGACGGAGACGGCGCGCCTGCTGCACAACGTGCGCAACGTGTTTTCCCGCCGCTCCGCCACGCGCACGCACCTCGAACTCGAGCTGTCGCGTGAGTACCGCACCACACCAGGGTTGCCAACTAACGCTAGGCAATCAAAGTCGAGATAATACACCGTGAATTGACACCTCGCGCGGAGCCATTTGTCGAATGAAGTGCTTCTGGATTAGCTACAGTAGAGACAAATGGGACAAATATGTTCTGTTTATTACACAGTTATATTTGTGCAATAACTGTGCAATACACATTATTATCTATATTTTCGTATAATTCGCTGTTAATTGTTGATGATTTATTGTTGGCATGATAAAGAATATATTTACAAAAGCAAAGTTTAATTTTTTTACATAAAATAAAACAATCTATGCATACTAACAAACGCAGCAGAAATATTAAACACTGCATACATTACAGTAAAATTTACAGCCCAGTGCAGATACACTAATATTTTATTGGTTAGTATTTTAGTAAAATATTAACCATCTAGAAGCACTTATATCAGTTATTTCCTAAACATTCAGATAGCGATGCCGAAACAAAAACGGTATCCGTATTAGTATAGCTCCACGTTTTTTTTTTAATGATAGGTTTACTGCCGCAGCCAGATACGTCAATTAAAATTAATAATTACTTAGCAACTACAATAATTCACTGAAAAAATGTCTCTAATAACGACGTATCAGAAATGAAATATTTTTGGTACTAAGTAATCGTTAAAGTTTGTTGAAGTCTCTGTGTGCGGCAGTTATTGCCGCACAGTTTTTATCGATACTTGGCTCCGTATAAATTATCCATACTTCCCACCGCTCGAACTTACGACTTTTTGCAAAAGTAAATTTTAAATGCACCAGGCAAATTTTGATTACCTATTTATTATTTTATGGTAAAAAAAATATTTTTTTATTTTTTAGCAACACTTAAGTACAATATTTACTAATGATATAGTTGGCAATCCTAAGTATACGCACACACTTTGTTTTGTCGAGCGTGCCCGCCGATGACACTGAGGACCACGACACAGGTACCGGCTCGTGACCGACCACAGATTTAGAAACTGCGTGCAAGGGTTAACTGATATTTTTTAAATTTGATTTAATAATAAACTTAAAAAAGGTATTGTTAATTTTTTTTACACACAAAAAAATACGAATTATATACCTATTTCTTGTACTGTATTGACTTGTACTGTAATATGTATGATCGGAGTAGGTAGTTTGGCATTTAGTAAATTGAAAAGAAAAAATCTTAAGGATTCGAATTCAAATACTGTCCGATTAGTTAGTTAATGAAAATAAATTAAAATATATACAGCCAATATTATTTTTCATGCATAAAACAATCGATTAAAATAGTTTTATTCAAATCCTCAATTTCGCTATCAATGTTGTGTAATTGCGAAAGGTGTGTACCTTTCTTCACCTTTCCGAGAATAGTATTTCTAAACATAAAATATATAAAAGTATGAATAATATCGTAAACACACACTACTTATTCCGATCATTTACTTATAATCAACCTTTCGTTTTGAATAAAATTAAAAATAATAATAATAGTATATTGGACTTGCACCCGGTGTAATCATAATTTGTTACTAAGTTATTCACTCAGTTGAAGCACTTTAGAAGGCGTCGTTGGCACGCTATATTCACGATTGACTTTTAATTCATCATCACACACCTGTATACATACATTTCGTTGTTAACTTTGAGCAAGTAATAAGACGTCTATCTCTATGTAGATGGGTTCGCATTCTCTCAAGAGGAAGGCGGAAGCGTGTCGCAGGCGGACGTGATCCGGGCGTACGACACCAGCCAGCCGAGACCGGCGCTCTCCTGAGTTGACGCCGCGAACAGGCCTCCAGGGGACGAAGAGCACCGGCCTAGCGAGGAACCCCGGCCTCGCGACGAGCACCGGTCTCGCGAAGAGCACCGGCCTGCCAACACCCCGAACGTTTACGTATTCACGATCCAGTAAGTCTATGTCTAATGTACTTAACGTCTTGAGGATATCGTCTATATAACGTAGCAGATTATGTGTATACAGTAGCAGTTTTCGTTAAATTGCAGTTGTAATCGGTCACAGGGAAAATAGACCACGATTTTAATGAATATACGAAATAAATCGAAATACCTCAAACTATGATGGGCAAACAGTTACACATTTTGTCTGTTCCAAAAGTTTATGGTGACTTCGTAAACATATAAAAAAGAACAACAACACTATTCTATGGGATTGTTTATTAAAAATAAAGGTTACAAGGTTAAACTCTTGGAACGTACCCGTACTGTGTAGTTAAGTTATGTATTCTTTAGAGCTGTTGTTTGAATTAATATTATTGTTACAATAGTTTGTTAATACAATGTTGTTTATGCTTCTTGACAAAGCTACGAATACGAATTACGCGATAAAGCACTTTACAAATGTCTAGTACACTTATCGAGTATAATGTTAGGTCACAAAATAAATCTATAGATGAACTACCTTACTATTTTAATGGTTATTTAAGTACAAATTGTATAATGTCACAGAGAAAGGCCTATGTTTAATTATGATTTGCTATTTGTAATTTAATTTATATTATAACGAAGTTTTATACCAACATATTTTACAAAGGGGCTTCGAAAGTCGAAGCATATATTACTGTTGGACTGTTCGCGCAGGTCTTTATGTTGAGAAGTTCAAACGAATTTGGTCAGCTTAGCGCTTTATTTGCATTTTATTCGATAATTGCGCTTTAAATGTGTGTTGTGAAAAACACAGGTTATTTCCAAAGAAATTGATCGACATATATCCAGCATATAATAAATGTATTTTATAATATGTAAATGTCACCGAATATACATAATATATAAATGCAGGCAGTTCTTTATCAGATGTTTACCTAGTAATAATATGTATCAGGTTATGGTTATAAGTATTTGTATGTTTTTGAAGGAGACTCCTTAACCAAACATCTTTGATTCCAAAGGATTATGTGACATACTTAAATATGGCGATAAATCTATAAAATACATTCACATGTATTACACCGTGATATTTTTGCAAAAACGTAGTAAGATTGGAAAGTCTTGTCATTATTTATTAATCTGACTCTAACTGCCGCACTCAGAGACGTCAAAAATGTACGTCTCTGTGCGAGTTAATTATTGACGTTAATGAGCACTAAGAACATAAAATATTTCATTCCTAAATAGAGTAATAGTTTATAATACAGTTTTTGAATATTTTTACACATCACAATTTGCGATTGCTATGAGGTTATTAAATTACTTTGTACACCAATGTGACATGCAATAAATAATTTTGGATTTGAATTTCAGTTTGTTCTTTGGACTTCGAAATAAGAAAGCGTTGTACAATAATAATTAAAGTTGCTAAGTAATCATTAGCGTTAATAGACGTGTTCAGTTTCACGTATCTGAGTGCTGGCAGTAGTCAATTGACCGGACCATGGTGGCGGAATCAAAGGGTGTCTCCTAAACTTGCATTAATAACTTTATGTGATACAATATGCATTAAAAGATTGAATATGTAGATTTAATATACATTACATTTACTGATACAATTATATTTTTATTATTAATCATTTATCGTTAAATAACTACTAATAACATTTTTTACGATACAATCTACATATTTAACGCTTTTGGATGCCTAGTTGATAGTGTGGCGGTCGTTTTGCCTGTAGATGGTGACATCTACAACATATTTTTGGTTATATATTTGTGTATTTAATGAGTCATCGCTTCGTCCATATTTATGAAGGGCGTATCCGCATCTAGTTTGGTAAAGTAATATTCACTATGTTATAGTAACAAATTGCTAATCGGGCAATTTAAAAAATGTGCACTTTTAGACATTTCTTCTATATTATCTTTCGGATTTTGAGCACTGAATTATTTTATGCCTCCATAACATATTGGCATATAGATACTTACAAATAGTCTGGAACACCTAATCTATCATAATATTGTATCTGCCTCTTGAGTATATGTGTACCTTTTAGATAGTCATCAGAAACTATTAGTTTATGGTATGAAATATTTAAAAAAAATTATATATTTACTAAATTATTGTGATATAACTTGGTGAAGCTAAAATTTTCAGAGCCTTTACAAAAGTCGACTGCTAGTGGTTTTTTGAGGGACTTGTAACTAATATTTATCACATTATACCTCGTAACAGTTTATTATTGTTAACTGTTAATCGACTAAGATTATTTTGGGTGGGCACGAGGGCCGGGGCCATAATCGAGCAAGGTGCGCCTTGGGTTACTGACGCTTTGTGCCTGCACTCTGTGACACTTTTGATAATTGTTCCAATGACACGCGACGCGTGTAAAAGACAAACAACATTACTATTATTAGCTATATTGTCTTATTTAAGAACCTTTTTATATTTCTGTATAAGTTATTTATGTTGCATACCAATAAGCCACTTCGGATAAAACTTTAACATCAATAATCAATGAATACAATTATTAATCGAAATAATGCGATTGTACCTTTTCATAGTGGATTTTAAATATGTTAATTCAGTAAAAAGATTATTTTTTAAATTTTGTCTACCTAAGTAGAGTGAGTTATCACTAGATTTCTGTAGGAAATTGTTTTTATTGTACTATTATTTTGTTCGTTTTGTCACTCGCGTATTTTGTTCTTAGTTAGTTTTTGTCTGCATTTAAAGAAGTATGGTTTACAGTACAAATTAATTTATTACATTTTTGTTAGCTATTTATATTGAGCGCGCGATAAATCATAGCCAAAGGTGGTTGCATCACTGCCATAGATTGCACCTTGTGCCATTATGACTGGGTCTCATAGCCTCCTGTGTCGTGAATGCTGTGTTTGGAAGTGTGCTTAGTAAAGAGAAGGCTGTTTGGGCTACAATAATTGAGGTCTTAATAAAAATGTCACATCGCCATCGGTTTGTAAATCTACAAGACGGGAGACCTTAAGAAAAGAACTGACAAGAATACCAGCATGGTCATTTTAAGGGTTTTCTTTTACAACGACTAATATAGGGCAATGCCCCCCGTCCTTATCATAGTTAGTCACTTATTGCCTTCTTGTGCGCGTAATTGACCGTGTAACCCCGAATGTGTGATCTCGTGAGAATTTTGTAAGTCTTGCTTTATCCTTGTCCAGCTTTCTAGGTCGATGGGTTTGACGCTGAACACTCTGAAATGCGCTTCTTTATGCATATTTCTATAAAAAAGTATAGGTACAACATACAACGCCAATAAAAATATATATTAAAATAGACTTTATTAACGACAATGTTATTGTTCCTAAAACGCAGAATTATGAAATTTACTCGGAAGAAAAAAAACCAAATTCCCCTCTAAACAGTATCTATGTAAATAGACACTGATGATATTACACAATTATCTTTTTCATTTACTAAAAAACGTCGATGTAATTATACATTTACGTAATACTTATAAGTAAAACGCTATTGTTTTATTTTTTAAATAAAATATTTAGATTTTAATAAATTCAAGTTTTTTGACTAGAATCTAGTAGATCACGCACTATCTGCATCCCTTTTGCTTGTATGCAGATAAGACAGAGAGCGCTGTTTCATGGTGCAGTCAGCGTCTTAATGAGTGATTCAGAACTGTTGTTTTTATATGTATTGACTAGCTGTTCCCCGACCCATCGCGTCTCTCTCATCCGAATGCGCTACTTCGAATGCGCTTAGAGTTTTTTCTGACTTTTTTTTAGGGTCGGGTTGTAGCGTTATGCGATGTTATATAATAGCTTCCACAAAAATTGGGCTATCATATGCAAAAATATTTATTCAAATCCGACTGGTAGTTCTAGAGATTAGCACGTTCAAACAATAAAACAAACTACAGCTTTATTTTATTAGTATGATTGATGATTGACAGGCAGTAAGGACAGTTTTACTGCAGATGCAGGCACAAAGTTAATAGTGATTGCGTAGGTACCCGAGTCTTTCAAATGAGTACAATTGTCTTGTTATGTTTTTTTTAAATCGGCTCTCTACGGCAATGTTCTGTTTAAAGTTTGTTAGCGTGATCCAGAGATTTTATAATTTTTGTGTAACTTTATTTAAATAATATATGTGGACAGTCAGCGTCATATTAATCGAAGGCAACTATTGAAAAAGATCTTCACTTTCACCAAAGATTTTCACCTACAATAATTCAGTCGAGAATGTGCTTATAACCTCACTGTTAGAGACAGTTTTAGATATTTATAAAATTTATAAAATACAGTGAAAAAATTAAACGCCCACCCGACCCAGCCAGGAATCGATCGGTATTTCATCTGCAAAGGTGAATCTGCATGGCCAGCGGTTGCTATGACCGTTGGATAGATGGCTTTGTGCCGCTATTAGCACTAAAAAATTAAAAAGCAGTGACAAAATTCAGCGCTTACGTCAGCCTTCCCGGTAGCATAGCGATCAGTGCAGCCGCCCGGATTGCGGAAGACCCAGGTTCGATTCCTGGCTGGGTCGAGTGGGCGTCTAATTTTTTCACTGTATTTTATAAATATTTAATTTAGCTTCAGTGCAGCAAGTATAATTTACAATTTTAGATGCTAAGTAATCAATATTTATAATGACGTCTATGAGTGAGAAAAACGTGAACAGAGTCATTCAAAAACATACTCTATAAGCTAGACCGCTTAACTGAGTCCTCGCCTGCGGTAAGTACACGGGGCGGGGTGGGACGTAAGATGTACGTAGGGCCTCTGCCACGAGTAAGGCGTTTTGCGACGCGGCGATTGCGTTATTTCTATAACCGTTGACTATGACTACCGTTGTATAGCGTGCAATGAACTAGAAATCCGTTCGGCGCGTCGCAATTCGCTCGTGTTCGTGGCAGAGGCGCTACGTATCTCCCGCCCCGCGTACCTACCGAAGGCGAGGACTCAGTTAAGCGGTCCACAGGTGAAGCTGAAAATGCCGTAGAGGCAATCAGCAATCTCTCTCAAAAAAAAAGTAAGGTTTACGTTCCAAAAAGCCAAGAAAGCTAGGTTCTCATTTGTTGCATTGATCAATCTGATGCTGATCGCACCTACTTATTGTTATGTGTGATATTATATTTCACAATTATGATAATTATACCTACTAGATATTTGAAGGTTATTAACAGGTATTTAGTGTTTTAAGTACTTATGTAAATAGTGGTTTTATTTAATAATTTATTTTTAAACTTACAATTTGATAGATCTATAATGTAACCACGTTTTCTATTGTATTTATAACATTTTAATTATTTAATGTATATTCTGAACAACGAGTAAGTACAGTGTGTATTCAGAAGCTTGAAAATATTAGTTTAGATTATTAATCAAACAGTTATCGATTATTTATACATAAATAATTTGTTAACATTTATTAAAAAAAATTACAAATTAGAATATGTGAGTATAATTATTTTTAAATTTTACTTGGAAATATTGAACCTATGTCGTGACTTTGCCCTATTTGATGCTGTTGATTAATGAGTTTCTTAATTATGAATACCTCTTGGTCCTAAAGTCCCATCACCAGTGGCTGGGTTATGTAAGGCTTATCTGTCTTAAGTTACGGATGGGATCTAATATACGGCTGTATAACCACCTAAACTCAACTATACCGGGATATGACGGGTATTGTTTTAAAAGGAGTTCGTACAGCTCTATAATATTAAGATCCCTTTCCAGATTTTTTGACAGATAAGCCCTAACCATCCCTACCACTGTCTATCACTTTTGAAATTGCTATCACGAAATACCTATGCAGTAAGGGACCAATGTGGCTGTCAATTTGTGAAGCGGCGCGCTATTTTGAACTCTACCGTACCGACATAAGGTTTGTGATCTAGGGCGGCGCCCTGCCTCGTGCCCGCCTCCTTTAATATGTAAGCGAACATGTGAATGTAACAGAAATAAATTATATTATTTGTTCTCGTTCTTTACGAATTGTTTTTTTAATTAAACCTTAGCTAACTAATATTATAAACAAAATATTATATATATAGTAAAAATATTATGATCGGGTGTTAATGACGGTAGTTGTTGACATTGAATGGGTGCCTTTGGCTTTCAAAGTAAAAAATAAATAGTGTTGAATAATTTCGGCGGGCTGGTTAAAACCACGATAGCTCAATTGGAAGAGCACCTGACCCGGTATGTCAGAAGGGTGCAGGTTCAAATCCTGCTCGTGGAAATATTTTCAACATTTGTGTTTTTGTAATTTGTTTCGCAACAAAATTTGCGTTAAAATTATATTAACAAAAACAAAAACATTTTATTCTAATATTATAAAACTTCTAGGTTTCTTTGCTGCAATCCTAATAAAACAACTAATTGCTGCGCCATGTAACTCTATGGATAAATTCTCGTCATTGTATTTACCGAACAAAATGGAGTTTTGTGTGAGTATTATCATAACAACAACGTATTATTCGCGCGTGATGCAGCACCAGGGCTGCCAGATCGTAGTATATCGGATCGGATATAAAATATGAATAACTCTTTAGAGGGCAAAAAAGAAACTAAAGAGGAGTTCGATGGCGCAGTGGCTAACGCGCCCGGTCTGCGAGTGCTGAGCTTAAGCAGCTTTCGCAAAGGCCGGTCATCGGATGGGTCACCAAAAATTATCATCTCGAGCTTTGTAAAGCCGTTGGTCCCGGCTGCATGAGCAGTAGCTAACAACCACCAATCCGCACTAGGCCCGCCTGGTGGTTTATGGCACGTTCCCTATCCATACACAGGGAAGGTTCGTGCTCCAAAAGTGGGGACTTAAAAAATGAGCTGATGATGATGTTGGTAATTTTTTATTGGTTGTGGACCTTATGTCAAAAGGATAAAGTTTTAAATGGTCATTATAATGCCTGATCCCTATAAAGGGTTAATATGGTCATCTCCTGTATAGTCGCTATGGTTTTTCGTTTCCTAACATAGGTTTCGTTGGTGGGTACCTACACTTACGGGAGAGGCCTGATATGTTGCGAATTTGTTCTATGGTAAATAGGTACCTAGGTACTTCTTCAAAGTAACTATGAATGGATTCACCATGCTTATAATTTTTGAGTATGCACAAAAATAATAAACATGGTAAGAATCCCGTTTATAATTACTTACTCTTTCTATGTTTAGTTAGTTTGTATAATAAGATTTGAGTTATTAAATCTCTGAGACCCTGTATAAAGTAAGTTTAGCTCTACCGGCAGCCCTGTGCAGTTCGTCCGGCATTGTCGATTGTTCTCGGCATTTCATAATTCAGCTAAAATGCGTGCCAAATTAATTAGTTGCGATTAGTGAAGAATCACGCTAATTGTCTGATGGAATCGACCCAGGAAATGACTTCGGCCACCATTTTTCTCCAATCTTTGAAGAATTAAGGCCAAAACTATAATAGTAAGTAAGTAATACTTATATTTTATTATTTTTGAATTTTTGCATTCACAATGCTATTACATAAAGTCTTACAATTACAAATAAACAAAGAATAAGGTCCGAATAGTTATTCCGTGTTTTGTCTCTTTTACTCTAATATGACATGACGTTCACGTGACAGGAACAAAACACGGCATAACTATTCGGACCTTATTCTTTGTTTATTTGTAAGGGGCATAAATCAACCAGCTTCAGGTAGCTCGAGTGGGAATCGAACCCACGACCTTTGGATAACCGGTAAATCAATTTTTATCTTTAATATTCAATAGCTTTGTGAATGCAAAAATTCAAAAATAATAAAATAAAATTCAAAGGAATGACGCCTTTATCGATTGTTAAATACTCGCAAAAGTGTTCTTTCGACTGAGGGTATTAACTTCAAAGTGACGTAATACCGCTGGCTTGCAGCGTAAATCACAAACTACTAGAAAAATTCAACGTGACATCTGGGGGTCAGAGCATTGGACCGGTTATACAAAGGTCGTGGGTTCGATTTCCACTCGAGCTTCCTGAGGCTGTTTGGTTTTTTCTAGTAAAATTATATCTTTTTAGTTATAATTAATTATTCTCGGTACTCAGAAGGTAAGAGCTGTTGCCGGGATCGCAAAATATCGTAGAGAAGAGCTTCGCATAAAGCACTAGGAAGTAATTGTTTTTAAATTGAGTAGGTATTATTTTTAGTTTAAATTGATGCGAGTCTTATCTAGTTATTATATCACAGATTTTTTTGAAAGCGGTCACGAAATAGTTGCGCTATCATTATCATCTAAAATTTTGATGAAGCGGCTAAGCAGCGCTTTTTTCACCGACTTGATTTATAAATATAGAGATTTCGAGCTATAAACTAATCTTTATCAAAATAAAACATAGCTTATGTTACCCGCAAGGTACGTAGCATTATATCCGTTAAAGAATTTTTGTAATTGGACCAGTAGTTCCAGAGATTAGCCCCGACAAACAAACAAACAAACATTATCACAAACGTTACCTCTTTATTAATAGTATAGATATATATACTACTCAAAACAAAATAAGGGCCACGAGGTATTTTTTCATTTTGGTGTAAATTATTAAACATTTACATATTGAAAGTAGTAAAATATTGAGTAGGTATACAAACTCTTTGATACCTAAACTTTTTAATATTGTAGTATTCATCTAATGCTGGCAACAATTTTAAATAAAATTTGATTTAAAATTATTTTTGAAAATTTTGATTCCATTTTCTTTGACGTTTTGCTTTCCTTAGCTTCTTGGTTTATTAGAAATTATCAGAGTTCATTGATATCTCGAGTCAGAAACATCTTTTGCAATATGCCACAAGCACGCAGGCGTCATATGGACTCGCTGACAGCAACCAGAGCCGTTACAATGATTGAAGAAGGTCATTCGCAGCGATCTGTGGGTTTGCAATTGGGATTTTCTCGAAGAGCTATTCAAAATCTATGGAATCGTATCCAAGAGACCGGCATTGTTAGAAGAAGACCTGGTTCGGGCAGAGTTCGCATTACAACAGCACAAGAGGATCGTTACATTCGATTAAGTGCGCGCCGAGATCGCACAACGACGGCCCGCAAGCTGCAAAATTGTTTACGGCTCACAACGGGTACTCGTGTCAGTGACCAAACTATTCGTAATCGATTGCATGAAGACCAGCAGGCATCAAGAAGGCGAGTTGTCTGTATTCCATTAACCAGAAATCATCGTGCAAATCGTTTAAGATTTTCCCGTCAACATTTGGACTGGGACATAAACCAATGGGGCATGGTGCTCTTCACAGACGAATGCAAAGTTAAATTTTTTAACGACGATCGGCGTATTAGAGTATGGAGAAGACTCGGCGAGAGATTTTCAGAAGCCTGCATCCATGAAGTCGATCGTTTTGGTGGTCCAAATGTAATGATTTGGGGCGGGATAAGCTTACACGGCAAAACTGAGCTCGCTATTTTAAATGAGGGTACTGTTACTGCTCAGCGGTATATTGAGGAAGTCGTCAGACCACATGTGATCCCATTTGCCCAGCGAGCGGGTCCTGGATTCATCTTGATGCAAGACAATGCTCGTGCACACACGGCTCAAGCGACTCGGTTTGTACTGGAAGCGTCTCAAATTCAAGTCTTGCCGTGGCCGGCGAACAGTCCGGACTTAAATCCAATAGAGCACATGTGGGATCAGTTGAAACGAAGAGTTAGAGACGGTGATCAGGAAATCCACAACCAACAGCAACTCATCAACGCTGTTAAAAGGGCCTGGGAAGAGATTCCAATGTGTCAGGCATTTGATTGAGAGCATGCACTCCAGGCTTCAGGAGTGCGTAACGAAACGAGGGGGGCATACCCGTTACTAAAAGATGATCATGGAGTATTTTCTTTTGTTTTCAGTAATTTTACATTGTTTTTATTTTTAACCTTAAATGTGTTTTTTCTTTCAAAAGCAAATAAACTTTTTAATCATTATTATTGGAATAAATTTATTGGTCTACACGGTAAAAACAACATTAGTTTTCGTTATGGAGACAAAAAAATTAATATTGGTTTTATTATTTTCATGGTACAGACAAAATACCTCGTGGCCCTTATTTTGTTTTGAGTAGTATATATCATCATCGTCATCAACTCATTTTATGTCCCCACTGCTGGGGCACGAGCCTTCCTTATGGATGGATAGAGAGAACGGGCCATAAACCACCACGCGGGCCCAGTGCGGATTAGTAGTTGTTAACGACTGCTAATGCAGCCGGGACCAACGGCTTTACGTGACTTCCGAAGCGCGGAGGATATATTTATATATATATATATATATACATGTATATAAATAAATATATCGGACAAATTTGCCTATATATTTATACCTAGGTATGGTCATCCACATATATAAGATTATAAGATTATGGTTAATTTGTAGATTATGGTTATTAAAAATTATGGACACGTAACAGCTTACAGTATGGTATTTCTTTTAGCCATGTAGCTTAGTACCTATATACAAATGTGGTGAGGTAGGTGGGACAATTATTATGACAGTTAAAAAAAATAATTTTATTAAGACAAAACTAAGTAAGAAAATTATTATCATGATAGTACTTAATTGTTAACCTTTATTTTATTAAAACATTCATAGCAAAATTTCGTTTAAAAGCCTTAGTTAATTTAAAACTTAATTATAGATTTATCGGAATTTTTAGAAGGCAATTTTCGCATATTTCATAACCGCCTGGCGAAAACAAAACTGCAAACGTCTACTAATAACGCCGCGGCGGCATGCTGCAGGCGTTATCAGTGACGTAACGCAGGTGTGCCGAGGAGGCCAGCCACCGAACACCCACCACCGAGCCAGTGCTACGCCGTGCCCTACGCCAGCCACACGTGCCTAACGTGCTTACTTTTTACGAAGTTGTGTTTACAAACACGAAACGTGTTATGCGTGCGTGGATGTGGAACTAGTGCTTTCCGAATGGTGCAAGTATGTGACAGTGAGGGGCAGGGACCGTTGAGGATGGCGCGCTCCCCACGCAGGGTGGTGGCACGTAGGAGCCGGTCCCGCGAGCTGGCACGCCTGCGGACGCAGCTCAACGGTAAAGGTAAGCCTAGATATGGACCGGATTGGCTGGCTGACGCTGCAGATTTTACCAAGTCGTGGCTAATCTTCAATTACATGTCTCTGTCGTTATTGGTCCAGCTACTCAGCGTTTTTGTTTAAGTGAAGGTTTTGCAAATTGAACCTATTACTTTTAAAATGCTATGACATAGGTATGCTGAGAAGATGCCCTTTCAGTATAATATATTCTATTAAGAATGTTTTATTTGTCTTATATGTTGTGATACTGGATAAATAGTTAAATGATTTTCTTTTCTAGTCTAGTCTACAATTACATGCCGCTGTCGTATAATTACGTCGTATAAACCTAATGGTTCAGCTGTATGTCAGCATTTTTGTTAAGATATGAAAGTTCCGCAAATTGAACTTAAATGCAAAACTCATATAGCAACGATTTGTTAGATGAAATGATCGCGCTTCGGTCTTCGGT
Organism: Eudonia truncicolella; assembly: GCA_949315975.1. Taxonomy (NCBI): domain Eukaryota; kingdom Metazoa; phylum Arthropoda; class Insecta; order Lepidoptera; family Crambidae; genus Eudonia; species Eudonia truncicolella. The sequence goes on from OX438829.1 coordinate 4,000,584, forward strand.
TCACGCGCATTCGATTCGGTGATTGTTGTGTTTGTATAGCAGACGGTAGCAGATGTTTGTGCTCGCACAATTCCACAATGAACTTGAAATAAAATGAAACACTTTTGTACAATTTGTACTTTACTTAAATATTATTTTCTCATGACGTTTCGAACCCTTTGTAGTAGTGCGGTCGTCTCTACAAAACATTAATCCATGACAAAACTAACTAATCTAAAAAACAAGAATGTTATGAATTTGAGAGAAATTAAATAAAACAATATAGTTAGGGTGCATTCTACTTTATTCCATTCTAGAACCTAGACACTTAATAAATAACAGACTTTAACGGAAATCAAATTATCAACCATCAGTTTTTCACGCAGAAAAGTATTTACGACTAACGCTTTCCCGCCAATTACCAAGATAGAGTAGCTTAACGCTTGTTACTACGGACAGAGGTGGCACTTGAATGATAATCTGATAACAGAAAAACAAAATACTCGATGTTGTAACATCGTTCATAAATTTCTTAACTATTACTACTATTGTAGGCTGATTTATAGCAAATATTTTATACGCCTAGATAATTAAAAAGAACAATGTCTAGAAAATGGTTAACGCCTAAAGGGTCTTACAAATAAACAAACAATAAGCTCCGAATAGTTATTCCGAGATTTGTTTCTTTTACTCTAATTTGAAATTACGTTTACATGACAGGAACAAAACCAAGAAAAACTATTCAGACATTATTCTTTGTTTATTTGTAAGGCACATACTGTTTTCTAAGCTAAAAATATTGGACAGATTGGATTGGACAGAAGTAGCAAACTAATTTAAAGAAACTACTTTTAATAAACTTACGTACTTTTCTAAGTTATCTGTAAGTTATTGGAATATTTTAAATATGTATTTTTTTAAATATTTCTAGTGTAATATTTTAAGTAAGTATATTGCAACTCTACAGCCCATGTATAGCTACGTAAAAATAGTAGATTAACCAAGGGGATAAAGCAGTGTCTTCTGCCGCGGGTGACGATTTAAATCGCGAGCGTAACGAAGGACTCGAGGTTTACTCCCGAGCGTAGCGAGGGTGTTAAAAACTTAAATCACGAGCGAAGCGAGGGATTTAAGACGAGTCCTGAGTGTAGCGAGGGATTTAAGTTCACCCAAGACTAAGACACCTTTATCACCGAGGAAAGTACTCTACTTTTCGTACCATTTGCGAAAAAATTAACACAATAATAATATGAGATAAGCCTTTATTAAATATAATGACAATTAAAAGTAAAAGTTAATATTCGAAACATTGGTCCAATTATTGATAGAGAGAGTTACATTTTTGTTTGGTACATTTATTGTTGATGAGTTGATTTGAGTATTTATATACAAACTCAATGGTGTAAACACAGATGTAGTTCAGTATAAATTTCGGTAAGTATTCCAAAGGACAACATTTTTTTTGGGCTTAAAATAAATGAAAACTTAACAGAGATCATTTCTGTTGATTAATACTATAAACATTTAATACTTTCATTCTACACTATTTGCAGATTTTAAAAGATGCCCATTTTATTTTATAAAAAAATGTATTATTTTAAAAAAATGCGTCGAAAGGAACTATGTCCGAGTTCTTTTATGACAGTTGATTGACATAAACTGACAGCTGAGCCATTTGCTCTAATGTCATGACGAGATTTTTTATGGTTTATTACAACGTTTTTGTTGTTTTCCAATTCAGTAATTCTATTTTGATTTCATCGCTTCACTGACGTGCATATTATGGTATCTACAATAACAATCAGCAACTCTATGATACATAGAGGCAGCTTTCTAAAATATGTGAATGTTGGTTGTAATTCTGAACTTTAAGTGCCTTAAAAGTGCTTGCTTACTCCATAAGCGATCAATCTTGCGCATTTGCACAACTGATATATACATCTTACATGTAGTTTTACTTTATTTTAATGTTAGGAAAAGTATAGTATAAGTATGATGATTGTAAACATGAGATGTAGACATGTATTTTTTATTTATTTAATGAAAAACGCACTGACCGCTGTCACGTCTATGTCAATAATATTTTTTTTATTATTGCAACATTACTTCTATTGTTGCTAGGAAAATGTATTTTTGTATATGAATTAAATTAAAATGCGCGTCTATTTATTAATATAAATACTTTGATCGTAATCCTAATATTTTTTTCTTTAATTTGATGTATCATTTGCTTATGTTAATTGAATTTTTATTTTAAGCCCAGCTCCCATAGTAAAAAAATCTTCTCCTTTGGTAGCTTTCTTTGAATACTAAGCAGGTAGGTAGGTACCTACATTTACAAATACTGAGCGTTTCTGTAACAGTGTTACGCAAACTGAACCACTTCAAATCGGGCAAAATCAGTCAATTGGCGAGTGAGAGCTCTCACCTTGACTCAATTCCCTCGGCTGACACAGACTCTCGGGTAGAGATGCAACTGGGTTATATTCTTATATATCCCTTAACCTTATATAGCTATGGTTTGCCCTCTTAGTTTAAGCTGATGTAGGAACCCTAGATGCAAATAGGTACTTTTTTAGAACTGTGCTTTTTTATGTCACAATAAATGATTGTATCTTGCTACAAAATCAAAATTCAATTATATTATTCTCACGTGGTAAACAAAGGGGACAAGTCCAGTCAATTGATCAAAATGTATTAAATGATTAAAAACATGTTCACATTTCAATAAAATGTAGTTATGTGTAAAAATTTTCAAATAGGTATTTTTTTCTTGATTCTAAAATATAATCGGTCGCCAAACATAAGTGGAGTATTTTAAAAATGTTTTTGTTTTGTTTATATAATTTTTAACGCAAATTTTGTTGCGAAACAAATTACAAAAACACAATGTTGAAAAAATTTCCACGAGCAGGATTTGAACCTGCACCTTTCTGACATACCGGGTCAGGTGCTCTTCCAATTGAGCTATCGTGGTTCTAACCAGCCCGCCGAAATTATTCAACACTATTTACTTTTTACTTTGAAAGCCAAAGGCACCCATTCAATGTCGACAACTACCGTCATTAAAATTTACCGTTATTAAGAGTATTTTAAAACAAAATAAGATTTGGGATGTTAATCTTTGAACATTAGACATTGTTTTAATCATACAGTGGTAGCGATAAACTTATTATAATAGTTAAGTAATACCAATATATTTTTATTTAGTCATTAGTTTAATAATAATTATACAATTTACTTTACAATTTCATTGTAAAGAAAATCACATTTAGGCACAAACCCTATAAGGTTAGCCTAAAACTGACTTCTTTCACTACACCTGTGAATTCAATGATTTTCCCTCTGAAAAACTTCCAGTGTTAATTACCGCAGTATTACCTACCTACCTATAGGAAGAATATGACTATACTAGGTACTAAGTGCTTATACGTAAGAGATGCTAAGTACCGTCTAAATACCTAGTTAATTAGATCATGATGTCACTATAGGCACACTGACCTCAGGATGAAGTAATACGGCCAGCCTACAGTGATTCCCGCCATTGCCGCCGTGCTCCATCTACGCATCCTTGCACTTTGAACTTCAAATCATAGCAATTAACAATTATTAGATCATTCGATTCGATGACTGTTTTATTACTGAGGCAACTCTACAATACCGCCGAATACCGGCAGCGCTTAAAAACTTTTGAAGGTTACATTCCTATGCTCACTTGATTATTTTACAGTTGTGTACCAAATAATTAATTCTCGAATAAACTTAACTTCAATTACAGATTGAATGATAAATAAAATGTTTAAAGCTTTTAAGAACCCGAAGAGCGACTTTTTAAGTTAGTTACATGGGCGTCTGTGAACACGCGACTGACTGTAAAAATCTGTATAATTATTTAATTAATACTTACTATTTTAACTGTTGTTTTGTAATAAAATAAGTCACAGCCTTTAAAGGCTTCAGTTAAAAAACAGGTAAGGCTGCTCAGCCAGAATACTACCTAAATAGACGATGAACTTTCTCTGTGTTGAAGAAAAAGAGATTTATTATGAAGAGAAAACCTTTACACAGGTACACAAAAGGCAAAATATGTGTTTTGATGGTATGGTAGGATGAAGGGAGAGACAAAAATCAAATAATGTTAAAATAAAATTATTTATATAAATCAAGTTATTGGATGGGAACTGGTAACCTCCCGTTTTGTACTCATAATGCGCTTGTAAATTATTTTCGAGAAACTCATTTGCCGAAAGGACAAAATTTTATTTGTAACATACTATTAACCTACCAGTTTTAAAGTTACATTTGAACACAGCGAGGTAAAAAAATAAATAAAAACAACATTCTATAATGTTTAATTTCCGGTGCAATGTTATGGTAAACTGTGATTAAAACATAAACGACTAAAACATAGCCAGCGGGAGTATATGGCATGTAAAAGTATATAATTATGTGTTTCGTAACGAATGCACGTTAATAAACTCGTGTTTAACCTGTACTGCTGCACAACCTTGGGAAAATGGGGATACCTTTTACTATGAAATCAAGTTGTATTTTCACAGAAGTCTTATCATAAAATAATGAAAAAAAATCAGTACGTATATGTAGCGTAAACTAATGAATCTTTCTGCTACATGCAGACGTTAATTAATGTTACAGTTCACTTGGCAACAATGACTTTTTTTGCAATGAAAAATAAGGTATTATTTTTTCAGGAAGTTTGTACCCACAAGTAGGAACTAATCATTATGTAAATATATTATGTTACTAGTGGCCCGCTCGCGACTTCGTCCGCTTGAAAACACTCGTACCCCATGATGGATCCCTATTGCAGCGCCACCTACCGGGTCCAATTGTAAATCTAAACCATTCTCGAATCCACTTGAACACACACAAAAAATTTCATTCAAATTGGTGCAGTCGTTTAGAAGGAGTTCAATTACAAACACACGGACAAAAGATTTATATAAAGATGATGATATACAACATTGCACGATAATAGGTTGCCAAAAATGTTTAAAATGTTATTCCTATGTAGCGCATCAAATTATGTACAAATAAGATGGTATTTAAGTAGTTACTTAAACTACACTCGAGGTAATGAATCCGGATCACTTAAAGAAACCTATAAATCTCGGAAACTAAGAATGCTAGCTTATTGAAATAAATTGTGTTTAATGGACAATTAAATACTCTTTAAATGAAAGTAATAAACCTTCTTAGTTATTGTAAAGTTATGCCATAAAAAAATTAGTTATAAAAAAATAAATCGTATTTGAAGACTAAGATATGCCCAGAACCACTTAAATTGGACTATTGAAGATTGGTCAAAAGTTATGTTCTCCGACGAATCAAAATTTATGCTCCACAAGCACAATGGAAGACACAGAGTGTATAGAACACCAGAGGAAAGATTCAAGCAAGCATGCATCGAAGAAAAAGTAGCCTACGGTGGTAGATCTGCACTTGTGTGGGCCGGAATTTCTTCTGAGAGTCGCACAGAACTGGTGTTCATAGAAAACGGCTCTTTAACTAGCGTAAGATATGTGGAAGAAATCCCTAATGAACACATTGGTCCATTTATGGCCAATTGGTTGAGAATGTTATTTTTATGCATGACAATCCCCGACCTCATACAGGTTGGATTGTGAATGACTACCTTCAAGAGATGAACATTACTCGTATGTAGTGGCCAGCACGCAGCCCGATATGAATCCGGTCGAGCATGCCTGGGACGAGCTAGAACCCTTCGGAGAATCTGGTAGGGCACGGGGACGCGCACTAGTGCGCAATGCCGTTCCTTCTAGAAAATCCCTGAAGGTGATTCGTTTCACACGGCTTGATGGACCCTTTACGTTCCTCGCCGCCCCCAAAAAAAAGCCCGGTGAAGCTGAAAATGCCGTAAGAGACAATCAGCAATCTCTCTCAAAAAAAAAAACGAGTAGGCAATACGAAGTATTAAAATTCAAGAAAATCGTAATGTTGTTAAAAAATTTAATGTTTTCTATTTTTGATATTTTTCTTTATGTAATTTTTTGTGAATAAAAATGTTGTGACTCATATTTTTTTTTACTTTTATTTAAGGAGTATTTAATTGTCTATTAAACACAATTTATTTTATTAAGCTAGCTTTCTTAGTTTCCGAGATTTATAGGTTTCTTTAAGTAACCCGGATTCATTGCTCTCGAGTGTACTCAGTAAATTGTTGAAAGTTTTTTATACTTAAAAGTATTTAAACATGCTGCGCATTTATTGCTTTTTTGCTATGTAGGTAATCAATAATTTAAAGAAAAAAAATTAAACAAGCTAGCTATAAAATGCTCAGAATAATAACTAAAGCTTTACAAATGATGAAATTCCTAAATAGTAACTGAAGTTACGGTGCTGTTACATAACCACAAGACGGAAGAGGCGGCTGCTGGCCGGGTCAACTTTATCGTGACCCACGCTGTGCCAATTAGTCTAAGATCTTGTCTAGATTCTCGACAACACTAGCAGAATTATCTCTCTATAGCTTCGTCGGCGGCTTCGCGCTTGTGAAAATCAGATAGTCTTTCGGAAATTGTTATTGCCTGGCCCCAAGAAAATTGTATTTTCCGATAGGATAAAAGCTTAAGACAATTAATAGGATAATACATAAGACAGTTTAAACAAATATATTTTACGGGTAAGCACAGTGCCTTGATCTCACCTGATGTTAAGTGATGATATGGCCAATGATGGAAGCGCACTTCACCCGGGATCCTCAACTAGTGAGGCACCGGCTATCTTATCTCTAGCTGCCGGAACACAACAATGCTACAAACATTGATGTCATGGCGACATATTTAAACCAAACCGAGTACACAAACATATACCCCGCAGAGGCGGTTGGTTTTGGACCCTCCAATTATCTCTGTGCAAAAATCACGCCGACCCATGGCTCCGTTTGTTGCAAAGGAAAAACAAGCAGACACATTTATCAGTTGTGACAGACACATTCACCTTATAAGTCCCCGTGCTTCACCCAGGTGGACAACCTAGGTGAAGCACGGGTCCGGGTCCATTTTAAGTAACTGTAAGATAAGTTAGGGTTATTATTCTTTAAAAAAAAAACCGTTAATCTAATGATTTATTGCTCCATTTCCAATTGCTCTTGTATGTTAGTGAAGTAAAATTGGGATCGAACGGTTTGTCTCCAGGAATACCATCTTAATATATTTTTACCTTCTCCCTGTAAGTCTTATCTTCGAGTATGTCAGTAAACCAACCTAAGGTAGATAGATATATCTCATAATGCTTTTATAGTTGATAATTCTATTGTACATAACTTTATCATCTTTTCATCAAAGCATTGCGGGTTTCTACGTATAATACGATTGTCGTACACTCAATATGTATGTACGATTCTATTTTCAAATAAACAAAAGAAAAACGTGAGGGTCACGGGGCCACAAACAGCAAAGAACTGAGGGTCACGAGATACGACTTCATCTAAAAAAACATAACTTACTTAGTTCAGAACTTTAGACTACAAAAGTAGTTGTAAATGCGAACTTATGGTAATATTAAAGACTAAAATAGTCAACTAACATAAAGAATGTTTTGACAAGTTGACATAATTCCGTTTTCTCTTCCATATACTTAGGTTTTTTTATAAAACACCAACATACTCTTGATTTTATTTTCAGATTGTGTTACTGATAAATTAATGAAACAATTAATGACTGACCTTTTTAATTTTAATGAATGTATGAATGAAATAATTAATTACTGAAACTTTTATTCATTATATATTTATAAATCCATTAAACACAACAACAAAAAACTACACCCTAGACAAGTTGCATAAAGCTAAATAGGAATTAAATAGAATGATTTTTGTACGGGAATGACTTGTGTCAACTATACTTACGTATAAATGACGTTTAAGTCAATTCCGTACAATAATCATTATATTTCATTTCTATTTTGTAAGGCTAGTTTCAGAGCTGTGTGGGCCGCACGTACGTGTGCCCGGAGCGGAGACATGAGGCGCTTGGGCGTTGTACGCACTTTACCCGGAGCAGGTCACAGGCAAAGGGTTCGAAACGTCAGGATAAACATTAATTAAAACTAATGTGTAAAATAAACGCGAGTAGATCCGTGAAAGTTGTTTCATTTCAAATAAATGTAAATTTTTCAAAAAACACTGAAGATTTTCCATTTGCGATCCATGCTTAGTAGAACCAGTAGAACTAATGTCTTGCGATTTGTTAACATTGACAAACCATTGAATAGTCGTTTGTGGGGCAGGTAGAGTCGCGGCGCCAAACGTGCCGATGTAACCCGACGTTAACTGCAGCCGCTAACACAGACTTCGTATTAGTGTTATTACCACATGGAATAGGCAAGTGCTTTGTTCCATACGCATGTTGCAGGCCGACTTACACGCTATTGTTGCACAGCATTTAAAAAAAAAGGTAAGACGCGCGACGCGATGCTTTGTGAGGTGTAGATATGGTATGGTAGATATGTTCACGATAATTGCAATTTCTAGTTGATTTGAGGGCATTTCCAGTACTTTACAAAGACGAACAGTATTTGACAGTTGATAAAAAAAGACAGAAAAGAAGTGACTTACCATATTTAGCGGTTATCCTTAGAACATGCTCTGGCTGCTCTTGCTAGTGTGAGTTTCATTCACCATTCTATTGGAAAACAAGAATTTAAATGTCAAAATTTTAACTCTCCTCTTTTTCCACCAGGAGGCGCTGCTTCAATGCCATACAAAGGAGAATGCACATTTTAGTATGGAAATCCTTACCACCTTGCGTCAATCTGATTTCACTCTTCAGAGCTAGTAAATCTTATTCTCTTTTCAGTACCGTTGGGCTATTTTTTAATTTTTAACCGCATTTCAGAGTTATTATTATCACTATACGTTTTCCAATCCAAGAAATACTTGTTTTTGTCCCGCTTTGACACTGACAGATTTATTTTTCAGCGTTCCGAAATGGACCATTAGTAAGACGTTTTAAGATTTTATTGGCTTATAAAAATATATCCACACCAAAATAGTATGAGTAGATAATTTATTAATAAAATAGTATTTATAAAATTTTATAAAATACAGTGAAACAATTAAACGCCCACCCGACCCAGCCAGGAATCGAACCTGGGTCTTCCGCAATTCGGGCGGCTGCACTGACCGCTATACTACCGGGAAGACTGACGTAAGCGCTTAATTTTGTCACTGCTTTTTCAATGTGTTTAGAGTGCTTTTATAGCAGCACAGCAAAAAAGCAGTGACAAAATTCAGCGCTTAGCACTTGAAAATAAAAAGTATTTTTTTTTTTAAATACACTCGGCGTCAAAAAAATCGCACCTCTTAGAAAATCACTTTCAAATGTCATTTACTCTTGATATGCACATGCAGTCGCATTAATTATGATTTTATTTACAAGGTTACTTAATTAACTTAATAAAAAACATTACTTTTCATTATCAAATAAAACCTAATGCAACAAATAAAGTGTCACAAAAATTCGATGCAAATTTTGCTACCCGTGAGAGTTGCTAGTTGCGCTTCCTTTGTGGGTATAAAACGGTCAACACGGGTTCAATGTGGGTCATTCGCTATTCAACCGTTGAAGAGGACACACGCACAGATTTTGATGGATACCACAGCTGATAAAGCCGCTCAAGTGGTTGCACTACTGCAATCAGGGGTGCGGCAGTGTGATGTCGCCCGGCAACTGAACCTGAGCCGTTATTCCGTTCGAAGAGTGTACCAGCGCTTCATAGAGACCGGTGGCTATATCCGCAGACACGGTTCGGGTAGACGTCGCTGCACTTCGGAAAGAGACGACCGGTTCGTTGTGTCGAACTCTTTGAGAAATCGTTTCTCCAACGCTGTTGAGTTGCAACAGCAGCTCCAGGCAGTTCGCAGACGCACCGTAAGCGTATCTACGGTTAGAAGAAGATTGAAGGAGAAGAAGATAGCGGCCCACAGAGCTGCTACGGGTCCAAAATTGACTGCAGCGCATCGGCGAGCCCGCTTGCAGTTTGCTCGTGACCACGTCGATTGGACCCTTGAGCAGTGGAGAGCTGTTCTCTTCTCAGACGAGACGCGAGTGTGTCTTTTCTGCAACGACCGACGGAGAAGAGTATACCGGAGGCAGGGTGAACGTTTCGCCCAAGCCTGCATCCAGGAGACGGTGGAATATGGTGGCGGATCCTGCATGTTCTGGGGCGGTATGTCTGCTGCCGGCAAAACCGACCTTGTCTGCGTCTCCCGGACTGGAGGTGCTCGCGGACAAGGGTCGCTGACTGCTCGCCGCTATGTCACTGAGGTCCTGGAAGTGCATGTGGTCCCCTTTGCCGAATCTTTTGGCGAGGGGTTCACATTAATGCACGACAACGCTCGCGCTCACACTGCAGGCATCGTGAGCGACTTCTTGCAGAGGTCCCAAATCTCTGTGATGCAGTGGCCAGCGCGAAGTCCGGATCTGAATCCTATAGAGCACCTCTGGGACCATCTTAAACGTAAGGTTCGATCTCGGGATCCAGCTCCTTCGACTCTACAGGAGCTCCAAGACGCGGTGATTGAAGAATGGGGGCTTATCCCTCAAGAAGAGCTCCTGAAGTTGGTGAGGTCCATGAGGGACCGTATGGAAGCCGTGATCAGGGCAAGGGGGGATAACACTAGATTTTAAGTTAATTTTAAGACACTTTTTGTACATTTTTCTTTGTAAATTATCTGTTGTTAATTAGGACTTAATTAAGGATTTTTATTATTTTATTAATTTTAATGTTGTTTGTATAATTATAATTAAACAGAAAGTTAAATTTAATTGTTTTTTGATACTCCTTTTTGTTACCTTTCTAATGATACCCAACACTATCCTCTACATAAGGTTTAAGAATTTTTAAAGATGATTTTTAAAAGGTGCGATTTTTTTGACGCCGAGTGTAGTTCTTAAAAATATTTATGGTATTTATTGCGTATATATTATCAATGTAGGTATCACTCTTTTGTTTGTACTGCGTGTAAAAAATTAAGAGTGATTCGGAACGTTAAAGAGTTATAGGGGAATGCATAAACGTAGATACGGGAATGACTCACTCGTTTCGTTACTATTTATTTATAAGTTTAAAATGTGGTCAAAAATTATATTAAAAAAGTAGTATTCATCATATAAAATAAAAATATGATTTTCAGTATTAGTTTACTAGTGACGCAACATGGTACGGGATATGGGCATTCTCCTTTTCGTTTTCGATATCGTGATCGAATGGCTAATGAAATTCGCACTACTTGCTTAGGCCTCCTGCAAACTTACAAACCGATGGCGATGGTGTAATCATTTAGTATTCATTTTAATAATACACCTTTTTATAGGATTTTAATTTGACTTTTATTATTATTTATTCATAGTGTATTATTAATTAACGTGTGGATATTATTAAATATAGGTTTAAAACTCTTTAATAGCACAAGTATGTTTATTGTGAATTTAGTATTCAAACCCAACTCACACAACTAGAGCTCATAAAAAAATAATGTATGTAGGTATTGTTTAGCTTGGCAAACGATTTGTTTTTCCGCGCACGTGTTTATTTCGGCTAAAGGAACAGGCGTTCCTTGTATTCAAGCATTTCGCTGATCTGTTCAATGGAGTGTTATTAAATTAACAACTTCGTAGCAAACAGTTTCAGCAGAAAAATTAAACCGCTTTCGGAAGACAGTATTCTAGCAAATATAAAATAACAAGTCGAACAAGCAATATAATAATAGTCCCATCCTCACATCCATCAACATGATCCACTCGAGATGTGGTCTGCGAATAGACTGGTTAGCCTTAAAAAGCGTTTTTGGGTTTTGCGCTCTTTTCATTAGACTACAAGCAACCAACGCCTCAGAAAGTCTAGCACAATTATATTATAATTATACTTAAATTTTAAGTTCTTTAACTATTCCTATATCCTGTAATTGAGCTTTTTGTAGAACTGTACCTACTAAATATTTTATTGCTTAAGTCAATAGGTTTTCTTATCCTAACTAGGTTTAATATATTTAATTAATGTGAAAGTTGGTTAGTTTGTTTGTTGTTTGATAAGCTTTCACGCATAAACAATTTAACCGATCATCATTAAATTTTGTACACATATAATCAAAGACATAGGAATATAGGGTAAGTATTATTAAAAAAAAGTGAGTTAGTTTGTTTGTTTCTTTGATACGCTTTCACGCGTAAACTATTTAACGATTTGTTTGTTTTGTTGTCATAGAAACTGTCAAAGCGGTACGAAGCCCGCCGCCGCCGCCGGGTCAGCTAGTAAATTAATAAAAAATACCGCACCTACATACCAAACGCAGAGCCAACACATGCGGAAGTCTTATAGCGTCGAACACGTGGGTTGTATGACTTGTATGTATGACTCCATGCAACTTGCAAGTGATCCGTCGGAGGCTTTCTCCGCTGCTTTCTATCCGATCTGCATCTAAGGGTACAGCCACGAGCATAGTTATGTAAATACTTTGTAACGATTGTGGCTCTTATATCATGTACTAGTAAACTATAAAAAAATAACATTATTCTGTGTTCGCGACTGTACAATTATTACTTTGGAACGCTATTCATAACTTTTCGTAGTCATTTTTTTTATGAATATTGACAGAAATTTACACATAGTTAAGTTACCTGCTACTTGTAATTAATGTTTTCTGATTGTCCATTGCCGTTAAAAACACAAATTGGCAAAATAAGTTAAATTGCCTGTTTGGTCTACTGGTTAGACCAACACGCTCGCAGATCGAGTGGCCTCACTCAGGTTCGATTCCAAACATACCTATTTATCGACTGGAAAGATGTGGAAATCACACTCTTAACAACATGACAAAAGACATGGAATAGAGTTTTGTGTGAGCACAAGCGTATATTTTGTTTTACACAATGTACTCGTAGTATTGCGTATTCTAAAGAGTTACAATGTTTCATGAAAACAGCCTCCACATAAAAGGATACCTATATTGTTTTTACAAAAAAGTAAAAAAAATTCTCTTTATGTTGTACGTTGTTGTCAGACTCAGTTTGGTTGGTGGTGGGTCGTGGTAGGGTAGGGCTTGTAAGTCATCTTATCTAAGTATATCGCCATGTAAGCATTGTTGTTTCGACAGTTACGTTATTAAAATAGCCAGTCCCTCAACTCAAGTCCTCAGTGCTTGTGATTTCCGGGTGAAATGCGCTTCCTTCGTCATTATGGCCACTTAGTTACTATCAGGTGAGACGAGATGATGAAGGCCAAGCTATGAAAAATAAAAATGTCCGCTTGACTTTCATAAATTGTTCCTTTTGTTGTGTCAAAAGCAAGTTGTTGTGACATTTACGCAACATACCACCGGCCGCTGCGATTTCCCCTTGCTTCGTTCGGACCGCAGACCTTGACCTACATCAAGTTGGTACTATCTTTTGTTTATACACTTTTAGACTCACCCGTTCGATCTATTTACTCATAAGTAGGTAGGTATACAAAAATCATGATTCTTTGTATGTTCCGTCTGCGTTTCTATTCCATTCAACTGATTGCGATAAAACTAAAATGTGATAAACAAAATATTTTTGTTATGTCACAACAGAGAAGATGTTTTTCCTCTATCTCATCTGATAGTGTCGACGATAAGCAGAAATATCTCGTAGGTAGGTATGACGGGCTGACGCTATTGCAATGCTGTACGTACGTACGTACCTATATGCCTATTCTAGTTTTTGTTAACGTCGATTGATTAATAAAACTCGAGGGTAATAGACAGTTTAGGCACTCGAGACTTCAGGAGGCGCTACTTCATTCCTATACCGATTCCAATTTTCGTTTACGTGATCGAATGGTTAATGAAACTCGTACCAATACAAGTTAGGTACCTAAATGGCTTTTTTTGGAGAGTTTGCCGACGGCGTTTTCAGCGGCACCCGACTTTTTTGGGGAGGGTGAGAAACTTATTGCACCGTCAGAGGGTTTTTAGAGGGAATGGCATCACACACTAGTACGTCTGCCCGTTCCCTACTAGACTCTCCGAGGGGTTCGGATCGAATCGGACCTACATGCCACGCGCGTATCGAGCTAACAGCACCTTCACTTATTTACTACGCACCTCCTAGGTGTCCTCTATCTAGGAAATAAAACAATCATCTATCATTTTTGATCTAGACAGATTTTTAAATTGATTACACGCAATATACGACTAGTTACAGTCCCATAGGTAAGATCAATGCTGTGAAGTGTCAAGTACTGTAGACCTTATCTTTTTTGTTGCGTCTTTTTTATAATTATGGAATTGAATAATTTTACGCGAATATTGTGGCGAACTAATAACAATTCGGAATAGTGTTGAATTTATTTCCACGATCGGGATTAGAACCCGCACCTTCTGATAAAACGGGTCAGGTGCTCTGTTGATGATGTTATCGTGGCTCTGTCCAAACCGTATCAACACCATCTACTCTTACTTTGTAAGCCAATGAAACCTTATTCAATGTCAACAACTAAGTCATCATTCATCAACCATTGTAATCTTTTTTTACCACAAAAAATGGATTGCTTTCCCAGCACAATATTTGTATTCATTCCTTCCTACCGCATGGTGGGAACCTTCAAGAGAGGTGTGAGTGTGAAGAAGCCATTTGAGTTTTATATGGAAAGGACATGTTAGTGACACTAGTGAGGCACGATACTGCTCCCCTAACTGACATTAAAAAAAAATTACCTGGACAGACAAAGAGCTTCAATACGCCTGGTATTTTATGCTAATCATTGAAGGAATATTCATGACTATATCTAAGTATCTATCTAATGAAGCCAAAGAGGGTCGAAAGTCTGTACATGGAAGATATTCGAAAAAAAGTTGGCTGGGGATACTTAGAATCGACAACAGAACACGTTCCAACAGTTTTTAGAATTATGTATGTTTATATGTTTATCTGTTTGTCTGTTTATTTGACCGCGCATCACGTGAAAATGGATGAATGGATTTGGATAAAAACTTTGTACATTGACAGACCATGACACGGACTAGGATATAGGATACTTTTTATCCTGGTAACAGGTTCCTGTGGGATAGTGTAGTCTTCGCGAACGAAGTCGCGGGCGACAGCTAGTAATTACATATGTTTAAAAACATCTACTAAACAGCATAGTAAGTCAATACAGTCGGTGTGTATTGTCTCGCGATATGTTATCTGTTCGCTATCGGCCCGGAGGCGTTTGAGGGGACGCGGGGGCTCCCCCCTCTATGACTTTCTCCGCTGACGTGACGCGTATGCGCATACTCAGTGATACTATGCACTAGCACGAAAATTGTTACGGTGACCGTTTGTTGACCCCGCGTTTGATTTGATCCTTAGGTATGTCATGTTAACAAACCTAGGTAAGTATATTTTTAAATACGTCCAAGCCGTGTCCAAGCACTTGCTATTGAATGTAGCTAGTGTTGCAATGTAGGTAGGTATTTCTTCCAGTTCTTATTAATAGGGTTGTTGTATGCTCCCTCCTCGGCCCTTATCATTTAGCATCTGATAAGATTAAGGATATCTAGTAATACCTAACCTACCCAATGTAACATTTAACCAATCAACATCTATGTAGGTAGGTACAGTACTAATAGTTATTCTGTGGTTTCGGCCTGAATGATCGATCATTAAAAAAAACACAAAAAAACGTTAAACTCAGTTGTTATCATAAACATCATTAACAAAACAGGTAGGTAAGTATTCAGCAAAATAATAAAGCCGAATTACATGTTGGCGTAGGTACTTGTTTATGAATATGTACGTACAGTCAGCAACAAAAGTAGCTTACCACAAAAGTGCTTTGTCAAAACAACTAGTAAATTAATTTAATTAGTTGAAAAATTTTTTTGGTGTATCAACTCAGTAAAAATGCATGGGGGTAACCAAATTATACAATGCAATACTTATACAATTTTACAATTTTATTATTGTTTAAATAATAGCAATACAAGTTGAAGTAGTTACAGTATTTCAGACCCAAGCTGTTCTACCTGCTGTGTAATTAGATACTTTGTAATAGGGTTAAACAGGAGCTTGTCATTCACAAATGAATTTATTATGACATGACACAAAAGTGGTCAGAGACTTTTGTCGCTGACCGTACTACTTATGATATGAAAATCCGTCGGCCGCTAATATAAGATTGATCACATCCTAAATTACGTGCGTGACTCACGTTCCAGCATCGCCCGTGATTTATTCTCGCTTGTTCATAAATACCTACCCAACCCACACTTCGGGCGGGGCGGGCGGCACCCTGTAGCTTCCACAAGTCGGTATATCAAAAATCAGCAATAAAATTACTGTGAAATTGGTAATTAACATGCAACTAGTCTTTGATCTATCGGCGTGTTTACCGCTACTTCACCTTGGCCGAGCCCGACTTTTAAGATGCTTTTATAATTGTCATAGCTCGTTTACAACATCAATCAAACCTCTATTGAATCTGCACATCTACGTTTATTTCTACGTGATATAAGTATTCGTCGTTTCCAGTCTATAGTGCGAGTTTTATACATAATGCGTACGAAAGGGCTCAAGACTCTGTAAGGCATTGAATCAGCGCCACCTGATCACAAAGGGGTTGAGTTAAAGTTTGCTATACTTACAAATTTTAATTTTTGTTGGTAAATAAATCTTGTACTAGACACTGTGAAAATAAATGTATGTTTATGATAGCTTACAGATTGTATGTTCAGCCATCATAATAATACGTCACGCCCTTCATCGCTTCAGGGCTTCATCACGTCACCGACGGAGCCAAACTGCTGTTATGAGTTTTTCATGCGCAGAATAAAAATATTATGCTATTCCAATGATTTGATTTATTTGTTATTTTTTCATTCACAATTTAATATTGAAACTGGAAATTTTACTTGCAAAACAACGCTCGCTAATGTTGTAGGTATTAAAGAAGCTCAATCTTGGAAAATTCGAAAGGGAAACTCTTCGAAACGAATTGCTGACGTGTCGGCGTCTGTTTGTCGCCCGAATAGCGAAAGTCTTTGAATCCAACCAGAGGGGATCTATCTTTTTCAAGTGCATTAAAGACGTACACACGTCTGCACATAGACTTACCACAAACTGTCAACTTTCTTCAATAGACTTTGAACTCTATGCCCTAAAGATATGTTTGAAAATGTATTGAAGAAATTTGACAGTTTTGGATAGGTTGATGTGCAGGCGTCTGTACCTAAGGAGAGAGCTGGATGAGAGTAGTCGCGGATCATGCTCATTGGCGTGCACTTGGAGAGGCCTATCTCGAGCAGTGGACTAGTATAGGCTGAGTTTAAGGTAATTTAAGGAACTGAAGGACATATGGTAATTTCAAGTTCTTTATCAGTTACGAACATGCAATCTAAGCAAACCGACCAAAGATGAAGGTGTGTAAAACTCATTGTCTCCGTAGGTAGAGAGTGACACAAATCCTTAGTCCACCATTTTGGCATTTCAGTGTGAGTTTTTATTGATGTAGTTATTTGGTTTTATTCATTTTAAGTGATAAATAAATGTTTACTTCTTTTTCTTTTTTCCATCATTCAGACGTTTTCGTACAAAACAATTACATAAACAAAAGTTTCCTCCATAGGAGTACACGTGCTGCTCTCCGGTGTCAACGCTTCACTGTCTCACATATCCCATCGCGCACAAAGAAATTTGGTGACTCGTTTCTTTGTCGCACCTCCAAAAGATGGAATAGTCTACCAGCACATGTTTTCCCTCTTTCCTATGATATGGGGTCCTTCAAACGAGGCGTGAAGAAGCACCTTGTGGGCCGGTAGAGTGAAGTTGACTGATACTGCGTTGTTTTCACGCTGCACCAGTTGTCTTCGCGTCTGGACTCCATTTCCACTTAACATCAGGTGGTGTGGAGTCATTTGCCGTGCTAAGTATAAAAAAAATAATATTTTTTTGTTACCAAGCCACCAATGTCGTCACTGGCTAAATGTACTATCATTTAGCCAGTGACGACATTGGTGGCTTGGTGCCGCAATTCTTTCATGATCATTTTGTAGTCGGTTTGTTTGTTTGTATACAACGCAAACGAGACGATCGTCCCGCCGCGCCGCGCCGTTCGCGTCGTGGGATCCGGGCCACGGTCACGCACGCGACGCCGGCCAGCCGCGCCTCTACAAACCGAAACGCAAAAGACATCCAATGCCTCCTCCTCGCATCGTATTCCTAATTAGGTACTGAAGATCGTGATCACCCGACGGGAAGTAGCTAGTAGTAGTAATTTTCTGTGATGGATGTAGCTTCTGCATCTGGGCCTGTCCTTGGCGTTATGGAGAACATCGTGCAGCTTGATATTTGGTCAGACCATCTAGTTGGCTGCGACCTTTCAGTCTTTATCTTCGACCTTGCCAGTAACCATCAGCTAAATCCATAGTATATTATCCAGTGCCTAATGAATGTTTTATTTGCCATTCGATCACAAAACGAGATTTTGTATCGCAAAATTTTAACAGTCCTCGTTTGTAGTACATAGGTACCACAAACGAGCCATAGGGCTCCGGGAGGTGCTGTTTCTATGCCATATAAAACTGCAAATAAAACTCGCACTAGGCACCTATGAGACGATAGTTGGTGTTGCTGGTTTAATCTCATCGCTCTTGCCAAAGTCGGGTTGCTGATCACTAGCCCGGGCCACAAACAATGCGAAACACTGCCCGAACTGGGAGTTGTATTGAGAACCTCTGGTTTTCGGTCCAAACATTATTGCAACTTAAATACTGAGGCGATAAATAGAAATAGGTACACACAGTTAGATAAAGAAAACATTTCAAGTAGGAACTACGCGCGCTACGCGTTCGCCACGGTAGTGACTGCGCTCCAATGAATTTTTAATAAAACTGTTTTGCACCTACCTACTTTATTTACTCATACAAGACTTTGTCACAGCATCATCCCTCAACACCAATATAAATGTTAGTCTAGTAGGAACAACTCGATCGAGTGGTGTGAAACACGCTCTGTGCAGTCATTCATTATATAACATCTATTAGTTATGTAAGTAGGTAGGCCTACATTGTTTCAATTCGTAGAAACATAAAATGATGTGTGAAATGACAGATGACCTTTAGTAACGACTTGTCTGACATATTCAAGAACCCTAAGTTAAAAGTCAGAGCGCCCATAAAGTGTGCGTTTTGTTTACGAAAATTAGTACGGCAGAATTTTTACTTTTCTCGTATGTCGCTGTTTCAATGATATAGTAATTTTCGTTCGCGTTAACGTGATCGAATGTCAAATGAAACTCACACTATGCACCCAGATAAGTGTTTTATTAATTACTGCTTTAGTAGGGTGATGTTAAATAATATCAATATTTCTAAAAAAAACCGCGTATCGGCAAACGTAGTGAAGGACGCCCTCAGACTAGGTAGAGCGACGATCTTCGCAAGGTGGCTGGCAAGAGCAGGAGAGAGAAGCCGCGGATCGTACTCAGCTCAGTGGCGTGCACATGGAGAGGCTTGTGACCAGCAGTAGACTAGTGTAGGCTGATGATGAAAAAAAAACCACTTTGACTATACCTACCTCCCACTGGTTCGGATTGCAGTTTCCTGTCAAGAAAACAAACACGATAATACCTCCTTTAAAAGTAATGCTTACTGCTTCAAAATAAAACGAAATTATTCTGACATTAAATAAGATGTTAGTTATTATTATAGACTTACAGGCACTGTGCCATAGGTAAGTGTATCTGTTACGCTTAAAATTACAGTATGTTAGTACCTCTAACGCTGTATTTAGGGAAGAATTGTTAGAATTTCAATTCCTAATCTAGTAGCTAACGTAAGTCATCAATCATTGCAGAACCTGGGGGCCGACCGCCTAACTCGATTGCTTTTGATTGCTTTGGCTACGTGTATAGTTTATGACGTCATCTTGTCATTTCGTACCGCCTATGAAAGCAATATCGAAAGCTATAGCCTAGATGACGTCATAAAGCTAAACGTCATATAGCTAAATGACAAAGATGACGTCATAAACTATACACGTAGCCAAAGCAATCGAAAGCAATCGAGTTAGGCGGTCGGGGGGCAGAATGAGTCGCAGCTCGCCGGTTAGGAGACGCTAAAGTCGTCTCTACAACATTTTATTCAAAAGGCTTCCGGAGCTCGATATCCATTTTCAAAGTCTTCCTGGGTTTCTTAAAATACATTAAAATAATGACATGCCTTAGTAGTACTTTAATGTAGTTGAGTGGTAAATTGGAAAGGTTAAATGATTTGTTAAATTATTTAGAAATGTTTATGTTAAGTATTGGAATGTACTTTGATTATTATTTTTTGTAAATAAAAAAAAATCATTTCTGTAGCCTATTTTATATTCTATCCACTGAGCAAGTAATCACTACGTTATAATTCTATCTTTGACGCATGTCAACGTGACGTGCTTTTATATAATAAATCCGAATGGCAAAATTTTAACAACATTTAGGATTTT
Organism: Eudonia truncicolella; assembly: GCA_949315975.1. Taxonomy (NCBI): domain Eukaryota; kingdom Metazoa; phylum Arthropoda; class Insecta; order Lepidoptera; family Crambidae; genus Eudonia; species Eudonia truncicolella. Next base: position 4,021,037 of record OX438829.1, read on the forward strand.
ATTATATACCATGTCTGTCTGTCTGAGTCTGCCAAGTCTCTATGATCCTTAAACTTTATAATAACTGATAACTCTTCAAAAAATAAGGTTTCAACTTGTGTTTACCCCAAAGCATAGGCATTATTAGATACATGTTCTGTAGAATTACTGTGAAAGGAACTAAATTAGTCTTTCAAATTATCTAAGGACTCAGTGGAAATCTTAGGTGGAAATATGGAAACAACCAAACGACGCTGGACGCGAAAGCTTTCAATATCGCATAAACCAAACTATTTTTGTTGTAACGACTCCCAGAGGAGTGAAGGGGCGTCCCAAATTCCTGGGGAGAGTGCTTCAGAAACCACTTCTTGCAAAAGATACCTAGACTATCCATGGCCTATTAAATTTGATAGACTTTCTGGTAACAGCAGTTTCACATAAATGATGATTTTAGATTTCACTGTATTTCACCAGTGCTTGTAAGTAGTTAACGTTTCAGTATTGTTTTACAACATGTACTTATTAAATCAGTACTGAAAAAGCTTATTTATGTATTATCGCAAGCGCTACGTCGTGTTCGGCCAATACAATATAATTATATTTTATCAACAAAATTTTAGGTTAAAATTATATAAACAAAACAAAAACATTTTATGTTTTTGAGTTTGAAATCTACGATCACTAGAAAATTGTTGAAATAAAGCCATCTCTAATGGCCACACACACGCATGCATTTTAATTAACACAATCGCCCAACAATGTTTACATTTCAGTTTTAATCCGTAAAAAATAGACGTACCTGTCTAAGTACCTACCTACTCGACAAGCGTGCTTGTATTTTCTCGGAACACTAGCTAATTACAAACTGGTTCCAACCGGCTCCGCAGTAAAGCGCAGTTATTCGATGTGCTGGTACCTAGTGCGGCTTTGTTCCCGACCAATGTCGACTTTGATCCCGAATCGAGAGAACAGATTTCGATTTACGATGTTTTCACTCGCGCTTCTCGTTCGATTCGGTTTGTTAGCGTTTCGTCCCACACGTCCGTCAGTCGTGGCAAGTATAACGAGACGTGGTAACTTCATAAATGTTCAATTGGCAATCAATTTTACTAATTTTGCGTATGCACAAAGGTATTTTTCACAGCGATAAGAACTAGTTTAATGAGTAGAATTATAGTTATTGTAAGCGACAGTAGTCATTAAATAAATCTACGGACCTTTATGATTTGAAATGGGGACATGAGGTTCTCCAAGAAGCGTGTAAACAGAGAATCCCAAGTCGGCAACACAAAAGCAACTCTCCGGATGCCAAAGATATCCATAAACGGCACTCTTCAAGATTGCACACGTGCTAGATGCAGCTTTTTTACATTAATAAAATTACCTAGTACTTTACTAATTTATCTATCAAAAACTTTAAATAGCATGGCACCTTTAGTGGGGCACAGTCGCTATTCACGCGTATTACAAAAAAATAACATCGTAGACAGAAATGCTATTATCTAATCTGTCGCCTCCACTTTTGAAACTTTTTGAAGTATTTTTCGTTTACGTTTTGTTTTCGTTTTTAATTGGGTGGTCATGGTTTTACGTGTAGTCCCTACATCTTCTTCTTACAATATCATTGTATTTTCATTATCCTCCACTTTTTGACCTATTATTCGAGTAACCCTCTTTTCAATATTAAAGCGTCGATTTCTAGCCGAACGGTTTCTAGGTACCTATAGCCCTTATGTAAATTTTCCTATTCGAGTTCAGGGTCCATCGGCGTGTTGACGCCCCCGCGACCGACGCCTGCGCAGATTATTGCTGGTTATCACCAGTGATACGCGCCATTGTGTATGCCCGGTCAGTTTACACTATATCGCGCCAACAAAATCAATGTAGTACGAAATTAGCAAAGCATTTAGTACAGTCAATGGTTCACTCTATAAAGCGTACCAGATGACATCAACACACATCTTGTTAACATTACTTTCAAGAATGCAAAAGCTGACCCTCTGGGCGAGCCCACAGAACATAAAAAACAAGCCAGTCTAGACCGGATTCTCAGAGGGGACTTAAACCTAGAATGTCCTCTCGGAATGCTACTCAGTGCTTTTCACTATTCGATTCGATTTAAAGTTAATGGTTATTTGTATGGGAAACATCACCTCCTAGTAAAAAGTTCTCAAGTTCTTCTTCACGAGGTGGAGCTGCTTCGATAATTTTTTTAAAATTTGAAACTTACTCAAGATTTAAATTAAGTATCAATAACATACATGAGATATAGTTAAGAAATTGTGTAATCAGCAGCTCGTAATTGCTTCGATGCCATACAAACTCTGGTTTACGCTAAGTCGAATAGTGAAAAAACCTCTCACTTGGCACACTAATGACAAAGGAGGTATGATGCAATTTGCATTACAAATTTCCGATTTCATCCACGTGATCAAATAACAATAAAGCTCTAACTTTGGCATTCAGGGTGCCTTGCCTAACGCATAAAGGAGAAGTGTTAAAATTTTTGCCATACATAAACTCGTTTTAATTAACGTTTTTGACAAAGGAATGCAATTTTTTTTCCATACTAAACTTGTTTTCATAAACGCGATCGAATGGCGAATGGGTGGTAAATAAAAAATCGCACCATACATCCTACACTGTGAAACTAATTACATGATTTCTTTCGTACAGTACAGCCATCATAATAATTGTCACTATGAATCCGACGAAGCCGACGCGACGAGTGGTAAGCCAAAATGCTATTACTTGTAAGTTTTTCATTCGCAGAATAAATATATTACCTACCTAGTTATGCTATTTAAATTTTCAATGATATGATTTCAAATAAAGCCCTGACTTGAAATTTTTTTTTTTTTATAGAGATTGCTGATTGCTTCAGACGGCATTTTCAGCTTCACCTGGCTTGTTTGGGGGCGGCGAGGAACGTAAAGGGTCCTTCAAGCCGTGTGAAACGAATCACCTTCGGAGGTTATCTAGAGGGAACGGCATCGCGCTCTAGTGCGCGTCCCCGTGCCCTACTAGATTCTCCGACGGGTTCGGATCGGATCGGGGAGCGGAACAACCCGAGGGCGCCTCTAAAGGCTCGAACCTCGGCTCGGGTTGACCGGGCCGTGGTGGAGGAGAGAAGCGCCCAGGTACATGTCTGTACCTGGTGTAGAGCGCGTGTGAACTGGTTCTTCGTACCCTTGTTCTACGAGTACGGTGTCTTGGCCCTAACCTAGTGTGCACGTTTAGTGTATTCTGTAAATGTGTAGTGTCATTTAGAGGATCGGGCGGGGCCTGACTTGGCATACTTACATGATGTGGCAGCGACACACGCATATATATTTCGGTGGAGACGAATCAATTAGTGGGTGGGTGTGTCAGCGTGTGGGCTGCGTGGGCTGCGTGGGCCGCGTCGTGGGTCAAGGCCGCGTGGGCTGACCGGATCATAACCACAAAATAAGGATACCCCAGAATGTAAGCTTAATACATACCACGCTCGATCAACGCACACATACGCCCGCCCTCTTACGAACACGGAATCTTGAGCCATCTCGAACCAATCCGAGGCCGAGAGCAGCTGTTGCGAGATTGCCGTGCCCGTGAGAGGTTGTACTAACACCCGTATTTATAAACAAGCCATTATACAAGTAACGTTTAAATTAGAATATAAGTTTTCTTCATCATCATCATCTCAACCAAAAAGACTTCCACTGCTGGACAAAGGCCTTCCTCAAGGATAAATCAATAACCTCATTTTGAGGGGAATTTACCATAATCGCCACGCTTGGCAGGCGGGTTGGCGATCGCAGTAAGGTAAGAATAATCACAGAGAGACGCTGCTGCCCATCCTCTGGAATGGTCCCATAGTCGCCTTCTACGGCACCCACGGGAAGAGATGGAGTGGTGCAATTCTTTATCCCCGGCACCACACTTTAAAATTTTACTTAAGCAATTACTTTACTTCAGTATGAGGATTTTACTCGTTTATAAATATTTTAGAGTCACTTTGCTCAATCGCGTTTGTAAGAAGCTAACTTTCTGCAGGCTCCTTATTTCTTATCGTCACTGCGGCCGGTAGAGGGATCAATCCTTTACTGCCATATAAAACTGTAAATTTATACCTATTACTCATCATCATCTTCTCAGATAAAAGACGTCCACTGCTGGACAAAGGCCTTCCCAATGGATCTCCACAAAGACCGGTTTTGTGCTGCTCGCATCCAGCGGCTACCGCGACCTGTCAATTCCCCGCCCGGTCCTCTAAATGCCACTACACATTTACAGAATACACTAAACATGCACACTAGTTTAGGCCCAAGACACCGTACTCGTAGAACAAGGGTACGAAGAACCGGTTCACACGCGCTCTACACCAGGTACAGACCTGGGCGCTTCTCTCCTTCTCCACGGCCCGGTCAACCCGAGCCGAGGTCCGAGCCTTTAGAGGCGCCCTCGGGTTGCTCCGCTCCCCGATCCAAACCGAACCCTTCGGAGAATCTAGCAGGGCACGGGGACGCGCACTAGTGCGCGATGCCGTTCCCTCTAGAAAACCTCCGAAGGTGATTCGTTTCACACGGCTTGGGACCCTTTACGTTCCTCGCCGCCCCCAAAAAGCCCGGAGAAGCTGAAAATGCCAGCAATCTCTCTCAAAAAAAATAAAAAAGGCCTGTCAATTAAACACACCATACAAATTTTCGTTTTCGAATGGAGAATAAATCTCGTTGCCATTGAAGCAACTAAAACGTAGTTATTTTAACCGAGTGCTTCACTGGAACCATTCCAGTCACTCAAACAAAACAACAGTTAACATGATCCGAATTCCCTCACGTTGGCATTTCAGTAATGTCTACGTGGTTACCTTGGCCTTTGAAAAGGGATTATGTTTTGGATATAAATAGATAGGTATTTGAATGCAGGCAAGGACACCTTTAGTGTTTTTGACATTATTTTGCGTGGAATATTTGAAGTTAGAGCCTGGAAATATATAAAAATGTGAGCCTGCAATGTGAAATTGCAGCCTTTAGAGAAAAAAGATCTAAAACTGAAAACTGATTTGAGCACAGATTAACACAGATTTATTGGTGTATTTTCAAATGAAGAGCTTTTTATGGAACCAGCTGTCAAGCTCTGCAGCAGTTCGTGACTGAAATATTGCCGACCTTGTCGCACGCGAGCCGCGCATCACACCTTAAAGATCATGTTTAGATCATGTTAAATCGAAAATTATAGAAAATGTTTTGAAGGTGATGTGACGTGAAAACATTTATAAGTACCTGATTTTAATGTTTTGACCAAATAATTGTTGCTGTTGTCAACATTAGTGATGGATTAGGCACAAAACTGAGCACAGACACGCAAAGATTAGTAATTAATGAACCTATTTTAAACGAAGAACTTTTTTTGGAACCAGCTGTCAATCTGGACAGCCGTTCGTGACTGAAATAGGGCTGACCTTGTCGGCATTGTGGCACGCGAGCCGCTCATCACCCCGCGGGTGCGCCGCTCGCCGAGATTCAGACATGAGATAGAAGCCTTGTATAATGTTAGTACAAGCTATGGCATAACCGCTTGTTCTGTGCTCTTGTGCCCATTTTTGCGAACCACCCCGTAAATATTGCGCAGCATCTTCTTCACATCGAGATGCGAATCACAAACCTGAAGAGGAAGCACAATCCCGCTTCACTAATATCTGCTTTCACAACTGGACTCTGTTAATGACATTCCAGAATTTATTTGCCTTCATAAATTCTTTAAAATCTCAACGCACTATTCAACTTTTTATTAAAATTTCAATACTTTAAAGTGAACAATGCGACTTTTATTTGCCATTTGATCACGTTAACGAAAACGAGAAGTTGTATGGCAAAATTGGTAACTGAACTCGCTTATCATCTGGTGTTGCTGCTTCAAATCTTTAATGCCATAATTATAAATTCGTATTTTCGTTAACGAGATAAAATGAATGAATAAAACTCTGACCAGTGGATACTGCTTACCTTGCCATTAATTCTGTAGAAGGCAGGTACCTAGGTTCTGCTCGCAGACGCTGGCGTGACTACCACACTTTATTTCCAATCTGCATTAACGACCGCAGTGTATTTGAAAGCTTTGTGCGTGAAGGGCGCACCCTGATTTGGCGCGATGTTCCAAAATTCTGTTTGAAATACCACCGCAGTCCACGCCACCCGTTTTGTCATAGTCGGCCCAGCACGCCGAACCATTCGCTAATTACGAGTAATTTGTTACATCAACATTGGTAGAAGATGACGCGATCCGCTATTTTTTTAGAATTTGCTCTTGGCCTCCTATCGGCCTTTACAGCTTTACGTTTATGTGGGCGACAAGAAACTTAAAGGGTTCCTCGAGCCGTGTGATCGAGACATCGTCAGAGGGTTTATAAGAAATGCAAGTTAATTCCGCAGCGTCCGTCCTTCATAGTTTGTCATCGTGTCGTGTGTGCTACGGGGTGACTGGCCGCCTGATACCTATGTTGTGCAATTAAAATTACCTAACGACCACGGCGGCGGCGCCGGCGCCGTTAGCCGGCAACTGCAACGTGAGCCGGCGCTTGCGCATGCCACTAATCCCAACGTGCGATAGCGCGTAAGAGCATTTTGTAAAAATCGCGTAGGTATACAGTCTGTCCGGACATGAACTAGCGATATTTTAAATACTTATACACAAACCTACTCAGCCCTGTACAAATGTTGTGAGCATGCGCGTTCCAGTTACAGTTTTTGTCGAGAGAGATATTTTAAATACTTATACACAAACCTATTCAGCCCTGTACAAATGTTGTGTAGTGTTACAGTTTTTGTCGAGAGAGATATTTTAAATACTTATACACAAACCTACTCAGACCTGTACAAATGTTGTGAGCATGCGCGTTCCAGTTACAGTTTTTGTCGAGAGTGATTCCTAAAAACTTGTATCCATTCACTTCTTCTATTTCCCTCCCGTCGCATTCTATTCTAAGTTTGAATCGCTCTGATTTATAATTAGACAATTGTACATACATAGTTGGTTATTGTGACATTTACACTTAGTCCATTGTGATTATCCAATTATTAACATTTTCTACACCTATGTTTATTTCATGCTCGTAATTTAAATTGTCTATTTGCTGTGGACTAATAATTGATACATCATCTGCAAATTGAATACTCTGATAGTTAATGGATTTTGGCAAATCATTCATATAGATAAGGAACAGAAGCGGACCCATAACACTTCCTTGAGCAATACCTTGTTTACTTTTTAAATAAGGACATCTCCTTACGATACTATTTCATTGGTAGCATTAGATCTAGTTACTTGCACGCATTGTTGACGATTAGTTAAGTAACTAGCGATCCAGTCAAGTGCTATTCCCCTGATTCCATATTCATAATATTTTAGCAAGAGCATCTGGTGATTAACGCGGTCAAATGCCTTGCTCATTTAAAAAAATACCGTCACCGTAGGTACTTTGTTGTCAATATATTCGGTTACTGCTTTTATTAAAGTGAAAGTTGCTAAGGTTAGAAGGGTAGATTTATTCTTCTGAAATCCATTTTGTTCCTCTGCAATTATATTATGTTTTTCGAAGAAGTTTGTTATTCGGTTTGCCATTGCTTTTTCGAATACCTTAGAGAGTATCGGTATCAGAGTTATAGGACGATATTTATTAATGTCTTGTTTATTATTTTGTTTTTTCAATAAGGGCTTTACTACTGAAATTTTTAAAGCTTCTGGGAATTTTCCTTGTATTAGCGATAGATTTATAAGATAGGTTATTACCGGAGAAAGTATATCAATACCTACTGCCGCAGTATTATTCAAAGACTTAACAATTTTTATAACTTCTTGTTCTGAACATGGCACTAAAAACATTTTGTGGATTTATATAAGTCTTTTTTGAATGTATGCTTTGGTTTTGTCCATTACATTGGTTAATAAAATGTTCATTGAATGCGGTCGCTATATCATTAGGATTACTAATAGTGACGTCATTTAAAACTATATTATTAATTTGTTCATGTATGTTTGTGCCATTCGTTTTATCCCCTATTAAATCCCAGGAAGCCTTGCACTTATTTTTAGAATTCATTATAAATTTATTATTAACTATTCGATGCGATTCATTGATACATTTTCTAAGGCATTGAGTATATTTCTTAAAATTAAATTTATTAACTGATGTTCGATTATTATAGTATTTAAATCTAAGCTCACGTTTTTTTACGCTAGATGTTATTTGTTATCCATTTTGGTTTTGAAACATTAAGAGTCGTTTTTATTATTTTCATTGGAAAGCATAAGTTAAAAAACAGACACATATCTTCGTATAACACATATCTTCGTATAACACATATCGTCGTAGTTTAAATGTTATGGAATTGTGAAAACCTTATATTATAATGCAGATAGTAGATAATATTGTTGCGTTCCAAATAAGCCTATTTTTATCTCTGTAAGACCAATTGTGCACACATAGAGAATATTTCAACAAAAAAACAAAATGTCTGCCATTTAAGGGGGAAGTGGGTTGGACCCAGTTCTAGAGTGCATTTGTGTTTTAAAATAGTTGTTATATAAATATTTAAAATATAGCTAGTTCATATCCGGACAGACTGTATATCATCATCATCATTCAGTGCCATCTTTATGCTGAAGATTGGAGATCAGTCTACAAAATTTTCTGCGATCCCATATAGAGTAGGTATATATGCTTTTACATACATATACAGGAAGACGAAAAAAGTGAATATCTTGGGCATTCAAATATATTTTCTGACTTAACTTGTTGCTACTTCTTTGGGAATTATATCAAGGAAAATACCTTAAAAACCTTTAAGACAATAATAAGGTTTACTTTTCAACGATTCCTTTGCGTCTTCTTTGATCAATTATTATGGTGCATAGATAAAAACCGCAAGTAACTTTTTATGTTGCAAAATTTTGATATCATAAGGTAACTTTCTATAAATTTTTGCGTTGACCACTAAACATTGCACTACAAAAAGTATCTGCGCTGTGAATGCACTATTACAGAAAACGAGACACATATATTGAGTTCTCGGTAAAATGCTCTACGGTCTACTGACAGAAATAATGTACAGACACTTGAATACTAAAGATTGCTTTTTTGTAAAGAGATTAATATTAGCTGCCTTTACGAGTACAGCGTAACCAGACTTATGTGGACGGCGAGAAAGTAAAGGTCCCTTTCTAAATCCGTAGTGATCCAACATCCTCAGACGGTTTCTAGAGGGGATGGCATCACAAACGTGTGTCCCCCGAAATGGTTCCTCGGAGAATGTAGTACATTCTCTGAGGCGTTCGGATCGGAATCTGAAGAATATTTGTTGGCTGTATAATATTATTACTTCCAACATACCCAGCCAACAATCATTGCTATGCCACAAATAAACAATAACGAACAGCTATTCGATTAGCTGACATCATTGCAATCTGCAATCAGATCAGAATGGAATCATTTCATTTATATCTAGCTAAAGTCCCCAATTCACCGCAGAACGTACACATCGTGAAGCAGTTATTTTCTTTACAAAGAAATGTAAGTAGTAGGTATATTATCTGCAAGAATTTCATATATTATTTTAAAGATAAATGTGTGCTATATAAATATCTATTTCTCGTTATTAAAACGACAAGGATATTACAGATAAAATGGTTCAAAAGAATCTAAATCCACATTTACAATATCAAGAAATTGTTTTTAATGGAACATTATCTTTTGCGAAAGAGGCATTCTGCGAATCGATAGACATTTTGCGAAGTAGACGGTCTGTGTACTTAGAGGTCTGTGTATATGCTTATCTATGTGTTAGCATGAAAGAAAATCAACTAGGTATATATGTAGGTTTCCAGGCTTCTTAGAACGTAGAGTATTTGTTACGGGATTCTGTTTATTTTATAAGAGTGTATCCGATATCCGGCACAGTTGCATGCGCCATGATCACCGAAGTTAACGCGTAAAATACTCTGATGGAAGTGACCATGATAGTTCAAAGAACTTGTTTTTTACAGAGAAAAGATATTCAATTATACATGTGTCGTAAATCCGTAGCTTCCTCCTTTTCCTCCTTTTATATAACCTACAAACAAACAAACCAACAAACATATTTCACTCTGTACTCTTTAATTGTAGTCAATAGCCATATTTTTAAATAATGCATCATCATAAATCTTACATAGTGAAAACTAGTCCGTTACTTTTGTTATGCTTCTAAATAGGTTACAAATTAGTCAAAGACTAGTTTTGGGTGGCATTAACCCAATTATGGGTTATGTAAAGGCTGCCGGGGTTGGGGCAATTAATGGTGTGGCGCCCCCAACCCCACGCCCTATGCCCCACTTTCTCCCAACGTGAATGAATGACGATTTGTTGTGTATACCTAGCAATCAATGTATAACAATATACAGTTAAACATTGATATGTTTACCTGTATTGATACAGGTATACATTGATATCTAGGTCGTACCTTGAGGAATTGGTACAACTTTATACATCTACTGTAGTTAGTCAAATAAAATAGTTGTGTAGGTAAATGTCACTTAGCTATTTGATTTTCATATGCTTACGTAAAATAGTTTTGGAGTAGACAACCTCCTTCGAAACCATTTTCTCAAATTCAAATTTAAATCATTTATTAATATTGCGTTTTCTTAAAACTATAAAAATCCATCAAAAATTTAAACAAAGAAACATCAGCTATATTAATCTCATTCATACCGGAAAACTCGGTGAACGCGTCTTGCGTGGCCGCAGACAAAACAGCCATCTTTGCATTACAAACGCAAACCTAATCCTAAGGTTCGATAATGAATTTACTGCGAACACAATAAATATGTAGTTAGTAAGTTACGTAAACCGCGCGTTGTATGCGCCGAACGTCGACATTGTCGCTGAGCACGAACAAGGTCCCACGCCACTTCCTGCTCTTTGTAGCCCGCATCAGCTTCATTTATTGTCATTTCTTTTAACGTCACTTAGTCCGTCTTAAAGAAAAACTTAAGATCGTACAATCACGAATTCAATGACTGTTCCTAGACTTCCTATATGACATGGATAGATAGAGATTAAGAGATACCTACATAAAAGCATCTTTTGTCTGTGGCACTGTTTGGTTATATATATTTGAAACCTGACAAGTAGGTAAGATAATCACTTTTTCAATAACTCCATTCTATAGTAAAAAATAATCTTAACATTTTTCCATTCAGTTTCTTAATTAAAATTATTGGTTCTGTCCTAGTAAATATTATTAGAATAAGAAAGACGTCCTCAATTATTGAGGACTCCAATCACTGATAATAGTTAACTGAGAACTTCAATCTCTCCTATTAAGTTGTGCTATACCCAACAGTGTCCATAATTAATCCCACGTAGGTAAAAATTTAACCTACCTACTCTACTGGGATACGAGAGCCCTAGGGGACCTAGGTTATGTGGCGTTTCTTCCGATTGGAGCCCCAATATGTGTAAACAGTGACATCAGCAACGATGTACTGGGACCTCGTCGTCTCTTATCTATGAGTGTATACTTGTTAAGCCAGCATTTTTGGTTCGGTTGAGCTGCGTGCGGCAATGGCATCGGCATTGCGGAGGTGTGCACTGGCGCAGTCTCTCACTTTCTCCGCGCGGTCACGGTCAGCCTGCGCGAACGTTGCCACACGATTCACTTTCCTAGGGATATATTTTTTGAACAAAGGAACATTTGAACTTATTTTGGTTTTACCGGGCTTCAATGCCGTCGACCCAGTCCGGTAAGTAGTCTATATACGAGTATATACTGTCCCACTTCTGGGCAAAAGCCTCCATCATAGAAATCATGTTATTGGCTTGGCTAATCATCTCGCTTGCCAAATGTGGATTATGTGGTTACGAACATCGAACGACCTGGGAATTGAACCTAGGACTTCTGGATATTAGGCTGATATAGTGTTCATAACGGTGCCGGCGGCGGCGACGCGGCGGTCTACATTTTCCACTAGCAGTACACGGTCGGGTGGTCGCCCCGCCGCTGTGTTGGACGGTGCGCGCGCGCCGGAAGTGCGACAATGTTAGTTGTTGTGTTGGTCTCATATTTGTTAAACACCAATATCCGTAGGAACTAGAAATTATATCCTGTTTCAGTAGCAAGCTTAGGTTCTTTGGTTCTTTGTAAATGTATAAGAGTAGCCAGTGTAAGGGCATTTGATTTGTGTTAGTTATAGCGTGTTGCATACGATAAAATTAATTTAAAATTAATCTCTCCTCACAGCGTTTTACTTTAAGAAATTACTATCAAGGTCTTCAAGTTCTTCAAGGTCGAAATTATTACAATTTACAAATAATTGGTCAAGTAGGTACAAATGTTAACATACTTAAAAAAACCTCGCGCAAGATAGGTTTCTAAGTATGTATATTTTTTATTTTATTTTATTTATTTTTTAGGTAAATATTTAAATCCTGTAAACTAGTTTAGAATTGTAAAATACTTTTGCATTTCAAATTCATTTCAAATAAAATAGTTAGTATGTAACACTTAATAAAATTTAATATTTTTTCAGATTGTGTAATAATCAATCAGGGTCTTATAAATAAATAGAGAAGAAGCACCGAATAGTTATTCCTTATTTTGTTCCCGTCATGTAAACGTCATTTTAAATTAGAGTAAAAGAGACAAAACACGGAATAATTATTCGAAGCTTATTATTTGTTTATTTGTAAGGGGGTCAATGTTTAGGACGGAGGTTTCGTAGGTATAACGTTATGCACAAACCTTAACACTGAAAAGTGGTCTTACATAGTGCATAGTTCTTACTCAGTGACCGTATCTTTTTCTATGTAATGGAACTCTATTTATACGTTGCTCCCCATTCCAAAGTACCTATATACCTAATAATTTATTCCTAGGGTTCTAATATCGAAGCCAGCTACCTACTTACCCTCCATTTGGCTTTCAATGCAACATTCATAGACTAATGGGTTGTTGTATTTTTAGTAGTTTGTTGGTAGTTTGTCATGCTATTATTATCAATGTAAATTTAACGGCCGTGTGGCCACAATTATTGCCATTGCTTTGGGCATTAGAAGTAAGAGTAATTATTAAAATTTGTTTTTTTTTATGATGTTATTTGCTGATAGTAGAGATGAAACGGATATCCGGCATTCGGCGTATCCAATCCAGCTTAATTTTACCACAGTTTATCTGATAGTTTAGTTGCTAAGTAAACGGTTAAAGTTTTACTCTTTTAATTGTAGGTTTGTATGGGCTTTTAATAACTAAAACATGGGTTGACCACGAGCGACAAACAAGAGGAATTATACCTATTAATAATCCTTTTATTAAGAGAATACATTATCCCACACAATTTTTCCGTACAACCATAGACCTGTTATTTTGAAACGTTGACTCAAAGTAAAACCAGCTTTTATACTTATAGCTTAAACAACAAAAATATGACAGCATCAGTTTTGAACCAAATTTAATCTGTCGTCTGCTGTGAATACAGACACAATAGAATTTTATTTTTTTGTAGGACGAAAATGGCACAAGCAAGCGAAAGGTTAATTCACCTGAAACAATAAATATCCAGGAAATAATTTAATCCAACACAATGAAGGTAGATTCAATACCTAAAATAAAAATAAATACAGACTTAGGAAGTGATTCGATCGTCGACCTTGCGAGCGCAGCGGACCGTGCTCTCGTCTGCTCGTCTCCCGTCACAATCATTCTAAACCTTGTACATAAACATACATTATGTATGTATTACATGTCCAAGCAATGTAAGTACCACTTAAAATCCTACTCCCATCGCAATATTATACGGTCATCCAACTATTAGTCGAAGGTGAGGTTCTCAATATAAATACTTACAATATTGTAAAAATATGGTTTTACACGTAGGTATGTTTAGTATAATTAAATGTACCAATACGCTAGTTATATGTATACTCGTCATGGCTAGACAACATATATCACCTAGTCCCCAATGCTGGTGCACTATCCCTATGGATGGATAGGGAGATCGGGACATAAACAACCACGCGGGCCCAGTGCAGTTGGTTGTTAACAAATGCTAATGCAGCCGGGACCAAGCCGGGCTTTACGTGCCTTCTGAAGCCCGGAGGAGCTTGAGATGATAAGCTTTTGGTCACCCATTCGATGACCGACCTTTGCGAAAGTTGCTTAACCCTAGCAATCGCAGACGGGGTGCGCCATCGAGCTCCTCAATAGATAGACTCATGGCTAGACAATACCCCAAAAATCGGATCGTCAAATTAATCCTCGTAGTTAAATTTATTTATAATTTTATTGTTTGTTTTTTTTAATAATCTTCTATTTACAACTACTATTATCTGTAACCGGATCAGGTTTAGTATAGTATTATGTACCATAATTATTGTCATTTAATTAAAAGTTGACGTCATTTGACGCCGCCCCCGCGTGCACAACAACATGTTATAATCGACATTTATTTACATTAAATTTTTACGGAATGTAAAAGTAGGTATACAGTCAATCAAATGTTCAAGCTCTGTGCTTTGGTGGCACGTAACGTAAGAAGATGACCCGGGTCGTTTATATAAAATGGCACTAGTGCGTGATCCCGTTCCCTCTAGAAAACCTCCGAAGGTGATTCGTTTCACACGGCTTGAGGAACCCTTTAAGTTTCTCGCCGCCCCCAAACAAGCCCGGTGAAGCTGGAATGCCGTTCAGACGGCATTTTCACCGGACGGATAGATTGCTGATTGACTCAGGGCAATCAGCAATCTCTCTCAAAAGAAAAAACGCCGTTCACACAGTAGTGGTCGGTACATACTCAGCGGACAGATTAGGCGACCCGTGACATTGGAGCCCAAATTGGTTTTAGGACCATTTATTTTCAATTTTATATTTTAACATAATCTAGGTAATTAGGTATAAGTAGGTGCATTAAATTCATTTTATAGCCGTTTTTTTGATAGATGCTTTGTTTAGTTATTTAATGGCCGCTTACAAAATTACAGCAATTTGTTTATTCAGATCGTATCGCTGTTCCATTTCCTCAATAAAGTGTAGTTATAAAACATATAAGTAATTCGGTTTCGTTTCAATTTGTATGTAACTAATATCATAATAATAATATTTCATGTATATGTTGTATGTAATTACTTTAAATTTACGTAAATTTTGTTGCGAACAAATTACAATTTGAAAAACAAGTGTTGACAAAATTTCCACGAGCGGTATTCGAACCCCCATGACTTGCCGGGTCATGCGCACTCCCAACTATGCTATCATGGCTCTATCCAGCTAGTCTAAATAATTAACACTACCTACTCTACTTTGTAAGCAAAAGGAGCGTTATTCAATTTCAATGATGTTACAAAATATTAAGAATGTGTAGGTAGGTAGGTACCTATATGTGTTAAAGTCTAGTAGTCTACTACTCAACAAAAAATCTAAACGATTCAGGTAGATTATGAAAGTGTGAAACAACAAAAAATATTATTAAATAAATATACTGTACCGTACCTACTTAAATTGTGTGAGTGAAATTAAAGGAAACTGTTATGTTTCCGTCATTTGTTACGATTCCATCCACTTAGCACCAGTCGTTGCCAGCGGCCCCCAGCTCGTAAAGCAGTATTATATAGTAGTCTTTGGTAAAGCCGTCGGTTCGTCCGGAGCGAGCTCGGTGACGTCACGGACGCTTCATTTCATAAGCCGATGACGTCATTTGTCTCTTGGGACTCTGTCACAAACGTTCACGGTTTCGGTCGTACTAAATTTAATAGTGGAGAAAATTCGCACACTGCACCTCATTTATTGCCCGTAGAAACGGTTTGCTCCTACCACTCTACTTTATGCTCCCAATAGGTGAAAAGGTATCTATGCTTGTTTATATAGGTATGCCTACAATACCTACACTAAAGAGTTTGTTTTAATCTCCTTTTCAACATTTTTTCCCCATTGGGACCGTCCCTGTGGTCTAGTGGTTAAGACCATAGGAATCAGACCAAGTGGTCCCGTATTCGATTCCCAGTGATCAGGTACATGTTTGTAGTATGTACTCGATTTGGTTAGTGGTTAACTACCACTCGCCATAATTTAACACAATGTTATTAATAATAGAATTTAACAGCATTATTATTTCGACAGTTAGGAATAAAATAGCCACAGAGCCACAGTCCCTCAGTGGTTGAGGATTTCGGGTGAAGTGCGCTTCCACCTTCAGCCTTATCAGCACTTAACATCAGGCGAGATTAAGGTTAAGTGCTTACCTGACCTGTCCTTACGGGTCCTTCCTTATTTCCTAATAAAAATAGCATGTATAGATACAATGTAAGTCCATTATATTGTAGTCCACAATTGTTGTGGACCACAAGACGTTGTTGTTCTATTAATTTGTAACAAAAACAAAATTACGTTTTGAACGCGTCGTTTGCCGGGCCTGCGAGCGAGGCTCGCGCTGCGACCTTGGCTTCAAGGCGAGACGGTCACTGTGGGCCTTTGCCATTTCAGGTTTTTGTCTGCTCCAACACTCGCAATATGTACTAAACGGGCAAGACAAACAACACACCTCGCTTCTTTATGTATACAAGAGTGTATGTAGTTGGTTGATTTGTATCTTGGTTGGTTATTTGTGATTCTTCATAGATACCAATATTATTTTAAAAGAAGGCTACCCTGCTATTCTAAAGTCAAAACTGGTTTAAACCTGACAAGCATTTATACGAGTTTAGTCCTATCTAGCTACTATGATCCCCTTAAAACTTTGCACCCAAATTGGCTATACATTGGCTATTGGCTAAACATATTTGGCTACTCATTGTCATCGTATTTTAATTACCTAACATGTTAATTCTATTCAGACAGTATTTTTTAGCATGGAGTTATTTATAACCACATAATACCTAGTATTCCCTAATTTAACAGCTGTGCAGACTGGCTGCAAATCGAGCGTCTGGTGCGGTTGTATTTACCGTTAACGAAAAAGAGATTTTTTCACTCTCCGAAATTTTAACTCTCCGTTTGACACTAAGAGGCGCTGCTTCAAAACTCTAGAGATAAATGGCGGCGGATCGTAAAACATGCCACCAATCGAAAAAAATTGACAAGCAACGACTAGGAAGACCGTTTTTCTTTTATTTTTGGAGTTAGTGATGTTCTCATGCGGCATTTTCAACGTCACCGGACTTTTTTGGTTGGAGGCGGCCTGAAACTTAAAGGGTTCCTCAAGCTGTGTGATTAAAAACCGTCAGAGGGTTTCTAGAGGCAATGGCATCACGCAAAGGTCCCCGTTCCCTACTAGATAGTAGGGGTGGGGCGTTCCTGGTACAGAGCGCGTATTAACTAGACCTTTGCACTCTTATTCTTCAATTAGCACGGTGTCTAGGGCCTATGCGAGGGTGCAATGTTTAATGTACGTAATGTGTAGTGGCATTTTGAGGATCTTGCGGGTAGGATAGGTAGAATGGTCAATACTTAAAACTCGCACTACACTCACACAGTGGTTTGACTGGTGCAACCTGCCATACAGCTCCTTACACTCCTAAGTTAATACATAATATTACATGTTTGAAGCAATAAACACTAGCAAATATTGCACCTAAACTGGCTGAGAACTAAGTGGGATCTTCTTTGAACAGGCATTCTACGTAGGACACACCAACAGTTTACGACAGCTACAGAATGCTGTTTTAATAATTATATGGGAACGCTGCCTTGAGCCTTGAGGTATAATTGTACAGTCGGCTACGAAAGTCGCTGAGCACATTAGTATTGCGACAAAGCAACGAAAGAGTATCTACAGGCGCTTCTAAAATGGTTATGGAAATTAGTACCTACCGCTAAGTAGTCAGCAACTTTCGTTCCTGACTGTGATACCTTGTTGTGGTTTTAGTTTATATAAAACGTTTACTCTACATGCTTACTTTTTATTATTTATTTAATATTTTATTTGCAAAGTTAAAAAAAAATGTTTTTGTTTTGTTTATATAATTTTAACGCAAATTTTGTTGCGAAACCAATTACATAAACACAAATGTTGAAAAAATTTCCACGAGCAGGATTGAACCTGCACCCTTCTGACATACCGGGTCAGGTGCTCTTCCACTTGAGCTATCGTGGTTCTAACCAGCCCGCCGAAATTATTCAACACTATTTACTTTTTTTACTTTGAAAGCCAAAGGCGCCAATTCAATGTCAGCAACTACCGTCATTAACATTAACATTTTTTTTTTTAACATCTGTGTTTTTGTAATTTGTTTCGCAACAAAATTTGCGTTAAAATTATATAAAACATTTTATAAATAGCTTGCATACTTCTTAACTGATCTTTAGTATTTGTAAAAATATTATGATCAGATGTTAATGACGGTAGTTGTTGACATTGAATTGGCGCCTTTGGCTTTCAAAGTAAAAAAAAGATAAAAATCTGTGTTAAATTTTATGTTGTATGGCAGTTGATAGCATTCTATATATATGCCATTCTACGAGGTGTCTTAAAATACCGCCATAAAAATTCTAGTCTTCACTATCGAATGTCAATTAGAGCTTGTATTAGGCACCATGCTAATAGCGTTCTTTCTATAAAACCTATGACTAAAACTTCTATAGAAGACGCACATTGAACTGGGTGCCTAGTGCGAGTTCCATTCGCCATTTGATCACGCTAACGAAAACAAGAATTGACAAAATTTTAACTCTTCTCGTATGTAGCCAGGAGGCGCTGCTTCAATTCCATGCTAATTTTGCGTTTTCGTAAATGAAATCGAATGATATGGATAGTAACCAAAACTTACACTAGGCACCCTGGAAACCCGCTCGCTCTCGTCTCGTCTCTCATGCTTGTGGTCGAAGCCTTACGACAATTATGCAACGATGGCAAAGGAAATAGCAATGCATGACTTGTAACTAGCAGCGGTTCAAAAGCTCGACCCTGAACCTATTATTCATATTGGGGCTATGACCAAGCTTAGCTTGTCTATGGAAATACATCACAGGTTCTAAGTTAACGACCCTTGATAGTTGCCTGAGTTATGCTTTTTCACCATAGACATAATGATTCATACCAGAGCAAAATATTCATGCCCAAAAGATATGTGCACCTACCGTCCGCAGAATTCTATTCAAAGTACGTGTTCTAATAAATTTTGGGTTTTTTCTTTCTCAGTATTTAGGTTGACATACAGTAATGTATGACACACAGTAATATATGTTTCTTATGTAAGGCTCCACGCAATTTAACTGGATTCTTAAGTTTACAAAATACTAAGTGGATATTCATGACAGTCTGTATGGTAACATTTTAATTCACCTCGTTTACAGTTTGCAATCTGCTTTTGTACCTTCAAATAAATACCTACCATCACAAATTGCTGCTTAAGTGAACTAACTAGTTGAACCATTAAAGATGTCGATGACAACCCAAATAACACAAGGGTCATCGTTTTGAAACTATAATTTTCATTTCTATTATTAATGGGCGTTGGAGGGCTCGCTAATGAATGCTTTCAGCAATCGTTCTCATAGTATTAATTTAATTGGTGTAGACGCCGGCCGGCCCCGTGGCCTTGCTCTTGAACTAGGGCGGGTGCGGTGGCAAGAAATGTAGAAATTACAAGGTCTAGGGCAGCAGTAGCCACAAAAGTATGAAACGAAATAAAATAAATCAAAGTATTAAATACATCTTTAAGCTTGAGAGGTAATTCAATTAAGTCTCAACAGTATGTCTCGGTCGGGAGTATTATTTTGACATTAGGACTTTGGGAAATTTACAAAATCAAAAAATTTGTTGAAGTTTTAAATAGCAGAATCGAAGCCCTACATGAAACAGAACTTAAATGAGGGACGGATCAGGATTTTTTATGTGAAACTAAATAGATATACTTAATCGATTTAGCCTTGAAACTGCACCAAAATGTGTAAAGCTTTTAAATACCATGTACTTTTACTATAGGTAGCTAGTGGAATACTGATAGAGCGTTCTAACGTTTAATTATAATGATTAAACGCGAACAATTTAAGTATTACTACTTTCGGTTGAAATTATTCGACCGTAGTTAAATAAATGTAATTTTACACATAATATTCATAAGCTCGGAACTTCTTCTCCATCTGAACTTTATACTTATGCCACAACTCGCACAACTGCGTGCACTCGTTATGCTTGAAAACGTATTGACAGGTACAAAGATTGTCCTTCAAAGTAAATATATAAAAGTAGTAAGAGACTGGTATCCCTATATAAAATAAAAAGTTGAATCTTTTAGTAAATGAAGGTAGAATATTATTATAATATATTATATATTTTAAAACTTTTATTTGAAAAAAACTTTAATTGTTTTTTAATATTGTGTTTGTTGTCAATCTAAGTCCGGAGTGTACCGTTCTATATTACTAGTGGTCGCCCAGTGGTCGAAATTCGACCGTAATTTTATTAAGGCTGCACGGATTGTAGGTATCCTAAGCAATGAAAAAAAATTAAAATGATAGAATGTAAGTTTGGATTGGCATTGACAGATTTCGGCCGCTCCTCTTCCATTTTTGAAATTTTGAAAAGAGTATTTATGCGTGTGTGTCAAATACATGGGAGTGTGTGTAATGTTTGTTTTATTGATTTAATGTATTTATTATGCATAATTAAAAAAATAACATTCTGCACTCCTTCTCTATACCTATAAACTATAAGTGTGTGAAATTTCATACTCCTCCGTCTGCGCAATTTTCGTAAAAAGGGGTAGGCACAAAGTTTTTGCTTCACGTATTAATAATATATACTTAGGTAAACTTGTAATGCAGCGCCAAATCTATGCCTGTAAGACACTGAATATTTATTTATTTATTTCATCTTAGCTATACGTATAGCTGTTTTACAAGCTTTTATTTATCCTGCAATGCATAGGTAATGTGGTATGTAAGTAATTTGTTCAGGTGGAATCTTGCAACTCAATTTTGAAGCAGATATCTTCAACCGATTGTGCTGAAATTTTGGAGCACAATGCATGGTTAATTATGTGACGTCATTCTAAATCCAAGATGGCGGACTAATTTTTTTGAATGCATTCCTACAATAATGGTATCAAATAAAAGGGCTTGCTGAAAATAACTCGAAAAATAAAGTGACATCACTCTAAATCCAATATGGCGGACTAAGTTTTAATGCTTGCCTACAATATGGGTATCAAATAAAAGGAGTCAGATGAACAGACTGAGAAACGTGTCCAGCGATAACTAAAATAGGAGTACAGACATGCCTGTATTTACTAATCAATAACAAAAAAAATTGCAATGGCAGCCATGATTCCGCAGCGAACTTAAAATACAGCACGCCGACGGACGCCGTTATAACCTTGATGGTTAGTGAAGAGTTTATAAAAAAATTTGCACAAGGCTGCACATCAGTCTACCACAAACTGTCAAATATCCTCAATAGACTTTAAACTTTATGCATATGGAATATAGTTGAACATTTATTTGACAGTTTTGAATTTAAATTTGACAGTTTTGAATAGGTTAATGAGCAGCCCCCTGACTATGAGCTCTATTATTGCAGTTGTGGAAAGGAGACGCGAATATATTCGCCGCTACACGCGTCTCCTTTCACAACTGCAATAAAACTGCTAATAGAGCACGTGGTTACCCCCCCAGTAGGCTTAGCCAAAGTAACATTAAGAAAACTATAGCGAAGTTCGAAAAGAATAAAATGTATGAGTTTGACATATGCCGCGCTAAATCACGTGGTCAATCTTATGTCAAGCCTATAGCTATAGCCTATAGCTATCGATATTGCTTTCATATTGCTTTCGAAATGACAAGATGACGCCTCCCCCTCGCCTCAAAGCGATCGAAAGCGATCGAGTTAGGCGGCCGGCCCCTAGCAGCCTAGCTGCCGATCTCGAAGCTTCATTTCTTATACCTCAATGTCTTGTAATTTAAGTAGTACCTACCTACCTAATTATCTTGTCTTAGAAGAGTAGTGAGTGGCGTCATTTTATCACACCACATTTAATTTTATTATTTTATTTTTAAGTGCTAGCTGCTGCACTGACAACATAACATAATGGTATGGTAGCATAATGGTCAGTGCAACCGGCCGGATTGCGGAAGACCCTGGTTCGATTCCTGGCTGGGTCGGGTAGGCATTTAATTTTTTCACCGTATTTTATAATATTTTTGTTATTGTTCGGCACGTACCAATGATCGATCCTTTTTTCTATGGATCATGTCTAGTGCCCATCAATCCGAAGCAATGTAGCAAGCCGGCAGAAATATAGAAAGTATAAGGCGGGCCGTTATCCAGTCTCGATTCTAGACAGAAGGTAACTTTGATGTTTCGATTTAGTTATACCACAGATTATTACAGAAAAATATCGTTACATACTTACTATTGAAGTTGCAGAAACAAAGTTTTCGCCGAACTACAAGACCCACTGCTACTGTTAGTTGTTTTTGTTTAGTGAGATTGCACAGATGGTGTTCTATAGAATGTCATCGCACTTACGACTCCTACGCAATCATGTTACTACCAGCGGTAAGTGGATGTCGCAATGTCATCATAGGACTCGTGACATGTTAAAACTGCTTACAAACTTCAGAACCCCAAGTAGCTTCATCGTCATCATCATCAGACTAAAAACGTCCCTCTAATGGCGGGGTAGTACGGCAATAACCGGGACCATAGCTAATTATTGTGCCATAGCTTAACATGTTTTTCGAAGAACGTTTCGTCTACGCTACCTTTGTGGCATTTCGGTGTCCCGTACAAACTTAAAACAACAATATTTTTCAATTCGATAAATCAATTCCAGATCTAGGGTGTTAGTAGACATAAAAAAGGTTTGTTAAATTTTTATGCATTTTGTGGAATACCAAAAATTACGTAAATAAAACAATAATTTTCTGCGAATCTTGTATATTAAAGTGGGTCTTACTCAATATAAGGTATAAATGCATAGAAATGCATTTAATGCAATTGACGTTTAAGTAGGAGCACACAATGTAAAATGCGTTGAATGCAAATGTTTCACAAGTTGATCAACCAATTGTTTCGTTGGCCTTATAAACTAGGGTAGACATCATCTAACTATGACGTCCATTTATATAAAATCAATTAAACATATTATTATCTAGCATTAGCATTATGCATACATTATTAACTAATTGGTTTAAAGATTATCGGATATTTTACAAATAAAGATCACCATCAAAGTATATTAACAAACCGAATTACTTAGAACGTCATTATCAGAGATTTTATTACATTGAAAAATAATACATAGATGCATAGCTAATCATGAATGTAAATTAACGTCTCTAAGTGCGGCAGTAAATGTGATTATTTTGTGAAGAAATGCTATCAAATCCATTATTATATGTAATTGCCTTCCGATTGCCTTCCTAGTGCTAAGTGCAAGATTTTTCAATTGGTATTAGAGTTGAGTTAAAGTTAACCACCAAAGTCATGAAATCGAAGCAGCGCTAACTAATGACAAATTAGTTTAGCAAGTTCGTCACTAGATGAGCGCTGCTGTTCCATCCCAAACAATTGCTAATAAACTTTACGCTGGCGGTCAAGCTGCGCATTAAGCGATTCATCGGTCTATTTGGTGGTATAAGGTGCGGTGCGGGGGAGGGGGGGTCACGCGCCGCACGCTTGCTAGCGCGCTATTGGTTCGTCAGTAGACCTTTGCTTTCCGCGGTGTGGCTACGTTACTTTCATTCTCAAAATAACATAGCGCACAAAAGTTTTTAATCACGAAAAGAATGGTTTTACATAGAAAAGTGAGAAAAATTATTTATGACGTATATTGTTTTATGAAGAGAGAGGCTGATAATAATGCAGTTGATAATTTAAAACAATGTTTGAAACGGACCGCAGAGGCAATAAAATGTTCCGAGTCTACAGTGAGACGAATTGTAAAAGGTTCAAAAGATTCGGAATTTCTTACTGTCTTCCGAACTCCCGGCAAAAATATAAAAAATAAAACAAAAACCAATAACAGACATTGACAGCTTTGACCAGGGTGTTATAAAAATAATCATCCACAATTTAATTTAATTTAATGGAAGGAGTTTCAACATTACTTGAATTTTTTATATTATACACTGAAAAAAAACGTCTTTTTATTATTATAATTTTTTTACTTTTACTTTTTTAAAGATTATTAATTTATTTATATAATAATACGAACCGCGAGCGAAAGGCTAGTCCAAAAATAAAACAATAGGCCTAGTACTTTCGTGCGTGAGTGTACCCATGCGCAGACACACCCCCTCCACTTTCTTCCAGCGTTCTTTTTACATGACGCGACCTATCACCAATTAAAGCTTTGATGTTGCACATAAATTATTGCAAATTCCTTTGTACACTCACCCTGAGGAACAGTCAATAAAACTATCAGGTAGTTTGAGTGCTTGTGCAAGTGCAAAACTAGAATTTGTATGGCAGAACTCTCTTCGCTTGTGTTCGGTTGATGAGATCAAAATGGCAAATAAACTTGCTCTGTAGGCACTCTCTCGCAACACCGACTTAGCGTAAAACGTAGCTAGTTATACTGCCGCTGATTTACTGGACTATTGAATTGGCTTCTTCTTCTTGTTCTTCACAAGAAGAAGTACTATCTCAAGTGTTTGTTGTTAGCACGCTCTCGAACATCTCCTGCGGCGGACGAGGCGCGGGGGGCACGGCGCACCGCCGGGGCCGGGCTGCGCCTGCGAACGAAAATAAGCTTTAAGTTGTGGGTCTTTAAAGCCATATTGAGCAATTCTACCTTAGTAGAAATAAACTAGATAAAAAAAGAGACTATTGTACTTTTACAATAGTCTCTTTTTTATTTCTAGCCAGTTAGATATAGGTAAAATATGTATCTGGCATAGATAGATATAAATTACACTAAAATAAACATAGTTTCAGAACACAATAAACTATTAAAAATTACGAAAAATGTGTGTGCCGCAGCACCACCAAATAAAAGGTTCGTTGCTCAGCTGAAATTCACGCGAGTATTACAGAAATTTTTCATTAACATTGTCCTCACGTGTTTAACCCTTTGCAGAGTCCGCGGTCACAGCAAAGAGAAGGTGATCAAAATTAAATTGTAACATGCTACTGTCAGCTTTATAATCGAGTGCGTTCCATTTTACGCAAAATGAGCTTATAGTATCTTTTAGGACGAGCAGTGTTAGACTTGAAGACACTATACATAAGTCTTACGAATAAGTAGGTAGCTACTTATATCCAAAAAGAAATAATAAGCAGTGCAGCTTTTGAGACGACTGTATTGCATTTTAACCACTTACGTCCCGATGACTCGATATCGAGTTCAGTACGCATTGTTTATCTATTGTGTCTAGATTTCCTGGGACGGCTGGGGTTAAACAACACCCTGAACGCATCAAAATAAACCATACCCATACACAGTCCGTCTGTTGTGTTATCTCTAACACCGTCTGAATTGTTATCTCAAGAAAATGCTTTAATTTGAAATGCTAATTCGTTCAACACACTCTAGTGAACACAAGAAATGCAAATTTACAATCGCTAAATGAACTACCGTCAGTTAAACGTGGCCGTTCGTTTTAACCGCTTCTGTTTAATTGTTGGTAGTGACTTGCCAACACTTTAATGGGAATTAGTTACACTAGACGAAAAAGTATTGAAAAACTACAATTCTACAGAGTGTTGAAAAAGTTATACTGCCCTTCTAACAAAATTAACTATTACTTCGAAAAGTAAAATTTCAAGATAATGACGCGTAAAGATTTATACCCCAATTAAGCCGCTTTCTATTCAATCCTACGAATTCATTTTTATTACCTTCTTAAATCGTTCGTGAAAAAACCGCAATTATGTTTATTAAATTATTCATACTTAAATACCAAAATATGTTTTAAAAAAAATGTCAAATATAATTTAAATTAACGACAATTTTTGTTTCTTTTACAGGTATGCGAGAGTTTCTCATAGCTACGGCTTTGGGTAAGCAATTAGTTGGCCCTAGCAAATATCTTTGCGGCATTCCTCATGAATTCATGGCGGGCTGTTGCTGTGGTGGCGGTTGCGGCTAAAAGATATTGATTAAATCCCCCCTTGCCTGCACCGCGACATTTTTCTTGTAACTGACTTATAAGGTTTTTTTTATTCATCATTAAGACAAACAGTCACTTAAATGAGAAACAGTAACAAAAAATTATATAGGTATTTTATAAATGTGTTGTCCAGATGGTAGGTGGCAGATGCAGTCAGTACTTATTTAATATTTTAGTCTAAATCACCTGGTAAAATGTATAATTTTAATCTCTTTTTAAACATACTGATGGGTTCTGCGTCCTTTACATAATCTGGTAATTTAAATAAATAACATAAAAATAATATAAGTAAAGTAAATATTATTGTTAGTTACAAAATGTAAAAATATGTGGTTCTATGAAAACTGGAAACATTTGAAACTGAGTTTTATCTTACTTTAAAATATAGTTAGAGGTAGTAGTATGATTTTTGACACCGAAAATAATTTATAAATAATAGAAATATAGCTATGGAAAGGGCTATGCTCGGAGTTTCTCTGATGGATCGCCTTCGGAATGAAGTGATCCGACAGAGAACGAAAGTAATCGACATAGCCAAACGTAGTGTAGGACGCCCTCAGACTAGGTGGAGCGACGATCTTCGCAGGTTGGCTGGCAAGAGCTGGATGAGAGTAGCCGCGGATCGTGCTCGGTGGCGTGCACTTGGAGAGGCCTATGTCCAGCAGTGGACTAGTATAGGCTGATGATGATGATGAGCATCATGTCATTTTTAATTTTGAGATCACTGGTGAGATTTGAAATTCGCCTCCCAAATCGTCGTCGGCGTCGGTCCACCTTGTTGGGGGTGTGCCTACAACGCGCCTTCCGGTGCGCGGTCAAACAATGAGTGTAAATAAACAAAGGAGTGTGAAAATATCGGCCGTTATAAATAACATGCATCCTGGATCCAATTGCGTATCTGCAATGGGTGTTGAATGAAAATAAATATACGATATTTATATGAAAACTACTTATAATGGATTGTGTTGATATGCAGTTGAATTGAGACATTATTATTACAGCTGTTCTTATCTAATGTTATGGCGGTGCGAACTGTACCACACATAGAAATAAATCTCTTTCTACGAATCTTATTATCATAAATATTTATATTACTTTTTACGCAAATATTGTTTCGTAAAATACTTGCTTCTTGGACATCGCCATGGTAGCCTAATCGGTATTGCCATGGATTGACAATATAACATATAAATATATAGGTTTTTTAAAAAACCCGTAGGCCACCGGTCACCAGTCTCCCATTCCGCGGACTTGAGAGCTCAGTATATAAAGCTACAAATAAGACCTACGTCCGTTTAAAGTGTTTTGTTTCAAAATAAAGGATTTCGTAGATATGATGATGAATGAATTCCATATTCGCATGCTAACGCACCACGAATGGGCAGTCATAGGGCCGATAACATAATAAATAAATAAGTCATTTGTCTATTGTTTACGGCAGTGACTCAGTCTTGCATTGCGCCAGTTTTGTTTCTCGAAACAAATCACCACTATTATCAGCTACTAGACAATGTACCTATCACAAAGTATTTGAATTTTAATTTTTTTTACTTTCGCGTTACATTTTAAACAAACGGGCTGACTCAGCGCGTGGGACGAATTATAGAGGGCTTCATCGGGCTTTTTTTGGGGCGGTGAGGCTTAAAGAGTTCCTGAAGCCGTGTGAAACGACGCTCCGTCAGAGGTTTTCTAGAAAGCACGACTAGTGCGTGTCCCAGTGCCCTCCTAGATTCTTCGAAGGGTTTGCATCGGATCGGAAATGGAATAACCCGAGGGTGCCTCTAAAGGCTAGGACCTCGGCTCGCGTTGACCGGGTGATGCCGTACCAGCACCGTATGGGGTATATAAGGAGGTTATAATAGTGCAGGGCTTACCAGCACTGTCCTAGTGCGTTCCTGGTAGCCAATGCCACAGGACACGCTGCAGCTGCTCCACTCGCCCCACGCGCTCACCTGGCAGTCGTTGGGCTGCACCAGCGATGGACCTGGATCAGAAACAGTTTATTAATTTGATACGGATATATTAGTTGGCAGGTATAATGAGTACTTATGTGCGTGGGAAACCTTGGTGTACGCGACATCGCTAATAAGCTACAGGAGACTAGGAGGAATGGTCAGGTGAAGAAGAGGCCGATTGAAAACGTGGAAAATTTAGTACTACAATTTTTCATCCCCAGCCGAAGATCTGGAGGTAGATCCAAGACAAGATGGAGAGATCTATTGTTAACAGGTTGATAGCTTAAAATCCAGACACAATATTCAGAAATTCAATTGTCCATTGAGGGAGATTGTACAAATGAGTAAATAATAATGGCTCACCAGACACGCTGGGCACCGATGCGGCTGAGTTGACACTGAGTCCGGCTGAGCCCAACGCTGGGCCGGGCTGGCCGCCTGCGCCGGGAGCGCCTGGCCCACCTGTACATTACGAAGTAGGTATACATTTGAGTTTTTATTTCGCAATCAGTTGGGCATTGGGAAATGTAAGTCCCAATTTCCATTATCTTATGGGTGACTGAGGGCGTCCTACACTACGTTCGCCGATACGCGGTCTCCACTCGAGAACTCGTGTATCCCAATGTTATCGGTTCTGCGACTAATATGGCCGGCCCACTTCCGCTTCAGCTTGCTCATCCAGTAGGCTATGTCGGTTACTTTCGTTCTTTGTCGAATAATCTCGTTCCGATCCTTCAGAGAAACTCCGAACACAGCTCTTTCCATAGCTCGCTGAGTGACTTTCTGAGTGATAAGACGTTCGTGACAAAGACAAATGCCGCTTTACCAATATTTTGAAATAAATTACCTATACCTGAACGATATTTTAAACACAAGAGCTAGACTGAGTGGAATATATTACGAGTATAATGGTCCACAATTATTCATGCACCATGTTAACAGTTTCATCACGAATTTAGTGCATACGTGTAGAGATTAATCATTCGTTAATTATGTCAAACAATGGCGGTAGGTGCACTCAAACATGCTTATTGTGTTTGGGGTTCAATGTCAGTTCGAGTTAAATACCTTCTGCTAGGGACAATAGCACATAGTCGGGCTACAGATCAATACGCTGGCCCAATGCGGGTTACCC
The DNA here is from genome assembly GCA_949315975.1 of Eudonia truncicolella. Classification (NCBI taxonomy): domain Eukaryota; kingdom Metazoa; phylum Arthropoda; class Insecta; order Lepidoptera; family Crambidae; genus Eudonia; species Eudonia truncicolella. Next base: position 4,050,169 of record OX438829.1, read on the forward strand.
GAGCCGAGGTCCTAGCCTTTAGAGGTGCCCTCGAGTTGTTCCGCTCTTGATTTCGATCCCAACACCTCGGAGAATCTAGTAGGTGACGGGGACACGATTGGGTGATGCTATCCCCTCTAGGAAGCTTCCGAGGATATTTTGTCACTACGGTTTGAGGAACCGTTAGCCGCTAACGCTCATATCGGAAGGCTGAAGATCATGATGATGATGAATTAAGAAGATTTAGAATGTAATAGAATAAATAAGCTAAAATACTTTATTGTACACATAGAAAAACACAGACATGTTAAAAAAGAAATTAAAAAGAAATAGGAGTCGTACCATGGGCGGCCTTATCACTAAAAGCGATATCTTCCAGGCAACCGAGGTATGGAGACGATTCATATTTAAAAAGATGGAGGCGTTGATAAAAAAGTGTAGGTACAGTATAATATATTACATAAACTTATATACCCATATATACTCACATACATACATACAAGCATATAAATATGTCAAATTTATATAAATACCATTTCAGAACAAAATAAATAGTGAACTAACAGTAGAATTACAATGACAGTTAGAATCTTTGACGAGTTTCTTAAAAGTTTGCAAATATTTATAGTGAGAAATAACGAACGAAGAAGCATGCTGTTCTTTGATCGTCATTTACATCAAGTGTGATTGTCATTCATAGATGACATCAGCGCGATCAGACAAATCTTATGACGCACACTCCACTCATAATCGCTGGACGAAGGAACTGGCACTGAAACACTATCGGAACGTTTCTATTTTTGTGCCTACAGCATACATACATCGGATAGATTCAGGTCATTAAACTTTACATCAGCAGATGAAATGAAGCATCTATACTAAGTAATATTGTCACGTTCAAAATATGCGTAGCTACACTAGCTACTCTATTATTAGTTTTAGAAAAAATACAAACTACCTATTAGATAAGCATCAACACTCCTTACCATAAAGCGAGTTATTTGCGTTTTTACTGCAATTTGTTCGACATTGAAGCAGCGCTATTAGTTGCTTTCATAGGTACAAATTGTACCCGGGTAGTATGAAATTGTAGAAAACTCGAACTAGGGGATAATAATAATAATAAAAAACTTTATTTGCACACAAAAAAAATACACATACAGACAAATATTTAAAAAAAGTAAAGAGTACAAAATAGGCGGCCTTATTGCTAACAAGCAATCTCTTCCAGGCAACCTTGGGCGAAAAATTATAAAATTAATAAAATAAAAATGGGTGCAAGTAAAAATAAACTAAATAATAATAATAATATCAAATAAAGTAAGTACATACAAAAGGGAAATAAATATATAAAACAGAGTTTATGCAATATAAATTATAATATAAATAAACATAGCTAAGGTAAATTTGAAAAATGACTCCGAACCTGACCCTTGAACGACTCCAACGTGCGAGCACTTCTGATGCGCTCAGGCAAAGAATTCCATAACCGGGCAGCATGCACAGAAAACTAGTAGGAAACGAAATTAGTGGAATGAAGGGGAGTCACATTCAGAGCTAAGTTGAATGCAGACCGCAAGGTATGGCTTGAGTTAATCGAACGGAAGGAGAAGCAATTTTGAAGATATGAAGGTGAAGTGGGTAGAAAGAGAACAGTATACAGAAAGGAAAGAACGTGTAAGTCTCTACGCCGGCGAATTGGCAGCCACTTAAGCCGAGCTCGAAAAATCGAGACATGGTCATACTTCCTCAAGTTATAAATAAACCGAATACAGAGATTCAGCAAACGCTCCAGTTTATTAAGAAGTTATTGGGATCTGTATTGTAGTACTACTCTATAGATATATTTCAGCACAAAAATTAATCGTGGAACTATGTTATTATGAGCAAATAACCAAAATACAATGCACCGATAAGCATTGGCCAAATACCTACCTATTTAACAATCAGAGAGGTGTTAAGAATGACATTGAATTACCGATAAAATATGTAACTGCAAATCACAGCTGACATACAATTAAAAGCATCGTCAAAATGTTAATAACTCACTTTGAACGCTACGTTTATTACTTCGCAATTCGCTTTCCTGTTAACATTTTTCAGCAGAAAGAGATTTTAAAGGTACTGAAAGTCAACGGCACGCATAAGTGTTAAGAATTAAATGAAAATCTGAAGTCGATTGCGCCGTAAACGTGTCGTAAATAACAAACGCGGTTGAACGAGCGGACTCGGACGCCCTTACTACTTTTTAACTGGCTTTAAAACAAATGGCGATCGCAAACAAACAAACTGGAGGATTCCGTACCTTTACAATACTTTGTGTTACGTAAGATAGTGTACCTATGTCTAACGGATCTAGCAATCGAAAGTTTAATTAATAGAAAAACCTCCTATATACGATACGTACGTATAAGTTAGCAAAAGTTTTTCTATAAAAGTAGTTAAAGTTTATATTCTTAGAAAATAAATTTTTCTTCGAAATGCAGTAAAATCTAATTATTAATTTTACCCTTTATTTATTTTATAGAGTCATAAACGGTAAAGCGTTTTACATTGACGTGCTCATGAATGTAGGTACACTGTTAAGTACATTGTAACAAATGTTACTGTGTCCTGAAATAATTAGGTACACATGATTTCATATACATATTTATAACATTCCAAGTTCAAAGAAAATCTCTCTTCGTGTTGAACTTCAATATAAAAGGTCCGCAAAGTAGAGGTAGGTACTCCCGGTTAATCCGTCGACAAAAGTTGAATAAATGAAAGTGAACCCTAATAGTAAGGGTTCATTTATTTTTCATTAAAATGTAGGTACGGGAAGCCTCAAGTTTTTCGATCTGACTTTGGCTATAAAATCTACCTAACCACTTTATTTGTTTAAAAAGTAGTTTAACTTTATAATAGACAAATAGGTATTGCAACGGAACTCTAAAGAACTCGAACCTGGCAACGACGGGACGCCCCATCGCCGCGCCGCGCCGCCGCGATTGGCGCACCGCCAGCGACGCGCGGCGGCGCCCACAAATTCATTCACTCCAAACACTCTGCAAATCTTGTAAGGAATAAACTTGTCTATTTCGCCGCAGACAGATGTTCGTGGAACTGCCGCTTAAAAAGTTTAATTCGAACACAACGCTCTAAGTACAGTTTCGTTTTCTTTTGCATGTAATTAATTTGTTTGCTTTTTGCTCGTTTAGAGCATCGGCCCGCTGATGGAAAGCGACCACCGCAGCCCATGGACGCTTGTAACATCGAAGACATCTCGCGCGACCTAGAAGCTTTAGTTCTTGCATGTGCCTCTATGACGGGATATTTTTCAGGATTGAACGCAGCAATATAATACAATACTGCTTGGCGGCAAAATAATAATCAGTAGCAATAGTAGTAGGTCGGTCGCCATCCAGGCGAAATTTCCAGCACCACACCAGAATCATACCACCGGGAAACTATAAGTGAAAACGTAAACCAACTTCTGTTCAGAAAAATCACACGCCAGCTTTTCCAACGCAAAATCGTGTTGATTTCCTGCCTACACATTGTAAGCATCGCAAAAAAGACAGGATTATTAGTTATACTGACAGAAGTAGAAAAAAATCAACTTTCCAGTCAAGACCTAGTAAGGAATTGCTTCTAATAATAGTTCTAGTGCTAAGTACATGCTTAATTGGATCAACTGTAGAACCACCTACAGCCGTTTGCAAACGTGTAAATACTTCATCACATCAACAAGAATGAGATGCGCAGTCCGATGCTAGCAACGCAGTAATGCGAAACACGCGTGTGCGCGATGCCAACTCAGATGTGGGTTAACAGGCGCAATTTATGTAAACCATGCAATAATGTGTATCAACAAGCCCGCCGTAGATGGCTACATCTATTGGCGGCGGTCACGCGATCCTCAGGTTCACTCAACTATTGATTTTTTTATGTTGTTACCAGTTACGTACATGCGGCATCAAATTATATCGAAGCATACTAAATGGTCAAAAATATCTTAATATTTAAGAAAAAAAAATCACATAAAAGTAAGGTTTGTTATACTTTAGAACATGACAAGACATTTTTGACAACTTAGTGCATCAATCAAGATGACTAATTTTGTTTTGTTGTTGTAAAATGTTTTTGTTTTGTTTATATAATTTTTAACGCAAATAGTGTTGAATAATTTCGGTGGGCTGGTTAGAACCACGATAGTTCAATTGGAAGAGCACCTGACCCGGTATGTCAGAAGGGTGCAGGTTCAAATCCTGCTAGTGGAATTTTTTTCAACATTTGTGTTTTTGTAATTTGTTGTTGTAAGTTAATCTTTCAATGTTTTTTTTGATGAAGCTTTAAGCATAAGCAGGTTGTGAAATTATCACGATAGCACAGATATTTATCGTGATAATTATCATCATACGACCACTATACTATACTCGTAGTACATAATTAAATAAAAATATATCCCACAGTTTATGTATCCGAATCGATTCATATTAAATGGCTACATAAAACTTTTTTTATTGATAGTATAATTATTTTTGTTATATACCTAAAGTGGTCGCAGGTTAAAACTACTCGAGTGTACATTTAACATTTCGTATCGTACATCACATTCTCACTACGTACCTACAAGACCGCTGTTACGTTTCGTGTAAATATTTGATTATGTACGTATTAATAATTTATTGTAGCCATTCCTCTATTCACGGAATATAATAGAGTGTAGTACATGAAATCAGTGTTTACGTTGCCGCGTCCTTGGCTACAGCGACGCATCGTTAACACAGCATGCTCACAAATTTATTTACGGCGCACATGCTTGTGCATTATAATAATGTGCACATCAATTTATAGACGATTATAGACCTTACTGTTAGGTACATAAGGTCCAAACAACGAGGTGTTTAATGTAATTGATTATTTGACACAGTTTTGCTAATGTATCAACAGCTTTGCTGTGGTAATGACCTAACATGCTGCGTTACAATAATAAATACAGCGTGTAACAGAAAGGTGTGGTTAAAATGAAAAGACCCAAACAGTATCCGATCTAAATCTTGTATGCAGAGTTACTAAGTCATAATTATTAACTTTAATGTTATGTAATTTTTAATAAAATATTTTTATTGTGACATCACATCAAAATACATAGTTCAGTTTCAAACGGGAAGAGCGGCATACCCACTAAAACCTCTCCCAGTAGTTCCCCTTCGCCGTATTGGAGCGATAATGGTGGGTCATGAATAAGAATCTACACCTATCCCGCTCCGATAGGCCTCTTCAGGCCCCCTTAGCGACCTCTATATCAACCTTAACCGCCTCTGTGGTCTAGTGGTTAAGACCGCCGGTCTCAGACCCAGAGGTTCCGGGTTCGATTCCCAGTGGGGGGTACATGTTTGTGTACTCGGTTTGGTTGGTGGAAGGGTTTGTTTGTCCGCCTGGCTAGCTACCACCATCTTATCTAAATATGTCGCCATAACATCAAGCATTGTTGTGTTCCAGCAGCTAGAGATAAGATAGCCAGTGCTTCAGCTTCCACCATTGGCCTTATCATCACTCATCATCAGGTGAGATGAAGGCATTGCGCTTACCCGTAGATATAGTTGTTAAAAAAAACCTATGAAAATAAATAATAAGATTTAAAAAGCATGCATTGACCTATTATGACGCTGCAGGTGCTAAGGCAGTCTTCCTGCGAGATAAAGTTGTTGCGGTTGCCGCGGCAGCCGCCGTAGCTAAAGGGCGCGCACATGCCCTTGGCGGCCACGAACGCCCAGCGCTGGTACAGCCCGCGGCACGGGCCCGCATCCGCCGCCTCCATACAGATCCCTGCGTGACAAAAACATTAACTTATACATTAACATTAACTTAACCACAAAAAAATGGCTAAAGTTAGGTACAGACGCCAGCACGTCAACCTATCCAAAACTGTCAAATTTCTTCAATACATTTTCAACCATATCGTTAAGGCATAAAGTTCAAAGTCTATTGAGGAAATTTGACAGTTTGTGGTAGGTTGATGTGCAGGCGTGTGTACCTTTCTTGTAATTATCACAAGGCAAATATAATAGTTATGCGTACAGTATTATGATAGCTAACTTCTCCACACATACATTGAATTCCCATAGCACAATCAAAACATAAAGTTAACGAAACATGTCGATAGACGGTGGCTCGAAGGACGGTTCGCCAAATAGACCACGTGTTTTGCATATTTTGAGTTTAGTCTTTAGTCTCTCTCTTTTTCTTGTAGGTAATTATTTTATCCGACTGTCTCGACAAAGAACGTACGTTGCGGCTGAAAGAGGTCACCGTAGCACTAGTTACCTTTTTTATAATCGTTTGCAACGCCATAGGTAATAAAAATCACTATTTCCCGATTCGTAAGTTGTAATCCAGTGGAATTAATTAATCATACCCTTCAACTAGGAACACAGCCATGCCGAAAACTGCGGCATGGATAAATACTCTACTACTAAACAACAGAAAGACCCAAACTCATTGTTCAAGTCATGACTGAAAAATTTCAGAATGAAATTGTCGCATCACTACCGTTTTAAGAACCTCTATATTTTTTCTCATTATAGCCATCGAATGGATTCAACACTAACTTTTGTAGCTTCTATCGGATTCATTACAGCAATCCCAATGTATTAGTAGGCGTTAAAACTATCAACGTCTATTGTTGTACTACATAGCCTTTATGTACTTTCTACGTTTTATCAGTTTGCATTTATTGTTGTATGTCGTTTATATCGAAGCAACTCTCTCAAAGATTTTAGATTCATTCAAGTGGGGATGTATTTACGTTTCGAGCAGTAGCCCGTGCCCGCATGAACGCGAGCTCACTGTAATGAGGGGCTACACTCACGCTTAGCCGTAAGCATGTCACTGCATGCTGCAGTCATCCTGATCGCTGCATGGATTGTGCTGCAGCAGTTTGGCGGGCTCGTAGCAGTGCTGCTGCGACGAGCTCACTGTAATGACTAAACTACACTCATGCTTGACCGTCAACATATCGATAGTCGAGTCTTCCTTTTCGCTGCGCAGCTTGTGTTGCACCAACTCGACGCACACGGGGCCAATCTCACTGTTATGAAGACACTACACTACACTCACGTTTGGCCGTCAGCATGTCGATGCTGCAGTCCTCCTTCTCGCTGCACGCCTTGTGCTGCAGCAGCTCGGCGCGCTCGGAGCACTGCTGCTGCTGTTCGGGCGGCACTAGCAGCAGCCGGGTGCGGAACCGCAGCCCGCGGCCGCACGACGCCGAGCACGGCGACCACGCCGACCACGGCGTCGTCGGGCACGCTGGGTCCGAGATGGCAGTGTCTTCCTCGGTGCACGGCGCCTCCATGCATTTGCGCATCTCCTCTGCAAATATTTTTTTTATGATTTATTTACATTCACAGTTATAAACCAAACATGCAAGTTACATATCTTACGTGCAATAGTGGTGTTACAGTAATTTCGAAGTATGTACCAGATGCGAGCAGGAAAATAACAATAATGTTTCTACCGTCTTTTTGCAACAACCTGAATCTAAACTGTCGAAAGTAGTAAAGCCTACAGTGTAGTAACAAAACAGGTCATGTTAATATACAAGGAATTAGCCATTTAAACATAATAACAATTATGTATCCGAAAATATTGTCATGTAAAAATTATAAAAAAAAAATTGTTTGATTAACATTAATGTCAACATTAAAAACGCTATTAAAATATACCCTTTTATTAGACATTTATTTTTTACCCCTCAGCATTGAGCCAGTAGAAGTTGCGGGTAGGCGCTGGATCGAGCAACACAAAACCGGTTATTATGAAGATACTTGGGGGAGTTCTTTGTCCATCAGTCAGGATGTCTTTTGGCTGATATGATGTTTACGATGATGACATCGATTAATTGTCACGATTACGTGACTAACCGATCTGCACGAGCGGGCACTTCTTGAAGCCCATCCTCTGGAGGAAATGCCGGCCGCGTATGGATACTCCGGCGCCGCACGTGGCCGAGCACTCGCCCCACGCGCCCCACTCTGACGTCGCGCACGCCGCGTCCGCCTCGCCCGTTGAGGTGCTGTCCTCTTCGTCGACGGTGTCCTCCCTGGAAACGGTGCTCTTGTTAATTTATTTTTACTAGGGTAGTTGCAACAGTGCTCATCAGTTTTTTCCGTGTGTTAAAAATAGGTAGCAACTTATTTAGTGTTTAGCAACAATTGAATACAGACTTCCTGCTTCTTAGCGGACATCGCGAAAATGTTCAATAAAAATCTATATAATTTATAGGCGATGAAAATTGTGACAAATACTGGGCTTAGTGTCGAATACTAGTACCACTACCTAGTTGTCGCTTAGCAATCGAAAATAGAAAATAAAAAAACACAAAATATACTAAGAAAGTTTTGTACATAAATATTATTTATCCAGACTCCTTTTCTATATAAACTTTAACTATGCCAAAATCTCACACTTCATTGTGCGCGCAATGTGTTTAAAAAGGGGAACGAAGTTTTCGCTTCACGTGTATAGATAGATAGACATAGATTGTTTTTTATTCCTTACAGGTAAGCACTTGGCTTTCGTGTCACTTGATGTTACGTGATGATAAAGTAGAGTAGAGTGGTCTGTTCTTTGATGCTGAGAATCGGACAAAGTGAAGGATATTAAGAAGCAAAGCGTTCTCTAGCGCTAGGCCAGCTGTCGGAAAACGAGAGCAAAATCCCCGTGACGGAAAGCAACCACCGCAGCGCAGCTGATGGACGCTTGAAATACGAAATCCAATGGTGCCAATCCAATGCGTGAATTGGCGAGTCTAAAGCTGCAGTTTTATGCCTGTATGCCTTGTAATACAGGAATGCTAAAAAATTATGCTTGGCGGCAGAAATACCAGAGTGGTCGTCATCCAGTCAGATACTGATCAGAATCCAGAGTCCTAATACCACATAACTAAGGCTTTTTCACCAACGCCCTAAAGTTGCAAACTAAAGTTACATCGGCCACCCTTAGTCGATGTAACTTAACATGATAGAACTAGGTCTTCGAACAAAGTTTAAATGGTAGAAACACTATACTGACTGGCACTCAGCTACGGCGGCCACGCACATCTCCTTGCCCACCAGTTGGCGGTCGCAGGCGAACATCTGCGCTTTCTGCGGCATGCGGTACTCGCGCGTGCGCATGCGCAGCCCTTTGCCGCACGACACCGAGCACGCCGACCACGCGCTCCACTCCGTCACCGCGCACTCCGCTAAACGTAAAGGGAACACAGCAATGATTTATACAATTAAAAGAGGATGATACTAGCGCCCCGAAGACACTCCGAATAAAAGAAGGGAACCGTAGCCTCAGTTGCGTTGGAAGAAAACGAAAGATAACTACACAGTTGTCAACGATCGTTGACAGTTACAAAATCCCATATTTAGCTGTCTTTTTCGTACTTATTGTTTTACTTAGGCTATCAGTTTACGTCATTTGGCAATATATTGAAACAAACATTAGTTCGAATTAAAAATAATGTATCTGTGGTGCGCAAATCGAACGAAAAATTGATGGACAATCCCAACATTTTCTAAGATAGCAACTCTAAAATCGCTAGAAAAAGTTGAAAGAAATTGGGTCAATTTCAAACAAGTGAATTCGTAATCGCGATTTCAGAGTTTCCTTACATATAAAAAGTTGTCGTAAACTCATAGCTCGATAACAAATAAAATGATATAGGATCAGACACCACTACTGCTGATTATTGATGTGTTACATATAAATTTAGAATCAGATTACCAATTTTACGACATAATACCATATATAACGTCATATAGATAATTTTGATGAGACATGTTGAATGAATGAATACATTTAAGCGTGATGTATTGTACAGACGCCTGCACTTCAACCTATCCAAAACTGTCAAATTTCTTCAATACATTTTCAACCATATTACTAAGGCATAAAGTTCAAAGTCTATTAAGGAAATTTGACAGTTTGTGGTAGGTTGATGTGCAGGCGTGTGTACCAAATAAAGGTTTTTTCTCTTTCTTTTTTTAATAAAACCTGAACTCACGTTTCTCAGCAGCCTGCGTGTTCTCCGCCTCCTCGACTACGAAGGCCTGTAACACCTGCTCGTCGCAGGAACGGGGTATGACCTTCTCCCGCGTGAGGTAGAGCCGGGCCATGGGGGCAATGGGGCGCTTCGTAGGGTCGTAGAAGGGTGCGCGCGGATCCTCGGGGTACATTGGGGTGATGCGATACATGCGCTCGCGGGGCACCGTCTCGGCGTTCGGCGACTGGTTGAATTGAGACAAACATTCATTTAAGACTGATTTAAATGGTGATTCTACCTGATTGTACCTAGCATCCTACAAGGTAGGATATTTTTCTACTTTTTACTTTTTCTGTCGTCAAGCAAAATTGTATGTATAGCTGTGTTACGGTTTGAAAAGTACTGATCTAGTGGAAGTTACAGAAGTTTAAGAAGAATAGAATCTTCAAGGTCAGCAATGGCAAGCTACCAGGCGGTGATCTATACTGAGATCATGCTTTACTAAACGCTTTACGAGGAGCTTTACTAAGTGTAGACATCATCATCAGCCTATACTAGTCCACTGCTGGACATAGGCCTCTCCAAGTGCACGCCACTGAGCACGATCCGCGGCTACTCTAATCCCGCTCTCACCAGCCACCTTGCGAAGATCGTCGCTTCATCGAAAGCGTAGACATGCCCATCCTTTATAATCTTGCCGACATACAGTCTTGACCAGTAAGGAAGGTACTAATCCGCACTGGTCCCTCGTGGTGGTTTATGGGTCGGTTTTCCTATCCATCTATAAGGAAGGCACTTGCCCCAGTGTCCCCAGTGGGGACATAAAAAATGAGCTGGTGATAATGATAATGAAATGATAGAATTTTTAAATAGCAGAACCGAGACCCTGATAGACCCTGATTGAAAACTAACCATGTAAGAGATGCCGTTGTCGGTGCCGGCGTCCCAGGGGAACAGGTCTACGACCTTGTTGGCCATCCAGCTGCAGTCCTTCTGGCATAGGTCTAGCCCGCTGACACCCACGACCCAATCAGGAGAAGGACCTGGACATGAGCTCTGTTACTTATACACTTTATTTATATACAGTGACTCCGAGGCCAGTCGAATCGAGATTTTATTGATAAGATTATGTTCCTAAATTGTTATTGCTATTGTTTGACATGCACCAAAGAAAGCTGATTATTGATGTTTGTGCATAACCGGACACCACCCGTTAAGGTATCCGCTCCAGCGACGTTTCACTCTGTGCCTCGGCTTAAGCTGAGCGGGGACCTATTAGGCTTTGTTGTTTTTTTAAAAGTTGTTGTATGTTGTATATTTATGCCAAATAAACTTGTATTCATTCATTCATTCATTCATTCATTCAATCAGAGCAAATCAAAAGCTGGCAAAATGTCAACTCTAGTGATAGCTTATAGTGGTATACTGTCGTACTGGTGTTTTCGTTGGTATGTCTCCCACTGCTCTGTCAAACTCTTTGGACGTAGCGGTAGACGTAAGGCCACAGACTCAGCCACGAGCACGAGCGTCTTGAGATTCCCTCTTGAGAGAGCTCTTTACGTCACATGACGCTCTGAGGCTGATGCGTGCCACTGATCACTCCGGGGAAGACGTAGATGGTAATGTGGAATCGCTTTCAGTTCCACCCATTTGCTGTAAAGAGTTTTACTAAAATAAAAACTACAAGTCCAGCCTAACGATGAGGTGGCATAGTTACCGAACATGGAGGCGAGCGACAACAAGTGCCGCTTGCGGTCGACCGTGAAGGCGGCGGACGTGTTCCCGTTGACGCGCGGGTGCCACAGCCCCGGCGCCTTCACGATGGAGCGCAGCAGCTTGCCGCGCTGCCGCAGCTCGCGCTCTTGCAGCTCCACCGAGCCCCACTCGGCCAGCGACCTGCGGTCATCATTCTACTTATGTATTCAAAAGTCACATAATCTGAGAAAACATTTGATAGCATCAACAACTTCAGCTTACTGTGTACCTTAAATATTAAACATAAATATTAATTACTAGTTGTCGCCCGCGACTACGTTTAGAAGACTACATTATCCCACAGGAACCTGTTACCGGGATTAAAAGTATCCTATGTCCGAGTCCGGGTCATGGTCTGTCTATGTGCAAAGTTAGGATAAAAATCCGTTCAGCCATTTTCACGTGTTGCGCGGTCAAATAAACAAACAAACAGATAAACCGACAAACAGACAAAAATTCTAAAAACTGTTGGAACGTGTTCTGTTATCGATTCTAAGTATCCCCAGCCAACTTTTTTTCGAATATCTTCCATGTACCGACTTTCGGACCCACTTTAACTTTATTATATGTATATAGAAGGTTGCAAAATGTTTGTACTTAATATATACTGACATCGCCACAAACGTCATTGGTCCGTGGCCCCAAGTCGCGTTCCGTTTTTCAAATGCTCATTGGAAATCTACCCCCTTATCTATTTAAGCATTATTTAGTTAAATATTGTTTTGTCAACGTCACACAAACGTCATTTTGAATTTGAGAAAAAGGGACAAAGCAATGATTAACTAACATATAATTGATCGAAGCTCACAGGGCAATGTCCAGCAATGTTCAGCAGTGGAATAAAACAGGCCGGTTATGGTGATGATGATTACCCGATTCCGCTTGAATATGGACTCAAAGTAAACAATGCAACATTAAAATTCAAATAGAGCATTAAACAAAAAATCATAGTTGTGTAGTTCAAATAAGTATCCGATTAATAGTCAATATTTATCAAAAAAGTAAACATTTACTTAAAACTTTATACCATAGCATCTTTACATCAAAGCCAATCTCTCAGCACGTTCTCTCCTTCTTACAAAATGGGGTCCATAAACAAAGTGGAAAAAAGCAACCTGCGGGACGGCACAGAAAGGAAGTGATAGTTTGACACAATCCTGCTTTACTAATCTTTAGTCTGGACTCCGATTCTCAGGTAGAACGGTGTCATAACTCATAAGCCTACTCTTTAATAAAATTATAAAAATGATGTTGTGTAGGCTGACCTGAAACCGTCGGTGGCGATCTGCCCCTCACCCCAGAAGGAGAAATCCTTGGGGTGGGTGGCCCCGATCACATCGGAGAAGTGCGTCAGCCACATCGCCTGCGTTGGGAAGTCCTTGGGGTGCGTCTGTGGGGACCACAGACCCTCGAACACCATCTGTTGCAAGTCATACAATTTTATCAATTTAAAAGATGTTCATATTTTTTTTACTTTTCATTGGAATATTTTCTTTGATTTGATTTGCTTTGTCAAAGGTGTGTGTACCCATATACACATGAAGATATGAAAATAGTTTCTATAATTTTTCTATATTAATTAGCCTTCTCTTCTTACATAGACAGAGAACCTAGACGACGGATGTTATGATTTAAGTGTAATACCAAAGATTTCGATCTGGTACTAAACATACTTAAACTTAAGATCCGTATACGTATATATCAGAGAATAAAAATATTGCTTTGATTAATATACCTAAGTGCTTACATGTTATCATATGCTAATGTCCCACTGCAGCATGGGCAATTACGCAGTCAATAAACAAATTTCAATCTACGTCATACGGCAACCCATCACTATAGACATTGATGTAGATTGCGTAAATAAGATTTGAATAGCGCACCCTGTACTTGGCGTCGTCGCAGGCGCAGCAGTCGGTGGCGGCGAGCGCGGTGTCCTCGCACACGCGCCGCGTCAGCTGCCCGTCCTCCGCGAACCACCGGCTCTCGTTCTCGTACACCATCGCCCTGCGCCACACGAACACGTACGATCAAATTTTATAAAATTGCACTCAGTAGATCTACGGCAGAAGACCTTGTACTGAGAAGTACCAGGAGTATCTAATTGTACAAATTGAATTCCATTATGATGTTGAGAAGTACCAGGAGTATGTAATTGTACAAATTGAATTTAATTATGATGTTTTAGTCAAACCAAAATTCATAAGTCGATAGGTAAACAAAGTGACGCATGCTTCTACATAGACACTCAGAGCGTCAGCTGCGTCAAGCGGGCGTACGGCGCACACGGGCGTCCTTGCGGCGTGCCTGTTTTGTGTGTGTCGTTACTTCCCAGAGCGCGGCAGGGCAGCACCTTCCACATGACCTGCACTCTGCACTTCTGTCTTGGGCAGGTCGTCGGCCTCATGCTTCGCGTCTACGCACTCCTGGTCGAAGGCTCTCAGCAGATCCTACTTAGATAAAATAAAATACTCGTAGCCACTCACTTGAGGAGCACGCATCCGAAGCTGGGCGGTGGGGCCTTCCACATGACCTGCACCTTGGTTTTGTGCAGGTCATCGGCCTGGTGGACCGCGTCCACGCACTCTTGGTTAAAGGACCTCAACAGATCACACTAAAATAAGATAAGATGGTCGTAGCCACTCACTTGAGCAGCACGCATCCGGATCCCGGCGGCGGCGCCTTCCACATGACCTGTACCTCGGTCTTGGGCAGGTCGTCGGCCTCGTGCACCGCGTCCACACACTCCTGGTCGAAGGCTGTCAGCGTGTCGGCGAACAGCTGCAGCTGACCGGCGCGCGCACCCTCAGTCTGTGCCGCAAGGGTTAGGCGGAATCTTGTGAACTGCTGGACTACGGAGTGCGTGCGGGATCCCACTAGCGTCACTGCAGAAAAGAAGGGGTGTCAATCATTTCGTGTATGCTTGTGTATGTGACGGGAAGAGCGGCATCTGTCACTTTATGTGTGGTTGTCTATGTGACGGAAGGGAGAGACAACTTTGTGTGTCGTAGTGTATGTGACAGAAGTAAGAGACCACTTCGAGTGTGGTTGTGGTATGTGACGAGAGAAAGAGGCTATCACTTCGCACTAGGAGTGTAGGAGACAGAAGTGCGTTGACGCGGTGCACTAATCCAATGACCTCTACTTTGGGCAAGTAGTCAGCATCATATACTGCGTCCACACACGCTGGAAGGCCGTTAGCGTGTCGGCGAACAGATGCATACTGGCCTGCGCGCGAAATCTGTGCCACCGGGGCCAGGCGGAAACGCGTGAACTGCTGGACTACAAGGTGCTTGCGGGTATCTATCACTTCGTGGGTGATTGTGTATGTGACGGAAGGGAGGAAAATATACCAACGCGAGAACATCGCAGGCGGAAGCTATAAGTTTTCCATAAACCTATACTAATTATATACAAAGGTAACATTTGCTTATTTTGTAACCTTTTGAACAAAACCAGGTATTCAAAATTCACTTATAGAAAGCTACAATATTCTTGAGTAATAAAAGCTACATTATATACCGAGAACACAAAACATCCATTGGAATTTACTACAGACTGAATTCAACGAAAGTTTATGCTTTTTAACTCGACGTATCAATACCGGAAATAATGCTGGGCCCCAAGTCTGTTAATTCACAAAATGTTATTCGCATTCCCGATCTACAGATATTGTCTTAAATCCATTGACAACACACCTTTATTTAAGTCGTAGTAGAAAAATAATTTAGTTAGACTTTAAATATGTTAAGTATTTTTATATCATAAATTATGCACGCAATTCTTTTTAAAAACAGTGTGATACTTATCTTCTTTTTAAAATTATTTATTCATGCCTTTTAAATAGCAAGGGCGCAAGTGTTTACTGTGATTTACGACATATAATTAGAGGGAATGAACATGGTGGTGTATTATCAGGACGATGAAAATCAACAGTGAAGGCCCTGACCCCGGGCTATTAGCAGAGCTGTTGGTAAACGTGCAGCACGGTACTGACCTTGCATGAAGGTATGCGAAGGTATGTGTTGTTTTTAAGGTTCCGTACCGAAAGGGTAAAACGGGACCCTATTACTAAGACTCCGCTGTCCGTCCGTCTGTCAGCAGGCTGTATCTCATGAACCGTGATAGTTAGACATGTGAAATTTTCACAGATGATGTTTAAGTTTATTATTTATTATCTCACCAGCCCCCTTTCCCCCTCCCCCCCAAACAAATAACACAACCTTAGTAGATTAGAAAAGAAATAGATGATTATACGAATGGTAGTTCGTAACAGACGATAAAGCAGGATAGAAATGGTGGAGACACACACCTGCACATCAGTGTACCACAGACAGGCATACATATTATGGTGGTAACTAGCAAAGCAGACTTTGAACTAGTCCTGGCTATCACCAGCCAAACAGAGCTTAAGTACTTATGCCAATAATCGAACCCAAGACCTGTGGGGGTTAAATACGTCTATAAAGCAAAATGCTAACTGAAGCTAAATGCAAAAAAAGTATTGTTTTATCTCAATACCTACGACCATGGACAAATAAAACTGGCCAAGAAAAAACATAAAGTTAATAAAAGTAACGCAATATTAACATATCGCTGAAGATAAAAGCTGAACTGTGCTAGCTTCCGGCCTCTTCCGGGAATCGTATCAGTATAATAATATTACTGCCCTGAGTTGTTGCTTCATATTTATGAACCATCAAATAATGAGTTTGCGCGTGTATTCATCACGCACGACGCTTGTGTGAAAGTATGTTTTGTTATATTTATTTGTCGCATACCAACATCTAGTTTCGAATAATTTAGATCCTAATGGACAGTTGATTATTTTCTTAGTGTTTGAAAGAACACAGACAACAAGACATACAAGGTGATTTATGCTGGCTGTCCATATGGTGGGACCTGATAGTAATGGGATCTTATCAATTTAATTAATATTAATATTAATTTTAGTTGTAACTAGCAATGTAATGAAATGTAATGTTCCGTCCGATTTAAGATGAGTAGCACAGCCAAACTTCTTAGTAAACTGGCGTGTGCACTGAGTACTGAGTACCTACTGAAATTGCATGCTACGTCTACGTAAATTGTTTACACCTTCGCTTAACATCTGTTTTAAGGGGGAGTCCAACTCATCCCGCCATCTCCGTCTATATCTTCTCATACCTTAGTATAAACCATGAACTGACCGACATATCTCTGGCCGGGCGCGTACCGCTCGACGTCGCCGTTGATGAGCAGCCGGTAGTAGTTGTCGCCGGGGGACTTGGGTTGCGCACTGCCGGAGGGCTCGAGGGGGCACGCGCGCACCGCCGCCATCAGCGCCACGGCCACCCACCACTTTAGAGACGGAAACATCACAGCATCTGGGGCTGACAGACTGGAACCTCTGCGGCAGTTAGAGAGAAACTTCTAAAGCGTTTTACTTGTAACTTCATCATCACCAGATTATTTTTATGTGACCACAGCTGGGGCGCGAGCCTTCCCTATGAATGGATAGGGAGAACGGGCTATACAGCATCAGGCGGGCCCCTTGCGGATTGGTATTTGTTAACGACAGCTAATGCAGCCGGTACCAACGGCTTTAAGTGCCTTCCGATCGAAGCATCCTCCATGCTTGATGATGATCGTGATGATAAACATTTGGTCTCCTATCGGATGACCGGTCTTTGCGAAAGTTGCTTAACCTTAGCAATCGCAGACCGGGCGAGTTTATTTAACAGAAACGGAACACGAACAGATTAAAAATTGTTGAAGGTAGCAAGAAGCAAACTAGGCAACCAACCCCGTGACCACGGACCCTGCAAAATGTTTTAAGACAAAACAGGATAAAATAATATTTTACATAAAACGCGATTAAATCCGTTTAGTGTTACATTGTGAGTTTAAAAAAGGAAGCTGCTACCGATATTACCATAATAATTTGAATGTATGTAAGAACTTACTGCGGAGTGGACTTACTGCGGGTGCGCTGGAGAGCAAGGCGGGACGTAGTGTGCGGTATTGGGTGCGCGGGCGCCGACGCGACGCTGATAAAAGGTCAAGTGTCGCGCCACATATCCGAATTGAGCAAACAGATGTCGCGAATAGGAACAACAATAAGATAAATCACTAACCATGTATGGGTCAATAGCACAAATAAAAAATGTTGTCGTTAGGTATTAAATCATAACAATGAAATAGAAATCAGGTGACTGCAATCCTTCAATCGCTTTTATGTTTTTAGCATTAGCATTAGTTTTACAATTTTCCGGGGCTCTATGCACGCCGTGATTATACACGTATTACTTAACATGCACCCTTGTACTACAAAACAGTGTTTACAGTTCAACAATAGCTAAATACGTGTTTAAAATATCGTGTTTCTGTCTGAACATATTAGCTAAACAGAGACAACATCTGCTTTAAGCATTGTCTAACTTTAGCCATACTTTTGTAGTAAAGCAGTCTGTTTAAGATGAACGCAACGTCAGTGTTGTAATAAAAAAAAACATTTTGAAGCTAAAACACCCAACTGATAGGTTATACTAGACCCAAACCCCGTGTCCACCGTTGATATTAAGTTAGTAGGTGTCATTCGTTACCCGCCGCTATAACGCGGCCTAGTTTCGCGGGGAACACCTTAACCCAGTTAGCCTGCGTCCATAACGGACAATAGCTCTGTCTGTCGGGAAGGGCTGGTGACGTAACCGGGGTCAAGGTTGCCCCCATACCTAGGGTTTCCATACTAGCCATCTCTAAAATCTGGCAACGAGGAAGAGAAGCGTGAAAACCCGAGCTTAGGACATGTCATAAGTGTAGTCAGTGACGGATTCTTTTTTGGAGAGTTTGGTGATCGCCTCAGACTGTATTTTCAGCTTCACATGGCTTTTTTGAAGGCGGGCTGCGAGAAACTTAACGAAACTAAGCACCTTCGGAGGTTTTCTAGAGGGAACGGCATCACGCACTAGTGTGTGTCCCCGTGCCCTGCTAGATTAATTGCTCTACACAACGTCATGTCGTTCCGCGCTCAAACTTATGTTTGTTAGGTATCCCAAAAATAACAGAGTAAATGCACAGTGGAAAAAAAGGTTTTAATTAACAAAGGGTGAAACTACATAATGATTCGTAGGCGAGTAGCAAATCGCTTTATGGCGCTGACTTCATTTCAATGATAGAGACTCCTCCATGTTACGCCCGTACCTTCTGTTTTGAGCCGATCGCATCTAAGTATTTCGAGCCACCAGCAGGTAGGTATAGTTTTTCGTCTGCCTAGGGGTCCTCAAAACAAAACAAAAGAGATATTGATATATAAAGGATTATACGGATCTACTCGCGTGTCTTATACATATTATTTTACCCTTTGCAGAGTCCGTGGTCACAAGGAGAAGTGGACCATGCAAACGAATATAATTTGAGACATAATTCAGAATAAGTTAATACTAAATACCGTGCAAATTACCATATAAAGTGATTATTTGCAATGTGTAGTAGCGTAAGCTTTAACAAAGAAAACGAAAATAGCATTTGAAAAAGGAAGACTGCCTCAGGGAGGAATCCAAGTTCGTACCCATGACCTTTCGTGATTGGGACGACAGCTGTTTTATCTAAGATAGGGTGAGATAGTATTAATTTAAATGCTGTTTTAATTTTTTTTATATTAAAGAGCCTAACGAGCTTTGTGAATGCATAATAACAATTTAAAAATGAAAAGGGACATACTTTGAACAATTAACAATGTCGTAGGTACTTACCTACTTCTTGAGCATACTAAGTACTTTTTAAAGATTTTATAAGCGCTCAACGTGGTACGTAATATAATGTGCTAGTTCCCGGAAACATCCCATTGGCAAGTTCATAAATGACCTAACAGGTCTTTGTTTGTAGAGTCAACAAATCGTCGGCGGCAAGCCGGTCGACAGCTAAATTTGACCTTTGAGAGATTGCGCTCACAACTCCACGCCCGTCGCCTAGCCAGACAAACTGTTTCAATCAACAGCTATGGCTGTGAAAATTTGGCTAACCATACATTCAATTAAAACAAAACAAAACACTACATCCATCATTCACAATGAAGTAGTGTGAGGGTTTCTAATATGTACTCATGTATGTAATGCTTAATAATATATAACCACATTTATTATTGGAATACAGGCAGTTATAATCGAGACCTGAGTGGTATCATTTCGGCTCCTTATCCCAACCTCATATGGCGACCCTGCCACTGGGTTTCGGGTAGCGGCCGGCCGGCGCCGACCGATTTCCGTACAAGGCGTAAGATGTATAAACAATATATATACCGTGTCAAGATGAGTTTCGTGGACTTAATACGGTTAGAAAAATCATTTAAAAAAAAAATCTCAAACTTGTTTAAACAACGTGTGACAGAAAGGTGTGGACAAAATGAAAAGATCCAAAGCGTATCCGATCTAGATTTTGCATGCAGTTACTAAGACATCAATATTAACTTTAATTTGTTAATAAATTTTTCATTCTAATGTGACGTTTCATCAAAATAAACAACCCTAGTGGTTTAGAAAACTCTGTGTACTTACATTTATGATCACTGCTGCTTGTTGCATGATATAAATATAATATAAATAAAATGTTTTTGTTTTGTTTATATAATTTTAACGCAAATTTTGTTGCGATACAAATTACAAAAACACAATGTGTATGTTTTTTCAACATTGTGTTTTTGTAATAATATAAATATTTATTTACAGTTGCATGACAAATTAAAGTTAACAATTATGTCCCAGTTACAACACATACAAGATCTAGATCTTGTGTGTTGTTGTTTACTACATCTCTTAGAAATGTAATAAGAATTTATCCATTTTTTTATTAAACACTTCCTAAATTAATAATTGTACTCGTAGTTCTATTAGCAAATTAAAATAACAGTGGTCATTCAATTATAATTTATGACTATTGCATTACTTCAGTACCTACCCATATCATGAAGTTGTTATAAATTTTAAAAGTATCTTCACTTTTTTACGATGAAGCGTAATATTTCGGATTTTGGAATTTTTATCTGGAGCTCATCGCGATAACATTTCATTGCTTTATAACAGTACTTAATATATTATAATCAATAACCAGCAGTAAGCATGTGTATTTTTAAAATGATCAACATAAAAGGCGGTGATCAATAAAATTATTTCTTTCACTGACGAACACGAATCGAAGACATATTGTCAACACTAGGAGGCACTCACCTGGGCCTAAGACTATGCCTGCGACGGGACTGCGCGGCGGGCGGCGGCGGCGACGGCGGCGGCGCGTGCGCAGACAAGTGCCGCATCCGCCGCATTCCTCCCGCCCACCCCGCGCATCAGCTCACCGTCCTACACATGATTAAGCACTTCCTTCTAATTAGCGATTCACTCCTTTCTATCCAAAAGGAACCGTATACGTAGACTTATCTTTACTTAAAGGCCTGCGCAGACGAGCGACGGTTTCTTTTTGTAACGGACAAAAGTACGCCCGCCGAGGACTGTTCTTCGTCTGCGCTGCTGGTCTTAATTGATATTCAACGGTCGAGCACTGTTTTAGCCCAAGAAATGCGCTTTAGGCGGATTGAGTTGTCATACTTGTACTAGTAGAATATGGAGTTGCGACCGATATATATTACGTACTTAAGTACAAGTAACGTACACACGGCGGCAGATCAACCTACCCAAAACTATCAAACTTCTACATTCAGTTTTGAACTTTATTGTTTAGTTATAATGATCAATATTCATTGAAGAAATTTAACAGGTTTGGGTAGGTTGATCTGCCGCCGTGTGTAGGTACTTTTTTTTTGGAGATTGCTGATTGCCTCAGACGGCATTTTCAGCTTCACCGGGCTTGTTTGGGGGCGGCGAGGAACGTAAAGGGTCCCTCAAGCCGTGTGAAACGAATCACCATCGGAGGTTTTCTAGAGGGAACGGCATCGCGCACTAGTGCGCGTCCTCGTGCCCTACTAGATTCTCCGAAGGGTTCGGATGGGATCGGGGTTCGGATCGGATCGGAAAAATGTGTGTAAGGTACGTAAGTACGTACGTACTTGTACGCACGGAAAGTCAGATTTTCATCACGGTGTGAAAGTTATTGTCCTGGTTTAAAAATCACACTCCTGTGTATATTTAATATTGTTTTTTATTATTTACATCATAAATAACAGACAGACAGATAGACAGAGAGAACTATTTATAGATTTCATACTTATTTTTGTATTTTCTTTATTTCAGGTAATTTACTCTCCTTGTGATTTGGTGAAGTAGAAGGTAACAACAATATATAGTTTATTTGTAGATTTTTTTTGTTGCATAGGAATCTATAGATTTAGTTACACGCTTCAGTTTGTAATAAGTGTATGTTGTAGAAGTTTGTAAACAAATTAACAAACTAAATATCAAAAGCATGAGTCACGTTCTTGAAAACAAAATTGTACGGAAACTAACATAGCAACGTTAAACGCCGTATAACAGCGGAAACTAGCTGGGAACGTCTACATTATTTTAGCAATTAATTACGTAAATACTGATTCATAGATGCGCGCATCGCTGCATTGAATTTTGGCCGGCGGGCGCGGGCGGCCGGCGTTAAGACAATATCTGTGT
Organism: Eudonia truncicolella; assembly: GCA_949315975.1. NCBI lineage: Eukaryota > Metazoa > Arthropoda > Insecta > Lepidoptera > Crambidae > Eudonia > Eudonia truncicolella. Next base: position 4,072,516 of record OX438829.1, read on the forward strand.
ATGAACCTGCGCTGTAGCCGTTCGTGTGGCAACATAAATGCGTTCGCGCTAGTAAGGGATTGCGCAGACGACGCCGACGGACTTAGGACTTGTCCGCGGACTTTCTTGGCCGTCAAAATAGATCGTGTTATTTTATTATCTTATGAAAACCAAGGTTTACAAAATTTAAATAGGGTTACCAAGTGTTACACATAAAAACCACTAATAGGTTCTCACCGATAGAAGTTACTTAATAATTAAAACTAGAAGCACTAAGCAACGCATTACTAACCTCGCTCAAACTATTAACGAGTTGGTATTACAGCAACAGAATATCTAGTTAAGAAAATTATGTGCGTTTGAAGAACCGCTCGCTCAACATCCGCCTCGCTGATGGTACACTGGTATAGAAGAGGTCCAGTTCAAACTGCTTGCTAAGTAAGTTAAATTTGTCACGCGCACGCCATAAGTAACTATTCTGCCTGTAATTGGTGTTCGCTTTCGGTAAACAGAAGGTAGGGTCACTCCTAAAATTTCTTTGAAGAACTTTTAACGAGAGTTTAGCTAAAAGTTGGGGACAGTCTATTTTAGCCGAGGCAATTTAAGCAGATACATTATATCAGCTATCTCGCGTCTTAGTTCAAGAGGTAAAAGGTAGTGTTTCACACATACATTTAGGTAGTTCGAGGAGTTAAAACTATCCTTTAAACGGAAGCACAGGAATTGATTGATTGAATTGAATGACGCCTACTTTGTCGGAAAGTTAGTGGGCAGAGCCAAAAACATCAAACGCTCAAGGTCATCGGCTCCTACCTAAAGCAAGGGGGCAAGTCGTTAAGATCGTTATTGGATACAACAATTAAACAAAATCGATGCTTGCAATATTTTATTCAGTCGAATTATACAAATATCATTCTTTGCACGTTTCAGTGACAAACGTCGACTAGATTAAACCTTATTGATACATACATATACGCAATAACGATTTTCATACGGAGAGAAACGATGAAGGATTTTCTTTAATGTCAAAATATATCCTGATTAGAGTTATACAAAAAAAATTTTGCACTAATGTCTTACCAATAATAAAACTCTGTGGTAATATATTAAAACTCTGTGGTAATTTAATGTTTTCTTTTGCACCGTCGTTATATTGCCTCGCTCCTGTTATGTATTACTGATTATGACAACTTTCCTATAGTTCTTATGTCAAAATAAGGCTACCTTCACACTATTGAGACATTATTACAGACTTAAAGCTCTGTTCACTTGCTGCGGTGACGCTAAATTACAACAATATTTATACCTTAAACTTAATTTCTTTTAAGCACGATACCAGTCACCGGTGAACGACAAAAAATTACCTAAATTATCATTGTCTGGTTTTGACCAGCCACCGTGTTATATAGCTCCATCAAAGTTTCTATCCGTACTACAAATATTATTAGACATTAGACCATATAACTCGCGTCCGTCCCCACTTCAAAGTGGCATCTCTTTGTACAAAAAACGTAATTGTAACAAAACACTCGGGTCGCGGATATTCCTCAACTTTCGCGGCTATACATATATAAATTAAATCCGGTTATGTTGTAAAGGTCATATGCGGCCAATGGCAATCACATACCAAAAAAACTTACACATAATTTGTAAATTAAGTAAAGAATTTTTATCACTCGAATTAAAATTCCTTGGAATGCAATTATAACGTATATGCTAATTATTACTTTGATTCATTGTCTTGTATCTTGTATTTTTAAGTACGGTATTAATAAATAATAATAATAATAAGCTTAAATACTAGTAGTAATTATGAAAATATACTTAAATAAGGTATCATTCGTTTTTATGTATGACTAGATGATTATAAGTGGTGTACAGTTGCATTCGTCAATTTTTGGTCTAAACTAATATTACCGTACGCAGTTATCATAGGTTGACTGTACAGTAATGTGTGCGCATTATCAGTAACTTCCCGCGGGTTGCTTTGGTACAGTCAGTAATAATAAATATTATAGTAAAAAAATACCATCGTATTCCAGCAAAACTTGACTTATTTTATATATACCTATAACATAAGTTTTATTACAAATTACATAAAATAGTTTCTTGACAATCGTCAACGGATTTCGCGTGAAGCCAGTAATACATAAGATAAACAATTTAAGTCAGAAAACTTATTAGGCGCCAAGTCAAACATAATAAAAACATTATCATTTTTCAGTCAAAAAAATTAATTTAAAAACGAAGGCAGAATTGTGTTTTTGATATGACTAAAACTTAATTGCGTTTATAAAATGTTTTTGTTTTGTTTATATAATTTTTACGCAAATTTTGTTGCGAAACAAATTACAAAACACAAATGTTGAAAAAATTTCCACGAGCAGGATTTGAACCTGCACCCTTCTGACATACCGGGTCAGGTGCTCTTCCAATTGAGCTATCGTGGTTCTAACCAGCCCGCCGAAATTATTCAACACTATTTATTTTTTACTTTGAAAGCCAAAGGCACCCATTCAATGTCAACAACTACCGTCATTAACATCTAATTGCGTTTAATAAGTGTTACGAAAGCCATTTAATATTGTTAAGTATACGATAACGATATGCACTAAGTTTACACGAAATAATTTCTAGTTGGCATAAATAATTATATGAAGACCTTGTAGGTCTAGTAGAAAGATCAGTAGGTCTAGCACGAACTTCTGTCGGAATCGTAACGTAAAGTACGACACGTGTCAATTTCGTTCAATGTATGAAATGACGTAGCCCACTGAAAGTTCCATTTACGAACGTTGTGGCGCAGTAGTCCATACAATAATCCTATTTTACGCTACGATTCAAATATAGTTGTTCGCGCTTGGCCCACAGTACTCGAGTACATACCACACAACGCCATGCCTTCGGCGCGGTAATTTAGGAAACCAGTCTTTGACAAATAACTAGACTGAAAGCGTCTAGTGAAAGTTTTATTCACCATTCGACAGAGTAAGCGTAAACCAGAATTTGTATAGCATCAAAGCAGTTGCAAGTTAGTTACATCATTTCACCGCTAGATGGCGTTGCTTTAATCTCTTTGAAATTGTGATTTGTCACTTGAAAAACTTGCACTCGACACACAGTACGGCTACTTTCAGTGAAGGCAACGCTCCAACAGTTATTGCACATTTTACAACCATCATGATTTGGAACAGCGCCTCTTGCGGACGTGACGGTGAAGCGTTGTTATGATGAAACTCTTACTAGGCTCTTGACTGAGTTTGAAGTATTATAGGTATTTTTTTACACAAAAAACAGTTTGTTTATTTTCCTGGCCGGTTTTATACTGCAAATGAGCGAGAAGGAACAATTGCATTTGGGAGCGGCTATTGAAGTTGAAAACATCTAATTGAGCTCATTTCGGATTATTATATAGCTATAATGAAAAATATATTATTGAATTACAATGACTTCAAATGCAAATGTTGTTTCGCAACAAAATTTGCGTTAAAATTATATAAACAAAACAAAAACATTTTACAATGAGTTCATTTAAACATCTATAGTCGAACATGAAATTGCTTTATCACTTTTGACAAAAACTTTAATTACAATAAAATTTCGCTAAGGCAATTCAATGATGAATGTTTAAGAGTCCAAGTGACGGATCTGTTACTTGGTCTTTTAAACAAAAATAGAACTTGTTGTTTTATTATACGCAAACAAAATTCACTTATAAGATGGTAAAGCAATTTCATTGTCGACTACACATATGAAAGATTTTAAAGAATTTCATCACAACATTTTCTGCACACCATACATTCATAATATTGACAATAACGATTAGTACCATATTGTACAGACGCCTGCACATCAACCTATCGGAAGCTGCCAAATTTCTTCAATCAATATTCAACCATATGCCCTATATAGAAGTGCAAAGTATACTGAGGAAATTTGTCAGTTTGTGGTAGTTTGATGTGCAAGCGTGTGTACAAATCGTACCATATTGTATTAATTGGAGTATAAAACTTTGTCATTGAAAACAATTGTGGTTACAATAATTTACGCAATAAAAGAAGCGACTGTGGCCACTATTATAGTAAGTAAGGTAGATAAGGCAGGTCGTACCGTCGGGCAGGGGGGGGGGGGGGGGTTTCAAAACGTCAGGATGGGTTCCTCGCGATGGTCCAGAATGTCTGAAATAAGAGATGCGGTTAGATCTTCTAGATTTAATATTACAACCTACGTTATTTCTTTATTTGCATGACAATCATTGTTAATCTTCTAGTAGTGTGATGTTATATCAATTTTGTAATTTTCAACGAAGATAATAAACATTTTATTTTATATAAGAAAAACAATTTTCTTTAAAAAAAAAAATTATTCGAGCATGGAAAGCAATCAATATCGGTAGGTCAGGTAGATAATTTACATCATCGTCATCAGCCAAAAAAACGTTCACTGCTGGACGAGGACCTCCCGCAAGGAGTTCCATAACAATTGTTTTTTTATCATTGACTTAGTTAAGAGATAATATTTGTCACCATCAGTAATCATTATTAAGATATTATAGCAGTTAATGGTGAGTTTTCAACTTTAGTGAAAGGTAAACATTACACATGAATAATTTTGATAAATAGATGACCGATGTACAATATTTTGGACTGTAACCAACAAATTAAGTAAAAGTCGTTACTTCTATATAAAGCGGTGCAGTTTTATCTTCCGACCTTCGGGGGGCGTGCATTCCGGTAGCCTTCACAGCCCTTATAAAGGCTAAACGCGAACCCCAGGGGTTTTTACCGGGTCGGTCTTAATCCTTTTTAGAAAAGGACAAGGATTTACGGAATTACGGAAGCTGCATGCTGATTTTTCCCTGGGCCAAAAAAAAATTGCACCTGTTCTTCTGCACAGCTAAAAAGACGTCTTGAATAAAGAAAAATATTTTGGCACGATTCAAAAGCGCTTATCTAACAAGTTTACTTGAATAAAGATTAATTTAATTCATTCACTCAATGTGACAAGACATCGAATGAATGAATAAATGAATGAATGAATTTGGGCGGCGGGCGTACCTTTGGCGATGGCCCACCACGGCAGCGTGACGTAGGTGAGGAAGGCGTTGAGCGGCGAGCACGTCTGCCGCTTGCCCTCCTTCCACAGGTGGAACGTCTGCGTGAACCCGCGCATCGCCCACAACGGGTTGTACAGCCCGTCGTCCAGCTCTGCGGGCACATTTTTGGGGCGATTTTTGAAACTCACCGGTGGCACAGAATAACTAATAGTACGTACCGTACGTACAGAAGTACGTACCGTGCGTACAGAAGTACGTACCGTACGTACAGAAGTACGTACCGTACGTACAGAAGACCGTACCGTACAGAAGACCGTACCGCACAGAAGACTCACTCTCTAACAAAAGTCAAGTTTAGGTATAAAAAATTGCCTACTTCTACGACTTTCACGCGAAATTGAAACTTATCGTGTGACCCGAGCGTTCATATTCCGTTAGGCAACGCTGACTCGATATCGATTTGACGTCAGGAGCGCAGGGTTCTCACTCATGGATACTGTATAAGTTAAATTTTTATTCACTGTTCTTTCTTTTATTTAGACACTCGTAAACACAAGTTTCTTTTATACGGATTATAAGAACGTTTAGTAGTCATTGTAATTTTCGTTCGTTTTACGCGCGACGTGAAGCGTGTGAGCCGAGCGGCACCGGCTGCCGGTGGTCTCGATAATCAAAGTAACATGAATTCACTACGGAACATAATAAGTCTTGCATTATTTACAATTTTATTAATAAGATACACATCGTTCGAGAATTTTCAGTATCAAAAATAATTACCTGTGGCATTGAATATGAGAAAATAGATCATACAGCGTGATAATAAAGTTCAAAAAAGTAAGTTCAAAAATCACCCCCTGATACACTGAGACGAGGAATGTTTTCAAAACGATCAAAACTGAAACTATCGACTTTGAAAGACACGGTCGTAAAATAGAAAAAATCTAACGTCTCGGCAATGAAACAGAATGGGTTAACTAAAAAAATCTTTCAATTAGATTACACCTATAGAGCTTATTGATATCTTCTACAGGAGATGACTGGGTATTCTTTTATTGATAGTTAGGCACATGACTCTTCTATGCCTGATGTTAAGTAGAAGCAGAGTCCAGGCTAGCGGAGCAGCATTCTGCTTCACCGGCCGTCCTCACATCGCCTGCCCGCGAGTCGCTTCGTCACACCTCGCTCAAAGAACCCTATTTGTAGGTAGGAAGAAATACGCGTGCTGGGAATCCCAATTATCGGTGGTGCGGCAAAGACTTGAATCACTGAATTTCCTTCATTCGCGATGAAAAAGTTCACCACAGCTAATCGGTGACACCGAAGACCAGCACGCGTGTATATAGTCCGGTGCGAGGTACCTGCCGGGTGCGCGCGCGGCAGGTCGCACCAGTAGTAGATGTCGGTGCCGTCGGGCGTGGCGCGGCGCGGCGGCAGGCGCCCGCCCGCGTACAGCGCCGCGCCCGCGCCGCCCGCCGCCCGCGGCAGCGTGCAGTGCGCGCGCGCCGCCGCCCCCGCGCCCGCGCCCACGCGCCACCCCGCCTCCGCCGTGGCGGCCGGCTCCTCCTGCCCGCGCACCATAGCGCCCCCGCCGCCCGCCACCCCCCCGCCGAGCTCGTCGAGCGCGGCGTCGCCGGCCAGCTCGCACTCGCAGTCGCCGGCGGCGGCGGGGGCGGGCGGGCGCGCGCGGGCGGGCAGCGGCCGCAGCGGCAGGGTGCCGGTGCGGCGCGGGGAGGGCCTGGGGCGGCGCGGGCTGACGCACTGCAGGCAGGCGGGGCCGGGCGCGTCGGGCGGCGGGCGCGGGGTGAGCGCGCGCAGCCGCGGGGGGGGCGCGCGCCCGGAGGAAGCCACGCTGCCGCGGCGCGACTCTACCGACAAACACGCACGCGTTACGGTCGATGGAACTATGGTCTTTGCGATTCGTTCGAGATGACGGGATAGACTGAACTTTATCGCTCGCAACTTTTGCGAGAGAAACGTCGGTTCGACGTTTCGTATTAAGACAAATTCGTTAACGTTCGCCGTGTGGCGAGCCGCAGAACTGGCTTAGTTTAATTATGATACGGAATACCTTGTCATTTAATTAATTCAAAAATCATTCTGTTGACGGTGACCGTTCTCGAAGAGAAACCACGAGCACCCGACAAAACTACCTCATTTTACAATGTAAACGCAAAAAATTATAGAAAAATAATTTCCTTCATAATTTCATATTTCGAGTTCACGAAATCCTCGAAATCACGATCTACATGTTTACAAAACCATAGCTCCATTGACGCGAGTGACGAACGCGATCGTGTCGTTTGAAAATATCGAGAAATAACTACACGAACTGACGCGCCTGGCTTCCTCCGACCGCCTACGAATTCGCGCGATTCACACGAGTCTTCATAGTGGAATCGAACGTATAAAGCGGTATGATCAAATTTATACGATATGATAGATGACAAACGACACGAAATAATCAAAAATAAAGGTCAAAAACGATATCGTAAAAATGTAGCAAATCTTTATAAACATAACGGCATTTTTTTATTTTAACCACGGTAAGCTGCAAGCATTACTGAATACATATATAAGTTTTATCACAAAAGCATCAACTTTTTACAAACAATATAAAAAATATTTTCATAACAAATACCTTGGAGGTTCGAGGACATCGCGAACAGTTATTGCCAATTTAACCGCTGCGCTTGCTTTAAAAGATCTTTAACAACTACTACTACAGCAGTATCAATCAGGAGGCCCTTGCCAAACAGTTGCACACAATGTAGGCTACTTAAAAGAAAAAAATTGCGTGCGCGTACCGGAGCGCAGGTCCCCGGCCTCGCCTCCTGCAGCCCCGACACGAGCGCGTCGAGTCCCTCGTCCTCGTAGTGTGGTACGTACCGGAGCGCAGGTCGCCGGCCTCGACCTCCTGCAGCCCCGACACGAGCGCGTCGAGTCCTTCGTCCTCGCAGTGTGGTACGTACCGGAGCGCAGGTCGCCGGCCTCGACCTCCTGCAGCCCCGACACGAGCGCGTCGAGTCCCTCGTCCTCGTATTGTGTTACGTACCGGAGCGCAGGTCGCCGGCCTCGACCTGCTGCAGCCCCGACACGAGCGCGTCGAGTCCCTCGTCCTCGTAGTGTGGTACGTACCGGAGCGCAGGTCGCCGGCCTCGACCTCCTGCAGCCCCGACACGAGCGCGTCGAGTCCCTCGTTCTCGGAGCGCGCGCGGTCGCGGTCGCGGCTCCGCCACCCACCGCGCACGAAGTTGTTCAGGTTGGCGCTCGGGTCGCTCAGCCGCCGCTGCGGACGGAAACGAACATACTGTTATGACGTCGTGGTTATAAAAGAATTCGTTAGTATTTATAACAACTTTGGTAAAATTATCTTTTCGAACGAATTTTCTTTATTATTTACTAGCTGACCCGGCGGCGGACTTCGTACCGCTTTGACAGATTCTATGACAACAAAACAAACAAATCGTGGAACATTTTGTATTTTCCGTTACTTATTATTTATGTTTCTCACCGTTTAATCCTGCCCTGAACTTCCACAAATATTTCAAAATCAAAATTAGCCAACTCGGTCCAGCCATTCTCGAGTTTTAGCGAGACAAACGAACAGCAATTGATTTTTATACAAACACTAGTGGTCACCCGCCCGCTTCGCTGTGCTAATATAATGGATCAATGAATGCTAATCAAAATATAATTATTTTGATATTTAGGTTTACTAACATCATATATCGCCTATCATTTTCACAATCGCATGTTCTTACTACATACAAATTTTCATCAAGATCGGTCAAGCCGTTCTTGAGTTAAAAGTGGACATCAAAAATCGTAGAATTGGTGTCAGTAAGTCATAAAATGAATATTTATTTCAAAATTTGTCAGAAAAATTGCATGTACACACAGAGCCTACAGATTTATATAGTAGTATGGTATAGGTAGGTAAGAGCTCCTCGAACAAACAAAAGAACAAGAGTTAAAACGTGTCTAAGATGTCTAGATGTGTACCGTCTTGTTGGCTTTCAACATTATAGTTGGCGGCGTTAAAAGAAATATTTTGTGTGCGGTGAAATACATACCTGATGCCTGTACAGGAACATGTCCTCGGGGTCGGCGTCCCAGTCCTGGTCCCACAGGTCGTCGGGCGGCAGGCCGGGCTCGGACGCCGGCGTGTCCGCGCCGGCCGCGTGGCCGCGCGACACCGCCATCTCCGCGTGCCCCTTGCCGCCCGGGCCCTGGTATGCGGACAGATAGATGAATGCATGAATTAAATGCACCCCAGAACCTTATCTTATCTTATTGGGGCCTGCTCACGTGTTCGACCCATCGGGATCTTTATTGTGAAAGCCACAGAACCTTACATTATAATTTCTTAAGAGACTTTCTACACTTCTAACCAAACAAACTTTAAAGTTGTTCAAATCCCATTAGACTTTTCTTTTTGACTTCAAAGCTTTTCTTTTTTCTTATATCATAATTTAGTTCGCACGTTCATCAATAGATGGCGTTGAACGCATATGAATCACGTTATCACGTTTTAGTAGTTTATGCAACTGTCATATAATGAAGGGTATTAAAACACGAGTGTGAGTAAAAGCTGACAATAGTTTATTTATAATAATTGTTCAAATTTTGGATGGTACAATTTTGAAAGTTAATGTTAATTTTTCATATAATTTTCTAGATTTTTCTGGCAAAAGATTGTGAGTTACTTTTGTTGCCAATTCTAGAATATCCGGAGGCGTACAAATATCATCGTCGCTGTCCATTTTTAACTTTTAATTTGTATTTTAAAAACAAAACACATTGCGAAACATTAAATTCACGCGTACGTGTATTGTCAACATTAGTGTAGATAAAATATTTTATCTGTTAGTTGACAACAAAGTTTGCCACCATTTTAAGTGTGGTGTAATGTTTTTAATATAATATTGTTTAATGATTTAGTAGGTAAATATATAACAGGTTTGTTATATTCCCTAAGCTCATTTAAATCTTAATATTAATTTAATGAATTATGTAGCTAACTTGCTATAAAAACTAATCTAGTAAGAACTCTGTCACTACGTGAAACGCAATAAGTTTTATGATTTATGGCATTTACATGAACAACATTCCTCAGCAATAAGGCTGCGTTTTCACCAGAGCTGCGCGAGGTAACAAAGCTATTGTAAGGAAAAACCCACCAATAGGATTACTTCATTTACACCGCTTCTATGCGAGGCAAATGAAATTAAGTAATTTCCCTTTCCGTGAGCTCTGGTAGAAACGCAGCCTTACGACAGTGGACGACGCCAATAAGTAATCAAGCATATCATATCAACATCAGCATTTGAATAAATAAACTACATACTTAGCAAATACATTTAAAAAATATTCCTGTAACTACTTTGAACAAACAATGACAAATCAGTTAAATAGTAGTACTAAATTTCGAATTTATTTTTTATAATTCAAGACAACAAATACTAACTTCTAAACTGCCTTATGATAAGTTAGATGATACATGATTACTTAAAATGTGCGTGGTCTTTTAGATTTAATCTCCCACATGTGAGAAGGCCGCAGCCTAGTAGTGTCTAGTACAGCCAAGTAAATACTAGGCCTATAAACAAATAATGACGTCATCATCATCATCAGCCTATACTAGTTAACTGCGGGCCTCTCCAAGTGCACGCCACTGAGCACGATTCGCGTAATGATGACGTAATAATACATTTTGTATATTGTTGTACGTTTATGCTTAATACAATTTTGTCCATTCGCTCACTCACATACCTTCATGCGCACGAACTCGCAGCGGCCCGCCGCCTTGCTGCCCAGCAGGCCAAAGGACATGCGCTGCGCCACCTTCGTCGACAGCGACGTTTGCTGAAACACGCACCAACTCTATTAGACACTGTGAAGACAAAATACCAATACTTAAGGCTCAAGATTCATGTCTGTATAAAAACACTATAGAATGAAAGACTTGGGCACATCAACCTATCCAAAACTGACAAATTTCTTCATTAATTGTTCAACCATATGTCATATACGTCAATTTCAAAGTCTTTTGAGGAAATATGACAGTATGTGGTAGTCTGATGTCCAGGCGTGTGTACAATATGTACCCGGGCTAAGTAAACCCGGCCGGTAGTCTTCTCAATATAGAAATAGTCAAAATCCATAACTCATCAAGAAACAAAGAAAGATGTAACACTTCTCACTGAGTCTGGCTAATTGGGTTGTAACTGTAGTATATTCCACAACTACATAAACATATACAAGTCATGTTGAACACAGTAAACAACATCGTTGCCGGCTGATATTTGAAACATTTTTGTGAACACATCATAATTTGCAGCTGTTCATTGTGACGACGACGATGGCAATGGCCGCAGTCATTAAGTTGTTTTGCGCTAAAGTCGTGGTAGATGTCAGCTATTGTATGCAAATTTTTTAGCACATCTATTTTTATCTTTAGCAGCTAAAGAAAATTGAGAACAATGGATGTAGAACCAACTGTCATATTTAAAACTACAATGTACCTAATTTGTACAACGATTAGCGAATGACGGACCAACATTGTTGCAAATATACAATCCAAATAGGTCAATATGGGGAAGTTAGAAACTAAAATATCGTAGATAGAAAAATCATAATATGGAATGGATGGAATTGTAAAACTTCAGTAAGCCTGTATTACATAGATCTGATTTAGAAAATGCTTTATTGCAGTTTTATTTGACTTTAAAATCAGCAACACTGTTTCTATAGACAAATTTCTTATATCTTTTAATCTCTTTTTATGTATGTACCTGTTTTTGGTTTTAATTTGTGTGAGCAATAAAGTATTTATCTATCTATCTATCTATCTATCTCTTATACTCGTAGTTTCGGACTTATACTGACCGATTTGCATTACTCATCCTGTATGCATCATCCCGGACATTTGCTTTGTGATATTTGACATAGGTACCACTAACGCTGTGACTTCGCCTTCTTCGATTTCGCCAAATCATCAATTTATTAATTGAACTAAATAATTATAATTTTACGTTAGTTCACGTCACCACACACATCGCGGCGGACGCGCGCTCATATATCAATCATTTAGCATAGTAGTATAATTTTACGTTATCAATTATTCGTGTTATAATAAATAAATAGTTTAAATCAATATCATCTTTTAGTTATTTATCATAGCATCTCTAGGTGTCTCGTACACAGCTGATTCGTTTTTCATGATTTCAAAGTTGATCACATAGTATAAGTTTCGCATAATGATGGGCAGAGATTACGCTTTAATAATTAGAGGTAGTTAAAAAAAAAGAGTGTACAATTAAAAATATACTAAATTTAAAAATTTTAAATTTAATTTGGCATCGTCAACGTTTTGTTTGTTATATATATATTTTATATTTGAAGCGGCGGACATCCGATTCCGTTGTGAACACCGACGCCAAATGTTTTGTCAACAGCCCGCATTAATGGGAGGCGGCCGCAACTAATTTAAACTTCAAACACGAGCGGGCGACCACTGACCGATTATGCGATAACGGTGAGATGTGTTTCATTCCAAACCTCGTTACGCATTCGTATGAAATCAACAGACTAGCACAGTACTAGAATATATCACCCCATACACATAGATTATTAGTCCTTCCATAAATGACAGCTAATCTCAAGTGATGAGAGGTTCATGACAGTAATGACAGCGTACCACTTTTGTAATGATAGTTTGTTGTGACGCACAACTTCAGTCAGAAAAATATAGACATTAAAGTGCTCAGTGTTTTGTTTTGTTCACCATTCGCTTACGTTAAAGAAAAAGATAATTTGTATGACATTGAAGCAGCGTCTCGTAGGCGCCTATAGTGTGCAATTTATATGCCATTCGATCACAACAATTTGTATAGTAAAATTTTAACTCTACTGATTTATCACCAAGACGATTTATCAACAAATTCTCGTTTTCGTTAATGTGATCAAATGATCAAATTGTACCTCACTCTTAGTTACAATTATGCCATACATATTTTTGGTTTAAGTGCACGAAGGGTGGATAAAACACTCAACAGTTTCATGAAATTTGGTAACCGAGCCTACCACCTAATACTTGCGGTGTTCATCAGCGAATTGTGTCGAAATCATTGAGTTAAGCAGCCTAAAATATAGATTACTGTTAAAGCGGGCAGAGTTGGCGTAAGCCGGGCAACGCTCCAATTTTAACACAAACGACTAGTAGGCGGTAGCGGCGCCGGCCGGCGGCGCTCCATCAAGTGCGTTACGGCCTGGCTACGGGACAGGGAAACCAGCGGCGCGGCGAGCAAATTTTCTCTCCATTGCGCTGCCGAAACGCTCACCGCACTGTGGTTAACTCGCATCACACGCCATGTATTAGAAATTCGCTGCCCGCGCCACCGGTCGCCTCCTCCCATAGCCAGGTCGTTAGTACTGGCCCACCATATGGCTGTACGGAGCCCAGGCGCGTGCCGTTTAAAAATAAGAATTCGTGACACCGTGCTCTTGAGCTTGACTCTGCACTCCGTGACAGATGCGAGCATTCGTCTATTTTTATTGATATCTGTGTTTGATGTGTTTTTTAAACACCGTTCAGTGGCAAGTCATTAACCTCAACCGAATTTGTTAAGACAAATAAAGACTAAAATTGAGATTTTTTTTTTTTTTTGGAGAGAGATTGCTGATTGCCGCTGCGGCATTTTCAGCTTCACCGGGCTTAAAATTGAGATTAAATTCTCTTTGTTCTATAAGAAGCTCTCACTTTGTGGAAGTAACCGCGCGTGACGTCACAGAGCCGGTGACCCTACCAGCCGCGGCCCCCGGCATTGGTGTCACCGTTATTACACCTTTAACTCGCCTCCCACCTACCCATTCGCCCTTTACGGAAATAGCCCCCAGTAAATTTAGGTAAACTGTAAGGCACTACATTAGTACGGTCTCGAGAAGTAAATAGCTTAATATATTTGTGACCGCAAAAGACCACTATTGATTTTCTTGTGTTTACCATGTAAAAACTATTGGACACTGTAGGAGGGCTCACAGCTACAAAGAGGTCGGGTGGAACAAAAGCGAACTAGAAATCAGGTTAATGGTCCATTTAATGCCGAAATTGTGCTCGCGAAACGTTGCCGGCGGCAGTAAGGTTTCCTCTCAGAAAAGAAGGAAGGAAGGAGGGCTACCATCATACCAGTAACATTAGTAGGCACAGGAGTTATGCCATAGACACGTAATAAAATTTAGACCATGGCAAACGTTATGTGGAATACAGGTAAAATAATAATATTGTGTCATTTTTAATAATAACTCAAAACACTTCGAATATGTAAAGGCATACCTTTTTAAGATCTCAATGGTAAGCGCCAATAAGCACCAGTGGACCAATTCGCTTATCTCAAAGTGTTCACGACGTACAACGCTATCGCAGTTAGTCGAACAATATAAAAACCAAAAGTGTGAGATATATTTGCTTCAACACTGTCAGCAGCGGATTGGGATGGAGCCTCCCGAGTCCCGAGGCAGCCTCCCCGTGTAGACGCCTCCCATCTCCCAACGGGGTGGTGAAATCAACAAGTCTACGTCGCGACGCCGCGTCGCGTTGTCGTCGCTACAGACTCATTAACACTACGCGATTTCATTTAGAACGTACCTATACAGATTGACTTTTTTATCACCGTCCAAACCTTTTGAGATGACTCCCGTGATACAAACGAACAACTCTTACTATTGGACCAAATCCCTAACTCGAAAATAAAATTCAGCAGTTCCATACAAAACATCAGTATTCATGCGACCAAAATGTATGAGGCAGCTGAATTTTATTTTCGAGTTAAGGAATTGAGTTACGGAAGCCGCGCGTTTTGACTTGTCTTTCATTTTGCTAGCTGCAATACTTACCTACTTAAAAAAATATTTCAAGCTAGTAGTAGATCCAATTCGGCATGTACCTATGTAATGTACCTACTTTTTTGTATGTATTGTAACTACTTTCTTACAATAAACAGTAATGATAAATAATCGACCTGGGATATTTGAATACAATCTGACGCCTATAGACACATAATAAGTATATTTTTAATGACTGTCGTTGTACTCGATCTTTACCTCCAAATATCTCGGTAACGTGACACTTTAGGGTACCATGTTACTTGATATTTTTTGTTCCTCTATGTGTCCTCTAACTATACATACCACTTTCATCGTGCGCCGCGATTTCGAAAAAAAATCAAAATGGCCAGCTTCTATACAAAAAGTTTCGAACCCCTTTCGAAGGAATATAATTACAAACGAAAGTAACACATAAATTAGGCTAAGAACCTTACGTATTAAGAAGTGTAACTTACCTTTATTAAAAATGGTAGAAATCGACACGGCATCCGATTCCGTGACATGCTGTATAATGTAGTGTTCCAACCATAACAAGTCACTGCACCGCATAGACGGGAAACATCAATTGTTCAGTGTGAACAGTGAATTGTCGCCTAAAGTTAGAATTCGACCTAGTTATGAGCGGACGCTAAACGCCGTCGCCTACCCGCCGCCACATTACACCCCTGATTCTCAGGGCTGAGCATAAAGAACACGGATTGATTAAAACAGTCTGACTTAACCTTATTTGTTGTCTCGGCACAGCCCTTACGGTTCGAATGAACTGTAAAAACTTTAAAACGTCAGGATAAAACAATCTCCTTCTTCTGCCTAGCGCAAGAATCTCCTTTACCACTTTCCCCAGTCTCTTCGGCATCTTCTTTGGTGAGATCGTTCTCAGTATAAAATAATACGAAAATAAACGCGAATAGATCTGTAAATAAAGTGTTTCACAATATCAATGTGTTGTGTTCGCAAAAACAATTGAAAATAATCGTTAAGATTTACGATATACTTAAAAGAAATAATTTTATTTAATAAACAAACAATGTTCTTGTTTATGACTGCGTTATGCTTTGTTTAAACTTTAAAAATGCTGTAGATTTCAAAACTGATAATATGATGATGTAAACGCAAATAGTTTTCTATATTTAGTAGCTAGTGTATTCAGTACCGTACAGCCCAGCCCTACGGTTAGTGACTGCACGGGCGCGGGCGGCCGGCGGCCCTGTGGGCGGGCGGGCAGTGACGTCATCGGCAGTCGTCTGGCACTGCCCGGAGACTCGTGCAAATATTAGTCATCATTGTGAAAACATACACTTGCTCTTTGACGGCTAACTTTACGTCTAAGTAGGAAAAGCTAAACAGAACTTACTTAGACGCGAAAAGATGTACGAGTAAATAGCTTAATAAAGTTCATTTTCGTATTAATGCACGGATACGAGAGATTGTGGCATTTTTTCAAAGTAACGTCGAGGAATCATAAGGCTAAACAATGCAGGAGACTCTTTAATTTTTATTATTTTGTAAAGATGATAAATGATGTTGGATTGTTTAAGGATAAAAGACATATAAACAAGTGGAGTGGTTCTATTGCACTAAAATCAATGTTACCTAAATAACCTAACGCGCACAATACGCACAGTCAGCAACTTAATTAAGTTAAATTACGTGTTTATGATAACGTACATTGTTGTTGTTAACTCGTACACCAATAATATTTGCTACCGTTCAGCAAGCGCAACCAAGACAGTCCCTATATGAAGGCAACCATAAATCTTGAGTAGGCGCCGCTCGTGAAGCCGGCGCGTCATGCCGCGGCAGTGACGCGAACCTGATATCTGTGGCAAGGACGCAGCATCCACACGGTACCACCCACAGCCACCGCCCCGCCCGCTGCGTGCGACGCGCCCGGTGACCCGTAGCAACCGACGCCCTAGTGAGTACTTCAACGGGAACTATAGCGGGTGCGGCATTTATTCGCCATACGATCAAGTTAACAAAAACGAGGATTCGTATGGCAATATTGTATGTAACTCTCCTCGTTGATAACCAGGAGACGCTGCCTCAATGCGATAAAAAATTTCGTTTTCGTAAAAGTGTTCGAAATTTCGAATGGCTAAAAAACTCGCTCTAATCACCTAGAGACAACGTGACAATTGTGACAGAAGTGCAATTTTCCACCGCTGCGAATAATTCCTCCGCATAATATCAATAACGAGTGCTGTCTCCAAACAAACATGAGAAACAAATCGCCGATGATTGTTTTCTTACTGAAAATTCTCGATCGACATCTAGGGTATCTAAATAGACAAATTGTAAGTTAGTCTAAAACAATAGTGTTTCATATTGTGATTTTTTTGTCATTCTCTATTTCAAATCGGTGACGAGTTTAAAAAATTGGGTTACTCAACTAATTACATTAACATCAGTAGTTCTTTGTTTTGGTGCCACGACAACCCCATACCTACATCAAAATAGATGCAACCTCAACAACTAACAATTATTTAATTGATGCATATGAAATATTTACTATTAACTTATTGTTTTGCTCAAACACTACAACGCACATTGTGTTATCCTAGTCATAGACAATGTTTAAAATATGAATACTTAATTTGATTTAAAACATGATAAGTAGTTTTGTAGGAAATCATTCTTTAAGTTTCTATTGGTATAAACGTTTAAGGTAATAAATATTATAATAAATGGTATTTAGGACACGAGAAGTCGGTCGACTTCCGACAAACACTGCAATACCGGTAGAATTATTGATTTGAGTACGCCTATAATAACACAGCCTAACACATTTCGATATGAAAACGATATAAAGCCTGGTATTTATAGTTTTGTATTATCTAGTGCAAGTGTGTGGGTATTATTTTTTGATAGTGAAGCTGTGATAACATTTCCGAATTTATAGATATGAACAAGTTATGCTTTTATCTTATCTTATCTTATCTTAGTGGGGCCTGCCGAGGTTTCCCTCTTGCAGTAACACCTCGACCCATCGGGATCTTTTGTGCAACCCCATCCTTTCACTCTTCCTCCTCTGTAAAGATAGAGGCCATAAGTTTGGCAACGTCTTTAAGAGCAAAGAGCCTGAAGTCCTCCGGTTTCGGATAGACGACCCCAGGAGTCCCATTCTTTTCCTAGCCAGAGAGTCGCAGTCACACAGTAGGTGCTGCATGGACTCCGTTTCCTCTCCACACGCCCTACACAAACTATTTGTTGAAAGGTGCATTCTGTGAAGCATTTGTTTTGTGGCATAGTGCCCTGTCAAGGCACCGATGGTTAGTCGGGCCTGCCTTCTACCGCCTCCGCATATGCTTTTATGTAATTCAATAAACTTCTTTGATGGCTCGCTATTATTTAGCCAGTGTCAAGCATCACCGGTCGACAAGTGATGCTTTGTTTTTGTCCGAGACTGCTTTAAACGTCGAGGCTTAAAACTAGGTAATTACTTTAACTCAACAACAATTCGAGTCGTTAAACTAACACTGTCCAAAAAGATTTGCATAAATATAGTATAGCATTATATAACATATAAGTGTAGCAATAGTTAAATCAATAAGTAGTTATTAGGTAGGTACATGTAGCATGTGGTCGGCGGGACTGTGAGCCTGTTAACGATGTTTGTGATGTATATGGCATTTTAACAGCGCTGAGCGCTAGTGTTTAATGTGATGTCACGGCGACCGGCCCCATCGATTGGGCACACATTTTCGTGTATTTAGTTCAGTAAGCTCACACGTCATTAATCGGCGTTACCTCCCTTGAAGACTTCCCTTGTCTACAAATAGTGTCACTTAAAATCGATAAGATGTCGCTTGAACGAAAACGTAACGCATAATCGTTCAACTTAATCAATCGTTAATTGAGAGTTTATATTTTAAATCATTTTTATTCAAAGATTTGTTATGTTTGTCCTCGAAAGGCATGGTGAGTGGTGATGACGATGATGAATATCTACATTATTTATGTTAATTCAACATATTATTTACGTTGTCATTTGAATATTTCTCACAAGAGCGCGCTAAATATTTCGGTAAGCAGTCGAGTGACGTTTTAGTATTGTGTTAGACAAATCCCCGCACGGAGCGCGCCGCGCCCGCGCCGTTCGCCAGCTAATGACGAACAGTCATTAACGTCCCAATGTTTACGGTCCACATTTACTTCTGTAATTAGCGTCTACAACCAACAGCTTTGTTTGATGATTTTACACGAGCAGAGTCCACGTTAAATTCAATTCAAAGCAAGGTTGAATATAGGTACTATCTCTCCAAAATATATATATATATATAACAGCTTGTGTAAGGCACGTGGAGAATAAGAAAAAGAAAGAGAAAATGCAGCATAACTGTGCCACTGCGACTCTTTAGCTATGAAAAGAATAGGACTGCTTGGATCGGCTCATCCGAAACCAGAAGACTTTATGCCCATCGCCCTCAATGACTTTGCAGAACTTATTGCAGTCATCTTCAATGATAAAGAAGGTTAAAAGACGGTATTCCACAAAAGATTGCAATGGGTTTACTAAAGAGGGAATCTCCTTAGTAGGCCCCACTAAGATAAGATAAGATCTCTTATTTATAAACGTGGATAACACTAAAGCCTGGTTTACAAGTGATATTATCACTGTTTATAACGATAAAATACCCAAACTTTGAAAACCCCAACACATTAACGTGCAATAAAGTCTGCTAGAAGGTACCTACTCTACTCGTCAAGAGATAACAATTATATATATATATAATTTAACGCTCGAATTCATCGCACAATACGCCTGTGGAAGGACAAGAACGTCGCTAGACCGGTTCTAGTAAATGAGTCGAGCGGCAAATTACCAGTTTCAATGTCGCGATTCGGCTAACGCGTCGCAAATCACAAATAGCCGGTCCACGCACACACAACCAAGATGCGAAGCGAAATTGTTTTTTAAAATTTTCATACATAGGTTCATGTTTGTTTGTAGAACAGGGCCGTAACACGTGTGTCGTGTACCCACGTGCGAAATCAATGCATAACAAACATAGAAGTGACGTCAGATTAAAAGTGTCTGACAACGCGAGGGAAGGTCATGCAACAATTGCAGTTTTGTGACGATCTTCAAATGGTTCGGTTCCCATTAAATAAGGAAATCATTATTATTGCGACCACTTGTGTAGCCAGCCAGTTATAGCAATTTATAATAAATTATGTTAGTTTACGAAAGCAGCATCGATTTATCTCAAACATGTGATTACGAAAAATATTAAATGATAAGAGGTTAAAACAATCGCTATCTTATCTGCCTCTCTCGAACTTTCGTATTGAAATCGCAAATGAACGATAATGTTAAGTCAATAGATGAGGACAACCGAAAACACTGATGCATGTCGCCATGTTTCGATGGGTTAGTAAAGTTTCAACACGGACAACACGGTGATTGTTCAACACGATTTTTTTCTTCTTTACTTTACTTTAGAATTTAGATGTTGATTCAACACCGACAAATAAAATATATTTTTGAGTGTATGATTTCAACACACCTATCAACCTACAACGAAGCGACTATTTTAGACAGTCAGCTACGAAATGTTGTTTAGATTGGGAGCGAACCAATAAAGCAAATACGATAAACTGAGTAGCATCCATCGATCCAGCGGTCGCCAGTCGGCAGGCTCGCCACGCAAAAAAACACTATAGCCTTCGGTTTTAAATAGACTAAACGCCGTCTGATATCCGGACTTTATACGTCACTCGAATGCAAAAACTGCTTCTTAGGTATAATCCTCCATACAAGTTCTTAATCCAATCTGATTTGATATAATCTAGGCATACGAATGCTAAGGCCGATAATCAGCTGTTTAATGAATAAGAGAAGTGATAAGGCTTGATATTCTGCGAAGGAGATTATTAGGATTATCTGTAATTATTATGGCCGCGACTGAATAACGGTATAACGACATATAATATGAAGAGACTATACAACATACTCCAACAATATACCATAGAATATATTTTTGAGCCATATTTTGATTATACATTTCTTAGCCATTTCTTATTGTTCAGTACCTATCAGTAGTCTGAACAAACAAAAGGAAAAGTCACTAATAAAGAAAGGTCTTTTATTCTCGCAACACTCTTTCGAAGCCACAGGTTTCAAATAAGTCATGCGTATCTTTATTTCCATACTATCGAAGCATTACGTTATCTTCGCTATCGTTATTTTAAGCGATAGCCACTATCTTTACCGTCAGTACAAAACAGTCATAATTTAAATTGCTTAATTAAAAACAGCTAACTATTATCTTCATACATTTCTCTATTTGTATGTAAAACTAGCTTTTGCTCGCGGCTTCGCTCTTGTAGGCTACACACAACGTGCGATTGTTTGTAATAAAAGCCAAACTTATTAAAGGTACAGACGCCTGCACATCAACCTATCCAAAACTGTCAAATTTCTTCAATACATTTTCAACCATATACCTGAGTCATAAAGTTCAAAGTCTATTGAGGAAATTTGACAGTTTGTAGTAGGTTGATGTGCAGGCGTGTGTACTGTACGTTCATGTTAGTAAATATGACAAACTTTCCACCCCTATTTCACCTCTAGGGGAGGTTTTTCGAAAAATGCTAAAACACGTCATTCTTTATTTTTGTTGAAAAATCTAAAGATTGATTAAAATATTCATTTTGATAGTTATTACCTACTTTAAAAATAACGATTTTTCCAAAAAAAACCTATTTCCCTTTTTTACTTATTTAAAGAAAAATAAACAAAATTCCTGAGACAGGGCATTCCTTTAATTCTTTTCAAGAACCCAAATACCAATTTTCATGTATTTAACTTCAAAACTGACGGACTTTCATACAAACTTTCACCCCCTATTTTCCGTAAAATCCTTTCTTAGTGGCTGGTTACGTCACTTAATTAACCTACAGTCCAAATTTTATCTAATTGGCTTCAGCGGTTTAGGCTCGGCGATGATGAGTCAGTCAGTCAGGACAAGTCATTATATGTATATAGATTTGTCTTTAAATACGTACGTCACGAAAATTTTTATATGTAAGAATAATGCGTTTTTAATTTGCATATAACTCATATCTCGGTTGGAATGTAGAATAATGATTATTAATGATACCAGCGCAGCGGCCATACATTTATTGGACATTTCCTTAGAATTTACTGTCACAACAAAGTTCAAACGGAACTACGTCACATATAAATCGTTGGTAAAGAGAATGTCTATTTTATGTCATTTAAAAGCATAGTGGGGGGGAAGTAGTGGCGTCATCGTGCCGGTATTACGCCCCCGCCCCCACCCCGGGGGCGCCCGACGCACCTGTTGCTTGCTGGCATACTACACCGACTTCAATTACCTTCTTAACGTAACGCCTGGTTCACAAGGTCCGTTTATAAAAATAGCGCTGTCTCAGTCACTCGCATACTACAAATTGCCTCGTAGTACGTATCACTATGTTGTACGTATTGTGTTAAAACTGTTACGTGATGTCATTTATACGTTTAATGTTCTGAAATTAATTATTTTTGTCGTCAACTACCTCAATCAATGTTCAATCAAAATCTTTTGAGGAAAATTTGAATTGAGGAAGTTTGTGATAGTTAAAAAGACGGTCGGTGTATAAAGTGTATGAAGCCCGTTCCTTTGTAACGCGAGCCGGTTAGTCCTAAGGACTGGTAATTTAATTAATCGTTGACACGCTAACAAGTTGTTTGAGAGGCCAGTTACGTGACATCTTACTGTTTCTAAATGAATAAGCTGCGGTTGCGGCAACAATGTAATATATTGATTTCGTATCATCATCATTACCATCATCAGCCTATACTAGTCCACTGCTGTAGATACATTCAAAAAATTCAAAATTCAAAATTCAAAATTATTTATTCAGTTTAGGCTACAAGTAGCTCTTGTGAATGTCACTATGCCATCGGTTCGTAAGTGTCCAGCTCTTTTCTCCCTTACAGCGAAAATGCCATATCATAGCAAGACACTTTCCATTACAAATAAACACAAAATTATAGAAGACAACCACAACATTTAAAAAAAAAACAAACACTATTTATTTTATTTATTTTTTTATTTATTGATTATTTATTAGAAATGAAACAACTTTTACGAATCTAATCGCGTTTATTTTACATATTACTTTTAATGTTTATCCTGACGTTTCGAACCCTTCGCTGGATCCGTGGTCACATGGAGACTCTTTAGAGTCGGTTTAGAGTCTCTTTAGACTCGGGAAATTATTTATTTATTATTAGCCCTCACTGTAGATAAATAATAATAATAATTTCGTAAAAATATTAGAAATTTTCAAAAGTAACCGTCTTTAATCGCCTGTTTTTTTAGAGTGTTTGCTGTTAACCCCAAACGGCTTTTACATAATCGGACATAAACCGCCTCTGTGGTCTTATCGTAAAAACAACCGGTTTCAGACCCAGAGGTCCCGGGTCAAACTTCTAGCCCCCAAACAAGCCTGGAACGAAATATTGTATATTTACGGGAAGGAAATATTGTATATTTATGTATTACTGGTAAGAAAAATTACTTTGACACTGGCTAAGTAAGCCATCAACTAAAGGAAAAAAAAATAGAATGTGAGATAAAGGCCAAGCGCAAATCCGCAAATTCAAAAAATATATAGTGACAGTTCTGTCAATTAATAGTTCATTGCTATCCCATCTCTGATGGTGAGCCCACAAACGTGGTGAAACTCACCCTGGACTCGTAGACCCTGGTGAGCGCGTCGTAGCGGATGGAGCCGAGGAAGATGACCGCCTGCGCCGCGCCGCCGCGCCCACGCGCCACCAGCTCCACGCACACCATCTCACCATCGCGCACCACTATGTCGCAGAACACCTGCAATATACACCACTCATCATCATCCTCATCATCATCATCATCAGCTCCAGAGTAAGCGCACTCTCTAGCCGCGGGAGGGAATCACAATTGCACTTATCTCGCCTTAAAATAAAATACAACTAAAATCCAGGTCAAAGTCCATCATCATCGTCATCACCAGCTTATTTTTATGTCCCCACGTGCTGGGGCACGAGCCTTCTGTATGGATGGATTGGAAGAACGGGCTTATAAACCCAGTGCGGATTGGTGGCTGTTAACAACTGCTAATGCAGCCGGGACCAACGCCTTTACGTGCCTTCCGAAGGACGAAGAAGCTCGAGATGAGAAATTTTTGTTCATTCGCAGACCAGGCACGTTAACCACTGCGCCATCGGGGGAGCTCGATTGCGCAGTCGGGAACTATTTAAAAATATACACCACTCATGTATATACAATTATACAGAATGACTTTTTTATCACCGTCCAAACCTTCTGAGATGACTCCCGTGATACAAACGAACGACTTATTCGTCAACTGGCATGTGTGGAAGTGGCGAGTGCGCGCGAGTTGGCACCTACCGATTTTACCTTTTTTTTTTGTCGTCAACTCGCTCGATCGTAAAAATCTGACGTAGTATGTACAGTCAGTTACAAAAACGTTTTAATAAAACAAAATAAAAATTTGATGCCGATATGTAATAGAAATCAACATGACAAAAAACTGCTTATTTCTAACAATGTCACAAATAAATAATATCACAATGACTTAAAAATTTGGCTTATTATCTAATTTGTAAATTGTCTAAAACTAACTAAATAAAATAAAGAAATCAACAATAAGCGAGTGAAATATTTCGCTTACCTATTATATTATTTGATTATGAATGCCGATTTGACACCTACCTACCTATTACATTTAGGCAGGCAGCACTCGCCATTGATAATGTTGACGCGAATGCAATTTCTTCACGACATTTTTTGTAAAAGTTGAAGTTTTTGTTAAGTTTTATAGTTTAGTAAAGGTTTTACACTTAGCAGTTATTGAGTTTGAATTATCTGAAAGTCTTTTCTGTGTGAACCTGGACCGAGAAGCGCGTTTACTTTTACTAAAAAAGTGTTCCAAGCAGACTATTGAAGAATCTTGGCCCAAGGATTCAGATCCCAAAAGTAATATCAAAAACGAGAATGCAGAGATAATAGTATGTACTTTGTCAACCGTAGATTTCTATATTTACGCTTTGTTTCACAGATTAATTTATAAAATGCACGTAGTTTATTAATATGGAGTAACTGTATTATGAAATATATCAATAATATACTGATTTTAACTAAGTCATAGTAGTAATAGCTATTTATTTATAGTTTTTGGTTTCAATCCGTTTTTCTTTGACTGTACTTTAAATGCGCGTGCGAGTTGACGACAAAAAGATAGGTAAAATCGGGAGGTGCCAATTCGCGCGCACTCGCCACTTTCACACATACCAGTTGACGAATAAGTCAAACGAACAACTCTTTCATTCGACCAAAATTTATGGAACAGCTGAATTTTATTTTCGAGTTAGGGAGTTGGTCCAATAGTAAGAGTTGTTCATTTGTATCACGGGAGTCATCTCAGGTTTGGACGGTGATAAAAAAGTCAACCTAATAGAACGGATATAATAAATACCACAAGATTTTATTTCGTTTTGAAAGCCAGCAGCAGCTTTTTATATTTCGGTCATCAGGTATGTGTGAACTCATCAGTTCGAATACTTGGTTGGTTGGTAGTATAGAACAGATTAAAAAAAGGAATAAAATCTCTTCAAAAAAATATCTGCATCATTCATCAGTCTATAAACGTTCCACAGCTGGGCACAGGCCTTATTGTAGTTCTATTAAATCACCCGATTATATTACCGTTTCTGTAATCATCAAATCCACAAGTTACACAATAATTTAGCATGATCATTAAGGAGTCGGAGTTTTTATACTAAATACATTTTGTTTTTCATGGATAGGCAGTGTAGATAACAAAATATAATAAATTGTTCTCTCTATTAAAATACCTAATAATATAAGTACATATTTTTTTATATCCTGTTTGACTCCTATCACATTCATGGAAATAATCGTGTAATCGTTACGATAGTGAATTCTCGATGACATAACGTAACATTTGGTAATATTAAATAATTATGAAAATTATTGTCTTTCTTATGATAAAAACTTACTGTATATACAAATATGGATATATGTATATGTATATATACATATACATATATCAATTTCCACAAACTTTGTAGCGAATAAATTTAATTATCAATACCTATCTGATTTAAATTGTATTTTATTTTATACTAGTTGACCCGGCGGACTTCGTACCGATTTCACAGTTTCTATGACAACAAAACAAACAAAGACATGAAATGTTTCACAGTTAGGAACATTTTGTATTGGAAAATTAAATTGTCGTTTTTAAGTAAAAAATATTTATATTCTTTTAATTTTCTTCTTTACAAACCTTGTCCTGACAATAACAAACACACAAAAAAAAAAGAATTATCCAATTTTGTTTAGTCGATCGGAAGTTATGCGCGTACATACATTTCAGTGATTCATTTTTATTTATATAGATTTAATGTTTTTTTTTTATTCATTCGAATTACTTAAGCACGGATGTAGTTAAGCATTATAAACTTAGTATTGCTTGATGATACTAATAAGACTGATTACGAGCAAGCAAGAAATCAATATGACGCCAATCACAATGAGAAAGCACGTCAAGCTTCGATTCTCCATTTCAAGGAGGCGTCATCTTGTCATTTCGAAAGCAATATGAAAGCAATATCGATAGCTATAGGCTTTAGCTTCGGATATTGCTTTCATATTGCTTTCGAAATAACAAGATGACGCCTCGTCCTCGCCTCGCCTTCAAAGCGATCGAAAGCGATCGAGTTAGGCGGTCGGCCCCATGGTCTGGGTCATTGTCTGTATATGAGGAATGTTTCATTAAAATCCATTCAGTAGTTTTTACGTGAAAGAGTAACAAACACCCATCCATACTTACAAACTTTCGCGTTTATAATATTAGGATTCCATTGCAAATTACGCGGCAGGAACAATCAACAATATATACCGATGACGGGCAAATACGCGTTTTTTTTTCATTTTTTTTTAAATTTTTTTTTATGCTTTACTGCAAATAAATATTGCGTAAAGTTTTGTACACTTTGGTTAAGCACCTACAAGTATATTGTTTTATTAATGACTAAGCGACAGTCCGCGATTTTGTCCTTCTTTTTTGGAGTTTGCTGATTGCCTCAAACAGTATTTTCAGCTTCACCGGGCTTTTTTGGGGGCGGCGAGAAACTAAAAGGGTTCCTCAAGCCGTGTGTCCTTCGGAGGTTTTCTAGAGGGAACGGCCGGCATCACGCACTAGTGCGCGTCCCCGTGCCATACAAGATTTTCCGAGGAGTCTGGATCGGATCGGAGCGACTTTGCCCGCCTAAACAATCGAATCCCGGGATCCTGAGGATATTTGGGAAAATTTCATCTTTCTGAGTCCAAAGGATTGGACTCTGCGTTGATGAGTCAGTTAGGACTACTCCTTGGACTACTCCTTGTATAGAAGATAGCTGATTTACAAAGTATGTTATAGAAATCTGATTTAATAGATAAATGGTTTGACGGTAGACGTTATTGAGAAAAGACAGCTTCATTGTGACTGTAAAGCCACCATGTGTATTATCTCCCATCTTTTACGGTTGTGTTGTTCACAGTCACCAATAATAGATGTTCCAAAATTAGAATATTATGTATGTCACGCTTCATAATAACTTGTGTTACAATGTTTGCAGTTGTCAATGTAACCTTTGTCTGTTGTACGAGTTTATGCATAATAAATAATTTTATGGTACGATACGATATACTTAAATATGGTATTGTAACGGAAAAAATAAGAATACATTTTTATCATATAACTGTTTCGCATGTATTTGTGTAAACATTATCAAAACATGAATAGAACAAAAGCGTATAAAGAGTTAGATAATTATTTTTATCTTCTATGGGACAAAATTGGCTAATCAAAATAGGACAAAAACAGTTAAGCA
The DNA here is from genome assembly GCA_949315975.1 of Eudonia truncicolella. Lineage (NCBI taxonomy): Eukaryota > Metazoa > Arthropoda > Insecta > Lepidoptera > Crambidae > Eudonia > Eudonia truncicolella. The sequence continues at coordinate 4,100,355 of OX438829.1, forward strand.
ACTTAATTTTATCAGTTTTAGAGAATTACTAGCTGACCCGTCGGACTACGTACCGCTTTGACAGTTTCCATGACAACAAAACAAACAAATCATTTTGTTTTTTTTTAAGTGTAGTTCGTTTCTTTAGGAACCGGCTAAGGTCATAGACCATGCTGCCATGTCATTAGTTTCTTAATTCTATTCGTTCGTTCTATCTTCTTAGGTAATACAAAAGAAAATAAAACAAAACCGCAGACATGCCTCTTCACTTTCCCGCCAAGAACTCAAATCATTTTGTATTGGAAAACAAAAAAAAAAGTCTGTCAAAGTTTCAATTAAAAAGTATAAAAAACTACCAAATAGGTTCTACTCCCAACATTAAATCCAAGACCTAAGTAGTAAATTGTGGAACCAAATATAGAGAAAAGTTATAATTTTTATTCCCGTGGGAATATCGGGATAAAAACTATCCTATGTGTTAATCCAGGTTATAAACCATCTGTATGCCGAATTTCATCCAAATCCGTTGCAGCGTGAAGAAGCAACAAATATACACACATACACACAAACTTTCGCATTTATAATATTAGTGTGATTATGATTTATCCAAACCTTTAAAACAAAAGCAATATTCTACAGTTCTAAGTACAAAACTGTCATAGACTAGTATATTCTAACTAATGAAACAAATGAAATGCTCACAAAAATCAACTGTAGAGTTAAACAGCAGTTACAACCCATAATGCTCTATAGGTACTCAACTCAGACAAGCCTTAGTGAGCCATTCAATGAGGGTTCAAATAGCGACATTGTCGCGCGCGAGCATAATTATGAAATGATTATAAATACTGCCTTGTTTGTCGTAACCTAAGGTCGTTCGAGCCAAGGTTTATTTAATATGCCTCCGCTGTGTTATGCTTAATCATAAGTTAATGAACCAATATAAATTGATGTGTAGGTATTCAATTACCATAAAAAACATCTTCAGGGATCTAATTTTCCAACACAAATGTTAAAATCATCTTGAAAAAGCTACAGATACATATTTAAATGTAAAATAATGAGGTTTACCTTATTTAAGAACGATTCTTCGTTCGCAGTATAATACTTATGTAAAATCACGTTTCAATACTCATTACGTATTCCTAATGTAATGTTTTATGATGTGTTTTAGTAAATAAACAACTTTAAAATGTAAACAATTATTTCCGTCATAATGATTATGAACATATTTAAACATCGCAAATACAGACATACTTTAGTATGTGGTGTGTTACGATGACTTATGATATGAATCTTTGATTTCATTAATTTTGGTTTTGATTATCGACTTGTGCTGATATAACCAAGCAAATATTAAAATAAAGTGAAAACAAGTAACATCGTAAACAAATGAACAACTATTTTGTTCTCTGCAAATTCATTTTATATTAACTATTTATCTAGTCTCAATTATGTAACGCTACAGGTGTTTCTAGTCACATCACCTCTCTTTGCTACTCGGCCACCCTCCACCGCGGCAGTCCGCTCGCCATGCGCCATGGTAATTGGCTAATGGTTTCAAATTGCCAGCCGATCTGACCCGAGTGACCCACACAATTGGAGCAAGGGTCCGAATCACACCAAGGGCCATGCGTTCATTTAAAAGTGGATACAACTGCGGCAAGTCTTAACCGTGTCGGATTCGAACGTCGTGAGAGTTTTTGTAGTTAATGTTGCTTGAAACTCGCTTCTAGAAGGTCGAATGGTGAACCACATAGATTTTATAAGAAAATAGTTACAAAAAGTAGGTAAGAGGACACGAAATTAATAGATTTTCTGCTTATAATAAAAATCAATCAAATATAATGCGCTGTTGTATAAGATCAATTTATATGGATCAAAGCTTCGTAATAAATAGCATTATGTTGAAAGTTATTCAGAACGCGCGTGGTATGACAAAGATATTGTCGGCAGGACAATGTACACACGCCTGCACATCAACCTACAACAAACTGTCAAATTTCCTCAATAGACTTTGAACTTTATTACTAAGTTGTATGGTTGAAAATGTATGGAAGAAATTTGACATTTTTGGGTAGGTTGATGTGCAGGCGTCTGTACAATCAACATCAAATTAATTAAAACAAAAATTTGTTCGTCACGCTTAAGTAAACTCACTTTAAAAGTGTAAATTTATAATCTACAGGATTTTGGTAATATGTATATACTCCCGAAACGTACCCATGTTAAAATGTCTATATAATACTATGCAACGTCAGAAAATAAAAATTGCAAAAAAAATTTTTCGACTTTCCATACTAGCTCGATCAGCTGATGGGTCATTTTGTAAGGAGAGTCGAAATTTTTTTTTTACAATTTCCATTTTCTGACGTTGTTCTAGTATTATATAGACATGTTAACATGGGTACGTTTCGGGAATATATACATATTACCAAACACCTGTATAGACGAGTTAATAAAAAAAAAATGAGCGAGCCTTACATGTGTAACATTTGACATCTCACCTTAGTAATAAGCAATTTTAACATTATATTCTGAAAAAAATGGGTCAGGTATTACATCATTTTATAACTATAAAATAAATGCAGAAAATACTTATTAGAAGACATTTGACATATCAAAATGACCTTTGATACTCAAATGTATAACAATGTGTCACTTATAAAAATAATATGTCATGTTCATAATATCGATTTAAAATTTACAACGTGGCGCGCGCTTTCGCACTTCCCCGACATCCTGTCACACTGTTACACATACTTCCGTCACATTTCACGAAATCACTCCCACAAATTATATATATAGAAAGCGAGCGGAAAGATGTTACACATCAATAGTAGTAAGTTTCTTAAATACCAAGATATTTTATTCTATTCATGTTTAAAACGATCATGCTAGATGCTGACCTATGTGTTAGCGATCTTATTTAAAGCTGACTATAGCACCCTTAGGAGCCGTCCAGATTGGCGCGCCACCGTGACGATGACGTCACAGATGCAGCCACAGGTGACGTCGCGCTCGTCGCGTGACTCACGCTACGCTACATAAACATTTCGCTGATAATACTAATCGGGGTGTTTACTCACAGGCGAGGCTCAATGATATTACCGGAACATGACCCAGAGGGCAGATTACTCACTTTTGCCTCATTAACGCGCACTTCTAGCTTTATTGATTAAAACATTAGGCACGTTTCAAAGTATTGGCTGATTGACAAAAGTGTGCGGCTTTAATTAGAAACAGCAATTTTTTGTAAGATTTCGATACCTATAAAGTGGCTGCAGAGCGATACAGAGTTCGTGGATTTTGCTATTTTAAAACGTCCACAGTAGTTTCTCAGTAATGTGACGTAATGAGGAAACAATGAGGAGTCAGAATGTCAGACTCTATAAGGCCCAAACCTACTTGACCAACGGGTAGTGGGTGCGTGAAGTGGATCCAAGAAGATCCGAACGACTGGAACCGTCTCAGGAGTGCCCAGGACACCCGGCAACGAGGTGGTACCCTGGCGCATATCGCTCGTTCTTTTTTCAGAGTTTGCCGTTTGTTTTATGAAGCCTTAAAGCGTCACCGGACTTGTTTGCGGGCGGCGAGAAACTTAAAGGGTTCCGCAAACCGTGTGATCAAAACACCGTCAGAGGGTTCCCACTACACTAGCTGCACTACTTCTATTCCAAGTTTCAAAGCAAATCTAGTTGGCATAAGTTCACTAACCCTTGACCTTTGTGTGCTAAGTCGGCAAAACAACAACACCATTTATTTAAATACTTAAAAAACGTGAATAATTTATACTACCATTCACTTTACTCGAAAATACCTCTCCTATTACCTAAATAATCATTACATTAGTTACTTATATATACTCGTTTATTTATTTCTTTTTGTTTATCGTTTTACGATTTTCTTAAAAATACTTTATGCCAATTAGAAACTACCCCCATTACAAATAAACAAAGAATAAGGTCCGAATAGTTATTCCGTTTTTTGTTCCTGTCATGTAAACGTCATTTCAAATTAGAGTAAGGCCAGATTTTTCAATCCTCAGATAAGTCTTATCTAAAGAATAGGATTGTCATTGTGACATATTTTCTAAAGAGAATCTGTCATTATGTCAAAATTCAATGAATAAACTTTAACTGACGATTGAAAAATCAGCCCTAAAAGAAACAAAAGACGGAATAACTATTCGCAGATCGGGGGTTATTCTTTGTTTATTTGTAAGACCCTACAAGTTTGTCAATATTCCGTTAATAATTCAAAAATAAAAATTGCCAGCACCTTTAATTAAGTCTAATGGCGGTAACTAGAGGAAAGATGTAACACATCAATAAAAAGTTGAATCCTGCAAATATACTTACATTCATTATTAAAATTAACAACGTGGCCTGAACAATTCACTTGTGTTAGGAAACTAATGAATTCAGTGGTAATTTTCTATTTCTTCATTCTATCACGCTATGCACTGAGTACAAACTCATATATTGATTTAACAGCACTCGTTACGAAATACTAACATGTTTAACTTAACAATATAGTCAAACAAACGATTACGTACACCGAAAACATTTATAGGTAATGAACTCAAGCTTTGTTTGGCAAACACGAGTTTATAGGAGGCGTACCGAACAGAACCACGTCAAAAAAGTTTAGGCGATGCAATAGAATTCCGACGCATTCCGAGGCATTTTAAGTAACATAGCCTAACCTGAAGCAAATATAATTCTTCAATACTTAAGAGTACGGAAACCAATACTGAAAGAGCCCGATTAGCACTTCTTTAAATGAGAGTGTTATCAAAATCATCATCATTATGCTGTATATCAGCTTCCCACAGATGGGCTCCATCCTTCCTTCAAGAACTACTCGTACGAAGAGAGATCGCGGTCTAACCCCCCAGCCACGCTGGCAAAATGCATGTGGTTTGAATGTTGCCATCTTACTACAACAAATTGACGTCTGACACCCGAAAGAGCTCGAGATATTAGAGATTAGTGATCCAGCTGCTATTACGCCATCGAGATCCTCGATCACCTATAACTAGTAGCGTGCGCGGGAACAAGCTCACACGCCAAGTTAAGATATGTCATTATCAAGACAAGCATGATATCAGTCTTATCATCTGTGATAAAATTTTGGTCAACGGCGTTAAAACCGGTAAACTTAACGAACAAGAACATCCAACGTTATCGGCAATAGATGGGTGTTTCTGAATTCATATATCAATACTTTTTACATATATAACAAAAAATTCGCGAACACGGATCTTAAAATAGATATTATCTATAACTATAGATAATAAAATACTTGACGACAAAACAAAGCGATAAATCATTCGCTTTCATTTACAAACCGTATCTTGTCAGTGTGTGGTATAACGTGAATGTTGGAACAAGGTGTCACGGTCACCGCCTGCTCAATCGTATGTTAATAGTTAATATAATGTATGAGTATCCAATAGTGAGGCGCTCTCAATAACGTGAGATTGCTCCCGCGCCAGCGCACACACATCCGAACCAGACAGCGCCGACACACGCATAATTATGTGCCAAGGATAAATCGTTTGCACAAATACAAGCTTTGCACAAAAACACCTATCGCAAATCAATTAAAATACTATTTCCTTATCCAAAATACCTAGTAGGTAGATACATCGTTTGCACAAATACAAGCTTTGAACAAAAGCGCATACCGCAAATCAATTACAATACTATTTCCTTATCCGAAATACCTAGTAGGTAGATATTTAAAAGTTTGCTTTATAAAACAAATTTATTATTTCCGCTTATTGTATTTCAAACAATAAATACTTAGGGCCTGTTTCACGATCTACAAGTAAGTTCCCATTAGCGTTTACTTGACAGATAGTCCATACAAAACTGTCACTTTATCTGCCAAGTATCTCCTAATCAGACATTGTGAAACAGGCCCTTACTATACAAATCTTATGGATTGTCTGTGTCACGTTCACTAGTTCGATTTCGTTATACGTGGTTATACTTCGTATTGTTCTATAAGGCGACAAATAATTAGAAAGTGACCCACCAACCCTCATTGGATCAGCGCGGTAGGTCATGGCCCGATCTCCCTGTCGTCTGGTTACTGGTAAAGTTTAATAAGTGTACATTTCGTTGTATTGAGACAATAAGGTTTGAAAGTTCAAGTCGATCTTTGACTACCGTTAAATTGAATTGTTGCGAAATTTTACATGCCTATTAATATATTAAATATTCTACTTTATCTGTGTTCATTTTATACAATCACTTGCGGAGAATTTATCAATAAATTAATATTATTGACCGAGGGCATACACTTATCTGGTTTTGGTACTTTTTATGTATTTTTTATTAATTTCTCCAGTTGATTTACAGTACCAATCCAAAGAGTACGCTGTAAAAAATAATTAAACGTCTTGTACGAGTATAGATATTAAATATTCAATTATCGCAATTAAGTAAGCTAATGTGTTTTTTTTTTCTAAAGACACATAGTTTTTGGAAATATATGTGTGTGTACATACATATGTGCACTGTGTCAAAGCGATTGCTCTGAGAGTTAGCGCAATTTGTTTGAACATTTTTAAATTTCGGGACACAGGGTAAAGATATTTATATGCCGATAATGAAGATGAATTCGAAGATATGTTATAACAATACCTCATCGAAGTTGTCCACCATGAAGCAGATGTGGGGGTAGGTCATCTCCTCGCCCTCCCCTTTGGTGTCCATCTTGCGGCGGCTAGGGGACGCGTACACCTGAATGCAAACAGGCCTACATTATAAACTTATTTTTAACTAATGTCAACAAACAATACAATATACTGTAAAAAAATATAGATAGGTATGGTAATGTAGTTACTGTTGAAAGGAGTATGTAAGAATCGTAGCAAGAAGGGATTTCTGCCTGCCCCTATGGGAGGTCAGGCGTGACTGTATGACACACAAACTGTCAAATTTCCTCAATAGACATTGAACTTTATGTATATGGATTATGGTTGAAATTTTATTGAACAAATTTGACACTTTTGGGTAGGTTGATGTGTCTGTATGTATGTTTGCACACTAGCGTGTTGGTTTACATAAACATAAATCTCTGTGCCTTCCTGTGACCACGGACCCTGGAAAGGGTTCGCAACTTCAAGATAAAATAATTAGTAATTTTTCACGCAATTACATGTACTTACTTAGTGTTTTATAAAAATACCATGCCATATTTTACATAAGGTTTTTTATTTAATCTACAATATCAACACAATAATAGCCGAAGGCCTAACGAATGCTAATTTTCCGTTGCCTTGAAAGCCTTCGACATATAAGGCGCATAAAGCTTGTCATAGTATAGACGCCTGCACGTCAACCTATCCAAAACTGTCAAATTCTCCAATACATTTTCTACCATATAACTTAGGAATAAAGTTCCAAGTCTATTGAGGAAATTTGACAGATTGTGGTAGGTTGATGTGCAGGCGTACAACATTAACATGTCTTCAGAGAAAATGAGTTCCCTAATTCTCACTTAAGTGAGCTCACTAGTTAATATATAGATTACAAAAAAACTAATTTACACTGAGAGCGGTAGGAGATAAATTAAGTTTTGAATACTGTATTGTTACCTAATTTGTAGTTTTACCTAATTATTCAAAGGAAAAACCATGTAATTAAAGTAGACACAACATGTTTAGTGCGGGTAGAAATAATTTAAAACATAGGTAAGCAACTGTTGCTGCCTGTAAATAGATTTTTTATTCTTATAGGTTTATTTTATTTAAGACAGTTATATAATTAAATTTACTAATTAAAAAATCTTTCGGAAAATACTTGTTGCTTATAAAATATATAAATTATCAAGCGATGAATTAAGGACATCCATATTTTTAGTTACAATTACAAGACTCCACCTTACCTAATCTGCCGTGCAAATTAAAAACGCAGTAAGGAATATATTTTCAAGTATTGAGTTACATTTAGATTCGGAATCCTCGCAAAGAGCTTTTTACAGCACTTTGATTCTTATTTCTATAGCTATACGGAACGTTATATTTAGATATGGCGTAAATGCAGTATGTCTCTTCGTAAAAAAATTATTACTAAAGAGAACCGCAGCTGCGTGTAGTACTGCTTTTTGCCGATGGGACTTTAGTAAGGTGAGATTTATTACACAAATGAATTGCAGTAGCTTCGCTTACTGCTATTATAATTTGTGAAACAAAACTAGTAAAGTGATGATAAATACAACTTTGAACTGCAGTAATATAGAATACTGCACTTTATTCACTAGTAGTTTTGACATTTGGAAGAAGAGGTAATAATAATCTAAGAGCAGTTTCATGTGTTACTGCTTTCAGTGTCACAATGAATTACTAACAATAAACGCAGTACTCCCAAAAAGCGCAGTCCTTCCTTACTGCATTTAAAGTTTGTATAGTTCGCTTTATACAAAAAACCAGGATAAGAAAGTATGTTTTTTTAAAAATTAAAATTGCTTTTAAAATTGTTGTTTAAGAGATATTTCAGATATTTTTTATGAAACTATGCTAGCTATACAATAACAGCAAAACATTTTTTATAAATTTTAAAATAACGGCATAGTATTTAAAAAATATTTAACCGCCATTTACTCTAAAGTTGTCTAACATTTATTACTGCGTTTTAAATTAGCACGGCAGTACTATAAATAAAACTGCTGCGAAATAAATGTCTGTAGAGGACACCGAGGTACCGCACGCAGCATAACAATGCGAAGGTTCATTAAGTGCTATAGATTTGAGAACACAAAACGTGCGCTCCAAGCTGGCATATAATGGCATAAAGCAATAACAAAATAAAATTAAATAAATAAAATATACGAGAGGGCAGAGGGCAGGGTGAAGCGTCCGTCACCACTCAGCCACCGAGTTGCATACCAAACACCAAATTACACGTATGCGTTGTGTGCAACATAAATCTTGTCACTATTGAAATGAAACGCCTTTTACGGATCTACTCGCGTTTATTTTATACATTAGTTTTAATTAATATTTATCCTGACGTTTCGAACCCTTTGCAAAGTCCGTGGTCACAGGGAGACTGAGGTGTTGGTCGACTCATAGCTTGTATACCCTCATTTAAATTTAATCAGGTGCATTCCGTTTTACGCAGAAAGAGCTTACAGTATCTTTTGGTCTGGCAGTATGGTGTTGGAGATGGGATTTAATATTTTATATGAATTGGGATCCCCGGCTAGTGGTAAATTCCAACCATCTTCTCTATTGAAATTAGGATGTTTTTTAATCTCAATAGTCTCGCGTATCATCCTAGGGATGAATCGTTGTTCTCTAGACAGTATTTGAGGTTTATCAAATCTGATGTAATGGTAGGGCCCCGCCCCACGGACCCTGCAAAGGGTAAAATAAACGCGAGTAGATCCGTAAAAGTTGTTTTACTTCAATGTGTGGTGTTCTTGTCACTATGTTTATCAACTCTATATATTAAATATATCGAATAATACATACATAACATTTTAAGATAACAGAACTATGACATAAACAATTGCATCAATAATAAATGTGTATACAATAATAATCGAAAGAAAATATAATTCATACAAAGCGAATGTGTTACCGAAATCACTTTAGCCGTTTTAAATTTAATGCCTTGAAAGGAGTATACAGAAGGCGGTTCCCACGCAAATGGCACGTCACCTCTGACAGTATAATAATGTGCCTCTGATCAATAGTAGACATGTCCAATGTACATATATATGCAGTACAATGCCGCCGGCGCCCAGCGACGAAGGCCTTGCGGAAACACGCCTGTTACTAAGATAATACGATCCCAGCATTTTAAAAAAACTTCCGTGACAAAACATAACTAAACTGTCCGCCAGTTTTTGGTGTTTTATCAGTCTGACTGCATAACTGTAGGTAGGTAGGTACATACGCTCTTATCATGAAACAATGAAATGTTTCGATAACACTGACAAAATATAGCACAGATCAACTATATACAGAAACGAAATAATGCTATGTTGTGTTATACTTATTTAAAGCAAAACGTTGTATTTTTTATTTGGTTCTACAGTTACTTATTTTAACGCAGTTTTGGTTTAGACACGCCTTCAACAAGATAGACCGACGATCAGGTGAAAGTCGCGGGTTGCCGCTGGATACGAGCCGCATAAAACCTTTCGTTGTGGAGATCCTTGGGGAATGCCTTTGTCCAGCAGTGGACGTTACTACTAGTTACTTTTTTATAAATACTGTAGACATAATGAAAGAATTTATTTTACATAATATTAATCCTTCAAACTTTAGTTACTTTTGCACCCTATAGATCTGTATTAGTGTTTTATTTAAATGTGTGATGTTCACGTAAAATGAGAGACATAACGATGATGAGACTTGTTGTTAGCATAGTCATTTATTAATAATTATGTTTACTGAACTATTTTGTTGAAGACTCCCGAATACTAATAAATTAAATTAAGTAAACCAAATTTAACTTTTCATTTTCAAGTGCTAATTGCTGCACTGAAGCTAAATTAAATATTAGTAAAATTTATAAAATACAGTAAAAAAATTAAACGCCCGATCCATTCTATCCATCTATCCACAGTGCATGGCCATCGGTTGCAACGACCGTTGGATAGACGGCACTGTGCCGCTATTAGCACTCAAACATTAAAAAGCAGTGACAAAATTCAGCGCTTACGTCAGCCTTAGCGGTATAGCGGTCAGTGCAGCCGCCCGGATTGCGAAAGACCCAGGTTCGATTCCTGCCTGGGATTAAATTTTTCACTGTATTTTATAAATATTTATGTAAACCATATAAATAAATACTGTAGCTAAAATGTGTTACAAGAAAGCTGGATTGGCGTCGTCGTAGGGCCTCTATTTATTCGCGCGCTTCAGCCGTCAATATATCTACTACACGAGTAATCAATATGAACTGTCATGTAATTATGTCCATGTATGACTTCCACTATTCTCATTAGGGTGCCAGTATCTAGCACGTAACTTGTTACCAGACTTCTATTAATATACGGTCCACTTCTTAACGTCTCTTGGCGGTTGTTGGGCTGTTTTGTAAGGCACATATTAATTACAAGTTAGAACTGGTGTCGATTTACAGTCGACTTTTTAGAAGCCTTTCAATTAATAGAGCTCTTTTCGAAACTTATCAGTTTGCTTATAATTATATAAAACCAATATGAACAATCAGTCACATATATAATAATAATATTGGTGTGTAATAATAACTAGATTTGTGGTTTTAATGAAATCAAATATTTCAGAAACCCATATTACAAGTACATTATTTATCATAAACATAACAAATTAACCACATTTGCCATTATCCTTGCTTTGTTTTAGTACGTTTTATCTATATATGAAAAACATAATTAGTGCGTAAGTATACAAAAATAACTATTAGACCGACGACGACGTGCTTACTTGATCATTAACAAAAATATAGAAAATCATTTTTTTTCGAAAGTTAATTACGCCAGCACCAAACCTTTGAAATATTTATAGAGAAAAATATACAAATGCGTAATATCAATTTCATATATTCTCTATGACTCGTCATTTATTGTTTTACATCTCTTATAGTCTTAATTCCAATACCTGTTTAGTACACTTACGACTTCGACGGAATAGAGGAACATATAGTATCGTGATTATAATTGGCTGATATAGGGGCTCGTAGGGTTTCACCCTCATTCGTATAACAATGCTCCCGGTGATTGGTCTATTAACCTAGTGGCGTTAAGTTGCCGTCATGTCGGGATATTTGTTGAATGGTGCATCTACACTAAGTTATTTTTAAAGGAGTAAAATTGAGTCATATGATATACGAGCATAGGTAAATACCTCTTAAAATATATAAACTTTTCTACTTGAGTTATCATGGTAGTAGGTTTGACATTTTTAAAGATTGGCTTCGATTTTTTCGCTCTTAAAATCTTAATACTTTTTTTTTAAATTGTATCAAACTTTTAGAAAATCCTTTACATAAAAATTAAACTCTTTTTCCGTATTTATTCGCGTTTTATTTTACGTATTATATTGACTATAAAACCCTTTTCTACAACGCTACTATACTACACTACACATTGAAATAGTAAAATAATAATGCAGATTAAACTCGAGTAAAATTTCTTAGTTTAAATTCAAGTACTATTTGTTTATTCAGGTACTTACGTCACCGTACGTAGTGTTCCATAGCATGAGAATTACTGTCACCTGTTCAAGAATCGCACCCCAGGTCACCCAAGCCAGGCTCCGAGCGTGAGGTGGGAACCGGGTCAAGGCACCAGCACACATCCGAAGATTTATAATGCTAAAATATATGTGCTTGACAAGCTTTGTTATGTTATTACTTACTCATACGTAATTGCATATCTAACTTAGTCACTATTTTTTTTTAAACAGGTTTTTAAAGAGCTGTATTACGAAAGACAAAAACACGTGGTCTAATCGAATTATTAAACTTCAAAAAATGCTATGTTTTTACAATAGCTACTACTTAAATCGTGTAAAATTAAAATTAACGTGTTTTATAGATGTTCTTGTATATTTAGAATAAGATTAAGAAAGACTAATAAAAGAGTATGAGCAAGTGATTTTCTATGAACAAACCGTACATTTCCATCCTTATCAATAAAATAAAATACGACTATCATCAAAATAATTACATATTTGTTGGTTATATTTCTCATATATAGTAGAGGAGGATAGGAGACAATTATTTTTTACTTATAAAATGGTTTTTTTTTTGTTTATATAATTTTAACACAGTTTTTGTTGCGAAACAAATTACAAAAACACAAATGTTGAAAATTATTATTGAAAATTATTTATACTTAATACAAGCTAAATCCTACTAATATTATAAACGCGAAAGTTTGTAAGTATGGATGGATGTTTGTTACTCTTTCACGTAAAAACTACTGAATGGATTTTAATGAAACTTTCCTCATATACAGACCATGACCCAGACCAGCATATAGGATATATTTTTTTTACTTAATTTTTTTTTACTGTAGTCTTCGTGAACGAAGTCGCGGGCAACAACTAGCCATAAATATTTTGCAACATTTTTTGTAGACATTTTGGAAAAAAAATTCGTAGCATGCAGACTGCGTTGTCTTTTTTTGAGAAAAGAATAACATTTTAAAAAACTAATGCAACGGAGGCTTCTGTTTTCTGCTAACTCTTAATATTATTATTTGCGTACTAATATTAACTAGGAAGAAATCTAGCGAAGCACAATCTTGCTCCACGAGCTGTATCTGCATTTGTTGAGTGCCCTTGCTGAGTGTCTTGCCGGTTCTTCTTAGTACAGGCCGCCCTGTGTAGACTTACGAACCAATGGTATAGTGACATTCATAAGTGTTAACTTTTAGCCTAAACAGAATACATCATTGTAAATTTTGTACTCCGACTCTAATTAACAGCAGGTGGGGCGGAGTCATTTGCTTAGGAGTACATAAAAAAAGATTTCTAGATTTCACATCACAGCTAACAGAAAATATTAAAAATCACTTCGAAATATTAGTGTTCAACAAAGGTTAAACCGGATATCGGCTACACTACATTACGGTATGTGCAACTGGTGTACATTGTTGCCTAAGCCTACGATGTGCTGAGGAGGCCCGAAACATTTCCGATGAATATTAACTCAATAACAATGTTAGGTTTTTATTTATTTTTTGAGATTTTGCCGATTGCCCCAGGTGGCATTTTCAGTGTCTCCGAACTTTTTGGGGGCGGCAAATAACTTAATAGGTTCCTCAAGCCGTAGTTGCTCGGATCGGATCGAGACGTGTTAGGTGCTTGTCGTAAATAGACACAAGCAGGCCACAAACATTGAAGTAAATTGTTCCATTAACTTACTGGCATGTTCATTATTATTAAATTAAATACCATTAATGTACCATTAGAAGACCCTAATCGAGTATTACTTAAATGTATTTTTCGTGGTTAATAAGTTCGACTATTTCCGTGCTTAATAACTTTCATTTCAAAAATTCTCTTGGTACTTGTCGACGTCAATGTGATAACAATATTGAAATAATATTTTTTTTTAATTATCTTCTGTAACAAAAGTAAGTTAAGTTAAAGTTAAGTTAGAAAATATGCAAGTGACCGATAATGTAACAATGGTGTATTCCGTTCCGGTTTCAAAGCCTCACAGTGAGTGTTCCTGAATTTTGAGTGTAATTTTTATTTCATTGTTAGAAGGCAGGCATATAGTGTACTTAATCTATGATTCAAACGCTCGCTTATCTCGCTCCGATACGTCATGGAAACCTGACCCGCGCGCCGCAACGCAACCAATACACATTCCTTAACTGGCTGCTCATCAATAAAATAAAATTATGTGAGTACCTACTGATACCACACATGTAACAAACAAAGTCAAACTCTCGATAACAGTAACCAGATTATGGGGATGTTGTGCTTTTGTTGATCATTTATCACCATGTGTATCAACACTGAACTAGTTATTAAGTTTATAATTCAACTTATTCGGCCAATAAGCCTACGAGGCTACGGCCCGTGCCCGCGCGATAGGAAGCGACTTCACTTATTTTACTTTCCTTTGTAAACAAGTTACGAGGAAATGTTTCCATGATAACAAAACAGATGATAAATGTACGATTACGTGAAACCTCGATAGTTGACGTATCAAACAGTAAGTTCTTTCGTCGTGGACATATTAAAGCCTTTCGAAACTTGTCGAGTAGCATATCATCTTGTTTGAAACGCTGTTGCGTTAATAAAGATCATTGAAAACAGTGATCTGTCAGTCGTCACTGATAGAAGACATGGCAGTGAGCGCGTCGGTGCAGCCGCACCGCGCGTCGGCCGCGCCGGGCGCCGGGCGGGGGGGACTTGGCCCGTCTGCCGGTGACGTCACCGCGCGCGTAATTACTTCCATTGAAACGAGCGGAGGCGAGCGTGGCCGACGGCAGCCGAGCAGCCCTCGCCGCCCGAAGCCAACCAGTGCTACACCGTTTTTAGTACGCGGCCGGCAGTTAACTCGCGCACTCACGGCGGCTAACTCGGCATTCCGCAGAAATAATAATTGTTATCGCGATTTAAGCAGCCGTCCGTCTTAGTGTTTGTGTCTAAATGCTAGTGCAGATCGGTGATGCTCGCTCGCAGGCACCCCTTTCGCTAATCCCGTTACCTGTGCAGTGTTGTGTCTGAGTGCATAGTTTTCCATTTCGACCTCGTTTACGTGACTGTGTGGTTTAGCTGGACGCGAGGCCGGCGCTCCAGCTTTCTAACGGGCGCATAGGACGACCCGTTCGCCGCGGCCGAATCGATGAGCGCTCACGTTCGGCCAGAATGACAGCTCTCCCATTGATCGTGTGAGTCGGCGTAGCGTATACACTAAATTCCGTTCACGAATGTAAATAAAACAAGCCGCGTGGTTGGGCGCGCAAGGAGAGTAGGGAAGATGAGTTTGGAGCACAGCGATCTATACCGCGGGCGGCGCGGCGGACCCCACCGGCTCGCGCTAATTCCCGCGGCCCGCGCCTCGCCGTCGCGCCAGGGCCCTCGGGCGCCCTCGGTCTTTGAACCGTGTCCCCGCTACACATCGCTATCGCACACATTGTTTGTACACAAACTGAAAGTTCTAGAAATAGCAACACGATCATGATGCTTAGGCAGACGGAACGAATGCAACTGGGTTTTAAATAACAAAGGAAATTAATCATACACAGGTTATAAATGATTACCTCATTTTACTTTAACCATTTACTATAACATCTTTTAGAACATCACTGCATAGTATAAAACAAAGTCGCTTCCCGCTGTCTGTCTGTCCCTATGTATGCTTAGATCTTTAAAACTACGCAATGGATTTTGATGCGGTTTTTTTAATAGATAGAGTGATTCAAGAGGAAGGTTTACATGTGTAATACATGCATATAACCCGGATATGGACCCGGTAGGTGGCGCTGCTTAAGGTTTCTATAGGATACGGGTATTCACTCAAGCAGACGAAGTCGCGAGCGGGCAGCTAGTGTTATTATATGAAAGACTTGATAGCATTATATTTTGCTAAATATGGATTTAATAAATAATATTTTTATAATTGTATTTTAAAATCTAATAATCTAATACTTTTATTGTTATTAATTTAATGTTTTAACCAAATACTTCTTCTCAATCAAAACAAATTTACATATTGTTATTACTTTTGATTATTATTATTTGTTTATTGCATTTATAAAAGAGAAAGTATGGATGTTTGTTCTGCAATAAATAGGATACTTTTTAACTCGTGAATACAAAAATTCTTTCGCGACAGAACCAAGCTAGTTAAAATTATTATAACAAACAATAACACAAACTAAGATTGTAGCCACAAATTATTAACACAAACCTTTTTCGTTAATTCCAGGCTCCATCCAAACAAATGGTGATTGGATGACTATCTCGACACGGTCCCCGAGCAAGGAGCCGTCCCCGCCTAAGCAGATCAACTTCGCAGAGCCGCTGGTTGAGTCGGTGCGCGTGTACCTGGCCAATGAGCTGCCGCCCAAGCAGCTAGCGCTTGCACCGCGCGCGCCCTCGCCGCCGTCGCCGCCGCCGCCGCCGCCCGATGTGGACATAGCCGCGCACACCGCGCAAGACGAGATCCGAGGCATCAACTTTGAGGCGCGTCTCAAGCGGCATGACCTGAACAACAACCCACCGCACGCGCCGCTGCCACCACCCGCCATGCCCAGCCAAGCCGAGCTAATGCAGCGCCAGCCGCTGCTCGCGCGCGCCGCCCGCAAGGACGCGCCGCAGCCCGCCACCGACGAATCCGACCCCGACCAAGAACATTCGCCGCAGCGAACGCTCTCCGGCGACTTTGTCGTCGAAATTCCGCCCGGCACTGTGCGCGAAGAACGATATCCCAAAGAAATTTGGAAGACGATAATCTCCTTTTTCTTCCTGTTCATGTGCGTGTGCATCAACATGATGTCGCTGTCGCTGGTGCACGAGCGGCTGCCTGACCGCAACACCACGGAACCGCTAAAAGACATCGTGCTGGACAATATCGCGGCGCGCGACTGGAGCCTGGCCGTGTCCGAGTACCTCATCATGATATCCACCACGGTGGCCATGCTCGTGGTCGTGTTCCACAAGCACCGTTTCATCGTGGCCCGGCGCCTGTTCTTCATCATCGGGCTACTGTACCTTTACCGGTCGATCACCATGTTCGTGACCGTGCTGCCGGTTTCCAGCACTACGTACTACTGCAGTCCGAAAAGTAACAACACGACACCGCTTCTTGTCATAAAGAGGATGTTTTACCTGATCTCAGGGTTCGGCTTGTCGATAAACGGCAAGCACACGTACTGCGGGGACTACATCTACTCCGGACACACGATGGTGCTCGTACTCAGCTACCTGATTGTGGCGGAGTACTCACCGAAGAAGCTATGGCCTGTGCACTGGGCCATGTGGGGCTCGGCGCTGCTAGGCGTGGTGTTCGTGCTGCTGGCGCACGGTCACTACACAGTGGATGTGGTGATCGCCTACTACGTGACGACGCGACTGTTTTGGACTTTCCACACGTTGCTGGTGACGCCGCACCGCGGCGGCGGCCACCACCAGCACATGCTGCAGCGCGAGTGGTGGTACGCGCTGTTCACGTACCTGGAGCGCAACGTCCGGGGGCCAGTGCCGCGCCGCTACGACTGGCCGCTACCATGGCCGCGCACGAAGCTGTTCAGCCGGCTCAGCTAGTGACGCGCGCGCGCGCCCGCGCTGCCGCCGCCGGAGCGCGTATAACGCTCACCTTCTGCGAGTGCCGTTTCAGCACCTGCAGCTCCTTGGGGCTGGTGCGCGTGCAGATGGCCAGCGTGAGCGTATAGTCGAACTGGTGCACGATCAGGTTCAAATACACGGTCTCCTCCCAGTCGATCTCCGGGTCACCGATGGGCAGCTTCTTGGAATCTTTGCGGAACACCTCCACGTCCGTCTGCGAACAAGCGCCCGGTTACGCACTGGGTGTTACGCACCCGCCCTCCGTCGCCCGACGAAAGACGCTGGGAGCGCGAGACGGGAGTGATATGTGATAATTAGTGAGCTCGATGCGAACTTGTCTTAGTTCTGTGACCTCTATGCTTTTATTGTTGAATAGAAATATAAGATTTTCGTTTAACAAAGAACAATAATTACGTCAGGTGTTGATAGAATTTTTGCTTTTGTAAATTGTATATTTTATAAGTGGTTATTGAAAGTCGATTTCTAAGAACATACCTACTATTTATTAGCGAAATGTACTGTGATTAGTTTGTGTATGGATTGTGAGGGGATGAGAGTGTCCGCGCCGATGTGATCGCTAACAAGTACACCATAGTACATAGTTGTTGTCATAGCAGCCTATTGTAAGAAATCATATTTTTATATTGTTTAAAAATAAAATACATAACTGTTGTTAAAGCAATTTTTTGTATATATCCAAAGATTTGTGAAAATAGAACTTCGTAACACTCATCCAAATGGTGCTAAACTAGAAATTAAAATTATGAAACGACTAAAATTAAGTACTTATACGCACCTCAGAACTGCGAAGCAAACCATTCCTCATTGTCACAAAATTTAGGGTAACGGGAAATATTGGGAACTGGGATATGCACAAATCATTCAATCATCCTTAAAAATACTTAGTATTTTTGTAATGATGTTTAAACAAACGGTAATTTTCAAAGTATTTGTAAAAATAACCTGTTTTGCCAAATAAATCAACAGTTTGCAGGCATTGAATAAAGCATTCATGACAATAAAAAATAAAAGCCTTGATGGTTTAACGAGTTTATCTATACCTATATCATAAAACCTATACCGTCTAACCCTTACCAATACTCGTCCGAACAACAAATTCAAATGTCATCGAGTGTGGATAATCCAAATAAAATACACCAATACCATATAATATTTGTTCTAGAATGATTAATAAAATTAAAAATCAAAATCAAAAAATCATTTATTCAGTTTAGGCTACAAGTAGCTCTTGTGAATGTCACTATGCCATCGATAACATAGGTACATTGAATATTATATCAATCGTATCGTAATATTGCCTCAAATGCGAAAATATGGTTGAAGTTTTAATAAAATGCAACAGCAAATTTAAAAGAATTGTCATCTGTTTAAACTAAGAGCACCAAGACCATAACATTATAGAAAACCGTGTCTAATCTAGCTCGAACAAAGCATTATCAAAAACGTCGAACTTAACGACTAAGCCGGGAAGTAATTAGCGCTCGTTTGTGTCATATTGCATTGTATTGTCGTCCAATCCAATGGCAGTAAGGCGAACGGGCCTCACCTCGTACTTGGGCAGGTAGCGCGAGGATCCCTTGACGTGCCGCTTCCGCACGAAGAATAGGAGGTCGTCGCAGTCGATGGCCTGCTCCTCTTGGAACAGGAAGTGACGCACGAACAGGTCCGTCCAGTACGTCGTGCCCTGCAGCACCACGAATCCGCTCTCTGCGAACCATTGTGCCTTTCTTAACGGACATTTTACATTTCGGTGAGTTTGTATGAGAAAACAAACTTCAAAGTACTTAATTTTAAAGAAACTTTCTATGCTTAAGGGAAATACGGAGATGTTGACAGTTAATAGAAAACCAATAACAAAATAGTTTGTTGTACAACAGAATATATGCGATATCAAGTCCAAGCTTCAAAACGCATAAAATCAGTTGAACAAACGTATTTTTTAAATGTTTTATATTAACTATCAAGACCTGTGTATTTCCTTTAAGCATATAAAGTGTCATTGGGTTTATTGGTTGGAAAAAAATTAGAGCTTTGAAGGTTGTATGGGATAACGAAATGTGAAATGGCTCTTAACAGCAGCGCGAATTTTCATTTCATTTTGTCAGTGCATCACGCCAGGTGTGGTCAGCAGCAAATGGCAATAAAGGAAACCCAATCTTACTTTTATATGTTTAGTGTTAGTTTTTGACTTACACTGCTAGTATTTTAAAGTAAGAATATGCTGACTGCTCTTTGTTTTAATGTAGGTATGGTGGAGTTACGCTGTTTGCTGTGACGACGCCTGTCGTGGTGAACAACTGAACAATTCACATACATCTATGATTAAAATACACGAATGGGCGTAAAGTGGGCCTTCATCTTACTATAAGGTGTCAAAAAGTAAACATTTGGAAACTGTATTTATCTACATACTAATTAAAATTAATGTATTCTTAATGAAATGATGCGAAATGTAAATTCAAAAGTGCCTTTACGATAAGAACAAATAATTACGTTCGCGAAGTTTATGGTCAAGAAACTATCATTGTAATGAATTATAACTAACTTAATTGCGTTAACCACAAGTGAATTATGAATTAATTTAAATTTTACTATTACATTATTTAAATTTTATCGAAAGGTTACGAACAAACCATTTAAAAAAGATGTATTTATAAATGTATTATAAGAAGCTTGGATTATATCAAATGTTTACATAACAGAAAGAATGTTCAGTATTTTTTTTTAATATGTAACCATGGCTTTTGTCGATTACTATTTAAAACATTGACTGGTAGTAGGTTTCTTTTAATCATTTTTCTTGAGTCAATATGCAAGTTAGGATGAGTATGTGCCGATATTGCACTACACTCGAGTTATCCCGTAGGTTAATTACATGTTTCGTAGGGTCGACTGTCACATATTGCCATAATAAATTTCAAAGTGGTTGTTGAAGTCATAAATTCAAATAAATCCCTTCGATCAGTAATGTACTAGATTCCCGATGAGCGCTTGAAAAACGGTAGGCGAATTTGGGGCCCCGGAGCCACAATGACGTTTGTGGCGATGACAGTAATTATTAAGCAACAATATTTTGCAACCTTAATTTAATCTTCATGTTTAAGATTTAAGGTTCGCAGTAAGCTGAAGTTGTTGATGCTGTCCAATATTTTTTCAGATTTTGAAACAAGACCACTTTTGAGATTTATTTTTGTTTCGGATCCTTTACTAGTACGAAATTGATCGAAGGTCTAACCAATGGATTCGGACCTACGAGTACGGGCTGTATATTTTTGCTTGTGTACGGTAACTATTGATGTTCTACGCATAATTGTTGTCAAACTAACCGTTATTATCGTATAATCCCGAAACAAGAAATATATATAAAGGAAGCCACATTAACGAATCTGATAACTTACGATACATAAGTGAATCTACATTATAATTGTGTCACAATAAGGTATCAGTAGTGAGAGTATTTGTAATACCTCCTACATAATAAATTATATTTATTATGATTCTGAAAATTAAGGCGAGCGGTCCCTCGAGGGTTCACATGTACTTAATAAGCAAAAAAAATTGGATTAGGTATGCCGGCCGCGCTAGATACCACTTATTCACTTATGCCCTTCATCCAAGTATATCCCTACTCATCTTTAGAGTCTGGTACCAAAGGTTATTTTTGTTATCATATAGTCAGTATTCATTTTAATTAAAGTAAAGTTAAATTTAAAAATTAAAGTTGCTAGGGGCGTGAACTATGGCTGTATTTTTTTGACCTTTATGTGTATCTGTATGTCGAAGCCATTGTATTTGAAAACAGACGAGGCTAAATACAAAACCTAAAGTAATAATTAGTCATACTTTAGACTACGGATCCCTAAACTGCGCGAATCTGCCTTTCCACTAGTTTTTTTTATAAACTGGAAAATCTAGGGTGATCGTAAAAATCTATAAGAAACAGGCTGGATTTCGGTAGTTTTTGTTTGCGACGTACACAGCGTACACTGACTGGAATTAATAGGGGTGATGTGTAAGCCAGCTTTAGCTTTAAATATAACTCTTAATCTATGTATTTTAAGTCGTTTCGACAATCAGTATAGCACAACAACAGTCTTAATTACAATTCTTTTTGCATTTTTATGTATGTCTATATTTAATAATGGAAAATATTACTTTTGGGAACCCTCTCCTATCTCGATGCATAAGTATGTACTCCTACTATGTTAAATAACAATGCTATATTGTAAAGTCCATGCTTCCATCGTAGATATTGAAACTATTGCTCAACCGTTTGACGTGCGACATGAGGGCACTTACTCTGATATTTTTTTATGGTTATGGGATTTCTTTGTATAACTATGTTGTGACGCTAAGTCTTAGTTATTTATATTTTTAATTGTAATATATTCAAATGGATTACCTTATAAAGTAAAATATTGTTAGAGTTTAAAATTTGAAAGTAAAACTGTTATTTTTTCATGCATGTCGGAAGTGAAGATAATAAATTGATGTCATGTCATGCATGATCCGCATACCACCAACTATTACTAACTTCGAGGCTTCAATAGTTCAAATTAATCGTTTGTTTCACATTCCTTGTTTGTGCATGTTTCTATTTTGATAAGTATAGACTTGAAAAACCGATATGAACCACGTACCTAAGTAACTTGTCTACACCAACGCTGTTGTAAATTAAACGTTAATAAATGTGTTTTAATAAAAAGGATGCTTTTATTTCATCTACTTTTGCTTTGGGTTATTTTAATCATGTAAATTGCATTTCAATCGTTATATTTTTTTCGTGTCTCCGGATGGGTAATTTAGTTAAAATAGCTCCGGCTCTTCTGTGCCTTGGAAGGCACGTAAGGCCGTTGTTGGTTTTCGTAGCGCCAAACCGATTAGGCCAGCGTAGTGGGTGGTTGGCCATGGCCTGATGCCCTCATGTGCTATTGTTTATGTGGGAAGACTTGACTTTGAATTCTGTCGTTTAAGAGCTATTTGATGAATTAAATTGTATTATCCGAGTATCACCTTGAGCATCTACTGTACAATGTTTAAAATTTGTTTATATAATTTTAACGCAAATTTTGTTGCGAAACAAATTACAAAAACACAATGTTGAAAAAATTTCCACGAGCAGGATTTGAACCTGCACCCTTCTGACATACCGGGTCAGGTGCTCTTCCAATTGAGCTATCGTGGTCCTAACCAGCCCGCCGAAATTATTCAACACTATTTACTTTTTTACTTTGAAAGCCAAAGGCGCCAATTCAATGTCAACAACTACCGTCATTAACATCTGATCATAATATTTTTACAAATACTAAAGATCAGTTAAGAAGTAGGCTAGCTATTTATAAAATGTTTTAAATTTGTTTATATAATTTTAACGCAAATTTTGTTGCGAAACAAATTACAAAAACACAATGTTGAAAAAATTTCCACGAGCAGGATTTGAACCTGCACCCTTCTGACATACCGGGTCAGGTGCTCTTTCAATTGAGCTATCGTGGTTCTAACCAGCCCGCCGAAATTATTCAACACTATTTACTTTTTTACTTTGAAAGCCAAAGGCGCCAATTCAATGTCAACAACTACCGTCATTAACATCTGATCATAATATTTTTACAAATACTAAAGATCAGTTAAGAAGTAGGCTAGCTATTTATAAAATGTTTTAAATTTGTTTATATAATTTTAACGCAAATTTTGTTGCGAAACAAATTACAAAAACACAATGTTGAAAAAATTTCCACGAGCAGGATTTGAACCTGCACCCTTCTGACATAACCGGGTCAGGTGCTCTTCCAATTGAGCTATCGTGGTTCTAACCAGCCCGCCGAAATTATTCAACACTATTTACTTTTTTACTTTGAAAGCCAAAGGCGCCAATTCAATGTCATCAACTACCGTCATTAACATACCGTCATTTTTTCAACATTGTGTTTTTGTCATCTACTGTACGCTGTGGCCATATGTAAGTAGTAACAACAACCATAGGCATCCATGAATGCATCAGCGAACCCTATCAGCTGATTGATTTGATAGGTACTGCATCATGGCTCTTCAAGTAGCGCGATATTAAGAGCCGGATTAAGCCATGTGTATGTAAAAGCTAAAGATGGATATGAACATAAACTTAAGATTAGCCGGCTAAACTTACGTTTATGTTCATACTTTTAAACTAACCTAACCTTATCTTAAGTTTATATTCATACCCATCATTAGCCGTAACATATAGACCTCCAGGCACTGCATGATAGATAGATAAATACTTTATTGCTTACACTATTATACAGAAAACATTAATATAAAAAGGCGGTCTTATTGCTTAAAGCGATCACTTCCAGGCAACCTTTGTGGCATAGGTCAAATAATTAGAACTGCATGTTTCGGGGCCCCTATCTTCTAGGCTTAGCAAAATTATTGTTTTATATTGAATCATTTATTTTACCGGTACTCTTTTATGTGTTGTTATAAATAAACACTTTACCTCATTTTATTATTAGTGTAGGTACCTACGTATGCTGCTCACAAAGTTTTAACGTTGCTAGCTGTTAATAGTTGACGAATCTATACAGACAAATGGACGGCCGCGCCCGCCAGTCGTTAATTGGGAAATATTGTTAAGAATTGACACCTTTAAATGAAGAAACAATTGACAACCTCAACGTTCGTTGCGGATGGAAAGTACCTACATGGATGCATGAATGTGAATTCCTCTAACAATACGAGTTAAAGGTCAAGTAAAAGTCGCAGGAAGCGGTAATTAATGTGGGATAATAAAAATCATAGAGCAAGATCCCAGGGCCGCCAGACCTCACTTATTTTCACAAGGACCAGAAGTGTGAAAAAAACGCCTTTATTCGACGACAAGCAACGGGTAGCTTGTTGTCGTATTGTAAAATTGGATGCTATAAAATAGTAAATGCTTTAGTAGGTTGCAACAGCTATAAAACGTCTGGCGCAGGTAACCACCCACGGGATTGATTATAATTTTTAACAATATTCTCAAAAACATACATGAAAATCATAAGCAAAGTGTGTCACAGTTATGTTTTTGAGTACCTTTAACACCTTGTATCTGCAGATTGGTCATAGACCCAAGCTAGCAGGTATGTAAACACTTTATAAAAATCTTCCTTCACACACGTCGTTCTCTTTTAATTCTCACTGAAAATCCTCAGCTCGCACTACACTCTTTATCTCATTCTAACATCATCTGACATTCTTTGCGTTCCGGTCCACAATCCTGCATATATATCGATGCTTGTAAAATTCCTATGGGAAGACTTGCGATCTGAATGACTTGAATCTGAATTGACCTTTAAAAGCAGTACTACGAATATTACTCATTAATCTCAACAATGGGTTTCGATACCGTAACTATCGATCTAACGTACCACTTAAAAAAGGGATTTCGTGACAGCGTGTCCGCGAGTCCGTCAATCGATTTAGCGATTTTTGATACAACGGCTTTTCGTAAGGGCATACCACTTGAAATGTTTTTCGCAACAGCGTGGTCGCACCGACGGCATTCGAAACTAAATACCAGACCCTTTTAAAACCTACTTTAAACCTATACTTTTACGACTTACGAAAGTTTACGCGAACACTAGGCACACATTGTAATGAAACAACTTTTACGGATCTACTCGCGTTTATTTTATACATTAGTTATAATTATTGTTACCTTACGACTCTTCTAAGCCTTTTTATCACCATGCATCGATGATCACCATTTATAAGCTTTAGAAGCTTGTAGGTGCGGGCGAAATCGGGAGCCAATACAAAAACAGCACAGACCGTAACGAGCTAAAAACAAGAAGACCTGGAAGAGGCGATACAAAAACAGCTTACGACGGAACAAGCTTAAACAAGGAGAACCTTTTCAGTCCGAAGAGCCGTACGACTGTTTTGCCTTGTTTAACGCTTCCACATAACACTTACATTGGCTCCAAGGCTCTTTATCGCACTGTTGGAATACCTATGCTTACCTATACCTATACCAATGACATAATTTTTGGTCGATGTGAAAATGGACGTACAAGAGAATAGCTGATCATATAAAATGTTTCGCAAAGAAGGTTTTTCATGCTATTGACCATTATAAAAGACACGGAACTATTGAAAATGTTCTTAGAAAGGCTCGACCGAGAAAAACTTCGACCAGAGAAGATATGCTAATCGTACGTATTGCTAAACAATACCCATTTAAAGGCTCCAACCAGATTAAAAATGAAGTTTTTTCGCCTGATGACCCTAGACACGTCTCGTCAAGACTGGTAAGCCGTAGATTAGTGGAAGCAAAATTGTTTGGGAGGGTTTCTCCAAAGGAACCGCTTTTTACCAAGCAACATCGAGAGAAGCGATTATTATACTCTAAAAAGTATGTCAATTGGACGGTGCGAGATTGGAAAAAAGTCTTATTCTCAGAAGAAACTAAAATAAACATTGTAAATTCAGACGGCAAGCGCTACGTTAGACGTCCAATAATGTATATGTTTGTATGAAATTTAATATTGAATCGGTACTTGTTTATTTGATATTTTGTTGTTTTTTTTTTTAATAAATGATAAGTTATTGAACATATTTTATGCTATTTGCAAATACTTTTTATTTATCATTTCCAAATAAAAAGTATTAGGGTCAAATATTTTGTACAATGTTAAGTTCCGTTGTGTTAGTCTAATTGTATGTCCACCACTCCCGATCCGATCCGAACCCTTCGGAAAATCTAGTAGAGCACGGGGACGCGCACTAGTCCGCGATGCCGTTCCCTCTAGAAAACCTCCGAAGGTGATTCGTTTTACACGGCTCGAGGGACCCTTTACGTTACTCGCCGCCCCCAAACAAGCCCGGTGAAGCTGAAAATGCCATCTGAGGCAATCAGCAATCTCTCTCAAAAAAAAAATGTCCACCACTGTTTAATATATATAAATTATATATAATATAATATAGTAAGGATAAGGATAGTAAGGATGTTATTCTCTCTATTATAATCTACATTTCACTACTACATCTGTGAATATTATTTGTAGGCCCTATAGCGAGTCTAAAATACAAACATTGAATTACTGTTGTTTGATACATAGTGAATAAAGTATTGTTTCGTTAATGTTTAGAATCACACCATGAATGACACTTTTAAATTTATGATATAAATACTTTTATAGCATTGTGAATCACACTACACTAATATTATAAATGCGAAAGTTTGTGTGTACGTGTGTATATTTGTTGCTTCTTCACACTGCAACGGATAGATGGATTTAGATGACATTCAGCATACAGACACGGACCTGAAAAAAAGACGGACGTAACCTCGCCAAATCATGAGTGAAGCATGCTAATGGCCGCCCGTATAAGGTGTCTGAGTGGTTTGAGGGTTGCCATATAAACCATAAATTTCCCTCCTTTTAAATTAATCTCGCAAACTAAAACGTTGTTAAAATTATGTAATCATATTCATATTATTATAACGGGACATTTACCATGTTTTATTCGTTGTAAGCTCCCGATATTTCAGCAATTTAAACGGTTGCACTTCAGAATCATAATGTTGACCAATCAAACATCATTTATAGAACCACAGTAATAGAAAAGAAAACACATGTTACTCATACATATAAAGAAATGTATTATTTACATAACATAATGTTTAATGATTATGTATCAAGTAATGAATAATAATGAAATAATCATTTATAATAATGAAATAATCAGCGCCATTAGGGCCAATTGGAAACTTAGATTTCGCCGAAACCATTCATATTTGCCTTCTCCATCATAGCAAGGAACTTACCGTCACAAACATAATGTATTAAGATAAAAAACGGGGTAAGTATTTAAAATGCGAAAGAGAAATACTAGAAAATTATTTATTTATTACTTAGTACTAAAATATTACTCATCTTGGATTTATTTTGTAATAATTTTGGTTATCACAATTTAATTTCAGAAGCTTATTTTATATTAGTTCTGTTAAATTATTTATTCAAATCATTTAATCTATAGTAATCATGTTCGTGGATCGTGCTCAGTGGCGTGTATGTACTTGAAGAGGCCTATGTCCAGCAGTGGACTTGTGTGGGCTGATGATGATGGATCATGTTAGGTAAGTATATAATTTAGAAAAACGCGCTAAAATCCCTTATGATGTGTCAACTTTTTGTACACTTGTCTTTTGTTGTGTAATGTATGGGAAATACTGGAATCGAACATTCAAATACTTCCCTTATGATGTGTCAACTTTTTGTACACTTGTCTTTTGTTGTCTAATGTATGGGAAATACTGGCATCGAACATTCAAATACTTTTGAATAATGCATTTTACTAAACTTATTTTATCATCTGCTCCTGCTGCGGCGTGATTAATTTCTATATTTAAAAATGTTGTTTAGGTTCCAATGAACATTTCCAATATTTTTGTTATTACATACATATGTTGCTTATTACTATATATTAAAATTCAAATTCAAATTCAAAAAAAATATTCGGCGTAGCAGGCTTATGTTCTAACAATAAAACTAATACAAAATATTCAAATTAAAAAAGCTACGACGAACTGGACTCATCTCAGCATAAGTTGCAGCTTCAAGAAACTGCAACGCTGATTTTCAGAGGAGCCCGTGATGTGTGTGTGTGTGTGTGTGTGTGTGTGTGTGTGTGTGTGTGTGTGTGTGTGCGTGCGTGCGTGCGTGCGTGCGTGCGTGCGTGCGTGCGTGCGTGCGTGCGTGCGTGCGTGCGTGCGTGCGTGCGTGCGTGCGTGCGTGCGTGCGTGCGTGCGTGCGTGCGTGCGTGCGTGCGTGCGTGCGTGCGTGCGTGCGTGCGTGCGTGCGTGCGTGCGTGCGTGCGTGCGTGCGTGCGTGCGTGCGTGCGTGCGTGCGTGCGTGCGTGCGTGCGTGCGTGCGTGCGTGCGTGCGTGCGTGCGTGCGTGCGTGCGTGCGTGCGTGCGTGCGTGCGTGCGTGCGTGCGTGCGTGCGTGTGTGTTTTATGTTATAAAAATAATGCTTTTAATAATAATACATATTGATAAAGTTTAAAATAGAAATAATAAATACTTAATAATACCTGTGTGATTACATAAAAATATACCTAATGTTAAAAATGTATGTGGTTTTGCCATAAACTAAGTATGAAGAATAAAATATATTATAAAACAAAAACCGTCTTTGAAAATACAAATAATAATAAAAAATAAAAAATAAAAGCTGCCTGCTTAAAGTTGTTGCCCTTTTTGTTGCTCCAGTAAATATTTCCGGTACTTAACTTTAAAAGAATGGACAGTATTAGATTAGTATTTTTTCTTTAACCAACTTTCTAATTACAATTTCACAAATACAACAGATATCAAATATGTCTTTCGAGGAGAACCTCAACCCTCCTCTGTTTTACTTTAAAATCAATTTATGGAAATCTAGAATTTTGGTGGTTATTAGTTGAGCCAAAACAAACATGACATTTCAATGTTTTATGCAATGAATAGGCTATATTGCCCGATATATAGCCAATTATAATATACCTAATAATTATGATTATATATTTATTTATTTATTTATTTATTTATTAATGGAGTACACAGCTAATCATGCAGATGCGAAAACAATGGAAATAATACATACAATTAAAATTAAATATAACTCCATTATGCAGTAAATTGAATTGAAATAAATTTGAATGATTAATTTAATAACATTCAAAATTGTATCAAAGTAATAATAATTGAATAAATTCCAATGAGAAAAATAAAATAATATACACTTATTTAAATTATAGCAAAACATTCATCAAGAAATTATTTTTCTAACCTGGGTCCTAAAAATGTTATGTTTTAAAGTGTAGCAAGTGTAGCAAGTGTAGCAAGTGTAGCAAGTGTATCAAGCTGTTCGAATAATTTATTAATTATTATTTTATTTTATTTCTAGGAAACCTATTAAAAAAGAGGCAAGAGTTATTTCATAAGAATTATATAGGTTCTATTCTCTTCTTTTTGAGATACGGAACCCTAAAAAATTACGAAATCTGATTTTACCGAGTTACAAATGCAACAAATACAGTTTTCCCCACCTTTAGGGAAATATTCCCGTAAAAAAGTGGGCACACTGTCTGTAGTTTTGGTTTAGAATTTTCATCACAGTAAATAAAAATAAAAATATCATGAATCGTCATAACTTACGCGTGGTAGGTGTTTCCTTGTGACCTTTTAAGTTTACTTATGTAGTTTTTACATGAGTTCACCTCACAAGACAGCATTTTTGTTAAATTTTCGTTGTTACAATATAAGGTGTCACTGGCGCTGTCACGCAGGGTAAAATGGCAGCAGGTTGTCGGATCAGATGTATTTGTGTGAGTGTAGGTCATGTACAACAAACGAAATTGTAGGACCTTGCATGCTTCACATATTTTTAGTGTGATGTTCCGTCCGTCTTTTTTTCAGGTCCGTGCATAAAGATTGTTTATAACCTGGATTACACATAGGATAGTTTTTATCCCAATATTCATACGGGAATGAAACTCTTATTTTTTTTCTATATTTGGTTCCACTATTTACTACTTAGGTCTTGGATTTGATGTTGGGAATTTTTATATTATAATAAATATCTGGTAGTTTTTATACTTTTTTATTGAAATTTAGACAAGACTTTTTTTTGACATTTGTTTTTATTTTAATAAGTGCTTCTTCATAAAATGATTTGTTTGTTTTGTTGTCATGGAAACTGTCAAAGCGGTACGAAGTCTGCCAGGTCAGCTAGTACCAAATAAAAATTTTAAATAACTTTGATGAATTTATAATATTTTGAAATTAATGTAGCAATAATAAACACATTGCCTCAAAACAAGACACATTAGAATTTTTATTGTTTGTTGGACACCAGTGACTACCCTTCTGCTTAACCACTTATGCAGCAAGCATTGATCAGTGCCCTTAACAATAAAAAAATTATCGTGCCTGTATTCACAGCAGACTACTGATTATATTCACTTAATAAACTACTTACAAACTTTAAACATTTGTATACAATGTTTAAATTTTTAATTTTTTTTTATGTTTAGGTAATATAAACATATAAAAACTGATGGCATGAATAAAAGTATGGATCTAACCTTTATGAGGGTAAAAAAAGACTAATTGCTAATTGACCAGCTGTTCAGCGGTCAGAGCATGTTGGTGGGTTTGATTCCCACTCGAGCTTCCTAAGACTGATTCATTTTTTTTAGTAAAATTGTATCTTGTAATTGCTAAAGGCAAAATAATAAGATATTATCAAGTATTAAAAAATAAATTGTTATCAATATAGGATTTAACAACACGCAAATGATTTCCCAATGTGTTGCAAACGTCTATAGACATAAACCTGATGGAAAGCAATAGTTGTCGATCAGGAAGATCGCGACAGTGAATTTATAAGGCATATTGAAAAAGAATAAATATATTTTTGAATCTCACCATCTTTTAGCAACTGCCGCATTTCCTTGGTCCTCTGGAAGTTGATCTCTTCAAGCAGCTGCTCTAGCATTGTCGCGCTCTTCAGGAATGTAGACCCACCGAGAGACATTGTTCAATAACTTTAATCACGGAAAAACCAAAACAAATCCCGGGTTCCTATTAGATAAACTTTGGAGTGTCACAACATTACGACCAGACCACTACTCACAATATATACAGCGCATATTACCAAACTCAAGCAGTAAATCGCATTATAAAAAAATATACTAAAGCATATTTATTTAGAAAATTTTTTGGTATAATTATTCGTGAATTTGATTATTCCACCATGACATGATTATGACAGTAGGTAATCAAAATCAATTTTTTAAAAAATTTCTTCCAACTCTGACAAGATAAAGGGATCAAGCTAAATCAGCCAAACATATTTAATTTGATGGTGGTGATTGAAATTGGGATAGTTGATAATGATAATGATGAATAAAGGATAACAATCCCACTTAATTTCATAAATAGGCGGATTAATATTAAATAGTTTTGCAATATATGACCATTATATGATTTAACAGAATGAACTCAGTTTTAAATATTAAAAAAAACACTGTCAGACGCTGATATTTCATTAAAAAAATAATTAAAGCTATGTAGGAAAAAGACACCATTTCCGCCTATTAACATAACATAGAAAAAGTTACAATATAAACTTACTAGAGTGTCAGGAAGTCCGAGTGGGAATCGAATCCATGAGACTGGTTGATTATCTTGTAGTATAATTTTATCTTGAAACAATTTATTTATAGCATTGTGAATGCAAAATTCTTAATAATAATAATAGAATAAGAATAATATAACATTTTCGTTAAAATTATATAAACAAAACAAAAACATTTTAATAATATTAATATTATAATAGTTGAGACTTGGTCACTTTAAAAAATGAATATCTATTCTGTTCTATTCTTTTCATAAAACGGCGATATAAAAAACTATGTATACAATAATAAACCTTTTTAAAAGTAAAACTCGCAGAGCTTTAGTAACTTTCTTAATATTTACGTATTCTTCTTTATCGAATGAATTTGTTTAAAGTTAACAAATGAAACTGAATCATTGTAACCATAAGTTTATTTAGTCAGCGTTGTTAGCGTGACTCGGACCGCACGATATGTCATTCATTGTCATTGGTTGGTTGAGGACTTCTTGGCGGGAAAGTGAAGAGAAATGTCTGCGGTTTTGTTTTATTTTCTAAAATTTGTGTTATGTCGAATCACATCCACCATTCACACCATCCACCATTATTTCACATTAATACATGTGAAATAATGGTGAATTATTAACCGTTAAGTGTTCGTGAGTGTGCATGAGTGTTGGCAAATGAAACAAAACAGTGCAACGTTACTTTTCAAATTTTCACAAGAAGTCTGCGTGAGGACTTAGTAAAGCCCCACATCTTTACTGAGATACTCGAGGGGTTGGGGGGTAATATCATTCTCACTTCCCATTTCTATTATCTTATCATTCATCATCATCAATATTGTTTAATTATGTATTACATATGAAGATAGAACGAATGATATAGGCTTGATAGATTTCATCCGGAGCCGTAAAACAATACACAAAAAAAAAATTGGTTAGTTGACTGACGTTGACGTTTCTTTGTTTTGATAAAATTGAACATCAAATTTCTGTTTGACTGATTGATGTGATGAAATAATTAATACTAATGTGTAAAAAAATAGCAAATCATGTTAACTACATGTTTAAATAAAAACGTAATGATGTGGACAACATCTATCGTATCACATTTATCTATTCTATCGTAACAAAATAACTGCTATAGATACAGCTACATACGTCGATCCACTCGAAATTTAGAAACAAATACCTACTATCGGGCTTTAAAAAATGTCTCTGCCTTCAATTCGTGCAAGTTCGCGTTGTTTTCGGAGTCTGCGAAAGAGCCTACGGCTGGCGAGCGTCCCGCTGCGGCGCGCGGGCTCCAACGGCGGCGGCCGCTGGAGCGACGACGGTCGCGCGCACCTTCAGCCTCTCCGTTGCGTAGTCGGCGCCGCCTCCTTGGGCCTTGCACTGTTAGCCGCTGATCACATTTATAATGGTACAATCCAAGAGAGTATTGACATAGAACTCTGTTTCACAGTTTAACTCTGTAGCCTTAGAATTTATAATAATGTTTAACATGAACCATATTTTTTAGATGTAATATTGATAAGAGCAATTGCAGTCTGTTCGAGAGGTTCTGGAGGCAATTAATTAGTTTTTTATTTAAGGCCCTTTAAACATAGAAAGTTCAATTTAACTAAATTGTTTAAATGTTTTCCATAAGTTTGCATATATTAAAAATAATTTGGTAATAAACAGTAGCTTTAGCTTTTGAAATATTTATAGAACTAAGTAATAAAATCATTCAATTGATTAGATATAGACAGTCATCGGTCTTAATCCCGCTAATATAAAAAAAAAACTACATATTATGATTGTATTTTTGAATTTTTGCAAAGTAACAACTAATTTCATTAATAAGAAATGTAATTGTTTCAGAAAAGAGATTTTTCAAAGCAGCTCAACTTGGCAATGTTGAAGAACTAAGGAGGTAAGTGACTTTAACATTAAGACAAATCTTACTCCAACTACATTATCATCGTCATCATCATCAGCCTATGCAAATTACAAACCAATTGGTGATCAATTGCATACCAAATAGTATGTCATGTATAAAATCATAATCTGCAAACATTCTGATGATGGTCTCAAATTTTATAAAGTAATTTCTTGATGTTGACAGCAACATATTAAATAATGTAAATTTATTAAAATACAATAGGGAATTAAAAACAGTTATCTTTAAATATTAAACAACAAGAATAGGTTTAAAATTCAAAAAATTACATAATACATTAATATCTTTATAGAAATACTGATTTGGTAAATGAACTCATGCATGCACCATTTATGTCTAATTGCTAGATCGGGTGTATTCTTTTTCATAAGAAGTTTTTTTAGACTTCTGCTTTTTGGGGTATTTACACCTTGTATTCATAAGATATCCACGTAATGGCTACTCCTTATTTTTTGACCAACAGACAGGTGGAAGCAGCAACCGAGGGGCGGCCGCGTGAGGGCGAGATTGCAGCAGACCGGCGGCACCAGCTGGGCTGGACCGCGCTCATGGCCGCCGCCGCTAACGACCGCGCCCCCGCCGTGCGCGAGCTGCTGCGGCTGGGCGCGCGCCCCGACCTGCAGGAGAAGTACGCGGGCGCCGCCGCCGCAGCCGCCGGCGCCAGCCTGCACCCGCTCGAGGCCATGCAGCGGCGTGAGGACGAGTTCTGCGGCTCCATGAACGCGCGCGCCTCCTTCCAAGGCTGGACGGCGCTGCACTACGCCGCGCTGGCGGATTCCGCGGGTGCGGCGCGGGCGCTTTTGGAAGCGGGCGCGGACCCCACGGCGCGGGACCACGCCGGCCGCCGCGCGCTCCACTACGCGCGGGACCCTTCGCCCGCACGCGACCTCATCTTGCAGCACACGCACCGCTGGGAGCAGGCCGCCGCCGCAGCCGCCGCAGAGGAGCGGCGCCGCTTCCCGCTCGAGCAGCGTCTCAAGCAGTACATCGTCGGGCAACAGGCCGCCATCGAGACGGTGGCGGCGTCTGTGCGCCGCAAGGAGAACGGCTGGGCGGACGAGGAGCACCCGCTCGTGTTTCTGTTCCTGGGCAGTTCGGGCATCGGCAAGACAGAGCTGGCGAAGCAGCTGGCGCGCTACATGCACCGCGACGATCCCGCGGCGTTCATCCGGCTGGACATGTCGGAGTACCAGGAGAAGCACGAGGTGGCGAAGTTGATCGGCGCGCCGCCGGGCTACGTGGGGCACGAGGAGGGCGGCCAGCTGACGCGCGCGCTGGCGCGGCGGGCCGACGCCGTCGTGCTCTTCGACGAGGTGGACAAGGCGCACCCCGATGTGCTCACCGTTCTTCTGCAGCTCTTTGACGAGGTAAGAACGCAACATTGCAAATTAAACGGTTCAGCGAAAAATACCCTCTCTAAAATGGCAAATCTTTCGTTAAGAAACAGAAGAAGAGACTTAATCGAAAACTTTAAATGTTAAATGTGCACTTAACCCGCGATCGATCGCATGGGGTCTTTAAAAGCCTGAGGTAAAGAAAAATTACTGTAACTTTTTTATTTGTCAAATTTGAACCTTTTAGTAGCTTCCTAAAATACTGAAGTACGCAACACAGCACAAACGCGTCAGTTTGCGCGCTGCCCTTGAGTGGAATAGACGTTTGTTCTTTCAAAGACCTCATGCAACCGATCGTGTTATTATTTCTTTTAAGGACTAATATTTGATATATTGTATAAAATGGACTCTAATCAAGAACAGCGAATACTTAGATGGTTAGAAGAAGAGGATGACGACGATGTAGATCAACCAAATGATGGTGAAGACTCTGGTTATGGACCTGATGTTGGAAGAAAGTGCTCACGAAACGGAGTCTGAACAAGAGTGCGAGTTGCCTAAACTAATCCAAATGCCAAGTATATTTGTGAAGTCTGAAATGTTTGTCAAATAAAACTGATTATTAAAAAACAACGACTTCTATTAATACTATGTCCTAACATCTATAAAATCTATAAATAACATTAGTTACTTACGTAGTAAAGTTTTGAAAAAAATGCTGTTATATATAGAGCTTTCAAAGACCCCATGCGACAGAAGATATTACAAAAATTAACGCGACTGACGTCGGTTTAAAAATAACGCACTATCCGTCATGCTTGGTGCACTTTTAGTTAAAGAGAAAATGTAGCAGTCCACAGGGGCCGCCTCACAGTCTTTATATAGTACTATCTCCAACAGATTTCAACGAGTGTCCGTACATGCTACCTTAATTAAGCTTACGGAGCTTATCTAAGAGCGTTTGGTGTCACCAGGGTCGGCTAACAGACGGTAAGGGCAAGCTGATTGAGTGCAAGAACGCTATCTTCGTGATGACGTCGAACCTGGCGGCGGACGAGATCGCGCAGTACGGGCTGCAGCTGCGGCGCGAGGCCGAGACGCGCGCCGCCCAGCGCACGCGCGCGCAGGGCATTCCCGGCGAACCCAAAGGTGATTACTATAAGCACGTGTAAAAACCTGTCACTTACATTGGAATAATTATAAAAGTAAAGTAAATAGCCTATAACTGTCCCACTTCTGGCAAAGGCCTCATTACGGAAAGACTACGCCTAACCCTAAGTAAATAGTTAGCTAGGTATTTTATTAATCAACAGTCATTAATTAGCGTAGTAATGCATAAGCATATTATTATTGTATTGTTTCGTAACTTAGCGTTTAAATGTTGTAAGATAAAGTCATAAGTTTATATTGATATAACATTAAGACAGACCGTATCGTAGAGGGATCAGATTCCTCCCCAAATACGACGAAGAGTTCCGCGCCGTCCAGAAATACCTCACCAACCTCAAGGACGTCTCATGGTTCTGCTACTCGCTGCCGGCAGAACGATGCATCATCGAGAGCGACCTCCAAGAGCGAAGCTTCGCCCCGGAATACGTGAGGCAAACCGCAACCCCGAGACAATCCCGGCAATATACAACCTTACCGAATTGATGGGAATGCCGGCCATCAAAATCGAAGCTTGGAGTGGTCGAAAAGGGCCAGCGCAATGTCATCGGTGCCAATCTTTCCGACACTCCTCCCACAACTGCCACCGAACGCAAGCCTGCGACAGATACGGCGAAGAGCACGCCGCCCGAGATTGCCCACGCCCACTCGAAGCCCCGCCCACCTGTGCGAACTGCCAAGGCGACCACACGGCGAACAACGCCAACTGCCCCGTGTTCCGGAAGGAGATGCGGATGAGGAAAACCGGCACTACCGCCGGTTCACAACCGGCGCCCCACCCGCCCCAATCACCGACACCCGGCGACTCAAGAGCCGAACGCCCCGGGTTCCTTAATGGCAGCAGCGAACGACGGCTTACGGCCGACTAAGCGCAAACGCCGCCGTCGGACCCGGACCAGAACCTACCCGCCCACCAACGACGCCCTCCCGGCGCCGGTTGTTGGCACCACCCCGAAAGAGGCGGAACCCAAACCGGACCGGAGGATGCCCGAGGCGAAGCAGGCTCTAGAAGACCCTGGACAGCAAATCACCATCACAGGCTGCATCAAGGTGCTGCAGTCCGTCCTCCATGCCATCCAGCAGGGACTGAACCCAGTCCCGATCATCCTGAGGGCCTTAGCAGACCTATACGCCGGGGACGCATAGGCCACTTGGAGTGACGAAAATGAAGACGAAAACATTGAAGACGTCGCTCGCTCGTAGGTCGCTCGCTGGGCCTCCAGCCAACTCGAACCTCGTCAGTGACAATGAAGACAAGACGACCACGTCTACCCAACGACCCAGCCGTCTTCGCGGCTGGCGTAAAGACAACTACCGCGAGGGGCCGTTGCCCCGTTGGGTTTCCCCGACCCCATGCGGGGTCAAGACGACATTCACGCAGAAGGCATGGGATTGGGCCGGCGGTCGCACAATCCACACGTATTGTACCACACGAGCACGAACCACCACCTCTCAGCCGTCCCTGCTTGCACAAGTTAGTCCGCTGCGGTCCGACCCGGCCTCCCACGGGTCTCACCGGGAAGGGCCCACAGCGGCTCTCGTGCGCAAGCAGTCAGGTTGCTTTGCCCGCCGCCCCCAAGCACACCGCCTACCGCAATGCCCTCGAGTCCTTGCACCCGCAAGCCCACGCGGCCGAAGACCACCCGTGCCCCAAGACCACCCGCTGCAAGCAAGATCTTACAGCACTTGCTTGGAGGGTACAATTGACGGGTATTGGCTTCATCACCACGCTTGCCAAATGCGGGTAGGTGATATAGATGATGATAGAGTGCCGGACTGCGGAGGCATTGTTAGACGGGCCATTCGACCCTATAGACCTGTATCTTAAACTATAGATAGTTCTCTTAATATATTATTGCTTATGTGGACTGGGTGTTTTTTCTCAAACCCCCTACGTCACACTGGCGCCCAACGTGGGGCGCGAACCCACGACCCTGAGATTAAGAGTCTCATGCTCTACCGACTGAGCTAGCCGGGCGGTACAGTCACCACTTTACAATACTGTACAATATTTAAGAATACTTTATTGTATTTTATTATTATTTACTTATTAATTATTAACTTTAATATTAGTTTTATTATTATTATTAGGTATCATGTAACTGCAACGTTACACTGTATAACTCTGCTTATTAGTGATGATAAGGCCGAACGCACTTCACCCAAAATCTTCAATTACAGAGGCTCTGGCTTTGGTTTTTTTTTTAGAAAATTAACCCATTCAATTTCAATTGGTCTTTCGAGCCTATCAATAACCGATAATCGTCAGACATTAGGAACGCTTCAATCTGTTTTCTCTGCGCTTGTTTTCTCCTCTTTACATGTTTGCCTGTTTTTATTAATCTACTTATAGTGGAAGCGCACGACAAGCCACCCGAGACCGCGTCGGAGCCCCAGGAGCCGCTGGAGGTGTCCCGCCACTTCAAGGATAGCGTGGTCCGCCCCATACTGAAGCGCCACTTCGGGCGCGACGAGTTCCTCGGCCGCATCAACGAGATCGTCTACTTCCTGCCGTTCTCGCGCCAGGAGTTACTGACGCTGGTGAACATGGAGCTGGTGAGTGAATTGTCAACGCAGACTTGCGTTCGACATCTTATTACATATTGACAGTGCAACTGCTGTCTTAGATACATACTTATATTGTAATACTAATGTAATCCCATGGATGCTTTGGACTCTCAAACTCAAACTGACTTACAAGTCGTTCCTGATTCCAGGTGCATTGGGCGGACAAGGCGCGCGCGCGGCACGCCGTTGACTTGCGATGGGAGGGTGGCGTGCTTGGTTGCCTCGCGGATGGGTGAGCACGACTAACATTCACTAACTTCTTATGCTGGCTGAATCCTGTGGCTGTATCCCATACAAACTTCAAAATTCTTTGTTTTACCAATAATCTAATTTTAATATACATTATCATATCATTATCATATCTAAATAGTTAGTAAATAATATTTAAAAAAAACATTTATTCAATTGAATTTTTGCTATTTAAAGTTCACAGTGAAAAGCTTTAAAAGTTCTCGAATATTATGTACGAGACTAAAGTTTGTAGCACACATATTATCAACTTTGTAACGGATAGTCGCCGCCTCATCATCTCGCTGTCAACCAGGCGTCAACTGACTGCAAGCGCATAAACGAAATCAGGATTGATTTTGGACGTCGGAACTATACGCGCGTACGTGTGCACGACTAGTTGGCAACTAGTACGAGGTACCATAGTAGTCGAAAGATAGGGATGTATCGTGCGTATCCGTAAGTGTTCGTACGAGTCAAATTCGTGCGATAACGCATCCAAAGTGCGACTGGCCTTAGTCGTAAGTTGTATGATATGTGTTGCAGGTACGACGTGCACTACGGCGCCCGCTCCATCAAGCACGAGGTGGAGCGGCGCGTGGTGAACCAGATCGCGCTGGCGGCCGAGCGCGGCGAGCTGGGCCGCGGCTGCGGGGTGCTGCTCACCGAGCACGCGGGCCGCCTGGCGCTCGCCGTGCGCCGCCCGCCCAGCGCCGACTACACGCCGCTCGACCTCGCCGCCGCGTGACGTCACTAGCCACACCTCACCGAGCACGCGGGCCGCCTGGCGCTCGCCGTGCGCCGCCCGCCCAGCGCCGACTACACGCCGCTCGACCTCGCCGCCGCGTGACGTCACTAGCCACACCTCACCGAGCACGCGGGCCGCCTGGCGCTCGCCGTGCGCCGCCCGCCCAGCGCCGACTACACGCCGCTCGACCTCGCCGCCGCGTGACGTCACTAGCCACACCTCACCGAGCACGCGGGCCGCCTGGCGCTCGCCGTGCGCCGCCCGCCCAGCGCCGACTACACGCCGCTCGACCTCGCCGCCGCGTGACGTCACTAGCCACACCTCACCGAGCACGCGGGCCGCCTGGCGCTCGCCGTGCGCCGCCCGCCCAGCGCCGACTACACGCCGCTCGACCTCGCCGCCGCGTGACGTCACTAGCCACACCTCACCGAGCACGCGGGCCGCCTGGCGCTCGCCGTGCGCCGCCCGCCCAGCGCCGACTACACGCCGCTCGACCTCGCCGCCGCGTGACGTCACTAGCCACACCTCACCGAGCACGCGGGCCGCCTGGCGCTCGCCGTGCGCCGCCCGCCCAGCGCCGACTACACGCCGCTCGACCTCGCCGCCGCGTGACGTCACTAGCCACACCTCACCGAGCACGCGGGCCGCCTGGCGCTCGCCGTGCGCCGCCCGCCCAGCGCCGACTACACGCCGCTCGACCTCGCCGCCGCGTGACGTCACTAGCCACACCTCACCGAGCACGCGGGCCGCCTGGCGCTCGCCGTGCGCCGCCCGCCCAGCGCCGACTACACGCCGCTCGACCTCGCCGCCGCGTGACGTCACTAGCCACACCTCACCGAGCACGCGGGCCGCCTGGCGCTCGCCGTGCGCCGCCCGCCCAGCGCCGACTACACGCCGCTCGACCTCGCCGCCGCGTGACGTCACTAGCCACACCTCACCGAGCACGCGGGCCGCCTGGCGCTCGCCGTGCGCCGGCCGCCCAGCGCCGACTACACGCCGCTCGACCTCGCCGCCGCGTGACGTCACTAGCCACACCTCACCGAGCACGCGGGCCGCCTGGCGCTCGCCGTGCGCCGGCCGCCCAGCGCCGACTACACGCCGCTCGACCTCGCCGCCGCGTGACGTCACTAGCCACACCTCACCGAGCACGCGGGCCGCCTGGCGCTCGCCGTGCGCCGGCCGCCCAGCGCCGACTACACGCCGCTCGACCTCGCCGCCGCGTGACGTCACTAGCCACACCTCACCGAGCACGCGGGCCGCCTGGCGCTCGCCGTGCGCCGGCCGCCCAGCGCCGACTACACGCCGCTCGACCTCGCCGCCGCGTGACGTCACTAGCCACACCTCACCGAGCACGCGGGCCGCCTGGCGCTCGCCGTGCGCCGCCCGCCCAGCGCCGACTACACGCCGCTCGACCTCGCCGCCGCGTGACGTCACTAGCCACACCTCACCGAGCACGCGGGCCGCCTGGCGCTCGCCGTGCGCCGCCCGCCCAGCGCCGACTACACGCCGCTCGACCTCGCCGCCGCGTGACGTCACTAGCCACACCTCACCGAGCACGCGGGCCGCCTGGCGCTCGCCGTGCGCCGCCCGCCCAGCGCCGACTACACGCCGCTCGACCTCGCCGCCGCGTGACGTCACTAGCCACACCTCACCGAGCACGCGGGCCGCCTGGCGCTCGTCGCCGCGTTCCTACACGTTGCCACTGCCTTACGTTACCGGAGCAAACCAGTGCAAACTAGCCACCTCGTAACCTAGACCACCTCCTGACCATTCATGGCCACCTTCTGACCAGTCCGCGCTACCACGTTACCAAAACTCGTCATCGCGTAATCTCACTTCCCCCTCCTCTCCTCTCCCCCTTGCACCAAGCTCTTGACCACTCCATGTCATTTTTAAATGCTGATTTATGAAAGCGTCACTCTATTGGTTGCAATATTAATTTATTACGCTTTTGAGTATTCATTGCCTAAATATTACAGGTATTAAAATTTAAAGTAGCACAACATTTTGGTGTCGTTCTACGCAGTTTATGTCCCTTGGTTCCGATTTTATAGCGAAGCTTAAAACCCTGCTTATGGCTCACGCGGACAGCGCGGGTCAGCTGTGTTGCTATAAAATAAACAAAGTATATAACACACATTTGGAAAATGTAACTATAAAGTTCCACAGCGTTATTTCTCGGTTTTGCTCTACGGGAGATTTTAAAGCTTTCCTACTTAAGTAAATGGTACTCAAAACCCTGCTTATGGCTCCCGCGCATCGCGGGTCAGACGCATGACAATAATAAAAAGAGAATAGATATTACACTCATATTTACAAATG
Organism: Eudonia truncicolella; assembly: GCA_949315975.1. Lineage (NCBI taxonomy): Eukaryota > Metazoa > Arthropoda > Insecta > Lepidoptera > Crambidae > Eudonia > Eudonia truncicolella. Next base: position 4,142,550 of record OX438829.1, read on the forward strand.
TAACTACCACATTAGGCTGTGAGATTTTCAGCAAAATTCAGTGTTGTCAATTATCATGTCGTCAATGTAAACTGTTATATTAGATTTTTTAATTATATCAGGTCAATACATTTCTGACACTGTTTTGACCAAGTTTTTGGCTCTAGCCGCTCAACAAATGCTTTTGTGAAGATTGAAAGAAATCAAAAACGTTACCGATAGAATCGATTAATTATATTGTGGCATAAATTAACCAGAACTTTTGTCGCTAATAAATTGGGAAAATGGTTTTTATCAAACGCGAAATAACGATTCACAACTTTTTTTATCTTATTTATGACAGCTGCAGCGGATCTGGTGGCATGCCACCGGAACATGGAAAAACTTTATCTGCTTCAGTAGGTTTGAATTTACTATTTTCGATTGGCGACACTAATCATTTATAGCTTATAATTATATATTTAGAATTAAATCCTTGTAAACTTAATTAATATTTAGAAACGCAACAAAAACGAAGACGCTAATATTATATGTAAGTTAGTCGGTTAGAGCAATCCTGCGGCCTACATATTTACTCCTTCCGCCAGTTAGAAAAAAATAGAAGCAATTTTAGTGTAAAATAGAAATTATACTTGTTACCATGTATTGTTAATAATCACTAGTCGCATAATTTATTATTATTATAATACAAGTTTGTTAAACCAATACTCGCCTTTAATTTCGTAATATTAATATTTTTTTCAAATAAGCTTTTAAATATTGTTTCATATTACTTATAGCAATATACGCAATATTAGCTGAGATGGGATAATTAGGAGCTTAGACATTATATACAGGAAATTTTATTTGTTTAAGAGATAAACCGAACTTTAATGACCGCCAAGAGAAACCAATAAGCTTATGAAATAAAAAAATCAGAGAAGATACAATTGAAAAAGACAAAGAAAAATATGTAAAAGTGATAATTTATACGTTTTTGGTTCTAAAACTAATACCCAATCAATTCACCGTGTACTTATATTTTTTTATAAAAAAAAGTTTTTCATTCGTGTTCTCGAATGTTTTCATTTCAGTAGCCTTGAAAAAGCCTTTAAAATCAAATTTTAGTTAGTAGTCCGGTCAACAAGTTAAAAAACAAGAAAAATAGACATAGTTCTTTTTCATTTAAAAAAAATTGTTTTTTTTTATTTTGATATATTGTTGTTATTTATTTTAGCTCTAGAAAAAAAATATAATGTAAGTTAGAATTTGTTTACAACAAATAGTTAAATTAACAAACAATGAAATGATCAGTTAAAAGTAACTGCGCAGACACAGGCTAGAGGCAGGAGGCCACGATCGTGTTATCTGGCCGTACGTCATACGAAGAGAGATTGGCCGGTCGGCATTACTTTCGTCTTACCTATTCGTAAACTGTTGCGACTGATAAACATACACTACCAGCATGACGGAGCCCCAGGCCCAGGCCCCAGCGTTCCAGCGTACTTCCAGCGCGTTGTCTGCTCGTATTTGTTGGGATCGATCAGCTGGCTGGCTCGATCTTCTCGATCACACGCCGCCTGACTTTTATTTATGGGGTAAATTTAAAAGAACGGTGTATGAAAACGAAGCATCGACTGTTATGTTAACAAATTTGCAAACTTATATGTTAATGAAATTAAAATACAATCAAAGGCGCTGGCGGCGCCGGCCGGCGGCGGCGTCGACCCAGGTAGGTAAGTAAATTGAATGTTTTATTGTGCAATATGTATTTTAACTTGCCAATGAATGCAAATGTTGTTGTTATAATAATACCTATTATGTATGATTTTTTCTGCGCCGCCTTTGTAAAGTTTCGTTGTTTACTATCAAATCTAACCTGCCTACTTTTAGCTGTGCAATAATAATTGCAATACCTTCTACTTACTTCTGCTTACATTTTCCTATGAATTTTTCTATTGATATTTTATTAATGTATCAATGAACATTATTAAGAGTAAACATTCGAAAGACTGAAAGAAATGGAACGAAAGCACGGTAATTGACGAAAGAATCGTAATTTATGTACAGACGCCTGCACGTCAACCTATCCAAAACTGTCAAATTTCTCCAATACATTTTCAACCATATTACTAAGGTATAAAGTTCAAAGTCTATTGAGGAAATTTGACAGTTTGTGGTAGGTTGATGTGCAGGCGTGTGTACGTAAACATGTTAGCTGCTAAACACGATTCGTATTTCGTGTACCTCCTATGTAGGTAAGGTAGGTAGGTACTATTGAAGCTAGTGCTTAATATACTAACATAGTTATACCTAAGTTATATCTACTAACAAAAATTGTTTTATATTGTATGTATGTTAGTCTGTTAGGTATTTATTATATGGGCCCCTTTGTGTTTTTACCATCTTGTACATTGTGTGTTGCCTGAAATAAATGATTTATATTATTTATATATATATATATTGACGGCTCTCGGTGTTCGGCTTTCGTTGTGTGTGTGTGTGTAAGTCGGTAGGCTAAAGCGTTAATATGCCCACACTCGTTTGCCCTCGACAAGTATAACTAATATCTTAAATAAACCATATTTAATTGAATATAAGTAAAATTGTTGTATAAGAAAGGCTCCACAGAGCCAAACATTTTTAGGTTTTTTTTTCTTACGGCCATAAATTCTTTTAAGTATCTGAATGATACCATAATTTATTCAAATTTTTAAATTCATATTTGTTACTATAAAAAATATTTTATGTGGTAAGTACGCTGTCTTTAGCGGCAGTGCACCCATGCCGTAATGGCTGCGCGGAGCCCTATTTTCAGCGTTAAATTAAAATTATTAATAATAGAGGTAGAGATCCAGGAGCTGAAACTTTTTTTTGGGAATTTCCTCCTCTTTAAGGATCTTTATTCAAAATATCGTAAATATTAATAGTTTTTGAGTTATTAACAAAAAACTAAATACCTTTTTTTATTTTATTTTGTTAATAACAATTGCAATTTTTTACGTGAAATAAAATCTTCACTCTGCATTTTTCTAGAGGTCTTTCCGAATCCAATGAGCTATTGCTCATATTTTTAGGAGCTTTGTTTATTTTTCACCTTTTTGCAACTTGTTGACCGGACTATAGTTTCTCTTTTATAGATCAGTGAAGAAATTGTCGAAATAAAACTGCATTGTAAATAGTGCTTAATTTATTAAACTTCGCACCATTATATACAAATATTATGTATAAATAAATAACAATTCTTTACAAAATATAATAAATGGAGCGCCGACGCCGGGAGGGGCGGAGGTACCTAAAGGTAAATGCGCACATGTGGCCGATGACTGGATGACGGCGGCGGCAGTGGTCATTGCTCGATGAAACTTTTTTTAATTTTTTTTTGAGAAAGATTGCTGATTGCTTCAGACGGAATTTTTAGCTTCACCGGGCTTGTTTGGGGGCGGCGAGGAACGTAAAGGGTCCCTCAAGCCGTGTGAAACGAATCACCTTCGGAGGTTTTCTAGAGGGGACGGCATCGCGCACTAGTGCGCGTCCCCGTGTCCTACTAGATTCTCCGAAGGGTTCGGATCGGATCGGAAAGCGGAACAACCCGAGGGTGCCTCTAACTAAAGGCTCGGACCTCAGCTCGGGTTGACCGGGCCGTGGTGGAGGAGAGAAATGCCCAGGTACATGTCTGTACCTGGTGTAGAGCGCGTGTGAACCGGTTCTTCGTACTCTTGTTCTACGAGTACGGTATCTTGGGCTTAAACTAGTGTGCATGTTTAGTGTATTCTGTAAATGTGTAGTGGTATTTAGAGGATCGGGCGGGGGCGTCGATGAAACCGCTCCGAGGACAGGCTAAAATGAGGAGAGTTACAATTTTGCCATACAAATTCTCGTTTTCGTTAACGTGATCGAATGACGGCTGAAACCGACCGGTAGGCCTTTCACGAACTATCGTAAACGTTAATCAACGTCATACATTCTATAAAAAGACGTTTTTCAACTTTATAGTTCCATTAACAGCCGTTTTGGCGCTGTATAAATTTCGAGTTCTACGACACGAGTTCAATAATTCTAGGTATTAGGCCTACAAGGGAGGGGGAGGGGGGGCGCTGCTTCAATACAATACAAATAATTGTGCGTACTAAGTTTATAGCTCAATATAAATCTATTCATCAGAACGCTGCTGCTCTGTCATCCAGTGTCGGCCCGAGGGATCGGCGGCCCGTCCCGTGCCGTCGGAAAAAACACGTACCACCGCGGAAAGGGTTAGTCACCGAACGTGAACCTCACATACAATAGACAATCATAAAACTTAGTAAGACGTATTATCGTTGGTCAACATTCTATAATCTCAGTAGGGACTCATAAACGACAAAGATTTTAATACCAACATTTTTGCAAGTGTATGTTATATTAATTTCAACTGTTTTTATACAGATTTTTCGTCTATGTTACTAAGTGTTGTAGGCCTTTCCTTCTCCGTTTTAAATACAACGCAATCAATATGTATGGTCCCGAACGGGAATGCGGTTTTCATAAACTAATCTCGAATCTCATTGTAAATATACAATTTATGACAAAGTTGTGTAAATCATTTATCCCACATGGGTCTCACAAAAGCAATCAGCACATAACTTCAGCACGTGTGTGATTTCGTTAGCGTTTACACCATGTTAAAATACAATATAATTAGATATTTCATAAACTCCTTATTAAGTTACAATCAATATAATAATGAATATACTCACTGATATGGACGTGTAGGCGATTATTCATAACAACGTAGTCTTTAACTCGACATGAGCTATTGGAAGCTCTACGAAATCGAATCCTGTGGGCCTAGCACGCAGTTATCGGATTTGTGCCTTACAGGGTCATTAGCAAAGTTCATTAGCAAAATTATCAAAGCAGCGCCACCTGTTGACAAGTTAGTTTAACAAGCTCCTCACTAGATGGTGCTATCTGAGGATATTTTGTTCTATCTGCTCGAACAGATCAGATAGTAGAAAAATATCGCACTGGGCACCCTGGTGACTTTTGGTATAGTCGGGCAAAAATGTCGTATGCCACCTTAAGATTGATATTCGATTGGACTTTATAATATCCGTAAATTAGAGTTTAGGCCTGCGCAGTCGGGGGGCAGTCTTCGACGTACTTTTGTCTGTCGAGAATAGATTCTACAGATTAAGACAGGGACTTACAATCCGCTGTGTGCGTTATGCTATACAGTTCAAAGTTATCTAATATGACGGCCCAAAAATGTTACCGAGGAGTGTCCCTCTTCTGCACTGGCTACCACTGGCGTGCTAGGCCCGCTGGCCACTGCTACTCGACTGAGCAACGTGAATAGGTAATACACATTTTTTCCGACACATGCACTTATTTCTCGTGACATCTTTTAATAAATATTCGACTCTACTTAGTAACTTCTATTAAAACTTATCTGTAATTATACGTAAATAAATCGTATTATTGTTTATAGAATATTTTTAGAATGTAAAACTTTGTGATCACATTATGATTTACTCAATAAGTATTGCATCAGATGTAGGTATATATCTACGCTCCGCCTACATCCACTACCTAGCCTACCTACGGTGTCTTATAAAATCGGGCTGACGTTTTGAAAATAGGAAATGTATGTAGGTACAGCATGCGCGATCAAAAATCCCTGTTTCATCTTGTTCGTTGTTACTTATAGGTAATACCCACTATTGCATGTGCGTCCGCCGCGTACGCCGCTACTGGAAAACATTCTGGAACACATCATTACTATACGTAACTTATTAGCGCTTACTCGAACTAAGTATACACGTATGTGGTATATAAAATATTTCCCTTATGTATATTTTAAATAACTATATTTTAAAACTTCGTTTGTAACTATATAACTAATTGGTGTTCAATAAAATATGTCATTGTCAATACAATATCGTTAGGAAGATCTATCAACTACGTTTATAAAATAGTAGGTGTTGATTATAACTCCTAACAATGAAGGCATTGTTAGGAGAACGCCGCTCGAGGTGCAGACTAGGGGTGATTCGTTGCTGGCACTAATGCTAATACAGCATATTATATAGCAAGCAAGGCTTCCGAAGACTGATGCGACCTAATTGTATGCAACGGGATGTAGCAACCCGATATAGTTTACTGTCACACTGATATTCACTAGTTCTACATTAAGTTTTCTAGGTATTTAAAAGTTCACTAATAATTTTATAGGTATTCATTGATACTACACATTTGGTCTACACGTAAGAATATGAAAGCTAGAGAGCTCAGATAGAACTGCATGCTCCCGATCACTTTAAAAGTCTAGAATTTAAACACGTACTCTTTATTTATCACAGAATTTAAAAATGTGTCTTTTAAGATAAAATGTATATTTTTTTTATTATAGTTACAGATATTGGTCACGTTTGTAGCGGTCCCTCGTTCAGAATCACCTGTGCGCAAGCTCGTGGTGGAATTCCAATAAGAAGTTGCAGACGCGAGTGCATGCAGTTATATCTCGTTCAACGATAGGGCTCCGTAAACGACTAAGGTAAAGATATCTAGACTACAATATAATTCTGAAAGTAAAATAATGTTGACAATAATAGATTTCACTTTCTTTCTGTTGTCATAACGCACGCAGAAATAGAATAATATAACCAGAACGTTTTCGTAGTTCTCTGTTTAGTTAAAAGCAGGTATATAACATACGTGTAAATTATACTTCCAGAATTGTAAAGTAACTTGGAAACAATTTGAGATCGTGACTTGTCTAGGCGTGTAGAGTACATATCACTGTTCATATCGATGTTTATCGAACAAATAATCTAATTATTATTACATCTATAAAAAAGTTTGTGCTTCCGACGCATAGTCCAAAGGAACTGAACACTGCAGGGTCGGTGTAGGAAACCATTTGGAGAGATAAAGCTTCAGTGTCGATAGACGACACGGCCGTTGCACTGTTTGGTAGGCAGGGCGACGACAGATTCGGCGATGAAGGAGCAGTCGCGGGGTTGGTGCTGTTTCGTGGTACACGGGTGCGGCGTGGCTAGAGCCAGCCGGCTGAGTGGTGCGGCGCGTGGCCGTGCAGCGGCGTGACGCCCGCCAGCCGCGACAGCGACGAGCAGCGCCCGCACGACCCCGCCCCCGGCCCCGCCTCCGCCCCCGTTACCCCCGTCGTCGGAGCTGGCTGCCCCGCCTCCCCGCTGTCACCCGCCGTCTCACCACACTGCCCGCATGGCTCCTGCTAAAAACGCCGCGGGGAATTCTAATTACTTCTTTATATATTTACTATGATATATTATGTAGTCAAGATAAAATTTGTTTAAAAAAAAATCAACCAGTCTCAGGAAGCTCGAGTGGGAATCGAACCCACAACCCATAGATAACAGGTCTAACGCTCTGAGGGTCTCGGTAGCTCAGCGGTAGCTATTAACAATAACAAAATCTTTAAAAAATGTTTTAAGATCAAAAGAAAGAGAAATCCCGAACGACTAAATCTCAAATCATTTTTGTTGAACTCTTGCTTATAGTAGTTAAGAGCTGAAAGTTGAATACTTATACTAATGCCTCGTATAAATAAAATGAGCACCTTGTGCGCATCATCGTCCAGACTGGCCAGCAGCGGCTCGCGACTGCCGCCGCGCGCGTCGGTGTGGGCGGGTGGCGGCGGCGCGGGCGGGCGCGGCGCGGGCGCGGGCGGCGGCGGCGTGCGCGCGGGCACGCTGCTGGCCCGCTGAAGCGCCTCCGCCCCCGCGCGCGCCTCCTCCGCCGCCGCGCGCCGCGAGTCCGAGAACTTTTTGCGCTTGCGCTTCAGCGCCGCCAGCGCCGTCAGCGGGTGTAGCGGCCCGCTACGGGACACGCGCTCCGGGCTACGCTGCGAGTCGCTGCCCGACTCCGACCGCTCGCTGCCGCTGAAATTCGAACGATTTACAAAAAAATTAAGCGTGCTTATTAGGTGTGGATCTTAGCCTTGTTGTATTTAATGCACGTAAAATGATCTCGATGCGGCTCTACAAAGCTATATTTACCTAAGCTCTGTTAGATGAGAACTTAAAAATGTTAATCAATAAATCTTAATTTATTTATTTATTTATTAGGAAAGCTTACATAGCTTAAATAATAGTTTATATTTCTATTGTAGAAAGTTAATTACAAGCTCTCACATATAGGTAAACATAGTGATTAGTGTTAACTCATACCTTTAAACTTAATATACATAATGTAACATAATTATACATACAATAAAAAGAAAAATAAGATAAACATAAACCTTATGAAAAATGTGCTTTTGTGATGGTGCGTCTGATGGATGATTTTGGTTTTGGTAAATAGATCGAAGTCGTAAATAATTTACAACCACGTATGAGGAACATATTGGATCTATAATTAGTTTTCGTTCGCGGAATGTAAAGCAGTGGTCTAATCTTCTACACTGGTCTACACTGTAACCACATTCGAGTATTGTCTTTGTTTTTGTGAAAACATAAACAAAAGTTCAAAGCATATAACATACCTGGGCGACTGCCTCGCGTGATCGCACACGGAGTCCTCGGACCGCGAGCGGCCAATGAGTCGCGAGACGCGTGCGGCGCGCGCTGCCTCGATGATGGTGCCCCAGCGTCGCTTGTGCAGCGGCTTGCGGCGCTGGGAGGCGGGCGCGGTGGGCGGGGCGCCGTCGGACAGGCTGGACTGGCTGGCGCGCAGCCGGCCGCCGAGCAGCGCCGACAGCGAGCCGTGGTGGTGCGCGCCGTGCTCGTGGTGCAGCGACGCCAGGAACTCGTCCACCGGCGCTAGCGACCCGCCCGGCGCTATGTTGAACCCTTTCATTAGGCGGCGCTCCTTTTGACGGTTCTTCTTGCCGCCGCCACCTCCTGTTACATACAAACGTTATAGGACAAGACCTTTCTATGGGACTTTTAAAATCCAAGAACTAAGAGTTCTTCATTATGTTAAAACTTTAATATGATTTGGAAGTTAAAATTGCTTTAATGAAATGCCTGAACTGAAATTATAAAATTCCCGTTTAACGTAGACGCATAGTCTATCCGATCCGATTGCACAACCTAAATAGGTACTTATTTCGGCGGCAAAACAGCTTTGTTTTCAATTGCTGTATTCTGTACTAGAACTAGAACTGAAGCAGCAACGTGCGCGTAAACCCTTGGTGTAGCAAGCGTCCACATGGGCTGCGATGGCCGCTTTACGCCAGGCAAGCCGTAAGCTCATTTGACGGCTCTTAAAAAAATCGATGACTACTCTGTACCCGGCGCACCCGCGTTGGCGGTGGACGTGTTCATGCCGGAGTTGCGCAGGATTTCGACCAGCTCGCAGCGGAACGCGCTGACGTCCTGCTTGATCTCGTTGACGTCGTCCTCGGTGACGCCGCCGCTCTCCGCGCGCCGCTGCTGCACGGTCACGTAGCGGCGGACCAGGTTGCGCATTATCGCCTGCGCATAACAACTGCTTACTATACCGCTCCACCTAAAGTAGGGTAGGAGTGGCACCAGAGTGTTCGACACTTTAAACCCAATACATAACACAATTTTTATCTCCCAAAAAATAACATGATTTTCATTGACATTTTATGGGATGATGTATAGGAAGCAGGTGGTCTGTATTCAATTGCTAAAGACAATACACTGGTTTGTATTCAGTTGCTAAAGACAATTGAATACAACAATTGACAATAGTCTTTAGCTACAAAAAAGGGATAAATAATTGCTGATCCCTTTTTTAGGGTTCCGTACCCAAAGGGTATCTTATCTTTAGTGGGGCCTGCCGAGGTTTCCCTCTCGCAGTAAACTCGACCCATCGGGATCTTATGTTTCACTCTTCTTCCTCTGTAAAGATAGATGCCATAAGTTTGGCAACGTCTTTAAGAGCGAAAACGGCAAAGGATAAAACGGGAACCCTATTACTAACCCCCCTATTAATAAACGAGTAAAAGCTCATACTGAAGCAAAGTAATTAAAGTTATTAGTAAGTGCATAAGTAAAACTTTATATTCTTTAGTAAACCGATGAAGTTAGAAACGTCAAAGTTAGAATTGTTAGCCAAACGAGTGTCACCAATATCTTTAGGTACTCAAGCAATCTAGTTAGGTTTCTTAAAGAATTCATAGTGACAAGCTTGCGACAAGCTAGAATTGAGGTTATATTCCGTGTGACAGTTTGTGTTATGTCTAAAATAATACAAAATTGATGAATTTGACAATAACAATAATACTTTTATTAAATTGAATAAGAAAACTTCTATTCTAATTTAAACGTTACTTACTTGTAAGTATATAAAATGAAATTAGATCTTAATGACATTTTTAAAAACAAATTAATTGCTAAGTAATGGCTTGTTTATAAATACGGGTGGTAGACTACGCTGTCCGTCCGTCCGTCTGTCTGTCTGTCCGTCTGTCACCAGGCTGCATCTCATGAACCGTGATAGTTAGACAGTTGCAATTTTCACAGAGATATGATGTATTTCTGTTGCCGCTATAACAACAAATACTAAAAAACGGAATGATTTTTTTGCCGTTTTTATAGATAATGGTACGGAACCCTTTGTGCGCGAGTCCGACTCGCACTCAGCCGGTTTTTTTAATGATTAAAGGACAAAATTGTCGCACATTGGTGCCACTGCCCTACCTACTCATTATATATCCAGGTAACGGGCGGTATCGTACTGAATTAGAAGATTATTAAGAAGTGGAAAAACTCCTGGAAAACGTAATCTAAATGCGGCTAATGCGACGTAATCTATATTTATAGTTATATGTATGATAGCTATAGTTTCAATGTATGATACTATAGTTCATATTGTGTTAGTTAAATATTATAATATAAATAAATAATATATGAGACAACATCACATATACAGCGTGTGTATTCAATAAGATCCTATATTTTAAGGGCAGTTAGATAAGACCCTAATTAATGTAAATTGGTACATTAAGTTAACAAAAGAAAACATTTATTTTACATTTTTCATACAAATTAATTCGGCACGCAATGTATTCAAATAACCAAGTCGTCTACGTAAGCACTTTAATAAAAGTGTCAAAATTGTCAACTCAATATTTGCATTACATTGCTGGCCGGAAAATCTTAAAAAAAATCATTACGCTGAATTATTGAAAGTATTTTTTAAAATTTATTACTGTACCTTTTAATACTGCTTAAATCTATCGTATGTTAAAATTTAGGATCGTATGGAATACACACGCTGTATTATTCTGATCCCAAGGTAAGTGGCTACAGCACTCGTTTCATGGAAATCAGAAACAACGACGGTACCACAACCACCCAGACCCGACACCATATCGAAAAGTTCGTTTTCGACACTGACCCGACCAAAAATCGAACCCGGGAACTCAGAGTTAGCGTCGCCCAACGTCCGGCGTGCAAGCCACTCGGCTACGGAGGTCGTCAAATTAATTTCAATGTCAAATTAATTCAAATTAAATTGTTAATTGCGTCATGTAATTGTTCTTAAATGGCTGGTTGTCACCTAAATGAATGAATAAATAAATATAAATAACGTAACAATTAATGATCTTTACCGGTGCCCATTATACCTATATCCAGGTTACGGGCGCAGCGGTATCGTAGTGAATTTAAAGATATTAAGATGTGGAAAAATTCCACGTCATCCAAATGCGACAGTAAAATGTCTGTGCAATAAAATGCATTTCAAGTCGCTCTGCCCTGCACTACTGATCGTTCGTCTTTCACTAATACGCTACTACTCGTATAGGAGTTCCTCGACATTAAAATATATAAAAATATTAATTCGTATATCATGCAAACAAGAAGTGAATCGAGGAACTTACCTGGTACCTGAAATCCCTCTCGTTGGCTTGTTTTGCTTTCCTCTGAAATCAGTAAAACATATAAGTTTTAAACAAATATCGTCGACCGCTCCATTGATTCTTGTTACCCTCTGTTAGTTTGTTTAAGTATATAGGCTTCTGCCTATATACTCAACGTCTCAACGTCTCAACGTCAGGATAAACATTAATTGAAACTAATGTGTAAAATAAACTCTAGTAGATCCGTAAAAGTTGTTTCATTTCAAAATAATAGTTTATCAAGCCGCAGTAACTAAGAGAGTCAGATCAACTTTCTAAAAAAAATATCTATTCTATTATTTATTAACCTTTATTGATAGTAAGAAGAAAAATATGTATATAAAAACAAGGCCTCCATCCACCTCGATGGGCCGTAATGTACTGTAATTTAACAGTAATTAATTTAATAAGGATTTTACCCTGATAGTGCGCATGTGCTCTCATAGATCGCTAGCTCACATCCTGCTCGAAGGACCACAATGTACAGTAAACCTGAGAAGAATATAAAAAGGGCTTGTACCCGTATATGGTGAGCAGGTGCTCGCATAGGTACCTGGTTCACATCAGGCTCGAAGGACCACCATGTACAGTAAACCTGTAAAGGATATAAAAAAGGGCTCGTTCCCGTGTGGCAGCATGTGCTCGCGTAGGTCCTTGGTGCACATCCGGCTCGAAGGGCCACAATGTACAGCAAACCAGTGAAGGATATAGAAAAAGGTTTTTACCCGTATAGTGCGCATGTGCTCGCGCTTGGCGCGCGCGTGGCCGCACAGCCGCCGCTGCAGCCAGCTCCACGCGTACAGCAGCGTCTTGGGCGACGGCACCACGTTGAACGGCGGCGGCGCGGTGCCGCCCTCCTCGAAGTAGCTGATCCACAGCTTGCTGCGCGCGAACTTCCACTCCACGTCAGCGCGCTCCTGCGCATTGTACACGGACATTTTTGTTAATTAACCTTTTGACCACCACAGCATAAATGCGACGCCGTGTCATGTAAGTACGGCAAGCATTCAATACAGAGTAAAATATTGCAATATTAAATTAATGAAATATGAAGGTGTTGATTTCTGTTTGCCACTACCTTATAAGTATTGTCGATCATTGCCGTCGTTGGTGTACAAGGCACTATACCACTTGTCGATTATAGCCGACTGTGGCTTATTGTTCCGCTTACCGAATATTTGAACATAGAGTCACATCTATATTAATCAAAATCAAGTGCCACATGTCGAGCTCTTCACTTGAGAACGACTCTTTGTTTTTATGATCTAAGGGCTCAACCGGTTTGGTTGATTTATTTTTTGTTGTGTTCGTAATTGGCAGGACAAGGTTTGTAAAAAAAAAGCTATCCACGGGTGTTCACTCAAGCGGACCAAGTCGTGAGTATGCCACTAGTGTATCATAGTAAGCGTTGCATAGAAATAGTTGCTAATTACCGAATACTTGTAATAGCCGATGCAGTCTCGTGATATTCGTAAAAAAGTTTAGCGGAAAGCATCAGTATAATGTATCCGTACATAAAATGTTTTTGTTTTGTTTATATAATTTTAATGCAAATTTTGTTGCAAAACAAATTACAAAAACACAAATGTTGAAAAAATTTGAAAGCATCAGTATAATGTATCCGTACATAAAATGTTTTTGTTTTGATTATATAATTTTAATGCAAATTTTGTTGCAAAACAAATTACAAAAACACAAATGTTGAAAAAATTTGAAAATCCTGCTCGTGGATTTTTTTTCAACATTTGTGTTTTTGTTATCCGAACATACTTCTTAGTAATCGGGGATTCCCTCAAACCAAAACAATCATCGAAAAGTTTTGGCGTAAAGACACAGTAAGTAATCTAATTAAATTTCGCTTAGCACTCGGCATTGTAGAACTATAAAGAAAAAAGAAAACCAAGTAATAACAAAGTGTCGCTCACCGATATTAATTGATAAGAATGATTCATCATCGCAATGAGCAGGTTCAGCAGCACAATGACGTTGATGACGGCGTAGGTGCCGAACATGAGCATGCCCCAGAAGCGCGTGAAGATCTTGATGCCGTCCAGCTCGAAAGAGTCCAGGTCTACCAGCCCGAAGGCTGCCCAGAAAAGGGTCTGCATTGTCTCGAATAGGCTGCAATAGAAAATTTATAGGTATTTATTATTGCAATTACGGTGTCTAGATATATTTTATATTATTTTATATATCTAGACAAGGAAGTAGAATGGCTTTCATCTTCCCCAATAGTAGGTGACGTTAGGTTAAAGACGGAATCTCACTTCACCTGGAACCCTCTCATTTCTTTTCATATAACCACGTTCCTGTCTGATTTCTTTGGGCCCCGTGACGTTTGGGGGCCCCTCAGTCAGAGAAAAAAGGTTTTTTTTTGCTAAGCCTAGAAGATAGGGGGGCCCCGAACCATGCAGTGCCTAGGGGCATACATGACTTAATCCGGCTGTGGTAGGAAGGCCACAGTGGTGGTGATTGTTAACTGTTAAGAAATGATATGAACAGTCTACTTACTTGGCGAATCGCCTCCAGACGATGCAAGCGTCGGGGTCAGGCAACGTGCCGTTCGGTGCCGGGATCGTCGACCCAGTAGTGCACCGTTTCTTCTCCATGTCGGCGTAGTACCACAACAGTTGATTGAGACCTACAGAAAAAAGCTTTGAACAGTTCTAACGGTTCATCCTCTGGTTCTCTCTTAAATACAAAAGAGTTGATATATCCTTGCCATATAAAGCCACTTCGTCGTCGTCCAATGAGAAGAAGAATGCCGACCGTAGTTAGGTCAATACTCTAACGCATAAAAATATACTTGTTAGTGTATTGTTTAGTGTACGAAAAATAACGAAAGAAAATTGTACAAAAGTTTAATGGGCCTCCCTCAAGGGTTTCCACAACGACCTTTTTCGTGCTGCTCGCATCCAGCGCCTACACTGCGCCTTCGCGTGCGAAATACCCCAAACATAGCCCTCTATTTACAATCAAAATAAGCTAATACTACTGCTACTATGAGTATGACAAGGATGCAAATCTTAATTGTTATTATATCAATACCAAGATACAAAGGAACTCACCACAAGAGAAAGCGAATATAACTAAAATGTCCAATACAAAGAACTTCAATATATCCAGGACCATTCGGCTGAGGGACACCTGCAGCGGTCCCAGGTGAGGGTTGACACTGAAGATGTAGACTAGCTTGAGGCTGCTGAAGATGTTGGCGGCGGAGAAGAGTCCCTCGGACAGCAGCATGGGGTCCCACGCGTCCCACTTCTCGCGCGGCTGGTTCCATTGCAAGCCCTGCGCCATCTCACGACGGACCTGCACATGGAATTGATGGTAGAAACAACTCGGTGTAGTAGTGTTGATATTATAATTATCTAGTGATTAAGGTCACCGCTTTCAGACACAGAGGACCCGGGTTCGATTCCATGATTGAGCTCGGTTTGAAGTAGGGCCTGTCTTAAGTCCATCTCGCTCGCTACCACTTATCTTAATATTTAGCCATAAAACTAGTGTTAACAGCATTGTTGTATTCCAACAGTTAGAGATAAAATAGCAATTGTTCCTCGGTAGTTGAGAGCTTCGGGTGACTCGTTTCTTTGTCGCACTTCCAAGAGCGAATAGTCTACCAGCACACGTTTTCCCTCCTTCCTATGACATGGGGTCCTTCAAACGAGGCGTAAAGAGGCACCTTGTGGGCCGGCGCAGGGTGAGGGTGACTGATGCTGCGTTGTTTTCACGCTGCACCAGTTGTCCTTGCGTCTGGACTCCATTTCCACTTAACATCAGGTGGAGTGGAGTCATTTGTCGAGCTACGTATAAAAAAAAGCTCCTGGTGAAAGGCGCTTCTATTTTCGCCTTTATCATCACTTATCATCACGTGAGATGAAGGTCATGCCGGTGCTTACCCGTAGGTAAGGAAAAACAAGATAAAAAACCAGATGCGGGATTCGAATCCGCACACCATGACATGCCGGATCAGGTGCACTATAACTGCTATCGTGGCTCTATCCAACTCGCCGAAATTAATCAACACTATCTACTCTTACTCATTAACCCAAAGGAGTTCTATTCAAATTTTTCAATTTGTAATTTGTTCGCAACAAAATTTGCGTAAAATTATACATATATAACCATATTTAAAAACATAACTTCAATCGACCTCTTGTTGTCTGGGCTCTTCTAATTAAGCTGCAGAGACATTATTTATTTTACCAGTCAAGTTTTCAAATGCTTAAATTACGCTCTTTTAGTGTTGTTTCATTAATGTTTCAAGATGAGAATTATACTGGTTTATATTTAGGTGCCAGATTAAATATCAAAAAGACACAGAAATATAATTTAATAATCTGCGGTGGGTACCTGGAAGTGCGAGACGATCCTCAGCGCGACGGTGGCGACGTACAGCGAGTTGGTGACAAAGTCGATGACGTTCCACATGTCGTGCACGTACTCGCGCAGCCCCATATCCCACAGCTGCTTCACCTCGCTCCAGATCAGACCTGCACAGAAATTTAAGCCTCTTAACAAAACTTACATTTTATTTATGGTCGGGAAGTTATATCAGTTGTCCCTACGGGAAAGGGGCGTGATTATATGTATGTATGTAAGTTATATCTGTTTGAATTTTCGTTAAGTAACCAATGCGCAGAAAAAAAATTTGTCAAGTAAGTAGCCGTTTGCCATTGCCCGTAATGAATTATTCCTTTGTTTACCGTTTCTTTCCTTTATTACTTTCGGGACGTGAAGCCTATTTAACAAATGCATTAGCCGCAAATGAACAACAACAAATCAATCAATCTGTTTAATCGAAGCAGCGCCATCTATTAAAACATTAAATAATGGAGAGGCTTCAGTCAATTCTTGATCGAAGTGGAAAGGTGTCTATTTAGATATTAGGCCATATTTTGCTGGGGCCTACCGAGGTTCTCCTTTCCTAGTAACTACCATAAGTATGGCAACGTCTTTGCGAGCGAAGACCCTGAAGTCTTCTAGTTCCGAATGTTATACCCCAGGAATCCCATTATTTTTTGTACCCAGTTACAGTTGCACACTAAGTGCTAGGTACATTAGGCTTCTGTTTTCTCTGCTCATGACCTACACTGAAGAGCTGGATGGCGCAGTGGCAAACGCGGCCAGTCTGCGAGTGCTGAGGTTAAGCAACTTTCGCAAAGGCCGGTCATCGGATGAGTGACCAAAAAAGTATCATCTCGAGCTCCACCGTGCTTAAAGTAAAGCCGTTGGTCCCGACTGCATTAGCAGTCGTTAACAACCACCAATCCGCACTGGGCCCGCTTAGTGGTTTATTGCCCGTTCTCCCTATCTATCTATAGGGAAGGCTCGTGCCCCAGCAGCGGGGATATAAAAATGAGCTAATGATGACCTATACTACCTATTTGTTAATAAATAAGATGGTTGGTACGCACCGCTGACCCAGGCGAGGATGAGCCACTCGACCAGCGAGGGCGGCGCCCCACGGCGCGACAGCGGCTCGCTGTGCGGCGCGCCCCACAGCAGCCCGCCCGCCGCCGTCTCGATCCGCTGTGACGCCAGAATCAGGAGGACTGGAAACCATAGTTACATAGTTACTTAATCTCTCAATCTTTTCTGGTTGTTTAAGGCAATTCCTCAATAGGTAGGTAGTGACAAACAATACATACATAGTTATTAGACGACCTCCTTAGTCGAGTGGTTTGTACACCGGTTTTCATGGCGTCGCTATCTCTGAGGTCCCGGGTTCGATACCCGGTCGGGTCAATTAAGAAATTATTGTTTTTCTAAATTGTCTCGGGTCAGGGTGTTTTTATGTATAATAAGTATGTATTTAAATATGTTTATCCGTTGTCTAGTAACCATTTAACGAGTTTCATAACGAAGCTTCTCTTGGGCTAGATAAGTGAGTGTAGGAAAGTTAATTTATTTAGTTATTTAATATCTCAATCTTTTCTGGTTATCTAGAAGTTCGTCATTAGTGAGGAGTTAGAGTGAAGTGCGGTTCCACCGGCGCCGTCGACCTTTTATCATTACTATCGAGTGAGAATAGTGAGATAAAGGATTGTCTCATTCGTTATGAAATTATTATTAATTCATGTGTTTAAATAGTATATAGTGAGTATGTTTGCTATATTGCGCCTGGTTTTTAGCTATCTCTGCAAGTAGATGGTAATGCGTTTTAGTGGGTTATGTCTCCCTGTCGCCCCGTCCAACTTCTCGGAGTTGGGCGGGGCGCAGAGGTAAGAGAGAGAGAGATAACTCACAGGTTTCCCTAGATCAGCGACTATGCATTGCATGCATTTTTTTTAAAGTAGGTAGGTAGGTACTTTTGCTGTTTGGACCAAAAAAGCGGGCTTAGTTTTTAATAAAATTATAAATAGTTAGATGAGACAACGTGTATTTGCCCCTATTACTATGTGATGCAAAGCTGTTCTTCATTGACTTGTATCTTACGACTCACATAGGAACATGAAGTAGCTGGCCGAGTGGCAGAGGAACTTGATGAATGGTTTGCGCAGCGTGCGGCCGGCGGCGGAGTGCGGCGCGGCGACGTACGCCAGCGCGTACAGCGGGAACATGGCGCCGATGCGCACCATCTCCACCGCCTGCAGCAGCATGTTCTTGCGCCGGAAGCCAGGCACGCTCTCGTACCAGATCGACGCCAGCAGTTGCTGCACGTTTGGGTGTGCAACGAACTGTCACACAAAACGTAGGAGTCTTAATCACAGAATAATTAATACTAAATATATACATAACGATTACTATTACTAATAGCTTAGGTAAGCAAATAAATGAAACATTTTCTATTAGTCCAAAATACTCGCAATTATGATACGTGGAGATGAAACACGGCTGTCTCAATATCACATAAAAGTACAAAAAATAAAATAAAATAGCGGAATCAACACTACATAATATTATTTCAATTAAATTTTTTGTACCATGAATTTTCGCAAAATAACGCCTGATTCCATTAATTATCATACAAAAGTATTGAAGAAATAAAAATAAATAAAGCCGCTTTGTGAGCAATTGGAACAAAGAAGTTGGCAGTGGGTGCATGCGTTATATTATCGCAAAACCAAACATAGTATTGATTAATCTGCCTAAAAATATTTAAGGCTATGTGCTAAATATTTTAAGCTATAACGATAATGTGGAATCCAATACCTTCTTTTGTCGTAACTTGATGGCCAGTTTGAGCCGGGAGAGACGCATGCGCTCTGGCGCGCCGGGCTCGGGCGGCGGTGCCTGCGGCGCGCCCGTCTCGTGGTTGAGCAGCACCTGCAGCTCGTTTGACGTGCGCGTGTGGTCCAACAGTGCCGTGGCAAACTCCTGGCACTGCGCGCGCAGCTCCTGGTACTCCGTCTTGAACTCGTGCTCCAGCGCCGACAGCCGCCGCAGCTCCCACGATAGCTCGAACGCCGTGAGAATGGGGTCTTTAGACGACAGCGCGATGAGGGACGGGGAGGCAAGCGCGCGGTAAGCGTTGATCCTGGAGCGCGAGTGGCGCAAGGAGTCCTCGCTGCGCGAGTGCACGCAGTCGTCGCAGCCGCAGCGCACGTCGTGCGGCACCGGCAGCGACGCGCCGCGGTCCAGCAGCAGCTTGATGATCTCGTAGCTGTCCCGGTGCGCCGCCAGGATCAGGGGTGTTATGTCTGGCGTGAACGTCGCCGTCTCCGGCGGGAGGGCTTCCCAACTCTGAAATTAAACATCATTCACCGGCGGGCGGTCGGTCACATTGCTCGGTATTGCAAAAATTATTGATTTGAACCACACGGAGTCAACTGTCAAAGCAATCCACTATAAGCCGAGCTTAGTAATACCGAAAGTCAGAAATCGTTTCGGTCCATTAGGTTTGTCTTAATTTTTGAAAAAGATATAGATCAAGTTGCGCTTTATTCATATAAAACAAGATATTGCTGGTTCAGTGGATCGCCTTTAGAGTCGTGTCCGCGCGGAGTGCGTTGCCGTACATGGGGTTCGCCGGGCTTCTGCGCGCGCTCCTCATGGTCCAGCAGCGCCTCGACAGCTTCGACGAACTCCTCGGAGATGGCGTGCAGCAGCGCGTCCCGCGTCTCCACGCCGAACTCCAGCAGCAGCTCCACCATCTCCAGGTTCTCGTTGTCGATGGCCATGAGCAGCGCGCTGCGCCCCAGCGGGTCCACGCAGTCCACGTTCACGTGGCTGCAGTCCCGCGCGCGCTGCAGCACGCGCCGCGTGCCCGCCACGTCGCCGCGCTCCACGCCCAGAAGGTACTTCTTCTCCTCCAGCGATAGCACGGCCATCTCCTGGTGCGGCCGCACCACGTTCTCCTCCTCTGTCATGCCATGGATGCTGTGTCTCTGTGTATCGTGTTTTATTACATTTTTATGAAACTCTACAAGCCGCTGTTTAGTTGATCTAAGGAATACAACCCTAAAAGCTGTAAGTACCCTTTGCTAATTTACTAATAAAGTTGCAAACGATATAAATAAACATGAGATTTCTAACAAGCGATACTAAAGTACAACTGCTTTGCGTCCATAAAAACATGATAGGTACAAAATAACAATATGACAATTTCTCTACAAACAAAGTAACGTACGACACCCATATAAAGAGCAAGGCGTCTCGTTATGATGGAATACCCACGATAAAGTGTGAAGTAGGTCACTTGTTGATAGGAGAGAACGGTTGACAGGTTAAGGCGTCGTGGGGATTGTCGGCAGCGAGTCGTCGTGCCGCGCGGCGGCGAGGTGGCGGCGAGGCGGCGGCGCGGCGTGGCGGCGGCGCGCGGCGTGACGGTGACGTGCCGCCGGCTGGCGAGTCGCGGACGTGCCGCGGCCGCGCCGCCCACACCCGCCACGACTCATTATGGAAATGGGTCGCGGAGGCCGCCCGCCGAGGGCGCGTCCGCTACTATGGGCTATCGGTTGTTGCAATAACTTTATCATTGTTATTGTATCGCTCCCGTTATTAACACGCGGCATATGCGAAGTGGACGAGCAACAAGAAACATAATGCTGGTCTCGGGGCACCCGTGCCGGCGCGGTGTGTTCGTCTCGACACCATCGATTTGTAAACATCGATTTTGCTGCAGTGCTTATTTCCTTGATTGTAAATGCTTACACAATACGAACTCTAATTTAAGGCCAGCGAAAAATTTTTGCTAAGTGCTGGGGGGATTATGATGTTAAAACGAACACGTGCATGAAACGTAAACAATGCTAACATTCGGTACGGTTCTAACCGTCCAAGTTCTGGGGTTCTCAATTAACCTCTTTAAAAACATTTTTTTTTTTTGGAGAGAGATTGCTGATTGCCGCTGCGGCATTTTCAGCTTCACCGGGCTTTTTGGAGGCGGCGAGGAACGTAAAGGGTCCCTCAAGCCGTGTGAAACGAATCACCTTCAGAGGTTATCTAGAGGGAACGGCATCGCGCACAAGTGCGCGTCCCCGTGCCCTACTAGATTCTCCGAAGGGTTCGGATCGGATCGGGGAGCGGAGCAACCCGAGGGCGCCTCTAAAGGCACGGACCTCGGCTCGGGTTGACCGGGCCGTGGAGGAGGAGAGAACCGCCCAGGTACATATCTGTACCTGGTGTAGAGCGAGTGTGAACCGGTTCTTCGTACCCTTGTTCTACGAGTACGGTGTCTTGGGCCTAAACTGGTGTGCATGTTTAGTGTATTCTGTAAATGTGTGCTGTCATTTAGAGGATCGGGCGAGGAGTCTTTAAAAACAGCTCTAACATTTATTGAGACGCTTGTCCGCCTGCCACAGTAATTTTTCGTCGGAAACTAACGTCATACCTGGTCATACCCACAGAACAGTTATGGTCATACCTACATACCATACATACGAAAATATTTGTTTGCACTTTTGCTGCCCTCACTTAAATATTGCAACAGCTAATATTAGTGGAATACGAAGAGAGAGAAAAAATCAATACAAATTCTCGTTTACGTTAACGTGATCGAATGGCAAATCAAACTCGCAAGAGGCACTCGGCACACTCTATTATAAAAAGAAAAGTCGATTTTAGATTAATATTCATTTGATGCCTGACTGTTAGGGGCGTCGACCCCGCCAAGAAGCTATGGAGAGCCGTTTCATAATTTCCCACGAGGACAGTCATGGACTTGTACCACGTGACCCATTACCATTACAGCGATCAGACGTCTTACATCACCCACCCACGCCGCCCGACACGCAGACAGTGCCCGCACTTAGCGCTCGCAAGTTAACCAAACCTTAATTGAAGTGTGCAGCTGATATAGCCAGTATCAAAATTTTTGTAATCACGTGCTACGATTTGAACTTTATTTTTGTAATTTTTTCCCTTTCTTTTTAAAGTTTGAGTAGCTTTTTAAATAGTTTCCCACGCGTTCCCACTATTAAGTCATACTTAAGTCTTTAATCGCCGTGGTGGTCACCGGTGACCGACAAACAATAAATTTTCTATTGTGTCTGGTTTTGCGGCAGTTAGCGTGAATAAAATCCTTAGACTTTCAAAAATTAGGCAAAGTAAAAATTTACATCGTCCATCTGCGTATGCGCCGACAACAAGGCTGCTACGGTTAACAGATTTTTCTCGTAACATTTGCTACGAAATTTGTTTCCTGTCTCACTATTTACTGTTATTTGTTTAATTTAAGTACTTTTTTTATGTATGCTCGTTTTCGAGGATACATATTCTTGAAATTAGGCTATCTGCTACTAGATAAAGTAGTAGGAGTAAAACTAAACTTTTAAATTAGAATTTTGAAAGGGTAACATATCATGACCTTTCTGTGCATATTTTTAATTATACGAAATCGGTTTGACCACGTGTTTTAAATATAAAATTGTTATTCTTACATAATTATGTTAGAACATAAACTTAATTGTCGTAAGTTTAAGAGAGAAGTACCTAGCCTATTATAGATTGAAGTAACTTTTTCCCTATTATAACTTAGGCGCTTCGCAGACAGAGCTAATTTGATTTCCGATTGCGACAACAGGCAACTTGCAACTAGCTGTTACCACACAAACCTAAAGAAACCGGCAGATATTACAACTCTACTGCGAGTTTCTATGATCGCCAACAGTTTTCAGTTGTTGCAATCGATTATTGAATTAGTTTAAATTGCCGCAGATTTTTATTTTCAATGTCAAAATAGTCACACATTGCTTTTAATTATACGAATATGGGGCACGAGAATAAGAGTCACTGATTATATACTACTCAAAACAAAATAAGGGCCACGAGGTATTTTGTCTGTACCATGAAAATAATAAAACCAATATTAATTTTTTTGTCTCCATAACGAAAACTAATGTTGTTTTTACCGTGTGTAGACCAATAAATTTATTCCAATAATAATGATTAAAAAGTTTATTTGCTTTTGAAAGAAAAAACACATTTAAGGTTAAAAATAAAAACAATGTAAAGTTACTGAAAACAAAAGAAAATACTCCATGCTCATCTTTTAGTAACGGGTATGCCCCCCTCGTTTCGTTACGCACTCCTGAAGCCTGGAGTGCATGCTCTCAATCAAATGCCTGACATTTTCCATTGGAATCTCTTCCCAGGCCCTTTTAACAGCGTTGATGAGTTGCTGTTGGTTGTGGATTTCCTGATCACCGTCTCTAACTCTTCGTTTCAACTGATCCCACATGTGCTCTATTGGATTTAAGTCCGGACTGTTCGCCGGCCACGGCAAGACTTGAATTTGAGACGCTTCCAGTACAAACCGAGTCGCTTGAGCCGTGTGTGCACGAGCATTGTCTTGCATCAAGATGAATCCAGGACCCGCTCGCTGGGCAAATGGGATCACATGTGGTCTGACGACTTCCTCAATATACCGCTGAGCAGTAACAGTACCCTCATTTAAAATAGCGAGCTCAGTTTTGCCGCGTAAGCTTATCCCGCCCCAAATCATTACATTTGAACCACCAAAACGATCGACTTCATGGATGCAGGCTTCTGAAAATCTCTCGCCGCGTCTTCTCCATACTCTAATACGCCGATCGTCGTTAAAAAATTTAACTTTGCATTCGTCTGTGAAGAGCACCATGCCCCATTGGTTTATGTCCCAGTCCAAATGTTGACGGGAAAATCTTAAACGATTTGCACGATGATTTCTGGTTAATGGAATACGGACAACTCGCCTTCTTGATGCCTGCTGGTCTTCATGCAATCGATTACGAATAGTTTGGTCACTGACACGAGTACCCGTTGTGAGCCGTAAACGATTTTGCAGCTTGCGGGCCGTCGTTGTGCGATCTCGGCGCGCACTTAATCGAATGTAACGATCCTCTTGAGCTGTTGTAATGCGAACTCTGCCTGAACCAGGTCTTCTTCTAACACTGCCGGTCTCTTGGAAACGATTCCATAGATTTTGAATAGCTCTTCGAGAAAATCCCAATTGCAAACCCACAGATCGCTGCGAATGACCTTCTTCAATCATTGTAACGGCTCTGGTTGCTGTCAGCGAGTCCATATGACGCCTGCGTGCTTGTGGCATATTGCAAAAGATGTTTCTGACTCGAGATATCAATGAACTCTGATAATTTCTAATAAACCAAGAAGCTAAGGAAAGCAAAACGTCAAAGAAAATGGAATCAAAATTTTCAAAAATAATTTTAAATCAAATTTTATTTAAAATTGTTGCCAGCATTAGATGAATACTACAATATTAAAAAGTTTAGGTATCAAAGAGTTTGTATACTCAATATTTTACTACTTTCAATATGTAAATGTTTAATAATTTACACCAAAATAAAAAAATACCTCGTGGCCCTTATTTTGTTTTGAGTAGTATATAATTTCAAAGCGTCAGACTGTGCGAATTATTGTCTAGATTTCATCAATCGCACCTTAATTATGTTGTTTACTCTTAAAACAGAGATTTATTTACAGATCGCCTGTTTTTATGATTACCAGAAGGTTGAAGTAGTTGCTCTCTATAAGTTACTACAAATGTATAAATAGGTACACGGAATGACTGCAATAAATATCTCCGCTCAGTAGTAAATAAGTAATGTGCTGCACCCGCAGTAATTGCCGCAGGTAAATTTTGCGGGCGAGAACCGACTTTTCATTCCCTACCACAGTGCATCTATTTTCTCTCGGCAAACTTCGTGATTCGGGATTATATAGAGTTGCTACTACTCCTTTTACTTATTATCAATTTATTTTAGAATCAGGGAAAATATTATTGTGTCTTAGATCATAAGTATTGGTGTCATCTTACGTAATTGATTATCGATTTACAGTGTAACAGCTTTATATAGTTACACGAAAAATCAAAACAAAACAACAATAAAGTACGCCTGTTATGAATTCAAATTACGAGTATTACACATAATAAATCTAATAATTAACGAACATAGAAATTAATATTCGGAAACGCGATGATTATCTACCAAAAGCGAGAGATATTAAAATGGAATAGAAGCACTGTAAGTAATTAATACTAACCGAAGATTGTCAATTGTCATGGTATGGGTGATTTGCAAAAGTGAGCTACATCGGAGGCAGTAAGGTCTACCTCAAAATATTTATGAGGTGACTAATAGTTTCGCAGTTTGCAACTGTCTTGTGTTTAGTTACACATTATGATCTCGAAGGTTTTACCAAACAACTGCTTCAATACTCAAATATAATGCTCAAATATTTATGCGGTACAAAAAATTAGTCTAGCTATTCAAAGGGGGAATGCTGCCAGTATCTTCGGAACCTTGCCTAAAGGGACTCCATTTAATAATATATTTTAGATAGTTATTATATTATATTTTTTTTTTCAAGAAATAGCTTATTAGATTAACAAATTGTATTTCTTTAAATACGATATTATTATTCATAAATTTGTAATGTCACTTTTTTTTTAATTATTAATTTATTCATGATCATGGATACTAGTCCTTCAGTCGAAAACTTAATTTATGCGTTTTCCTCCTGTCTTGTTTCTTATATGATGCGGTACTACAACATATTATGGGTTGCTGAAAATTAAATTGGGGTGATGCTACGAGACTACTACAGGTCTCTCCTCCAAGCATCACCCTTTGACTTGACTAGTTGTCTCAACTGCCTTACGCAGTCTGAGTCTTACCTACTAGGTACCAGTTTATGAGCGAAAGAGGCTGCAAGAGATCTCTTATAGAGATAAGCTCACCTTCGTAACATACATTTTATTTACGCACAATAAAGGATTCATGATAATTAGTGAATGTTCATACATTGATCTTGGTCACGCGCTGAATGGCTAGCGCAGTGTCACGCGGCGTCTGTTAACGAGCTATACTCCGTCCTCTCTCATAATAAAGCCTTTATACATTTTATCACCACGACACACTACGTGAGTTTACGTGACATAACACCCTTTTTTCCAAGTCCCTTTTTTACGGTATGCTCCGCTGTTATTCGATTAATTCCATCCGTCGTCCATAATTTTGTTAATGTTTCTTAATTTTCACATTTGCTTCAAACTATGTTTAAAAGTTATATTTTCTGTTTTTAACACATAAAAAAAATGAAAATTTTAAGTAAAAACTTAGTATGAGATTAAGATCGATGGTCCGATTTGATACCTCTTTTAATATAGATGTGGTTTTACCTTTGAAATAATTGATTGATAGAGTGAAGGTTGTATTTTCTATAAATTAACTATATGGCCATCTATTATTAAAAAAAGATTTTATAATTAGCTAAAGTTTCAATGTAATCATTAGCTCCTTATTTTACTCACATATTATTATAGTGAGTAAAATGGCTGTGACAAACGGAAAGCAAACGAACATGACGAATAAGGTTTGCTACGAAATCCTACAGCGTAAGGTCATGTTTATGTATGTTATATCATCGTACCTTAATTTTGTTGTCGAGCGGACGCGGCTCAGGTGCCAGCAGTGACCCCAGTTCCACGCGGCAGGTGGAGGGGCGGCGCGCATCCAGGTCACCGTGGCCCAGGCCTGCGCCCAGGCTGGCGCCCAGGCCACCGCCCAGGCCACCGCCCATGCCACCACCCATGCCGCCTCCGCCTCCGCCGCCGCCGCTGCCAGCGGACATGTCGGAGCCGCCACTATCTGCACACACAGCTGGTTCACCGGCGGCCGCGCCCCACCGGCCGGCGCAGCCGCCGCTTGGTTCGCTTGTACGCTCGCGCCCGACGCCGACGGGGTAGCTTTCGGCGTGGCGCCGTAGTCGAGTGTTATATTTAGCGTCGGCGCCGCGCGCGTGGTCGAGGCAGGACACTCACCGGCGCCGTCGCCGCCGCGCGCGCCATCCCGCGCCCGCTCCGTGAACTGCAACAAAGCGGGTGGTGAGGAGCGGCGCGGCGGGCCCGAGGCGACGCGGGCGGCGCTGGCGGCGGCACGCACCTGCACGCGGCGCGCGCGGCGGGCGGCGATCTGCCGCGAGTGCCGGCGCAGCGCCTCCAGCGTGAGCTCCCGCGCCCCGCTGCCGACGCTCCGCCCGGCGCCCGCCCTGCAACGTGCACCAGTTCAAAGCTCTTTATTTATCGCTCCTGAATCGTAAAAATGTTCATGAATGCCTCTGGGCTGTCTTATAGACAGCTCGTCGTTAGGCAAAGCTGCGTCTCAATTTTTACACTCTTAAGTACCTATCTAGGCAAAACGTGCCTGCGGGAGTTATAAAGATCTACGTGAAATAAGACAAAGTGTTAAAAAAATTTATGACATGCCGGGTCAGGTGCAACACCAACTACGCTATGTCAACACTTTGTCTTTTTTCACATTGTAATTTGTTTGCAACAATATTTGCGTAAAATTATATGTCAATAATGATAAAGATCTAGGCAAAACTGATAAGTAACTGTTTTGACGAATTCAACTCGAGCTTCCCAGCGCGTGTCACTTAAATTTGTCAGGGTAAGTATATTCAAAGACTTTTTATCGGTGATCAGGACCTACTGATTCCGACTAAGTAAATGATGGCCATTGCAATAATAATAGTAGTTACATGTTTTCTTTTTATAAATTTCATTTTGTATTTGTAATTAGGTAACCAAAATTAATTAGAATGTATGGTCTTCCTACATTTTTATGAAGTGAAAATTAAAGTGATTTTTTACATTGTCTGCCATTTGACAGTTTACTACTTATAACATGAAAAATATTCAATGAGGTTTGTTATCATCGTTGTACTTGTACTTATGAAGAGGTTTCATTTGTAACAAGTAGGAGTAGGATGACCATGATTTTAATATTCATAGTTATTAACTTTACTTCCCAGACAAAAAAAATAAAAATGGAAGCTGACATATAAGTTTTATTAATATTGCAATGGCCATCATTTATTTTGTCGGAATCAGTAGGCCCTGATCACCGATAAAAAGTCTTCGTGTAATGAAATTCATTTCTAAATGATTGGTAAAAATTTTAAATCTATTTACTAATCCTGCATGTTGCAAATAAACAGGCATTTATTTTTGTTGGAAGTAAAACTTTGATTTGTATTATGGACGGATCGATTCGGGAATCGATTATCGATCTTCAATTTGTTTAGTGGCATAATGGCCCCATCACTAGTTGCTTTTTTTTCTACCTACTTGTTTCGGGAAAACATTTATGGCGGGTTGATATTGTATCGTGTGTGAATAATTAAATAGATTTGAAGTAGTAATAAGGGCATTTGGAGCCGCGTCCAATTAAGTGTACTGTGCTATCTGGGTTTTGTGTGTGTGTAACGAATCGCATCGGGAGCGAAATTCGACATTCCATAGTCGAATGTTGGCGTCTTCGCTGCTGGAGAAAACAGGTATTTCCTCGGGGGAAAGTGCACTTCGGGATAGGTTGGGTGTGATTAGGGAGCTCAGGAGGACCCGGCCTTGGATTCAGGCCCATACGGACATTTGGAGCCCGTAGAACCGGACGGGGATAGCATAGACTGTAAGTGAATTTTTAGTTATAACCTAATTTTAAGTGGTAGCAGATGTAATAGTAATTACTGCACAAGCCTGAGTAGTAATACGAAACATTTTTGGTAGCAGAGCGTGGTTAATACCGAACCTCTAGGTTAATCGGTGTAATCTTGTGTATTTTGTTAGTTCGTAATTAGGTTAAGTTCATTTCGTGTAAAATCGCACTTCCGGTACAGGTGCGGTTAAGTTGTAAGGTTGGTAGTACCGTTGTATTTGGGCTGGGACATTTCTCGGTACGTTAATTGATATTCAATTAAAAGTATCGATTAAAATAATCGATTCCGGGTTTTTTATTTATTCGATTTTTTAATTTTGTGTTTAGGTTTGTTTTAGTTTTAAATATATTTGATATTAACATGACATCGTCACGACAGGAGTTGGCTCAGCAGCTCCGGTGGTTCACCGGGCTGCTTGGGTTAATCGATCGGCCTAACCGGGAGGACGCTTTGGAGGCGCGTTCTAAGGAAATGCAGGCTCGTTTTTTGTTGGCCGAGCGGTCGGTAACCGCCTTGTTGTCAACGGACCCGGTCGGGGAGAAGGAGGTAGAACTCCATACGCAGTATGTCAAGGACCTGGAGCACATCCAAGACATATACGATGAGGTCCTTCAGCGGGTTAAGGACTTCGAGCGATTGCGGGAGGGGAAGCCTATCGCGCGCCCCGCTTCGCTCCACACCCCTGGACCCAGCGCCATGATTGGGTGCCCTGGAGGTCCCGCATTTCACCGGATGTATGCGGGACTGGGCTGGATTCCGGAACATGTTTGTGGCCTTGGTAGATACTCGGAAGGATTTCACCAAGGCCGAAAAGCTGGCATATCTCCGTTCCTTCCTAGACGGAGAACCCAGACAGCTCGTACAGCATCTGGAGCTGCAGGATGCGAGCTATGATACCGCAATGCAGCTGCTGGAGAGGCGGTACCAAAAACCGCGTCTACAGGCGGACGCGCACGTGACGCACCTGCTGGGCCTGCCGAAGGTCAACCACAGGGCACATCTGAGGGCGCAGCTAATCACCCCCTCACAGTATCCTTAAACGGGTTACGGACGCTCGGACTGCCCGTGGGCCAGTGGTCCTTTCTGCTTCTGCACATCGTCCTGGCAAAGTTGTCGCAGGAGATGAGGGACGAGTTCGAGCGGCAGCGACTGGTCAACAAGGAGCTCAGCAACGTCCTGCCTACTCTGGAAGAACTTCTGGAGTTCCTGGAAGAAGAGGCTGGCCTGCTGGAAAACCAGCAAGCCACCCAGGAGGCTCCGAGAAGTACGCCGGCCCGCACTTCCGGAGTCTACGGCGCCCAGCCACCACGCACCCCGGGGAAGGGTCGCGGCCGGCTGGTGGCTGCGGCCGCCATCAACCCCGGTTCTGGATGCCGGGTTTGCGGACAGCAGCACCTGGAGCAGCAATGTCCAGGTATTATCGGCATCCCGATAAAGGACCGCCGAAACCTCGTTCGGACACGAGGGTTGTGTTACGCCTGCCTTGGAGGACATCGGTACAACGACTGTCCCCAAGCGAGGCCATGCGATGCGTGCGGCGGACCGCATCATCGATTACTGTGCACCCGTTATGGTGAGGGGTCAGCACCGGCTCGGGAGAGGAGATCTCCCACGGGTGGCGGATTGGGTCCTGGGACAACTCCGCCTCTGGAAAGACGGAGTCCGCCACGACCGCCACACCACACCGCACCATACACCCCGGCTCAGGTAAGTTGGGGACCGCCGGAACGGAGTCAGGTTCTGGCTACAACCGGGCACTCGGCGCGACCAGCACCAGGAGTTGGTGCCACCAGGGGCCACTGGGCACAGGGAGCCCCACCTCCGGACCCAACACCCGGATACTCGTACGCGTATCCTCCGCCGCCGTTACCGGAACAACGACGACCTGAGAACCGTCAACAGTTCTCACCGGTACTGCACGAGTACCCGAGGTTGGAATACCACCCACCCTATCACCGGTATGGTAGGGCAGCTGGATACGCACCACCCCGGATGGTGGCCTGCACGCGTCCGACTTACTGGCCGAGTCATCATGGTTCGACAGGGTCGGCTGCTGGCTCTGACGCGTGACTAGCCTGTGGTCGGGCTACGTCGGAACCGAGGACGGTTCTTTTGCCCATCGCGCAGGTACGCGTTTGGGGACCTAGGGGGGACTTCGTCCGGATACGAGCCCTCCTAGACACTGGGGCACAGGGCTGCTTAATTACTACGAGGGTAGCGAGGCGCCTACGTCTGGAGTGCGCGCCTCCCTCAGCTCCGATTCGGGGAGTCGGAGATACAGAAGTGGGGGGTCTGTCCGGTCAGACCCATATTCTCTTCTCTCCTGTGCATTCCGCTTCGATACAGATTGCGGCAGTCGCGACCGTACTCGACAATCTGCTGGGTTGGCATCCACCGACAGACATTCCGCGGGACGCAATGTCTGACACATCAGGTCTCATGCTGGCAGATCCTCATTTCAAGGAGCCGGCTCCGGTGGACCTCATATTGGGAGCGGATGTACTGGGCTGGATCCTTTTAGGGCCTCAGCGGATTCTGGGCCGCTCTTCGTTGGTAGCTATACCTACCATCTTTGGACACGTTTTAATGGGACCGGTTTTCGACCAGGAGACGCGGGATGTCTCACCTGTCGTCGCTACTACCTCCATCGCTAGGACGATGCAAAAATTCTGGGAACTGGAAGAGCCTCCCATGGTCTCCCGTCTGGATCCGGAGCATGTGGAGTGCGAAACCTTTTATAAGGATCACACACGTCGGATGGCGTCGGGTAGGATCGAAACTCGACTGCCCTTCATCGACTGTCCCCCTCTCTTGGGAAAATCGAGGGCGTTGGCAGAGAAACGACTCTTGTCCACGGAGCGTCGTATGTCTCGCGATCCGGTACTTCGGGAAAAGTATATCGAGTTCATGCGAGAATACGAGGCCTTGGGACATATGTCGCGGGCGACTGTCGACTGGACAACGACAGATCATTTTTTCTTGCCTCACCACGCGGTGTTGAAGGCCTCATCTGGAAAACTGCGGACAGTTTTCGACGGATCGGCACCGTCGTCGACTGGAGTTTCATTGAACCAATGTCTCCATTCTGGTCCGAAGTTACATCGGGACATTGTCGACATCATTTTAAATTTCCGAAGACACCAGGTGGTGATCGGTGCGGACATCCGGATGATGTTCCGCCAAACAGTAATACATCCTGCGGACAGGAGGTTTCAATTAATACTCTGGAGGGAACATACGGAGGATCCCATCACCGTCTACGAGCTCAACACCAACACGTACGGCCTGAAGTCGAGTCCCTTCATTGCCATCCGTTCCCTGCTGGAACTGGCGGAGCAGGAACGGGCTCGCTTTCCCCGGGCAGCCGCTGTACTGACACGGGACGTGTTCGTAGATGATATCTGCACAGGGGCAGCCTCTCTGGAGGAGGCGCTCATCATCAGGAATGAGCTGATCGGACTCCTCGCGGCTGGTGGTTATGAGTTGAGAAAATGGTTATCCAACGAGCCAATGCTTCTGGTTGGGATTCCGGAAGATCACCAACAGAATCCTCAGCTATTCGAGGACGCAGGGGACCCGAACTCTATCGCCGTCTTGGGAATTAAATATCAGCCGGTTCAAGATATTTTCACATTCCAACTGGGCCTGGAAACGTCAAGAGTTTGGTCGAAAAGGACGGTCCTTTCCACCATCGCTCGAATGTTTGATCCAAGTGGATGGATCAGCCCGTGCCTTTTTTTGGCAAAGTGTTTATTACAAACGCTGTGGACACTCGGGGTCTCGTGGGATGAGCCACTGGTAGGGCCTCCCCTCGACACTTGGCTCGCTTTGATATCTACGATCGAGGCGATCAGTCAGGTTGCGTTACCGCGGCGGATCTTGCCGCGGGGCAAATACAGGGCAAGCCTACATGGCTTCTGTGATGCGTCAGAACGAGGGTATGCCGCAGTAGTGTATCTGCGAACGGTGGATTCGAAGGGTCGAGTCACCATCTCCTTGCTTCTGGCTAAAAGCAAGGTGGCACCCCTCAAAACTCGGCTGACAGTCCCGAAGCTGGAACTTTGTGGGGCGCATCTACTGGCCAAACTGTTGTGCCACGTACACAAAGAACTGTCGTTTACGGTGGACATCCGGACTGTCTACGCCTGGTCCGACAGTCGGGTAGCTCTGGCATGGCTACGCGCGGCACCTCACGTACTGGAAACATTTGTGGCCAATCGGGTATCTCAGGTACAGAACTCGGGTATCGAAATTTGTTGGAGGCACGTTCCCGGCACCTGGAATCCTGCCGATTGTGCCTCTCGGGGCTGCACCGCGCCGGAATTGGTGCAGCATGCCCTCTGGTGGGGTCCAGAGTGGTTAAAGGAGGGTGAGTCATCATGGCCGGTCACCATGATCGATGGCTCTCTAGGGCTGCTCCCTGGAATAAAAGTTTTGGCGACAACAAACGAATTAAAGCCAGATCCAAATTGGTTGACGGCTCGATACAGCAAACTGGATAAGCTGCTAGGTGTAACTTGCTGGATCCGGAGATTTATACATAACTGCCGCCATCCAGACAAGAGGCAGTTATCACCCGTGGCGGGTGCTGAGGAACGCAGGAGTTCACTATTGGCCCTGATACGGCTGGTTCAAGCTGACCGGTTCGAGGACGAACTGAAGATTTTGCGCGTCGGTCGCGCAAAGCTCAAGGGAGCGATCTCCCGGCTCAACCCATTTCTGAATACGGATGGACTGTTGCGCGTTGGAGGTCGCCTCAAAAATGCCGACCTGCCCTTCGGTAGCCGTCATCCTCTGTTACTACCCAAAGGAGGACCCTTGGTAGAGCTAGTGGTCTCGGATAGACACCTGAAAAACGCTCACGCGGGTTGTAATGCGTTACTGGCGATACTGCAACGGGAATTTTGGATTTTGTCCTCCCGGAGAGTGGTTCGCAGCATTCTATTTAAGTGTGTGGCTTGTTATCGGGTGAAGGCCTCCACTATGCAGCCGCAGATGGGGGATCTCCCTTCTGACCGGGTTTGTCAGACTACTAGGCCGTTCGACGGGGTCGGTACGGATTTTGCTGGACCCTTTTTGGTTAAAACCACAGCCTATCGTAACACTAGGGTCACGAAGGCGTACTTGTGTGTTTTTGTCTGTCTGGCTACTAAGGCCGTCCACCTGGAAGTGGTTTCGGCTCTCTCTACGGAAGCCTTTGTCGCCGCGCTGGATCGTTTTGTTTCGCGACGAGGTTTACCTTCTCTCATTCGGTCCGACAATGGTACCAACTACAGGGGCACTGCCAACTACTTGAAAGATGTGAACGATTTTCTGGATAAAAATTGTAATAGCATAAGCCAAGCTCTCGCACAGCGGGGAATCACATGGCGATTTAGTGTGCCAGCCTGTCCCCACTGGGGCGGGATATTTGAAGCCGCGGTAAAATCGGCAAAAACCCACTTGCGCCGGGTAGTCGGGGAAACTACCCTCACTTATGAGGAACTTACAACTGTTTTTTGTAAGGTTGAGGCGGTGCTCAACTCGCGTCCGCTTTGTCCACTCTCCTCTGACGCAAATGACATGGAAGTCCTGACCCCTGGTCATTTTTTGGTCGGTCAGCCACTCACTGCCCTGCCTGAGTATCCTTGGAAGGATGAACGCAGACACCGGATGTCTCGTTTTCAAATGATACAACAAATGAGTCAGGACTTGTGGCGTCGTTGGTCACTGGAGTATCTGCATTTGTTGCAGCAGCGTGTAAAGTGGAAAGACCGGACGTCGCCCCCTTCGGAGGGGGATCTGGTTTTATTAAAGGAGGCTAATTTGCCATCGTTAGTTTGGAGGCGAGGTCGCATTTTAAAGTTAATCTGGGGCGCGGACGGGACTCCGCGCGTGGCGCAAGTGTTGGTTGATGGATCGGTGCTAAATCGCGCAGTCGCGACCTTAGCTCGATTACCGGTTGACTAGTTTAAGATTTCAGGCTAGAAAGCGGTACGTCTGCTTTGG
The DNA here is from genome assembly GCA_949315975.1 of Eudonia truncicolella. Taxonomy (NCBI): domain Eukaryota; kingdom Metazoa; phylum Arthropoda; class Insecta; order Lepidoptera; family Crambidae; genus Eudonia; species Eudonia truncicolella. Next base: position 4,177,222 of record OX438829.1, read on the forward strand.
GTGGCGGGATGTTGCAAATAAACAGGCATTTATTTTTGTTGGAAGTAAAACTTTGATTTGTATTATGGACGGATCGATTCGGGAATCGATTATCGATCTTCAATTTGTTTAGTGGCATAATGGCCCCATCACTAGTTGCTTTTTTTTCTACCTACTTGTTTCGGGAAAACATTTATGGCGGGTTGATATTGTATCGTGTGTGAATAATTAAATAGATTTGAAGTAGTAATAAGGGCATTTGGAGCCGCGTTAGTCCAATTAAGTGTACTGTGCTATCTGGGTTTTGTGTGTGTGTAACGAATCGCATCGGGAGCGAAATTCGACATTCCATAGTCGAATGTTGGCGTCTTCGCTGCTGGAGAAAACAGGTATTTCCTCGGGGGAAAGTGCACTTCGGGATAGGTTGGGTGTGATTAGGGAGCTCAGGAGGACCCGGCCTTGGATTCAGGCCCATACGGACATTTGGAGCCCGTAGAACCGGACGGGGATAGCATAGACTGTAAGTGAATTTTTAGTTATAACCTAATTTTAAGTGGTAGCAGATGTAATAGTAATTACTGCACAAGCCTGAGTAGTAATACGAAACACTGCAAATAATTTAAACATTTGTTGTAAAATTCCTAGCAAGGTAACGGATATTTAATATAAATAATTTATTATTAAATATATAATTTCACAGTCACAATACTCGCTTCATTCATTAGATATTATTTGTTCATTCTTGCGGTAAATTGGGTCGGTTATTGGTCATTATTGCGGTAAAAATACCTTAGAGCGACATCAGCTATTGTCCGCCGTATTGAACAAGGTTAAAAAAACTTAAACTTTTTTTTTACTTTATTCACAATAAGATATCAAAATTTTTTACGGTGAAATTAAAAAAAAGTACTTACCTGGAATAGTCAGGAGGTTAACTGGCGATAACTAAATCTTTTTGATGTCGTCTAGCCATTTATTTACTTCACATCTGACCTGAACCACCTAGAAGAGGTGAAATGTAGAATTCAAGCTAAGACTGCTTTTCACAAAATGTCCAAAGTTCAGTGCGATCCCAAATAAAATTTTGTAAAAGACACCGCATTATGAGATGCTACGTTTGTTCTACGCTCTTATATGGCAGAAGAGAGCTGATGTTTACAGTCATGAGACGCAAAGTCGCCTTTTTCGGACACATGCAGAGAGGATTCTTATAAGAGTTCCCACGACTAATCCTTGGAGACAAAATTCCGGGAAAGAGCTCCGGGACATCCGTGACACAAATGGCTGGACGACAAACTATAATCACTTCAGAAAAATATTAATTGGGATTTTCCCGCAAATAGAAGGGCACAATCGCTTCATAGGTGTTGCCCATAGTCTATGGTGTTGCCCGTTATTTTAAGCTCATTCCTTCTACCTACAGGGACATCCCCACTACAAAATGTAAATAGATTTTTAAACGAGACTAAATGGGCGTAAATGTTGCCTACTATCTTAATTTAGTTACCACGCAAATCTATACTTATAATATTATAAAGCTGAAGAGTTTGTTTGTTTGAACGCGTTCATCTCAGGAACTACTGGTTCGAATTGAAAAATTATTTTTGTGTTGGATAGTCCATTTATCGAAAAAGGCTTTAGGCTATATAACATTACGCTGCGACGAATAGGAGCTAATTATCAGAGAAAAATGTTGCAAAAACGGGGAAAATTATCCATATTTGAGGGCTTCCGTTGCGTGCGCTGCGTAAACGGTTCAAGTTACCCAAAAAATATATATGAAAGAATTATTACTCTTTAAATGATCTAAAAAAATTTCCGCGACAGTATATGTCTATCTTTTGAGATTGAGTCATTGTAACCTTTTTTATGATAATCAAATTTGGTCGAAATTAATGCATTATTGCCAATTATTTGCCAAAGAGTTTTATCAATACAACATTATTATTAATCCATATCCAAATAAATGTGTTGTTGATTAAGAGTATTTAATTGTGAATAAAATTGTCCTTAACATCACTTAATTTAAATTAACTTCTTAGAAGATACTACAATTTTAGAATAACTCCGCAACAAAATTCACACGCGCGCATGTAGCGCAAGACAAGACGCTGCGAGGGGGAGGCGGGGCTTGCCGCCCGCCGCATATCTTTACGCAGAAGAACTTTAAAATATATACTTTTAAAAACTTCTTAACCGCGATCATAATAACAGAAATTGACGCGGACGAAGTCGCAGGCAACAGCTAGTAATAAATAAATAATTCGAGGTTAAGTAATTGATAATGTTTTTTTTTTAAAAAGACTTATTGATTTGATGTGAACTTACGAGAATCAGAATAAATCAAAGAAAGAAAGTATATTGCAAGGGCATGGTAAGATTTAGAATGAACGCTGTGCACTACAAATGCAGGCTATTATAACGGCGCGGCGGCATTCCGTCAACAACAAAGGAGTACAAGTTCTAGTACTATTATTTCATCTGTGGGGGCCTAATACGAGTTGCAATTCCTCGCCTGTCGCTCAACGTCTCTTTCGTTCTACACTAGTTAGTGAGCGATACTACATGCGACAAAATGACAGGGCGTGTTTGTTAGATATGCCAAAGATAAATAGTCATACTCACTCCTATAAGATAAGTTTTTAAATGTTAATAATGCTTTTTTTTTAGATAGATAAAAATAGGTATTTATATACTACGCGCGCGCGGCGCCCGCGCCCTGTAGAACCTGGCGATTTGACCTGACCTATTCATTCGATTACGAAAACGAAAATTAGTATGGCATTTTAGCAGCGCCTCCTGGCGACAAACGAGAAGAGTTAAAGTTTCGCCATACAAATTTTCGTTTTCGTTAACGTGATCAAATATCAAAAATAACTCACACTAGGCCCTCTGTACGTATGTTACTGTAGGTATGTTTTGGTTACTTACTACTCGTTTACACATACGTATACGTAATATTATGCAAACCGCGAACGTCAATAATACATCCGATCGTAGTTTCATAGATATTAATCATAATTTATTTACATTTTGCACTTAAACTCGCATGGAAACGCAAACTACGATTTTACTTTCTTTGTCCCTTATTCTGAACTATGTGTTTTTATTCAATAGAAAGCCCGTTGTCCTCATCTCACTTAATGGTAAATGGCAAGGCCAAGGATGGAAACATAATTCTCTTGAAATATCCATGCTATTCTGGCTAAGGTGACAGATAGTGGTTGGGTAGCTAACAAAACGGACTTTCGACAACAATATGGTCGGTATAACGTTACGATCCCTAAAAATTTGGTTGAGCGAAGCGATGGCTAATTTATATGTCATACTCGTGAACGGGTACCGCCTGTGGGGGCTGGTCTGCTCTTGCATACTTGTCTTATTTTTATAATTATTAACTATAGTTAACTTTGTTTTTTTTCTTAGACAGTTTTTTTACTTTTATTAGTACTTCTAACACTTTGTGAAAATTTAAACTGGTAACTAATGTGGTTTTTTTTTCGCTAATTTTTTTACAAGATTTATATATATATATTTTTATACTTAGCACGGCAAATGACTCCACACCACCTGATGCTGAGTAGAAATGGAGTCCAGACGCGAAGACAACTGGTGCAGCGTGAAAACAACGCAGCATCAGTCAACTTCACTCTGCCGGCCCACAAAGTGCTTCTTCACGCCTCGTTTGAAGGACCCCATATCATAGGAAAGAGGGATTATTATTATTATTTTATGTTTTTATTTGTGATGGAAAGTGTCCTTTTATGATAGGGCATTTTTCAATATTTTTAACGCTGTAAGGGAGAAAAGAGCTTGACACTTGATGAGTTTATTGCCGGTTCTTCTCAGTACAAGGTCTCGGAGCCCAAAGTAGACTTACGAACCGATATGGCATAATGACGTTCATAAGAGCTATTTGTAGCCTAAACTAAATAATAGATTACCAATTTAGATTTTTTGAATTTTGAACAATAAGTACAAACATTAGGTAATAAGAATATTTTTTATTCCTACCGGTTTACGATCATGGTAAAACGAGTGCATGGGCGCTCTTACTGTCAATGAGAATTTTGTAAATAATGTTTATTTCTTAATATTCTCACTTCACGTACCTAGTATATCATTTGGATAATTTTCTAGAAATCATCACAATTTTTCATAATAACTTACTACTACTAACGAAATCAAAGTTGTTTGATTGTTGCCGCGTGCAATGGCATACTAGTTATACAATTATCGATCTATAATACATATAATAACTGTCCTGACTGACTGATTCATCATCGCCGAGCCCAAACCTGCTAAAGCTAATTAGATGAAATTTGGACTGTAGGTTAATTGAGCGACGTAACCAGCCACTAAGAAAGGATTTTACGAAAATCACACCCTAAGGGAGTGATAGCGGGTGAAAGTAAAATACATTATTGGTATTTGGCTTTTTGAAAAGAAATAAAGAATGACATGTCTCAGGAATTTTGTTTATTTTCCTTTAAAGAAGAAGAAATCGTTATTTTTAAAGTAATAACTATCAAAATTAATATTTTAATCGATCTATAGATTTTTCAACAAAAATATAGAATGACGTGTTTTAGCATTTTTCGAAAAACCTCCCTCAGAGAGGTGAAATAGGGGTGGAAAGTTTGTAAGGAAATCTGACGTTTTTAAAGTTTAATCCACGGACTGACATGAACGTACAGACGCCTGCACATCAACCTATCCAAATCTGTCAGATTTCTTCAATACATTTTCAACCTTAGGCTTGAGGTATAGAGTTCAAGAAAATTTGACAGTTTATGGTAGGTTGATGTGCAGGCGTGTGTACCTTTAATAAGTTTGGATTTTATTACAAACAATCACATTCATCATTAATGTAAGTATCTGTAAACACTTCATAATTATAACATGGCCATATACCGAAATTCAAGGATTTAACTTTGAAAATGTCAGTTTTCGATACTTCAATCCTTCCTCCCCTCTTTAACTTTTCTATGGGAGGTTTCTCGCAAAATGCTAGAACACGTCATTCTATATTTTTATTGAAAAGTCTTCATAGATAGATTAGATTATACATTTTTGTAGTTCTTACTTTTAAAATAACGATTTCCCCTTTTAACCTCCTTTAAACGAAAATAAACAAAATTCCTAAGACATGTCATTCTTTATTTCTTTCCAAATACCCAAATACCAATTTTCATGTATTTTACTTCAAAACTGACGGACTTTCAAACAAAGTTTTACCCCCTAATTGACCCTTTTACGTATGATTTCCGAAAAATCCTTTCTTAGTGGCTGGTTTTAATCTAATAAGCTTCAGCGGTTCTTCAGTTGCCAGACCCCTATTTTTAATGATGAAAAGGAATAACCGCGTAACACTGTTTGCTGTCAAATACTAGTGACACACCCTATGTGGCTTATTAATAAACAAAGTGTAAGCTTGGAGTTGTTACTACGTGTTTTGTCTCTTTTACTCTAATATGAAATGAAGTTCACATGACGGGAATAAAACACGAAGAAACTACTCCAAAGTGTAAGCTTCACTTTGTTTGTTAATACGGGGGTATCTATGTCATTTATCTATTACGTTATGGTATGGCGGGGTCCATTATCTATATAGTTTCGTTACCACGCTCCGGATTTGGAAAACATTTAACATGATTTTGTATTCTTGCTAGAGGTTACTACTTAAGTACTACTAAGGTATCAAGTTTTCCAATTTCGTCCGAACTTAAACTCAAGGGAACCGCAAGGGGTCGGGCACAGACCGCTGGAAAGCGAAATAATCTAAATAAGCGTATCTACTTTATTTTAAGTCTATTTATTTTGTGCTAAACCAAATTGGCTCTTTTGTTTTATGTGGTAAGGAGTATAGGTAAGCACATTTTTATAGACTACATACAAGCTTTGTTAACAATTCGCCTACGTCAACAACAATGAGAATATTTTACCTACTGGCAAAATGGCACCTCACCTAACATCACACATCACTAGTTCATTATATGTCCCCACTGCCTTAGCACCACGGGGAGAAGGGCCATAGACCACACGCGGGCCTAGAGCGGATTGGTGGTTGTTAACGACTGCTAATGCAGCCGGGTCCAACGGCTTTACGTGCATTCCGAAGCACGGACCGGCCTTTGCGAAAGTTGCTTAACTTCATCAATCGCAGATCGTGTGATAACCACTGCGCTATCGTGCTTTCAGCGCCGCACCACGCCACGTTTGTCACCAAGTAGGAAGCGCTGCAGCTTCAAAGCCATGATCTTCATCAGGTGAGATCGCGGTCAAATACTTACCTATACAGAATAAAAAAAATACAATTCTTTGTTTTCGTTAACGTGATCGAAAGGTAAATAATACTCGCACTCGGCACCCTGGTAGCTAACGAGGTGTGTTTCAATTTTGCTACACGAATGCTCGTTTTCGTTAACGTGTCAATAATATTCGCACTCGGCACGTAGCATTCCGGTGAGTGATGACTATGAGAGTCAAACTCATCGCATATGAATATTGTAAAATGGTTTGTTAAGTAAAGCCCTGAAGAAGTATATATGTGAATAAGACTACAGTTCGACAGACACTAAATCGGAAGATGGAACTGCGACAAGCCTTAGCTTCGATAGGATAGAACCACGGAATAGATAAATAAGGTTCTGTGGATAGAACCACAGAATAATTAATAGTAGGTACTAGGGTACAGAAGAATCATTCCGCAAGAAGATTGAAATAAAGGCGAGTCTTACTACGACGCGATACAGTGGTCCAGCTCGCACAGCACTACGTACTTGCAATTTTATACACCTACAAGTTTTGTCTCTTTTTATCGCGTGCCTCTCACCTCTTCTTACGCTGTTAGGGTTGCTGTCTAGTGAAGAATAATTAATCTACTTATTTGTATTACTACTGTAGTAGTTGTAGTATTACTGTTATTCTACCTTTGTAAAAAAATAACATTTCAAATATACCTATTACTACCTACTAAAAAAAAACTTATTTTAATGCAATGTCTTCATACCTATTTTATCATAAGACGATTAAGCATTATTACACTTAAGTGTTTATACTAGACTGAACATATTTAAGTATTGGTGTTTAGTTCCATACGTATCAAATATGGTATGACGTCGTACCTACAACGCTAACATGAAACGGCTTCAAACTTGTCCGAGAGCCGCCACCCAAACATCATGTTGGTAAATTATTTGGATTTGCACAAGCTAACTCTAAAGTTACTCGCTGCACTTTGGCAACAATTGGTATTTCCCTGAATATTGTTGTATAGGTACTTATAGTAAAAGAGCTAGCCGTGATTTGGTTTCCGGCTGTTACGCTTTCGCATACTACCGATATTTTTAATTGATTATCGGTTCACCTATTCAGTAGGTCATATGCAATTAGTCCGATCCATCAAATATGTAAGTTAGAACTGTAAACAAATAATAGCACTTTTCTTATATTTTGTCATTAGCAAATTATGTTTGATGTTTAATTCTTTCCACTTGTCATCGGTTAATTTTTATGTGTAGGTAATAAAAATAATAATTAAGTAATAAAAAAAATTAGCGAGCGCAATCATAGATTAAGTAGGCACTGTGCTATTACAATGCAAGCGTCCCGAAGATGTGCGCGCGCGTGACACTCGGACTCGACTAATTCGAGTACGGTGGACCGGGCACTTCCCTGTAGGTAAATAACGGACGTACCGTGCGGAGTGAGCCAGGCCTGATAGAACTGCGAATCATAACATCTCTGTCGCTGTACCATCCTCTCGGGAGCTAAGGCTATTGTCGCTGTGTTGATGTGGTGTTTTTGAACTACAGTTATACACCACTGGGCAGACGCATAGCTACAGCCTAAAGCGTAAGCTTTACAAAACCATCGCGTAGTTATCGTATTAAAGTAAATACACGATGATTTATGGCCTTTATTATTATCTTAGCCTCTCGTGCGCCGCCGCCGCCGTCCGCCGGGTAAGCGAGACCGTGACTTTAGCACATGTTTCAACTAATATTCATTATATTTGAGTAAAAATAGGTCCAAGATCAACTGGAGTGGAGCGTGTTTCGTATTAATCTAGAATCTCTAGATCAAGAGTGAGATGTGATGCGTCAGGATTATGAAGATGTAAGCAGTTCACTGGAATTAAACACTTAACACGAGTTTTTTTTATAGTGGAGTGGACAATTCCCTCTGCTCTACCTGACGAAGAAGAAAGAAGCAGAGTCCAGATGTGAAGACAGCTAGTGAAACAAAAAACAGGAAGGAGGAAAAGCGAGCATTCCATTTTTGGTGTGGCACAGAAACGATTCAGCATTTTTTTTCGTTTACGATGGAATAGTTGCCACGGTAAATCGGCAACACTGTTGACTATATTTGATTTTGATTTTAATTTGTTTGATTTTAATTTCATATGATTTTAATTGTAATGTAAATTGTTTTATGTACTAACGTTCCATTGTTACTAACCATTATGAGTCTTTGATATTTGAATAAATTAATTAATAACAATATAAAAGACTACATTAGCCAGACGCTTTGAACCCTATACGGGGTGAACAAGGTGATCACTGAGATACAGAATTACTAAGGTTGTTTAAAAGAGTCAAATCAAAATAATAATAATGCAAAATATACGCAAGATAAACCATATAAAGTGTTTTTAATTACAAAGTAAATGAATATGTTTTAAAAAGACTCTGATACTAAAAATTTCTTAGTGATTCAGAAATAAATTAATTTGTTTACGCCGTTGATAGAGTTGTTTACCGGAGCCGCGTCGTCGGCGGCGCGGGCGCGCACAATCGCCGCCGGTACACGCCGACATCTGTGTGTCTAACAAGCTCCTCTGCCGCTATTAATTGCCTCAGACAGTCAAAGGGTTTTCGTGTCGAATCCAGATAACTGTAAATTTATTTTACTACCTTGTTCAAGTAATTGAAAGCTAAGGTGCCCGAAATGTCGCTTGGCAAATCCTATACTACGGTAGGGTAAAGACATAAGTTTGGAAATGTACGGACGTTTGATGTAATTGAAATGTACCCTTTCATAATATAAACATTAATAGAATAGTATAGACACATTTTAAGCATGAATCATCTTAGGTCATATCTTTCTTTTCAAAAGCACGTTAGTAGACAAAATAAACTTGACTATTTTAGTAACATAATTTTTTCATTAATAATTACCTACTACTAAGTAAGTTGAGTTGTTATACTAACAAAAATTGATCTTAAGTTATAAATAAAATATATAACTTAACTTAATTAATACGATAGGTAGCAATTTTATAGCGCCCTGGCACGTAATAGTAGACGAGAGAATTTGTAAATCCCCTAAGCTAGGGTCTTGTTTCTTTAATGTGATTCACCATATACAAAATCAGGAACCGACTGCTAAGTGCCTTTCAGGATTCGGGGTCAGGGCTTATATGGCTTTGGTCACATTTTAAGGTAGCCGGACTCCAACCTATTACACAATTAGGTCCCTTTACAATTGGGTGTCAAATACAAAACAAACTTCAAAATTCTAAATTATTTAAACCAATAATACTAAAGAAGCTTCCTATGCATACAGAGATCTAGTTAGTTAGGTAATAGTAGCATGCATTTAAAAATGTTAATATGATTGAAATTATGCGATACAGCTTTTAAAAGTTTTTAAATAGAAGAGATTCAGTTGAGTAAACGCTCAGTTTCGGGAATGTAGTCGTAGTCGATAATGGCCCTGATCTTCTGGGAAGGAAAATCTTAGAAGGTCGCCACGAGACTACTGTTACTGGAGATACACGATATTTAGCTATCGGCTGCTGTTTTACTTTCTTCTTTCATAGACCAAGGCCGCTGATTCACAAATTTATAAAAATCAGATTATATTTGATCTTGCCTTGCATGTAAACTTTTGTGAAAATCTTAGGAAATCCTATCTGGAAAAAAATCTTAAGTATGGTAAAAATAGCCATTTGATATGTTACTGAGCTGGCTAACAAAGGTGTCTTTATGGAATGATGGAAATGAGAACATACAAAGATAAAATATAGTATATAGTATATATACTTTAAAAATGTTTTTGTTTTGTTTATATAATTTTAAGGCAAATTTTGTTGCGAAACAAATTACAAAAACACAAATGTTGAAAAAATTTCCACAAGCAGGATTTGAACCTGCACCCTTCTGACATACCGGGTCGGGTGCTCTTCCAATTGAGCTATCGTGGTTCTAACAAGCCCGCCGAAATTATTCAACACTATTTACTTAATGGTTTCGGGCGTTAATGACGGTAGTTGTTGACATTGAATGGGTGCGAACCACGATTGGTTCGCCGGTTTAACCAGCCCGCTGAAATTATTCAACACTATTTACTTTTTACTTTGAAAGCTAAAGGCACCCATTCAATGTCAACAACTACCGTCATTAACACCTGAAACCATTAAGTAAATAGTGTTGAATAATTTCGGCGGGCTGGTTAGAACCACGATAGCTCAATTGAGCCTATTGAGCTATCGAGCTCAATTGGATCAATCCAGCTCGTGGATTTTTTTCAACATTTGTGTTTTTGTAAGCAATTACTTTGATAATTTATTTGCTTAATAATTTACAAAGCATGTGGACAATATGACCTGACTAGCATTGTATCGTCATGAACTAATTAAAAACATATTGTAGCCAGGAAAGGCAGGCTACAGTACGTGTTGCTGAGGGGCAAAACAAGAAAAAGGCAATTAATAAAAGCCTTTATACGGATTCTTATGTTTTTAACTTCAAAAAAGTCGGAACCCATACAAACTTTCATCCTCTAAATTACACCATTAAGGGGGAATATAAAAAAAATGCTCGCTTACGTCATAAAAGAAACCTACTTTCCATATTTCGTGTTTCTACGGGGACGGGCGTAAAAGTCTACAGCTTCATTTTTTCAACGAAACGTGTTTTTATTTTTTGTGATGCCTACCTGACTCGAATCTACTTATATACTTTATGTACGAATACAAATACAAATATAAATCTTTATTGGGAGCCAAGTGTACGAAGGTGATATGATACAATAATATATAAAAAGGTCGCCCTTTTCGGGCACAGCAATAAGTATTTTTATTATTTTGAATTCACAATACTGTAACAAGATACAATTTTACTAGAAAAAAATAATCAGTCTGAGGAAGCTCAAGTGGAAATCGAACCCACCTTTGAATAACAGGTCCAATGCTCTGATTCTCACTCGAGCCTGAGACAGGTTGATTTTTTGTAGTAAAATATGACCTTACAGCAATTAGTATCTAAAAGAGATTCCATATTATATAAATTAAAATTGATAGGTAACTAATTCTGATTATCGTCATAACTATTTCTTACCTATAAGAAATAAATTATTTATACGATATTTTATTTATGAAAAAGGTAAGTAAACAAAATGCAATATAATGCGAATGCTTTAAAATTATTCATTGTGGCCGGGCACTCTTGGTAGAGTGGTCGTGGTTATGAATGGGTAGGTATTGGTAAATGACGACTCTTGTCAAGCTCCATTCAGCTTTATTGGAAGTACTGGAGCTGTCAGTCATGGATGATTAAGTGATGAACCTAATGAGGTTGGCTCACCTGGCTGGTGAGCGACCACGAGATGTCTCACCCTCCATTCTACCCCCAACGACGAGACTCTCCATTAACTCTTCTTTGCAAGTTATGTACCCGAAGAGCTTTCAATTGCTTTCACCGATTCCCTGAGAATGTTTCTGAAGGAAATTTTTATAGAAAGCTTCGAAAAAATAAATGAATAAAAACTGTTTCATGTAGTTTTCTAATTCTAATATAAAAATGTGTAAAATATAAAAAGTATAAGTTGTTTTAATTAAAAACTGTTTCATCAGTCTTTTTTATAGTTGTGTAGTTTTGTGTCAACTACCGGAGTGTAGATTCCGTTGCGTCGATTTCCATCACGTGTTTTAAACTAAATGCAATTTTAAAATTCTAATGCTAACGTCTAAGTTGGCTTAGCCCAGTCATTACGACTTGTTGCAGTTCAATTTCATTTAACGGCAACCGCCCAAATCGCCAGCCATGAAGCGAAACGGCAGTGTTTGCATTTGTTCCGTGGTCGAGGTCATGCACCTCGCATATTTTATGCAGAAGCTGTTTTGAACTTTGCGCCTTAGTTATATTACATATGTCTGTGCTTTTGAAAGGCTCTTTGATATGAATATGAAGCCATTACCTCGGCGCGTGGGCGGGCGCCCTGCCGCAGCCACTCACGCGACACTTAGCACAAACTCCATTTATCTCGGGTGATAGCATTTATTTTCCTTACGCAGCGCGGGATTACCCCTCCTCGCTTATCCCGCGTAAATTGAGACGCCGACGACGTACTGTTTTATGAGCGCCGGATAAATGACATGTCCACCGAACGGTGTCTAATACGTTTTTTATCTTTACTTTTCCAATAATAAGTAAGTACATCACACTTTCCTTACGTTCGCTTTACGGATTCAATGATTGTTTGACTCAACAGTTGGCTGCGAGATATAATCGAGAAGTTCATAAATATTGAATAAGGCTGGCAGGCAGGCAGGTGTAGGGCAGAGGCCGCGGCAGCGCCGGCGACGTTCCGCCGGCAGCGGCTTGCATTTACTGGCTGCCGGAGCTCGCCAACGAATCGATTCCACCAACAATGATTCACTTTAGGTACCCAAGCTGATTTATGGCTTACTACACGATGCCAAAATTTTAAACATGAAAACAGAGAACAGTAACTAATCATGTTTCCAATCTGCCATGAATAATGAGAGTTCTGCTGGTCACGACACACTTATGAATGAGTCATTGTCGAAAACTCCGGATATTACTGTTCGTTTGTTTTTACTACAAAGCTTTCGGATGGAAGGCAATATTATCAAGATATTATTGTTTCAAACAAATCTAAACGATCGACTCGACTTTACGATATACACAAAACTTTTACGTTCTTATAATAACTATAGAAGTTAGAGCTATACCGTTCAACAAGACTTCGTTCCACTGAAGGAATGTGTAAAGGCATCAGCTTCGTTTTAGAAGTAAAGATGAGAGTCATCGGCCGTAGTTTACCTAGGAGGGTCGTGTTCTCGGGTCGTCGAGTCAACAGCGGACGTCGAGAGGTCCGTGGAGCATTGTAGAGCGCGTGCAGCGCGGTGCAGCGTCGGCTGCCACCACTGCTCGTAAAACTATTTCGGCCAGCAGGCCGCTCCAGCTGGCAGCGCGGGCTGGCGGAGACGCGCGGGCAGCGGCACGTGGTGCTCCCGGCGCGGCGCGGAGCATGCGGGCGTGTCGTCGGCAGCCGCGCGCGCCGCGCACTGCCGCCGCCCGCCCGCCGCCGCCGCCCGCCCGCCGCCGCCGCCGCGCCGCCCGCCCGCACCTACGACTCCACGTCACACCGCGCGCCCGCCTAAGACATAGGATAATACGCATCGGTGGCTTCATTTCAAGTCAACCCGTTAACGCAGATTCCATGTGTGACTTCACTTTGATTGTTGACTTGAGATGATACATGATATCAATTGTTTCAACATCATTTAAGCACTGTAGTTATGCTATTGTTAAGTTTCCTAATCATCATGACACTTGCAATTCATGATGTCGAATAGATCGTAACATTTGAATTATACGGAAATTAAGTGAACATTTTATAATTTACTATTAGCTATTATTTTTAGTGAAATTGATAAGAATTTTAACTTATGACTCTTATTGAGTGTTACAGCGGTAAAAGCTCTACTGCTGCTGGCAGACGGCGACTCGGCTACGCTGTGCCGCCATCGCTCAGGAGAAATCGATTAGATTAAAGCACGGCCGCTGAAAAAACCATTTCGATCGTTCACTTGAACGACCTGGGCTAATAGATGACATCCACTACCCCTCCCCCGGCGTCCGTCCCCACCCACTAACTCATCATGGTTTTGGTCGGAATCGGATTTGAAATTCAAGTGAGTTGCCTGTTTAGTTAGTTACTACAGGCACTAACATTTTCGACAATAATATACATCTGAATTACCACAAAAAAGTCAATAGGCCACCATTATTATAATGACCATTATAATTGAATTCTCGGATCCCTGATGCAGGTCAGGGCAAGAACCGAAATTGCTACAAAATCATCTGGGCCGCTCTAGAACGAAAGCAGCTTGCCTCTATAGTCAAATATGGGGGGGGGGTACTTTGGGAACTGTGAAAGATCGTACCACTGAAGAAAGCTTCCTAACTCCGTCACTTCCGAAACTTCCGCACATACTAATCACGGAAAGAAAACGGTATTGCTTGAGAGAGTACAGCTGCCTACCTAACTTTAAACTGTAAAATGCCTTGTACATTACTTATAATAAGTTAAGATCTATTATTATGTTGATGAATAATACGACGACCTCCTTGGTCGAGTGGTTTGTACACCGGTTTTCATAGTGTCGCCATCTCTGAGGTCCCGGGTTCGATCCTCGGTCGGGTCAATTTAGAAATTATTGTTTTTCGAAATTGTCTCGGGTCTGGGTGTTTTTTATGTATAATAAATATGTATTTTAAGTATGTTTATCCGTTGTTTAGTAACCATTTAACGAGTTTCATAACGAAGCTTCTCTTGGGCTAGATAATTGGTGTGAGTGTAGGAAAGTTTATTTATTTATTATTTAATATACACTCGTATGTCCGTTGCTCCAAAAGATGCCATAAAATGTTTTTATATGTTAATTTTCGTATCTCATTTTAAGTAAACTGTATGTTGTTTTGAGAAATAAATTCTTTAAACCTAAGTAAGATACCGTTCCAGAGCAAAACGCCGGCACCACCAAATTTTCTGCCCATTCTCTTCGCTGCTTACACATATCAATTACACACAAAGGCTCTCACGAGACGTAGCGTGTTCTCAAAATACTTGATAGGTTCCAGTGCAAGAAGAATCCATCATGATTGACGATGACGACCGACCACGGAGCATACTTTTTTAAAACTTTTTAATTACTCTACAAATGTGTAAACCTTCCTTAGATAAAAGCACGAAATTAAACAATTTTTGTTTCTTTGGGCAGGCATAAAAAATAAGTAGGTAGAACTGGAAATGTATGCCTACGAATAGGCAATGGTGGAAAAAGTACCTAATATGGTTTAGAATAGTAAAAAAGTTGAGGTATTAATAATTGTAGAGATGAAAAAATAAAACCTCCTCCTTTTGTGAAGTCGTTTAAAAAGACAATAATTAGCTTTAAAATTTAAATTTTATAGAAAAACTTATACGCTGCCTCCTATTATAGAAAAGGCAAACAATGGCAACCGAAAACAACAAATATAGGTATAGAATGTAATAAATATATGATATCAAGGTTACTGCAAATACAAAATATACAAAAGAAACTTAAACTTTAACTTGTAGGAAATCTTTAATAGATAGAACATAACCCGACGTACTTAAAGTAGTAAGACGCGAAACGACACAGTTGCATAATAGAAAATAATAGATAACAATTTACTAAATGGAATGGTTATAAGAAAATAAGGTTACACAGAGTGGAAAAATCAAGAGAGCATTAAAAAAGCAAAAAAAGAACAAAGGTGAGACTCTTGACTCAGCTCCACAGACCAGCACCCTTGATTTTCCTTGCTGTCCCTAATCTAATATTTGAGACTGACACCCGTCGTCGATCTTTAAAAGCCGCGCACTTGTATATGGAGCGCACCCCGACTGCTATGATTTTTATTTGATTGATGTGCCGCCAAGAAGGGCATTAATCTTCCTGAAGCTTGACCGTCGTTGCTCTTCGCATTGCCTTTTTCTATTGAAAAGTTCCCAAAGTTTATTATCCCATAACAGCCGTCTCTATTCTTCGTAACAATTCGCGAACAATCAATTAAATGTGAACGGGGCAACAATAACAAACTTAACCGAGGGCTGTGCCACGAAAACAATTATAATTCTATATTTCAAAGGACCGTCGTTCAGTAACTGCCACTTCATTAATTCAAGTAGATAATATAATATTCTAAGGGCTCACAGCCATACTTCTACAAAGTCCCAAATCCACTTTCATTAGCTTTATGCCGTACGTAAGCCAATTGGAGAGAAAGTTCGCCGGTGCCACAAAATATGAAGATCCAGAAGACAAGCTTAACACACACCGCGCTCGGGGATCGCACACATGGACCCCTTGCACGGACACGGATCTCGGAACAGTCGGAGCGCATCGGTTGCGAGACTCCGTGTTCGTGAGAGGTTGTCTATGTGTGCGTTGCTCGAGCGCGTTTGTATGAAGCTTACCGTCCTTCTGCATTCTGCGTCTCCTTATTTGTGCCGGTGCGCTTACGAACGAGGCGTTAGGACGATTTCATAACAATTTTGAGGGAGCAGCTGTAACTTAATTGGAAAAACTGAAAGACCAACTGGATATTTTATTGTTGCAGCAGACAGTCAGAATATGAGGGTTATTTTTTGTAATAACACTGGTAAGAATTGTATGACCGTTTGCTTAAATCAGACTGTGAAGTCTACCACTTAACGTCCCACACGATTAAAAAAATCACTATTGTTCAGCTTTATGCCCTTCCATATAATATGTATTTTTTAGCTTTTGTCCGCGACTTTGTCCGCATGTTATCGACGTATTGTTATATTGTATTATAATATTTTTATATATATTATTTTTATAATTATTATATATTGTATTGTATTGTTATAGTTTAGCATATTCTCCTAATAATTGACGTTTTTGCTTTTTACTCCAGCGAAAATGCCGTGCTAAGTATAAAAAAAATACAACTCATGAAATGAAACATTTTATACCTAGTCATTGTTCGCGTTTACTTTGCAGATTACGTTATCGTTACGTTTAAGCCCTTGCAGTGCCCCAAGCTACAGTTAATGGTCACAAGTAGACCGATTTTGATGGTCGCCTCAAAAGCAATGTATACAATGTTACGTAAGCTTCCAACGTGTGAGTTTAAAAAATATGATTAATTTATTTTTGACGTGACAACGTCTTATAAATTGGTTTGCCGGGTGACACTTCAAGAAACTGCGTTACGCTCCGCTCACGTTATGCGCTCACAATGAGAGCGAGTGAGAGGCACGCGTCCCTTCCACTCGGGCATGGTTAGCCCGCCTAAGAGCGAGAGAGACAGACATAAAAAGTGAAAGGTAAATACGTATGTATGTGTAAAGGTAAAAATAAAATTTTGTTAATATGAAATTCAGTGCGAGATTCTTTGTATAAATTAATGTTTTAAATATAATTCTTTGTATAAATAAATGTTTTAATTTGTTACTATTATTTCATCCTTCTTCCTACTATACGAATGAATATTCACATTAAAATTATTTTACCACTCAAAGTCGTTGTCACGTAAAACTTTCGCCCGTATATCGACTTTTTTACTTTCATTTTGCTAAAAGTATAGATTCATACTAATTTTACAAAAATTCTTCTTCTTATTCTTACAAAAATTCACTCGTGAATTACCTTCTAGTGTAAGTTCTAGGCACGACAACACTAATTTACCAATGTTAGATCGACTTAAAGTTGATTACAAATAGTAATTAACTTTTTAATCCCATTAGTATCAAAGCAGCGCTTCTAAGTGACAAGTTGGTTCCCAAAATAATTTCCTTATCGAGCGAAATGCTGTCGATTTATCTGTTTATATTTTCTTTTCATCTCCCGGTTCACGGCATCGCCCGGCGAATATCGGCGTCGCTCACTCTGACGTCGCTCTCCCTTTTACTTTCCCTTTTTATACGAGCTTTTGATGAAAAATTACGTTCTACATGTTGTTTCAAATGGATTCACGTTTCTCTTGTTCGTCAAGTGGAAGCTGTTGCCGAATTCTCGAATGGTGTACCGCCTTGTGGCGTAATAGTTAGATCACCCGGTCTCAAACCCAGAGGTTCCAGGGTAATAAGCACACTTAGGAAAAGCACACCTTATAGGCACCTGTTGAATAGTTTTACTTAATGTAGTTTTAATCATATACAAAATAGTAGGTAGATATTGTTTGTATACAGTACTATATACAAATCACAATTTATATGTCACCAATATACCTAATAGCATTGTGGATTTATTTTATATTTTCTATGCAAGTCTTTTCATATTGCATTTTAATGTTCCCGTCTTAATTGTAGTAGCTTTTTACCTCTGTTGTGGTCAAAGTCGCCGGTTTCACAATGATTCCATTTGGTTATAACTGTGTATAACATATGTATGTAATTGTGTAATTGTTTATTGTTCTGAATAAAATAGAATAAACTGAAATAAAATAAAAAATAACAAAAACTACTAACTGTACCTAAGTAACTGGCAGTACAATGTCACTTACTGTGCTCCAAAACTCTTATTACCCTTTTCGTAAAACATACTCGTAGCACAACATAAGGAGACGACAGACAGAAGGTAAGCTTCGCGTTTGTATAAAGCTTACCCTCTCTACCTAAGGGCCCACCCTTAGAATAATTACGTATAGAAAGATAGTCATATATAGAAAGTTACATACAAGCGCTCTGTCAAAAGTGAAGCACCAAACCGATTCACACTTTCGTGACGATTACTTGCTTCTGCTTGCGGTCGGCGGCACGCACGCACACGAGCTCCGTAGTGTACATTGAAAACTCGGCGTTTGGTGCTTCAAAATGGGCACGCGGACTTACTTTCTATACGTAATTATTGTAAGGGTCCACCGTTAAACTTATAGGCTAAGGAAGGATTATTATTATTATTACCCTCTCCAGTCTCCTTAATTTGTGCTCATAGAGTCCTCGAAAGGAGTTGTGAAGAGGCAACCAGCGGCTCGGCAAGGTGAGACCGGCTAATGCAGCTCAATCTTCTCAGCCGTCTTCGAATGGAATGGAATCCATGGAATGGAATGGACTCCGCTTTAGACCGCAATCATTTTGCCTAGTTAAATATTTAAAAAAAACTTCCTGCTAGCCTTAGTGAATTTAAGCAGTCTGCTTTTTCTAAGCCAGACACCGGTCGCCCAAATTGTTAATAATAGGTACAATAACAATTCGTGTATTTTCTATGTTTTTCTTTTATTCCTTTTTACGATTCCGAAAACGTACTAACTAGTCCGTATTACGATGACAATCAGAGATGCCTCTTTTCGAGGTGTTTCAGGCTCGTCCTCGTGCTGCCAAAGGGCCCGAGACACATCAAAGTAGCATTTTTATACAATCGTGCAATAAAGTGGGAGTGCGGGCGGGTGCTCCAATCCCTCGTAAATAAGTTTAATGTGCTCGATTGCTGGAAACACTTTGTTGTTGCACGTACACAAACAAGTCCAATTTACCTAACCTAGCAATGTCAAACACCCACTTAATTATAGGGCACACTTGAGTACTCTTACATGCTCTTACGCAACAATCAAATACCTACCTGACTAGTGAATAATCAATTATTATTAATTATATGAGACAACATCACATACATTGTTCTGGTCCCAAGGTAAGTAGCTAAAGCACTCGTTTCATGGAAATCAGAAACAACGACGGTACCACAACCACCCGGACCCGACACAATATCGAAAAGTTCGTTTTCGACATCGACCCGACCGGGAATCGAACCCGGGACCTCAGAGTTAGCGCCGCCCAAAGTCCGGCGTGCAAGCCACTCGGCTACGGAGGTCGTCTTAATTGGAAATAGTTTTTTTGTTTGCCGCGGTATAAAAATAAATAGTAATGTAAACCGCCTATGTAATGTAATGTAATTGGCCCTTGCCCAACAGAGGGACAGCCCTCTGCTGGGCAAGGGCCTCCATCATTAAAATTAAGTCATCACTATAATTGATGGGTAATGGCTTTAATCACCACGCTTGCCAAATGCGGATTGGTGATCGCAAACCCGGCATCGAAAAAGCGGAACACAATTCGCCATCTGCCATCGAAGCGTAAAAAATAAATAAACATTAAAATTTCAAAATAAAAATAAACAATCATTAAAGTTTACATTTTGTTTTTGTCCTTGTCGTTTTTTTGTATTAGTTTAAACATTCATCGTTTGAAAAATATCTTTGTTCTGAAATAAATAAATAAATAAAAAATTATAAGTTTTTGTATACATATTTATAACAAAAACGAAACAACACTTGAAAAAGCGTGTGGCTGAAGTGATACTCGAATCCTAATCCATGAGCATTCGAGACCTACACGAGCATACTGGCTTCCGCCCGCGGCTTTAAGCTCAAGTCTGGCACGTAATAAGATTCATCATGGATATTGCAGCTTTTAGAATCGGCTAGGTACGTAGCTCCAGTGATTGCTAATACCTTATGGAATAATTTATTTATTTATTATTTATGTACCTTATGTACCTGACCTACCTTAAGATACCTTTTCATAATATTTCATTTGTTTTAAACATATTGCGATATAGTGACAATTGTCAAAGGACATCATCTTTATCGGAACAATTATGAAAGTGCCGGCCAAAAAGAAAAAATACTGCATTCTGTTATAGTAGAACTTGTCCGTCTAAGTTTATAGGGTTGCGTAGTAAACAAGGAACCCTTATAGTTCCGCCTTTTAGCTTTATAGTGCAAAATTTTGTTAGAGTCAAGTGTGACCTCCTGCCAGCCAAATGGTTGTTTTTGGATACGTGAAAAATTCACGGCAGTTGTATATATGACGAAGTTAAAGGGAAAACTATCACAGCTAACTAGACTTTACAAGTTTACGAGTAACAGTTGACCAACTTATAAAATGTACTTGGCGCAGTACAAATTCCTCATTGGGCACTACTTAAATTACTTTGTCAGGTCAGGTGTGTGAAACCGGTAGTATCTACATTTAAGTATATGAGCCATCGTTAAATAAATGTTCAATAAAGCCCTATTCTCAGAGTCCGCATTATTGAGATGGGCTACGGAACCCTACACTGCGTGTGGCCCGACACGCACTTGGCCGGTTTTTTTTATTATCGCATAATCGCACCCAAACTGTAAAGTCTTGGTTCTATTTGAGTTGGACATTTTTTTTTTTGTAACACATTTTCAATGGATTTTACTTAACGAACTTAATTAAAACCAAGGAATGTCCTCTAATTTTGGTGCCGTAATGACAATTACTCAAGCGGACAAGTACTAACATAATATAGCATTATTTCTTTTTAGCGGTACTTTTATACTTGGACCAAAAACGTATGAAAAAAAGATGGTGTCCTTTGCAAAAGCCAGCCAGGGCCAGTCTCCCCACCAAAGAGAAGATCTTCCGCAAGGCTGCATTCATACCCCGGAAGGTCTTATTAGGGAGCCTCTTTTGTATTCGTGGCACGTAGACACGAACACAAATATAATATGTGCCTGCTCCTTTACTTTCAAATAAGCACCTGAAGCCTGAAACTCAAAGATATCGTCAAAATAATCAAAACTCCATCCCAACAGTCCCTTTTCCTTTTCTGAGATAAAAGTATTTTTTTAGCTTTATTTCGACCGTTAGCTTCGTTTAAATAACGGTAAAAACGATTTAAGATCACTACGTCTTACGGTGACATTTAAACAAAATTGTTGTAATATTATTATTTTTTAATACCGCTTTCGCGCTCTCGTAGTTAGACCATAAAAGCCTCAGACCCATAGGATCGAAGTTCTGTTCCCAGCTGGAGGTAAATTCATTGATTGATTGTTGTAAGTTCGCCTGGCTAACTACCACCATCTTATATAAATAATTAAGTCGCCATTAACATCTATAGATGTTAGCGGCATTGTTGTATTCCGACAGTTAGAGATAGAAAATAACCAGTACCTCAGTAGTTGAGGATTCCAGGTGAAAAGCGCTTCCACCTTCGGCCTTATCATCACTTAATAGGTGAGAGCACAGACCACCTAAATTCAGATACCTAAGTGGGCGAGATGAGGGCCAAATGCTTACTGGTAAAGATATACCCCCTTATTCATAATAACTATTTAAACTTTATTTAGTTAATCATTGTTTTGTCTCCTTTTTCTCAAATTCAAAATGACGTTTGTGTGACGTTGACAAAACAATATTTAGCTAAATAATGCTTAAATAGCTTTTATGAATAAGGGGGATAAAGCTAAAGATAAAGTATTAACCATACTGACTTAAATATTAATTATACATTAAAAGTAAAAAACCGGATAAGTGCGAGTCGGACTCGCCCACCGAGGGTTCCGTACAAATTTATGGGTATCTAAATATTTTAGTTCTCGAGTCTCGAACTTTTCCCGAAATTCAGTTTCCAAAACCTACAATTACATAAATTATATAAGTACTAAAGTAGGTAGGTACCTATTTAGGAATGTGTTTAATTATAAAATAAAAAAAAGGACTAAGTAGGTACGCATAACAGTGCAAACTGTTAGATAATACATACACCAAAGTTATTAGGTACCTAATACCTATACATATAAAAGAGGGGAAAGCTATTTCTTTTTTTATTCTTCGTCATAAATCGAAAACATCATAAAAATAATTAAAAATCTGTTTAAGTTTGTGCTAATAAAGCCCTTTCATACGATACCCCACATGACACGGTTAACTTACTTAAAAATTTGGACCCCCTTTCCTTGCATAAAGACCCTGTTTCTTTTTGTGATTTAATTAAATATGTGTAGTTTTCAGATTTTTCCCTGTACTTGTAGTATAAGACGATAACTTGCCAAACTTCATAGTTCTAGGTAGCAGCAAGTACCCTATTAATTTTGATTTCCTTGAGATTGTCGCAATAAACGTTTTTTGCGACATAAACGTATCTTTTTTTTCGTTAACTTAGAAGTTTGATTTTATCACAGTTTCAAGGGACCGAAAACTGAGTATATGGTTTTAATTTCAACTCGATACCTCTACGCGTTCCCAAGATAAAGGGTCTTGACAGACAGAGTAGACTTACGAACACAACGTAAACTTATAAAGCCTGCTTAGCTGTGATAGTTTTCCTTTTAGCTTCGTCATATATAAAACTACCGTAAATTTTGTCACGTACCTAAAAAAACCATTTGGCTGGCAGGGGGATACTTGACTCTAACAACATTTTGCACTTTAAAGCTTAATAGTTCATATACGGATGCCTCAATCAAAAAACTGTTTTAACAAAATCGCTATATTTTTGAAATTGCCCACTATAGGGTAGACAAGAAAAAAAATTTACATCCCCTCTTCACGTAGGGGAGGTAACCTAAAAAAAATATTTTTCTAAATTTTACTTCACCATTTTGTCGGCGTCATCAATATGCATATCCATGCCAAATTACAGCTTTCTAGGCTAGGCTGAGGACAGACAGACAGACAGACGGACATGGCGAAACTATAAGGGTTCCTTGTTGACTACGGAACCCTAAAAACAATAGGTACGTAAAAAAACGCGAATAGATTCGTAAAAGTAGTTTTATTAGTTCTTAACTATAATATTGCATCATTGCAATCTAGACCCTGGCGGTGCTTTTTGTAGCAGAATCTTTTTCCTTTTTGTCCTCAAATTCCTCAATTTCACGGGCAAAGCCGTGGGTGGAATGCTAATACTTATATTGTATTAGAGAGACGACAAGTGCTTAGATAGAGAATGTTGTCTCCACCCGGCGGCGGCTGCGTGAGATGGGAAAACGTCGCTCAACTTCCCACTTCGCACTTGACCCGTTTCTGATCGAACATAAAAACTTTCCCGCACCCTCTGTTGCTTCAGTACGTGGTGTATGGTTCGAAATGTGCTGATAAAAAACTGGCATAGTGAATCGTGTTCCGTTATTTTATGAACTAATTCCAGTTTCTCTATGGTCCTCAAAATAATCTTCAGGGGATAATCTTTTACCGTATTTTAGTCACCCTTCGCTATTTTGACACAGAATATTCTTGAACTTCCGCGTTCAATAGTTTGTACTGAAATAAATCAAAATATAATCACAGTAATGTATTTTAGCCTTTTTTTCATTTCAAGATCACCATTAAAAATCTTTTCATAAAGCTTTATCTTGATAAATAACGTTACACTGTAGTTTATTAGCACATTAATTAGTTAATACGTCTTTAAAATACACAGCCAGCTAATATAATTTTGGCAACCATATGGGTAGTTGGGTGTTGCGAGGATTTGAAGGGGTCAGTTCGATAAGATTCAGGGGGCTTCCGTGTGGCGTGCGGTTGTCTGCAGGGCGCGCGGTGGCGCGGTGACCTACATCGCTAATCGCGCGGCTGCTCGCGTGCGCTGCCGGCCGTTCACCCCGGCGGCGTGTCCCGGCTGATCGAACATTACCCAGACGCGCCCGCACCAGCGCACCAGTGGCCAACGGTGCTGCTGTGCCGCCGACAGCCCAACATCATCTTAACAATAAGCTCCTTTTATACAAGGACTAATCCGGAATCTGTGACTGGGGAAGCCCGCTGGTTGTGTCGTGACTTTCCCCACAGCTCTCACATCCCAGTCCAGGTCAGAAGGTCTCGACAGGGATTTCGGGGTACGGGGGCATACCAATGATTTATATATACAAACACGGGGATACCCACTAAAACTCCTTGTACCATCCCATCGCAACTCGCGAGGGGACTACAGACAGTAGACTTCGAATTCCAATCCAACCCTGCGACGGCCCGCGCGCCAATGGGGAGGACGCCCGAGATAGTAAAGCTAGCTACTACTGTCTTGTAGCAATTAAGAATATTGTTGAAAAAATTCCATCAAGCGGGATTTAAATTTACACCCTCTGACATACCGGGTCCAACGGTGCTGCGTTGCATGCCGTCAGCCCTAAAGCATTTCAACAATCCGTTCCGCTCCGCTCCGTTTAGATACACTCCTAACAAATCGGAAAAGCGTTAAAAAATCACACGAGCGGGATTTCGACCCTCTGACATATCGGGTAAGGTACTGCACTTCCAAATCTATAAACCGTACCTAGGTAGGTACGGTTTAACATTGAGATTCTTTCTTTGTAAGCTAAATGATCCTTATTCGATTTTTATTCTACGGTCTTGTGTCTACGAGCGAGTATATTATTTTAATTTGTAAAACATTTTTTGACGTGACAACGTCTTATAAATTGGTTTGCCGGGTGACACTTCAAGAAACTGCGTTACGCTCCGCTCACGTTATGCGCTCACAATGAGAGCGAGTGAGAGGCACGCGTCCCTTCCACTCGGGCATGGTTAGCCCGCCTAAGAGCGAGAGAGACAGACATAAAAAGTGAAAGGTAAATACGTATGTATGTGTAAAGGTAAAAATAAAATTTTGTTAATATGAAATTCAGTGCGAGATTCTTTGTATAAATTAATGTTTTAAATATAATTCTTTGTATAAATAAATGTTTTAATTTGTTACTATTATTTCATCCTTCTTCCTACTATACGAATGAATATTCACATTAAAATTATTTTACCACTCAAAGTCGTTGTCACGTAAAACTTTCGCCCGTATATCGACTTTTTTATATAATATTAATTTTTAATCCTTCTTAGCACTCAACATCATTATAGTTAATAATGTTTCACAAGTAATGTAAGTAACAGTTAAGTAAAATATTGTTTTGGAATTATATATAAATAATTAACGTTACGAAATGTAACGTTAAAATTATTAAGTACTAGTTAACTGCTATAGTTTATTTTAATTAAGTACCTATAAGTACCACACTTACTAGTCAATTCAGACACGCAACTCATCTGTTAAAGGCGAAATATTAAAAAAATTTTTTTTTTTAAGTAAACTCGAGCTACGTAGTACTCCTTATTATACTGTGCTAGAACTCATTATTATACGTAGTAACTATTAGGTAATCTGTGATTATACCACAGTATAATAATGAGTACTCCATTAAACTGGGGCTCGAGTAGAGGCGTAACGAATGTTTTAATTCCATTGCCAAACTGTGTTTTAAACATTGTTTTAATATTCAAGGATTAATTAATAGTTGTGCAACAACAAAGCACAAACACCACAAAGTAGAGTTTGACAGAATGCTCGTGATTAGTTGAAACGGCAGCTGAGTGCCAAACGAATTCATTCGACCACGAAATTTGTATGGTTCGTTTGTATTCTCCTCGTTTGTTACCAGAAGGCGCTGCTTAAATGCTGCTAAATATTTTTGTTAACGTGATCAAATGGTGAACAAAACCGCACTAGGCACCCTGACAACAACCTCGATGGGATAAAAGGTTTTTTTTTTTTTTTGGAGAGAGTTTGCTGATTGCCGCTGCGGCATTTTCAGCTTCACCGGGTTTTTTGGGGGCGGCGAGGAACGTAAAGGGTCCCTCAAGCCGTGTGAAACGAATCACCTTCAGAGGTTATCTAGAGGGAACGGCATCGCGCACAAGTGCGAGTCCCCGTGCCCTACTAGATTCACCGAAGGGTTCGGATCGGATCGGTCACCGAAGGGTTCGGATCGGATCGGAGGATAAAAGGTGGCTGACATACTTGTACAGCAATAATGGACCCCGGCTATCATCAATCACAAGGATGAGTCAGTGAAATCCACTATACGAACCAAAATTGGTTAAAATACCTACTACAATATTGTTTTCTAAAGTTTACGCGAACACATTGAAATGGAACAACTTTTAACAACTTTTACGTTTTAAAATAAACGCGAGCAGATCCGTAAAAGTTGTTTCATTTCATATTTCAATACCTACTACAAGTTATATGTAGTATAACGTGCTACATTTAAATTCTTTTTTATAATTATTTTTTATTACTTTACATATTCATAAAGAGCGTCATAAACTAAATTCTTTACAATATAAAAATTTTTTACAGTCTTTTATTAGAAGCAGCAACCTTAACAGAAACTGCTATGTTCCCCACTTATTAATATTCAAAAAAGTTTCATCTACACTCCAAGTGAAATAGAAAATAGCTTACAACATTGAACAATACTATAAGTTCACATAATTTGGCATCAGTATCTTTTTGGAAATGAAGTACTTTTGAACTAAATCAATTCAAACTTTTGGTTTTTACACACTGTCAAGATGAAGAGAATAGCGAACGTTAGCTCTAGCACGTGGAAAATGAGCATCACTTCACTGCACATCAAATGTATTCCAAGCGTAGAATATTATGTTTGGTAAATGAGAAAATAGCACACTCCCACCGCTGAGGGTATGGTAAGGATGATGGCGAAGAAAAAGGGAGTTCGACCTTGCGAATCTAAAAAAACAATTCTTTTAAATCTTAATTCAATTCACCAAAAAACTCCAAGCAAAAAGCCAAACGTCTAAATCATAATCTGACAAATTCAAAAGACTAATCCATAGGCTAACCGTCGGTGAAAAAATTAAAAAGAACTCCTTAAGCGGAAATAAAAAAGGTCGAATGTGGCGAATGCTACAGTAGGGACTAGAGAGAACAGCTTTCCATTTTTACATGTCGACATTTATGTAAATAATTCACACTGTTCAAATTCAATATTATTTTATTAGAATTAAAATTTTGTTATTAATTTCGGACGAGTGACCAAAAATGTATCAACTTGAGCTTCTCCGTGCTTCGTAAAGCACCAAAGCCGTTGGTCCCGGCGGCTGCATTAGCAGTCGTTAACTACTACTAATCCGCTCTGGGCCCGCGTGGTGGTTTATGGCCTGTTCTCCCCATCCATCCATAGGAAGGCTCGTGACCTAGCAATGGGGACATAAAAAAATGAGCTGTTGATGGGTTTTTTATGAAAATAATTTGGGAGCTCATTATCTCAACTACACTCGGCGTCAAAAAAATCGCACCTTTTAAAAATCATCTTTAAAAATTCTTAAACCTTATGTAGAGGATAGTGTTGGGTATCATTAGAAAGGTAACAAAAAGGAGTATCAAAAAACAATTAAATTTAACTTTCTGTTTAATTATAATTATACAAACAACATTAAAATTAATAAAATAATAAAAATCCTTAATTAAGTCCTAATTAACAACAGATAATTTACAAAGAAAAATGTACAAAAAGTGTCTTAAAATTAACTTAAAATCTAGTGTTACCCCCCCTTGCCCTGATCACGGCTTCCATACGGTCCCTCATGGACCTCACCAACTTCAGGAGCTCTTCTTGAGGGATAAGCCCCCATTCTTCAATCACCGCGTCTTGGAGCTCCTGTAGAGTCGAAGGAGCTGGATCCCGAGATCGAACCTTACGTTTAAGATGGTCCCAGAGGTGCTCTATAGGATTCAGATCCGGACTTCGCGCTGGCCACTGCATCACAGAGATTTGGGACCTCTGCAAGAAGTCGCTCACGATGCCTGCAGTGTGAGCGCGAGCGTTGTCGTGCATTAATGTGAACCCCTCGCCAAAAGATTCGGCAAAGGGGACCACATGCACTTCCAGGACCTCAGTGACATAGCGGCGAGCAGTCAGCGACCCTTGTCCGCGAGCACCTCCAGTCCGGGAGACGCAGACAAGGTCGGTTTTGCCGGCAGCAGACATACCGCCCCAGAACATGCAGGATCCGCCACCATATTCCACCGTCTCCTGGATGCAGGCTTGGGCGAAACGTTCACCCTGCCTCCGGTATACTCTTCTCCGTCGGTCGTTGCAGAAAAGACACACTCGCGTCTCGTCTGAGAAGAGAACAGCTCTCCACTGCTCAAGGGTCCAATCGACGTGGTCACGAGCAAACTGCAAGCGGGCTCGCCGATGCGCTGCAGTCAATTTTGGACCCGTAGCAGCTCTGTGGGCCGCTATCTTCTTCTCCTTCAATCTTCTTCTAACCGTAGATACGCTTACGGTGCGTCTGCGAACTGCCTGGAGCTGCTGTTGCAACTCAACAGCGTTGGAGAAACGATTTCTCAAAGAGTTCGACACAACGAACCGGTCGTCTCTTTCCGAAGTGCAGCGACGTCTACCCGAACCGTGTCTGCGGATATAGCCACCGGTCTCTATGAAGCGCTGGTACACTCTTCGAACGGAATAACGGCTCAGGTTCAGTTGCCGGGCGACATCACACTGCCGCACCCCTGATTGCAGTAGTGCAACCACTTGAGCGGCTTTATCAGCTGTGGTATCCATCAAAATCTGTGCGTGTGTCCTCTTCAACGGTTGAATAGCGAATGACCCACATTGAACCCGTGTTGACCGTTTTATACCCACAAAGGAAGCGCAACTAGCAACTCTCACGGGTAGCAAAATTTGCATCGAATTTTTGTGACACTTTATTTGTTGCATTAGGTTTTATTTGATAATGAAAAGTAATGTTTTTTATTAAGTTAATTAAGTAACCTTGTAAATAAAATCATAATTAATGCGACTGCATGTGCATATCAAGAGTAAATGACATTTGAAAGTGATTTTCTAAGAGGTGCGATTTTTTTGACGCCGAGTGTATATTGCAGTGCTAGAAAAGAGCGACTAAGTATGCTCATGGGTCTGGTTTGCTTTGTTTTGTTGGTTGATGTACCTACCTTATCAACTCTGTAATGTTAACTTTTTCTATTAGATAAATGAAACCATACGATTGTATAGAATTCAACTATTATTTCAAATAATTCACATTGATTAAACACACAAAAGTAGACTTGAGCGCAACGTCAAGCGCGGTCGGTGGCTGGAGCAAAAGTGACGGCCGGTTTCCCGCTTCGCGCGAGCACCTTTTCCGTCACGAGACTAGCGTTGCCAACACGGCCCACCTGCATCGTGCATGTCCTCAGGCACGACATCTCATTTTCAGTAAACACCAATCAAGATGTGACGATGACGAGTCATCTGAAAATAGTACTAACTTTAATATACATGGGTCAGCATGGCTCGGCCTATCATGACCTTTTGTTTAGTATAATTCTTACAGTTTCTCAAGGTACCTTTAGACTAAGGAAACCTTGGAACACTGTTTATTTCAATAATGTACTGGAATGCCTAAGTCAAAGAAGTTATCTTTATACTTAGATAACTCCTTAAGTTATTATTTTACTCACTCTTTTGATCTTGAAGAATGCCTGTTCCAGTTCACCCCTTTTGTTTTAGGAAGTGACTGTTTCAGCTCATTCCTCTTATCATTTGAGCTACTTCTTAACAATTTCAAGCATCCAGTATATTTACAAACACATTATCAATATATCAAATTGAAACTATATTATCATAATTATTATTTAAATAAGATAAATAAAAATAATACCTTGCCAACACGCCTTTTTTTAATATACTAATCAGTTCTCCAATCATCAATTTTTATCCACGGTTTTATGTTTTCCGCCGCGGCTACCCCATTATAAGCTCTACTAGTCCGTACGCTGCCTCTCATATCTTGTACTTCATACCTATCTTTTCGTAAGCATTTTTTTATCTGAAATGGCTCTTTAAAAGTATGTAGTAACTTCCTGCTTCGTCCGTCATTAGTTTGGCTGTGAATTTTTATTACAACAAGGTCTCCTTCCCGATATTCTGTGGCTTTGACACGGTTGTGATCAAATCTCTCTTTCTGTGAATATGCACTCTCTTGAATATTTTTCACTACATTCTGCCGTAAGTTTGTTACGTCCACAGTATCTCCGTTATCATATTCAAGCTCAGGCCCTAAACAATCGCTATTGGTATTAAGTCTGTACCCGAACATGACCTCACAAGGAGCCGCCTTTATGGTTTTATGAAAAGTACTATTTATCGCTTGCTGGAGAAGTGTAGTGCACTCATCCCAAGAATCATCATCTAAATCAGCGCCCATGGTTTTCATGGCATCTAAAATGGTCCTATTAAATCTTTCGGCCTGACCGTTTGATCTTGGCATACCCGTTGCAACAGTGTGTATATCGAATATTTCTGGTGCTACAATAATCTTTAAATGATTTAGATATAAATGTTAAACCTGCATCCGTGACTAACCTTTTAGGGTTCCCGAAAATTTTAGCTATACCTTCGAGCTCTATAATAACATTACTGGTATCTGTGTTTGGTACTGCGGATATAAATACGAATTTCGTAAACGCGTCTACAACAACTAACAAATATTTATTTTTATTTTTATTTTTCGTTTCCACAAACGGATTTAGGTGATCTAAATGTAATGTATGGAAGGGTTGTGCGTACTTTGGTATAGGATAAAGTTCCCCTTCCTTTGGAC
Organism: Eudonia truncicolella; assembly: GCA_949315975.1. NCBI lineage: Eukaryota > Metazoa > Arthropoda > Insecta > Lepidoptera > Crambidae > Eudonia > Eudonia truncicolella. The sequence goes on from OX438829.1 coordinate 4,208,176, forward strand.
CACTTTTGTTCTTATAGTAAACACAATTAATACAGTTTTTTTATGTATTTCTTGACTACATGTCGCATGCGAGGAAACCAATATCGACATGATATTCTCTCAACAGTTTTATCAGCCGAGAAATGACCAAGATCGTCATGGTCGCATTTAATAATCTGCCAAATGCATGCCTTAGGAACTACCCAACGGCGACCTTGGCTTGTACGCCTATATACCTTATTTCCTAAAAGCTCATACTTATTATATGTGCCATTGATTTGATCATGGAGTGGAAACCCGATGGTGCATTGACTAAACCGAAAGGTAGCCTTAAAAATTCATAATGTCCATCTTCCGTTATAAAAGCTGTCTTATGAATAAATTCTTCCGCTATTTTGACGTGATAATATCACTCTTAAGATCTAAACTAGTGAAGACTTTGCAACCCTGAAGCCTATGTGTTAAATCTTCTATGCGAGGCATCGGATATTTATCTTTTATCGTGAGTTTATTCAACAGACGATAATCGATAGATAGCCTTTTCTCGCCGTTCTTTTTATTCACCAGTAAAGCCGGACTAGCGTATGGAGACTTACTTTCACGGATAATCCCGTTTTCTAAAACTTCACTAACCATGTCCCTTATAATCTGTCTGTGTCTAGGCGATGTTCTATATGGTCTAAAGTGCACAGGTTTACATCACTCAAACTTATAACCATCTCATGACCGTTTATCTCTCCTAACTGTTTAATATTTGATGCTATACATTGCCGGTATTTGTCAAAAAGAGAATATAATTCATGTTGATGGGAGTCGGTATCGAAATTTTTAATGGACTCGTCTATGGCGTTACAAATTTCGTTGAAGGTTTTTGCATATTGAAATGTAAGTTTCTCTCCAACACGTGATTACATTAAATCTGAACGCTCCATTACATTTCGGAAAATTAAAATGTCACAACCAGATAGTTCATCAAAAATGTACATTTCAACTCCATGAATTTCTACAGAATGTAATTGTAAGGTCAACTCGGACTATCTCTTTTATACTTAAACTATCTTTAGAAAACCCTTGCAACGTCACTGGTGTTGTCAGTTGAAATATTTTTTTGTTTTTCTTATTAACTAAGTAAGATGATATAATAGAACAGCTACTGCCAGTGTCAATAAACGCATCGTTAATGCTCACAGTTTTGCAAAACTTATTTTTTTTATTAGAAGGCAATTGTATAAATTTAATTTCTTGTTTCTCCGATTTATCAAGTGTATCTTTAGAGTTCTTATTGTGAAAATTTTGTGAAAACACGATGTCTCTGAATTACCCCTTTTGGCACAAAACTCATATTTTATTGAACAGTGTATACGCTTGTGATTACCCCCACAATTATAACATTCTAACGGTTTACGGTGTTGTATTTGTTTGTTCTATATTGATTTGTTGAAGAAGAGGGTATATTACTCGAAATTGTTGCTTGTGAAATCGTATTGGTAGACAGTGAAAACACCTTTGTACTATTGTCACGAATGGTATTGCTAATGGTACTGCTCACTATTTTTCGGTTTGTAAACTCGACTGTGTAAAAATCTGGCTAAACTATCACATGATTTGAAATTACTGGCTTCTACCGAAGCGCTTATATTGTTATCACCGATATTTCCTAGTATTATTGAAATCACATCACAATCAGAAAAAATTAAATTCAAACTATCTATTTTAGATTTTTGATCAAAGAAAAAATCATACAGCGACTGATTTTCAAACGGTTTACGGTCAATAATTTCTTTTAGTAGTTCAAACATGTTCCTTTTAATTGTAAATGTATTGGTTATTATTTCCATCCAATCTTTCCACTGCCAGGTGGTCCAGGAGTGATCATTGCGTAATAAAGACTCATACCATACTTTTGCAGAACCTTTGAGCTTATTTAGTGCTTGATAACGTATCATACTATCGGTCCATGAAAACATCAATGCGTATGATTCGATCACTTTTAGCCACGACACAACATTATCCGTCAACGGATCAAAATCAGGTATCATATTATGCGAAGTAATACTGTTTGTACTTACAGTGCCGGTATCGTTTGTATGCGGTACCATTTTCCATTTTCGGGCTCGGGGTGCCAGCGGCGGCGTATTCGAGCCGCTGTCCTGGCTCGTCGACGTGCTGCTACTGCTACTCGACGTCGAACGAGCACGCTTTTTTATATACTTGCGCCTACTTTTGTGTTTTCTTTTATTACCCATCTTATACTTTCGTTTAGAAAAATATGTAGCTGGATGTATCCCACTTCTGATGTTAACTTTTTCTATGAGATAAATGAAACCATACGATTGTATAGAACTCAACTATTATTTCAAATAATTCACATTGATTAAACACACAAAAGTAGACTTAAGCGCAACGTCAAGCGCGGTCGGTGGCTGGAGCAAAAGTGACGGCCGGTTTCCCGCATAGCGCGAGCACCTTTTCCGCCACGTGACCAGTGTTGCCAACAGTAATAATAAAAGGAACTCTCGCGCGAAAACGTGCGAAGTTTAGAACAAAAGAAAAAGTGGTTAACAATTAAGAAATAACGCAATGGCAGGCTTTTGTGCGAGCCTACTGCGGGCTTCATTGCTCCGTGGCGACGTATCGCACAAAGCATTACTTAAGCCCTCACTTAAAAGGAATGGAACTTTTTTTAAATGGAACTCTCCAACTAGAGATAAAGAGAAGACTAAAGAAAGGACTCTTAAAATTTTCAAAAACTCTTTAAAATTCAAGCTTGGAGAACCAAAATTAGCCTAACTAAACGACACATCATTAATTATTTTCATTATTACAATATAAAATAATACTTTACCGTACACAAAAAACAGGCATATTTTAATGAAAGGGGCCTCATTTATTTCTTGATTGACTCTAACAACATTTAGCACTTTATTGTTTTTATATTTACGGGTAAGCACAGTGCCTTGATCTCACCTGATGTTAAGTGATGATAAGGCCAATGATGGAAGCGCACTTCACCCGGGATCCTCAACTAGTGAGGTACTGGCTATCTTAACTCTAGCTGCCGGAACACAACAATGCTACAAACATTGATGTTATGGCGACATATTTAGATAAGATGGTGGTAGCTAGCCAGGCGGACAAACAAGCCCTACCACCAACCAAACCGAGTACACAAACATGTACTCCCCGCTGGTAATCGAACCCGGGAGGGTTCGATTCCCAGCGGCATTCCCTCTAGGTCTAAACCGGTGGTCTTAGCCACTAGGCCACAGAGGCGGTTAAAATTAAAATAAAATTAATTAAAATTAGCTAACACCACGCTTGTAAATGAAGGTTGGTATGGTAACCACAAACCCGGGTAATGCATCTAAAACAGTGACACACTCAGCCCATCCTGAGAATTGAACCCAGGACCTTCAGAAATAGGACCGAGCGCTTTGACACTCAGCAAAATAGTGCAAACAATACACACTATTGTAGTAAAACGTTGATAACCAATAATACGAAGATGATAGAGCTAATAGAGAATAAGTATAAATTAACCTCGGTGCGTGACTGCGTCGTCGTCGCGTCGGCGGGGCTCGAGGCGGCCATCACATTTCCATAAGTACGTGTTTCCCGAGATGAGATCTGCTATTATCATGTATCTTATCCGAGCAATATTCTTTCCTTGTACCAATTTTTGTCGTAACCCATTCGTAATAGAATAACGCACATAATATTTATTGACATACGCTTATCCACTGGAGTTCTTCTTTTTTTTTCCTTCTATTAAAAAACTATACAGCTAAATGTTGACATAATGCCCTGAGCTATTCATCGTCATGTCATCAGTCAGACCCTCTCGGCCCACTGCTGGGCATAGGCCTCTTTTTTTATTACTTACGGGTAAGCACTTGGCCTTCGCTTTTGCCATATTCGCCTCAATCCTGTGCAAGTCAGGGCCACGTGGCCACGTATACAAGTAGCCTTCTGCCGCACAATTTATGAACCAGTAAAGAACATATAATCAGTGTCGAGAAAAGCGCGGTCAAATTTGCAATTTTATTTTAGGGTTAGGCTCTGTTTTATATATTTATTTCCCTTTTGTATGTACTTTATTTGATATAATTATTATTGTTTAGGTTATTTTATTTATTTTATTATTTTTCGCCCAAGGTTGCCTGGAAGAGATTGCTTGTTAGCAATATGGCCGCCTATTTTGTACTCTTTTCTACAAATCATTTGTCTGTCTGTATCTGTATTTTTTGTGTGCAAATAAAGTTTATTATTATTATTATTGTAAGTTACGCAAAAATTTGTAAAAAAGTCCCTTCTGAGCAAGATAGAAAAAAAACGGGTCTTTGAATCTTATAGATCGCAATGTCAGCACATTAACATCTAAAACAATCATAAACACAGTAAGTGGCACTTACTACGTTCATAAATTGTGTGGCAGCCTAGACTGAGTAGCTAAAGCACTCGGCCTGTAACCGGCGGTCCTAGATTCTATACCTATGTGGTTGAAGTTTTTCGATGCAAAGCCCCAGTTTATGGTCGATTTGCACTAATCCACATTTGGCAAGCGTGGTGATTAAGCCATTACCCAGCAATCGTAGCGATGACACGATTTCAGTGATGCAGGTCATTGCATGCTGTGGGACAGTATAGGCTGTTGACTTATGTGTATAAGATAAGATGTAAATGTACGTAAGCAATAAATATAGGTATGTCAGTATTGGAAAACCTACAGATCATAAGATTGCGATCGATTGCTTGGTTTGATCAAACCTACTGAAAACATAATCCTACTAACATTATAAACGCGAAAGTTTGTAAGTATGGATAGATGTTTGTTACTCTTTCACGTAAAAACTGCTGAACGGATTTTTTTTTTACTGTTGTCTTCGCGAACGAAGTCGCGGGCAACAACTAGTGTATAATAAAATCGTTAAAATGATTAAGTATCGTTAGATTTAAAAAAACCCACCAACACACATTGTGCAACTATGAAGTAAAACAATCAAACAAGTTAAGTAACAATCAAACAAGTAAACTGTGGCGGCGCGTTACCTACCGCATACGCCGCACATTATTCGACACGAAGCAAAAACACCTTCTCAACCGTGTCAACAGATGGCGCCACAAACGCATCACTGGCAACGCGCCTACACCCCACCCGTCTCGACTCACCGTAGACTGGGGCTTCCTACAGTGGTGACCCCGACGGAGCACAGAAGCACCTTCAACATCGTCGCAGCAGCGCCCATCCATCACTCCTCATCCATCATCACCTACTTCGCCAGCAGTCACAGCAAGCCAGCAATCGAGCCACAAGGTTCCACCGCAGCATCTTGGACGACGCTTCTTGGACCTCCGGCACACTCGACGGCATCATCACGACCTGGTCTCCGCAGCCCACGACCGGTGCATCAATGTGCACACCAGCAGCTCGGACCCACCGTCATCATCACCTGTCTCGACTCACCGCAGACAGGAACAGCACACTGCATCACGGTAGCAAAGTTTCACCATTTCCTTCGCTATATATAGCACCTCCAACTAATATCCGCTGGATCTCGGTCCCCGAGCTATAATACCATCCAGCTCCGAGGAAGATCTTCCCTTTGGCCTTCCTCAATATGGCATTCTACTTACCATTGGCATCCAACATAACTATTAATTGTTTAAAATTAGGCCGCCCTATGTACCCTATACCGCTTGGGGCGGACGGAAACGCATTAAATGTATATCGCAAATAAACTCTGGACACAAAATACGGAGACAGTAGAAGGTAAGCTCATACAAACGTGCTCGAGTGACGCACACGTAGGCAACCTCTCGCGGAAACGAACGAAATATCTTATCTTTTTTTTTTGGAGAGAGATTGCTGATTGCCGCCGACGGCATTTTCAGCTTCATCTGACTTGTTTGGGGGCGGCGAGGAACGTAAAGGGTCCCTCAAGCCGTGTAAAACGAATCACCTTTGGAGGTTTTCTAGAGGGAACGGCCTCGCGCACTAGTGCGCGTCTCCGTGCCTTACTAGATTCTCCGAAGGGTTCGGATCGGATCGGGGAATATCTTATCAGCTGCGCGCAGACTATTCTAAGCTGTTCCGAGATCCGTGCAAGGAGTGAATGTGTAAGTTGCTCGAGCGCGGTATTATTAAGCTTACTTTCTGGGTCCTCCTCATTTTGTGCCCGGACAATAATAATGCGCGAACACAGCACACACAAGTCGTCAATCAATACGGTGCCGGCTCAGCCACCGATTACATTCGCCAATTACAGCCGGCCTTTTACTATCGCACAGCGCATTTGCATGCAAACAAAACTATAAATTTATTGTAATTCACTTGATTGTCAGCAAGGAAAGGAATACCAAGTCCTGTTGTTTAGTTATTAATTAGTTAGTAATTTTAATGCATAAAGAAACTAATCGGCGGAGATCAACTTTTTCAATGGCTTTACCTGCATCGTTAAAAAGCTTCTGCAAATTTAAATATTTGACTCTGTTATTTGACTCCCCTTTACGTCTCCACTCTTCTTTATCATCGGCCACCTCATACCAATTCGGCAGAAGAGTGGTCAAGTCGTCCTCCCATCTCCGCTTTGGCCTGCCAAGTCTCCGGTGTTCATTACGTGAAACCCAGTCAGTGACGGCTTGTGAGTTTAAGCTACAAAAGAGCTCATAGGAATGTCCCTACGCCCTATCGGTTCGTAAGTCTACCTCTAAACCTAACTCTGTCTCTTTGTTCCCTTTTACCCAACCCCTCGACCCGGTCAACCTGAGGCGAGGGCCTATAGTCTTTAGAGGCGGCCTCAGGTTGTTCCGTTCCCAGTCCGATCCAAACCCCTCGTAGAATCTCCTCTAGTAGGGAACGAGGACACGCACCAAGACAAGTAGACTTACGAACCGATGACATAGTGACATTCACAAGAGCTACTTAAATTGTAGCCTAAACTGAATAAATGATTTTGAATTTTAAATTTTGCACCTCTGTGTGATGCAATGGCATCAATGAATCAGGGAATGTCCCTTTAGAATACCTCTGACGGTGTTTCGTTTGTTTCGTTTTGTTTGGCTTGAGGAACCCTTTAAGTTTCTCGCCGCCCCCTAAAAGTCCGGTGACACTGAAATGGCAATCAGCAAACACTCTAAAAAATACTTTATTCCCTTTCTCTTACATCGGGCCTAGCATTTTGCAAGTGAAAGTTTCATCCGCCATTCGATCACGTTATCGAAAACGAGAATTTGTATGACAAAATTTTAACTCTTCTCGTATGCGTGAGGCGCTGCCGATTCTTCAATGCCATACAAATTTTCGTTTTCGTAAACGTAATCGAATGAATTCGGATAGTAAACAAAAGCTCACAAAAACACTCTAAGCACCCTGAGTGCGAGTTTTTCGCAATACGACAGACAGCTGACCTCAGTGATACATACACACCAGATACTGATATAATTCAGTACCTACCTACATCGTTAATTTTGGTTACCCCCTCCAATAGCTGTGCATAATACATTGTTGGATAGCTATTTTTAAGCTATGACTAATATGTCTAGTTCCAAATACTTATTAGGCCATCCAGAATAATGCTGTATTATACCTACATGTCAATTTAGCAATAGCCAAATAATGTTTTTTTCCTAATCTATGCCTGGGACTAATCCTATACTACTGTATAAATCTGTAGGCTCTGTGTGTACTTGCAATTTTTCTGACAATTGAGATAAATTGTCTTTCAATTTTTCGGATAAATATTCATTTTATGACTCTCGGACACCAATTCTAAGATTTTTGAAATGTTTGTCTGTCTGTCTGCCTGTATGTCCACTTTTAACTCAAGAACGGCTTGACCGATCTTGATGAAAATTTGTATGTAGTAAGAAAATGCGATTGTGCAAATATTAGGCTATATAAAAAAAAAAGCTTAGCGGGTGACGGCTCTTGATGAAATTTTTTATGTAGTAAGAACTTGAGATTGCGCAAATGATAGGCTATATATGATGTTAGTAAACTTAATCATTATTTTGATTAGCATTCATTGATCCATTATATTCGCATAGCGAAGCGGGCGGGTGACCACTAGTATACTATATGCTGATTAATCCATTACCCATCAATTGTAGTGATGACTTGATTTCACTGATGAAGGCCTGTCTACGACATAAAACAAACGTCGATTTGTAATACTTTTTATATTATTTAATATCGATTAACATAGTATTTTTCACTGTGGGTAACACTATCGCAGCTCTAGTTCAGTTCCGATTTTGTGTAGCAACGTGTAAGTCATTGTAATTTTCTATTCAAGAAATAAAATAGTTCTACGGTCAACTACGTGTTTTGAATGAAGTACCAACTTCCGTAGATCTGCCCAGCCAGCAGTGGGACAGTTTTTTTCTTAATATACTGCACTTTTGTGCATTAATTCTCTGCGTGATCGAATCAGAAATGAGAAAAACAAAGGTTACCGACATAGTCCGAAGAGTTACTAAGCTCGAGTGGCAGACATCACGATTTTCAGTGTATACACGTCCACTGCTGGACATAGGCCTCTCCAAGCACGACTGCTCTCATCCAGCTCTTGCCAGCCACCTTGCGAAGATCGTCGCTCCACCCAGTCTGTCGCCACCGAGTACCACCGAGTCCCACCGAATTCGGTGGAGTTGCAGTGGGCAGCCCATATCGCTCGCAGAACTGATGGTCGCTGGGGCGAAACAGTTCTTGAATGGCGACCGCGCACTGGAAAACGAGTGTGAGGAGACCTCCCTGCAAGAAGGTGGACCGACGATCTGGTGAAGGTCGCGGGTAGCCGCTGGATGCGAATAGCTCAAAGCAGTCGTTATGGAAATCTTCGGGGGAAGCCTTTGTCCAGCGGTGGACGTCTTTTGTCTGAGATGATGGATGATGATAATGATTGTATAAGAAGTAGCTATCTACCTACCGTTATCTTACGCATGAACCTTTCGTATTATTGTTTGATACCTTAGAAACGCCAGACACGAGGGATTTGCAGGCCCAGCCATTTTTTTAAATGAGGTCATCGTAGACGACTAATGAAAAATGATTCTTATTTTTCTATAAATTAATGACAAACTATATAAAATACCTTATCATTGAGTATTATTTTAAAAAAAACATCTAATGATTCTGTTCGAAGCCTTCTGATAGGTAGCTACTACTCACGTTGATGCACAAAAGTGCAATGTAGTATGGAAACACTTCAGAACAATAACTAGCTTTAGTTTATTCTGAGGGAAAAACCTTATTGAGCGATTTCCAAACTGACATGTTTAGTATTGCATAACTTTAAACAGACTAGGATTTGGAACTTGATGCCATAGTATGTTTTGTTTAGCTTAAAAGTAGCTAGTCAACGGTATATATTACACATAGCTATTGGAGGGTGAAACCAGAGTTCATATAAAAAAATCCCAATTGTCCCCCAAGGGGGAGAGGCTAGAGGGGACTACTGGGATACACTGATTCATTTTCTGGCATCGTCCTTTGCCTGCCTGAAATGCGTCGTAGGTAAGGGGCTTAGGGTGTAATATTAGAGCATTAAACCAAAACAGTGTAACATAATATCTATTCAATAAGTTTGATGGCAAGAAGCTTTTACAACGCAATTAAGCTTCTTGGTTGACATCACACTTTTTTTTGTTGATTTCTTAATCTGTCATTGTTGACACTGACTGTCATTGATTGACAACAAACCACACATGCCGCTTAAATTAAAGTTAAACAAACCCATGGTGTAACTAACCTATATATTTTGTATAAGCCTATGATACCCTCACCATGATGCCGCGCCGACCTAGCTGTGTAACCCCTTCAAGAAGCAAGTAAAAGAAATGACGGGCAAGAAGCGCGTGAAATCAGAGGGTCAGGCTCAAGACGCGGGCGTTGTGGCAGTTTATGCCGTGGTGCGCGTGCTGCTGGTGTACGGGTGTGTGCTGTTCGTGCACTCGCTGCTGTACTGGGGGCGGCGTGCGCTGCGAGCGCGCGCGCAGCGAGGCTGCCGCTGCCGCTGCGGCGCACGCTGCTGAGCCGCCATGCCCGCGCCGCCGCCGGCGCGTAAGGTGCGCAAGTGGCCCGACCAGCGCTTGACGCACGACCTGCTGCACTGTGCCACTTGGCTCGTGTTTACGTACATGTTCCTGCTATCGATGTTCGAGCTTATCGAGCTACTGCGCCCTAAGCCTGCCCGGCTGCGCCCCAATCCAGTCCGTCCGGCACAGCGTACCCCTTCATCCGAACCACTACATCTGTGCCCCAAATGCAGGCACAGAAAGCCTTCGAAATGGTCTTGTCTTATTTTATGATTGTCATCAAATCATTTATATATTATATACGACATTGTACTGAGTGTGTGAGTTTTATAGTGGCAACTGCTACTCCTACTGCCTTTCTGGGTACCTAGTGCAAGTTTTATTTGCCATTCGATCACGTTATTTTAACTCTCCTCGTTTAGCAGGTGCAGCTTCAATGTCATACAAGTATTCGTCTCACGTTTTCGTCAACGTGGACGGATGGTAGGTAAACAAAACTTACACTGCACAACTTTTTTTGGAGCGATGAAGAGGTCGTTACCAGACTTACGAGTATATAGGCGGTGATAGACTCAACAGATCCCTCAAGCTCTGTGATCGAAACCTCACAGAGTTTGTCGAAGGGATAGCGTATAGAGAAACATAACAGGATAGCATCGCGCAAGCGTATCCCTGCCCCCTACATTCTCCGAGGCGTTTGGATCGGAAGTACTACAGACCATTTGTAAAGCTAGAACTAACTACATTATGAGTTTAAAATTAACACGTCACTGGTGAAACGATAAAACAATATAGCCATATTGAAGAGCAAGTGTGATAAGACGATAATATCAATGTTTGTAGTTGTTCTATGATGTCTTGTTCTTACACTTAGTTTAATTTGACAAAAGCATTTCTCATTATTTTGGAGTAGATAGGTATTTAGTTTTATTGAACTCACAGAATAAGCGAATGCTGTTTGTCTGTAAATTAACCAAACTAATAAAAATACAACAAAGTAGTAGAAATACAACTTAAACTGTCATCTATATCTATATCTATATAAATAAAAACAAATGTTGCTAAGCGCAAAACTCGAGAACGGCTGAACGGATTTGGATGATACTTTGCACATAGACAGACCATGACCCGGACTAGGACATAGGATACTTTTTATCCTGGTAACAGGTTCCTGTGGGATAGTGTAGTCTTCGCGAACGTAATCGCGGGCGACAACTAGTTATTTATAATGGGTGCCAAAAGTGCGAGTTTCATTAGGTTTAATGATCTTTATTCTCATACGAAATTACATAATGAGATATAAACAATACATAAATTACAGTATACAAATTGTCGCTCTGTGGTACTCGTTGCGATATGCAGTTTAAGTTTATTTTTAAACATGTATATAGTCTCACAAGTTTTCACTTCATCTGGTAACCTATTAAACAGCTGTGCTCCCTCAAACAGAATTGTCTTTTTCCCATATTTAGTCCTAGATATAATTAATTTGAGTTTGTTTTTGTGTATAAGTATTTGATTTAATACCTACTCTTAATAATCGATATTCTTAATCGAATATCTGGGCGTCACATGGAACCTCAGACAAAATATCAAACACATTTCTGCCGACAAGAAACTCCGAATCGAGACGAAACTGAAACGTCTCCTAAACCTAGGCCTTTGGAGTCTCAGAGATGCCCAGATAAATTTGAGAATATTAGAAATAGACATAGAAAACATTTATTAGTGATACAACACACATCATTACATTACAGATTCAAAAAAATAAGTGGCACTAACAGGTGTCCGCACAGCATGATGTCAGGCCTCCTAGTTTATAGGAAAACCTGACGCTGGTCTTCCGCGAACACCTAAGTGTGGGAGGGAGCACAACCACAAAGCAACAACAATACACACTTATACATATTACATACACGTATACACAAAAACTTACACTTAAACACTACTTATACATTGCATCAACGACCATCCAATGCGATTGGTCGCCCAGCAGACGAAATTCAACCGTAAACAAACAAAACTACTGTTATTATTAGTAAACATATATTTTTATTAAAGAAACTCCTACGGTATGGTTTTCTGAAGATGTAGCAAGTGTTTTTTTTAATTAAAATTTAAAACTATTTGTACTTGGAGAATCACGTATTGGTGGGGGGATGTTATTCCAACACTTTGTTGCGCAATATTTAAAACTACCTCGGAACACAGATTTTTTAAACTTGGAATTCAATAGCCGAGACTGACGCTCCCGCTTTGTAAAATTCAATTTCTTGAACAGATAAAACGGTTTTTTATTTTTTATTATATTAAATAATAAAGATGCAAAATGAAGGGTGCGCCGTGATTCCATGTTTAATAAATCACCGTTGTTTATGAATGTTAATGTTAATAATAGTAAACTTTGCGTCGTTTGCCGTACCCAAAGATCGACTTCATTGCCGCCCTTTACAACACGCAAGTGCTTCCCTAGCAAAAGACCAACCACATTTAAAACGCCCAGTCGACCCTCAGGTCTTGGTAGAATGCCAGTGGTGGTTAAAAGCGCTGACGGCGACTACACCAATTCATTATCCACCCGTTGTACATTTTCTGACGACGGATGCTTCCGGCACCGGCTGGGGTGCAGTAATAAACGGTATTCAACGGACAAGCAGTTCTTGGTGCCCCGACCAGATGTCATGGCACAGCCAATCTCAAAGAGATGTGGGCAATAATCCAATCCATTCAAAAACATTTACATCAGTTTCTGAAATCGACAATTCTAGTACAGTCCAACAACAAAAGTGTAGTGGAGCTATATACGGAACGAAGGCGGACGTTCAAGGGCTCTCCATCAGACGACTCGCTCACTTTATCAACTGTTAGACCAGAACGACATTCGCCTTGTTCCTCAGTACATTCCCAGATTGTACAATGTGGAAGCCGACATGCTATCCTAGCAGAGAAGTCAGGCGGAATGGACGTTAACGCAACAAGCGCTTCGAAAGATATTCAGGCGCTTTGGTACGCCAGAGATCGACCTATTCGAGTCACAACCGCACACGTTCGTCCACGATATGTGTCGCGAGACTGCAAAGATCTGAAAGAAGAATTCCACGATGCATTCAGCAGAGAATGGCGATACAGGAAAGCGTGGATATTCCCACCACCACATCTGGTGCCTCGGGTCCTTGCACACCTGAACAGAGCCAGTGGTATGTACCTGCTAGTCGTCCCTCGATGGAGAAAGGTATTCTGGCGCCCGGACCTAAAACGCAGAGCTGTAGCCGCGCCTTGGACACACGAACACAAACCACCAGCTTAAGTAGACCAGATGTAAACTGGTGTCAATTACGACAAGTTAATGCTTTAAATCCGACTGGATCTCAGTTGACCCAATACTTAGCTAACCTTCATTTAAAAGTGTTATATTCTTGTTCTGGTTTATTCAGGATCGTGATTAAAGAAAACTCATTCTTGAAAATGCTTTATTAATTTACCCAGATTTTTATTAAATTGTATAACATGATTGTCTGTCCATTGCCAAATATTTTTTTGTTTAAGCAAATCTCTCAAAATTGCTGTCTCTTCCGACAAATTTGGAATATAAGAAGCTAAATAGTTTACCATTCCCAAGAATCTTTGAAGTTCCTTTATGTCTTTTGGTGTCGTCATCTCCATAATTGCTTGAACTTTAGATCTGTCAGGTGAAATACCATGTTGGTTAAAAATATGACCTACATATGAAATTTCTGAAAGGCTGAATCTACATTTATTTTTATTGAACTTTAAATTGATTTCTTGTGCTCTTTTTAGTACATTTTCTAAGTTTTTATCATGTTCTTGTTGCGTTTTACCAAATACTAATATATCATCGACAAAACTCACTATTCCTGGCAAATCTTCAAACAATTCTGACATTACTCTATGAAATATTTCTCCGCTTGACTTAATACCATATGGAAGTCTTAAAAATTTATATCTACCATATTGTGTGTTAAAAGTTGTGAGTTTACTGCTTTCAGAGTTTAATTTAAGCATCCAATATCCTGAGTTAGCATCAAGTTTAGAATATACTGAGGATCCGGCTGCCTTTGAACGTAAGTCATCAAATGATGGATGGAATGAAATGGATATGGAAAGTAAGGACGTTTAATGGCTTTATTGAGATTTCTTGGATCAAGACATAATCTCAATGATTTATCTGGTTTCTCGACTGGAACAAATGAATTTACCCATTCAGTAGGTTCAGTTACCTTTTCAATTACATTTAATTTTTTCCATTCTATCTAATTCTTCTTTCAACTTTGACTGAAGTGCATAAGGTATTCTCCTAACCGGACAAATTTTCGGCTTGACAGATTCATCGACATCTAAATGAATTTCATTAGGTAGACATCCTAAGCCTTCAAATGTTTCAGAATATTTGTTAAGAATAGATTGTACTGACCTTTGTTGCGTTGTATTGTTAGTATTATCATGCACTTTTGTTAGTATTTGCTGATCATGCTTTGGCTCTCTCTGTTTTGTCAATGTAAACAGTCTTTTGACAATTCCTAAATGTTCTGATGTCCTCCAGCCTAGAATAGTTTTACAGGAATTTTTTACCACTATAAAATAAATTTTTGCATTTCTATTATTTTCCAATTTACAATTCAATTTAACACTGCCTAAAGTTTCAATTACTTGACCAGAAAATGTATATATTTTATTATTAGTGTTATAAATAGGGATTTTAATATTTTCAGATTTTTCAATTTGTAACAAAATATCTTTTGAAATAACATTAACATCAGCACCTGTGTCAATTTGACATGAAATTGTAAAATTAAATATATCAATATTAATAGTCCAATTTTGTGAATTCTTATCTTTTTCAATGGAATTAATTATAAAATCATTTGATTTATTTCTTTTACAATAATTATCATTTTTTATAGTGCTTACCCTAGACTCTTTGTTTTTATTTCGACAAAATTTTGCAAAGTGGTTCTGCTTCTTACAATATGAACATATTTTTCCTTTGGCTGGACATTTTTGTCTATGTTGCTGGCCACATCTTCCACATATTGAATTGTTGTTATTATATTTATAAGCTGGAATAGAATTGCTGAAAGAGAAATTCTTATAATGACTATGTTGAGTCTTCTTAACATGACTGTGTCCTGATCCTGATCTTGTATGATATCCTTTATTGTAATTTCTTGTCTGGCTTCTTGCTCTATTTCGAGATTTGTATGAAATCATGTTCATTTGGATTTGATTATTACTTTCTTCACTTTTATTTTTAGGAAGGAGGGTAGATCTTTCTTGTGAAAGTTCCAGATTTTTCGCGAATTGTATAGCATCATCTATATTATTATGATTTTCCTGAAGAAGTCTTTCCTTGATGTATTGGTTTGCAATACCAATAACAAACATATCTTTGACTAAGGATTCTTTTAGTTGTCCTAGTTCACACGACCTTGACAAATTATTCAACACTGTACAATATTCATCTAATGACTCTTGAGGCTTCTGGTATCTCGTAAGGAATTGGTATCTCTCTACAGTTGTGTTTTTGTAGGGATTAAATTTATTGTCAAACTTGGCTAAGACGTCTTCTAATTTTATGTTCGTTCGTTCCAAGTTGAAATTGTTAAAAATGTCAATTCCTTGGTCGCCCACTGAGTTGAGAAATATCGCGACTTTTTTCTTTTCAGGCAAGGTTTCAATATCGTTGGCATCGATATAAATGTGAAATTTTTGTTTCCACAAACGCCATGCCTCGTGGTTGCTTTCGCCGCCATTTGGGTGTAGAGCTAATGGTTTTAAATTATTAGATAAACTAAAGTTCTGTACCTTTTCTTTTTCTGACATCATGGGTTTTTACTTCTGACACCATGTTTTATATTCTTGTTCTGGTTTATTCAGGATCGTGATTAAAGAACAAGAAAGTCTTTCTTACAAGACTATCTTAGTATACAAGTCTGATAGCTACTTTAACTACTCCCAATGCGGATTCATTAAGCAACGATCCTATTCTCAAACGAATTCTAAAGGCCATAGCAGTGACTGCCGCCAGCAAGGCGCCGAAGAAACTGTTCATATGGGATCCATCGAAAGTAGTATCTAGTCTGGTTGTTAGCTATCGTTCCAATTCACATAACACTCTACGAAGTGTCACGACGTACCGCATTGATATTACTTCTTGCATCCAGCCGCAGGGTCCATGATCTCACCCTCATGCATATTTAAGAGGATTATTTCGAAGATCATTCCGATTATGTCATTCTACATCCAAGATTCGGATTCAAAACGGATAATTACACACATAGGCAGTCATCGTGGAAGTTAGCGAAGATAGACGATGACAAGATATGCCCGGTTTATTGGATCAAGAAACTCATCGAAGTATCGGCTCAACGTAGAGAAAATAAGAATTTAAATGAACTTTTCCTAACAGCGCGAGGCTCGGTGCGGCCAGCGTCACGCACGGTGCTCGGTGGCTCGGTGCTGCGCGCCGCTGGCCTGGAGGCCAGCGCTGCCTCCACGTGAAGCGCCGCTGCTTCACGAAACTGGCTCGACAACTGTCCTATTGACGAAATCATGGCAGAAGGAAATTGGAGAACCCCTAACACTTTTGCTTGGTTTTATGCCTCTGAAATACGAAATCCTGGTATCAATTTATCCAGAGTATTCCAAGCTGTTTAAACGTTTAATATATAATGAGCTTAATCGAAAATTTATTAATTCATAAATAACTAAAATAATAACAATGTTATTCCTACTGAAGGGATAATAAAGTATTAATTTAAATAAATATAGTTTGTATATTTTTGTTTCACTTTATTTCATGGCTTTCACACATTGGCATATAATTTTTGCTTGCCACCAGGCGATAACAAACACATCTCACTCTATAGGTCTCGAATAACGGTTCAGCGCATATAATATAATGTTTTACGTAAAAATAAAACAGTTATTTTATATGCAGTAACCTTATTGGAATACCTACGGAATAGGTACTAGCAGGCTTATCTAATGCCATTCTTGATCAACGGCAAATGTTACAAACAAATTTACAATTATTAATTAATTGGGCTGCAAATAACACTCAGGAACTTAACCCTAATACTATTTTTGATAAAATATCCAAAACATTTGGGCCAGGTACATCCTTATACAGGAACTCTGAACAAACAATGCAAGTAGTATGTGGAAAGAGATCTGAATGCATAGAAATACGTCGTGATAATCTTATAAAGCAAATAAATAATACGAATTTAAAAGCAACGTTAACGGTGGAAATGCACCGTTTCCTGGTGGTCATACTAATTTGTCATATCAGTATGACTACTAGCAACGCTGTTTATAATATTGGTGGCCATTTAACAACAATACTGTCCCCTTTTTTCTTTTAATAAATAAAAACTCGTCCATAATTTAATATCGAGAATAAACAATATTTCCTTATTACCTGACGCCTTAGAATACAGAATTGATATCCTATGTTAAGTTATTACTCCTCCGACTATTTTGTCACATTATAAAGGCAACTCACAGAAAAGTATTTATATATACAGGAGGAAGGAAAACCTTTTTCTAAAAATATCGTGTTACAGTATGACTAGGAGGAAACGTATATCCTCGTAGTCATACTGATATGACAAATTAGTATGACCACCAGAAGTGCAGAACACTTGTTTAGCAAAGATGCATTACAACCTATTATTCAGCATTCTAAAATAAATAAATCTAATGACAAAAAGACTAAATACAATGTCAATGTACAGAAGCACCAGCCCTTCCGTGGAGGTCCCCACACAGAAAAAAATTACAACAGACCGGTGTTCCGGGGGGTTTCAATGCCAATCAATTTATTCTTTGCACAATTACAAACTGCCGCATCCCCTTTTCCAGGAAACCACCACTTTGCTTACCAAATATCCAGACACAAAAATCTTGTACAACAAAGGTCACTCCAGATATGACAAAAATGATACAAACTCTAAAAATTCAGGGAATTTTAGAGAAGCCATTGAAAGGAGATGCCGGTTTCCATTCCAAAATGTTTCTAGTAAAGAAACCAGATGGTTGACAGAGACCCATATTCGACTTAAGGAATCTCAGCAACTTTGTTGCAGCTCTACATTTTCAACTAGTCTCGCAAGCAACAATGATGGATTTCTTACAAGACCAGGACTGGTTGGTGAAGGTATATATACTTCAACCAGCCAATTTCAGAGAGCCATCGTCGCTACCTTTGCATTATTTACCAAGCGGAAGTGTTGCAGCTAACCGCCTTACCATTTGGCCTCTCTTCTGCCCCCCGTACTTTAGCGGCTGTTACGAATTGGATAGCGGAGATACTTCAAGCCAGAGGTATTCGTGTTCTGGTATACATGGATGACTACCTGCTTGTCAATCAGGACAAATCCAAGCTAACTACTCAGGTTGTGGAAACCGTGAGTACCTTGAAAACATTGGGGTGGCTATTACTACACTATTACTTACTAATATTGTCAACTAGTAATGTGAACGGCGAAAGAACTGCCGCCTACCTTGTACCACATAAACAAGCTGCCGCATGAATTATGCGGTACTTTGACAAATTTCAATATTAAAAATAAACTTATGGCCTATTTTTTGGTAACTTAAAAAATATTTCGTAGATGTTGTTTACCCTATTTCCTCAATAGTAACTTTAAATTATATAAGTACTTCTTAAATGTCTTTAGTTATAAGTATTGTGAATGTAGTCTGACAAGCCTTAGTGGTTTAACAATGCAACTAAAACATAATTGTTATTATACATGTTTTAATATGGTAATGAATAAATAAAATAAAAAACTAGTTGGCGTAAATCAACATTAGCAACATACAATCCACCAATCAAAAGATGGGTCTCTTGGTGCATAGCAAATAAAATAAACCCTAAATCTCCTAATGGAAATGATGTAGTCCAATTCCTAGCTAGATTATATCTCGATCAAAATTTCGCATACAGTACAAATCTTTGGAGGAATATCCATATAAGTAAAACTCAGGTCGTCGGTCAAATAGAGATATAATAAAAACCTTTTTTTTTTTTTTTTTTTTTTTCCTTTCGTTGATGGCTTCGTGCGATTAGCACATTTAGCCAGTGTCAAAGTAATTTTCTTACAAGTAATACATAAATATACAATATTTCCTTCCAGTCAGTATGATGATGAATGATAATAAAAATGAGAAGTGAGAAATGATATACCCCCCAACCCTTCGAGTATCTCAGTAAAGATGTGGGGCTTTACTAATTCCTCGGCGGACTTCTTGAGAGAATTTGAAAAGTGAAGTTGCACTGTTTTGTTTCATTTGCCAACACTCATGCACACTCACGAACATTTAACGGTTAATAATCCACCATTATTTCACATTAATATTCGACATAACACAAATTTTAGTAATTAAAACAAAACCGCAGACATGACTCTTCACTTTCCCGCCAAGAAGTCCCCAATAAAAACCTTTACTTTAACAACAAATCTTTTTTTTTTTTTTTTCTTCTTTCTTTTAGTTGATGGCTTCGTGCGATTAGCACATTTAGCCAGTGTCAAAGTAATTTTTCTTACAAGTAATACATAAATATACAATATGATAAAAATGAATGATAATAGAAATGAGAAGTAAGAAATGATATACCCCCAAACCCTTGAGTATCTCAGTAAAGATGTGGGGCTTTACTAAGTCCTCACGCAGACTTCTTGAGAGAATTTGAAAAGTGACGTTGCACTGTCTTGTTTCATTTGCCAACACTCATGCACACTCACGAACACTTAACGGTTAATAATCCACCAATATTTCATATTAATATTCGACATAACACAAATTTTAGAAAATAAAACAAAACCGCAGACATGACTCTTTTTTTTTTTTTTTTTAATGGCTTCTGTTGTGTTTTTCCAACACCAATAATTTTGCCAATGTCGAGTGATTAACGAGACACGTTATAATTTGGAAAATGGCCAGTAGAAGTTACAAATATTCACTATCCCGCCAAGAAGTCGATTGTCATGCTTGACGGAAAGTGACATTGTCACTTCTTTTCTTTCTTTTAGTTGATGGCTTCGTGCGATTAGCACATTTAGCCAGTGGCAAAGTAATTTTTCTTACAAGTAATACATAAATATACAATATGATGATGAATGATAATAAAAATGAGAAGTGAGAAATGATATACCCCCCAACCCCTCGAGTATCTCAGTAAAGATGTGGGGCTTTACTAAGTCCTCACGCAGACTTCTTGTGAGAATTTGAAAAGTGACGTTGCACTGTTTTGTTTCATTTACCAACACTTATGCACACTCATGAACACTTAACGATTAATAATCCACCAATATTTCACATTAATATTCGACATAACACAAATTTTAGAAAATAAAACAAAACCGCAGACATGACTCTTCACTTTCCCGCCAAGAAGCCCCCCATTGTCACTTCATAGATGAAAGTATATAAAAGTATGAAAATTAAGTTAAGAATTACTAACAATTAATAATAAAATTAGAAAACTTTAATTTTTCTACTACTAATTTACTAATTTTACTACTACTACTTCTAAGCTTTAATAAAATAATAATACAGGACATTTGGTAAACTTAAAAAAGAAAAAAACTATGCATTCAACGGAATCTTAAATCTAACGACACGTCCTGACCGAGTGGTAACGGGCTTTGTGTTTGGCAAAACTAATGGAGGATTAGTCGGCGTGGCAAGCGGCGCCGGCAGCGAAAGGAGATTCTCGGCTGGGACCGTTACTCGCGGCGAGGTAAGTACGCCTTGATCAGGATCTGGGTGATATGTAAGCTGGCTTGGTGCGATCGATGTTGACCTCATTCCGCTTTCCTGCAACGTCTTGTTGTTACGAGCGAGAACTTTGTAAGGGCCAGTATATGGTGCTTGATGAGATCGCCGTATGGTATCATCACGCAGAAAAACATGAGTTGCCTTTGAAAATGAAAGATGTGGGTTGCACATGTCGTGATGCTGGAACGGGTCGAATTTCAGTCATATACGAACGCAGTTGGTCTACAAAATCGTTCGAAATTTCTGGCGCTCACTGCAAGGCATATGCATCTTTTCTCGAACTACACGGTTCTCCGCCATCCTCATATGGATGAGGATGGCGGAGAACATGGGATGGCCCATGCCCGCCAACTTGACCAGGTCGTTCAACCACTGAACTGGAGGTCTGCCTTCCGATTGACGAGCATTTCTTGACCACCACTCTGTCAGCGACCGGGTCCATCGGCCGTCTTCCCGTCAAGCCCACCCACGTGTCCTGCCCACTTGAATCGTGCGATTTGTTTACCGACGTCCGTAACTTTTACAAGGTTTACAGTATTTCAGACTCGGTCTATCAAACGGATGCCTAACATGATGCGCTGACTTCTTAGCGGGAAAGTAAATAGACACGTCTACGGTTTTTTTTTTTTAAATTTTTTGTTTTATCGAATATTAATGTGAAATAATGATGGATTAGTGTTCTTGAACGTGCATAAATGTTGGCAAATGAAGCAAAACTGTACAACTTAGCTTTAGTTATTATTCTGAGGTATAACGTCACCTTCCAAGTTCACTCA
The DNA here is from genome assembly GCA_949315975.1 of Eudonia truncicolella. Taxonomy (NCBI): domain Eukaryota; kingdom Metazoa; phylum Arthropoda; class Insecta; order Lepidoptera; family Crambidae; genus Eudonia; species Eudonia truncicolella. The sequence goes on from OX438829.1 coordinate 4,229,772, forward strand.
AGAAGTCTGCGTGAGGTCTTCTATTCTCAAGGGGTTTAGGTTGAAGGATAATATGATTTCTCACCTCTTGTTCCATTCATCATCATCATCATCATATTAATAAATTAACAAAAGAAAAAATATATATTTGTGTAACTTGTGGGGAAATTACTTTGACACTGGCTAAATGTGCTAACCGCACGAAGCCATCAACTAAGGAAAATAAAGAAAGACATTGCGCGCTCCATAGCAAAACGATTATTTTTTGTTGGGAGATTAGGCTGTGTGTGCCGATTGGTTTTGCCTGTCCAAAAGGCAAAAGAAAAATTAAAAAGCAAAAAGTGATTTATCAATGTGACCAGGTTTAAAAATATATACTGCACACTGAGGTAATAATGGTACTGCATTATTCAGTAAAATTGCTTAAGAATGCGTAAATGAAATGGAAATTGAATTGAAATTGAAAATTTAAACTGAATTGAAATTATTTATGTCTTTCTTGCATGCGACACAATAATTAATAGTTTGGCATTTTTTACAACTGAATTTAAGAAGGTTTACTTGGATGAAGGAATATCATATTATCAACACAAAACAATGAAAGTTCTTGGAGAGGCCTATGTCTAGCTTGGACTCCTATAGGCTGATGATGATGATGAAGTACTTTTCTTTCTCTAAAATTTTGCATAGTAAATATGTTTTTTTTTACTTTTAATCCTTACTTGTATATACACAATACACATAGAAACATCTTATCTCTAAAAAAGAGGGAAGAGGCGAGGGTAGAAACGTAAACGGGAACGTAGGTAGGTAATGAGAGTGGGTGAAGGTGTAGTTATGTCTTTTGAAAAGTTTTTAGCACTAATTCCAGCAATATCAATACGCTATTAATAGAATATGGCTATATTCTGTGTTTAGTTTAGTTGTGCTTCCTTTAGATTCCGAGCAATTAGCAAAAAAAAAGTTCGAAAATTTAAATTTAAATCTGGTCACACTGCTGCTGCTGTTTTATTATTTCTAATCGCATTTGGAAAAAGCGCGGGAAACCTTGAAGTTGGCGGGCGATTATTTTTACGTCTCTAATTTTAAATTGATTTTAATTAATAATAGGATCATTTAAGTGTGGTAGTATTTAAAACTAAGTTTATTTATTGTTATTACTGTATATTTGCAGACTGTAGGTAAGTTTTTTCAAGTTTTTTTTCTCTGATGGACGACGAACCAGATGACCCTGGTGGAGGGAAACCTTCTCAGGTAGCTCTGGTCGTGACGGTGCCTCATGATTGTTTGGAGATGGATACGGAGGGCTCTCTCTTGGATACGGATGCTTCCGAGAGTAAAATCAATTGTAGTCATTCTAAAAGAAAACGTACAATAACCCGTAAAATATGTAGGCACTGTAACAAAAAACGGAGGCGTCATAAGTCGTCTTCTGTCGTTCTTTGTGAAAGTGATTGCCAATGCGAATCGAATTCAAAGATCCAACCACCTAAAGTTTTTAAGTCGCCGGAAGTAACTCCTCTCTCAGTATCACAACCACAAGTACCACATCCCCCCCAACCAAACAATGATGAAGCCAAACAGGCTGACACAGGCACATATGTAGGTAGAAAACTGTATGAAACAAATGACTCTGCACCCTACAATATCCACATCCAAAAGATCCAGACAATTCCGAATGACAACATATCTATACACCCCATTTCCTTTGGACATTTTTTGAAAAAGAATTCTATTAAGAACATAGTCAATGGCAGTCTCAAAAAAATCGGAAGGAATAGATTGGTAATATCATTCAATAACTACACAGATGCTAATTCTTTCTTAGAAAATGAAACACTAAAAAAATTTAACTACAAAGCCTTCATTCCGACCTCATCAGTTACTCGGATGGGTGTCGTTAGAGGAGTACCGACTGATTGGTCCGAAGAAGACATACTAGATAACTTGTCTGTGCCTTTTGGATGTGGAAAAATTTTAAAAGTAAGACGCATCAATAGAAAAAGTTTAAAAGATGGTAAAATTACCTATACTCCTGTCGAGACCGTAGTAGTCACATTTGATGGCCAGATGTTACCCAAAAGAATATATTTGTGTTATAATTCCCTTCCAGTCAATCTATACATTTTCCCAACAGTACAGTGTTTTAACTGCTGCCGTTATGGTCACATAAAATCACAATGCAGGTCAACTCCGCGCTGTTTCAAATGTGGTAATAACCACTCAGGAGACAGCTGTGATTTTGATGAAGATGATGCTGTATGCTTTATTTGTACTGGATCCCACTTTGCTACCAACAGAAAATGCCCAGAATATAGTCGACAAAAAGCTATCAAAGAGACAATGGCTAATAATTGCATTTCCTATGCGGAAGCTTTTAAGTTGCACCCGCCTGTTACTAGATCTTACTCTGAAGTTTTGACATCAGTTGCAGCACCTTCATCCCCCTTAAGACAGACTTTTAATTCAACTAAAGGCAATAGGAATAATGAAAATACCACTTCATATAAAAAAACAGTATATATTAAATCAAATAGCTCCCCAAAACATAATAGTAAAGGTTATGACAAATACACACATGATGCCTTAACTAAAGATTATAACATTCCATTACCATCTATTGGCACAATTACTAGTGAAAATAATAACTCTTTAACAAATATGTCTATTAAAGAACTGATTATTATTTTAATTAATTCATTAACTAAGAATATGTCTGAACCGTCCAACGCTGCTGTACAAAGTATAAGTCAACTCATAAATAACAATATCTCTAATAATGGATCATCTGTCCACAATCCTTCAGTGGAATTGTCGCAGTATTAATACTAAAAAAAGTGATTTACATTATCTCATTAATTTGCATAAACCTGTTGTAGTTGCACTTCAGGAAACGTGGCTGAAGCCAGGTTATAACTTTAAAGTTTCCAAATATTTATGTTTAAGAGAAGACAGAACTGATGGCTATGCTGGTGTTGCTCTGCTGATTCATGATACCGTTCCCTTTGTTCACATCCCTATTACAAACCATAGTACCGATTTTTCTATAATAGCTGCATCTATCAATAAAATATGCTTTGTGTCTGTTTATGTTCCCCACCCTTCATCATCCATTTACAACGAAATAGAAACCATTACTTCTCATCTTCCAAAACCTATTTTAATTATGGGCGACTTCAATGCTCAGCATCAGGCTTGGGGTAGCACCACTTCTAGTTACTACGGTTCTAGAATATTGGATATTCTGGACTCCAATAACTTCTGTATCTTGAATATGAATACAGGTGTTGCAACGCGACGTACAAAACCTCATGAAGGAATCAGTGCCCCTGATCTATCAATAACCACTCCTAGTTTGGCATCCTCGTTGACCTGGAGAACACTGCCCTCCACTTTCGACAGTGATCATTATCCCATTTTATTAACTCTGCCTAAAAAAATTTTAAAAACACAACCCAGACGCCCATCGAGACTAAAATACAAAATTAATAATAATGACACTGACAGATGGAAAGCGTTTAGTGAACTAGTCGAGCGGAAGTTATCCATTCTCTCTGATATCGATTCAAGTAATTCATCGGCATGTGCTGATGCCTTTGTTGTAGCCATGTTAGAAGCTGCAAACGAATCATTTCCAATTAAACTTTGTAATAATAACATTCCGTCTCCCCCATGGTGGGATAATGAATGTTCTGCAGCGGTACAGGAACGGAAAAAAGCTGAACTAAAATTTAATCAGTGTTCCACAACAGAAAACTTTGATAACCTTAGCTTCATTATTACCCAAACCCGTAAATTATTTAAAAGAAAGAAATGGGATGGTTGGAAACATTTCTGCACATCGCTGTCCCCTGACGTTTCTCCATCAATAATCTGGCAAAATATACGTAGATTCAGATCAGCATTTAAAGAAACAGTACCACACTATCTTGATGAATTCGTAGCAGATAAATTTTTAGATAAGCTAGCACCTCCTTTCGTTCCACAAATGTCCATTTCAACATCTATCACCCCTTTCCCATCGCCGCTAAACTATTCAACTGGCCTTGACTCTCCTTTTACTTTAATAGAATTGAAAGGTGTGTTAAAGTATGTTAAAGATTCTGCTCCTGGCAGGGATGGTATTCCTTATTCCTTTCTTGTAAATTTGAATGATTCAAGCCTTAATTACTTTTTACATTTAATAAACTCCATAATGATATCTGGTGAAATCCCTGCCTCTTGGAAAATTTACGAAATTATACCTATTCTAAAATCAAACAAACCCCCGTCAGATCCCAACTCTTACAGACCCATAGCTCTTGCTTCAGTCCTATCTAAAATAGCAGAGCATTTAGTAAAAAATAGATTGGAATGGTATGTCGAAAGTGGAGATCTACTGTCTCCGAGTCAGTATGGATTCAGAAAAGGTAAAAGTACTATGGACAGTTTAGGGATTTTCATTACAGACGTAAGACTGGCTTTTTCTAATAATGAATCCATGCTTGCTGCCTTTCTAGATATTTCCTCTGCATATGATAATGTTGACCTAAATATACTAAATACTAAACTTTTAAAACTAAAAGTGCCTCCTATATTCTGCAATTTTTTACACAATCTTCTCTCGGGAAGACAATTACAAGTCAACATAGACGAGACAAACGTGAAAACAAGATTTACCTGGAAAGGACTACCCCAAGGTGCGGTGCTGAGCCCACTTCTTTATAATATATATACCTCCGACTTAGAATCACACATCGCTGGTAAAGCTAATATTTTACAGTACGCAGATGATTTAGTTCTGTACGCGTCAGGCCGTTCTGTAGAAAAATTAAGTTCCTCTTTGAATTTTGCTTTAAAAAATCTAAAGTTATGGCTAGATAATAATTCCTTGAGTCTTAGTGTAAGCAAAAGTAACGCCGTTTTATTTTCTAGAATGCGTTTACCTCCGCCATATACAGTTTTGTATAATAATCAACAAATCCCAGTAAATGATGAAGTAAAATTTTTAGGTATTCTTGTCGCGACGTTTCGCGAAACTACTAACACTACCATATTAACCATAACAATGGCAACACTGGAAGATACTTTGCGCCGAAGTTGGCGCCATTTCATTTCCAAAACTTTTCCGTAAGTGCTAGGCAGATGCCATTTGTTTTGATTTAAAGTTGTGATTAAAAGTGATTGACTAATGCCAGCGAGGAATGTTGAAAGCTAAGTAACTCTTAATCAGTATTCTTTAGCATTGTGATGATTGTAAGGAAGTATATATCTAAACATTGAATTTTACTTTTATTGCTAATCAGATAACCTAAAAGTATAATTTGTTTTCTCATATTATTGTCTTTAACTTAGTTCGAACTATATGAAAGTCATGAGAATGACGACAGTCATGAGACTGATGGTACAGTGGGAAGAATCGAGAAAATGCATGCAATACATCTTCACATTCCAACTTTAATAATATAAAAAATAAAAGGAAATTTCAAGAAGTTAATAAATATCAACCACAGGAATCGGATGGGAAGAAAAGAAAAATCTCATGTATCTATTGTCAAGGTGCCCACTATAGCGATCAATGTCAAACTTTTAGGACAATACAAGAAAGGATGAGGAAACTTAAAGACCGTTGTTATAATTGTCTTTATTCAGGTCACAATAGACGATCATGTCCTGATACATTTAAGTGTGCATATTGCAGACAAGTGAACAAACATCATAGATCATTATGTCCACAAAAATTTGATAAGTTTCACAAGAAAGAAAGTACCAAGACTATGCATACCTACACACAACAAATGTCAGCATATGTAACTATATTACAAACAGCAGTGATCAAAGCTACTTCAGAAAATGATACATCACTACAAGTAAAATGTCGATTACTGATGGACTCTGGTAGTCAGCGATCTTACGTCACTCAAAACGTAGCAAAAAGATTAAATCTACCAATTGAAGAAGAACAACATCTATCAGTATTCACTTTCGGAGCTGACGAACCGCGTGAATACCATAGCCCATTAGTAAAATTACGTATTTTAACAAGAACCAATGTAGAACTAGTCATATGTGCTAACGTTGTACCTACCATAGCACAAGATCTACAATACCCAAAAGAAGAGATCGATCGTTGGAAAGGCAATGAAATATTAGCTGACGATGGATCAATAGAGGGATCAGTAGATATATTAATAGGCAATGATTATTACTTCAATTTCATTCTGCCAGAAAAGAAACAAATTAGAGAAAATTTGTACTTAGTCAACTCTGAATTAGGATGGATTCTAAGTGGAAAGGTAAGGACTGAAGAAGACCAAATAAACGATGAAATAACGATTGTTACATATTTCCAGTCAAATGAAAGCAAATTACAGAAACCAGATTTACCACTTAATAACATTACCATGAAGGCACTATGGGATTTGTAATCCATAGGTATTACAGATTCACCAAACACAACTAAAGAAGAAGAGGCATTAAACAATTTCAACAATAAGACTACATTCGAAAATCAGCGATATTCAATATCATGGCCGTGGAAAGAATATCCACCTAATTTACCCACGAACATGGGATTGGTTCATGGAAGGTTAATTAGTCTACTGAAACGAATGAATAAAAATTCATTAAAGTCTTATGATGATACAATAAGAGAACAACTTAGTAAAGGAATAATAGAAGAAGTTCCTCCTGATAGGATACCACAAGGTGAATATCCTATCCACTATTTGGCACACCATGGTGTCACGTCACCAGGGAAACCTACACGTCTTGTTTACGACGCATCTGCGAAATTAAAAGACAATAATAGTCTTAATGAATGTTTACACACAGGACCCATATTGTTAGAAGATCTAACAGGTCTACTAATCAGGTTTAGATCTCATAAAATAGCTTTAACAGCTGATGTGGAAAAGGCTTTCCTACAAATTGCATTGAAACCAGATAGTAAAGATGTAACAAGATTTTTATGGATCAAAAATCTTCTTAAACCCGCAACAGAAGATAATATTATACATTTACGCTTCTGTAGAGTTCCATTTGGAATAATTTCCAGTCCATTTATTTTGAATGCTACCATCAAACATCATTTAATGAGATCAACTAATAAAATCATACAAAATACTGCGAATGACATATACGTAGATAATTTACTCACCGGAACTATGACAACATTACAAGCTATTAAGTTGTATGATAACTTGAAGAGAGAATTCAAAAATATGTCGATGAACTTAAGAGAATGGTCATCGAACTCAAAAGAACTAAAACAAATGATACCCGACTCTTGCAAAGATGATATAGTGAAAGTTCTTGGATTAGATTGGAATACCCAAGACGATACTATTCAACTAAGACACAAAAATATGAACTTCAAAACCACGAAAAGAGGAGTTCTAAAAACAGTTGCTTCAGTGTACGACCCTTGCGGTTACGCTGCACCATCTTTGCTACCATCAAAATTATTTCTACAAGAGTTATGGAAAAGGAAAATAAACTGGGATTCCACACTGCCAAAAGAAATGTTGGAAGATTGGAATAAAATACATAAAGAATTATTGACAATACAAGTAAATCTACCGAGGTATTATATTAAAGATACAGAAAAATTACAAAATCAACTACACTGTTTTGCGGACGCATCAACTAAAGCTTACGCAGCAGTAGTTTATCTTGTTAATAACAATGGGAAAGCATTCGTTATTGGAAAATCTCGACTGGTACCAATCAAAGATCAAGAAAACTTAAAGATTCCAAGATTGGAATTGTTAGGAGCATTGATTGGTAACAGATTACTACAATATGTTGAAACTTCATTACAAATAGAAATAAAACATCATTTCTTATGGTTAGATAGCCAAATTGTCATAGATTGGTATAATTCTGACAAACTTCTTACACCATTTGTGGCTAGAAGACTAAAAGAAATCAAAAATAATAAAAAGTTAACATTAAGATATGTCCCTACAGACATAAACCCAGCGGATGTCGCTACGCGACCCATGACATCAAGGAACGATAAATCTATATGGTTAAAAGGACCTGATTTTCTATTACAACAGTCAGATAGTTGGCCTACAAATATGTTGAAAGAACTGTCATTCTTGGCTCGGGAGGATCTGTCCGATGGATCGGACAGAAATACCAGAAAAAATAAAATCTTTAAAACTGGACAGATTGAAGTAACACCTGAAAAGGAAAAGAACAAAGTTATTAATCACAATAGTGAAATAGAAAAAAGCAAAATTGATGAAATTAGAACAGTTCAAGAAAATTATTTCCCCGAAGAAGTCAACAAAAAAGAAACTAATCTTACACGTAATTTAAAGTTATTTCAAGATGAAAATGGTCTGCTAAGAAGCCGAGGAAGATTAGAAAATTCTGATCTGTCTTATGAGTTAAAATATCCAATACTTTTGCCAAAGGATTGTGATTTTACCAATGATTTAATTCTGAAAGTACACAAAGATAATTATCATGTGGGAGCAAATCACACTTTAAGCATCATTCGACAAAATTATTGGATACCAAGAGGAAAGGCACAGGTTATGAAAATATTGAAACGTTGCCCGGCATGTGTAAAACATGCCGGAGGTCCATTTAAATTACCACCAACACCGGCACTTCCTGCAGAAAGAATAAATTACAGTTCACCTTATACATTTACAGGCTTGGATTATTTAGGTCCAATCCTGGTCAAGACTGACAAGGGTACAGAGAAAAGGTGGATATGTTTATTTACATGTTTAGCTATCAGAGCTATACATCTGGAGATAGTCAAAGATTTAACAGCTGAAGAAGGTCTTTTAGCTGTAAGAAGAATGATTGCAAGCCGAGGAATTCCGGCAGTAATTACATCTGATAACGCATCACAATTCAAATTGATTGCGGAAATATTAAACAGTTCATATTGTGTTCAGAATAACATAAGATGGAAATTTATTCCACAACTTGCTCCATGGTTTGGAGGATTCTATGAACGCTTAATAGGATTAGTAAAACACTGTTTGAAGAGATCACTACAAAAACATTTATTAAAAGATTCTCAAATATCTACAGTAATTAAAGAAATAGAAGCCATTCTCAATACGAGACCACTTACCTGCGAAGATTCAGAAATGGTTCATATATTGAAACCGGCAGATTTCTTGACGATTGGTAAAAGCTTGACGACAAGGATGACTTGTAATGATATCAACTTAAAGGGTACCATTACTAAGTCTGATTTAATAACAAGCTGGAAAAGAACTCTCAAACTCTTAGAAGAATTTAAAACTATGTTTATAAATCGATATCTTTCAAGCCTAAGAGAAAGATACCATCATTCACATAAAGAACCGAGAATTACATCTCACATTATGCCTCAAGTAGGTTTAATAGTACAAATTAAAGGAGACAACAAGAACAGAGAAGATTGGAAGGTAGGAAAATTAATAGAACTTATAAAAGGAAAAGATGGACTTTGCAGAGTAGCCAAGGTTCAAGTCGATAACAAAGAATTCATAAGATCTATTTCACAATTATATCCATTAGAGATAGAAGAAAATGAAACTGAATCCGAATACTTCAGAAATGAAACAGCTAACGAAAACTTTAATAACCTTCCCTCCATTACAAGGGAAGGAGATCAAGATTCAATAATAAATTGTGAAGACACATCAAGTAGTAAAGTGTTGGAAACACCAAAAGACACTTCTTCCAATGAACAAGATACTGAATTTATGTCACAGTCGTTTGATAAATCAGAACATGAAATTGTCAATGTCAATGAACAGAATGAGAACCATGAAGACCTATCACATCAAGATCAAAATCAAATTGTTGAAGATGATTTTGAAGACAATCCAATGCAAACGAAACCACGACGTGTCGCGGCCACAAGAGCTCTGGAAAGGATCAGAGAGTGGACGTGTGCACTAGTCAATTTGTTTTAAGTCGAGCCGTCGGGAGTGTCGCGACGTTTCGCGAAACTACTAACACTACCATATTAACCATAACAATGGCAACACTGGAAGATACTTTGCGCCGAAGTTGGCGCCATTTCATTTCCAAAACTTTTCCGTAAGTGCTAGGCAGATGCCATTTGTTTTGATTTAAAGTTGTGATTAAAAGTGATTGACTAATGCCAGCGAGGAATGTTGAAAGCTAAGTAACTCTTAATCAGTATTCTTTAGCATTGTGATGATTGTAAGGAAGTATATATCTAAACATTGAATTTTACTTTTATTGCTAATCAGATAACCTAAAAGTATAATTTGTTTTCTCATATTATTGTCTTTAACTTAGTTCGAACTATATGAAAGTCATGAGAATGACGACAGTCATGAGACTGATGGTACAGTGGGAAGTACCGAGAAAGTGCACATATGAGCTTCGGCTGGGCAAACAGTGCCTGAATGGTGATCACCCTTAGGTCAGTGGTTGTAGCACTTAACGATGACTGTTGAGTCGTCCTTAGGGTAGGAACTGGTTGTAGCACCCAGATACGGGGCTGTTGAGTCACCCTTAGGGGTTTGGTTATAGCACCAATGTATCCAGTACTAGAATAATGTTACATACCAAAGGGCAGAGTTATGCCTGTAACATTAACGCGCCAGTGCAAGTTACATCAAGAAAGGTGACGAAAGGCCTGTAACGCTAGGGGCAACCGTTACCTCAAGAAGGACAGTCCCAAGTTCCGTAACTAAGGGAGCCCGCACAGTGACGGCTGTAGAGCCCGAACGTTTGGCTTCTAGTACAGTGACGGCAGTGAGCTCGAACATAGAGGGATACCTAGTACAGTGACGGCAGTGGGGCCTGAACATTTTGGCCAGTTGGTCAGTACTATGAGCAGGTTTGAGACCTGAGGCATGATATGGGGGAATGCGGCGGTAGCTTGCCTTATTCCTTGCCATGGCCAATTACGATGTAGAAAGTGTGTAATAAATAATTCAAACTTACTATTATAGAGAAAGATTAATGTTACATGTACACACACTATCGCCTTTCAGATAGCAATCTTTAAGGGATAGAAGTTGGTTTAGTGAATGTGATTTAATTGTTATTATTGATACTGTCTGATACTTAAATCCAGTTAAGTTATACTAATAGATAAACAAGAGATGATACTTTAATACCTATAGTCTATTTACTTTATTATCTAACTTCACAATGCTAACAGAATCAATTAGATTCTGAGTGTTTAGGAAACCTTACATTTGGTTTCATTGTTTGTTATAAATATGCTACAGATTCATCATAAGGAGAAAGGGATTTCTACTGTAATCATTCGAGTGTGAGTTCAAGCTACAAAGGTCCAAATAAAGAGAGGAACGCCAAGCTTCAGCTGCGGTGAGTTTAAGCAGATTATTAAACACTCAGATATTATTTCGCCGCGGCATCTGAGGTGTTTTACTCAGTTACACAAGAGCCCCATAAAAAGCCCGCGGCGACAATTCTACTAGACGCTAAGATGACAGGTTTATCACACTGTTATTATGTCTTAGCTAGATGTGAACGTTTACTGAATATAATGCGATGTCTTTCTGGTGTTTGGTGGGGTTCCCATCCATTTACATTAAAATTATTGTATAATGCTATTATAAGAAGCATCCTAGATTATGGTACTTATTTTTTAGAACCATGTAGTGTAGTAGGTCTGTCTAAGTTAGACAGCATTCAATCAAAAGCTTTGCGTATTGTAACGGGAGCCATGAAGTCTAGTCCTATTAATGCGATGCAAGTTGAATCCTTAGACCCTCCTTTAAAACTACGCAGACAATTTCTATGCGATAAATTCCTTTTCCGAGCCCTTCAATTTGCTAATCACCCACTTTACCAAAAACTTTTAACTCTTACACAAAAAATAGAATACTCATCTTATTGGTCCCATAAATCTCCTCCGTGCTCTGTTATAAGTTTCCGTAAATTTACTTCACTTCAAGCTCCCACACACCGCTCTCAGTTTCTTCCTATATTTTCTGTCAGTTACGAAGCTCTTGCTATTTCCCCTGTAGTTAATTATAGTTTTGAATCATTAAAGAATGACCCTAATGCTGACACTAACTTGAACTTCGTAGTCGATAGGGACTGGGCAGACAGGCATTACATTTACTGTGATGCTTCCAAACATTCAGTATCAGGCACAATCGGTGTAGCGGTTTATCATCAACAATATAATTTACATCAGAAAATAAAATTACCACCTGAAACATCAGTTTTTTCCGGAGAATGCTTTGGAATTTTTAAGTCTTTAGAATACATCCTTCTAGCCAAACTCAGTAAATCTATCGTTTTTTCTGATTCGAAGAGCGCTTTACAAGCTCTAGAAAAATCCCCTTGGGCAGGTTCAAATAGTCTCTATGTAATAGAATCCAGACAACTCCTATTGAATTGTAAATTAAAAAATCTAGACGTTCTCTTGGTGTGGATACCTGGCCATCATAACATTCGCGGCAATGAAATAGCAGACAAATTTGCAAAAGATGCTATAGAGACCGGTGATAAGTTTCCTTATAAAAATGTCGTATCTGACCTTCTCTCCCTTCCTAAAGATCATTTGTATCACGCTTGGGATAACCATTGGAATATTTCAAGTTGTCTTAGAGGTCAATATTACAAACGTATTCAACACAAAATACCACTCAAAGTATGGTTCACAAAATTAAAACTGTCTAAGCTTGCAACCTCCAGTATAATAAGAATGCGTTTGGGTCATGTCTGCACAGCCTCTCATCTTGCAAGACTTGGTATTATTAATAGCAATTTATGTGCTTGTGGTGCTTGTGAGGAAGATTTAAATCATATCTTTTTTGCATGCCCCCTCCGTGACAGTTCCTCACTCTTAAACTCCCTCATAGTCCTCCGTGTTCCTCTTCCTACATCAATCCCTACTTTATTGAGTTCTATAAATTTTGAAATATATAATTTGTTATCAACTTTTTTAATTAATAATAATATTAAAGTGTAATTTGTAAATAATGTACATACTTATTTAATATGTAAAAAGTATTATTTCCTAACTCCAACTAAGTATTCCCATAATTATGTACATAGTGTATCCATTTTATCCATTTATTTATATTGTAACCACCAACTCTGATCCTATTATTCTTTTTTCCCTAATCCGTTCCTATTCTAATAACATTGTTTTTCAAAAATTGGTTTCCCTACCTTTAATACTCGTTGTGGCAAATGCACAAACCGTGCGATGCCAAGTATTTAAAAAAAAAAAAAAAAAAAAAATCGCATTTGTATGTAAAATGCATTTTATAGTATCACACACGCATGATCGCATAGCTTATTACTGAATTCTGTCCTGTAAGTAAATTATGTATGTGCATAGATTTTGGCTGCATTTAAAATTTTCATACTTGGTGTAAAAGAGTGATCTAATAGTTTATTGTTTTTCTTGCAATATCCATCAAATGTTCAGGGTATATTTATTTTCTTTGTTTGTACTAAAGTATAATATAGGTGTACAGGTTACAGTGATAAGGTGCTAAAGGAAACTACAAATTTACAGAATAATCTTTATAGTATAACACCAAATCCAACTTACACTATGTGAGTCAACACTAAGCCGCTTTTTCAGAAATAAATTGACAAGTGTTTACAAGCAGCAAAGTAAGTACCTAGGTACCTAAGTAAAAATTGATTGAGGAAGTAAGCGAGTCATGGATACCTTTGAAATTTGTTATTGAGCTCAGAATTCCAACTGTTGACCACAAATTTTGTAGTAGTTTTTTTTTTGCGTAAAGAACTAGTTGAAAATTTCCGATAAACTTTGACTCATCTTTCAATTATCTCTTTATTCATATAAATCACAATGCATTGATTTCTTTTACTTTATTTATTAAGCTGATTAAACATTACATTACAATATTAAATACATCTCAAAAATTTCTTATTATAAAACGGTACAACATCTAATATCAAAATTATTATACTCTCAACATTTTTCTCTACGTGACAACTGTATATCAACATTTTAAAAACATTCCTGACAAACTTTAATTTAAAACACTTTACTTTTAAACATACAAAACCAAATACCAGCCAGCAACAAACTTTATATTTTATAAAATACAAAAAATAAAAACACTGCTTTTAATTTTACTAAATTCAGTTCGTACGTCAGCCTTCTCGGTAGCATAGCGGTCATTGCAGCCGAACGGATTGCGGAATTCCCAGGTTCGATTCCTGGCTGGGACAAGTGGGCGTTTAATTTTTTCACTGTATTTTATAATATTTTATAAATATTTAATTCTTTAGTGCAGCACTTAGCACTTTAAAATAAAAAGTAAAATTTATTGCAATTATTAAAACCCAATTTAACTAATTTTAATTCTCAAAACTACTCATCAACTAACCTCAAATTCCAACTAACTATACCAATCCTACACACAATTAACTACATCACCAATAACACCACTAAAAACCACAACACCAATAACACCACTAAAAACCACAATCATCTTCATCTCCAAAAACATCTCCAATAACCTCTTCAATTTTTAAAACTCCATCTCTGGTAAACCTGAAAAAAATTCCTCGAGCAGGATTTGAACCTGCACCCTTCTGACATACCGGGTCAGGTGCTCTCCCAATTGAGCTATCGTGGTTCTAACCAGCCCGCCGAAATTATTCAACACTATTTACTTTTTTACTTTGAAAGCCAAAGACGCTCACTCAATGTTAACAACTACCGTCATTAACATCCGATCATAATATTTTTACTTTATTTTATTTTATTTTTTATTATCATGAAATCAACAGCATTTTATAAATTTAGTTATTACATTGTATGCTTATCCTAATACCAATTACAGATCCCTACTTTTTAAAACAATTTAATATAAAGTCGCTTAAACGGATTACATAACAAAATAGAATATAATTTAAAATTTAAAAGTTACTGACACAGTTACAGTTACAGTTACAGATACTAAAGATCAGTTAAGAAGTAGGCAAGCTATTATTAAATGTTTTTGTTTTGTTTATATAATTTTAACGCAAATTATGTTGCGAAACAAATTACAAAAACAAATGTTGAAAAAATTTCCGCGAGCAGGATTTGAACCTGCACCCTTCTGACATAGCAGGTCATCGATCATTATTATTTCGATGGTCTTAAAAGCAATAAGCTGAGCGGGGATCGTCAATCTGAGTGTGACCATTTTGGGAATGGGACAGAATATGAATGGGACCAAATGGGCATGGGACCATTTTTGAATTTGTGACGAAATGCGAATGGGATGGTCTGCGACAAACCCAATATAAATAAGTAAAATAAATTTTGATAGACTAGTTTAAACCAGGGCTCTGAACCGGTAAACAAATAACGGTTAATATCGTTCTTTAAACCGGAATGATTTAGTTCATTGATTAACCGGTTAATTAAATAAACTGTTCCAACCAAACCTAAAAAATGTTGGTTACCGGTTGGACTGACAACGGAATTTTAAAGCTCGGGTAAACCGATACTTGGCGCTGATTTTAACCGGTTTTGTTATCTTTGTATGCTGGAAAATATTTAATTATAGGTACCTATATTTTTATCAAGTTCTTAAAGTCACGTAAACATAAAAGTAACATTTGTTACGGTTTCCGAGCCCTGGTTTAAATGTTGACATAGAACGCTATAATACAAAATTAGGGGAGCTATATCCTTTTTTTGTATGAGATAAGCCATTTAATAAACCAAATTAATATGTTTTTAATATATATTTATTCTACTGTGTGAGTATATTTTGCATTGCACTAAATAAAAAGTAAAGCAAATCATTCACATACTGTCAGAGGTGCTGTACCTAAATCAACTGTTTAAGTAATGATTGCTTTCCAGAACACAATGAAGACAGCGGTGACAGTGCTGCAGGAGATGATGGTAAAGATGGGCCAGACACCCGACTACGAGTGCATATCTCAGGTGCGCTACACACTGCCCGCATTATCAGTTTCACTTACAAATCATTTCGTTTTATCAACAAAAAAAAACAAAAACATCCGGTATCCGGATAGGATAAAATTAAATATGAAATAAATTAGTCACAACTCGCTTTATAGAAATTAAAAAAAAAAACTCCCAAAAGCAGTACTACGAATGTTACTCATTAATCTCAACAATGGGTTTCGATATCGTAACTATCGATCTAACGTACCACTTTAAAAAAGGATTTCGTGACAGCGTGTTCGCGAGTCCGTCAATCGATTTAGTGATTTTCGATACTACGGCTTTTCGCAAGGGCGTACCACTTGAATGTTTTTCGCAACAGCGAGCGTCGCAACGACGGCATTCGAAACTCCGTCATTCGATTTAGCGATTTTCGATACAACGGCTTTTCGCAAGGGCGTACCACTTGAAATGTTTTTCGCAACAGCGTGTGTCGCAATGACGGCATTCGAAACTACATATCAGACCCCAAAATAACAGGTACTGCATGCCAAAACAGAACGGATAACTGCCCGCTAAAAGATAAAGACCTGTAAAAAACATCCAAGAGGTTATTATGATCATAGGCTCGAACAAAACGACAATATTTTCGCCGTAAGATGGCATGACAATAATATTGTTACTGTTTTGTCTAACGAAAATGGAGTTAATGCAATTCAAAAAGCACAGAGGTATTCTGCCGCCGCGAAACGTAGGATTGATATTGATCAACCTTATGTTATCCTTACTGCGATCGCTAACCCGCCTGCCAAGCGTGGCGATTATGGCAAATTCCCCTCAAAATGATTTATCCTTGAGGGTTGCCTTGTCCAGCAGATCGGAGTTGCAAATAGTTATGGGCATGTATGGGTTAAACTTCTGCAGCTTCTATCATACCTACACATTTTTTTTCTGTACTGTGTTTTAGTAGTTATAATAAGTGAAACAGCGTGTCTGACAGTCGGGGCCGCAGCACCAGGCGATGTTCTCGTACCGGTGCGCGGCGCTGGGCGCGGTGGTGACTGCCGAGGCGCGCTCCAAAAAGGAGGCGAAGCAGGAGGCGGCGCGGCTGATGCTGCGCGCGCTCGCCGACCGGCAGCACCCCGTGCCGGCGCCGTACGGACTGCTGGACCGGCCCAGCGCCGGCGCCGGCGTCTGCTCGGCGGCTGGCGCGGGCGAGGCGGGCGGCGGCGGCGGTGCGCGCAGTTACGTCGCCTTACTACAGGAACTCTGCACCGAGTACGGGCTCGTGGGCGCGGAGTACGAGCTCGTGGGCGACACGGGCCCGCCGCACCTGCGACACTTCACCATAGCGGCGCGCGTGGGCCAGCGCGTGCGTGAAGCCACCGCCACCACCAAGAAGGCCGCGCGGCAGCTAGCCGCCGAACAGCTGTACTGCTACCTGCGCGAGAACCTCGCCAGGCTCACCTCAGACTTTGTTGAGGTACGACGACCCTCCGAATGATACCGTATGCTGTGTACATGATTTTATCACTATTTGGACGACTAAAGTTAACTTAAACTAGGCAGGATCGAAGCAGCGCCACCAGAAGACGAACATGTATAATCGACTTAGCTTCAAAGCATTTTTTTTTAAATTCTTAACTATTTAACCGATTTTCGCATAGCATGCAATTTTAGGTAATTTTTTTATATTTTTTAATACATTTTTTGTTCTACAATTAGCACTTTATTTTTTTTAACCTATTTAACAAAGTGTGACTGGCAAAAACTAAACTGTGATTTTTATAGCACACAAGAACATACGAGGTACAATACCGCGCATATGCATGACGTGTTGCAGGAAGAGGCGCTGGTGCGCGCGCACGAGAAGGCCATGGAGCGGTACCTGGAGACGCGCGAGGACTCGCGCCGCCCCGACCTCGGCCAGAAGCTGGCCGACTACCATCTAGGTTTGATCTCTCGCCTCGGTAGGTACCGGCCCTCTAAGCACGCCTTCGACCGGTTCGCATCCATCACTCGCTTGGACTATGGTTAAACTTTGTCAACTACAGCTCATTCATGGAAAACAAATGGTAGGCGATCGGCGGTACAGTCACCATCAAAAGTAGTGGAGCGGTGTTCAAAAGTATGTTTTTATTATTTTATTATTTGGGTAACTTATAAATTGTACATAAAGAAAATACATTATGGTAGATAATTAAAATCAAACATTAATTTGAAATAAATATGAGATTATTTCTTGTCGCGATTTTGATAGGGTATCCGATATTTCGGCACAGTCTCATGCCATAATCACAGAAATGAAATGAGCAAATAATATTCACATAAAAATGAAACTACTTTTACGGATTTACTTGCAAACGTCAGAATTATATGAAATTAATTCTATATGTAAAATAAAAACGAGTCCGTAGAAGTAGTAGACGCATAGAAAGTAGTTTGCGCGAACACTACAATATAATAAAAAAATACAATATAATATCCAAATTTCAAATTATAATTATTAGCAATAGCATTAAAAACAAAAATTTCGTCATTATTATTATAATAATCATTAATACATTTTGGTGTAAGTAAGACATTTTTATTCATTTAAATAGAGCCACATATCAAGTCATGCAAATTAATTAACCCTTTAACCGCCAAGGTCGGATTAATCCAACAAATTTTTTCGGGCCCATTTCGCCAAGGTCGTCGTATATTTACAACCAATTACCACTACTCGTATAATCTGGTTTTTTTTATAATAACGCTTTATATGAAAATAATGTTTATATTTGTTAAATAGTTAATCAAGTAATCTTTTTTTAACGTGCTGTTTGATCCTCGTACTCCTTCTTACCTTAAAGAGTGTTTCCGATTTCTTGGGGCGGAACACAAGCGTGATCTAAGGTCAAATTCGGATAACATTCTTAAGCCTCCCTTTACCCGGTCGGGATATTTTAAGGATTCTTTTACTGTCCGAGCTACTTGTCTTTGGAATAAGCTACCGTCTGAAATACGTCACTCTAAGACCCTTTCCGCCTTTAAGTCTAAACTGCACAGTCATCTATTGCATCAGTCACGTGCTAGTAACATGTTTTAGGTTTTTATTGTTGGTGTTATATGTATGTATGTATGTGTATTTATTATTTATATATATTGTTATTATATTTATAATATATAATATAATATATAATATATATTATATATTATTATTTATTTATTTATTATTATATTTATATTTATATATTATTATTATGTATGTCTTTTTATGTACTGGTATACGAGTGTTTCTATTATATTCTACTGTATTTGCGCACTTCCTCTATCTCCCTCTTGGGATCCTAAACCAAAGGTTGTCTGGAAGAGATCGCTTAAAGCGATAAGACCGCCTTTGCCCATGCTAGCTTTAAGATTTTTTGTATGTACCTGTTTTTGGTTTTAATTTGTGTGAGCAATAAAGTATTTATCTATCTATCTATCTTTTACAATTGATTACACACACTTTAGTCTCTTAATTATTAGACCTAAAAATAATGTATGAAGTTAGATAAATTACCGATATTATTAGCTTGCATGTTTAGAAACGAATGTTGTTAGTACACCCCGCGCCACGGTCGGAAAAGGACTACCGCTTCGGACGTCATAAACAGTGCCGCCTTCTGGAATTTTCCATTGGTGTTGTGCTAGCGTGTAGCTATTATGTTCGTGTTATCGATAAATGGGCTTTTTGTTTCATTGGGTTCCCAAAATACCTACTAATATTAGACATTAAATTTTACCTACAAGTAACTCTTTCTATGTCTGTCTGTTACCTCTTCAAGCTTAAACAGCTGAAGCTAGTGATGAAAGAGACTCAAGTCCTTTAAAATAAGACTCGCCTCTTTTTAAGCTTTTATTTATTATTACAAGCTTTTATTTAATTTCACCTGTCCCGATGTTTGTTTGTGATCAAATCTTGCAAGTTAAATTTGATCCAATTTTGCATGCATGTGTTATTCGGGTGACAATGCAAAATTATTATGACATGGAGCTGATCTGATGATGGAAACGGAAGGTGGGCATAGAAGCTCGGTAGTTAAACGACACAACCCCATCGCATTTGGACTCGTTTGATCCGTCTTGACGAGTTCTTTAGTGCTAGATGGTAATCAGGGTCTGAAGATGGCCATAGGAGCTCGATAATTAAACGACACGACCCTATCGAGTTTGGGCTCGATAGATTTGTCTTGACGAGTACTTTGGTGCTAGATGGTAACCAGAGTCTGATGATGAAACTGGAAGGTTACCATAGGAACTCGGTAGTTAAACGACACAACCCCATCGAATTTGGACTCGTTTGATCCGTCTTGACGATTACCTACTTTGGTGCTAAATGGTAACCAGGGTCTGATGATGGAGCTGGATGATGGCCATAGGAACTCGGGAAAATAAGTTCGTTCGTTCCGTTTGTTATGAATGTGGATTCTGTCTTTGATTAGATGGATGAGATGGATGACTGAATGCCAAGGTGAGCACGAGCCGAGGGCTGAATGGTATGAGGGTGTATAAACATGTCATATTGTTAACGTTGCGCCTCAGGGTACCAGAGCGAACCCTGTTGTACTGAAGCCCTTATCCCCCTACAAAAATACTAAAAAGTTAAAAATAAAATTTAAAAAAAACTTTTTAAAAACAAGCTTTTATTACTTGTTACACGACTTGGCTCTAAAATTAAGACTGTTAGTCTTAATATATAAAGACTGAATCTCTTTCATCACTAGCTGAAGCTATTTAGATGAAATTTTAAGCATGCCCGTGCGTCGCTGGGATGGGTATTTCAAAGTCAAAGTAAAAGTGTTTATTGTTTATCGATCTACCATTGACCATCCCTATTTGTTGTAGGTATTTATTATTAGATTTACGT
This sequence comes from Eudonia truncicolella, assembly GCA_949315975.1. NCBI lineage: Eukaryota > Metazoa > Arthropoda > Insecta > Lepidoptera > Crambidae > Eudonia > Eudonia truncicolella. The sequence continues at coordinate 4,250,495 of OX438829.1, forward strand.
GCCTGGCGCTGAGGGCACGGCATGAAGTCTGGCGGTTAAGGATTAATAATGATTTCAATTATTTATATAATATTAAGTTTTTTTTACAACATATAGTAATAAAACTATGATGATAAATCAACAAGGGAATTTAGGTTAGTGTCAAAACAATAAAAACCAAAACCATTAAATTTTTAAAATCAATAAATTAATAATTTTTTTATACTATAAATAATAATGTTTTTAATACTTCTTCCTTCGCTGTATTTGTCCATACGTGTTTGATTTTATCTAATCTGAAATAAATTTAGTAAATAAAGTTGTTAGTAAGGTAGGTAATCTAAAGTAATGATAATAATAATTTCAATTTCTTAAAATGGGCATATAGCTTGTTATAGTTGATAAATTACACACGCTCTTCCTACGCCTAAAAATGTGACATATACAAAGAATCTTTAACTGATAATAATGTAAGTCTTAATGGTAAAGCAGTTTTTTCATTGGTTACTTTTACAAGCTGCCATAGGGCACACACATGGAAGCTATTAATCTTGCAAATTCCTATCTACCTTTTCTATATAACTCCTCCAACTACAATTCTGTCAACTTTTATAACTTTTAACTAAAAGTTTTATCACATTACTTTCACTAACAAAGTGCTGTTGTGTCCTACTAACATCTGTTGCTATAGAAAACTAATTTGATTCTTACATTCACATTATATACTGTACGAGTATAGTGATACTGATACGCTAATTCATCATCCTATAGTATACAGAAGACTGAGAAGCGATTTTTGGAAAGTTACTTATGAACAGGTAAGGACCCAAAATTTTCCCTTGTGGTGTCCAAAGTGTTTATTTGAATAAAGTATTTAGGTAAATAGGTGCCGATTTTTCTTTTCACTAAATGATGGATAAGTAAGCCACAATTTGTAGGGGACCGTCAGCGCCACCTAGTGAGAAACTTGTGACAACCAGTTTTCACTAGGTAGGGTCTTCTTCGATCTGAAAAAAACTAGCACTCAGTGGGCCTAGCACGAACAATTATCACTTTCGTGTCATAGCGTAAAAGAGGAATGTTGGATGGAAATCGGTGCAGCGTCACAACGTCCGTAAATGGAACTAACAATTGACAGACATAAGCATAACGTTACAATTTCGATAAAAGTTCGTATTAAGCTTACCGATGTTTATTTGAATAAGCAAAACCGCTCGATGATGACTGTCCAACGGTCGGCCGCTCGAGTGGAGCGGTGGACGTCGATCGGCCCGGAGACAACTAACATATTGTTGGTAGCCGACGGGTACCGTACAGGTCTGTGTACTTTTACAGATGAAGCGGCTAGGAGTTCCGCTCTGCAGGCATTGGAGGTGGAGGCAAGCGAGGATGAGCTGGTGGCGGCGTTGAGCGCGATGGGGCTGACAGCGGGCGCGGAGGTGCTGGCGTGCGCGGGCGGCGCCGAGCTACACGTGGTCACGGTGGAGGCGGCGCCGCCGCTGGCCTTCGGGGGCCAGAGCCCCGCCGAGGCGCGCACCGCCGCAGTCCGCTACCTGCGCCGCGCGCTGCGGCAGCACCCGCCTAGCAGAGATAACCCCACCAATGCAGCACCAAAGACCGCTTCCGGCTAGCGTTTAGTTTTAAGGTCCTATACAATATAACGTACCTATTCTAATAAGAGATACTTCGTTTTATTATGTTCCTTTTCCATAGCAACTAGTGGCATAATATCAAAGGTGTAACAAACCAGAATTTCGGAGTACTATTAGTTATTCCGTGATTTCGGTCCGGTTTGGTCCGACATACTTTTTTTTAAACATGAAATGAAATAAAATGAAAATACTCTTTATTGTACACCATACAAAAGATTTAGAGAGGACAATACAAGAAGTACAAATGGCGGCACATGATCGAATTGAGGAGGTTTAGACAAGTGGTGATGTGGCTTATCCCTTCCAAATCATTACCTACTTAGTTTCCCCTTTAAATATACTCTTATACATGACTCTATTAAGTACCTACAAACTTAAGGAAATAACGACACATTCTAGATTTTTACGTTTAATAAAAATAATGAAATGCTATTAATTCTTACAATTTATGAAAAAGGAATTGAATCAAAATACCATCTGGTAGAACGTTAAAATAAATCATTATCTTGCTTGCCACTAACTACAAGTTACGACATTAGTCTGAGTCGTCTATCTCCTCCGAGGAGGCTCTACGACGGCGTGACGTGATGGTCTGCAGCCAGGTTGCGGACTTCTGCGCGGCCGTGCGACGCGGCGTGCGGCGCTCTACGGGCTCTGGGGGCGGCGCCGGCTCCGGTTCCCGCCCACGGCCACGCCCGCGCCCTCGTCCACCCCGCGGGCCCCGCGAGCCCCTCCCGCGCCCGCGAGCCGGCGGCGTCGGCGCCACCTCGGAAAGCACCTCGTCATCGTCGCTGGACAGGACTACAACACCGCGCTTGATGGCAGGGGAGGCCGGCGGCGCGCGTTTGGCGGCGGCCGGGGCTGCAGGCGGGCGCTTGGCTGCTTCAAGCATCTCGTTAAGACGCTGATCGTTCGCCGCATCTAGCTCTTGTTTGCAGGCGCGCATTCGTTCGTCGGCCGTCGCCGCGTCGGCTTCGGCGTCACCCTCCATGAGTGCGGCAACGCAGCGCCGCTTGTGGCGGTCGAACACGGTTCGCAGTACTTCGTCGTCATTTTTAAGCGTAAAGTCGCGCACGGCGTCTGTGAGCGCGCGCACCGAGAGCACTTGCAGGCGCTTGTCCTCAGGCAGTGCTGTGAAGTACGCGCGAAGCAGCGACTCCACGTCCACTGCGTCCGCCGCTGCGCCCGCGATATCCGCCTCCTCTGTCGGCATGCTGTCTTTACGATTTCTTATTTTCTTTTCTCTCTTCATTATAAGCACATCATTGGGATTCGCTACAATTCCGTTAAAGTTTTGACCGAACCTTACTCTGTTAAAGTCTTGACTGTCACTTTCATAAAACACACTCAATCGGACAAGTGGCAATAAAGGTTGATTAGGATCTCCACTGCGCAGTTGAGACGCCTCTTCTACTGCTTCATTCACTTTGCATTTCAGAAATTCTTGAACTTTCTCATTTTCATTTACTCCATCATTTCTTAGATTTTCTTCAGACAATACAAGTGTTTTAAAAATGAATGGCCTTACTGTTTTCAAAGGTATAGGGTTAAGTATAAAATCCGACTTGCATACCTGTAGAAGAGCACAGTGCTTTGGCAGTGCCTCACCGGCCGCCAAGGAGGTGGCAACAGTGCTTCCAGGTTGGATTACTTGAAAACTATCTCTTTTGCACCCTTTCATCTCTACAACTTGACTGTCATGCTCGTGGCCCCAAATAACAAGATCTAAAAACGAAGGCAATGCATCTTCTCTTATATAATTTCGGGGGCCTCTGTCTGCTCTATTTTGGTGTAGAGTCAAAATATTAAACCAATCATCACTTTCATCAGGCCGTTCCATTTCTACTTTTTTCTCTTCAAACAGACGTGACAAACGTTGATCCTTAAGGTGGCTAAGCCCATATAGTGCCAGTTTTGTTGCTCCTTTCTGCATGAGGACTGGTGATATACGAACATGTGTATAATCAGTCCATTTTCCAAAATAGTTTACTAAACCAGTTATGGATAGAATATCGAGAGAACTGATGCTGCCTTGCCCAACGGGGTCATCATGATTACCATGAATTGAAAGTATTGGATAAGAAACATTCAAATTTGGATCTTCATAATTTACAACACGTGCGAAATTCTCAAGTTGATCAGATAACAATTCTATATTAATTGGTTTATCTCCAAAACAATACTTTCTTATAATCTGTGTACATTTGAACATGCAACTGGGAGTTGGTTTTGCGTGATCAAAGAGGTCTCCTCCGAGTAATATCAAATCGACATCGAACTGAACAGCAAGTGATAACACTTCTTCAAAGGCTATAAAACTGTCTTCACCTCGGACAGGATCATTTTCCATGTAACCTAAGTGGATATCTGATGCTATTAAGACTCTGATAGTATCGTCCGGGGACAATCTTGTAGTGTCATTACCGATCATATTGTTTGATTATTGTTGTCGCTAATCAATAAGAATGATTATAAAGAATTTGTGGGAATACTTAGCATATTATAGGCAGCAATAGCTAACAAACGGAAACAGTCAAGCAAGATAAAACCGCGCGCTCAAAAACGCCATCAAATGGCAAGGCAAGCATCAAGTAATTTTTTTAAAAGTTACTTTTTTTTTTTACTTAATGTAGACAAACGTATATAACTCATACAGCCCAATAACCGCATTTTTCGGAGTCTTCGCGCACTGATTCTTTTAGTGTGGCTTCTGTTTTTTTATTATTTTTATTTAAAACAAGATAATAATTTACTATCTCTCTAAGAAATCTTTTTTAAAATAATTATGATAAACCTTTATCAAAATACTTGAAAAATCTCCTGCCTGAATTGAGGCAGGAGGCAGGAGATTTTCCAATTTGTCGAGATTCGGACCATCCAAATGTGAAATGTTCCTTTTTCATTTTGTTATTCTAAAAAATGACTAGAAATAAAAATAGAAAACGACAATGACAGCTGCTGCTGAAAATAGCTTTCGGCGCGGGGCGTGAGATGTCAACAGAACTGAAGATCTCTTCGCTAATTGGCTGCCTCAATGCGGGAGCAACGCTTATTGGTGTAGGTAATGCGTTACCAAGACTATAATGACCTGCGTGTTGTTTACATTTGAAGGCGGGAGTCTTGACAGATTACAGAAATATAAACACAAAATAAAAGTGCTTTACAGACGTTTCAGCAGCGGCGCCACAGAGGCGTCGCACACGGATGTCAACAATAGCGCAGGCATGGTCACGAGGCAGGAATATAAAATGCAGTACAGCATGCTTACAGCATTACAAAAACACAAATGTTTAAAAATGCTTACAGCATGTTTAGTTATGCGCCATAACTTTTGTAAAATAATTATTTCGGAAAGTGTAAATAAATGTCACTATGTCAATCGATTCTTGTTTGTACAGTATTGTAAGGTAGTTGAATTCAATTTTAAGTTATTAATGTAATGATTTTTTTTTCAAGATAATAGTTATCTAACATACGTGTGTGCACTATTTGATAATAATTTGTTTAGACCTCTAACAACATACTCTTATACTCCGACTCATGAATCGGACCGCTTGGAATGACAGCAGCTGTCAATGTCATTGTCATTGTCAGTCATTTGTGCGAAGTAAGAGCGAGAGCAAAGCAAAAGCAAAGCAACAAGGCAAGCAAGCAACCAGTTATTAGAAGAAAAGCAAAGACTCAGTCGCAATGTTTAGTGTAGAGCTATGTTTGAAATAAAGAAATGTTTAATTTCATTATGATGTGACGACTTAACGAGTGTATCGAATGAATCATGTACTATTGTTACAAGAATGTCGAAGATTTGAAGGAGAAAGTGTCGTGTGAAATCCGAGAGTCGCCTTCAATGATGTGGAAGGGGTCGATTGTGCAAGCGAAGGCTGGCTGCGCGCGCGCACCCGCGGCCCTGGCTCTAGGACTCTTCGTTTTTATTGTATGTTTATCAGCTTTACCTATCTACTAGCTTTGAACACGTCATACAATGCATGTTAAATAACTATCTTGTTGATAAAAAAGCAATATCACAGATGGTTGTTTGCATGCAATGTTTACCTGCGTTATTTATTAAGTCGACATTTGAATCCAGTTAATGGTTGTGATCATTAAAATAATGATCATTTGATTAATTAGCCTGCCTGTGTTGCTTTGATTAATTTTTGGAAAACAAATATAAAGTCATAATTATTATAAATGATGTAGGTATGAAGAATATTATGGTCAGAGTAAACTAGGTGTTGTGTAAGTAACAACACAATGGTCATTAAACATTGAAATAATCATCTCCACTCCTACCTACATGAGAACATACTGACAATGTATCTAGTAAGAATTTTCTATGTTTTAGTTTGCCTATGTATCAATAACAATGAAATAGATATACCTACACAAATATTTAAAATTTGCCATACAACCATCTAAGTTTTATTTGGGAATAAATTAAAAATATTTTTTTATTCAAAGATTCTAATAACAATTAACATGAAAATATTGTAGTTTTGATGTGATAATTATATTTTATACTAAGATAGCTGATAGTGAATTCAATCGGCGAACTGACCATCCAAGCTGGATAAACAAGTGATTTAGCAGAATTAACACATTATTTAAATTAATTTTTTTGTACCATGGGTTTCCGCAAAGTAACGCCTGATTCCATTATGTGATTGATGATTATCAAGCTTTGATTAACTTGGTAACTGCTGCATGGTAAGTACATATTTTGGTTGATTTTGATTTGATTTAAGTCTGTCACAACAATTTTAGTAGCATAGTTGTGATCCAACCATTAGGAATCAGACAGCTAGCACAGTGGTTTTTAGTGGGTGGAACTCACTTTTTCCCCAAATCCCTGTCATGGCCCTCGGGCTTAAGCAGGGAGATGGAATCTGGAGGGGAGCACCCCATATAACTATACGCACTTCCTGGGGCACGGTGGTACTCAGTAATGGATTATGTGCATTCGAAAAATGGAGTCTTCACCCATAAAGTGTCAGATTTGCTGGGTCATTTTCAATGTAATATTGAATATGCAGTGTATTTGTCTAAAAGAAAACTCTTGCTATTATAAAAATAGCCACATAGATTTATTATTATTATTATTTTTTGTGGGGACGTCGCCAGCCGAACGGACGATCCACCTGCATTTCATGCGGCCACTTCATCCTTTTCCATTCCTGTTCTCCCCTTCGAAGGAGCTAAGGTTAATCCAGCTGTCACAGCGCCCCATCAAATCTTTTTGTCTCTTTGGTAAATCTTGCTATCTGCTCCACCTTCAGATCCTTCAGGTCCTCTATGTCTAATGTGTCCGATCCCCAGAGCTCCCATCTTATCAGTGAGTACATAGGGCACTCAGCTTGTAAGGGTCTGAAGACTTAAATAAAAGGCGGACTGTATAACATAGGGGTTGGTTTAATGCCAACAAGTTACAAAAAGGTAGTTCTCGGATAAACAGATTATGGTACTTTTAAGAGGGTCGCGATTGCAGTTAATGCTGTCCGAAAGCGGAATGTCGTACAGTCGATAGTCGGTGCCGGTAGGGAACAGGTAGCGCCCCGCGGCAATCGCTGCGATGCTCGCCGCGATGATGTCACGCCCTCCTCCCTCGCGTCTCTTCCCGTGCGTATGTGGGCATCCACACAGCTAGTAAGTGGAGGCTGGTCTCCTCACTTTCCGTGCACTGCGGGCATATGGGGTCCGTTTTCACTCCTATCACTGTCAGATGTCTGTTCAGTCGACAGTGTTCTGTTATGATCTCTATGACTAGCCTCATGTTCTCTCTGGATAGTCCCATGAGTTTGCTAGTCTTTTTCTTGTCCATTCCCTTGATGAAGATCTTCGACTGTCTCATATTGTCAAGGACCTCCATCTTTGGTTGGTTTCTGCTGTGATACTGTGGCTGATTACTCCCTTGGTGATATTGTGCGCTATTGGCACTGGGGCTCCGGTCCCACCAAGCTTTTCTCTGCTCCCTTTCTGGCTAGTTCATCGGCCTGTTCGTTTCCCGTGTTTCCCTCGTGTCCGGGGACCCACGCTATCGATCTATCGCCTTTTTAATGATTCCTTGCATTCTTTGACGATAGCTGATGTCGTCTCTTCTCTGCCTAATGCCTTCAGCGCCGCCTGGCTGTCGCTGTAGATGGCCATTTTTCCTGTAATAGTAAAGTGTTCGGCCATCTCAGCGCATGCCATTATTGCGTATATTTCCGCCTGAAAAACACTGGCGAATCTTACTAGCGGTATCGATTTGTTCATCTCCGTCCCGTCTGCGCATATAATGTGCACGCCGGATCCAGAGAGCTTTGTCGCCTCCTTTCTGGAGCCGTCTGTATAGCAAGTGATGCCATCAGTTTCTATGCTCCAGTCTTCTCTTGTTCCTATGTGTATTCTATATTTTATGTCAAAGATCCTTTCCTTCATTATTAGGTTGGAGAGGATCATTGACAGCCTATCTTCGTAGTTTTTGCTTATACTAGCATGACCCTCGTCCATGAAGTTCCCGGTCCATATGCCAGTGCTTCTTAGCTTGAACCATTGTTCAGTAGCTTTTCTCTTTTTTTTTAAGTCCAGGTGATTTAGCTCCAATAGGATCTCGAGCGCGGCTGTGGGTGTTGTCCTCATCGCGCCCGTGGTCATTAGGGCCACTAACTAGCCTTTGGACTTTGTCTAGTTCTGCTTTGTTTTTCCTTACCCGCAGTAAGGAGTAGAAGTTTTGTGCCACCATACGATGGCTCCCTTGGCAAGATTATAGCCTTGTATATCCATAGTGTCATCGCTGGTTTCATGCCCCAGGTTCTGCCTATTACACTTTTACACTACATCATTGCCATCTTGGCCTTTGAGCATCTGTTAATTATATGGGTCTTAAAGGTAAGCTTGCTGTCCAGTATCACTCCTTCCTTGACTTCCTTGACTGTTTCCAGCTCTTGGTTGTCCAGTTGCACTGGTTCAGCGCGTCCTATCTTTATTTTCTTTGTAAACAGCGCTAGTGGTTTTGTCAGGGGTTAGGTTCAGACCTTTACTCCTGCACCACTGTAGGGCTTCTTTTAGGCCTCTGTTCATGATTTCACACATGACGCTGAGAACTTTGCCTGTCACCAGGAGCACGCCATCATCGGAATACACCTGTGTGTATATGTGCATCCTGTTTACCTTGTTTACTAGTTTGTCTATTAGCAGGCACCACAGCAGTGGCGACAAACATTCCTCCTGGGGAATCCTCTTTTCGCCACCACCGCATGTGTTATTCCTGCTATCTCTGTTCGTATCAGCCGGTGTTTTAGCATGTTTTTCACCCACTCTGATACGTCTCTGTCTATTCCTTCGCGGCTTAGGGTGGCCTCTATTGAGTCGGGGGTCGCCCTATCAAATGCGCCCTCCACGTCAAAGAAGCAGCCCACTGCATACTCTGTATTGCTTATTGATCTTTGCACTCTCGTCACCAAGTTATGGAGGGCCGTTTTGGTGGATTTGCCCTCCATGTATGCGTGTTGGTTTTGGTGGAGTGGAGATCCACTTTTCTCTATTTGCTCTCTAATTAATCTGTCTAGGATTTTCTCCAGTGTCTTTAGTAGGAATGAGGAGAGGCTGATGCATCTGAAAGCTTTAGCTTCCTGATAAGATGCCCTGCCTGGTTTTGGGATGAATACTGCCCTCACTTCTCTCCATTTCCTCGGTATGTGCTTAGTTCTGATGCTGCCGTTGTACAGTGCCAGCAGATCTTTGCTTATATACTTTATAGCTATCTGTAACATTTTTGGGAAGATTTCGTCCGGGCCCGCTGCCTTATATGGCTGGAAGGATCGGACGCTCCACAGTAAATGTTCCTCAGTGATGATTGCCTTTGGCTCCCGGTCCGCTGTGGGACCTGGAAGGATTGGTGTATCATCCTCTCTGTATTCCTCATATTCTGGGAAGTGTGTTTTCAACATAACTTTCGTTACTTTTTCCGGATCAGTTATTAGTTCTTCTCCGTTCTTGATACTTTCTAGCCTACGCGTGTTGGCCTTGGAGAACGTTTCAACTAGTCGCGCTGCTTCAGGGTATCTTTCAACTCCTGCGCAGAACACCTTCCATTTGTTCCTGTTCTCCCTTCTACGTTCTTTCTTGTATATGTTTCTTTCTTCTCTATATATTTGCCAGCTCTCATCGTCGTTCTTTTTTAAGGCCTTATGATAGGCTCCCCTTAGACCTTCGTCCAGTCTATTGACTTCCTTTTCTATTTCTAGGACATCTTTTAGCGGGGTGTCTCGTCCTGGGCGCCACTTCTCCATATATCGCTGTAACAATCTGCTTTTATTAGTCCTAATGTTCTTGCTTTGCTGCTGGCGTATATACATGCTCTTGGAGTTGACTCACCATCTTCGTGGTATATGATGTTTCTTCCCATAGAGCCGAGCCTTGTCACACGTCCATTTAAGACGTATGACTCTTGCAGCAGAGCGATGGCTATTGTCTCTTCCATCACGTATCAGCGAAGCTCTGTCATGGCTTCGATACAGTGATGAAGATTCACTTTAATTATCTTTATTTTTTGTGTGTGTTTTTGTGGTGTGTTTCTGTGTGCGTTCATGTTCCTTAGTGTATGTTTGTCTGTGTGTCTGTGTCCCTGTTCCCTCCCTATTTGGACTCCGCTTCAGGTTTCGACCCTCCACACCAGTGCGGCTGCAGTTGTGCTACGCTTAATGGGGGTGTACGGTCCTTCAGCATCGTCGTAGGGAGAAGGTGTAGTGTGCGGTGCTGTGCGGGAGAGTCCGATAGGCAGGGCCTCCGAGTCTCAGAGGCGCCCACCTTCGGGGTACCTGGCTGTTTGTCGCCTCCCCCGCCTATGGGCTGCTCCCTTCTTATGTTTGGCGCCTGTTGTGTGCTGCTGGGGTTTGAGCCTCCTTGGACCGTCTTGCTCCCTTCCGCCTGACCTCCCTTGTTGACCTCAGGCTGGTTGGTGGGCCGGCTTTCGGTAGGCTCCTTACCGGATTAGGGTCCACTGAGGTACTCGTAGCTCCTCCCTGTACTCATTTTGGACCTTGATGAAGTCCAGAGGGTCCACTGTTAAGTCTACCCGGAAGCAAAACTGACATACGATATTTATCGAGCTTTTTGACTTTCAAGGAAATGCCTTCCCGGTCGCCGAGGCCACAGTTCAACAACCATTTCATCGCCTCCTCGGTAGCTGCTGTTACAAGGAAATATCCTTCAGCAACTAGACCCGAGGCGCCGAATGCCAGGTTGCGGCCTCATACGCCGCTCTTGATGGCGTTCCCTATCTCTCTTGTCAGCCGTTTTTTGATCTCGGCAGCCGTAGCCTCGTCCACCGCCGCCCCGTCCTCCCGTTCTATAACAACTGCGAAGTCTGGGTTCTGATCTGTTGCCAGCTTCCATGTGCAGGTAGGTAGATTTAGAACAAGTCTACCACCAACCAATCGAACCTGGTGTCCCAGGCCCCAGGTCCCAGTTCCCAAGTTGTTTGGAAAGAGTTTGCTATTAGCCTTTTCAGCGTCTCTAGACTTTTTGGAGCTGTGTTATCAAATAACAGTCAAAAGGTATTCTAGAGTGAATAGCTTCAAGCAAGCGTGTCCCAATCCCTGCTACTAGATTATCCGAGAAGTTCGGACTTGGTAGTTCGACTAGGACCTCAGCTCGGATTGATCGGGTTCTGGTGGTGGGTAAAGAGCGCGTGTAATCCGGGTCGTTGTACCCTTATTCTACGAGTAGTGTAGCAAAAACCTAAGCATTAAGCAAGTTTGCATATTTAGTGGATCATGTGAATGTGTAGTGGCATTCTAGGATCGGGCGGTGCTCTATAGTATTCTCCCTCTACGTACTTTATTGCATAAGCTGCAAAATTACACTGTTTTTGCGTTTATCGACATTTTAGTATTTATCGACGTCCTATATATTCTATACTAACTGTCCCGGCGGACTTCGTACCGCTTTGACAGTTTCTATGACAACAAAACAAACAAATTTCCATCATCAAATCCAAGACCTAAGTAGTAAATTGTGGAACCAAATATAGAGAAAAGGTATGAGTTTCATTCCCGTGGGAATATCGGGATAAAAACTATCCTTTGGTATAATCCAGGTTATAAACTATCTGTATGCCGAATTTCATCCAAAGCCATCCATCCGTTGCAGCGTGAAGAAGCAACAAATATACACACATACACACAAACTTTCGCATTTATAATATTAGTGTGATAGGGACTAGTTCTGCAAATAATTTTAATTTTATATTTTTATGTAAGTACCTATTAAAGATGTGACGTGTCTCTAATAGTCTCTATCTAGTCTATCTAGTAGGTAATTTAAATATATTTTAGACTAGCTGACTCGGCGGACATTGTAGTTCGTAGGTACTGCTTTGACAGTTTCCATGACAACAAAACAAACAAATCATTTTGTATTGGAAAACAAATGTCAAAAAGAAAAAGTCTGTCAAAGTTTTAATAAAAAAGTATAAAAAACTACCAAATAGGTATGAGTTTCCTGATAAAAACTAATATCCTGTGTTAATCCAGGTTATAAACTATTAGGGGTTAAAGTATGAAATTGCTGATTTGTACTGAAAAATTGAAATATTTTTTTTTAATTTAACATATTTATTTAGTCAAAATAATTACCATCATTATCGATACATTGCTGCCATCTAATAGGAAGGTCATTTATGCCTTTGCGATAGAACTGTCGTGATCTAGATTCGACAAACTGTGTGAAAGCATTTTGTACTGCCTCCTGAGAAGAAAACTTTTTATCACGTAGAAAATTGTCCAAATCACGAAAAAAATGGTAGTCCGTTGTAGCAAGGTCTGGCGAATACGGAGGGTGACGAATGGTTTCTAATTGCAGTTCCTGTAGAGTTAAAACGGTTTCTCGTGCTGTATGAGGTCTCGCGTTATCATGGAGCAATAATGGTGAAGATCGATTCATGAGTCGGGGCTGTTTCACTGCTAGTTTTGCTATCATTGTTCGAAGTTCGGCACAGTAGACATCTGCCGTTATTGCTTGACCAGATCGGAGAAAGCTATAATGAATAACACCATGCTGCGACCACCAAACAGTTACCATTACCTTTTTATTGGTAAGCTTTGCTTTAGGACACTGTTGCGGCGTTTGACCTGGGGTCAGCTATTACATTCTTCGCTTACGGTTATCGTAAAGAATCCACTTTTCATCACGTCACAATTCGATCCAATATTTCTTCATTTCTGTATCGATTCAACAAGGCAACACAAGTTTCAACACGCGTTTCTTTCTGCAGATCAGTCAAATCATGAGGCACCCATTTCTCATATTTTTTTATTTTATTGATTTGACGCAAATGAGTCAATATTGTTGGTAAGGTAACGTTAAACCATGCCGCTAATTCCTGGGTAGTTTGGCTCGGATCGGCTTCCACCATCTCTTTCAATTCAGTGTTATTCACCTGTGTGGGCGGTCTTCCACGTGGTTCGTTCATCAAATCAAAGTTTCCATCACGAAAGCGTTTAAACCAAAATCGCACGGTGCGTTCATTAACAGTCCCCTCTCCAAACGCAACATTGATATTGCGAGCTGTTTCTGCCGCGTTAGTTCCGCGTCGGAACTCTTATTCAAAAATAACTCTAATTTTCGAAGTATCCATCTTTCTTGTCTAAGCTGAATAAAAAAACAACTGAAAGTCGATAATCGAATGTTGCACATTTTTTATAAGAAGAACTTCATAGGTACCATGTAAAAAATGTTTCACTCAAAAATCTCAAACCATGAAGGTTCTATGTCAATTCGAAGTACCTAATACAATAAAACGGCAATTTCATACTTTAACCCCTATTATTTGTATGCCGAATTTAATCGAAATCCATCTATCGGTTGCATCGTGAAGAAGCAACAAATATACACACAAACTTTAGAATTTATAATATTAGTGTGATTTATCGCTTTTCAAAATGGACCATGAAATTATGATTACAAAATAACGTGTTACGCGTGCAGTGCGTGGGCGGAGTGGCGCAGTGCGCGGACCTGGTGATCGAGATCCCCGGCTCGGGGCTTGGCGGCGCGGCGGAGGGCGGCAGCTACCGCCTGGACTACCGGCCGCCGCACGGCTCGCCCGCGCCCAACTACACCGTGCCCGCTCGCGCCTCCACCATCAACTTCCAGGGGCTGCCCGGCACCAAGTACCACTTCATGCTATACTACTCCAACGCGACCTTCGCGGACCTTTTGACGTGGAACCAAACCATCATCACTGGTGAATATGTCTTATTTTTTATTTATTGAACTATAGCTCCTTTCTTTCTTATGTGAAGCAGATGCGGTGTCACAATGCGAAGACGACTAGTAGAGCAGGATTGTGCCTACAGACTTCCTTACCTATAACTTAGAATAGAAGTATGTCTCCTACAATGTGTCGAGTGTCTAGGAAGGCTGCATGCATCGGTTCCCTCGTGTCATTTTTGAGAACAATTCGACGTTCTTCTCCAAAGTTCAGTGCTGTTTTTGTGGAAAAATATTTATATAAAATAAATTTTTTAAATTTTTTAAATTTTTTAAATTTTTTAAATTTTTTAAATTTTTTAAATTTTTTAAATTTTTTAAATTTTTTAAATTTTTTAAATTTATAGTTTATATAAAATATAAACTATATTATGTTTCTTGATATCAGTTTTGAACACTTCAATACATGGGTATAGGGTTGGCATAGCATACAGTACACTTAATTTCTGTGATCACTCAGCAATCTAAAATGTGACTCTGAAGCTAGATACAACCTCCTCACTTTACACTTAGCTTGGCAATAATCACACCTACATTTCTCCATTACAAAACGATTAGATTAGTTACGGCCGTACCGTCGTCCGTCACTAATCAAATTGTTCGAATTGATGCTCAATTTTCAACACATATATGCCCGCCTTCAGAATTACAACATCATAGTATGTTTTGTGAGTATAATAGAAAAGACATTGTGTCGTGTTACTTACAAATGTAAGTAATCTACGCCACTGAACCACTGCAACTGTTGCTTAGTCTGTAACATAGATATTAAAAGTGTCTGTATGACAGTGACACCAGCGGCGGCGGCGGGCGCAGCGACCCCGCGTCACCGCAACATAGATTTTCAAATGCATAGATATGTGTCAAAAACAGTTCGATACAAATCTATGCATTTGAACGCCGCCGCCCACCGCGCCGCATTCGTCCAATTTACGGCCTTATATGTGCTGCCTCATTTCACTCATTTTACTTATACAGTTGTGGGTGCCAACCCACAACCACCCGTTTAGGCTATACGAGAAGTGTCAGACGTCCCTGCGCAAGCACAATCACGAGCATTAACATGTATACACTTTTGACTTTTATTCCATTGTATTAAGAGTTACATTGTTTATATGGTATTGCTCATGACTGCACCTAAAACTCACACAAGGACCAACCACGTCAGGTCATAGTAACACCAGATTAGAACACGTCAAAGCGCATTCTTCGTCTAGTACTCATAAGGTTTCGCAATTTCGAATTCACCATATATGTGTTGACAAACCCACCACCAACCCATAGTCCTGCCAACCTTGCGGCATAAGGACCGAATTTTGGGTAGCATGCATGGTAGTGCATATATGTGTTAACGATTGGTGATGCCCCACAGCGCCAGAGCCGCCGACGAATCTGACAGTGACGCTGGGCCGCAACAAGCAGGCCACCATCGGCTGGTCGCCACCCGCTAACGGCGACTACACCGGCTTCCGCTTCAAGGTACATTTGTTAAACTATTCATCATCATCATCATCATCTCAGCCAAAAGACGTCCAATGCTGGAGAAAGGTCTCCCCTAAGGATCTCCACAACGACCGGCTTTGTGCTGCTCGTATCCAGCGGCTTCCCGCGACCTTTACCAGATCGTCAGATACTATTCACTGCCGGAGTAATTACTCTTTAAAAAAAATAACAGTTTAATAATAACTAGATTTTGTTGTGTACTTTATTAAGGTTACTATCACATTACGAACCACGGTAGCCATTTTAAATAAGTTTCGTTTCTTTTAAAATTGTAAATTATTTAGTCCGGCCTTTCCTTGAATCTGAAAGTAAAACTGTGTGCCATCATTGTGAAAAATAGGGCATGATTAAATATGTGAATTTCTCGGTCATGCCTGCACTTTTGGAATGGTGCCACAACAAGTCGATCGTACGCACAGCTGAGCTGCTATTACTTCATGACAATTCATAGAATACTGTTAACTTTCTAAGGAACTACATAATCATATTGGTGACTCAAACAGCCTAAAATCGAAGCGAAATGAGTATCTTAGAATCTACTGTAGGTCAAATAGAATGAATGAAGATGAAGGGGTAGGCCCCTTTCGTGCTAGAACTCCGTGCATAATATTTTATCTTTTTGTCTTAATTGTTATCTCAAAGCTCTAGTAGTAAAATTGTGATGATATCATATAACAATATGTCCATTTTAAACTAGCATATCTTAAAACTACCTATTATGATAGTGGCGCCTCTAGTGGTAAAACATTGCTCCTATTTCATAAGTATGTCAGAAGTAAAGGTTCTGTGCGTGCGCAGGTGATCCCGCTGACGGAGCGCGCGGAGGGCGGCGCGCGCAACATCAGCGTGGAGGGCGCCTCCAACTGGACGCACACGCTGCGCGAGCTGTCGCCCGGCGCCACCTACCAGCTGCACGCGTTCACGCTGCTGCACGACAAGGAGAGCGCCGCCTACGCCTCGCGCAACTTCACCACACGTACGTGCCACTCTATTCTCGATTCGAACCGAATGCCTCGGAGAGACTAGTAGTACGCGGGAACACGTACTAGTGCGTGATGCCGTACCCTCCAGAAAACCTCTGACGGCGCTTCGTTTCACACGGCTTGAGGAGTCCTTTAAGTTTCTCGCCGCCCGGTGAAGCTGAAAATGTCCAGTAACAATCAGCTAACTCTCTCAAAAAAAAGCACTGCATTCTCGATGCGATCCGAACGCCTCCAAGAATTTAGTAGTGGACGGGGACGCTTGCGTGACCTCCCTTTAAAAAACCCTCTGAGAAGGTTTCGATCACCCGGCTTGAAGAACCATTTAAGTTTGCCCTAGCCTTTAATTTTTCTTTTAAGGTTACGTTGTGAAGGCCATGACGACTAACAATAATGTCTTTTCAATAAAAAGCCACGACCGACCGGCATGGGCACCGCTACGCGTTTCCCTGTTCATTATACTATTTATATTACTATTGATTAAGGCTGTCGTAGTATAACGCGCAATGAACCAGACATTCGTTCGCCGCGTCGCAAGACGCTCGTACTTGTCGCCGAGGCCTTAGGCCCGGTTACCACCATAGCGAAGAAGAGATAGGTAGAAACAAACAACGCTCCTCTCCGCCGCTTTGATGGATAACGAGCCTAGCTAAAGCGACAATGTCGGTGTTTTGCTCTCGAGACGGTCCATTGTACCTATTGTCCATTTACCTTGGAAAAAACAAAACAAAAATACCTATGCTGTTGTAGTGTTTGACGTCTCCATTTACACCAAATGTGCCATAGTAAAAGGTCCATATTTTGATTATATTTGGGCATTTAAAATAATCGGATCTAATCATGTTTATAAAACAGCATACATAACTCAGCCTGACTTTTCACGCCGTTTTCTATTTTAACAGTAGGTACCTACAGCCGCATCAGTATAATAATGGTGTCGTCGTAAAACCCAGAGATATTTAGGCTCCTCCTTCATTATGAACAATTTATACTTTATTTCTAGTTCCACAGACTCATTGATTCAAAACATCGGTTGTTGATTTTTTACACCTGTCACGTGTCTCAACCAATAATAGCGTACATACAAACAAGATGGTAGGTACTTATTGAAATGCTTCATTTACAAAAAAATAAAAAAACAATTCTTAATGGTATCACGCGTAATTTAATTTCAAAATTTGTAAATTTTTAATGTGCCTAGCCTTTTTTACAGGCACTTGGTAAGTTATATTAAATTAACAATAATAATAAAAGTATCGCCTCTTTATTACGCGTTTGCGAGGCTATAGGTAACATTACAAACGTGTGTGTTAACAAGCGTTAGTTTCCGTTCCAGCTGGTTCGCCACGCGTCGTCGCTCTTCGCGGGCACATCGTGTACCTACCTACTCGTCTTGTGTTTCCAGCCTCCGATATTTATCTGTTATGTATATTTATGTGCACAACAACAATATCGAAACGTTAAAAATCCGATTGTCAATTATTTTTGTTACATACAGTCAATTGGGTAGTTGACAACAACAACAATTAATTCCAGAACAATAAACGTATAAATGAAATCACGTTACAGTTCTTTATAACATTGACCAATTTTTTATTTGACCTAAGCATGAATTTCTGTAACCTAAAAAGTTATTAATAAACACTCAATTGACGGACAGAAATAGTGACGTCATAGTTTGCTAATCCCATACAATTTCTATTAAAAATAATCGTTTTGACAGTTGTTAAAAAGTTTCTAAACTGACTAACCAGTCAACTACCCAATTAAAGCGTCGTTTATACTTTCTTAAGTATATGATACTTTTAACATTTTTATTTTAAACGAATGTAGCGTGCATCACTGAATTATAATTAAATATAACATTAGCTGTAATAAAATTAAAGCCTTGAGATTTATGCTGCGTATGCCATAGTAAAGGTAGATTTTTTGAATTAACTATGCTTATTGAAATTTCGTTTGTAGGTATATCAATAAAAATAAATAATTTTATTGTAATTGATATTTTTTTTCGGTTTTTCCCGCTTGGCTCAGAACGGGAATTCACGATTGATAATGATAACCCGTTGTGTCGGGGATTCACAGATAAGCATACGGGCGACAGATTGCCGAAGAGTTTCGTTTGGCAAACTATTGCAATGACTCATCACCAGCTCGGGCGATACACACATACACGTTAAGAAGTAACCTTGTAAATTACTATCTCAGTATCTATTACTATATTCAAATTGTTTTTTTGAAAAGACTGCCGCACATTTCTATTTTACTAAAATTTACGCAAAAATATGAGTGGTACTTAAATGTAGTTTTAAATTGAAAATGCTGAGCCAGTTTTATAAGTCAGTGGTTACACTCTATTTGAAGTGTAGCAAGCGCCGATTCGAGACTAGGTGTTGTCATTGGGTTGCGCAATTAATGTAATTGCGCGCGCGCCGATAATTTTATAATAGCGCCTTTCTAGCGTCCACTCTGCCCTGGAGATGTTTTTTATAACAGGGTTTATTTAACTGTACGGTCACCAACGAAAATCGCTACTCACTTTTGTGCCATGTCATAGTAACTTTACTAGAAGTTGACAAACGCTTATCAGATTCTTTAGTTCCCTTGATTATTGATAGCTATGTACGACTGTACATAACTATGTATAAATATTGTTGTGTCATTGTAAATAGGCAAGAAAGGCAATTAATAGCTCAGCGGATACAGTTTCGAGTAAGTTTTGGGCTTTTAAACTATTGCGTTCCAACTTTATATATGTAATTTTTCAGTACGTATGTATGACACTGAACTCCTCCTAAACGGCTGGACCGATTATAATGTTTTTTTTTTGTGTGTGTGTATGAGTGAATATCTGGATGGTTTCGATTTACAATTAGATCCGGTAGGTAGCGCAGCACTAGGGGTCCATCATGGATTACTGGTGTTCTCAAGCGGTTAAAGTCGCGAGCAGGCTTCTAGTATTACAATAAGCTTTTAAGATCCATTTTACATTTCTGTATTCCATACAAACTCAAAGCTGTAATTCTTTCAAACCAATAAGTCTATTTTATTAATTATATATTCTATGCTCAAGGGAAGTACAGAAGAGATATTTTAAAAATGTTTGTCCAACTGATTTTATGCGATTTGTAACTTTCCATAGAGAACTTTAAATCGCATATATTGCCCAGTGGCTTGCACTTAGAGAGGCCTATGTCCAGCAGTGTGCTTATATAGGCTGGTGATAATGATGAAAATAAACTAAGTAGTTTGCGTCAAAGCCCGTTAAAAGGATTGTTTTGAATATTGTGCGTTCATTTCGTATCTGGTTGTTGCCGGCCGCTCGGCTCTCACAAGCTATTGTTGCCCTCATACTGCATTTAAAGCGTGATGTCATGTCCATTGGCGTTCGTACGTCGTTGCCGGCCATTGTTCCGCTGCTAGTTTATTTGTCGGTAAACACTAATGTGATGCAGCAATTTTGGTTAAGCATCTGACTTGTTATGATTTAATTTGGTTGCGTAATCAAATTGGGGTATCGTGTTTTTGCTCTGCCGCGGCATGTTTGGAGTTATATTTATTGAAAAAAATGAAGGCCGTCCCAGTCTTCAATTGCGCTTCAGGTCAGGACTGTCTTGTTAATGTGGACTAAAGTTAGACCTGGTTTATAACTGATGCTGCCTATATCTGTTTTTAGTTACAAAAATGAGAGCATCGATTTTTAACCAGTTTCCACTTAAGTCTACGTTTATTGACATAGAGAACATGGAAACAAAAAAGGGAGTTTATCTGTAAATGCCATCTTCGCCACTCAACCTACAGTGCTGGGCAAAGCCAGCTTTGTTTACGTTGCTGTCATTCACGGAAATTTGAACATATTGTATTATGTGCGGGTTTTTTTTGCGGGTTTCAATACAAGACAATACTCCGATACAGAATTGTAAACATTGGATTTAATTTTATTAATGAAATTCTTTAACCACAAATGGTAAGTTGTTTGCAGTAAAATGCTTTTTGTACACTCATGACGTCAGAGCAACAGAGATCAAGGCAGAATTGAAAAACAAGCTGACGCGTGGCTGCTGGTTAAAGATCCGGTCTTTCTTTTATTTTGTTTTTTTTAGACATCGAATTATGGCAAACTAGACTGATTACAACACAACCCAACTGGGTCACAAATTATAATATCATAATGTCCAATCAGTGTAGCTCAGGAAACGAAAGTATAATTTGCAAAGCATGTCATTCAGTTGTGTTTAAGCCGCGTTATTGATTGGTCAATCAATATGTATGACCCACAATTAGTATTTATAACGATTCATTAGTTTGGTGTATTAGCTAATTTGATAAATCAATTGACAAGGAAAGTGTACTTCATTGAAAAATGTAAATAATTAAATAATTGGGTAGTCAAATTCTGAAAATGCTATTCTAATACAAGAGATATCCGGAGTCACGTGAAATATACAGGTTTAGTGGTCCGTATATGGGCCAGTGTGGCGTAGTCCAAAATTGTATGACATAAGGAAATCTGTTCTAAAGTATCATGTCGTTGATTTCAATTAAGTAAAACTTATTCAAATATACTAGGTAGGAGAGCCCGTAAAACATTTAAAACATCTCATTATTTTTTCTATTATGAACACGGATTTGACTATTAAATGTTATGCCTTACAACCCACACTAATAACTACTACAATGAATCAACTTGCGTTAATTTTGAAGATTTGACCTAGTTTAATCCCGGCCGGTTGTTTATGACAGTGTTTTAAAGATTTCGAATACACTTTTATTTAACTTTAAAAGTGAATCTCCCTATCTTCAATAGTTTCAGACTTTACCGCGTACTGACGTATTTGTAATGCCCACCCTTTATTGTGTCCCACGCTGCGCACATGGTGATTTTGTGTTATCTTTGTATGATATTATTTTGTTATTTTTGTGTATGAGCAGCACATGTATAAAACAATATTACATTAGCTTAAAGGCCAACGCAGACGAGGGATAGTCGTCGGTGTACTTATTAGTCCGTCCAAATACTTCACTTACAATTACATTGCATAACAAACTATTTGTCCTGTTTTAAAAGAGACAGTCTTTTATATTTACTCCACCCTTGAGGAAAACTCCGGGACAAAAATTGTAACAATTAGACGGCATGAGAAATATCGCTCATTTGAACTTAACTCGGAAAGCCTTTGGTTCCCATCTCTGTTAAACCGCATTCGGCCGGCGTAGTGGTTTGAAAATTTTTGGTCACCCATCCGATGACCGGCCTTTGCGAAAGTTCCTTAACCTCAGCAGTCACAGGCAGGGCGCGTTAACCACTGCGACATCGAGCTCCATGTACCTAATGCGAGTTTTATTCGCCATTCGATTGTAAATTTGTATGCCAATGAAGCAGCGCCTCTCAGTGGAAAATTACATTTTCGTTTTTGTGATCGAATGACGAATGAAACTCGCACTAGGCACCCTGTTGTATGTTTTTAAAAGCCCGCCCGCATTAGGACATTTATGGGCTAATGACGAATTGTTTAAAACGTAATGGATTTCATCGTGCTACCTTTGACGTATTATGACGAAGGCCTGTTATGATTTCTTTAAATGGTCATGTTATGCACGACGAATATCTACGACAGACAAAAGTAGCGCGGTTTCCTCTGTACTAATAAAGCTTCGAATAGTTCTTCAGTGATTTGTCTCTTACTCAGGGTTCGAAAATATCGGATATTTATGATATATGTCCGATATTTATAAAAAAAATTATATATATCCATTTTGTATGACAGCCATATTTTTATTTTTATTGTACTATTTATGTATAAATAGTGTTTGCATATGTGTTTTATAAACATAATAAATAACTAAAAAAAACTAAAATGTTTTTATTGTTTTATTTATTTAGGTATTTAAAATCAGAAAAATCAACTCAAAAACATAAAATCTTTTTATAAATCAGGAAAAATCAACTAAAAACTACATTGTACTACATAGTATAAATTATAATTGTACAAGTTTACTTAATAATGTCAAATTTTTAAACTATTTTTGTATTGATACATATCACAAAAAGTCATTTGGTATATATATATCGGATGTATATCGGATATAATGTCATGATATATATCCGTTGATATATATCCTCGAACCCTGCTCATACTCTTATTTGAAATTAAGTTTACATGACGGGAAAAAAACACGGAATATCTATTCCAAGCTTGATGGTGATGATGATGATGATGAAGGTAATGTAGGTGAATGTAGGTCAAATGCGCAGGAGATATTTAGGTGCACAAACGTACGCGCAAACGCAGGTGCAAGCTTATACTCTATTTATTAGTAAAGTAATTATTTTTTCCGACAAGAGTACGACGGGGAGTGTCACTCGCCTGCGTTGGCCTTTATGCTGATGTTCATGTTTTTTGCTTTCCCACTAGTTGACGCTGCTGGCGCTACCAGCGCTGCATTAATTGTTGTCCACGTCAATGCCTGTCATTGCAATGTTTTGTACTATACAGCCATCCAAATCCCAACTAACACCAGGCTCATAAAGTTCAGAGAAGTGAAATAAGATACCAGAAAAATTTACCGCCAGAAGCGGTGTTTGTTCATTTTGTCTTATTGTCTGATATGTCTCATTAAGAATGTGCTTCTTTTGACAGGGTACATATTGTACTCGGTTTGGTAAGTGGATAAGATAATAAGTGAATAAGCCAGTTTCTCAGTAGCTGAGGATTCAGGTTGCACTGCCCTTTCACTTTCTGCCTTATCATCACTTAATATCAAGTGACATAAAGCTCAAGTGAGGAATAAAAAGAAATGATGAGTGAAGTACACACGCCTGCACTTCACTACTACTACATACTGTCAAATTTCCTCAATAGTTGGAACTTTATGTATGTGTCATACGGTTGAAAATTTATTGAAGAAAATTTTCATTTTTGAATAAGTTGATGTCCAGGCGATTGTACCATCAGATGAGGACGAGATGAGGACGGGATGAGAGATGAGGACCAAGCAATTCCTCGTTGTATAACAAAGTAAAAGACATTCGACAATAAGATTTTTGTATTCTTTGTTTTTTTTTTATTAATTTAGTTTTACTTTTTTTTCGATTTTTAATTTAATTTTAATTTTATTTTTAATTTTGTTTTTCGTGTTTGTCAAGCTATGTGAATGCTGTGTACGCTTTTAATTGGCTGGCATACATGTCCAAAATGTATTGTATTATTTATCTGTGTAACATTAGTGTGTTTTGCTGTAAGTGTACCTTATAAATAAATAAATAAAGGTTCCGCTGTATCGCCTAGTATCTGAACGAGTGCCAACGCCAAGTGTTAGTTGGGGTATGTTTGACGTGTCCCACGTTCGTGCCGTGACGCTTTGTGTCGCTGTGCAGGGCCCAACACGCCGGGCAAGTTCATCGTGTGGTTCCGCAACGAGACGACACTGCTCGTGCTGTGGCAGCCGCCCTACCCGCCCGGCGCCTACACACACTACAAGGTCCACCATCTGCCCACCGTTGGCTGCTTTTCCACCAGAGTTGTGCAAAGTAGCTAAGGCTGGCGTCTTAACGAAGAACGGAACTGACAGTTATGAGGTTACTTACTGCTTCTGCATTCTTCGTTAGGATGGCAGAAGGTATTTGCGAGGTAAAAATCCACCAATAAGATTATTCCATTTTATACCTGCAAGGTCAATGAAGTTATCCTATTGGTAGATTTTTTCCTCGCGCGCCGTACCTCGCACAGTTCTAGGGGTAGCACAGTCTTTAGAGCCATTTCACATTTAAAAACAATAAGCTTATGCATAAAAGAATTACAGTTAGATCTTGAAAGTAACTACGTTCGTATAACTGAATTTATGCCATTTAAACTCCGTTATGGTAAGTTTCAAATCGCTTTGAACAAACGTTTTTTTATGCTTTCTATTAACTGTCAACATCTCTGTATTCCCTTTTTCTTGTATGTAATACTGAAATGTGAAATGACTCTTAAATGCTTGTCCACAGCGTGCATGCCAATTACACTGGTTGGGTAGTCATGCTTTCGCATGGGGACTGTTTTTGCATCATTATGTTGCTTTATATATGTCGCTTACATTTTATTAATCGTTTTACAACCAAATAGAATAACTGAGAACTATGATAATCTTATCTTGAGAGCTGCAGATTTCCTCCTTCTTATGTTTGCAGTGGACGTGTGTAGGCTGATGATGATGATGATGATGATGATGATGATGATGATGATGATGATGATGATGATGATGATGATGATGATGATGATGATGATGATGATGATGATGATGATGATGATGATGATGACAATGATGATGACGATGATATTTGTATTGCAAACATAACCTTTTTTTGTTTAATTATTGATTCTCACGTAAATATTACTCATAAAATTGTGGACTTTATTACGATAGGGCATACACTAATAGAATGTTGCAATTATAACACTGCACAGAGGGCTTAGATAAGTGGCATAACGCTAGTAGAGTAGAAATGGAATAGAAATATAATCGTATAGGAATATATAGTATCAATAAATGTCTTTTCTTTCCTTCTTTCTTCCTTTCCTTTTTTCTTTCTTTCTTTATATCATAACGCTAATCAAACTTTTTTTTATTATTATTATTATATTCCAAACTATTATATTAGCGTTATGTCACTTGTCTAGAGGACAGTATAGTATATGTAGTTGCATGCACTGACTATGGCTCTATTCAACTAAACAACTAATAGGCATAACTAAAGATTTACAAATGTTTATACATTGTATACTCAGTCGAGGAAAAGTAACAATTATATTCGGTTCGTTTATGAATTAGTGGCATTTTTGTATTCCGTCAGTTTGGTAAGACTGTCAGTTCCTCAGTGGTTTAGGATTGCGCATGCAGTGCTTCCATCTTCGACCTGATCGTCATATACCATCTGGCATCTTATGATTATACCTAATAAGAAATAAAAATGAAGATTCCTTTTATTTTTTATTACCGTAACGCGGACGCCAGATGTTATGTAACAATAAAGCCGGATATATATGGTTGTTAGTACCCAGACGCCTTCTATATTTTAACACTACTTTTACAATACAATTTAAAAGATGCAAATTATTGTAGTATCAATGAATAACTGCGACTATAAAAGTATCAAGTTCCTTTGCCTGAGCTGTCATCAGTGCCGGCCCGAGGCAAGTTTTAAGATGGAGCTAGTTCCAATTATGGCGCCTCTCTTGCTCGCACCTAGTAATACCAGTTGTGCGCAAGTGCAAGCATTTGAAAAAGCTTTGAAAAAATATACAATAACAATAACTACAGATTGTCCGCCGGATTTTTTGAAATTTTGTCTTATTTGTTAAGAAAAAGAACCACCAGAAACCAGTTGGGGGCGTTACCTACGTTCGGTGCCCACTTAAACACAGATTATAACTTTGTTCAAACAATATCAAATCAAAAACGACGCCGCGTCGTCGCCTGCGGCGCACTTTGCCACCCGCGCGTGGCGCCCGCCGCGCCTCTCAGCCAATCGCCAATGTACCAGCCCTGAAGTGCTAACACATATTTTTGCACGCTGTACAGATGTCGAATGCTTATGTAGTTGTCAAAGCGATAATTTAGTATGGCGTGCCCGGGGTGTGTCGCAACCAAAATATTGAAAAAGCGAGAACAATTTTTAACCACTGACCACTGGAACATGGCGCCTGGAGCGATCGCTCCGTTCGCCCTATGGTAGGGCCGGCCCTGGCTGTCATATTTATCAAATACGTATAAACGTTTACGGGCCGTAATGAGTCTTCAAGCCTTATATATCCTAACGATCCATACATTTCCAACTAACTCAAAACGTCACGAGATTTTATCGCATCGTTGCAACCATACTAAATTCACCAGGATGTTCTAGTATGCTGAACAACATTGCATGCTATAAATGAAACAATTGAGTTTGTCTATATAATATTGTAGGATCACAGGTACTGCTTATTTATAATTAGCTTAATATAAAGCTTATTTACAATGTTTTAGACGCTGAGGATTGATGTGATTTATCTATGCTCAAATAAGGCATGACAATGAAATGAAATGCGGTTACTAGTTACAATTTGTGCGTTTGTGTTTTAAAATTCTAAAAAGTGTTTATAAATGTTCCACGTGCGGGATTTGTACTCGCACTCTCTCAGATAGGCTTGTTTCACACGTACCACAACCACAACAGCTGGGCGGGCGCTAATTTGTATGCAAATTAATAGTTGAATTCACACGGGCCACATTTTGCCGTCATTATTGACAGCGTGTTTGATACCGACGATTACATCGCAGACACGTCGCAACCACAACGCAACCACCGGCGACACCGCGAACTAGCGGCCGGCCATATCGCAAACATTTTGTAGGTAACACAACGCAACCGCAAAAAGCCGCAGCGACACTTTTCACACGTAACCACAGCTTGACCACCTTTTGTCGCGACGGTGTGGTGTGGTTGTGGTACGTGTGAAACAAGCCTTAGGGTCAGATGCACTACCTTGCGTCTAACGCGCGTATAGATTGATGGCTAGTTAGCTAACGTAGGTATTTAAAGTAAGAATGAAGAGGATATATTTATATACATATTGTTAGTAATTACTTTTTTTTCTTGTCTTTTAACCGTATTTATTTAATTTTATTTATATGTTGTGCGCGATTTGTATAGAGAAACAAATTCATTCGTTTGTATTGTATAATTTGTATCTTTCAACTGTATTTTTTTGTTTTAGTTTATATAAAATATATATAATACTTTGATACTAACAGCCGCACTCATAGGTGTCAATTATCATTAATGATTACTTATCACCTACAATTGTTCAGTGAAAAGGTGCTTATAACGTCACTGTTAGAGACTATTTTACAATTATAGTAATCATTAATGATAATTGACGTCTATAAGTGCGACAGTTAAAGTTCCATTTGTATTGTTGATTGAACATAAATTCATAATAAAAATAAACATATATTGTGCGGTGCGTAGGTGTCGATCGTGCCACCAGACGCGCGCGACTCGGAGCAGTACGTGGAGAAAGAGGGCGAGCCGCCAGGGCCCGCCCAGGCCGCGTTCAAGGGCCTGGTACCCGGGCGGGCCTACAACATCTCCGTGCAGACGGTGTCCGAGCCGGAGATCTCCGCGCCCACCACCGCGCAGTACCGCACGGTGCCGCTGCGGCCCCGCAACGTCACCGTGCCGCCTGAGACTCGTACGGAAACCGCTTTCACTGTCACGTGGTTGCCGCCGCTTGAGGAGAGGTAACTCGCATGCGGGCTTGAAGAATAGATCAGAATAGCTGGGAGATGATCTCTGCTAAACGATCTTAATGGCGTACTAGCGAAACTGGCCGAGACTTTCTCTGCAGACGCTTCTCGTTAAGCTTGTCGCCAAGACGAGAAGCGTCTGCGGAAAATGTTTTGGCCTGAACGTATCTATAACACATAGAATAGTGCTGGTCAACTTTACTGTTCGACGTTATACGACAAATGGAATGTTCAGGACAAAATTCGGTTTAGCAAACCACATATGGGCTCAATATAGGGATTTTTGGCGTATATACACACATCTCTACTCGCAACATACACAATATTTGGGTAAGGAGTGTATATAATCCCGAAACATAACCATGCAATTAAGTAAAAAAAACACCGTAATAATATGCAAAATCATTTGTACGTAGATTTAAAAACATAAAAAAACTCTAAATTGATTTTATTACATTACTAGCTGACCCGGCGGACTTCGTACCGCTATGACAGTTTCCATGACAACAAAACAAACAAAGTGTTTCTCACCGTTTAAACCTTCCCTGAACTTGCACAAATATTTTCAAAATCAAAATTTGCCAAATCGGTCCAGACTCCAACCATTCTCGAGTTTTAAGTCACTGAAACGAACAGCAATTGATTTTTATATATATAGATATAGATTTTTGTTCATCCTTAACATGTTTCGACTTCTGTTTTCGTTGGACCTTGAGGTTGACGACCAAGAACAATGTGTCAGCTAGACCTAGGTCTAGCTGATACATTGGATGCTATTTTACAATTTTTCTTAGTACCAATCAACCACAATATCCCGGCCATATGGTTCTGTTCAGGTATATTCATAATTTTACGGGGTTCTATCCACGGTACCCTATCTGCTATATTACCAAATAACTGCAGTCTTTATTAAAAAGCTTATTATACACAATATTCATTTAGAAAGGTATAAAGTTAAGTTATACAGAAAAAATACAAAACGTGCCTAAAAGGGACTCCACAGAGCAGTTTTTGCAGTGAGTAAACCACTAAAAAGCATTACAACTTGTTCTATATTGAGCAAATCTATTGAAAATATTTCTCTTTGTTTAGTTCCTTGAAAATTCTTCGCATTTAAATAGTATACGTAACTTGATCATTTGTTATTTATTATTGTGAATCATATTCCATATAATTCAAATAAAGGATATATAATTGTATCGATATTGCCTTACGACAATTATACTTGTACACACGCCTGCATAGCAGACTACCACAAACCACATTTCCTCAAAAGACTTTGAACTTTATTATTTTGATCTAAGGTTGTGCATTTATTGAAGAAATTTGACAATTTATGGATAGTCTAATGTGCAGGCTTGTGTACTATAACAGGAAAACTATTTGGATCGTCTAATATATCCTTTTCATATTTGCTTTATTACTTAGCCATTTTGTAGTATCCTTATTTTGTGTTTTTCCTTATTCCTTATTATTATTTTCTTAATAAACAAACTTGCAAGTGGGTGTTTTGTTATCTGGGGATCAATGTATTTGAAAACTGGCCCAATGTCTTTGTGCAATTTCATAGCTCATTCATTAAATAATTAATTTTAATTCTCGCAAATGAGTGTTATCCTGATGTCTCGAATGCCTCAGTGGCTGGGGGTAAAGCGCTCGGCCCGATACCCGAAGGTCCCGGGTTCATTTCCCAGGTCGGACAAAGTGTGTTTCGGATTTTTGCCCGTTGATCCAAGCACGTAAAGTCGTCCTACCTACTCTGATCACTGATGATCACGAACCTTTGTGATGCCATTGCCCAGCATTGGGACAGAATAAAGTATTTTAAGTACTGTTGCCACCACCTTGCACATCTACTTGTATAATCATCCTAACTTGAAACCTGGCATGATGGTTCTGCAGCGAGTTCGAGAAGTACCAAGTGTCGGTATCGGGTGGGGGCGGCGGCGGCGGCGGGCGGCGGCTGGCGCCCATACTACGAGCTCGCGACGCGCCCGCCAACTGCGCGTTCGACGGCCTGGAGCCCGGCGCGCACTACACGGTCACCGTCAAGACCATGTCCGGCAAAGTCACCTCGTGGCCCGCTAGTGCTGACCTCACGCTCAGTCAGTATTTTCATCATAGCTTTTCTTATATATAAATATGCTTACGGAGCGGCGGCGTCGGCTGTGTTGATACCGATTTGATAAATGTACACTGTCGCGAAAATCGATTCTCGATATCGATCTCTTTCTCTCCCTCTATCTCTTTCTATATTTTATTTGATTTGATTTATCCACAATAATGCATCTTAGTGTAATTAAAATCCGAAAACGTGTATATACTCTTAATTTTAACACAGTATTTTCTTGTAATTTTACGAGAGCATGAGTCCTTATAGGGAATAACTTCTACCATAACTTCGCTACGCAGCTGAGCACATCACTGGCGGAAAAACAGCCTTATGTCAGTTTGTATTGAGATTGCGTATCGTGTGCGTAGAACCGCTGCCGGTGCGCGACGTGGAGTGGAGGCGGGCTAACGGCTCGGAGGGCATCGTGCTGAGCTGGACGGCGCCGCTCGCCAGCACGCAGGACGAGTACAAGGTACACTGCTGTTTGCTTATTAAGCCTAACGAACTTCTATCCAAATCTTATCATATACGTTAAGTAATAATGTCATAAATTCTGTAAAATCAATTGTCAGTTCCTAAACGAACGTTGTGGCGCTGTATCAGTTTCCTTTCAATATTCCTCTTGCGAAGCGTTGGCCGACTACCTGCCAGATGGGCCAGAGCTGGTCGTTGGAAAAACCTGGATGCGTCTGCTCAAAACAGATGGCAATGGCGTAATGAAGGATTTTGCACAACAGTGGGTGGATACGGGCTGAATAAAACTGAGTTGTATAAAACGAATCAATAATGGTTCTAAGTATATAAGTATATTCACTGACGTGTTTATATAGTAAGTATTAGAGTTAACAACTACTACTAACTAAATAGTTTTTTTTTAATTACTTTTCATGCAGCGTTACGGATATTAAGATATCTGTCTATATATCTTATTCCGTAATATTTTACGATAAGTGGTAAGCATGAACATAATAATACGTACATAGTTTTGATTCCAGATCAGTGATGTAGATACTTAAAAACCTTTAGAAATAAACCTATTAAGAAATTGTTAACAAACTTAACGGAACCTCACCGACACTGCTCTGATAGTGCTCGAATAAATTTGTTTTTGTTTTTATGTATGTACTCACGCCTGCACATCAGACTACCACAAACTGTTAAATTTCTTTAATAGACTGTGAACTTTATGTATATGGCATATGGTTGAACATTTATGGAAGAAATTCGACAGTTTTAGGTAGGTTGATGTGCAGGCGTTTTTTTATTATATATTGACAGTCTGCAAACGAACAGGCGGGACGCCTGATGGTGAGCGGTCACCGCCGCCCATGGACATCAGCAACATCAGAAATGTTGCTTTTGTGTTGCCGACCTGAGAAAAACCTCTTTATATCTCTTTTATTTTTTTTTATTTTTTTATTTAAGGCACAATTGCAGACAACACATAGGATACATACAAAAATACATTTATATACAGTTAATAAGGTATATCCGTGCCCAATTACAAAAGTGCGCAGCATTTACCTTTAACTTACCAAATAACAAAAGCAATTAATATTAGGTTAAACAAAGTTTGGTAACATAAAATTAAGTTAAATAAAATATAATTAAGTTAAATAAAATAAAATTACTAAGCTCAAAACAAATATGCAAACACAATGCCAAAACAAGTTTTAATTGGTATGTAGCATTGCCATTAGTGATCCCTTGAAGACAGGGATACCACAGCCAAAAAGGTCACAATCCGAAAAGATTTCATTAAAAAAATCGCACATTCTATGCATAGGATTGTTTTGAGACACATTATTTCTAGAGAGGGGTACATAGAATAACCGCGGAGTGCGCACAGACCGAGTCGGCACCCTGAACAACAGCATCTCCAATAGGTCGCTATCCAATAATCCATTGGCAATTTTATGAAGTGTACGCAAGTTGTTCATCTACCGTCGCTTCTCAAGGCTAGTCATGTTAAAGTGGCTGAGCCGGTCAGAGTAGATACATATACTTCGACGCAAGCCACACTTAGAGCACAAAGTGCGTAAAAACCTACGTTGGATAGCCTCTATTCTATCAGTATGGTTTTGATAAACAGGGGACCACACCGAAAAACAGTAGTAGTAGTAGTAGACAAATCTCTACTTATTACTAGGACAGAACAAGATGTTCCAACCAAAAGTTTCTAGGAAGTGTTCATGGATAATGAAACACGTTTATGTGACAGGTTTCGTACCACGAGGCGGGGCCGTCGCGCGACGACAGCAACGCGCTGGCCACGCCCACCACCAACCTCACGCTGGACGGCCTGCTGCCCGGACGCAACTACACCGTCACCGTCAGTACACACCGCTATTTTTTTATACTTAAAACCTTCTACCTTTTACTACAATGATTTTGCTTATTATTATACCTATCAAAAAAAAATGTATTGAAATCTTGTCTTTGCAAATTTTCTCCTGTTCGAAGTCTTTTAAAACTTATTTTGGACACCGATAATTCTCAAACGGTATGTTTCTTATTAACCAAATTGTGAATAATGCAAATCCTGTTATATTTAATAGTGTAGCCACGTCTCTTCTAATTTCGAGGTCACCAATGGGATTTAAAAATCGCCCAATAAGATAAGACTTCAGATCGGCATAGAATTTTAGCATGATGGCAGCTTAGTGAATTTGTCTATCTGATTTTGTCTTTTGTTATGAATAGGTCGTCGTTAATATTGTGCGCAGGTGGCGAGCGTGTCCCGCGGCGTGGAGTCCAACGAGAGCGCCGTGAGCGTGAGCACGCGTCCGCTGGCGCCCGTGCTGCTGGCCGCCGCGCCGCCGCCCGCGCCGCGCCTGCTCGCCGTGGCCTGGCGCAGCGACGTCAACTCGCGCCAGGACCACTACCTGCTGCGGCACCGGCCCGCGCCCGCGCCCGGGGCCGCCGCGCCCGCCCCGCCCTACGACACGGTACTGTCCCCGCCCCCGCCCGCGCCTGCTCGCCGTGGCCTGGCGCAGCGACGTCAACTCGCGCCAGGACAAATTTTCCGGACACGCCGACCGCTTGAGGAGCGGCTTGGTTACAACTAACCGCCCTCCTTTCCTAGTTCAATACCCAGCTGGGCAGTAGGAGAGGAAATACTCACTAAAACTCTAATACACTTCATCACGCTGTGATAATTTTGGAGAGCGGCTCGGGGTCGCGGATCGTGTTAATGTGAAGATTAGAATTCTCGAAGCTCTACCCCTCTATCAGCCTCTCCGGTAAATAATCGGCCTAAAAGCCCTTACGCTCTAAGTCAACTGACTGTGGATTGAAGGCGTTGGGTCTTGAGTATAAGATTTTAAAATGTGAAAATTTCTTTCGATTCTAGTTGGAGACGACTGACACGAACGCCACATTGGAAAACCTGTTCCCGGGCGCAGTGTACGAGATCGGCGTGGCGGCCGTCAGCAACGGCCTCACCAGCGAGTGGCACACGGTCTTCAAGCCAGTCCGTTAGTACTGCAAGCGATCCTACAATTACGTAGTCAATTAATTTTTTATTATAAATGTGTTATTGTCTATAGAATTTCTATAATGGTGTGAGAACCTAAATAGTATAATGATTTGAGTGCTTTATAATATGCTTATAGAAAGGTTTCCCTTGACCTTGATCAGGGTACAGCGAGAATGAAAATAAAGCATTTGGTTGTAGCCCGCGTTCGCAATACCATTCTATAGCTTTACCGTAACCTTAACACTAAGATCTCAACACTGATATCATTCATTCATATCAAAAGGCGCTATCAAATTATCGCCTTTAGTACTTTGGCGCCCCTTGCCAAGAGGCGTCTAGATCGACCGCTCCAATCGCTCTACCCTAGGGCCGGCGCTAATTTTTCATCAACACCGACTGCCTACCTGTCTACTTTTCTACGTTATTATCATCATCGTCGGCCTATACTAGTCCACTGCTGGAAAAAGGCCTCTCCAAGTGCACGCCACTGAACACGATCCGCGGCTACTCTCTATTTCTACGTATACTCTACCCTATTCAAAGGCTTAGAAGAAATGTAAATATAAAAATCTTTATTAGGTATAATACATTACACATATAATACAGAAAGGATGTAATTGAACTCATGGGGTTGTGTCAGGCCCGATGCCGCCGGCGTGGCTGCGTGTGGAGCGCGCGTCGTCTAACTCGCTGCGCGCGCGCTGGGAAGGGCCTTCTCAGGGCGCTATTGGATCCTTCACGCTGCAGTACCGCCCCGACCAGCCGCAGGTATGCCTGTTTAACTTGATACACAATGACCCTTCTTTGAATGGCGGCTGGTTACTCTAATAACTATTTCTGCCGCCAAGCAGCATTGTTTTGTAAAAAAAAAATATTTATTTAATTTATTTACAATCTTTAACTATAAGACTGGTTTTTCTGTCTTATAGCTTAAGATTGTGAATTTGCTGTATGTAAAGATTGTCTGTGGCAATTAAAGGCTAACAAGCGGAGACCGGCCACCGAGGCGTCGGTTGATTTAGATAGCGGTGATCGCATAGGTGTTTGGCGTTTGCGTTCGCAGGCGGCGTGGCAGTCGCTGCCGCCGCTGCCGGCGGGCGCCACGAGCGCGGAGCTGTCGGGGCTGGCGCCGGGCGAGCGCTACCAGCTGCAGCTGGACACGCTCAGCCAGCCCGCCGCCGGCCAGACCGTGCCCAGCGGGCACCCGCAGCTTAGGACGCACGCCGTCCGTTAGTACACACCTCCTATAATAAGGATTACTGACCGACCGAAGATTCGGTTTCGGCCAAAAAGTCGGGGTTCGTGAGTTGTCGCGCGTCGTCGGCTAACTTCGGGTAAGTTCGGTGCTCATGTTTGGTCGCTACCGCTAGGATAGTTCGCCGGCTGGCATGATTGTTTTGAGTTTGTGTTCGTGCGTAAATGTTAAGGTAATTAATTAATACTTATAATTTCAGTATACTAGATCTAGACCGGACACACTTTCATTCTTTTTATTATGACCACACCTATATGATACATGTTGTATAGGTAAATAAAGAGGCAATGAGGCAGGAAACAGATAGGGAGCCTATCTCTCTTCTTCTCTTCTTGATAGTTGGGAACCTTCAAAATATTTGTATTTAATATTTTAACTGTCATCCTCACAAACGTCATTTTGGGCCCGTGGCCCCAAAGTCGCGTTCCGTTTTTCAAGCGTTCATCGGGAATCTCTTATATTATTGATCGAAGTTGGGACCGCTTCGATCAATTTGTTCCTAGTGTGTATGATGTGTTTGCGCGTGCGCAGGCCCCAGCCCGGTGTCGAACGTGGCGGCGCTAGTGGACACGCGCAACATGACGCTGGAGTGGCCGCGCCCCGCCGGCCGCGTCGCCTTCTACCACCTGCGATGGTCGCTGCACTCTAACGATACCAGGTAACCTGCTTTTGAGTGTATATGGTACTGAACCGGCTAAGTATACTGCTCGCCTGATGAAAAGCGATAATTGTAGCCCATTGACGCTAGTAATATCAATGGTATTATTCTTATAAATGCAATAAACGACAAAACTGTTTGTAAATGTTTATTGTATTTTTTTAATGATTATGTTTTATTTCATGACGTACCTACTTTTTTTTACGGGTAAGCACAGTGCCTTTATATCACCTAATGTTAACTGATGATAAGGCCGCGCATGATAAGGATGGAAGCGCACTTCACACGGGATACTCAACTAGTGAGGCGTACGAAGTATACTAGACCTATTCAATTGCTCTTATATTTTTATGCTGAATATTCTATACGTTGGTGCTATTTGTGCTCTAATAAACAAATCTTTGCCCTATAATTTCATTAGATTGATTGGTTTTTAAACCGGACCTACAAATATACCTTTATTATTTCATTCAAAGCTTTGCACAAACTAAAGCGAAGCAATGCAAAACAATACTGCATGGCAGCAGAAATAGATATTGGGTATAGTTATTAGGAAGTCGTGTCCTCAACGTCTGCGGTGAGCGTGGCGGGGGCGGTGGCGGAACGGAGAGCGTAAATGCCTGTCCTCGACGGAAGCGGGCGGGAACGTCACTCGGAATTACGCAGTCGCCCGCCGCTCGTGTAACGCCCTGTTACCGGGCCGTTCCCGCTGTGTCGTCGAGGACGCGGCGGCCTTTGTCAATGTCTATGCATGCATAGAGCTTCATCGCTTGCCGCCCCGCTACCGCTCACGCTCTGCTCACCGCAGACGTCGAGAACGTGGCCTTAAGGTTGTCGTCATCCATTCGGATTCTGAGTAGGATCTTATCACCAGCCGGCCTAGCATGCGACCACTACAAAATTTAGTCGAGTCACGTTTTGCGAGAGCGCATCCTACTATCTTTTTATTGGAGATTGTTTGCTGATGGCCTCATACGGCCTTTTCCGAGTCACTGTCTCGATCAAGTTAGTAAGGTAAGCGACACAAAACACGTGCTGTCGCGAGATAAGAGTCGGCAGGAAATAGTGTGTTTCGAACCACTGGTCGTTTCGATTGACCGGAAAAAATGTTTTATCTGTCACGCTGTATGTATGTCTCACCTCAGCCCTCCCACCGACGGCCCCGCCGACCCTGAGCGCGGCGGGGCGCGCAACGTGACGGCGGCGGAGGGCAAGCTGGCGCGGGCCCTCATCGCGGGCCTGGCGCCCGGCGCGCCCTACACCGTCGACATCGCCGCGCACTCGCACGACCTCGTCAGCGAGCTGTTCACCATGGACACGCGCACGCGTTAGTACACATACCCACTTCACTTATCGTATGGCCCTCTTTCACTGGCACTCCACTCCATCACTCCAAATTTAATCATATTGGCCCTAATACACGTGCAACCCACTCCATCGCTTCACACCGTTGCTCCAAATTTAATCATATAACTAATTTGATCGCGTGGCATCGCTCTGAACGTTGCCCACCCACCCACTTGTTTGCGCGCACACTGATTGCGTTTTTCTCTGTTGAAATACTTGTCTTAATAAATTATGGCCAGATGCACTTAAGTTAAGATGCGTTTTCGTAAGAAAATGCAACCAATATTGAACGCGCATACTGATTGCGTTTTTCTCTGTTGAAATGACTGTAACATTAAGTTTCCTATATTCATGACGTTTTATTCGTACGAACGCATGAAAAATCCAAACAAGTTGGGATTGATTTCGGACGTTCGGGGCTGTAAGCGCGTACACGCACGACTAGTTCGCGCCTAGCGTGCGAGGTACAATAGTAGTCTTTTAGCATCGGGATATATCCTGCGTCGTGCGTATTCGTACGTATTCGTACGAAAACGCATCCAAAGTGCGGCTTAAAGCGTGAGTACGGCCCCGCCCGACCCTTAAAATGCCACTACACCACTCAAATACCTACCCACTTCATTGTCATAATATTTTTTTTATTTATTTCAACTCACGCTTAATGTAGAAAAAAACCTTTTTCTCATACAAAATGACTACAAAAAGTTGTTCAGTTTAAAATCACAGATAGCGCTGCTTTATGAAAATGAATCTAACAGTCTCATTAATAATCGCGATTGTTTGTGTGTTGCGACCTAGGTCCCCTAATCCAATCGGAAATGACGATCGTCACTGAATCCGGAGGCGATGAAGCCGAAAACGATACCACGCCCGCCGCTCTGGTAAGTGATCATGAGTCATTATAAATAATTATAAATTAAACATTTGTAAAAAAAATATATTTATATGATTTGCTATGTGCACGGCAGACTACCGCAAACTGTCAAATTTTCTTAATAGACTTTGAACTTTATGTTAATATCATAATTGATTGCATATTTAATTTTGAAGAAATTGAACAATTTTGAATAACATATTGTTTTCTAAAGTTTACGCGAACACTACACATTGAAATGAAACAACTTTTACGGATCTACTCGAGTTTATTTTACACATTAGTTTTAATTAATGTTTATCCTGACGTTTTTGAAAATAAACGCGAGTAGATCCGTAAAAGTTGTTTCATTTCAATTTTGAATAATTTCATATGCACATTAAAGCTTTATGACAAAGTAATCGCAGCATAAGCGTGTTCGACGACCTAGCTGAACCACTGTGCGCACATATTTTATGTTGCAAGTCAGATGTAACAGTATTTTTTTTACATACCTTTTTTATATTAAGTAATATTTTTGTACTTGCAAATTTAATTGTCACAATAAGTTGCATCTTACCCGAGCCGATACGGCGAGGATGGATAGTCACGTCGAAAGTAAAATGGGTTTTATACTCTAGTTTTACACTCTGCTTTTCATTTCGATTGCAAGGAAATAAAACAAGGATTAAGCTTAAACCTCAGATTAAAACAAAAAAGGGAAGATACAGCACTAGCGTCTCGTGAGTGCGCCGCTAAAATTAGGCCAAAAGTCACAATTTCACTTCAGTCGCAATTTGCCGAGCGAACAGTTAGCCTGTTCGCTCGCACTTGAAAAACAATATTGCGGATATGCTGCTGTGTTAAAAAAAGAGAAAAAATTATAAAAATATATCAATTAAATGAAGGTGTATTGTATATGTGGCTGTAAGGCCGAATCGCCTTAGTCTTAAAAGAAGAAATCACTTTATGCACAAGAGCATAAAAACCCATTTTATGCAGCCTTCTATCGACTTAAAGAACAACTGTACGAGCATGAGAAGTGAAAAACTATTATTATTGTTACGATCAGTTTGTTTTCCGTTCGCTGTGCAGAAGGTGATCTACACGCGCACGCCCGAGTCGGCGACGCTGTTCGACTCGTACCGCTTCCGGCTGGAGGGCGAGGGCGAGGCGGCGGCGGCGGCGCGCGTGGTGGACCGCGCCGCCGCCGCCGCGCCGCAGCAGGTGCTGTTCGGGGACCTGGTGCCCGGCCGCCTCTACAACGTCACCATGTGGACGGTCAGTCACTATACTTCACAATTAAAAAGTCGGCGACGCTGTTTCACTCATACGTACCGCTTCCGGCTGGGTGTGAGAGCAAGTTTTCTATTGTTCATGACTGCCTATCGCCATTCATCGTAGCGATAGACAGCCAATTATTATTATTTCAGTCAGTCGCTATACTTAGGACCGTGTGAACTGTTTTTACAGGTGCATACAATATTTTAAAAACGAAGTCATGATACACAAATTCCGAATTTTACCTTACGTTCAATAACAAAACACGTCGCACAAAATAGATATGGGCTCTAAAATTTCCATGGTTGAAACTCGACAGCGATACTGTGCATTCGGATTCCAACCTTCTATACTTTTGCAACCAGGCATAAGTCAAAGTCAAGTCAATTTTTTTTAATTCAAATAAACTTACGAAAAGTGCTTCGTTCATACATTTTTTACCTACTACCCATTCAGGACGTCTATTTTTTAGCTGTGGAGAAGAAAAAAATCCACAGCTTTAATAGAAGTAACGACATTTACAAAAAAAAAAGTATGTCGTTACCAAATCATTCAATATTTACAATTAAAAACTTTTAAGAGCCCGCTTATACAAATAACGCTTACCCCTATACATTTACTTAACATTACTATTTATTCTAAAAAAAAATGTACTTAGGCTTTATAATTATATACATGTACATGTACATAGCTTTACATTGCCGTGCGTCATTTATTACTTTTACTCAACGTCATGGAAAAGTACTTTTTCGAAGTATGTAGAAATAGATAGTTCGTCGCAACCGGGTAGTAACTGCTGCTTGCAGGTCTCGTGCAACGTAACGTCGCACCCGGTGCAGCGCGCGGCGCGCCTGTTCCCGCGGCCCGTGGCGTGGCTGCGCGCGGCGTGGCGCGGCGCGCGCGGCGTGCAGCTCGCGTGGGGCGCGCCGCGCGGCGACGCCACGGACTACGAGCTGCAGTACCTGGCCGCCGCCGACACGCTGCACACGCACCACACGCCCGCGCACCACTTCAACGTCACCGGACTGGCGCCGCATACCAACTACACCTTCACGGTGGTCGTGAGTCATCCACCCAATTGTGTATGGGCACGTATGTGCCTTTCAAGACATGTAATTCGCTATTGGCCAATTATCTGAAAATTCGATTTCAACTTATTTATGGCATGAATACATGATGTTGAAAATACTAATGATTATATTATAATTAACAAAAATAATATAAATTTAAGTTTCCATCCAAATAGGTTGTTTAACATTGATACAAGATGAAATAAAAAAAATGTTGGTGTCAATTAATCCACATTCAAAGCTTTGCGTGTCATATTATGGTGGTCAGGTAAGAAAAAATAATAAGGCAAAGAAGGTTGTACTTTGTCGCCTTATTTCTAAAGTTTTTCCAGTTCTCCTCGGGATTCTAGTACTTTTATGATCAAAGGTTACGATACAAATGATATCAGCAGAACCGTCTGCCGCCAGGTGCGCGCGGGCACCCGCGACACGTTGCTGGCGCTGTCCCGCGCGTTCTCCGCGGAGTTCGCGACGCTGGAGGCGCCGCCGGACGCGCCCAGCGGCCTGCGCGTGGTGGACGCGTCGCCGAGCGCGCTCACGCTGGCGTGGGAGCTGCCGCCCGCCGCGCGCCACGGCACGCTGCGGCGGTTCCACCTGGCCATCGCGCCCGCCAACGACCCCGCCAAGGCAGTGCACTTAGGTATGTACAGCTTTGTATCGAAAACTCATACAGCCGAGATCCTAGCTTTAACGGGAACGGGGATATGCACGAATGCGTGATGCCATTCCCTCTAGAAAACCTCTGAAAGGGTTTCGGTAACACGGCTTGAGGAACCCTTTGAGTTTCTTGCCGCCCCCAAAATAGTCCGGTGAGGCTGAAAATCAGCCGTTTAAGACAATCAGCAAGCTCTCAACAAAAAACGTGGTGGACACGTCGCCGAGCGCGCTCACGCTCGCAAGGGAGACAAACCGGTGCACCTTGGAAATACAACAGCAAACATTAAAAAGAAAATCTAGGTGCCCTGACTTAAGGTATGATTTCGTTTGTTTCGAAAGCTCAACCAAGGAGTGATTTTACTTCATTTTTATTTCATAAGATAAAAACATAATTGTACCTATATAAAAATTTATACAATCCAAGGTGCGTTTATTATGTTGTACAGATAAGGCGTGTCTTTCCTATAACCGACTCTATGCCGCGAGAGATGTATTAAAAAGTAGCAGCAAATAAACAACAATTTATTTTATTATGCCTTTTTAGGTGCTATAATTTGTGTAGATCCTTCATCGTCTTCGTAGTAGGTGCTAATTAATGTGTTCAATATTTGCTATGATACGTATGAAAATCTGGTATATCAAGAATATTGTATGAACAAAAACTTCTAATTATAAAAATAAGTTACTGCAAAACAGTCCTAACGGCGGGAACAATTTATGAATGTAATTGCCGTGACGTCACAGAGCTGCCGGCCGACGCGCGGCGCGCCACCGTGCCCGGGCTGGCGGCGGGCGTGGCGTACCGCGCGCGCGTGTGGGCCGAGACCGGCGCGGGCGCGGGCGCAGAGGCTGAGGTATCTATCTTTTATTTTTGATGTGTAACATTTTTCCTCTCTCTTTCTTTCAATTTGTGGGACTGATTTCGTGAAATGGAACGGAAGTGTAACAGGAAGTCGGGGAAGCGCGCAAGCGCGCGCCATTTGATTTGACGAATGAGCGCGCGGTATTGCATTACTCTTAGTGTCAATTAAATAAAATACAATTTTCATTAAAAATAATTATTCTTAATGAATAAGGTTAGGCAAATAACTCTGAATCCGAGGATAGCTAGTAGAGCAGAATTCTGCCTCATTGGCCGTCCTCACCTTGCCTAC
The DNA here is from genome assembly GCA_949315975.1 of Eudonia truncicolella. Taxonomy (NCBI): domain Eukaryota; kingdom Metazoa; phylum Arthropoda; class Insecta; order Lepidoptera; family Crambidae; genus Eudonia; species Eudonia truncicolella. The sequence continues at coordinate 4,291,998 of OX438829.1, forward strand.
CGGCAAGTCGCTTCTTAACACCTTGTTTAAAGGACCCCATCTTGCAGGAAGGAGGAAATACAAATATATATCTCGTCGTCATCATCATTATCATCACCAGTTCATTTTAAAGGGCTTTCCCTATGGATGGATTGGGAGGACGGGCTATAAACCACTACGCGAGTCCAGTGCGGATTGGTGGTTGGATAAAATGAGCTCGTGATGATGACACCAACATTGTTCATACAGTTTTATCTACAACAAACATGTTTAAAAAGATAAGTTTTGTATTACAGTTATAACAGGCACACACAGCATTCACACAAAACAAAATGCAAACAGGACAAAATTAAGAATAGAAAACGCTTGTTATAAATTTAGAGAAATAGAAAAATAAAATTGAAAAGGAATTGGTTTTAAATAATAAAAAAAACGAGCGAGCCTTACAGTAGTCGCATATGATGTGTAATATGATCTCACCTTAGTAATAAGCAATTTTAACATTATATTCTAAAAAATGGGTCAGGTATTATTTGAAATTATTTCTCACAACAAAGAATTATTATTTTTAATGAAAATTGTATTTTATTTAATTGACACAAAGAGTAATGCAATACCGCGCGCTCATTCGTCAAATCAAATGGCGCGCGCTTCCCCGATTGGTTGATACCATCCAACGGCCAACAATACCACCGCGCGCTCACGCGTCAAATCAAATGGTGCGCGCTTGCGCACTTCCCCGACTTCCTGTTACACACTTCCGTCCCATTTCACGAAATCACTCCCACAAATATGTGGCATGAATGGCATAGGTGTCTGCGCGCGCACCAATCGCGGCGCCGCCCGCCCCCCCGCCCGCCGCCACGCCCCGCCCGTTACGCCGCTCACCTACCACAGTAGCAGTGCGCTTCCGGGCGGACGCGTTCTCCGCAGCCAATGGGAACGTCACCGCGTACACATTGGTGCTGGGGGAGGAGCCGCGTACGGACACGCCTGCTCGTTTGCCTTCGTGGCGCGATGTGCATCGCTTGCCCGTGTGGCCGCCGTACCAGGTGATGTTTTGTTGTTTTATTGATACTGCTTTGCATGTTGAGTTCGCAGTTGTAAGGCGTCCAGCCGACTTGTGTCCTGTATGTCTTTTAAGGTATTTGTAGTTACTGTAATGACCATTATGTGAACATGTAAAAAATACAGTTCGTTACGTTCGTTTCGAAACATCAACCTTATTTATGTATATATGTAGAAACGTTAATAATTTTCGTACAGACTGTTATGATGTTTATTGAATTGTCTAACATTAATAACAGGTGAAATGAGAATAAAATAAATAATTATGGCGTTGTTGTGATGGCGTTGTTCGAGCAATATTCGGTCTAACACAAAAATCCTTTATCGCTTGCAGTCAATAACGTTGAGTTTTACCACTATAAAACTTTCAAGCCCTCCAGCTATGTGTCTGTGCCTCCGACTTACAATAATCACGTCAATTCATTGCATCGTTTTGACATGCAAATAGAAGAGACGAACAGACCCACTTTTGCTTTTATATTATCAAATTCTACAACTCTTTTGAGATTGGAATTCTTGTAAATATGGTTGATTATCTTATCGTTAATCCGTTTTTTACACAATCAATTAATTAACTAATATTAATCACTCGACTGTCCAATGATATCTGGGTCGCGATGGACACATAATTACTGTTTGTTGTAAGCGTCCAGCTGGTCACACCATATACGGGCTGCTTTTTCTTATTGGGCTTGTTTCAGATGTACCACAACCACACCACACCGTCGCGACACTAGGTGGTGAAGCTGTGGTAACGTGTGAATAGGTAGTGTCGCTGCGGCTTTTTGCGGTTACCTACAAAATTTGGATGTGGTTGCGTTGTCGCTAGTGGTTTATGTGGTTGCGTAGCGTACAGACAGACATTCGACTCCGGCTAGTTCGCGGTGTCGCCGGTGGTTGCGTTGTGGTTGCGACGTGTCTGCGATGTAGTTGGTATCGGACATGCGGTCAATATCTATAGCAAAATGTGGCCCGTGTGAATACAACTATTAATTTTCATACAAATTAGCGCCCGCACGTGTTGTGGTTGTGGTACGTGTGTAACAAGCCTTAGGCGTTACTTGTCGGACCAATGCCTTGCGTTTGCAATGAAAACAGTCGTGCGACTGGCGTTAAGTATGAAAACGCACAGTAGCAGCGGCGGGCAGTCCGACAGGAAACACCTAATTTGAAAGAGCCCTACGTCATGTTTCCTCCATCCGACTGATTGTCTGTAAGAAATTATAGTCTGCACGTAGTACGCAGCCGGTTAGCCTACTTTTAAAAAAATAACTTAGTATTTATTCTTGAAAAGTGATGTTATTCAATTAGAAGCGTCTGTATCCGAACTGGTAGATGCTGGGTTGAAGGCGAGAAATCGTGGTTCTATCCTCTTAGCTACTAACGGAAATTCATGTTTAAAACAAGCATATCAGCTATCTAAATGGGTTAATAGGAGTATTGGACTAATGGGTTAATAAAACTTATTATGATTAACACATTAATATGACATTAATGTGTTAATCATAATAAGTTTTTCAATTTAATGTCGTACGCGCATTTTGTAATGCTAGCCGCACTTTGGATGCGATTTCGTACGAATTTTACTCGTACGTACACATACGATGTTAAACTTACAAACGCTTTTTTTTTTTGAGAGAGATTGCTGATTGCCTCTACGTCATTTTCAGCTTTAACGGGCTTTTTTGGGGGCGGTGAGGAACGTAAAGGGCCCCTCAAGCCGTGTGAAACGAATCACCTTCGGAGGTTTTCTAGAGGAAACGGCATCGCGCACTAGTGCGCGTCCCCGTGCCCTACTAGATTCTCCAAAGGGTTCGGATCGGATCGGGGTTACGAACGCGCACACTGACTGAATGCGTATTGCGTTTTTTTCTCAGTTGAAATGCCAGAGTGGCTGACCATTTAACCGGTGAAATATTTTTTTCTATATCCATGACGTTTATTATTGCGACCGCATATAAAATCCAAACAAGTTGGGATTTATTTTGGACGTCGTAACTATACACGCACGATTAGCACGCACCTAGCGTGCGTGGTAACATAATAGTCGGAGAAGCGGGACTTGTCGTGCGTATTCATACGAGTCCAATTCTTAAGCAAACGCATTCATATTGCGGCTGGCCTAATGAGAGTGAGTGCGTGCATAGGTGACGGAGCCGTACTACCCGTTCCACGCGTCCGCCGTGGAGGAGTTCACGATCGGCTCGGAGCGGTGCGAGGGCGGCGGGCGCGCCTACTGCAACGGCCCGCTGCGCCCTGGCACCACCTACTACGTGAAGCTGCGCGCGTTCACTGCGCCCGACAAGTTCACAGACACCGCCTACGCCGTCCTACACACCGGTAAAATTAGCTTGTTGCAGAGACTGGAGGGGATTGTGCGCGGTGACGTGGCGTGGCTACTGTAAGCCTCTGTTTTACGCAAGTCATATTATCGAATATTACGCAGTAATTTAAACCTTTCTTTACGGAAATCATATTACAAGATATTTGAAATAATAGTAAATAATGATTCGGAAAAGATGTAAATATTTTTTTGGGAGTCTGATTTTAATACGGATTTGTTTACACGCTAGGTGAGGCGAGAAAGTTTGAAACATAAAGTCAATGTCGAAAGTCAAATTTTTTTGTTTCTTTGCATTAATAAGATCTATATTTATGAGCGAAATTCGATTCTTTGACTTCGGTTGTACGCTGGTACTGATCTCTCTGTAACTCTAACAAATCGGCCCAGTTGGTAAACGCTTGGTGGAGGTGTTGTAGTTAATAAATAACCAAGCACTGCTATATAACAAGATTTTTGTCTCTATTACTAACTATTTAACTAAATAAACTATTGTCAAAAACGGTCAAATTTGGTGCTAGTTAACGCAAAGACTGACTCTGCCATATTTTTCTATTTAATTTACTTTTATATTTTACTAATCGTGAATAGTGTTTGTTGTTGAATAAAAATGTATGCATACTGATTTGTTGTCTTATTAATCTCTACTAATACACTTCTTTATTTATCCTCTTCTCAATTTGCACATTGCATCGCTTATTTTTTGGTTAAACTTTATATAACATTGTTTTTTTAAAGTTAACGCGAGCACTATACACTACCACAGAATAACTAATAGTACTACCGTACAGAAGACTCACTCTCTAACAAAAATGTTACTCTTACGACTTTCACGCGAAATTGAAACTTATCGTGTGACCCGAGCGTTCATATTCCGTTAGGCAACGCTGACTCGATATCGATTTGACGTCAGGAGCGCAGGGCTCCCACTCATAGCATATCAGTTATCATAAACATAAGACGCAAGCAAAGCTAGGTAAGCGGAGCTCTTTGTTAATCTTTAGTGATATTTTTTACAGTGGGCTTGATTAACTAAGCATATTTCGATTATTAGTTAGGTCCTTAATGGTAAGTAGTTTTAAACAGAGTCTAAAGCGTTTAATTTTAGGTACCTACATAAAACTATATTTGATCAAAAAGGGAATCAAATATTTTGTAATCAATACGAAAATCTAGGTAGGTACATACCTACCTACTAAATACCTAGGCGGCTAATTAATAGTTAATATCTACTTATTTCACTTCAGACGCCCTAAACCGCTTAGGTACCTATGTATTATAACAATCTCGCTCGACTAATCCTACAATAATACAAAACAATTGGATATGTGATTATTTAATTACAACTAAATAGCTAACCTTCAATATCTTCAGGAATTTAAAATAAAAAAAATCGATTCATTGTTCTTTCTTTTATTTAGACATCCGTAAACACAACAGTATGTTTTATACGGATCATAAGATCATTTAGTAGTCATTTTTCGGTGCACAAAAATCACAGAAATAATTTTTCTTATTACGCGCGAACGTAAAGCGTGCGAGCCGAGCAGCACCCTACTGCCATATGCCTCCCCGGGAGGCGCGCCGGCCGAACGTACCTAAATTGCGGAGTGACACCCCCTGACATTACAATGAAACTGTACGAACCTATTCAAGTGCAATATAAAAAGTTGACGGTGCCGGTGGTAATAACGTTTAAAAAGACTAGCAGCCCAGTCTCCCACTAACCTTCTATACGTCACGATTTTACATATTTTATGTATAACTAGCGACCCGGCCCGGCTTCGCACGGGTGCAATGTTAATACACGCAACCGCTATGTCCCTGCATTTTAAATCTGTAATATCTTCGAAAATATTCATTTATATTATGTAATTTAAATGAATATTAATTGTAAAGGGCCATATTGATCTATATTAAATACACAATGTATTTAAGGTACTTAATTGGATAAGGATTAATGCTGTATTGCTTAAAATAAAATAGCTTCGTAAATAAGCCATTATTTCTCGTAAAAAATAAAAGATAAAAAATATTATTGTGGGTTAACCCTAAGAGATAGACATATACCATCGCTGACTTTTTTGTAACCTTTTTAAGATGTACAATACTGTAGTACATTATTTTGATCTATCTAAAAAAATGTGAAACCTCTAAAATTATCAGTGTTTCTCTTTGTCTCTCTTTGTGTGTGTATATTATGTACGTATTTATACATATAAACCTTCCTCTTGAATTACTCTATCTATAAAAAAAACCGCATCAAAATCTGTTGCGTAGTTTTAAAGATCTAAGCATACATAGGGTACATAGAGACAGTGGGAAGCGACTTTGTTTTATACTATGTAGTGATAAACGTAAGTGGAAACTTATAGAGTGTTCCATTTCAATGTCCTTTCTCTAGCTAATTACGTCGATCTGATACCTAAAACGTTCCCTTATTCTTTATCCTCATTAGAGCCGCTATGAATTCCGTTTTAAATGAAGTGCGTGTAATCAGTGTTATCGCGTAATCCGATCACTGAAGCCGTGATAGTGACTATCATCGCCGGCGTCCGACCGACGCGACGGTCGGTTACTAAATAGTTTCAAGCTTGCAGAGAACCAAAACACGCTTCACTTCTTAAGTATTAAGATTTTATACTATTTAGTGCAATCGTGTAGATTTAACGTCAACTATAATTGTGTGTAAAATATGTTAGTGCGGTTGGCAATGCGAGGCAGCCAAGGTATTTTCAGTGATCTTAGGAAGCTATAGGTAAAATATTATCTTACTATTTATTGTGTGGGCTGTGTGGCTTGTGTGCGGTCGAACAGACTTCCGCGACTGTCTCTTGACTCGCCATATGTTTTTGTGTTTTTTTTTGCTGAGCACTATTTGGATTAATTTAATAATTGTGGTGGTGGATTTGGTTGATCGGTGGAGGTAATCGGCGGTAAGTAATAGATTTATTTAAAAGTTTTCTCATTTTATTTCTGATGAAGGTATTGTTTAATTAGATAATTATCAGATGGGTCATGAAATTATAATATTTTGAGCTTCCTTAAGGCCAAGTTAAGTCGTTGGTTTCGGTTTTTGTCGTAATAGGGTATTCGTTAAAATCAACTAACTGACATTATGTACAAATATTGTTTAAGTGGAAACGCCTGAGCCCAGCAGTGAGAAATCTAAAGGCTGACAATGATATTACTATTAGTCACTTTTTAATTTTCCAAGAAGTATACCTGTACTCTAGTGAAGTGCACTACAAACTGATAAATAGTGATGACTTACACACGTCAATAAAGACTTGTACTTGTTCATAAGACTGAGCTTTGAGTCATCGAGATAGTTCTTCCCAGAATTGTGACATATAAAACTGTTTTGTTGTGTGCCGCTATCAAGACGTTATTCCTTAACAACTTCTCAATATCAAATTATAACGAGGTACATGTCCTATCAGACGGAGGCAGGACCAAATTACTTAGGCAAATAATATTTGCGAAACTAAACTATAGATATATTATGTGGACCGATGGATGGATACAGTTTTCGCACATTTTCTAGTTTCTTATATTTGTTCTTAAATTCTCCTCTAAACTAGTATTATCTGTATCTTAGACAGCAGATTATTATTTAATTAAAATAAACTATATATCAGTGCTCAGTGGCGTGCACTTGGAGAGGCCTATGTCCAGTAGTGGACGTGTGTAGGCTGATGATGTTATGTGTGATGTGAAACTATCTATCTATAATAGTCTATCTTTGACGGACAAAAACTACACCGAGGTTAATTCTGCATCTGCGCTGGCCTTAACTAAAGCTCTTGTTTTGGTAAGCTGGTGTCCAGACGTGGACAACACGGCGTGGATCGGGGGCGCGATCTGTGACGGTGAGCACCCGCGCCAAAAAGTATCTATCTTTGCCCTTCGTCTGCGCTGACTCGAAATAAAGCTCGTGTTGGGTACGCCGGGTAACTATACTTAATTTGTGCCGCCGGTGTCCAGACGTGGACAACACGGCGTGGATCGCGGGCGCGTGCGCGTGCCTGGCGCTGGCGGGCGGCGCGGGCGCGGCGCTGCTGCTGGCGCGGCGGCTGCGGCGGCGGGCGCCCGCGCAGGCCGCGCCACCCGCCATGCCCACGTCGCGCCCGGTGCGCGTGCAGGACTTTATCGACCACTACCGTCTTATGTCCGCTGACTCCGACTTTAGGTATGTTGCTGTTATTGACAATTTTACAATATATATGTTTGTTCTGTTTCATTTCTTAATGCTTGTAAACTTCTCGTAAAATAGTCGCAAACTGAATGACAGTTGACAGACCATGCGGATCTTACAAATATAACGACTGGTCACTAAATTGAGGACCAATTAAAATATGTCGAACCTCCCTGTACCTACTTTGGAAGGAACATTTAACCGTTTGGTTGCTAGCTTAGTTGGTTACCCCTTGAGCTCACGCTTAAAGGGTAGTTTATTGCCATATTAGTCACCATGATTTAAACCTTATGCTATTACAATAAGACTAATTTATATTCATCATCAGCTTATTTTATGTCCCCACGGCTGGGGCATGAGCTTTCCCAATGGATGGATAGGCAGAACGGGCCGTAAACCACCACGCGGGCCCAGTGCGGGTCGTTAACGACTGCTAATGCAGCCAGGACCAACGGCTTTACGTGCCTTCCGAAGCACGGAGAAGCTCGAGATGATAAATTTTTGGTCACCCATCCGATGACCGGCCTTTGCGAAAGTGGCTTAACCTCAGCACTCGCAGACCGGGCGCATTAACCACTACGCCATCGAGCTTCTCCTAATTAATATTACGCTGTACCAATCCAAGGGTTAAATTCTATCTCCCAATATGCTATCTAGGCCTGAGCATAACAGGGCGACGTTTCTAGGCTAAACATAATGGTAACAAGGAGAATACGTTCGCATATGGGAAGTTTTGTAATATCAAACGTGTCATGCATATTGCGCGCGCAGGTTCAGTGAGGAGTTCGAGGAGCTGAAGCACGTGGGGCGCGAGCAGCCGTGCACCGCGGCGGACCTGCCGTGCAACCGGCCTAAGAACCGGTTCACCAACATCCTGCCGTACGACCACTCGCGGTACAAGCTGCAGCCGGTCGACGACGAGGAGGGCTCCGACTACATCAACGCGAACTACGTGCCTGGACATAACTCGCCGCGAGAGTTTATCGTCACGCAGGTTCGCTTACTAATTTGTGTTTAGGCCGTGTGCTTAAACATAGCCGCCGTTGTTTTGTATTCAGCTTAAGTAGTGGCTTTGTGCGGTTAGCACTTTTAGCCAGTGTCAAAGTTGTAAAAAAAGTTGCACAATGTTTTCTGTCGCCAGGCCGGGAAGCAAAGACCTAGCAGAGGGACGAAGTTGGCTAACTTAAAATAAAATTATATTTTATCTGTAGATGATAATTATGAGAATGGTATAAATATTAAATAATAATCCCTCCAAACTATTTGAGTATAAAAGAGATATGTGATTTTACTGAGACCTCACGAGGTCTTCTTGAAAAATAACGATGAACAGTTCTGTTTCATTTGCCAACATTGATGCACGACCACGAACACTTAACGGTTAATAATCCACCATTATTCGACATTAATTATTCGACAAACGACAATTTATTTGAAATAAAACAAAACCGCATATGTAACTCTTTACTTCTCCGGCAAGAACCGTTTTTGTCTGCGTTGTACGCCAGTAACCGATACTTGTATTATTTTTCAAAACAGACACGTGAACGTGCACTCGTTCGAGTTTTATCATATCATCAATCGTTACAAACTTATGTGTATTGTGTACGGTCCGCAGGGGCCACTACACTGCACACGTGACGACTTCTGGCGCATGTGCTGGGAATCAGGGTCGCGCGCAATCGTGATGCTAACACGCTGCGTGGAGAAGGGCCGCGAGAAGTGCGACCGCTACTGGCCGTACGACACCCGGCCGGTGTACTACGGCGACATCGCGGTCACCGCGCTCAACGAGTCGCGCTTCAACGACTGGACGGTCACCGAGCTGATGGTGTGCCGCGGCGCGGAGCAGCGCGTCATCAAGCACTTCCACTTCACCACGTGGCCGGACTTTGGCGTGCCCGACCCGCCTACCACGCTCGCCAGGTACGATCAAGTTAATTATTCTCTTATAATTTCCTAAAGTTTTTAAGTTGTAAGTAATAAGTAGTATGTAGCGTCCAAACGTCGTCGGCAAACCGAAAAATCGATGTTTTTTGAAATAATATCTGAAGCAGCCTGTATGTACAGACGTTTGTACACCAACCTATCCAAAACTGTCAAATTTTTTCAATGCATTTTCAACCATAAAACTTAGATATAAAGTTCTAAGTCTATTGAGGAAATTTGACAGTATGTGGTAGGTTGATGTGCAGGCGTGTGTATTATGGCGGCCACATACGCTTTACCGGTCTAAAGACGAAAATCCTTTGCACCGCGTCGCTCGCTTTTATTATAAGCCACAGCGGTGGCAGCGATGCGCGTGCACGCGATTTGTTCTTCAAACCGGTAAAGCCTTCGAGAACGCCATAGTACATGTACCATTACATTTACATAGCATTTTGTTTTAGTTTAATTCTACTTCTGAAGCTTTAGAAATTCGTTGCGAACAAATTACTATTTGAAAAAAAATCAATGATATAATCATAAACCAATCCCTTCAAAAGAAGACTATTTCCTAGCAAATATTTGATGAGGTAAAGAGTTTCATGCTACGTTCGTGCCCGCAGGTTCGTGCGCGCGTTCCGTGAGCGCTGCCCACCGGACTCGCGGCCCGTGATCGTGCACTGCAGCGCGGGCGTCGGCCGCTCCGGCACTTTCATCACGCTCGACCGCGCGCTGCAGCAGGTAAGACCCTCTACTAAACAAACAAAAAGCCCAAAGTTCCATTTTTTCCTTAATAATTAAGAAAACTAACTATCTATCTAGGTTCTGCGCCACATCCTTCCTCCAATTAATAATTAGTTTGTAAAAAATCCGTAGAATTTATTTTATAAAAACGTTTACTCAAATGAATTGTGGCTATAAGCTTCAAATCGCAAAATAAAGTTGACCAAACGTTTTTTATGTATTCTGCTAACTATTTAGATCTCTGTATTTTTAAAAGCATGTCCAGCGACATTCTGTGCATTGGGCGAATAGACTGTCCAATAATGAAGCAATGAGTTTAGCAGCACGTTACCTAATTGTTGTTGATTTTATTTTTATTATTCATTTACTTTTATTTTTGTGTCCTTTTAAGTGTGGTGTTAATATCGCTGACTAAATGTATCTTTTTATAGTATTTTTTTAATATTCTTATTATTGCGCTATTAACGCATTATAGTCCTGTAGGCTTGGCTAAGATAATATTGACCACGTGATTTAGCGCGGCTTATGTCAATCCCATACATTTTATTCTTTTCGAACATCGCTATCGTTTTCTTAATGTTACTTTGGCTACCGCCCCTATTAACCCATCCTGAAATTCCTAATACGCTTAATATTAGGCACAGCTTTACGTCAATAGTTGAACCGAGCTATGGGTATTATTTCGGGTTCAACCCAAGCATTTATTCATGACGCTAACGAGGCAACAAATGTTCGAATTGAATTGACCTCAACTGTTGTAACGCCGCAGCTGGCAGCGCACGCGGAGTACTTAGACATCTTCGGCATGGTGCACGGCATGCGGCGCGAGCGCGTGTGGATGGTGCAGACGGAGCAGCAGTACATCTGCGTGCACCAGTGCCTGGTGGCCGTGCTCGAGGGGCAGGACCTCGCGCCGCCGCACCAGCCGCACAACCACCACCACAACCCTGCCTTCGAAGGTCAGCATTGTCGCTACGAGGAACTTGTTGCTTTTTTGTCACAGGCGAAATATGTTACTCATTAGTCAATACTTTATTGCTTACTACATCTTTTTCAGGGTAGTAGGTAATGTTTATGTTTATGTTTATGTTTATTATGTTCGTAGAACATTCTGCCCTCCTAATTAAAAACACAGAAACTTCAATTACTGTGTTGATTACAATTAACTTTATACTATTTAAGTTAAATTTTAATCAACACAGTAACAGTTACTGTTTTTTTAATTAGGAGGGCAGCATTGTGAACCCTGTATAGAGCACATCTAAGGAGAGCACGACTCACTACACATTAACTTATAGTAATAGTATATTAGCTGTTCAATTCATCTTTACTATGTAATAATGTTATTACTAGGTGTAGTTAGTAGTATATTCGAGTTCGACAAGAACCACTGATCGACAATTTTATCTCAGAAATAGGGGAAATTGTACTTTTTACATTTTTCTTAGAAATTGTACTGCGTGTACTGTTATTGGCAACGAGAACTGGTGTAACGCACTGGGCTTAACCCCTTGACTAGTATAGCGTTATATATTTTTCATTGGTTTTCGATGCTATTGCAACAACTTATGGTTGAAATTATGATGGCATCTATAGATACCATCATAATTTACTAATCTACCAGTGACTACGATTTATACAGGAAACAGTCGATCCTGGCAGACCTGACTAATTCAAGCTGCCCATGTATTACTTCAACCGCTAGGCAGCGAGAGGAATAATTTCGGACCGACGCAAAATTCTTAGTTTAAAATACATACTTACCTCATATTTATCAGCAGCGTGTGTCGCTGGCGCAAGATAAAACACACAAGACATATTTTTTTATTATTAGACGAATTTTTTTATATCATTATCATTCTCAACCAACAATTTTCACTGCTGGACAAAGGCTTGCCTCATGCCATATAAGATTTGCCATAATCATTACGCAAGGTCCTAGATGTTCAATTGATACACTGACCACCCTTTTCGGCATCTAAACTACCCTTTATGTATATTCTGACGAATTGGCACTGTATCCAGAATAGACGCCAAAAGAGAACACTGTAGAGCTCTGTAGTGAATCAATAAAACGCCGCATATGATTTCAGACTGTAATTAGGCAAAAATAGTTTTTAATCCCAACACAAAACGCCCAAAGTTCTGCGGTGCTTATACAACAACTTCAAATCGGTGTTTCTTGACAACTTCACTTTATTATGTATCTCACACAAACGTCAAACATGAAACGTCAAGTATTTAGCATTACATATAACGTAGTGATTACTTGCTCAGTGGCATTACATAGCGTGTCTCGAATTTTAAGGGATATAATCATGGTGGTGGTATCACACCAGGCCGGTTCCAGCCGCGCGCCGCCCGCCGCCCGCGCAAGTGAGCCCGCTGCGTGCCCACGCGCTTCTGTCTTGTCTTGTGCAGCGTACTACTGTCGTTTGAATGTCTGCCTAACACAGTCGCAATGTCCATATTAAAACATGCCACATCATACCATTACTAATACCATAGAGACGCGTAACTAATTTTATGCATACGAGTGTATAAATAGGACTTCAAATTTAATGGGAAAAGGAATAAATAAGTTTGCTCGGGTAGAGTTTGTTCTTGTTATGTTTCTTACATAGGGTTGAGGCGTACCCAATCAAAGATGAGTTATAAATATTGACTCTACGTCACTATAATAAAAAGGAAAAAACAATGTGTTTGGTCAACAGCAACACATTCTATCATCTAGATTTTTCCTAAGAATAATTAGTTAAATATTGTTGTCGATAATTGAACACCACGTTGCTTGCAAGTCTTTCCATACTGCAAATGTATGTCGGCAGTATTTCATACGCTTAGTTTGAAAATATAACGTGCACGTGACACCATAAGGCATTAATTTGAATACTAACGAATGTTTAATAGTCATTCATGTTTGAATCAGTATCGTTAAGCGTGTTCCGGTGCGCTACTCCCCGCCATGCCTCGTGCCGCATGCCTGAACGCTCGGCCATGAACAGTGGCGTATTGCAACACTGCGAGCGGATTTCTAGTTCAAAGCATTCTTTTTAATACCGTTGACTATGACCGCCGTAGTATACGCGCAATGAATTAGAAACTCGGTCGCCACGTCGCAAGACGCTCGTGATCGTGACTGAGGCCCCAGTCACAAAATAAAGTGGCTGCAAATGGTAAGCTTAATACAAACGCGCTCGAGCAACGCGCACATAGACACGGAATCTCGCACACAGCTGCACTCGGACTGTTCCGTGATCCGTGTACGTGCAAGGAGTCTATGTGTACGTTGTCTATGTATCCGAACCCTTCCGAGAATTTTCGGCACGGGGACACGCGCCGATGCCGTTCCCTCTAGAAAATCTCCGAAGGTGATTCGTTTCACACGGCTTGAGGAACCCTTTACGTTTCTCGCCGCCCCCAAACAAGCCCGGTGAAGCTGAAAATGCCGTTCAAGGCAATAAGCAACTTCTCCAAAAAAAAAGTGTGCGTTGCTCGAGCGCGGTATGTATTAAGCTTATATTCTGGGTCTCCTTATTTTGTGCCTGTGTGCACTAACTCGCCCGCCGCCCGCTCACGTTGCCGCGTGTTTCAGACGACGAGGGCATCGCAGAGTCCGGCATGTAAGCCGCAGCGACGACCGCTCGCTCCACCGTCGCAGCCGACGCGACCGACTTCGGGCAAGGAGCAGCCGCGCCTAGCTATAAGTTTTTTACTAAAGTATTTTTGTAAAAATGTATATTGATCAATATGGACCTTTTTGGTAGCTTGTACATAGATCGAGATGTATTATTTTTTACGTTAAGTTTGAAACCTTCGGACGATCGACTCTCGCCGAGTCGCATGGTGCCTCGCGTCGCTCGGTGCCGTCTGTGATCGCCGCCCGTTCGCCCGCCCCCTGATAATGTGACGTATGTGACACTTATCAGACGGTGTCGGTGGTAAAACCGGCAATTGTTATTTCATTTTACTTGTCAATTATTGTATATTGCGTATCTTACATTCCTGAAACTTGTTTTGTCTTGTTATAATGTTGTAATGTAGCAGGCGGTAGTTTTTTTTAATATATATTTTACTGGTAAGCACAGTGCCTTGATCTCGATCAGTTATTGAATCATAAATAACTCGCCACTGTCCGGCTTTAGACTGCGTTTCCACCAAAGTTGTGCGAGGTAGCTAAGCGGTGCGCAAGTAAAATATTCACCAATAAGATTACTTCGTCTTCCTTGCGGTGTAAAATGGAGTAAACCATTGGTGGATTTTTTCCTCGCCCAGCTCCTAGCTACCTCGCATAGCTCTGGTGGAAACGCAGCCTAATTCAAACTGTTATTTATTGCCTGCCTGTGAATGTGTATGTTTCGACTGCCGTTTACAAACATGACTACATTTGTGTTCGCCCTTGTACCCACTCGACTTGAGTAGTAAAGTACGTGGTGTAAAGCTCGACGTTGCATTTGTATCGCATCACAGACGGTCCCAGCGAACGCAGTGTGTCGTGCAAACGTTGCAGTTTACAAGGAACGTGCCACAAGTGTTATTTATTATGGTTAAAGTTATGAATCTCAGTTTGTACTTATGAACCTGTGGAGGCGACCGTGCCCAAGGCCCCGTGTCGCCGCCGCGGAGTGATCGTCCCGCATCCGTCCGCTGCTAGCGCGCCACAGCCGTGTGTCAGTTTTCTGACTTTATTTAACATATGAACAGAATACGTTGCACGGTACCTCTGACTATTAGGTACCACAACATTTTTTACTTTGATTAGGGACCGTAATGTACCATGATTAACTTTATTATCCTAATAGTTTCTTCTTTTTAACCATTCCCAGGAATATGGGGAATTTATTGATAAAATAAAGTATGATACAGACTTAAGCCTTGCAACTCTTCGAATTTAAGCTACAACTCCAAGTATCAGGCCGAGGCCAGGATTAGTCGCGTGGCGCGGGTAGTTTGTTAAGAAGTAGTTCTATGTGATTTTGACATTCCTCGTGATTGTATTGTACTTAATATTGTTAATTTTGTGTAATGACTATTTACAAGTTTTTAGAAGCCATACGGTATATTTTTTGAATATGTACTTGCGCGACTAACCCTACGACATTAATTAGGTACTTATTATAAATTAATAAAATGGTGTACAGGTTATTTACAAGTGCTGTTAAATCGGTGGTCATATTCATTAAATCCTTTAAAAAGTTATGAATAGGGAGTTCCTTATATTGTTCATTACGTTGATGTGTCTTACTGTATTATTTTTTATTTTTTTGAAAAGAACTTCTGAACACGTCATGTCATCGGGATATATAAGCTTTAGCTCAAACAACATAATTGTATGTATATTTTAATAAATGAAATATAAACAGATATCTATTTGTTATTATTTTTACTTACGGCAGTTGTAATGCGAACATTAAAATTATATATAATGAAAAAAAAATATTTATTTCCACTTAAGTATAAAAATATTACATGGTACAGCCGCCTGCACATCAACCTATCCAAAACGTGTGGCTCATTTTGGCACGGCCACCATCACCAACCCGAAATCTGAGTTTACAGATAATTAGTGGATAATTAGTTCCCACTAATTATCCACTAGTTAGTGGATAAATCTCAGAGTTAGTGGGGCCATGGTTCAAATGTTATAGCAACTTCTTTTTTCCATACAAAAACAACATGTGCAGTCGCGCACATAAGCATTTAGTTATTACTTGAAGTAATTAAATTGTGAATGAACGACGAAACTTTGATATGTGTGTACGTATGTTTGATTCTGTATCGATAAAAAAGGCGCCATTAAATGCTTAAAAAATGTATTAACAGATTTTTCGATTTTTCAATCACCAGATACCAGACATTTATTAGCCTCATAGATTATACAAGCCATTTTAAAAGTGTGTTGTTATGGAATTAAAAGAATTTTGAAAATCGGTCTACATTTGATGGAGATATCGACGGACATAGTTTATCTACATACAATAGTAAAAAAGAACCTCATCTTTTCTTTGAAGTCTGTTAATAATTAAATTGTAAAGCATTCAAATAAGCCTTTTTATATTTTTAAAGAAATGCATTTATATACTAACTAGTTTACATTTTTTTTGGTTCCCGACATTAAATTAATGTCATGTACAATTATATCCATACATGTATCCGATTCTCTCTCTCATTTACTTACTTGCACTCTATATACCTAGAATCTTACCTAGACTCTTTATACCTTTCAATTTCAAGTTGTTAATTCAAATTATCAATAAGCTTCATGTACGCGATTGTACATCTACTATGGGAAAATGAAAAATTGATATAACTTTTCATAGAAGCTCCCACTAATTCTGAGATTTATACACTAAATCCCACTAATTATCCACTAATTATTGGTGTAATCAGATCTTCGCTACGACCCGTGGTTTCAGAGATACATGGTGGCCGTTCCAAAATGAGTGCTCATTTTAGCACGGCCACCTTTTATCCCTTATAACTTTTGAACCATGGTCCCACTAATTCTGAGATTTATCCACTAATTCCCACTAATTATCCACTAATTATTGGTGTAATCAGATCTTCGCTACGACCCGTGGTTTCAGAGATACAAGGTGGCCATGCCAAAAAGAGCCTCATTTTGGCACGGCCACCTTTTATCCCTTATAACTTTTGAACCATGGCCCCACTAATTCTGAGATTTATCCACTAATTCCCACTAAATATCCACTAATTATCTGTAAACTCAGATTTCGGGTTGGTGATGGTGGCCGTGCCAAAATTTCTTCAATAAATGTTCAACCTTGCCTTGCTTGTTATGCCTTGGATATAAAGTTCAAAGTCTATTGAGGAAATTTGACAGTTTGTGGTAGTCTGTTGTGCATGCGTGTGTACAACTTATATCTACAATATATAATTAAAAAACATGTTTCATTTAAGTTAAGTGTATTGGTGTGTAGCATTAAACTCGGCTCCAGTTCCCTAAAGATTTCTTCCACATGTAGTTCTAAAGTATGATTTTGGAACAATACGCTATGGATACCCATTTTAGCAGCTACTTAACTTTTTGAGCGTCACGGTCACGGGAAGACGGACGTTTCGTGCCCTGAGCGCCACGTCTTTACTAGAAGACAAAATCTCATCATGTAATAATAAAAATACGTAAGCAAATGCTTTGTTTTATTTTATGCGTGCTTTTACTATTGCCTAAAACCATAAACTTACATTTTGCCTTTTTTATTTTAAAAACAGCAGAATAATAATAGCCAAAAAAATTTAGTACCCTAGGCGCCATAGTCTTAATAGGAAGACGCCTAGTGATGTGGTTACATAATAAGTTTCTAAGGCTTCCATCGACACTATTAATGTTTAAGGATCTATAGCTGCGATCAATGTTGTTATGCTTATGTAATGTAATGGATGTGCTTGAGTAATGTAAAAGTGAAGTAATGAACTTCAGAACAGTTACTAAAGTTTTAGTTATTGAGAAGTCAAAACCAGTGCTAGAAAAGTAAGTCAACTTAAGACCATAAAGTCCACACAACACACAGAATTGATCAAAATTGTAATTCCGAGCAAGATGAAGATGAATAAAATGAGTGTTCTGAAGAAGAAAAAAGAAAAATATTTATATTTTTAGTAATTTTCATAAGTAAGTTTTTAGTAAGTCTCGCATAAAACATAAATAAAATGCATTTTGTGCACTCTATTTTAAACGTCTGTTATTTTATTACAAACGTTTAAAAGTCTCTTTTTCTTTCTTCAGGTTTACGATTGTGCGAAACAATCGTCAGTGGTTAAGTATTGTAAAATAAATAGTAAAGTTAACATTAAGCTTTAGATGCGGCTCAAAGCAGAGTTTCCTTGTATTATTTTATAGAATTTTATGATTTTTAATTTTTTACTGTTTCTGGTCGACAACATGCAAGGCTTAGTATAACGATATCCTTTGCCAGAGTAGTAAAGACTAAAAAAGTAGGAACTTGAGTCATTACAGATCCTCATAACTTTTTGATCTAAAAACAACATAGAACACAATTTGCAACTAGTTTAAATACATTGTTAATTATAATGGTTATGTTAATTTTACTAAAAGCCTGTTGAAAATAATTGAAAACTTATTAGGTTCGACATTGTTCCGGATATTACGTTGTTAACAATTTACTGTCATTATTTATGTGTGGGTGGATTGAAGTTGCTGCTGTCAGTAGTGTGTGTGCGAAGGTATTCGCTTTTCGCGTTGCGGTGCGTGTGCCTTCTTCAAATTGACTTTCATCGCCTCGTAAGTTTGTGAATTTCATTTATTTCAGTGTAATTAGTGAAATATAATCAGAACAACCATATTGTGAGTGTTAAAACCAGGTGGTAACTTCAATTATACTTAAGAATCCGCTAAGATCATTCGATCGGATCGTGTCGATGCGTCACCTTTGTGAGCCATTATAATCGAGCATTTCTACGTTGGAATTCTTCTTTCAAGATTGTTTATACCGATTAGATCTATAAAATACGTAAATAATGAAATCCATGTATTAGCTAAGGTCTGGCGAGGATAAAGTGCATTCTAACCTAGCGCTCAGGCAGGAAGTGTTGGTCATTATTAGGCTGCGCTGCGGTAGGCGTCGAGGCGACGGCTCCGTGATTGGTGGCAAGCATCTCTTCCTAGTCCTTACATACATTGTGTTTCTTCGCTTTTGTGTCTTGTTTGGTCAAAACAATTCTTAACCCTCACAGTTCATCCAAAGTAGAACAAAGAATTGATAGCAATAATTGTTTTTGTTTTCTAGCCAAACTAAGATAAAGAGTTGTAATCTCACATTGGATGATAAGTTTTGCATTGTACTAAAAAATTTCACCATCTCTAAAAACAAATAAATGTTACTGCATAATAATGAATTTGTGAATTAACATGTTTGTGTAGTGAGTAAATAGGCTAGAGAATAAAATGATGGGACAAAATGACATACATGACACTGCACTAATCCAAAGCTAATGATTTTAAATTTAATTTTTCATGTTAGTTTTACAAAGCATGAAAGGCATCGACAATATGACCGACCTGAAAAACTATTGCCTACCCAAAATAATTAAGAAAGGTTAATGCTAAAGGTGCAGTAGTCAAACCACAGCCTGAAATTGGCATGCTAATTAAATGCTCTATATAAATGTGTTTATAACTAATTTGATTTTGATAATTTGATAGTCATTTGTGGAGTTTCTTGCGCCCATTCTTCTCCACAGCTAAAAAATAGATGTCCTAAATGGGTAGCAGGTAAAAAATTTATGGACGATTCAAAAGCACTTTTCGTAAGTTCATTTGAATAAAAAAAATTTTAACTTTGACAATATCTTCCCTTGCTTTCTTTCTGCCAAACTCGATATTTATGTTTTGTCACATTGTTATTATTGTCTGCATGAGGTTATTGAGGTCGCAACAATTATTTGTTTATGCTCTATGTACCTATACCTTCTATAACGGCATATAATTTTGTAAATGTCGTTACTTATATTAAAGCTGTAAAGTTTTGAGCGCCCATTCTTCTCCACAGCTAAAAAAATAGATGTCCTGAATGGGTAGTAGGTAAAAAAATGTTTGGACTATTCAAAAGCACTTTTCTAAAGTTTATTTGAATAAATAATATTTGACTTTGACTTTAATCATGTTTTTTAATTATAAAGATTTATGCAAGTTTTGGGAAAGTAAACTCATATATAAAAACTAAAACAGTAGGTAACAAGCTTTAAAATAAAGGTCATACACCTGAAAATATAGCAAAATGTTATTGTGGTGCTTATATGACCCTAATTATCCATGTAAAGATAGCCGATCAGCAAAAATTTCATTGAAGAAGAAAGTAAAAAGTGCCACAATCAGCAAATATCTTTATTGGTGTTAGAAGTAATAAGTAATAAAACACTTATTCTGAGTATAGGCAATGTAAACTGGCTGATTTTAATTTTATTTCATGCATATACTTATGGAAATCTCAAATATTCACTAAATAGTAATTTGGTATTGTGAATTGTATTTAGTACAATCATAATTATTTAAATTTCATATTGACACTGGACATACAACAATAATTTGAATCATAGTAGGAAAATCATATAATTTAACCAAAGTGACCTTTACAGATCTGCTGCTTTTGACATTTTGGCTGCCTTAAAACCAGACAATAACATTTTTATTGTTTGTGGATTCCAGTGGCCACCATGACACCTAAGACGGGCATGTTAGATGATAATTAAAAGAAAAAAGATATTGTTTAAAGTTTTTACTTAATAATAGTTGTTTGAACTTAATAAAAATTAAGTCATTCAATTCTTGCATAGCCTGATAGATAATATATTATTATATTTGCTAATTATAAATTGTTTTTAAGTATTGTTTTGAAGTACTATTTAAAAACTCTTAGAACTTGTTAGATTGTATAGACGCCTGCTTTATACTGTACAAAAATTATCATCAGCTTTACCCAAATAAACTTTTTAGTTTTTCGTTCCTGATATTATTGATATATAAATCATCAAAAAAGCTGGGTTTTTTTTAATTAAAACTATTCATTACTCATTGATTGCATTTCTGATAGAGGCTGTAACCGCGTGTCTTATTGGCACACCGGGTCGATTTAGTAGGTCATGTAGGCAGTTGTGGGTCAGGCCGGGGCCGGCGCGCGGCACTTTTTGTGCATAGGGGCGCCGGCGGTGCGCGGGCGCGGGGCTCCGATCTGGGTCAATGGTAGCGAAGCGGCTCCATCGAGCGCTGCAACTGGGTCACGCCCGCCGCCGCCGCTCCCCGCCGACCTTATTGTCTATTGCGCTTTTATTGCTTGCTGAGCAATATCAATTATGGATCTGTCCCGTTGTCCTTCGAGCCTTAGCGCGCGATTTTTAGTTTATAGGCTAAAAATCGTGTTGGTATTTCAATTTCATGGTTAAAACTACTAATCTATTCAAATTTTAAGGAAAATACTTTTTTTTAATTTGGGAACAAAATATACTTATAGGTATGCCACAAAAAATATAAAACTTTCGCGAGTCGTAATTTATTTCATTGTAGATTTATTATAAAACTACACTACAGAAGGACTTTTTTTTTTTTATTAGACCCCCGTAATTTAATTTGTTACAGCCTTAAATTATAGACCCTTTATTGCATAAACATGTCCATAATGGCGCGACGGATGTGGTGCTTCTGACGGGACTGGTAACTGTAAGTTCTGCATTTTCGTTATGACGTATTTTGTTATTGAAAATCCTTCTTTAGTTCGTAATTTTACATGTCTGTCTGTACTTCACTTTTTTGTTTCTTTCGCCGAGTTTCTAGGGCTCTATTATTTGCAGGTTCTTCTAAAATTCGAGCTGGTAGTTTAAAAAGGTCACTTTGAGTTGAGAACTCAGTAGAGTGCCTTTAGTAAAAGGTAATGATTCTTTTTGGATTAACATTTGACTTCTAAAGTAAATATCTTATTTATCGTTTTCTTTTGATTTTGGCAAGTTTTACTTTGAGAAGAAGATGTCACGCGGACGCGGTGTGCCCTAGGTCAAGAGCGGCTAGCCGGTGCAGGTGCCCGGGCCGCCGCTCGTCACTTGTATGGTGCGCGATGTTGTCACACTAATCCAAATAACGATGAATAGCTATATTATTATGTCTATGTTTAATCTCTAATTTAAAATTTGAAACATCTAGCGAAGTTAATTAGAATTGATTGGCAGGAATAATTGATTTAATCAATCTATTTTTAGGTATTTATTTAGTAAGGCAACAGACAATTGCATACATTTTAAACAAAATTTTGAGTTAATATGTGATAATAAATATCACATGTAATGTCGCAGTAATATGCAAATCTAAATTCAAGGAAAAATTTGAAGCGAGTCGATGCGTCACAGCAGGCGAAAATTAAGTTAAAAAATCCGCTCGAAAAGATTGTTTTACGGTTTTCGCTATAACACATTATTACGCAAAAAACGACTTTAAAAACTTTTTTAACTACAGCCCTTATGCTCTTGAAGATTTAATCTCGTGTCTTCTAAGGCAAATGACCTTTGGACACTCTTAAGGCGTTGGCGTTGTCGTCACAAGAAAGAAAGTGCGTCCTGCGGTCCTTTAGAGGCGGCGTCCTTGCGATGACTGTGAGTCTGTGTCGGAGGGCGCGCGCCCTCGCCGCGGCCGGGGCGCGCCGGGTCGTTGCTCGCTGCGCTGGGGATGCCCGCGCCCTCCCCGCAGCCGCGCCCGTCCCGCCTGCCCCGCCCCGGTCACTGACACGCGCCATGTCAATAAACCCATTGTCACATCATCGTGCCTGTAGATCGCACTGTCATGGAACACAAATCTCAGAGTAAATCCTATATTACACATGCATACCTATAGATTATCTTGTATAATTGATACTTTACAAACGTATTAACATCTTTGATTTCAGTATTATTCTGTTCTGTCTCTTCTCTGTCTGAAAGC
Organism: Eudonia truncicolella; assembly: GCA_949315975.1. NCBI lineage: Eukaryota > Metazoa > Arthropoda > Insecta > Lepidoptera > Crambidae > Eudonia > Eudonia truncicolella. The sequence continues at coordinate 4,314,696 of OX438829.1, forward strand.
TGACTTCACATAGTGCAATAATTTTTAAACTTACTTCCTTGTCTCGTGAGGCACATATACGTTACAATTGATTTTTCTGTTGTTATCATTTTTGAAAAGCGATATAGGTAGTTAATTAAAGTATCGGCATGTAAAAAGTGCAAAATTTTATAAAATATAATATAAGCTCAATATGATTGAGTGTATGTTGAATTCTAAGATATTTATAAAATAATTTATCTATTTCTGTATGTAGGTAGGTGCCTATTGATTTTCAGTATTGTTCTATCTGAATGAAATGTCAGTTATTACATTCTGCCAATGACAGTGATGTACTTGATGATCTCGAGCCTTGACCGTTAATAAAATAGTGTGCGCGGGCGTACGACCTTGCAGCGACGCCGCCAAGGTCCCGCCGGCCGACGACCCGCGGCCGCGCCGCTATCGACCGCCCGCCGCCACCGCCGGGGCGCGGACCATTTCGCCCACCACTACCACTGGCGTCATCCACCACCTGCACGTCAGCCGTTCTAGCTGCGGTGATTTGCCTATTATTCTGCATTTCACTAGAACAGCTCTGGACGACGACCGATCTCATTTAGGCACGGGCCCTATAGCGTATTGCTGCAGCAACAACTCATTAAATTCCGCGGACCGGTGGTCAGTGGCGCGGGGGCGGCAGCGCGGGTCAACGGCCGGGCGCGGGATCACCTGCCGTGCGCAACCATGCTGACCTCAGCTAGGAATCACCTGGCTTTGCCAATATCATAATGCTAGAGCGCGACCAATTCAAATTCAATAGGTTCTTAGTGATAAATTGTTCACTAGATTGTTTCTATTATTAACTTACAAGCAACTGTCAGCCCACACGTTTTACGTCTGTCTCATATTTATGTAATTAGCTGTAGGATGAATAGGATGATAGATAAGTCTGTGTTCGTCTGTAATTTTTTTTTCTATTTGACTTAACCTTTTTTTCGCATCCGAACCGTCTTGACCGGGTTGATAGAATCCAGGACGTGTGTGGGGTTGATCACAGGATGAAATATAAGCGACCTAATAAACTGCTCGACACCCGTCTGCCGCTGGGGACCCCGAAAACTCGAATTGTCTTTAAAGGCCCGCCGCGGTGGTCGTTGAAGACACTCCTCATAAGAGAGCACCTTTGCAGCTCTGCGCCTTGTTTGAGACTGTCGCGGATCTGACCAATCCGGATTTCATTGAAGTGTATTGTTATGTATATATTTCTAAAGTTACAAAACATAATTAAGGTCATCATGGTGTTTAACATTAATATTTTTTTTAAGCACCATAACATTTTTCATATTTTTTATATTGTGGTTAACACTGAAGTTCCTAACCTTCATAGATTTTACAGGTTCTTAGTGATTATTTTGAATTACTAATGTTTGACCAAAAAATTATTGCAAATGGTCATTCGACAAACAACGTTTTGACAAAAGTTTCATCTTACAAAAACTCACTTAGCAAATGATCCATTAGCAAACACTACACTCTTTTTTCTTTTTTTTTTAGTTGATGGCTTTGTGTGATTAGCTCATTTAGCCAGTGTCAAAGTAATTTTCCTTCCAGCATGATGATGATGAATAATAATAGAAATGAGAAGTGAGAAATGAGATACGAGGGGTTGGGGCCCCTCGAGTATCTCAGCAAAGATGTGGGGCTTCACTAATTCCTCGGGCGGACTTCTTGAGAGAATTTGAAAAGTGACGTTGCACGTACCGTTTTGTTTCATTTGCCAACACTCATGCACACTCACGATCACATAACGGTTAATAATCCACCATTATTTCACTTAATATTCGACCTATCACAAATTTTAGAAAATAAAACAAAACCGCAGACATGACTCTTGACTTTCCCGCCAAGAAGTCCCACTACACTTGTTAAATGTGTTAAATATTAAAATGTCTATTGACCTTTTTTCATTTCAAATAATGTTTCTCAAATTAAAAAAATAACCTTTAAATTCAAGACAAAAATCACCAAAAAGAAACTCTTTCTGTTGTATAATAAAATAAATTACCTCGAAATTCAAGACAATCGCTACGTTGTGCTTCGCGATTGTCTAAATTTCTAACTTATCACGTGACCTACAGGAGTAGGGCAGCTGGTATCCTCAATCATTTGAATAATATCCACTACTTCAAAGAAATTTAGACTAGTTGTAGTCGTTTTTAGACCAATAGTAGTTTTGTCAGATAACTCAGTTGCTAAATGTTCATTGTGTTAAATAATTATTTATAAAATGAAAATTTAAGTGTTGATCATTTGGAAAATGATTAGTAGTAAAATGATCAATCGGCGAAACCCTTTTTTTGCCAAACGTTGTTTGTCAAGTGTAATTTTGCCAAATGACTTTTGGTCAAACTGCAGGACCTCGATTATTTTATTAGTCTTTCAAAATGTATTTAATTGTTTTTTTTTTAAATTCAGATCGTTTTTTACAGTTCAATTATATTTTTTTAAACACTTTTATTCACAAAACAAATATAATTCACGTGCGCTAATTGCGCACGCCAGTTTACTAAAAATATCGGCTAATCTAGTGATCACACCACGCCGGCGCCGTAGCGACTAAAGGTTGAAGTGGTTGCCATAACTGAAATCTGTCTGACGATTCTTAATCATCATATAAATGTTGAATGGCGAAGGAGAAAAAGCGCATCTATCTGTCTAATTAGCCCTTTACGAGCCTATCTTTTGTAAGCCATTTATTTCTATCCTTTGCCGGGTCAGCCCGGTGCTCCTCGCTCTTTACGTGTCGTGATTTCCACCCGTCTTCATTCCGGCTCGCTTTGTGTCCTGGCCGTCTCCCATTTCAGCTTGGCGATTCGAGCATTTATCTTTGCGACTTTTCTCTTATGTCAACCTAGGTAATCATTTGCAGGACTGAAAAGTCATAGTTTTTTAGTTTTGTGTGTGAAGTTATGCACATTAACCAATTATTTATAATCTATTATTTCTATTCCATTAAACTAAAATTCCTGTATTGCTTAGTTGGCAGATGTTTTCAACTAACTTATTTAAATATTTTGTAGTGTTCATCTACAATTACTCAATTTATCTAGAAGATTCCTACTGAGGCTTTTTTTATTTACTACCAGAGAACCTTAGTACCTGATAAACCTAATTTAGGCTTTATACCATTTACCAATTTTGTACATGTAAAAGGTATTACTAATAAATAAATTACCTTATTATTACTCTATAATGTTGTTAGTATTTCTCTAAGTCCTGGCTCAAATACAACAAAGTTCTCTAAAAATATTCATGGCCATAAACAAAATTTGCTGAAAAAACTAATTCCTATACAGAGTCAATCAATTTATAGGCTGAAAATAGTACAAAATTAGCTTTTCCCGGCAAAAGCAAAAATATTTGCTTATCCTGCAAAAGATACTAATATAGCATTTCTTGGAAAAAGTAGGTACAAAGTAATGGAATAACGTGATGATTTGAATTGGAATAACATATAGATCGCATCGGCGCAGGGCTGTAGGCGGGGCGATCGCTGCGGCAGCAAAGACGCGACAGGCGGCGGCAAGCGGCAGCGGCGCGGGTGGCGGCCAGTGGGCACACCGGCGACAAGACGGACAGCGCGCGGCATTCGGGGCCCGCGCGCAGCGCCTCGGGGCGGACGCCCGTCCCCCCGCCGAGGCGACGCTGGGTCCCACCCTCTTCCTTGCGCCACCACGAGGTGCCCGACGGAGATGCCAAACACGACATCATATTCCGGAAGGTAAAGCCCAGCCGCTTGATGTGAATAACGACATCGAAGTGAACCAACGCTAGCCCGCAATCTCACGCCACCACGTTGTCTCTTCTAGGTTCGCGGTATCCTCAACAAACTCACACCGGAGAAGTTCCAAAAGCTGAGCGATGATCTGCTCGGGCTGGAGCTGGACTCTGACAAAGTCCTTAAGGGCGTCATCCTCCTCATCTTTGAGAAGGCCCTGGACGAGCCCAAGTACTCGTCTATGTACGCGCAGCTGTGCAAGCGGCTAAGCGAGGAGGCGCCCAACTTTGAGCCGCCGGGACAGCCGTGCACCTTCAAGCTGCTCCTTCTCAACAAATGCCGCACCGAATTTGAAAATCGGGCTCAGGTAATCATTCAAATATTTTACTTAATACAAGGTTAATGTTAATATGTTGAAGTGTTTTTATATTCAGCTGCTACCCTATATCATTTACATGATTCTATTAAAATAATACATTTTAAGTAAATATAGTTCTAGACACAGCCTACTGTTTAATAAATATAAAAAATATATTTGAGATCATTTATACATTCATGTTGGACACAGACTTTTGCCGCACTCGAGGATAAAGAGGTGCTCAGTCCCGATGAAGAGGAGAAGCGGCACTTGGCCAAGTGCAAGATGCTCGGCAACATCAAGTTCATCGGCGAGCTGGGCAAGTTGGAAATCTTGGCCGAGTCCATTTTGCACCGCTGCATCCAGAATCTGCTGGCCCGGCGCGCCGCCGCCGAGCAACATGAAGACCTGGAGTGCCTGGCGCAGCTCGTGCGCACGTGCGGCCGCGTGCTGGACTCGGAGCGCGGTCGCGGCCTCATGGACCAGTACTTCGCGCGCATCCACGCGCTGTCCACGGCGCGCGAGCTGGCGCCGCGAATCCGCTTCATGCTGCGCGACGTGCTGGAGCTGCGCCGCGGGGGCTGGGTGCCGCGCGCCGCCGTCTCCGCCGAGGGACCCGTGCCCATGCACCAGCTGCGACCCGACGCCGAGCCGCGCCGTGACCGCGACCGAGACCGCGATCGCGACCGCGAACCGCTGTTCCGCGGTGGGCTGCGCTCGCGCCCGCTCGATGACGTGCTCGCGGGGCTGGCGCTGCAGCCGGCCGCCGCGCTTGTGCCGCCGCCCGACAAGATGTTCGGCAACGGGTTCGCGTCGCGCGACGGCTACCGCCAGCGCTCGGCGCCCGGCTACTTCCCGCGGCAGGGCGGTGGCGGTGGCGGCGGGGGTGGGGGTGGGGGCGGGTACAAGGCCCCACAGGGCAAGGAGGCGCGCGGCAAGGCGCGCGTGTACGCGGCGGGCGCGGCGCCGCTGCAGGACGTGCAGATGCGGCCGGCGGCCAACTCGCTCATGTTCACCGCCAACCGCCTCAGCCGCCCGCCCGCTCCGCTGCAGCCCGTGCAGCCCAGTCAGTATACTATTATATTTTATTTTATTTTATTTGTATTCGGGAGTCTTACATGAAAATAGTCAAGTAAACATAATTATCAATATATATAACCTTAGTTCTTTATTACTTTTATACACTTGTTTTTGTATTCTCCCATCCACTGAGGATCGCTGCAATTTGTGATGTCGCCTTTTTTTGCAGACGTGCTGGCGCCGGCTTTTTCGAGCGCTCCGCCCATTATGAAGGAGCCCGCCATCACCATCAAGCCAGCGCCGGACAAAAAGGACAAACTCAAAAAGGATAAGGTAATTTTTAATTTCTTTTTAAGAAGTTCACGATAAACTAACTAGTTATAACGGTATTCGGTAGATATTCATGTTTAATGATTGCTTTTAAAAAATGTTTCTTTGTTGCTATGTATCACATTAGTCGATTAATTCGTTCGAGCGAATCGTTTCATTACGATCGCGAGAGGTTACATTCGTTTCGCTTCAGTAACACCTGAATGAAAATTGTGTCAGCGTAAATGCGCTGCCTATTTTTTGAGCAACATTCCTTTGACTATTTGGTACAGACAGCATCATCAGCTTTATATCAGCAAACCTAGAGTTTTGTATTTGTAATAAATAACTCATCAGCAGATTTTACTTATTATTTTCAAGTGCTAACTGCTGCACTGAAGCTAAATTAAATATTTATAAAATTTATAAAATACAGTGAAAAATTAAACGCCCACTCGACCCAGCCAGGAATCGAACCTGGGTCATCCACAATCAATTTTGTCACTGCTTTTTAATTTTTTAAGTGCTAATAGCGGCACAGTGCCATCTATCCAACGGTCGTTGCAACCGATGGCCATGCAGATTCACCTTTGCAGATGAAATACCACAAATTTGATAACACAACGCTATAGTAAATTTTACTTTTTATTTTCAAGTGCTAATTGCTGCACTGAAGCTAAATTAAATATTTATAAAATTTATAAAATACAGTGAAAAAATTGAACGCCCACCCGACCCAGCCAGGGATCGAACCTGGGAATTTTTTGAAAGCGGACGTTTAAGTTGGAATCGCATGCTAAAATAAATATAGATAAATCTTCAGTAAAATAGCTTAATCAAAAAATTAAAAAATTAAGCTCCTGTTTCCTACATTGTCATTTGCGGAAAAAGTGCGACTGTGTGTCTGCATCCCATCTAATGTACTGGGCATAGTTGAGCAAAATTCATTCGAATAGATAACTAATAAAATAAAAGTAAAAATATTATTTGTCATTCGCTGTTTTTTGTCCGTGCGTCCTTGCGGCTTGGATTGTTTATTAAGTTTCATAAAGCTTCATTTAGTACGAGTAGTTTCGTTTCGTTTAGTTCTGTTTATTTTATTTTCGTTTTAGTTTGTTTCTTTTTAGATAATTTTATTCGAAATTATTCGAAACCAAACGGAACCAAACGCAACAAATGAAAGTTGTTCAGCTGTGGACGTCTTTTTGCTGACAGATAGATGGTGATGATAATGACTCAATTGACGGAACAAAATATTGACGTCATAGTTGCCATTCCCATACAATTTGAATTGAAACAAGTAGTTTTGTAAGTAGCTAAAAAGTTTCACTATAACCCATTAAGATACGACCCAATTCAAAGCCCTAGTTCCAGCTCAACCTTAGCTGTGGCACAAAGTGGACACTGCAGAAGGTAAACTTCATACAAACGCCCTCGAGATATGCACACATAGGCAACCTCTATACACCCATTGTGTGCGTTGCTCGAGGTCGGTACGTATTAAGCTTAAGATGGCTTCGTGCGATTACATTTAGCCAGTGTCAAAATAATTTTTCGTAAAAGTAATACATAAATAAACAATATTTCCTTCTTGTATGATGATGATGAATGATAATAGAAACGAGAAGTGAGACATGATATACCCCCCAACCCCTCGAGTATATCAGTAAAGATGTGGAGCTTTACTAAGTCCTCGGGCGGACTTCTTGAGAAAATTTGACAAGTGCCGTTGCACTGTTTTGTTTCATTTGCCAACACTCATGCACACTCACGAACGCTTAACGGTTAATAATCCACCATTATTTCTCATTAATTTCTCATGAATACTCGACATAACACAAATTTTTGAAAATAAAACAAAACCGCTGACATGACTCTTCACTTTCCCGCCAAGAAGTCCCAGCTCAACTTTAGTTTGGGCTGAAGAGTGTTTTTTTATATTAATAGTCTGCAAACGAGTAGGCGGGCCGCTTGATGGTGAGCGGTAACCGCCGCTCATGGACATCAGCAACATCAGAGAGTGTTGCCGACCTGAGTAAAACCTCTTTACACCACTTTTGAAAAAATTCATGTGTGCGTGTCTGCAGGGCGTGAACAAGGAGGAAGCGTGCCGGCTGGGCGTGGAGGCGGTGGCGGAAGTGGCGGCCGAGTGGCCGGAGGGCGACGAGCCGCCGGCGCCCGACTACGCGCCGCGCTCGCCCGCCCTCGCGCGCCTCGAGGCGCTCGCGCCGCACGACAAGGTATGTCAGAGCCGGTCTCCATTCTCCAAGGGTTTAATTATAATATTTCTTTTTTTTTTTTGAGAGAGAGAGTTTGCTGATTGCCTCAGACGGCATTTCAGCTTCACCGGCCTTTTTGGGGCCTACCTAACCTACCACAAACTGTCAAATTTCCTCAATAGACTTTGAATTTTATTACCAAGGCATATGGTTGAAAATGTGTTGAAGGAATTTGACAGTTTTGGATAGGTCGATGTGCAGGCGTCTGTACATGAGTTAAAAGAAACAGTTGGAACAATGTGTGTGTGGCAGGTGTCGCGGCGCGTGGTGGCGAGCGTGCTGGAGGCGGGGCTGTGCGGCGCGGGCGGGGCGGGCGGCGCGGGCGGCGCGGCGCGCGCGTGGGCGGCGGCGGCGGTGGCGCGGGCGGCGCGGCGCGCGGGGCTGGGCGACGCGTGGCGCGCGCTCGTCGCCGCCAACCACCCGCACGCGCGCCTGCCCACGCTGCTGGCGCACGCTATCAGGTAACGTCGCCGAACAATCACGTGTTTAAAAGATTTCACAAAACTTTTAGCCCCTTAAAAATTAACAAAGAATAAGGTCCGAATAGTTATTCCGTGGTTTGTTCCTGTCATGTAAACGTCATTTTAAATTAGAGTAAAAAAACAAAACACGAAGTAATTGAGCTATTTGAAGCTTATTCTTTATTTGTAAGACCCTAAAAAAACACTACAAGCAATTATTATTTATTTAATTATTATTGTTCAGCAATTTATTTTTTCCAAATAGTCTAACAAACTTGATGTTGGCTACAGTTTTAATTTCATTGAACGCTAAATTTCATTCAAAACTTATAATAGCAAATTTTCGGAAGCGAATTTATTTCAAATACATTGGAGAAATTGAAAACGAATCTGGTAGGTAGCCTTGCTGTATTCCTTAAAAAAAATATTGTAAATTAGTGATGTAACGAATATTCGCATGTTTTTTGACATTCGCATCGCAAAGTTTATGCGAATATTAACATCTAAAAAAATATTGTATAAAAATAATATTAGCTAAATGAAACAAATACAATATGCATTTCTTATAATTTGTATTACAAGCATAGTCTTGCAAATTAATTATAATCAGCATTCGCTTTAATGTTTGGTATTGGTTCAGTATTGTAAATTATATAAATAATCAACTTTTCATTATTAATTAACAAACAATTAATATGAAATTATTAACATGCATTGTCAAACAAAAACGCATTCTTCTCTTAAATTGTATCAATCTTTCTTTATTTTGAACTAAAAATAATCAACTTTTATTAAACCGAAAATACTAATAACAAACAAGATATTCCAATATAAAAATTATTTTCTCTTAGTTATTACATAATATAATCATTTAAATAATCTACATAATAATTTTCAAGAACCAATGAATAATCAAACTTCAGTAGAGTAATGTTGAACTTTTGTAAATGAACGCATAATTTCATTTCACTAAATTAAAACATATTTGAAAAATATTTAATATTATTATTCCATGGGAAATGTTTTAAATTGAGTGAAATTTTCTTTTAAAATCCGAAGTTGTATCAATTTATGGACGTATTATATTTATTCTTTGGAGATAAATGTGTTATCCCTAAAACTCTTTATTGATATAATAATCTTTTTATTTTATTACGGTTAATTGATAATTAACTGCTGCTGAGCGCCGTCTCTCGGAGACGTAGTGCAAAATCTCCGATATCATGCTGTGAGAGCTTGCAAAAGCGTGGTGTGATAGCCTTGTGTGTTAATCATAAATATTAACTTGAGAAAACTAACATTTAAACACGTAATTGAACCACGTAATACAAGTTTCTGAAATAAATAAATGAAAATACAATCTTCATACGATTTCAACTCAATTAGTTTCCTCTTACCAACTTTATGCAGATGATATACAGTTGTACACCCAAGCACCTGATGACCAGCTTACTGAAGCTATTAATATATTGAACAAGGACCTAGCTCAGATAAGCACATGGAGTAAATCACATGGACTAAAAGTCAACCCTACCAAAACACAGGTCATTGTGATTGGTAGTCCAAGATTTAGGTCTAAGCTTGACTGGTCTCATCCCTGATATCGTTTTTGATGGTGTCTTAATAGCTGTAAGTGACATAGTCAAAAATCTAGATGTACTTTTTGACACTCACCTCTCTTGGGATCTGCAGCTGGAAGAGGTCAGTCGCAAAATATTTGCTTCGGCCAGGTCTCTTAGAAGACTTCGCAATTTCCTACCAACTGCCACTAAAGCTGCACTTGCACAGTCTCTTCTTTTACCTATCCTTGATTACGCCGATGTCGGCTATCTACAGGGTGATTTTGTCAACAGTCGACAAAATTTTAGAGGACATTGTAATCCTTATAAATAATGATAAAATACAAGTACATGCCTCAATGGAATAATATTTATAAAAATTATATATCGCAAATATAAACTGCAGCTGGCGTATTTTGCGCGCCGCTGTACCTAGCATAGGGTGCATAGAGTACAGTCTGTTACTACCTACAGTAAGCGAGCGCCCTGCCTCGTTCGCGACGCGAGCGCCTGGTGACGATTTTTACGTGTTTTATGAATTGAAATAACAACAACGCTTACATTCCTTGGTAATGAACATTATAGCATTATAGCACAATTTAAAGTTCAATTGACTTACCTACGTGTACTTCAGTAATTGTTCAAAGTGACCACCTTCGCTGATGATCCGCTGAAAACGCCTCTGGGTTTCCCGAAGGCTGTGCGTTTGTGAATATATGATAACCATATCATACAATTCACGGTTTGTGTACACCATGATTACATTAATTGCAATCCTATATCACACAACAGGCACTGATGATAATAATATTTATGTAAACACACACACTTAATTGCACTGATATGGCACGATTAGGTCACGATTTTCTTTACGGGTCACGGTCGGTCACGCACATACGTCACTACTGCTAGTCGGAAACTAACTAAGCGGAAAATCGGGAATTGGTAATATTTCGGGCGGGCGCGGGTGTCCTTTGCGGCGCACGGGCACGGCATTTAGCATTTTGTATTGTTTACTTTAAAGTTTATTTTTCATTGTCTTTATTCGTAATGGGCATTTTCGGTGAATCTTTGTGATTTAGGCGGCGCGTTATGGTGTTTACTTTAAAGTTCATTTTTCAATTATATTTTTCGGCTCGGCGGCATGCTTAGTGTAGTGTAGGCTACTAAGCTAGCTAGGTAGGCTGAAGGTAAATAACTACTCTTTTCACAGTGTGTGTTTGTAAACAAAAGTGTTTGTTGAATTTTATTTAATATATTTTAGCTTGTGCTTAACGTTTTATTTTATTGGTTTTATATTTTTAATATGATTGTTTATTGATATAGAAAACAAAAAAGGTGAAAAAAAAATTTTTTTTTCGACAGCTCCGTTTTCTTTTTTTCCTTTGCAATAGTAATGTATATCAGCAATAGAATCTCCCCTAAAAATTTGTCGATTGTTGTCGAAGTCATCCTGTAGGTAGACCTTAGGGAGGATCAACTAAACAAGCTTGAGCGCCTTCAAAACTTTTGTGTTAGGTTTATATTTGGTTTGCGCAAATATGACCACGTCTCCGAATTTCGCACTAAGCTCAAGTGGTTGCCAATTCGTCTTCGCCGGAATGCTCATATTGTTTGCTTACTTTACAATATATTATTTAACCCTACAACCCCATTTTATCTTAAAGATCGTTACCAATTTTTGCACGACTCCCATTCCCGCTTCTTGAGATCGTCGGAGAACTTGAGTTTGCAGATTCCACTGCACTCAACAAGATTCTATGACAAATCTTTTACGGTCCATGCTGCTCGCCTGTGGAATGCTTTGCCTGTGTCTGTAAGACGTGCAAAGTCTCTGCAAACTTTTAAGAAACTCGTCAAAGATCACTAACTGTCATTGTAATCCTACTGTTAGTCCATTAGGTACTTATTTATTTTTTGTTTTTAAATGGTATGTATATATGTTCTACATATTGTTATAGTTGTATATATGTATGTACATATGTATGTGTGTATATATGTTTATGTAATAAATTATTACTGTACACTTTTTTATTTCAACACCTCCATCTTATTTATTATCAATCCTCTCCATCCCTAGGTTGCCTGGAAGATATCGCTTTTAGTGATAAGGCCGCCCTTTTAACGACTCCAATTTTTATTTTTATTTCTTTGATAGCATGTACCTATGTGTTTTTATTTTATGTTTAAAATAAAGTATTTTCTTCTATTCTCCTCGTACTGAATCCGTACACAAAACTTCCTGCGTTTACAATGTTCCATGTATCATATTTTAACTGGCGATAGCTAAATTCAGTCCACTGTTTTATGTCGTCCAGCCGTTGTCGTCGTAGACGCCTCGGACCTCTCTTTCCCGGAATTCTGCCTTCGGGGTTTAGTCTAATTATCAGGTAACGATAGTGTTAAACTTTATTTAGAACTAGCTGCTGGGTGCCTGCAACTTTGTCTGCGTAGAATATATCAAAAATGTACCAGCGCAGCGGTTGCTTCCAATCATTTTAAATTGGTATAATATATTATTTTGATTTGATGTAATAGCTATAAATAATTGGTGTGTGTGTTAGACTGCGGCTGCTGCCGCTGGCGGAGCTGCCGCTGGCGTGCGAGGCGCCCGGGCGGCGTGCGCTGCTGCTGGAGGTGCTGCAGCAGCTGATGCCGCTGCTGGGGCTGGACGACCTGCAGCGCCTGCTCGACGACTCCAAGGTCGGGATCACGTGCAATTGTATCATACATTTTTATTGACTTTTAAACAAAAATGTCATGATTCTAGGATTGACAAGTAAAATAAAAAAAACATTATTTGGTCCTGTAAACAATTTCTCGAGTTCATAAGTCGACGACATGTTCTTTTTCCTAACCAATTATATAAACCGTTACTGCTTTACCTACACTACGGCACTTCTTTACCGACAATGGGCTGCCCGGCAAATATAGAAATTATTTTTTATACCTATACTAGCTGACCCGGCAAGCGTGTTTTGCCAAATATAAATTATTCCTAGGGAATTTGTAGAAAAAAATAACTAACTTATTGTAAGTGTGTGAGACAGGAGACCGGCTTCGGTCTCATTCCTACCCGTGCTGTTACTGGGTGAGAAGTGACGCCCGGTAGACGCCTGGCGGAGATAACTGATCAAGTGATTAATGTGGCTATAAAAAATAGGGGTTGCTGATAAAAGGGTGAAAACTGAGGGTTATATGTATTTTTGATGCCACATATTTTAAGCTAAAAAAAAATAAAAAATAAACCCAAACATAAAATAAAAATGTTTGGGCATGGCATTAAGTCCGCCATTTATATTGCAAAAGTTTAAATAAATAAATAAATTATTAAATAATTTTTATACGATAGCGTAACATTAGGAAAGTCGAATTTGATGCAAGTGTGTTTTGTGTACAGATAAACCTCGTGTCGTACGCGACGGAGCAAGCGGGCGGCGGCGCGGAGGGCGCGCTCGCGGCGCTCGGCGACCGCGGCCTGGACGCGCTCGTGCCGCAGCTGCGGGTGCAGGCGCAGCTCGCGCGCCAGCTGCAGGCCGAGCCCGGCCCGCAGGCGCTCTACCGCTGGATCAAGGTAACTGGCACGAGAGACGACGAACGACTATCGGAGTTCACAATACTACCCGCACTTTTATCATTTCAATTTTAAGCTCTACATTTCTCGGTTTTGGCCCCAACAAAAATAAATGCGTCATCTTTTAACCGCATAAAACCGATCTACCGAATGACTATTTCTCATATTATTTGATGACTATATAATATAAGAAAATTACTCTATCTACAATTATTTAAAAAATACGTTAAAGTACTTAATTATGTCTCTTGAGTACAATTAAATAAATTAAATTTTGTTTATATGCATTTCTATGCACAAAATAAACCGTTCATAAAACATGCTAAAATTACCTTTGTATCATAAAAAAATATTTTTAATTGTAAAAGGAAGTATTGACAATCCGCCGTTGTGTTGTGTGCAGAATAACGTGGATCCAAGCGTGCGCGGCAACGCGGCGTTCGTGTCCGCGCTAGTGGCGCTGGTGGCGGGCCACGTGACGGCGGCGGCGGGCGCGGGCGCGGCGGCGGGCGCGGGCGCGGGGGCGGGCGCGGGCGCGGACAAGGCGGCGCTCGAGCGGGAGAAGGCGCTGCTGGAGAGCTACGCGCCGCTGCTCACCGCGCTGCTCAACGCGCGCCCCGACCTGCAGCTGGCCGCCGTCTACGCCGTGCAGGTACAGTGGGACCACTTGCTGGCAGGCGTCCAGTAGATACAGTACTTCAAGGTAAATAATGGGCATCGACTAACATCGTGTTCCCGAAGATGGCCGACCGAAACTAGACAGTGTATGATATAGAGCTGCTCTTACTAAATTGCCCTAACGATTATGTTTTCTACGAGAGAGTACGATACTGTGATTTGTGAGATATATTATAACTAATAATAATAATAAAATCTTTATTTTTCTCTCCAATTGTTACATTGTATAATTTGTGTAGATACATCTTATATGTCATACATATTACATAACTCGATATGGGTAAATAAAAATACATTTGAATTTTGAATAGATTATTATGTATGAATAATATGTAGGTGAAATAAGTAAATCAACTAATACTATGGATCATTCAGAATCTAGGATCATGCCTTTTCCTGACATATCAGAGTCGGAACATTCACTTTCACTTGCCTCACTGCTAGAACCCACATTTTTGAGAAAAGTGTCAGTGATATTGTCAAACTGTGGTTCAAACTTTTTGTATTCGTCTTCACATTTTATGGCATGCTCGCACTTTCATCCAAGCTTCCGGTCCCGTCGAAGCAATTTTTTTTACTGTGGTAACGTTATTTTTTTTTTTTTGCTACGTATTCTTTTATTTGTTTGTGCGTTTGTACTCTCGATGATCGGATTAAAGTCCGGATGATAAGGCGGCAAACGTAAAATTGAGTGTCCGTGCTCTTGCATGATAGGGTTGATTGCAAATTCTGAAAATCTTTCTTTGTGATGTTTTATTATACTATATAAATCCGGTTGAGTAATTTGCTGTAACCAGGCTATGGAACGCAGTGCAAACGCACGGCAGCGGTCCTACACGAAACGCCTAATTTGAAAGAGCCCAAAAACTTATCTATTGTTTTCAGTTCGACGAAATCGAAAACCTATGTTCTTTAATGATTTTAAGGTCGGAAGTTCTTTAAATCTTAAATGAAAATCGTAAACCATATTACTAATGACACTGTAATCGAAATCGTCCAGGTTCAAATGAAATGTTTTTTTTGGCCTTCTCTTTTTTGATGTCGAAAAAGCATGCGACCCGTTTTCGTCAGTTGTATTCACAGTCTTGCTAACAGTATTTCTACAAATTCCAGTAGCGTCAGCGGCTCAAATTTGGACGTTTTCAGCTTTTTTGGATGTACCCGCTTCATGTAAGAAGTAAAGGAGGTACATATTGTACACTATTTGTCGTGCCTGTGAGTTCAGTGGCTTTCCGCATTTAAATTTCTTCATCCTGTAAAAGGGTTTATTGTTATTTTTACCAATACATTAATGGTCTAATGGCATGGTTATTAATTAAAAAAACGCAATATTATTTAAAAAAACGCAATACTTAAAAATTACCATATTTTTTACTTTGAAATAAATCCGATGGATAGTTATATCAGCTCTGTATGATTCCAAAAAACGGTAGCGACAATCGTTCCGCTTTCAGTCCAAAGAGCAACTGACTCATTCATAAGCTGCGCCGCTTGCACGGCTTGTAACTAATTTGTTTTTCTTAGAAATGACATTGATATTTATTTGTTTGCGATAAAGTTTTAACTTAATTCTAATTTTATTAGAACAACTTTAAAGTGGTTTTTGTAATGTTTTACGATTGTTTACGATGTTTTCCGATGCCCATTATTTATCTTGAAGTACTGTAGATACATTTGCGAATAAGTACGTAAGTGTATAGCAGACTTTAAAATTATTGAGTGCTGTATATACCTGTAAAGACAATTCACACGGTCCTATATTTTTGTATGTGGATTTTTATTGCGTTTGTATAAATTGTGATATTGTTGATGGTGTGTCAAATAAAGCAAATAAATAAGTAATAAATCTTTTATAAGCGGTTGATAAGAAGAATACACACATGTGCAATTAATGTGCTGCCAATATTATTACATTTTGTTAGCGATTTTTTGTGTATCATGCAATTTTTTATTATTTATTTAAATCATAATGTAGCTGTTCATCAAATCGAATGTTTCCACGAGACAATTGCAAGGGTGGCAAATCCAGTCAATGTATGAAATAGACTGCAGCTATTGCATTTTCTTGCAAAGAAATATAGGATAGTTGACTTTGAATATCGGTTGTGACTTGTGATAATCCTATAGATGGTTTTAATAACATCGATAGTATTGAACCTTTATTTTCGCTACGCTATTGATACTATTGAATTTTGAAAGTTCCGATTATTTATGTTATGATGATTAATACTATCAATTATAAGGATGTACTATTGATTGTCAATAGTCCAACAATGGTATCGTTTGCAAATTGCTGTTTAACGGTCAGCCTTTATCAACGGTGCCGCCTCTGTGGTCTAGTAGTTGAGACCTGTCTTGGATCCAGAGGTCCCAGGTTCGACTCCCAGGCGGTAGGGAGTGTTTGTCCGCCTGGCTAGCTACCACCAGCTAGAGATAATGTCTTATCTCTACGCTCTGGCTATCGCCAGTGCTTCAGTAGTTTAGGTTTCCGGGTGTAGTGCGCTTCCACCATTGGCCTTATCATCACTTAACATCAGGTGAGATTAAGGCACTGTGCTTACCCATAAAATATTTTTTTAAAGTCCATCGAGCGGCATCCCTAGTAATAAAGAGGTAACGTTTGTGACTGTATTTGTTTGTTTGTATGTTAGGGCTAGTCTCTGGAACTACTGGTCCAATCCCAAAAGTTGTTTCCATTCCATTTATACAATAAGAGTGTCTCTATGAACAGGTGCACGCGCACCAGCACCGCTACCCCAAGGGCATGCTGCTGCGCTGGTTCATGTACCTGTACAACCTGGAGGTGTGCGAGGAGGACGCCTTCCTGCGCTGGCGCGAGGACGTCACCGACGCCTACCCCGGCAAGGGCGAGGCGCTCTTCCAGGTCTGATACGCTTATTGTTTTGTTTTCATTAGTTGATGGCTTCGTGCACATTTAGCCAGTGTCAAAGTAATTTTCTTACTACTTTTTTTATTTTTACAAGTTATACATAAATAATATTTCCTTCATATATGATGATGATGAATGATATTAGAAATGAAAAGTGAGAAATTATATAAACCCCCCCCCCCCCCCCCATCCCTTGAGTATCTCAGTAAAGATGTAGGACTACTAAAACTTCATGTGGACTTCTTGATATAAATTGAAAAGTGTCGTTGAACTGTTGCACGAACGCTTAACGGTTAATATTACACCATTATTTTACATTAATATTCGACATAATTTTAGAAAATACAACAAAACAGTTCACTCTTCACTTTCCCGCCACGAAGTCCGTCTGATACGCTTATTTTATTTCTTTAGGCTTTTGACATATAACGGTGTATATGTTTAATTGGTTTTTAATCTTATTGGAATCCATGTATGCAAGTGAAAGTTGAAGAAGATACATTAAAGCAGAATTAATGCAGTAGAAACGCGAGCGCTGAGAAGCGTGATTGGTGTAAAATTGAGTGGCAGGATAAGAAATGATGTGATAAGGGATAGATATGGTATGGAAGAAGACTTAGTGACAAAACAAACATTTTAACAAAAAAAACACTCAAATTTTACTGTTAAATGGCACTAAAAAGTAAAAAATAATTGCGTAGTTTAGTTTGTTCAATTTACTTGCAATTAGACTTTTTATATTTAATGTTATATTATTAAAGACTATGCGACTGCCATATACTTTTAACAGAACACATATTATGACAAACAAGCAAATACCAAATATTTACTTACAATCCACTTAAAGACACAAATAAAACAAAAAATTTTAGACTGCTTATATAGACAATTATTTTATTATGAAAATATATAGGTACAATAACACAAATGTTGAAAAAATTTCCACGAGCAGGATTTGAACCTGCGCCCTTCTGATATACCGGGCCAGGTGCTATTCCAATTGAGCTATCGTGGTTCTAACCAGCCCGCCGAAATTATTCAACACTATTTACCTTTTACTTTGAAAGCCAAAGGCACCCATTCAATGTCAACCACTACCGTCATTAACACCCGATCAAAATATTTTTACAAATACTAAAGATCAGTTAAAAAGTAGGCAAGCTATTTATAAAATGTTTTTGTTTTGTTTATACAATTTTAACGCAAATTTTGTTGCGAATCAAATTACAAAAACACAAATGTTGAAAAAAAACCTACCCGGTTTGTCAGAAGGGTGCAGGTTAAAATCCTGCTCGTGGAAATTTTGTCAACATTTGTGTTTTTGTAATTTGTTTTGCAACAAAATTTGCGTTAAAATTATATAAACAAAACAAAAACATTTTATATAGGTACAATTATTGTTATTTTTGGAGCCGGTGCCAGCCAACGAAATTTTTGGAGCCGGTGCCAGTCCGCGTTTGTAATTTTGAGTCAAAATTTCGGTTTATTCCCGTTTGTTCCACCATCAATATTGGTGGGACGAACGGGAAGGATATTTTATACGATTCCTGTTGGTCCCACTAATACGACAATTGGTTTTTGAGGTACAACTCATGTCTTGAAATGCATTGATACTTTTTGTTTTTTTCTAAATAAATGTATTCAAATTATTTGCACTAGTCCATCATTAAAACATTTAAAATGTATTTGTGGTATTATGTGCTTACCTACTTACCTACCTTCATTATATATTTCTAATACTTTGCAAATTCGGAATAACCCAAAAAATGTGAATTGAACATGGATCAGAATTCCTTGATGTGTAATTTCTTACTATACCATCCCAAAATTGTTTTCTATTTCATTTAGTGGGACGAACGTGAATTTAATTAAATATTTAATTTCTATTCCCGTTTGTCCCACTGGACTTGATGGTGGGACGAACGGGAATAGAAATTAAATATTTAGTTGAATTCCCGTTCGTCCTACTGGTGGGACAAAGCCTGGTGGGACGAACGGGAATAAACGAAAATTTCATGCATAGGATTGAATGTACTATTATTATATAATTATATATATAGTATGTCGTTAAATGTTTATGTTAAAGTTACCTTGGCTGGCACCAACTCCAAAAATAACAATAATTGTACCTATATATTTTCATAATAAAATGATTGTATATAAGCAGTCTAAAAATTTTTTTATATATTTGTTTCTTAAGTAAATATTTGGTATTTGCTTGTTTGTCATAATATGTGTTCTGTTAGACGTGAAGTTAAGTATAATAATATGGCAGTCTCATAGTTTTTAAGAATATAAGATTTACGGCCTCTTTCACCATCTACGAGTAAGCGTTTATTTGACAGATAGTCCATACAAAACTGTCACTTTAACTGCCAAATATCTCCTAATCAGACATTGTGAAACAGGCCCTAAGTATAATAAAGGTAAAATTGTAAATTGAACAAATTAAACTACGCAATTATTATTTACTTTTTAGTGCAATTTTATCAGTCTAATTTTTTGGAGTCGTTTTTTTTGTTAAAATTTTTGTTTATTTCTCGCTTTTTAGTGATTCGTTTCGATCTATTTATCAAAAGCGAATATGGGTAGACCTACTAAATGCGCTGCTCGCATGAGACAGCGCCGTTTAGATGAGACAAGCGAAGAAAATGAGAAACTCCTATCTCAAAGTAGGAAATCAAAAACTGAGTTCCGGTGCTTGCCTTCTTTTGCTTCGCCATAGTCGCTTAACTATCTTAATCGAGATATCTTATCGCCACCCGTAAAATACTTATCATTAAGGAGTTCCGGTGGCAATCTGTGGTATTTTTATCAGTTACACTTCATGAAATGATACTTTCTGAATGCAAATGCTTGATTTATTGCTAAAAAAACCAAAATCGCTATAGGTATGCCTACAATATTTGAAGAGTTCCTTCAATTCCTTAAGGATTCCATCATCAAAACTGGATTTTGATTAAAATGGGACCAATCTGAAAGTATATCCTTTCAAATGAAAAAAGAATTTTCCAAATCGGTGTATAAATGACGGAGCTCCGAAGTAACAACACTAAAAAAAATACAACCTAATTGAGAACCTCCTCCTTTTTTTGAAGTCGGTTAAAAAGTTGAGAAAGGGACGCTTAGACGGTTTGGTCGTATAGAAAGAATGAGTGGGGAGAGATTGACTATAAAGGTATATGAAACTGATGTGAATGGGGATACGGGATGAAGACAACCTAGGCGGATGTTTCTTGATCAAATCGAGAACATTTTAAGAGGACCTTAAACCAAAAAAAAACTAATAGAAGACATGCTATCAGTTTCTAACAGATAATGAAACTATGAAACTTGCAACGGTGTGGTTGCAGGTGAACACGTGGCTGACGTGGCTGCAGCAGCAAGAGTCTGAGGACGAGGAGGCGGAAGACTAGCCGCCCCTGGAGCGCCAGACGCCCCCAGTGCGCTAGCCGCCCTCGGAGCGCTAGCCGCCCTCGGAGCGCTAGCCGCCCCTGGAGCGCTAGCCGCCTTCGGAGCGCTAGCCGCCCCTGGAGCGCCAGCCGCCCCCAGTGCGCTAGCCGCCCCCGGAGCGCTAGCCGCCGTCAGATTCCGCTCGCACCGCTTTCGTTTCGTGCTCATCTCATATAAATATAATTAAGCCAAATAGTTAAAATACCTACCTTCGTTACCCTTTAACGCTAGAGCCGCCGTGCTCGGCGGCTCCAGTGTTAAATAGGTCAATTTTAGGTTATACTACGTAAACGAATATTAGTATCTCGAGATAATTTTTTGTAGGCCTTTTACTCGATTTTGATACTTTTTACAAATGTATACAATGTAAAGTGTTCGTTCGGACGTATGGTTGCACCCCTCCCCCCATCCCCTCTTTCCGCAGTGAGCATTTTAGTTGAATTGTAAAATATATATATATAAATATATATGTATGAAGAACTTAAATCAATTTCTATTAATGATATCATGGTCGTTTATTTTCGATGCTAAATGGACTTAGTGATAAACTGTAAGATTGCTTAAATTTCATTGTATTATCAAATTTTAGAATTTTGTAACTAGATAAATAAAAAATAAAAAGCGAATGTTCCCTCGGGCATAACATTATGTATGTTGAGTGGTGAGTTGTAATAAAGTTGTGAAGTGATGCCGGGTAAATGAGCAACGTTGGTCAATATGTATTGTATTCAGGATGAGAAATAAACTTCAGTGTAATTTATTAAAATTAATGTGTCTTTATTTTAACACTTACCTAATTACAAAAAATATATTTTGTTTACTGTCGTTACACTATTACGCATGCACAAGGCATTTTTAAGTAGAAGATTGCGAGCTTCATAAGAAGATATTATAGGGATGAAACAACTTTTACGGATCTACTCGCGTTTATTTTACACATTAGTTTTAAGACTGACTGTCTCCCTGTGACCACGGACCCTGCAAAGGGTTCGAAACGTCAGGATAAACATTAATTAAAACTAATGTGTAAAATAAACGCGAGTAGATCCGTAAAAGTTGTTTCATTTCAATGTGTAGTGTTCGCGTAAACTTTAGAAAACAATATGTTATAGCGATTCATTTAATGCTTTACAGTAACCAAAAATTGACAACAAATTGGGAATCATCACATTTTTTATCCTAAAAATACAGAAAGTTAGTCGCCCAATATCGGAATAAGTCGATCTGTGGTTAATGTTATATATAAGCAGTGATCGTAAGACAGAGAATGATTTTCCTAAAGCTGGCGAAAAGGTTTTGTCCGCGGACTTACACAGTCAAACAAATATATGTAATTATATTTTAAAATATCTACTTAAAATTGATTAGTAAGCATGCTTTGTGAACAGGCAGGATCTTGAAATCGATCGACGCATGTAAAACTGAAATATGAAAGAGCACACAAAGGGTGATTTTATCTTACCCTGCACTTGAAGCGCTGACTCGTTGACATATGTATCCTGGCCGTGCCAACGTACGGTGCGCAAACGGTTCGTACGGTGTCTTTGACGGAATTCCAGAAGTCAAAGTTAACATCTATCAAGAGCAGCAAAATGATCGTTCAAGTACGAAAGCAGGTGCTGCGTTCACCAACAGGCATTGCTGATATTCAAAAATTTAATAACGAATATGGTAGGAGAATGTCACTGTATTTAATATGGAAATTAAAGTAAAAAATTAATCAGAAACAATTAAAACAGTTCTTAAGAACGCCTCGGTGGCCGCACTTCGGGGTATCGGGCAGTGGCAAAACGCTCGGCCCGATACCCGAAGGTCCCAGGTTCAATTGTTGGGCAAAATGCGTTTCGGATTTTTCGATGCATAGCTTTGGTTTCTGATCATCAACCCGCATTTGGCAAGCGTGGTGATTAAGCCAATACCCATCGATTGTAGTCGTGACTTGATTTCAATGACGGAGGCCACATCTGGAATTAATTTTCTTATTCAATGACGGTGTTTGCCGCGTGTGGCTCATCTTGGTGTGGCACCATCACCAACTGGAAATCTGACTTTATAGATAATTTGTCCGAATTTTTCGTGAAGTAATAATAAGTACTTGCTTCCACCCGCGGTGGCATTAAGTATTTAGACCGCTACTAGTTTGTCATTGCGACACATTTCGATTTCCTTTATTTAATATTGTGGTATAATAATATCAGTAGGTATGAACTAGTAGCGGTATAAATACTTAACGCTACAGCATTCCTCTTCCAACAAAAAAAAATAAACCCAACATCATAAACACCAACAACACCAACACCAACAACACTGACATCAACAAAAACAAAACCAACAACATCAACAACAACAAAATCAACACCAACCACATTACAACCAACATACAACAACATCAACACCAATAACTTCAATGAAAACGATTGCTAAACACAACCATGAATCTAAGTTCGACTTTTGAAAACAACAAGCAAGGGACCTAGGTAACCTAAGTTATCCTATGCTATATGAACCTAGGAAAGGGGAATATATTTATATACTTATAACTTTGAACGGTGGACTGACAATTTTTGAGATTTCACGACAAACTCCGACAAATTATCGATAAAATCAGATTTCCAGTTGGTGATGGTGGCCACGCCAAGATGAGCCACACCTGATGTCGTCTGTGCGCGCGCGGCGGTCGCTTAATTTATTTAGAAAATACCTGCGGCAGCTTTTTTTTTATAAAAATAAAAAATGTGGGCAAAACCCAGCCTGGCTGTAATGCGATTGGATGGAGTTAGCCGAATGTGTCCAGTGAGCGAGTTTGGCTACTCTCTGAATAGGTACTCGAGGACGCACGGCGGCGTCGCGACGTAGGGGTCAGCCGAGAAAGCGTTCTCAGGACGATCTCGACTGCTATACGAGTAGGTATGCTATAAGACTAAGAGATTGGTGAGAGACCTTTGCCCAGCAAAGGGACGCTTATATATGACGTAGGTACCTATACGTATTATGAATCTACAAGTCTTTTTACTTTTTATTTTTAAACGCCGATGCTGCTTCACTTAAGCTAATTTTTAAATATTTATAAAATACAGTGAAAAATTTAAATGCCTACCTCACCCAGACAGGAATCGAAGCAGTCTTTCGCAATCCGTGTGTTGTGATTTCAAATTTGTGGTATTTCATCTGTAAAGATGATTCTGCATAGCCAATCGGTTGCAATAACTGATGGATGGATAGCACTACTGCCGCTACAAAGTGCCTTCCTTGTAGCATCATTATGCTCCCAGGCATTATTATGATTCCCGCCCGGATTGCGGAAGGCCAGGTTCGATTCCTGGCTGGGTAGGGTAAGTATTTTTTTTTTACTGTATTTTATAAATATTTACTTTGCCTTTTTTCAAATTGTAATTTGTTTGCAACAAAATCTATGTAAATTATATGTAAATAATCATGAATATAAAAAATACCAGGTATGTAAATAACAATTAATTTAATTACTACAGCATAATTTATGGTACATCGAGAGTTATATACAAAGAAAAAACTGTCTGTTATCTTCAATGCATCTTCTCAGAAAACACCTTGTTCCAGAATTAAAGGAGCTGTAAAGAAATTTAGATAAATTTTAGTAAATCTTATTTTAAAATGGTCCATTTTGTACATTTTTACACTTAAGTTCACAATATGAAGTACTAACCAATATTATTTATACAATATGGAAGTAGTTGGTATGTAACTATGGATTCTTGCATGGATCATAAACAACTCTAGCAGCCAAAGCTGCTTTTATCAGTTTCACCAAATTAACCCCAAACCCCACTAGAGCGAAAAATATTTTTTTATGAAATTGTTTTAATTTTTATATGGATGAGGTGAATGAAGCATTACATATTCATAAGGGATTGCACAGATGACATTGTTTGCCAACTTTCATGTCTGACAAAACAGATTGCTTACATTACAACTTAATCAACCAACGTTAGGCAGTTGATACATTCATTGTCCCAGACCAGCATGGGAAGGGTGGTAAAAAAGTTAATGAAATGACCATTAATTCACCACTTTGGATTTGAAACTACCCGTTGTTGTCAAGCAATAAACTAATTCAAAGGGAATTATCATCATCAGTTCAGACCGATACATCCACTGCTGGGTTTAAGTCTCACACACGCCAATTAAGTAGCTTCATCTACTGCTAATCGGCCACTCCGACGATAGCCCTCTGGCAGGTGGTCTGTCTCCAATCTCTGGAGCAATTATTAATAATGCATTTAAACGAACACCTTTAGAGTTTATTTATATTTGTAATTTATGTCAACTTCTTACCAGCTCTAATAGCAGCGCATAACACACAAAAGGTTATAACGCTGTTTATAGTATTTTCTCTAGCCTGACGCTTTTCTTCCATGGGATCAACTCTTTCACCGTAAGGTAAGCGAAACATCTTGTTAAATTTAATATTTTGTTTATTTTGAGAAGTAATTAAATTATTATTAAGTTTTCAATTTTATCTTTTAATTTAGAATGAATATTCATAGGTTAGGTACGCTACGCCTTCCTTTGACAGCTAAACACACAGCTAGCTAGCTAGACTTCGAATTCGAAGCTAGTTAGTAGTTACGATAGTTTCAATACCGAGTAGGTATCGATACTTTCCAAAGCAATATTGCAACACTGTGAAGAACAACTGCATGTTCAATCATCCGTTCCGTTCATTTGATTCGTTCGTAAAGTTCCTTTCGATTATTTTAATCACTTTGTTACAATATTGTGTCCTGTTAAAAAAATGAATACTTTTAGGGTATCGATACCATGTCCCCGATACCACATGAGTACTCGGTATCGATACCCGAGGCCGATACTTCGAACCCTATTGACAGCTTTCTTGGGTTCGAGTCTTGCTGTGCTAACTCATCGATAAAATATCGATAGTATTTTGTTCTATATAAAGATGTATGCTGCCGTCTCCTTTGCGCACTATGGTTAGAAGTTGACAGCTAAGTCATTTTGGGCGGGAACGTTGAAAAGAAGCGATTAGACCCTCAGAACAATAACTAAAGCTATGGAGAAGGAAGGTTAAAATATAAACCGTGCAACTATGTTTAGTTCCGTTCTATCTTATAGCTAGAAAAGGAGGTTGAAGTGCAACAAATGGTTGACAGTAAGTTTTATTTTGTGTATCGTTGTCATCAGTCATCAGCTGATCTGTTAAGATACAATCTTTGTGGCCCTCTTCCTGACCAAATTAAGAAGTACTTTGATTTAAAAGCTGACAGTTCGTTTTAGATGATATTTGATGATATATCGACTGTCAATAACTTACATCAATTATGTTAATAACATTGTCTTAACTCATAATTTTTACAGATTTTAATAGTATTTCTGTCTATATTGCATGAACGCTTTGGATTACTAGAAATAGTGAGTGTGTGGCCTATGCGGCACAATTTCTTTTGTAGTTGGGGGCTGCAAGTTCTATTATTCACGAAAAGAAAATAGTCAAGGACTATTGACTTTCAATCGGTATGTTTTTGCTTTATTATTTGTCGAATGTGAACTAATAAGGGGATATAAATACTTACAAATTAAATTTGGTAGAACTACTTTGTGGCGAAAACCAGCCGTGAAGTCCATTTTAATAACAGATTTAGCGATAATTGAGAAACTACATTGGGTTTTCTTTATCACATATAGTGAAGTAAACAACGTGCATACTTTTTAAAATGGATATATCGATACATTTATCTAATTAAATGGTATGATATGTATTAAGATTTATATTAGCTATTGATTATGAAGAAAATACTTAACTTAAACGGTTAACCGTCAAAACTTTATTATATAGTATTACAGAAAGTGTTAATGAAAAGCCTGTGAAGGAAATTATTGCACAGGTCTGCAGATTGATTGATTAATTTCTTTCTTTCTTTCTGATTCAAAAAGCTCCTCAGAAATTTAAAGCAATGAAATGTACAGATACATAACATTGTATATTATGGTGAGTTATTATTAGTTTAGATGATATTGCATATTCTTTTTTATTATATTAGAAGGAGGCAAACGAGCAGGCGGGTTACCTGATGGGAAGCAATCACCGCCGCCTATGGACACCCGCACAACCAGAGGAATCGCAGATGCGTTGCCAGCCTTGACTATATCAGTAAAATGGGTTGTTGTTGGGCATCAGTTATACCAAAATATTTTTATTTGTAATAAAAAAATAATGTGATTTCAGGCTTTCATTCCTGACAGATATTTTTGAGACACGGCAGTATACCTTTCCAAAATTAATGAATCGGCCAATCGGTCAAAAATCGAAGTCCTTACCATCTTGCTCAACCATCTCGCACCAAAGTCTTGTAAGTAATTTATTTAATACTAGCACTTTACTCGCAACTTCATCAACTTGATTATAAAAATCAATAAGTTTGATAATACTAGCCCTAGCCCATCTTTGAATAGATATGAATGAGTAAGATTTTTTTAACAGTTTAATTTAATTTGTTATGAACAAAAAGTAAATGTAAAAACTAAATTTGAGTTAATTCATTAATATTGTTTATTTTCAATGAGTTTGCTGTTTGATAGTGCAATTGATTGTTTGGATTCTATTATTGTCAATTTAAAATGTATTTGACAAAATTTATACCGATAATAAAGTCGATAAAGTTACCACCTCAAATCTAACGTCATAATTTCTTGTGACAACCGGCAACCTTCCAAATTACAAAAGGAAAGGGACAGAAAGACAGTCTATCTCTTTCCAAGACAACACCTAGGTTTATTAAATTAATTAATTAGTAAAAACAAAACGAACTGCTGTATTTGTGTTGCTATTTTAGTCCGGTTATGTTAATATTCTGAGATTTCTGAGATTAGACCATGAAGCTGTATTAGACTAGGGATTAGACACAAACATGCCATGCCATAAAATAAAAGAAGATGTTGTGACTTGTGAGCATGAAGCTGTAGCTTGGGACTTCTTGGCGGGAAAGTAAGGAGTCATGTCTGCGGTTTTGTTTTATTTTCAAAAATTTGTGTTATGTCGAATATTAATGTGAAATAATGGTGGATTATTAACCGGTAATAGTTCGTAAGTGTGCATGAGTGTTGGCAAATGAAACAAAACAGTGCAACTTTACTTTTCAAATTCTCTCAAGAAGTCCGCCGAGGAATTAGTAAAGCCACATCAGATACTCGAGGGGTTGGGAGGTATATCATTTCTCACTTCTCATTTTTATTATCATTCATCATCATACTGACTGGAAGGAAATATTGTATATTTTTGTATTACTTGTAAGAAAAATTACTTTGACACTGGCTAAATGTGCTAATCGCACGAAGCCATCAACTAAAAGAAAGAAAGAAAGAAAAGCTGTAGCTTGTTGTCAGTGTCGATAAAATAATTAAGTAATTTTAGTGTCTTATTATAGAGAGGTATATAACAAATATTTATAAACAAAGTAAATATTGTTTATTTATATATAACTTGTATGAAAAAATACTTTGACACTGGCTAAATGTGCTAGTGCTAATCGCACAAAGCCTTAGTTATGGAAAAAAACTCCACAAGTGCCACAGAAAATGTATAAAATCGTACAGCCTTGTAAATAAAAAAATGTTTATTTAACTATTAATCGTTCAATGTTAGTTTGGATTTTTGGGTAATTTAACATTAGGTACGAAAAAACAAGTACCTAACATAATCGTAAACAGAAACTTGTTTAGAGTTTTTCTTAAAAACATAGATTATTGTAAAACGAATAGCAGCAAGCAAAGGCGGTTACGATGATTTGGTTATGCGTATGTCGCGCTATGCTTCGATACTAAAATGGCGGATGTCTCAATCACAAGTAATGAGAGAAAAGTAAAACTTACTAAAAACGGAAAAGTCGTAAAAAGGCGTTCACGTAATCCTGAAGGTAGTATTTATAACTTTAACTAATCTTCTTACGCTATCTCGGTATTTGGAGTTTATTTAACTTTGCTTTAAAGCGCTGCTGTCTGTAGCTTCGAATCGCTTTGTTTTATCAGTGACTTACTACTTTTTTGATACGTTTAAAATCAAATATTTCGATTTGTTTATGAATTATCTTAACTTTTCTGACATATACTGTATTTAGGATGTAACTTTAGGTAATAAGTTGTACAACATTTTTTATGTCTAAGCTATTGTAGTTTTATAAAATTTATACTATGATGATGATAGTCAAACTTCAATGCCTATTAGTAAAACTTAATTTGAATTGAACTTAATTGTCTTACAGAATGGCACAAGCAGAAACAAAAACGTTTAAGAATAGCTGGTCTAGAATATATAAATGCAAATGGAAAAGTGGTGCCACCCAAAGAACCTGGCCCTGATTGCAATTGTCGCCGAAGATGTTTTCAAAAAGTGCCAGAAGACATCAGAATAAAAACGTTTCATGGATTTTATTCCATGAAAACTCACGATGAACAGAATGCATATTTATTTGGTTTAATGAGACAAGTAGATGTTAAAAGAAAAAGGGTTAAATCCAGCAGCCGTAGAACATGCACTTTTGAATATTTTATAAGAGTTAAGGGGAGAGAAACTCAAGTGTGTCAAACAGCTTTTAAAAACATCCATGCCATTACAGAGAGAAAGGTAAGAGTTCTTTGTAAAAAAATGGATGATGGAGTCATGTTCCCTAGTGACAATCGAGGCAAAAATAGTCATCGCCGATCAGGCGAAGTACGCTTACCATCCGGTGTGGTTGATCAAATTAAAAACCATATTTATTCTATTGTCCACACTCATCGCCTGAAAGACTTCATAAGGCTTGATAAGATTGCTGGGTTAGAAATAAACATTTCTAAGATGTGGAAAGATTACATCAAAGCTTATGATCCTGATAATATCACAGCAACTTTGCCAAAGTCGAAAAGGAATGGGGAAGTGCCATTTCCCAATGAATCAATGCCCCAACCACCACCACCACCACCACCTCAGGAGCCCTCATTTGCCCCAATCACATATCCTGGTAGTGGCCATCTTGTTAACATTGCTGAAAACTACTTCCAAAATCAGTATCAAACAGCTACATTAGCAACTAATACTTCAACAAATTTTTATCAAACTCAGAATGGAAGCCAAACTATGGGGTTACTTTTACCTTCTAGACCTACCCAGTCTACAACAGCTTATATTGTGCTGCAGACAAAACAAGAACCTCAGCAGATAGCCATAGACAATAGTTCCTATGAACATACAGCAGATATTACAAAAACAGAAAAGGATGTTAAAAATGTTAAAAAAGAAAGAAAAAGGGGACCTCTTGTAAAACAATGGAGATATACAAACATATTTCATGATGAGATAAATGGTGCAGCTTTGGCTGCAATTAAAACCAGACTGGGAATGTACTACACTGAAACAGAAGCTGGAAGAAAAAAAGCCAAACAGCAAGCACGCCCTTCTGAGACTGTACAAACACAAACATCCCCAGAACAAATAAGACCTACACATACTTTAACAATATATACTTAGGATTGCAGGTGCAAAGTAAAAATGACTGATCTGATTAGTGAATCTTTGAATGTAGTTTTAAGCAAACAGTAATATAATCTAGTAATTAAATTTTAGTGACATTGATTTTTTTATACATACGACTATTGGATGATTACAATATAGATTAAGAAATAGTAGGTACCTACTTAATGTTAAATTAACTATTATTGTGCTTATCTGGTTAAGAAAATTTACAGTCAAGTGCTTAGTTATAAATTATTGATACATACCTACCTAATCCATTAAAATAATGTCATAAATTAATCAGTGCCTGTAGCAGTTTACATCCATGTAAGAAATAATGTTCATACAATATAATCTAGGATCAAGTATATTGATTGAAGCAACATTGTAGCTACCTGTTTATGTAACTATTATGTTAAAATTTCTATTTATTTATGTTATAAAATCACATACTTATTTGGTTGTTTTAGTTCCTTTAAATATTCAACTAACTCAGCGAATGACCACCAGTCTTATATCCAGGGGTCTGGGGTTTGATTCCCATATAGGGTACCTATCTATCATCATTACAGTTTAATTATTTGGTAGGGTTTGTTTTAAATCTGTCCGTTTAGCTATCATTATTTTATGATATCTGCAATATGTGTGTATAAGACATTGAAATGTTCGGGTCAGAGTGTAGCCCTAGGCGCACTAAAAATATAAAAACATAATCATTTAAAAAAAATCCTTTAATATTTTTTTTCAGACTTAAAATTTTGATAAAAAAAATCGATTCCTGATATCCCCCCTTTTTTGGGTCTAATTCGATTTAGGGCACCTAGCGGAACAAGGTAAATCCTATAAACATTTTTTGTCAAGTACATAACTTACTTACAGTTATTACGATGTTTTTTAAGATTTATATATTTTCGGCCTTTTTTTTTCTATATTTGTTAACTTGTTTGTTTTCAATAGCCTTAATAAGATAGGAAAAAGTACATGTTAGGGGACATGGTAAATTTCGAAAAAAATGTGTTGCTATACAATAGCACCATAAACGGGATCGGGACAAAAAATTTGTCGGAACTTCCGTTGTCCTCATAACACCTACTTTTTTCATGACTATCTTTTAAAGCTATAAACAAGTTATGTAGTAGAAATATTCTTTTTTCTGAGGTTGATATTTTTTGAGTTCTTAGACCTTGAAGTTTATTTACATTTTTTTTATATATCATACATTTCATAAAGTATGTCATGTACATGAATGAATTGATGGGGACGATATGACCAACACAACAAAAAAGAATAAGGAGCATCGAAAAAAAAAATTATTCGTAATAACTACATAATGTACTTTTCGAAAAAAGTATAAAGGACCGCAATTGTTTCTTTATGTGACGTAAATCGAATAAGACCAAAAAGGGGGGTTATCAGTAATCGATTTTTTCACCAAAATTTTTGTCCTTTTTCCCAGTGCCCCCCTAAGGCACACACTCCAACCGTTGCCAACTTAAACACTGCACTGTATTGGACAAATAATAAAAGCAATAGTTTTTGAGACCTTCCCACTCCCCAAAATCATTTTAATAGGTTTGAAGTTTGAAGATCCTGACTATAAATAAAACAAGTAATTTTTTTCTTTTCTTTAATACACTTAAAATTAAGCAGACAGTACACATACACCACCAACAGATTTTATTTTCTTCTCAGCACATTTAGAGAAGAACTTTGCTTTCACGATGACAGGCTGCTTAGGGAGTTTGCCTTTTCCTAGTAGTTTGTAGTAACCCTGAAAGCAATATTATCATATTTAACTTATGGACACTACTATACATATGCCTATCATTATAATATAGAGAATATTATTTCCATAGATACATGCGGAAGAATAAGCTTTGCCTGTCAGTGTCAGTGACTATGATGTGCCTTAGTAGACACAACTAACTAAATCAGGATTTAAACAAATTATCAATAAATAAAACAGGGAACAAAGAAGCGAAGATGCAGAACTGTAACACATTTAGCAAAATTATAATTCTTGCTGACACCATGTGACTACTTTACATACAGGCCTTACTCAATGTATTGTCAAAAACAAATGAAAATGATAATACAAAAAACCAATTCATCATTTGATGATGTGTACTGTATAATGATAGTTAAATAATAAAATATTACTCACGGCCTTGACAATGTTGATTACAGGGACTTTCTTGTCAGTAGCATTGGCATACTTGAGCCTGGACTGCTCCGACACCAATGTCCATAGCTTGTCCAAGTTAAGAACGGGGCAGAAATCCTTGTTTTTTCTCAAATGGTAATTTCTCATACCAAGCTGTAACAATTACATGTTATTACACTTAAAATGCCTATAATTGCAAGTTGCATAGAATTAATTAATTTAAATGTATTAAATTTAGTACAAGTTTCAACAAGTAGACTAGTTTGACACAGTTCTTTATCAAATATAAGTTTTAAACCACTCATATTAAAAAATATTCTTACTTTCCCAAAGTACCCAGGATGGTATTTATCCATGTTGATTCGGTGGTGGTGCTCTCCACCTGCGTTACCGCGTCCACCAGGATGCTTGCGGTGCTTACCTGATAAAAACCATTATCTATAATAAAACTAAATACAGATTTAGATGTAGTTTCATATACCCTTTAATTCCCATAGCTGGGTAAAGTCTCCCTTTACGACACTGACCAAGATCAGTCTAGTTTATAGGTTAAGAATAATAATAAAGTACCAACATTTTGAATTTGACTAAACATCATTAAAACACTAGCATGTACAATACTCGTATTTAACTTACCAATACGACCATGACCATGGCTTACATGCCCTCGGAGCTTCCTGGTCTTCTTCTTGGATGTGGCCTGCAGAAAAACAACAACTTCTTTAAATTAAGATAATACATAAATATTTTGTATGAAATCACAAATCCCACTTTATTGGCACAAAACACAATTGAAATCTACGATAAACACCGTGATTGTAAAGAATAAACTAGATAAATACGCAAAATTATCACCAACCATATTTCTCACTTGTCAAATTTTACATCAAAAGAGAGAACTGTGTGTGTGTGTGAATACTTAAACTTATGATAGAGAGATGGGATCTAGCCAATACAGCCTTATCTTAAGAAATATTTGCTGGTTCTATGATTATAATATATAAAATAATAATTAATAGATACTTAGGCCCGATTTTTCAATCCTCAGATAAGTTTTATTCAGCGAATAACATTTTAATTTTCTAAAGAGAATCTGTCATTATGTCAAAATTATTCCATGAATAAACTTTAACTGACGATTGAAAAATCAGCCCATAATATCATTGCCTTAATGTTCATATTTATTAATAGACTAGCTGATGGACTTCGTACCACTTTGACAGTTTCCATGATAACAAAACCAACAAATTATTTTATATTGTAAAATTAAATCGTTTTTAGTATTTTCCGTTACTTATTATTTATGTTTCTAACCGTTTAAACCTCCACAAATATTTCAAAATCAAAATTAGCCAAATCGGTCCAGCAATTCTCGAGTTTTAGCGAGACAAACGAACAGTTTTATTGAAATTCATTCTCACTTAAGGTTTCTAAGCTTAATCTGATACGAAAGGATTTTCCGAAATTCTATCCTGACCATTTCATTTCGAACTTTATCTATGTCAGTGCGTCCCTATGAGGCTGTCCGTGTCCTAAAAGTGCATCATAACCTCTTTAAGCTTAGAAACCTTCAAATGAGGTACCTACTAATATAGTACAAAAACTTTCAAAACATTCCAATTTTAAAGAGTATTTGCGTTTTTAAGTGAGTTCAACCTTTTTTGAATAAAATCGGATTGAGTTTTCAAACATGTGTCAAAATAAAATGTAATTTAAATCAAAAGTACTAACTGCCGTACTCAGAGACGTCAATTAAGTATAATGACAATTAAATGTCTTTCCTTCTCTATTAAGCACTATACATAGGAAGAGACTTAATTGTCATTAAAATTTAATTGACGTCTCTGAGTACGGCAGTAAGAGGTATTGATATCAACGTCGAAGCAAATCACCGCCAATATACTTTCTACCCCTTTTTAACCCCGTTAGGGCATGAATTTCAATGAAATATGAAACACATCTTCCATCAATTCAAAAAAGTTAAAAAAGGTCAGCGGTTTAGGCTGTGCATTGATCCGTCAGTCATTCAGGTCAAAGCATTTTATATGTATAGATAGTAAATAATTATGTTCAACCATGTATTCAACAGAGTACATACTCATGCTTATTTGTGTTTTAAATAATGTGGAGTACTACTACTAACTTTCACTCTCTCGCTCAACTTACTTCATCATCACGTCTCACTCACCTTGCTAGAAAAGATCAGAAGAGTAGATGATAGGCATTGATAGGCAACGAAATCGAACAGCAATATCAATTACATTGCGTTATTTATAAAAAAAATGTTTACCGCTGCGCCATCGCCATCGCCATCGAGCTCCTCAACAATATATATTATTATGTTAAATATGTGTCCGTTAAGGTAGCGTACACATGGTCGATTTCACGTTATGCCCTCTTTTAGTGCGTAATTATGTACTGCAAACACAAAATATACACACATATTTAGTGCCTAATTAGTGCCCACGCTATGCAAAATTTCATATGGATTGCTCTTAAAGGAACGGAGATATCGAACACGACTTGTGCAATAGGCTGAACAAATAAGCTTACTTTAAAAAAAAGTTACGACATCTCTCTGTGTTATATATAAGATATATAACTAATAATATTAATTTTGAGTACTACTGTATGATAACAACAAAATTATTGTTCCTAGAACTTCACATATTTTTTTTATATAGTTCCACTGCGTTTTCACATAAACAATTTATACTGAAAGAGTCAGAATTTCATGCACTGTTAATACTTATAACAATTATAAAAATATAAAGTTCACTTTCTGTTTAAACACTATTAAGAGTACGTTGTCTCTTGACGCCCACCTCGAAATTTCATTCACAAGTCTTGTTCGATATCTCAGTTCCTTTAAGAGCAATGAAATTTTAAATAGCGCGAGCACTTATTAGGCACTAAATATATGAGTAAATTTCGTTGCTATAATATAAGTAGTTTTCGAGAACGGTCATGGGCATAGTTTGATGGTGATGCCAGCGTAAACACTAAAAAAGGTCTTTATTTCTTAAACTCAAAGAATCACTAATAATTATTTTGTGTTTGCAGTAATTATTATGCACTAAGAGGGCATAACAACAAACGTGATATCGATCATGTGTACGCCACCCTATCGGACACGAAAGGACACGTTATAATATCACAAAATAACTAATTAACCCTGCCAAAAACATTTGAAAACAAACATATCCTTTAAAATAGTATCAATCACTCATTCTTCTCTTTGGATTTTAGTTCTTTAAATAATCTGTTATAACTAGTAGTAGTGATTACTTGCTCAGTGTAATCTGTCTGTTATCTGTGAGTGAACTAAACGTAGGTGACGTAAACCGTACACTCTATTTAGTACGTTTCCAGAAAATGGTGGGATTGTGTGTCGAAGTTATTTCTGACACGTATTTTTCATATTTTCGTAATTTATTTGTTGAAATGTTGTGATGGCGTTATAGCACTAGTATTTTCCTAGTGTGCTGATATTGCTTGATTACTTTCTAAAAATGGAGTTCCGAGAGACATTGTTGGCTGCCCAACGAAATCAACAACAACAATCATCTGTAAGATTTTTATATTTTATTTTTATTTCCAATTTTAAACATCTAGCAGTGGCTAACCATCTCAATTGCCACACTCCAAATTTTATTGACTAATAATTTCAAAACCAGTTATAGTCTAAAAGCATTTTGTTGTGTTTCATGGTTTCATGTTGATTTCCAATGTGTATTAATTATGTTATCTTCTACTTCTCAGAGTAATTATTATTACAAGGCGAAGTTCGATCCTCCAAAGAAGGAACAAAAGCAAAGAGACAGATTGTCTGCAAATATACAAAAATTTCTGGCTAAAAAAGATGAAGAGGAAAAACAAAAAAAGCTTGAGATTGAGAGAAAACGCGATGAACTGCTTGCAATGCGTGATCCGAAGGCAATGAGAAAGATTCAGAAAAGTCTTAAAGTATTTAAATCAGCCAATAAGTCTGTCTTAGAGGATGCAGTGGACCATGATAACACTGCTGTCACGCGGGAGGGCCCGGACCAGCCAGACCAGGATGACTATGGTTATGAATCACAGGAGGCTGCTGCTATCTATGAAAAAATGATGCAGAAATACAGTAAAATTCCTGAGGTACCAAAATTTCCTACTGGAAGTAAGTATTATATTGCATTTAAAGAAAATGTGAGTCTTAATCAAAATTACCATCCATCTAAATGTAGTTAATTACCATGTAGGCCTTTATGTTAATCTCTTTCATTGGCTTATTGGTGTAAATATTATCATTATCCTATTTAAGTTTTTTTGTCATTATAGTGTGCTTTTTACAATCTATTATTTGTGTCAAGGATATATCATGCTTAAAAAGTGTAATTGTTTAGATAATGCTGTTAAAAAAGATTTAAAAGGCACAATGGAAAGAGTGAAACATGCCCTGCAACATGAAGATGACCCTGTGCCACACAAGAGGAGACGAAAAGGTGGCACCAATGGTATAACTCATCATTATTGCACTAACATTTACAATTCACAATCTGTACAACCACTAAAATCAAATCAAATCAAATAATAGTATATTGCGTATAAACAATTCATAATTTAAATACTTAAAGTAAAAGTTAAAAGACTGCAAGCTGTCCTTTATATATAAATGGTTGTTTAACCTATTTCACTTAAACAGTATTGTTGTTAAAAAAGGGTCAAAGCTTTAGATCTTCCATGTTTATACTTTGGCAAAAAATTTTTTGAGATATGCTACTCAAACACGCTCATGTGTACAAATAGATGTGGAGTCACGAATGTATATTTGTATAAAACCAAGTAACAATCTATGATTTTTCCTTTCCGCAATGTGGAGAAGACATTTAGTTTTGTACTTCTTTTATACTTGTTGCCCGCTACTCTACCTAATGTAGATATAGGACACAGTGACTTCTGCCTTTATCCTTGGTAAGTATATACCCAGCAATCGTCTCTGTCAAAATAATATCAATTTGTTTGCTTATCTCTGAAAAAAGACAAGCATGGGTATTGACCTTAATACTGTTAATACTGTTAATACTGTTATAGTATAGAAAGTTCAAATAATTATGAGCTGTTTATTGATTACATTATAAAATCTACTTTTCAGACAGAGATGATAGCCCGCCAACTAAATATGAGTCTGATAAGGAAAAGAAAAAAGAAGACCAAATGAAATCTGAGAAGCCTAAAATACGGAAACCAGTACCACCCCCAATGGATTTCAATCAGTTGTTAAAACTTGCTGAACAAAAGAAAAGTGAACCAATTGAGGCAGCTGCCAAAAAGGCCCTTGCAGAGCAGGAAACAGAAAGACCTATGACTAAAAAACAAAAACGAGAGTATGAAGAAGAGATGGCCAGGAAGCAGAGACGTCAGGAACGATTAGAAGCTGATAAAGGAGGCAGCAAAAAAGGTTTTAACCTACTTGTCTATACTTTTGCCACATTTCTATCTTATCAATTTCTGCGCACATAAATAATATTTTTTACCTAACCTTTAAAAAATGCTTTTTAGTGTAGACATTGAATAGTGGTTTCATTTTGTATACATGTAAGGTTTTTAAACCAAAATATTTATTATTACTGCTTACTCATATTTTTTTAGTGAGAGAAGAGAAATTTATTGAAAAGGAGAAGAAGCCAGAGCCTGGAGGCTTTGGTCGCATACCAAAGCTTGGAAATAAGAATTCAGTAAATACTAGAATTGATAGTCCTAAACTATCTGATAGAGATAGACAAGGAAATGACAGAAACAGACATGGAAGTGAAAAAGTTGGGCATGCTGGGGAAAAAGAAAGAAAACAAGAGAGCAGAGGCGAGATGGAAAAATATTCAGCTGATAAAAACAAGTATGTAAGTGATAAAGAAAAAATAAGTGGTGATAGAAATAAACATGGTAGTGATCGAGATAGACTGCAAAAAGATAAAGACAGAGCCAGATTGGAAAAGGAAAGAGTGGCACGAGAAAAACTAAGAATTGATAAAGAAAGATTAGACAAATTACAAGCAGAAAGAGAAAGGATAGACCGAGATATAGAGAGATTGAACAGAGATAGAGAAAAATTAGATAAAACTAACTTAAGACTGGAAACAAATATTCACCCAGATAAACATAACAAATCTTTGGACAAAACTGTAGATAGATCTAAAATTGTATCTAAGGAACAAAATTTGAAAAAGAACATTGATTTGAAGAGTCAGAACACTTACAGAATAGACAAAAATTCGAATGAAAGGAGAGTATCATTACCTAACAAAAATAATAATGGTAAATACCTGAATGGCGATAGTTCTAAACAAGCACCAAGAACTAGTAAAGATCAGTTACAGCAAAGAAATGGCGTAAAGGAGAGAGAAATGTCGTCAAAGCAAAAATCACTCCCTGCAAATGGCTCACTTAAACCAAATGGAAAAATTGAGAATAGAAAACCAATGGAATCCGGAAAGATGCCACCAAAACGACCTGATGAGAAAAGTATGCAGGGCAAATCACATGCTGGACCAAGCAAACCAAAAGTTACTAGTTTTGATTTTGATAAACATATTAACTCTATTGGGAAGAATGGACGGCAGGACGGCTCTCACAAATTCCCCCCAGGTGACGTTCGAAGAAAGGCGAACCCAGATGATGCGAAAAGGAAGCCAAAACGTGAGTTACTTTTTTTCCCATAGGTTTTTTTCTTATTTAGGGTTGGCAAAAGACAATACTTTCTTTTGGTCCACCAACTTCCTTGAGTTTCAATGAAGTTGTGTAACAAGTTATGTTGTTAAAGTGCAATGCAAACTTGGTGACCGTGAAGTAAGGCGCAAATCCCGTCGCAGTAACTAAATATGGGCGATAACTAACCATGTGGGGTGCTCAGAGGGCCTAGGACGAACTTCTATCGAAATCGTAACGTAAACGTTATGATAGTTCAATTAACGGATGTTCTGGCGCTGTGCCAATTTCCATGCACATGCATTCCTCTTTTAGAGTTCATGAGAGAAGCCGCAGATCGTGCTCAGTGGCGTGCACTTGGAGAGGCCTATGTCCAGCAGTGGACGTGTGTAGGCTGATGATGATGATGATGATTCCTCATTACGATACAGCACGAATTTGATAATTGTTCGTGCCAGGGTCACAGTTCTGCGAGCTGCGCGTAGTTGCGCTCGCAGCTAACCACACACAGCCGCCAAGAAATTACCTTTAGCGCCATCTAGCGACCTACTGTAACGCGGCCGGAAAAAAGTCTATTTAATTTGTAACCGATCGTAAGGTTGATTTTCGAAAGCGAAGGAAAAATCAAAGCTCTACGCAAGGAAAAAAATCCACCAATAGCACCATAGCTATTTTACACCGCAAAGAAAATGGAGGAATCCTATTGGTTGATTTTTCCACGCACACCGTACAGCTCTGGTGTAAAAGCAGCCTAAGGCCAGCCGCACTTAGGATTAGAGATGAAACGGATAGTGGTTTGGCCGGACACCGGATACCGCATATTCGGCAAACTACGAGGCCGGACCGGCTACCGGCCCTTTATCGCATTACATGACGCGAACAGTTTGAATAGGTGCGGTGAACGAGATCAGTAATATTCGGTCGCGTTCGGGTGTTATCGTACGTTTTTAGAAGCTGGGGGCCTACCGTCTAACTCTATCGCCATCGCTCTCGCTATCGCGCTTTAAAGTTTATGGCGTCATCTTGTCATTTCGAAAGCGATATAAAAGCAATATCGAAAGCTATAGGCTATAGCTTTCGATATTGCATTCATATTGCTTTCATATCGCTTTTGAAATGACAAGATGACGCCATAAACTATAGAGCGCGCGATGGCGATAGAGTTAGGCGGTCGGGGGGCTGGTCTGGAATACGAAGCCGAGCGGAGTCGCCTCTTACCAACAAATGCGGAAAATTTGGTATTCATTCACCACAATTTGCCACTTCTTAATTTTGAGTACTAAACTATTTAATAAAACAAACATTTTAAATAAACGGTGTTCATAACTTATTGTGGTATGATTTGCCTTGTGTAAAATAATGAGATTTTTTTTAATTTTTCTATCCGGAACCCGACCGGATACTAAAAACACGACACGTACGAATTTGACTCATACGAAAATATAACAAAATGTGTAGACAAACAAATGTGTTAACACATTTAGGACATTAGTCTAATATAAAATTTTGTTAACCCTATTATGTATATCTATAATTTTGTTAAAATTAATGTCTGTTGTGTAACCTAATAAATAAATACGTACGATACGCACGAGTCATCTCGATCTTCCGACTACCATGGTTACTTCGCACGTTAGGTACAGTCACGAACATTAACATGTATACACTTTACTGGTAGTTTTGACTCTTATTACATTGTATTAAGAGGCCCAATGTTCACATGTTAATGCTTGTGATCGTGACTGTACGAGCTGGCGCGCGTGTACTTTTATGGGAAAGTATCGTGTATGTTCGTACATGTCAAATTCGTAGGAAACGTATTGAAATTGTGGCTGCCCTAAGTGTGTTTGTACGCTCAATGGCAAGGCTTACGACCGCGGTCTTGGACTACAAAAAAATATGTAAAGATTTGGATGCCTATGTAAAGCTTTGTATGATTAATAGTTTGTTCTAAAATGATGAAAATCTCGACAATTTTGTGTGTAATTTCCAGGTCGCTTGCAGTCTGATTCCGAATATGATTCTGAAATGGATGATTTCATTGATGATGAAGATGAAAATTTGGACTACTCGACGCATATTAAAGAGATATTTGGTTACGACAAATCAAAGTAAGTATCACCACCTTTGTAATACTAAAATATATAATTGCAAGTAAGATATATTAAAGTCTTTGTTTTAATTATGAAGTAACGTTTATTGACGACCTCGGTAGCCGAGTGGCTTGCACGCCGGACTTTGGGCGGCGCTAACTCTAAGGTCCCGGTTTTTATTCCCGGTCGGGTCAATGTCGAAAACGAACTTTTCGATATTGTTTTGGGTCTAGGTTGTGGTACCGTCCTTGTTTCTGATTTCCATAAAACTAGTGCTTTAGCTACTTACCGATCAGAACAATGCATGTGATGTTGTCTAATATTTATTTAATTTTTTTATTGAATAACCCATAACGCCCAATGTGCGTTTAAATTAAATAAACTCTAGAAAAATTATAATAGACGAAAAAAAGTATAATACTAACATTATTTTATTTCTAGGTATCGGTATATGGATGATGACGATGATCCCACCATGGAATCCAGCTTTGCAAGACAGCAACGCGAAGAATACATCAGCAAGAAGATCGGTAAGCACTTAACGTAACTTTATTTTGTTTTAATGTTGCGAAAGAAGGGTAGATGTTGCATTGTAAAAAATATATGTATAAACAGTAAATGTAAGTTGTACAGTAAAAGCAACTTATATTACTATACTAACATCAATGCCATAAAAACTATGTTCATAAAAACAGATGTATCTTTGTGGATGTTTGTGGATGTGTTTTTGTATTTTTGTGTTTTTTTGTGGTTGTGGACATTTTATCAACACTGGGCTATATCAAACTTACTGCCGTGCTCAGAGACGTCAATTAACATAAATGATTACTTAGCACCTACAATTTTTCTGTCAAAAATGTGCTTATAATGTCACTGTTAGAGACTATTTTACAATAGACAATTTTAGGTGCTAAGTAATCATTGATGTTAATTGACGTCTATGAGTGCGGCAGTTAGACGTTTTGTGTCGGACCGCTGCCGTGCGGTTTCATAATAAAAATCGCACGACTGTGGAACTCAGTGCAAACGTGCGGCAGCTGCCAGACAACAAACGTCCTTATTGAAAGAGCCCTTTTTCTGTATAAGCTGTTTTTTATGCAAGTTTCTAATTAATTATAATTTTATAGGTATTATGGAAGATTTGGAAGATATGAGAATGGAGGCAATGGAAAAGAAAAAACCTAAAAAAAATCGCCGGATTAGTGACGACTGACCCACGCATATTCAACACATACCGGCGGCGTTACTAACGGACCAAGATTGTTATGATGTTGAAATTGGTATATTGCATCTAATATTTATTATGCATTGTAAAATATGTAATTATAATAATTGAATTCATTGTTCTCATCGATTCGTCTAGTTATCTTTAGAGAAAAGGCGGCGGCAACTGTTACCTCATCTCGTGTTTCTGAAAAAATATGTTTATGCGTGCCGCTTCTAGCTTTGGCTTAAATGTTTGCGGCTGTTTTTTATCCTATTGCGTGTTACTTGTAAAAATGTAAGAGCGGAGGCCGGCCAGCTGTCTGCTGGTTTCTTTCATTTGTTAGTCAAACAAAACTAAACATATTTTTTTCGGAAATGTCGATGCGATGTGGTGTTGCATCCGCCTGGGCTGTGCTTCGATCCTGCTGTTTAAAAAGTCAAAGTAACTCGATAACGTCGCGATATTGTGTCGGTAGCCTGATTCTACATTAGAACTGTGGGATAATGGACAGGCCACCGACACACGATTGTAGAAGTTTCTAAATTAGCAGAATCGAGACCCTTGTATGTTGCGTTACCTTTAAACATAGATACAGTTTAGGTTTATCTTTCTTATTAATAATATTAATTAAGAATACATAGCGACGTATAAAATCAATTTTTTTAAGGGAAGCATTGGTTTATCAATATTTTTTCAACTATACTACTATCAAAGTACATCACAATTTCGTGTTGTGATATTTGTGTGTTGTGTATATATTTTTTGTTGATCATAGTTTTATTAACAGGTTATTTGTATTATTGATGATTTAGTAGAATATAATCTATGGTCTTGGAACAAATAAAGAACAGTTTGAATTAGCTATAATATTTGTCAAGTAAGCACTGGTCAATCTAAACGCTGTGAAATCTGTGTGTGCAATAATTATTGAAACTAGAAAGTTGATAATATTAGACTGTTCCATAGAAATTAGTTCGTTAGTAAGTGAGTAGTACTTTGACAGTTTTTAATAAAGCCAAGTCACTGAAATCTCCACATCAGGTACTTCAGACTGTTAAAGGGATCTATTTACACTACACCGGCAACGCATATGCGATTCCTCTGGTTTGGCGGATGTCCATGGGCGGCGGTGATTGCTTCCCATCAGATGACCCGCCTGCTCGTTTGCCTACTTCTAATATATAAAAAAAACAAACTCGACGCCATACTTATACATAATATGTATGTTATCAATTGCCTACATGAGTACACCAACTTGTTATATTACATTAATTAGTGTTTTTTTTTTAAAGCTAGCACTATAAGAAGTAATTATTGTGTAATCACTTTAATAATACAACGCAAAAGTTCAGTTCATATTATTTTGGAACAGCTAAAATATTGAGACATTGACTGTACTTATGGTACCAAACCTGGCCAGAGTGCATAGTGCAAGTTTTATACACGATTCGATCACGTTAGCGAAAATAAGAATTTGTATGGAGCAATTGCTCTCCTCGTTTTTTACCAGGAGGCGCTGCTTCAATGCCCTATAAATTGTTTTCGATAACGTGTTCGAATGGCAAACAAAACTCGCATTAGGCTCTATTCAGGAAACGACGCAATAAAAAATATTAAGTAACTTTGTGAGTGAGAACTTTAGGTATTAAACTGTAACAAATGCCTTCAATTGACCGTTACATAAGTAGGGTACTTTTTTAAACGTATAGTGTCTGTTTTATATTGTTATTGATTAAATGTGTATAGTTAATTGTAATGTGTATAGCTTCACGATGAGACTCTAAAAGACAAAAAAATAATAAAATCGTTATTTTCATAGATTGTTTAATTTTCACTAACCGATTTTATGTTTAACGATTAGAGCCCTCGCCCTCGCCCTCGCCCACGTCCGATAATCGGTGACTGATTTTTTAGTCGGTGAAAATGAAACGTATGGAATTCTATGTGCAACGCACACCTCATACAAGAAGTCGGTCACAAAATCGGTA
The DNA here is from genome assembly GCA_949315975.1 of Eudonia truncicolella. NCBI lineage: Eukaryota > Metazoa > Arthropoda > Insecta > Lepidoptera > Crambidae > Eudonia > Eudonia truncicolella. Next base: position 4,358,633 of record OX438829.1, read on the forward strand.
CTAAACCTCGGAGAAAAAGTCGGTCCTACCAAAAGTCAGTCGTGGGCGGGAGCCGTTATTCTGCAATGGATTTTTATAGGGTGAGCAATTTAAATGCGTCAGTTTGTTAATAATAGTTTAATAATACTAGAAAAATACCTATCCTGGAGTCAGATCCAGTTACCCCTGTTTGCCACAGCTCAGTGCTTAAGGGGATATGTCAAAAACAATGGGTTTTACAAATCAAGAAATATCATAAAAATATTAAGATAAGGTTATTGATGTTTGGATATATGTTAATTGATTGAGGATATATTACGAATTATTGTACAAGTCAAAACATGATTACGACACATTTTCTCGATAGAAAATAAATCCAAAGTAGCCTCTGCTTTGATTTTAAAACGCGCTTTACATGTAAATGGTATGAATTTTTTAATGAAAAGAAAAAAAAAACAGAATTTTAAATAGTTTAATAATACTGCCACAATAAAATAATGTTTGATTTTACATTTGCGTTTATTATAATGGACGCGCGCGCCTCCGTCTCTTTCTTTCGCTCCAGGGAGTAATATAAACTAAATACTATCTACTGTCTTTCCTTTCCTGCACCTCTCAGTTCAGCCGTGGCCTTTGCCCGCGCCGGAGCTGTGCTCGACATTTCCAACAAGAATTTCATATTCCAGCTAGATTTTATGTTCCAACTCATGTGTACAAGTATTATTAGGTATTGTACTAATTATACCATCATGAGATAGCGCCAGTGTACGTTATTTTTTAATTTTAAGCTTGAAGGTGAAACCAGTAAAATTATTAAAAGCTAGTTTGAAGGTCCATTTTCTGCTGAAAGCGTTGCAAAAAACTGCTGAAAAGTCTCTCGAATCTTTCGATAGATACGCTGTTACAACATTGGTGTTTTTCGATGCAAAGAGATCTATGGCCGGTACTCCCAACTTCTGAAAATTTTTCGCCCGTGCTTCCGGCAGTAAATGCCATTCTGCTGATCTCTTGCCTCGTGATAAGCTGTCTGCAATCTGATTGAACCTCCCGCGGGGAGGTATTCTGCCGTGAGGATTATTTTCCACTTGTCCAGTAACTGAAATAACCGCTGTGTCAGGTCGAGAAGAGGTTCCGACTGTGTCCCTCCCTCGTTTTGAACATAGGCAACCACAGTTCGATTGTCTACTCTGTTCGGTTCTTTAGGAGATGTTTGAAATGTCTTATTGCTGAAATTATTGCAAACATTTCCTTTTGGTTGTAATGCCACCTGTCCTGCTTTTGACCCCACTTGCCTGCTACTGTGTAATCGTCCAGTTGAGCTCCCCAACCGTAATCTGCAGCTTGTCAAAAAAATTTGGACAGGGATGTCGTGCAAAGGACTCGTCGTGAGACCTTGCTTTGTGAACGAGTGCCACCACGCTAAATCTTGCTTTACTGCTGCCGGTATGACAATCAGCCGTTCTGGTGACTGGTACAGCTTCCGACAGTGCCTTTGGAGGTGCCGACAGTGAAGTCTTCCTCCTGAAGTTAGAAAACTGGCAAAGTTGAGGGTACCCAGTAAATGCTGACATTCCTTTAGGGTCACAGTGGTCGCTCTGTTCATGTTGGCCGACTAAGCAAGTATGGGCTTTACCTTGGTCAGGGGAAGGGCTTTGACATTCTTTTCGGTGTTCTATTTGATGCCTAGGTATTCCAGATCTTGCGTAGGTTTCATTACTGATTTCTCGCGATTGATGGTCCAACCCAGACGCTGTAGCAGCTGCTCTGCGACACTTACTTCCTTCTCTAACAGTGTTCTTGACTGAAAGGCCAGCAGATAGTCGTCGAGATAGACCAGAACTTTCTTCCGGAGCAGATGAGCCATCCAGTTGGTTATCGTTGCGAAGTTCTTCGGTGCACATAACAGCCCGAATGGAAGGCTGGTCATCTGGTAGACCGGGGGGTTAGCTCTTGACTGAAGGATTCTGGTAGATCAGGCGCAGGAACCGACGATGTCAGTCTGTTATTGGTACATGGAAATAAGCTGATGAGAGGTATTTTGGTATTTGAAAGTGAGATATCAATTGAAACTTCTTGGGGATTATGTACTGATTGAGGCGCTTGATGCTGAAAAGTCTGTTCGAGCCGTCGTGTTTTTTTCGGAGAAATATTGTCGAAAAGTAGGACTTACCCAACTGATCTGGATTTGGTTTTTTGAGGACTTGTTGCTCTAGTAAGGTCTTGTTTTCTTTGGTCATTTCTGGCGATTCACATGTGCTGAAGCGCCGCAGGTTGGTCTATGTTGGTGGGACAAGCACAGGCCTGGAGGTGAATGGCAGACGCCCTGATATCATGTCCAGGATGGCCTGCGGAGCCTGCCACTGTCTCTAATACGCTCGGAGATAGCCTCTGTAAAATTTGGGTAAGGGTAGTCATATGAATTTTTTTTTTATCATTTTGTTGCCCGTCCTATCTATTGAACTTCTTGAACTTCGACGCGTTGGCCTCGCCCGATCCTCTAAAAGCCACCACACATTTACAGAATACACTAAACATGCACACTAGTTAGACCCAAAACACCGCAGTATCTAGTAGGGCACGGGGACGCGCACCAGCGCGCGATGCCGTTCCCTCTAGAAAAGCTCCGAAGATGATTCGTTTTGTTGGAATATTGAACCATGCTATGTATCAGTACACCATTCAACTTGTCTATGAGACTGAGATTGGAGTAAGGATTTATGTATAATCTATGCTTTATATCTGTCAATGTTGTCTCGATGACACTGACGTTCAGCCCCTTTACTTTTTTTCCTGTTTCTGAAAAGCCCACACAACATGTCTGTTTGGCTGGTTTTCTGTATCCCATAGTTTAATGTTAATCATAATGTGTAACTTCTAATTTTCTTCACTAGACAATAATAAGTATTGTGCTATGTGATTGTGTTCTTTTATTTCGCTCGCCAGCTGCAACCTGCCAACCTAACCTAACTTCAATCTGTGCATCCACTGCGTAGGGCTGACAGCCAAAGCTAGGCCTACACACTGCCTGGCTGCTTCTTTGCTCTACAGGTTATGGGCCCAGAATTATGCTTTACTGATTACGGGCACAGTATTGAAGAAGAGGAAGAGTATCTACACGGTGCAGGCGAGCACACCAACACGTGAAGAAGCGGATTTTATATTGTGTGCAATGACACAGCAGCCGCAAGAAGGTACCGTTGGCGGGCACACGCCTCATGTGTCGTCAGCAGGTTTGTACACTTTTGATAAATTGGATGGGATTGGCTCGTACCACAACTGGAAGTTCCAGATGCGAATGGCGCTTATCATGGAAGGCTTATGGTCATGTATTGATGGTTCTGAGACTAGCAGCAGCACGGATCAAAAAGCTTTGGCTAGAATATGCTTGGCAGTAAAACCAAATTGCATTCAGTATTTGCGCGATGCTACGAGCGCAAAGCTAGCTTGGAAAAAGCTGCAGGATGTATTTGAGGATAAAGGACTTTATCGGAGGGTTGTGCTTCTAAGAAAACTTCATAGATCTGACTACAATGAATATAATTCAATGAGTGCTTACATCGAGGGAATAATGACCCTAGTACAACAACTTGCAGACATCGGAAGAGTCATTGATGATAAAGAAGTTGCTGAAATTTTACTCAGTGGTCTACCACAGGATTTTGATGTTTTGGTTTCTGGTCTGGAAACAGCAAACCTCTCTGAAACTCTCACGAGTGAAGCAGTGCGAGCTCGACTACTTCAAGAGGAGTTCCGGAAATCCACAAATAATGGCAAATCAAATGATGATGTGGTTTTATTTACGAAGAGGAAACCACTTAAGTGCCATTACTGCCAGAAACAAGGGCATATCAAATCAAAATGTTTCAAGTTGAAGAATGATTTGAAGAAACAAGGCAATAGCGATGTCAACTTAACTGCGGGGTCTGCGGACACACTGTTGGTGTCAGCAGTGTCACTCTTATCTGTTTATGGGAGCATAGACTGGATAGTGGACTCCGGATGTACTTCGCATATGTGCTGTGATATGGACCTTTTTAGAGACATTAACATAAATTTTAAGTCAAAAGTGACAGTTGCTAATGGAGAAGTGCTGAAATGTCAGGGTCTTGGTGCCGTCTCTTTGAATCTCAATAATAATAGTGATCTAAAGATTTTGCCCAAAGTAATGTTTGTTCCTAAATTGACTACTAATCTTATATCAGTTAGTCAACTGACAAAGTCAGGTTTTAGTGTAGTATTCAAACAAGATAATTGCAAAATAATTGATCCTCAAGGTCAGCCTTTTGCTAATGCAACATGTTTCAGGGGTATTTATAAACTTGATTGTTTTCCTAACCTAAATTGTATTTCAGAATGTAATGTTGCTACCACAGGTGCTAACAAGCAAACAGAACAAAGTTCTTTAGCAGCTATTTCTAGTGTGCCATTGGAAGTATGGCACAAGCGACTTGGGCATTTGAGCTTGCATGGTATGTATGGGATACGGAGCCTTGCAGATGATGTTATTTTTGAAGATGACTGTCATGGTAAGTTGAAAAATTGTATCTCGTGTATTAAGGGGAAGCTTACAATGAAATCTTTCCCTAAGGGTCAAGCAAAAAGAGCTCATGATCTTTTAGAGTTAATACACTCTGATGTTTGCGGGCCTATGTCAATTAATAGCTGGGGTGGTGCACGTTATTTAGTTACATTTACTGATGACTTCTCTAGAAAAAGTTTTGGTTATCTTATGCGTCATAAGAATGAAGTCATGAAATGTTTTATACAATTTAAAAATTTAGTTGAGAAACAAGTGGGTAAAACAATCAAGCGTTTCAGAACAGATAATGGAGGAGAATACTGTAGTAAAATCTTTGAAAAGTTTCTGTCTAGCGAGGGCATTATTCATGAAACTAGTATTCCCTACAGTCCTCAGCAAAACGGCGTATCTGAACGCCTTAATAGAACCCTAATGGAAAAAGCCAGGTGTATGCTCTCTGAGGCCTGCCTCGACAAGCGTTTTTGGGGAGAGGCTATTGCTACTGCAATATACCAAAAGAATCGAAGCCCCACGGCAGCTTTGTCCGGCGGTATTCCTGAACAGGTGTGGACAGGATCCAAAGTGACCTTAAGCCACTTGAGAGTATTTGGATGTAAAGCTTTTTCATTGATTCCAGAACATAACCGTCACAAGCTCGATGCAAAGTCAAAGGAGTGTATTTTTGTGGGTTATTGTGAAATGTCCAAGGGTTATAGATTAGTAGATCCAACTGATCCAAAGAAAATAATTAAATCTAGAAATGTCCATTTTATTGAATTGACAGACTCTAATGTAAAATCTAATATGATAAACTGTGATATTAATTCTAATAAGTTGGATTGTGACATAAATAATAATAAAAATATTATTAAATCTAAAATGATGAATAATGATAATATTATTAAATCTAAAATGTTAAATAATAATAATAATTTTAATATGAATGATAAAGTTTGTGTTCCAATGTTGAACTGTAATAATAATAATTTTAGTGAATTGATACCTCCTTCTGCAATTTCAGATGGTGAAATGGAGAGTGGAAATGTTGGGACTGAGGCCCCCAGCACAAACACGTCTGCCAATGCTGATGGGTCAGCATCGCCATCTATATTCGTTGACTGCGACCAGGTGGAAGAAAATGAGCAGTCTGGGGCAGAGGAGAGTGACTCTATGGTAGAGTCAGAGGGCAACCATATGTTGGATACTGAATGCAGACCTATCAATAGCGAGCTGCCAAGCCGACGTCCTGTACGGAGTACAAGGGGTATCCCACCTAAAAGGTATGGTGACTGTGAGTATGATTATTCTCTCTACTCTCATGGGCAGATTGCGTTTGACGAACCTTCCTCATATGAGGATGCTATGGCCAGTCCTTTTCGCGTGAAGTGGCAGGCAGCCATGCAAGCCGAGTATGACTCTTTGTTAAGCAATGGTGTCTGGAAATTAGTCGAGAGACCACTGGATAAAAACATCGTTAAAAGTAAGTGGGTATTTAAAGTCAAGCAGGATACCTCTGGAAATTTTGACAAGTATAAGGCTCGCCTAGTTGCTCGTGGTTTTAGTCAAAAACCTGGTATTGACTATGATGAAACTTTTTCCCCAGTAGTCAGACACTCAACAATGCGTATATTGTTTAATTTGGCAAATGAGTTAGACATGGACATAGAGCACATAGATGTAACTACTGCTTTCCTTCATAGTCAACTAAAGGAGGAAATATTTATGGAACAACCTATGGGTTTTATGAATGATAGTAATAAAGTGTGTTTGTTGCAGAAAGGCATCTATGGGTTAAAACAAGCAAGTAGGGTGTGGAATGATACTGTAAATAAATTGCTACTTACAAATGGTTATTCTCAAACAAAATGTGAACCTTGTGTGTATGTTAAGAGAAACTCTAGCAATTTAACTGTTTTAGCTCTATATGTTGATGATTTTTTTCTGTTCAGTAATGATAATTTAGAGAAAAAGCAATTATTGTCCATTCTAAGTAATGAATTTAATATTAAAAATTTAGGTCCAATTAAAAATTGTCTTGGAATAAATATTGTTAGAAATAGAGAAAAGGGTACTATATTGTTGAGTCAAAAAGATTATATTAAAAAACTGTTATGTCGTTTTGGAATGTCAGACTGCAAGGGTATTTCAACACCAATGCAATTAAATGAAAAATTTTATAAATGTGATAATAATGTGTCTGACAATGATTTTAATTTTAGAGAATTGATAGGTAGTTTAATGTACCTGAGTGTTTGTACTAGGCCAGATATAACATATGCATGTAATGTTTTAAGTCAATTTAATAATTGTTATAATAAGGCTCATTGGTTAGCAGGAAAAAGGATCCTTCGCTATTTAGCTAAAACTATTGATTATGGTTTAGTTTTTATTAAATGTAATAATTTAGATCTTGTAGCTTATGCTGATGCTGATTGGGCGAATGATCCTGTTGACCGAAAATCTTATACTGGTTTTGTAATTAAGATAGGGTCTAATACTGTTAATTGGGAAAGCAGAAAACAGCGCTGCGTCGCTATGTCAAGTACTGAAGCAGAGTACCTAGCCATTAGTGACGCCTGTAAAGACATTCTGTTTATCAAACAGTTTTGGTTTGAGATAATGAATAGGAATATAGTGTGTAAATTATTTAATGATAATCAGAGTGCCCAGAATATTTTGAAATCGATTCAATGTCATAAAAGGACAAAGCACATTGATGTACGCTATCACTTTGTAAGAGATTTGATTTCTAAAAACTGTATTTCTGTTTCGTTTATGCCTACTACAGAAATGATAGCTGACATTTTAACAAAAGCTTTGTCTACCTATAAACATAATGAATTTAGGTTACATTTAAATGTAAGAACTCCATGAAGTTGTATAACTGTAATGATGGTTGGAGTTCCGTTGTATGGTGTAAGGGGAAGTGTTGGAATATTGAACCATGCTATGTATCAGTACACCATTCAACTTGTCTATGAGACTGAGATTGGAGTAAGGATTTATGTATAATCTATGCTTTATATCTGTCAATGTTGTCTCGATGACACTGACGTTCAGCCCCTTTACTTTTTTTCCTGTTTCTGAAAAGCCCACACAACATGTCTGTTTGGCTGGTTTTCTGTATCCCATAGTTTAATGTTAATCATAATGTGTAACTTCTAATTTTCTTCACTAGACAATAATAAGTATTGTGCTATGTGATTGTGTTCTTTTATTTCGCTCGCCAGCTGCAACCTGCCAACCTAACCTAACTTCAATCTGTGCATCCACTGCGTAGGGCTGACAGCCAAAGCTAGGCCTACACACTGCCTGGCTGCTTCTTTGCTCTACACGTTTCACACGGTTTGAGGGCCCCTTTACGTTCCTCGCCGTCCCCAAACAAGCCCGGTGAAGCTGAAAATGCCGTATGAAGCAGTCAGAAATCTCTCAAAAGAAAAAAAATCGACGCGTTGGTGGTCCTGACATTTGTGGATATAGGCTCCGGTTTTGCAACCTTCTGCTTATAGTCTGAACGAAAGGGCTTATTGCTATGAGGTAATTCGCGTGAAGGTCCAGCTTTAGGGAATTGCTTTTGATTTACACGCTGGGACTCGCTAAACCAAGGTCAGATCCACTTGTCAGTACCTCCTGTGGTTCGCAAGTATGACCGCAATGCGGTGCTTCCAAATAAATGTTCGGGGCTCGGTGGAATTTTGCGTAAGCCATCACGTAAATGTTTATTCGGTATTTCCGCCAAGATACGTCTATCAAACTTTTGCAATTCTTCTAATGTTTTAACTCGAGAGGGGTCAGAGCTGGGCACTCTATTAAGGTAATCCTTTAGTAAGGTATTTACTGTGCCAATATTCAATAGAAGGTATTTTCTATAACTGCCGCAGGCTTTGTAAATAAGATCCCTTTGAATCAAATTCAGGTAGTTCGTTAATCTTGGTTGGAGGAACGGTATTCATATTCGTTAGAAGATTCGTTAACACATTCATTTGATTTAAAGGCGAGTTGAAATGTTCGATATCCAACGTCTTGTTTATTTCGTTTTACCTTCGGTTCAGAAGAGGTGTCCGAACTCGCCCTGCTGCGCTTCCTTCGCGCCTTCCGCTCTGTATTCACAGTTTAATTTTCTTCTGGAGGGTGATCGTTATGCTCGTTATGGACCACCATTCACTCCTTTTTAACCGTTAAAACAAACACTTTAAACGCTATTCTGCTTATGAATAACTAAACTTATCGTTTTAAGATTTACTTATAAAAAGCTTTCGGGTTAAAATTGAGCAGAACTTCTGCTTACGATGTTGCTAGCACGAAAGTTGACGACGCTATGAAGGCATTCTGCATGCACGCAGTCAACTCCTAAGGTTACTAAAAATGGCGCCAACCTGAAGTAAGTCTTTTAATAATTATTTAGTCGACGGAAACCACTATAGCTAGACCGGAAGTCTATCGACGCACACTCTCAGAGATGCTGTGCATCTTCACAGGCCGATAATGCCAGATTTAATCTGTGGTGTTGTGTTGGTGACTTGGTGTCAATCAGGCAGGCAGCTGTCGACTTATAGGCGGGAAAGTGAAGAGTCATGTCTGCGGTAATGTTTTATTTACTAAAATTTGTGTTATGTCGTATATTAATGTGAAAGAATGGTGGATTATTAACCGTTAAGTGTTCGTGAGTGTACATGAGTGTTGGCAAATGAAACAAAACAGTGCAACGTCACTTTTCAAATTCTCTCAAGAAGTCTGCGTGAGGACTAAGTAAAGCCCCACATCTTTACTGAGATACTCGAGGGGTTGGGGGGGGGGGGTTATATTATTTCTCACTTCCCATTTTCATTATCATTCATCATCATCAATATTCTTTATTTATGTATTACCTAAGAAGATAGAACGAACGAATAGAATTAAGAAACTAATGACATGGCAGCATGGTGTATGACCTTAGCCGGTTCCTCAAGGAACGAACTACACTTTAAAAAAAAATAGAAGGCAGCTGCCACTGTCATCATGTCAGTCAGTCAGGTACTGTCATCTGTTTGCTATTCACGGCTGCCTTCTTTTCTCAAATTCTTTTACGAATACGATACAAGCACGAAGCGCGTAATTGCAACTAATCAAAGATTTCAATTTAAATATTTATACATTCAATAAACTACACACGAGGCCACACATATTAAGGTACGTATACTATGAAAGCTTAAAAAGTAGTTTATTTGTAATTGCAGAATATATTGTATTTTTTTTATCATTAAATGAAGCTTTAAAATTACCCATACGTATAACATGTTTCAGAAATGAAGATAACGAATGTTAGGAATATTCCTGAGCTGAACAAAGAACATGTGCATATTACAAATGAAAAGGAATTGTTAGAAAAGATCAACAAAATTGTTGAAGATGGCCACAACAAATTACAAATAGTTACTGATTTTGACCATACTTTAACCAGGCACAGTATGGAAAATGGCAAGTCTGTATTGACAAGTTTTGGTAAGTAACATTTTTGACAGGAGTTTCATTTTTTTAAGTTTTAAAACTTACAAAAACACAAATGTTGAAAAAATTTCCACAAGCAGGAATTTAACCTGCACCCTTCTGACATACCGGGTCAGGTGCTTTTCCAAATGAGCTATTGTGGTTCTAACCAGCCCGCCAAAATTATTCAACACTGTTTACTTTTTTACTTTGAAAACCAAAGATGCCCATTCAATGTCAACAACTACCGTCATTAACATCCGATCATAATATTTTTACAAATACTAAAGATCAGTTAAGAAGTACGCAAGCTATTTATAAAATGTTTTTGTTTTGTTTATATAATTTTAACGCAAATTTTGTTGCAAAACAAATTACAAAAACACAAATGTTGAAAAAATTTTAAATCTTACTTATTAATGGGTGCCTAAATTCAAACACTTCGCCTGTTGCTATGCATGCATCGCTTGTATAAAAAATGCTTGAAGAAAAGAGCTTTTATGTTTTTTTAAGTAATGAAAAAAATAAAATAATGAAAGAACGTTGTGCACTAAAAATTTAACCAAAAAGACAAGAAACTTATCATAAGAACAAAATCTGGATTTCTTTTTAAGTTGCAGGCACTCTTTTGCTCTATTTACACGCATTTGCTTAAAAAGAAAAAAGTTTATTACTTCTCTACATAGTATAAAACAAAGTCGCTTCCCGCTATCTGTCTGCCCCTGTGTAATTATGCTATCTTTAAAACTATGAAACGGATTTGAATGCGGTTTTTTTAATAGATAGAGTGATTCAAGAGGAATGTTTATATGTATAATACATGCATATAATTAGACCCGGTAGGTGGCGCTGCTTTAGTGTTCTATAGGGTATTCACTCAAGCGGACAAAGTCGCGAGCAGGCCGCTAGAACTTTATATCTTTCTTTTCTCTACTGTTATCAATCCGTGACCATAAAGTGCTCTGTATTTTGTGTGTAGGAATGTTCCGGGAGTGCCCTTCAATCCCACAGGACTACAAAGATGAAGACAACAGGCTAGCTGACATCTACAAGCCTATTGAGAGTGACCCACTCATTAGTTTAGAAGAGAAAACAAGGCATATGGTGGACTGGTACAAAGCTTCTCATGCACAACTTCAGTAAGATTCTTATTTATGTTTAAAGCATTTTTGCTTGTTACCAAAGCTGCCACTGACATGTTTAAAGTGTATTTGGATAAGTGTAGGGCTACCTTGTCAATTAACACTCTGTCACTACTATATAACCCTCATAAACAATTTATAGGTCTAGTTAAAACATAATTAATACTGTTTTTGTGTTTTAAAAAAAAGTTATTTAACCGTAACTCAGTAATTTCTAATTAAGTTGTTGATAATACTAATCTTGTTTAGCAGTTGCTTGTTATAAAATGCCTTTAGTTCCATGATTACATTAAAAAGCCATTTTGTAATTATTTTATTATGTTACAGAGGGGTAAAGTTTCCAAGGCAGGAACTAATGGACATAGGACATAAAATGGTAGAATGCTTTAGGTAATTATAATAGGTTTTTTTTATATATTTATAAATATTTTAAAAAAATATATAAACGATATAAATTGAAACATTCAACATTCACTAGTTTTATAATATTTTTTAGAAAAGGTGTTCAAGACATGATTAGTTGGAGTCAGGAGCAGCATGTACCAATGTTAGTGTTCTCTGCAGGCTTAGGAGATTCAGTGGTGGCGGCCATGAAAGCTGCTAACTTTTTACTGCCACATGTCAAGGTGAAATCACATTTATATTTTGTTACAGTTTTGCGTGATACCTTCAGTAAAAAAATTGAGGCATGTAATAGAATAGAATAGAATATTTATTTATTAAAGTGACCAAGACTCATAATGTGTTAGTATCAACATTCTATATTACTGAAATGATATTATTTATTTTTAATACGAATACTTATGATGACTTGATTTCAATGATGCAGGCTTTGCCCAGCAGTGGGACAGTTATAGGCTGTTTACTATTAGACATGTGATACCCTGTAAGTGCGACCGCACTTCATTACTGTGCCATACCAGACGATATGGCGCGGGAATGATTTACGTATCGGCAGTCAAGGCGACCATGCTTAGGATGCTGTTGGTGCTGCCCTGCACCCTGCGCACCAGGGACGCGCAGCGCTTTCGCATAGTTGTGTAGAAGCAGCTAACACGCATTTGGGCGGACATTCCTAACGCGATACAAAAGCGAGGCAGCCCCAAAAGCACCCTAAACGCATTGTCGTATTGAACACGGGGGGAACTGTAAGATTTTTTAGTGTATCTATAATAGCCCATAGGCTGCACGTGTAGAGAGAGTAAAGGTAAATATAGTAATGTTAAGTGAGTGATCCTTTGTAAATAATACATAACACAGTTGAAAATATTTTATTATTTTTATTTAATAATTAAAATACATTTTCCATTATTCCATTATTATTCATATTCCATATTAAAAATATTTATGAGATGAGTCAACAATTTTTAGTAGTGTCACGTTTTCGAAATCCAGGTTACAACAATATCGCAATCGCAGCATTCACAACGACACGACACGACAATTCTTTACTTGAGTAACTATCGCGTACTAATTATGGCATCGACGATTTATTAAATATGGCAAATTACTTGTTCATTTACTAATTACTGCTGATTATAGACATGGATTAAGATTAACAATATTACTTTACAATTTGACATTATATCTGATATTAATTAAATCATGAATTTATAAACAATGATTGTTTGATATATTTGATTACTTCTAATTTATTAATTAAATTTATAAATAGCTATTTATACTAAGATAATTATATTGCAATACCTGATATAAAAATCCTGTGACAAAGCCTATTTTGCAAATATGTAAATATTTGTATAATTATATTGATTGGATAAAAAGATCAACATCAATTGATTTCTTATTTTAAAATAACTGCTTTTGAAATTAAACAACTTTTACGGATATACTCGCGTTTATTTTACACATTTAGCCCGTGGTCTCCCAGTGACCACGGACCCTGCAAAGGGTTCGAAACGTCAGGATAAACATTATTTAAAAGTAATGTGTAAAATAAATGCGAGTAGATCCGTAAAAGTTGTTTCATTTCAATGTGTAGTGTTCGCGTAAACTTTAAAAAACAATTGCTTTTTCAAAAGATTATAACGCTTGCACATCAACCTAACCAAATTTCTTCAATATATTTTCAACCATATGCTTTAAGCATAATGTATAAAGTTCAAAGTCTATTGAGGAAATCTGACAGTTTGTGGTAGGTTGATGTGCAGGCGTGTGTACCTACGTATTATCTTAAGTAGGTACTTAACAAAATATAAACACATTATTTTATGGATTTAAAATTGAGATAAGGTTTACAACACACTTGACCGGATTATTATTACTATCATTATGTATTAAAAAATACAAGTTATCGTTCTTCGACAAGTTCGAGAGATAAAAACTCAGAGTTAAGATTAAAATAGTATTTTTAAATATCGCACACCTAGATAAAAGGTAGCACAAGTCGAATAACGGTTATTCCGATTAACGGAATCTGCGTCAAAAACTACGTGAACTGCAAAGGCACCTGTGTTAAAATATCTATAATAAAAATGTAGATGGCGCTGTAAGTCAGTCTTTGCGAGTTGCGGACGGGTTACCCCCCGCTAACTACAGTAACACATTGCCAGTTACGACAAGTCAGCTGTGTCGGAAGGTGCTGTCAATACGCTCAAAGAGTGGATTATTTCGACTCAAGTTTTCTATTTCTAGTTGACTACAGTCATCAAGCGTGAATTATTTTGAGTTAATTTTGTATTTGTGATTGAACCTGTCTTATTTTCTTTGGCGTTCTCAAAATATTTGAATTTGCACCGTTATTGTCTAAAAAAGTGAGTATTTGTTTCGGTAATAATTAAAAATAGTTTAGTATTGGTAGAAATATTTTACATAGCTGTATTGCTGGTTAAATTTAAATTCGTCTTTATTCAACGCCAATAAGAGCTATTGCTTATTTCGCTGATGAAATATTTAGAAATGTGTCTGTATTTTTGAAAATGGATTATATATTTTGTTTTTTCAATAACATAGTGGGATCTCTGACAGTTTTTTGAGTTAGTATAGTATTTGTGAGTTTTAAAACTTGTTATTTTTTCCCTTCAGATAATGAAAGGCCGTGGCCTTTTACTTCTGGAAAACGTGATGGCGGCTACCTCAAATAAACCCGAGAGCGGTAATAAGGAAAAAAGCTACGAGAAAACTCAACAACACCGTCGTTGAGCACCAAGGTGATGAAGAAAATCTCGCTGAATGACGCAGTGGAAGTACAAAAAACACACAAACGTTAACTTCACCGCGAATCACCAGCATCCAGGTAAAACCATCATACTGCAACTCACCGGTTAGCAGCGACTGTAGTGATTTCGACGATTCGTATGCGGATCCGCTTTTAAAGCCATCTCCTAAAGCGGGATCTCACCGGCCACCTGTCATAGCTCCAAGAAAAAGGTCTCGTTCCTCCAGTACTAGTTCCTCCTGCAGCTCCAGCTCCTCATTTAGTAATTCCAGCAGCTCTTCAAGCAGTAGCAATACAGAAATAGATAGTAACTCTGTGCCATCAGCCATGCCATTCACTGCCAGTCTTTCAAACGAGATTTCGTCTGTTGAAGCTTCCACTTCTCAACCGATACCGCCTGCCGAGTCAAACGCCGTCAAAGGGGTTGGGGTAACCCCGCTCGCTGGGCCTCCAACATTAAGAAATTGCGGCAAAATACTGGACAGAATAAGAGTGTTCCTGAAAGAGCAGTCAAGCCTCCATGCCAAGATAAGTGCAAACTGAAATGCAAAACAAAAATAGGTGAAATATCACGCAAATATTTGTTTGACAATTTTTGGCAACTAGGGGGGACATTCAAAGGCAGAGAGATTTCATTGGTAGGCACACTCAAAACTTCTCATGATGAGACTATTTAAAAAAAAGCGTTTGTTAGAAATCAAAGGCGGACACAAGTTCATGAATTTTCTCCTTTGAAAGAAGCATATTTGCAGAAAATATCTTTGGATGCCAATAAAAAGCGGGATAGCATGGAATTTATCGATAAGAAAATTATTCCACAGAATTACGTAAATTCTTATTTTATAAAAATGCTTTGGGTATAGAATAATTTCAGAACCTATACTTTTATATAAGATATGAAAGAAAGACTTTAATTTAAGATATTTTATTTACTCTTCTTATCTAAGTTTATTTTAAAAAGTCTAATTGAAACCGTTAATTTGTAAGTAATGTAACATCGTTCTCATGAGACTGATATTAATAATGACTATTGAAGTTAAAGTGTTTTGATTCCATTATTAATGTTAACGTAACTTTTAAAAATTTTGTTTTTAGACAGTGTTCGATATTAGCTAGTTAGATAGTTGAGTTAAGTCTAAAGTGTTGTCAAAGAAGAGCTGTTGTTTTTTATAATATAAGTAGGTGCAACAGTTCCTGTTATTTATAGACTTGGTATTGTTAAAACACTGATTAAAAAGATATCATAATACGTAAATCATAGAAGAAATTATAAGTTTCAGAAAACTTTCACAGTTTAGTGGGTTTCGAGCTAAGATATCGTTTAAGTAATTCCTCTTATTTTGCTAGATTTCTTTATTGTCATTGTCGGTTTGTTACCAAAATTATGAATAAAGTACCTATATTATAACTAAAAATTGTTTCATTTCATTAATATTATACAAACGTATACTTAAATATACCCCTTTTACTGCAAGATTATATCAACAAATACAGTTTAAGAGTACAACAATTCAAAATATTTCACTAATACAGAATTATTTTTAGTTATTACATTTTTTAATAATTATTAAGTCACGATTACTAACATAACACGGAAAATATGAATTTACAAGGGATACATGTGTTTAAGAGACAGTAACAGAGCAAATAAATAACTTAATAAACTGAATATTTATAAAATGTTATAAAATACCGTGAAAAAAAAATATTCAACGCCCACCCGACCCAGCCAGGAATCGAACCTGGGTCTTCCGCAATCCGGGCGGCTGCACTGACCGCTATGCTACCGGGAAGGCTGACGTAAGCGCTGAATTTTGTCACTGCTTTCTAATGTTTTATCGTGCTTTTTTAGCAGCACGGAGCGCCATCTATCCAACGGTTGTTGCAACCGATGGCCATGCAGATTCATCTTTGCAGATGAAATACCACAAATTTGATAACACCACGCTAAAGTAAATTTTTCCTTTTTTTTATTTTTTTTTCAAGTGCTGATTGCTGCACTGAAGCTAAATTAATTTTTTATAAAATACAGTGCAAAAATTAATCGCCCACCCGACCCAGCCAGGAATCGAACCTGGGTCTTCCGTAATCCGGGCGGCTGCACTGACCGCTATGCTACCGGGAAGGCTGACGTAAGCGCAATTAGCACTTGAAAATAAAAAAATAAAAAAAGTAAAGATTTAGTAAACTGATTAACAATTTTATGTAACAATATTTTAAATTGTTCAAATAGAATTCTAATGAAACGTTTTTGGTAAAAAGAAGTATTTTGAGTTCTACTACTCTTTATCTAGGTGTGCGATATGATAAAAACATTTGCTTTTACATTTTTAACGTACGCTTTTAAATGTCGCATGTTTTATTCAATTCCTAGTAAATTCATTTAAAATGTTGTGTATGTACAGGCAGCAATAAAAGTCCTGTAGCACTTTGTCAAAGCAAGTAATGATTCGTACAGGCGCTTGTCAACCTCTTAATCATGTTATTTTGACACAGCACAGTGTTCAGCGACTTTTGTTGATGACATTTTAGGTACTTATAAAAAACTACAGCGAAAGATACTTTTAATTAATGAACCGCATTGAAATCGGTCAAACAGTTACCATGCTACAGTCAAACGGACAAGGGCTTAAAAATATAGGGATGTTATTACATTTAGCTAGATTAGTTTGTTCGTATCTATAGTATTGTATCGTAACTCATGTCAGTCTTTTTACGTCGAATGTATATTATAATTCACTTTTTTTTCATAGGTGGTTTCAAACTTTTTGGCAATGGAGGAGGATGATAAAATTGTTGGCATACAAGGGGAGGTGATTCATTCACTAAATAAGAATGAGACCGCCATTAAAAACACAGAGTACTATGAGATGGTCAAGAAACGTAATAACGTGATCCTAATGGGCGATAACATCGGCGACGCGGGCATGGCGGAGGGCATGGAGCACTGCGACGTCGTCATCAAAGTAGGCTTCCTGGACCGCAACGTGGAGGGCAACTTACCAAACTACCTCAACAAATTCGACATAGTATTGGTCAATGACCCCACTATGGATGTAGTCAATGCCATATTAAAATTATTACTGTGATTTTTTTTATTATGTGTAATAGGCAATTTTTTTATTGATAACAGTCTCTTTTTGATTGTAACAATACATTTTTGGTCGAGGGTGCATTTTAAGATATTTCTTTCGTACTAAAATTATATTTTTATAGTTATTTTTCCTTGAGAGGTTCAAACAAATACTATTTAATTATTATGATCTTCCATAGTATTTTATAAATGCACCCTTGATTTGGTCTCTTGTTAATTAACAAAGCAATGTTAACATTATACATGGGATATGTTTTATTTTAATGTTACGTTATTGATTTTAAAAGTTTTAATAAAATGATGTACGTATTTTTTCTTTTTATCTGCAGTAAACTGTTTAAGATACGACCTTTTTGCTTGAGATGCTAACTGTATCTTCAATATTTTGAGACATTATTTTCTTTGTTTAGCTATCATTTTGTTGTTTCCATCCGTTATTGAAGGTTAGGAAATAAAACAAAATGTATAATGAAATTAAATATTTTGTTATTATCATAAAACAACACAATCATGTGTAAATGTATTTTCTAGTCATTTATTTTCATTTTTTGACATGAGTTTGAAACAACATTTCTTTAATATCACAAACATAAATGCATATTACACGTTCACAGTCCCCTATACTAATGGTTTAAATCACCCGTACGTTCAAGGTTTTCGATGAATTGACAGAATTTTGCCTAGACATGTAAAATACAATATAAATTATCTATCTATTAGTATATCAAGACCGCGACTTTGTCCGTGTACATAATGCAATACAGGGACTTGTCGGAACCCATCCGCGTGTACAGGATAGCGTATACGGGACTGTGAACGTGTTAAAGACAATACAGACAACATTGGAAGCATCTAATAGTAATAACTTCTATAACACATTCGTAGATATTAATAACAAATTAATAATAACACAACAATAGCATTTACATTTAGGAAGACGACAAAAATGTAACTAACTCGTTTCCTTATTTATGAATATTCGTTGATAAGACTAGTAGAGACAGCGATATCAACACTCACTTGTTATTTCATTAATCAATATTATCAGAGTGAAATAATAAGCTTCCATAAAACTTAAATTTCATACAAGATACAAACGATTTAAAGTACTTAATTATAATACATAACAAATAACGAAAGTAATACGTCCAATTTTGGGTAACGGTGAATGTAAAATTACCAAACATTGTTTTTGTTTGGCTATACACTAATAAGAACCTGTTCTGTGAAATAAATATGATTTGCGTCTACGTGAAATTAAAAAATAAAATGATGTTGACAACATTTCAGAAATGTGAAACAGTTACCCTAGTTTTAATTCGTCTGTGCTTCAAAGTACGTGTTAGCAGATAGAGTTTGGAGTGGTAAATAAATGTTAAATTGTTTTCTTATTCCCGTAAGTTTTATGTTCTGCAGTACAATAGACACTTAATCTTTATATTAAAATTATAATAGAACATTTGGGGTAACTTTTTACATGATAATATAGTGAGACCCTTATACAAGTTAAGAATAAGTTTGAATTTAGGTGGCGACGTTTATTTCCGAGAAAAGATACAAAAAAATTGCGCAGCAAGAAAATGGTCGAACGAAGCCTGGTATCTGGAAAGTTTGATCGGAAATTGCAGTTTACAATTACAGTTTAATAATATTATTTCAAAGATATTATATAATGATTATGTTATTAGACTAAAATTATTAAATGAGGATGACTATTTTTTAAAAGCGAGTGAAGTAACTATTAGAGTTAAATATATACTGTTATATTTAACATAGTAATGATTTTGGATCTCATTTTAAGTTAAGCGATCATAGAAATATAATTTTACCTTTTTTCTGTTTTAAACCGAATATATTGTATTAATGTCTTATCTGTAATTTTATTTTACCTTTATTTTTTAAATGGTAACGGAAAAATGAATAAATGCGAAACGTACATTAAATACCTACTGTAAAACCAAGCTTTCAAATTAATGTTCAAAGTTACCCAAACTGACTAAGCTGAAATTCACAATTATTAAGCTTAATTAAAAAGTTTTACTAAAATTTGTTAATCACTATAGATCCGATTATAACGATATGGCAAGAAAGTCCCCCAATCCCGTTAGGTAGATTAACTATGAAATGACTGGAAAATACATGTTTCAACACCTTATTAGTTTTAATTTAACTAAACAAATTAAAAGCTCTAAATGAACAACAGTCTTAGAACATACATGTTATTTACACAAAGATTTTTTTATAAAAAATATCCTACTACTGTACATATAACAATCATCATTCGTATAGAAATATATAATTTGTCTGTATATACAAACGGTTAGAAACAATATTAAAATATTCAAATCTTATAGGAATCATAGTACACGGAGAGGGGCGGGCGCGCCGGCTCGCCGCGGTGGTCAAGGCACTTCCATCAATTAAGTACTTCAACTGAGTGCTCATTCTGTATCTTATCATCGACACTGGCATTCGTTGGCAGTCAAGGTTAAGGCAATCGTTTCTATGGAAAACTCTTTACTATACAAATCACATTTGTGGCATAAATATTATCTAAATGGAATGTGTTAAGAATATTCTTCGTATATTTGTGTTGACATAATTACAATATTAACTTAGCGGCGGCCGAATATCCAACTGTTTAGGAAGTATCAGAAAATCTCAAGGAAGCATTTAAATGATATCAGTGCAAGTTATAATGGTCTTTGTGTCTACGGAACCTAGTGTCATAATTGAAGAAGCATTGAGTATTCGGCCGCCGTGCGGCGAGAGCGGCGCGCGGCGCGGCCCCGGCAAGGCAGCGTCGTCGCTATGAGGTACTACATTACATTCAGAAGTCAACCGATGTCTCACAAATTTCTACAAAAATACATGATTCATCACTTTTCGTCGTTCATATATACTCTATAATAATTCAATCAACAATCTTAAGTGAACACTGTCCGCGACAGCTTATTTGTCTCGTTTCGTCGCGGCTAACACGCTAGGAATAACTTTCACTATAATTCTTCATAATTTTAAACTACATTTCGTCCCGTTAGACTATTGATAAATGCTACAGGCACCTATGCAATGATAAATTGATAAAGCGCTTAGCGGGTTGGCCTGCTTCCTGCAGTTTATCTCATAAGCACTGATCGATATAGTTAGTTGGCCCTCATGGCGACCAGTCAGCGTAAGTACACCAATTTTAATCACAATGTTTTATCAATAATATACCTACACCTACTAATTTTCGCGTTCCGTTATACATGAAATGTCTACGGGGTTTAACGCAGTCAATAGTATAGGTACCATAGGCATTCCCAAACGTTCCGGCGACACAGACCGGCTGTCAGACAGTTTACGTTTGACTCTAACATTTTCATTACAAATATTCTTTATTCGATTAGATCATTTAACTCTGGAAACAATATATTGAAAAGCTTCTTAGAAGCCCGTGGTAGTCATTCATCTTAACAAGTTTACTAAAATAATTAAACTACATACATGTTTTTTAAATATATATATCAACATCTTCACGCCGAGTAATCGAAGAACAATACTGTTTTAAAATAACACGTAAACATTACCAATAACGGCAGATCTATTAGAACTCTCAAGCGATCGGCGGCGCTGTTACTTACAATTTACGAAACGACTAGAATCTAATTAGTGTACAAATAAATTACAAAAGTAATACGAAGGGAAGGAGATCCGCCAGGCGGCGCGGCGCTACGGCATCCGACAGCCAACGGTCAGTTCAGAATCAGTCATAGATGTATTCCTTGTTGCTGGCATACAAATCGGCTATAAAGCGATGAAACCAAGACAAAAATAAACACGATTCACACAACGACGTTCCGACACACCATTTGCGAATATAACATTTAATCTCGTATTAAAATGGCATGTTTTATTTTCTCTATCACACTGCCGATCCGTACGCCAACAACCTAACATTTCTACGGAATAAGTACACGCGCTTCGCTAAACAATTAATATCAAGTATTAAAAAACCTCACTTACAGGAAGAGCTAATATGTAAAGCACCGTCGCCGGGCGGCGGCCGACGCGTTGGTCCCGCGTACATTACACGTTACCACCAACTAAGGAGAACCGGAAGGTAGTAATACATACCACGCGCGAGCAACGCACACATAGACAACCTCTCACAGACACGGATCTCGGAACAGCTGGGAACAGTCGGAGCGCAGCTTGTTAGGAGACTCCGTGTCCGTGAGAGTTTGACTATGAGTGCGTTGCTCGAGCGCGTTTGTATGAGCGCCTTCTGCAGTCCCGTTATTGAGTGGCGTTACGTTACAATAGGTCTAATGACATCACAGCCTCGGGCGGCGGCGGCGGCGCGCGGTCACGTGATGGCCGCCACCTCGGGCGTGGCCTTCTGCAGCCCGTCCTCGTCCGTGGCCCTGCGGAAACACCTGGCGTTACTACATAGCTCTTATTTAGTTTTTAATTAGGCTTAATCAATAGTCAATTAAACATAACACATAAGGGTAAGCTATGTTTTCTGATTCAATTTGTTGTGGTCAAAATTGGATCCTAAATAGGGTATTTTGCACCATGTAAGAAAAAATCTAAAAATACGTATTTACGATATATTTTGTAAGAAACAAACGAGAAATGTTGATTTCTATTCATAAAAATGAAATATAAATTTTATATTTATTCAATTTCTTTTTTTTTTAAATCTATCCTTCAAATGTCTAAAACGCTATTCTCAAACTAGATTTTTGTTGCGCTGCGTGTTATTTATATTTTTTTCAAGTTATTATCACGTTAGTGTGGGGAGGCCTTTGCTCAGGAGTGGGACAGCTATGGCTGATATAATAATATAATATTATCACGTTTGTAGAATTTTATTGAAATCGTATCATGGAAGAAGGTTTTGTAAAACCAGAAAGTACTAATCTGCCTAGAATAAATACTTCGATGGTGGCGAAATTTTTTGCATGCAATCCCGATTTCTGTTCTGCCAAGTTGAGGAATGTTGAAACTTCGATGTACCTATTGTACCAGCTTTTGTTTACACTTTAATTCACAACTTTCCCGGTGTTTTTAAGCTCGTGTAATTGCATTCAGGCACAATACATCAATGATATGGGTTATAATATAACTCATTATTAATTTCGAAAAATAGTATATTGTATGAATTTTACTTTAATTTAATGTTCGTATGTAAGCGATATTTATTTACTGACGCAGTGACAGCATGGCGGCTACAGTTTTCGCGCGAAAATTTAAAATGATAAAATAAAAGTAGTTTTTATGGCATTAATCGGTTGTTGTGGAGATCCTTGGGGGAGGCCTATGTCCAGCAGTGGACGTCTTTTGGCTGAGATGATGATAATGATGAATCGGTTTTAAAAAAATCATATAAAAATCTCACTCTAGGAGTAATTTAAAACACTTAAATCACTTTTCGAAAAAGGGTGTAATATCATAGTTAGTGTAATACCTACTATCATAGTTATTTTTTGTTTTCTTTCGCCTCTTTACATCTTATTCATTCTTGCTGTATTTTATAATTCTATACTGTGTTTACTATATTGAAATTAGACAGTGAGACCATAGATTAGAGTAAAAGATAAAAAACACGGAATTATTAATTTCTTTTGTTAATTGGTAAGTAAATGGTTGGTGTTAATGACGGTAGTTGTTGACATTGAATTGGCGCCTTTGGCTTTCAAAGTAAAAAAGTAAATAGTGTTGGATAATTTCGGCGGGCTGGTTAGAACCACGATAGCTCAATTGGAAGAGCACCTGACCCGGTATGTCAGAAGGGTGCAGGTTCAAATCCTGCTCGTGGAAATTTTTTCAACATTGTGTTTTTGTAATTGGTAAGTAATCGGTAAATGCTACGCATTTTTGTAATTGGGCACGGATATACCTCGTTAACTGTACATAAATGTACTTGTTGTATGCAATCGTGCCTCAAATAAAATAAGGTATTGTAACAAGTGCCTGTCGTTAGTAGGTACCTGTAGACGTGCGCGGCGCCGCAGCGGTAGTGCGCGGCGTAGGGCAGGCGCGAGCGGCGGCGGCGCGCGAGCACGGCGCGGCCCAGCGTGCCCGGCCGGGTGGAGTTGCGCGCCGCGTGCCACGCCAGCCTGAACAGTCAAGTAACATACTTTATTAATATTTCATTTTTCTAAAACAAACATTTTTTGATTAATTATTACCCGCAAGGGATATATCATTGCATCGAGATTTTGGTATTGTACCAGCAGCGCCAGAAATTACCCTTCTCACACAAAGTCACTTTACTTATTTATTAATAGTATAGTAAAACCATTTTTTTTTTACATTTTACTGTAAATAAATGTTAATTGGATATCAAACTGCTTAAATTTTTTTATTAAAATAAAATACAGCATATGTTGCACCCGCAAGGGATATATCATAAGTGTTTTTTATATATTTTAGCGTTTTATTAACGCTTAAATATACTTAAGTAAAATTTAAACACTGAAAAAGACGACAACCTCAGGCGGGAATCGAACCACGCACCTTCCGCATTCCGGGCGGCTGCCTTAACCACTTGGCTACCGAGGTCTGGCTTTCACCTGTCGAAATTTTTTTTTTTTTTAAATTTTTCTTAAGTATATTTAAGCGTTAATAAAACGCTAAAATATATAAAAAACACTTATCTATAACGCAGCTTCATCTTAACCGAATGTTCAAATATTTGTAAAAATATTTCTTTCGGATCTCAGAGGTGAAAACTTCTAAGATTGATGAAGCAATGTTGACTAAAAAACATAAGCATCAAGCACTGAAAAATTTCGACAGGTGAAAGCCAGACCTCGGTAGCCAAGTGGTTAAGGCAGCCGCCCGGAATGCGGAAGGTGCGTGGTTCGATTCCCGCCTGAGGTTGTCGTCTTTTTCAGTGTTTAAATTTTACTTAGGGATATATCATTTTATTAGTGTAAGACCTACTGGTCCAATCCCAAAAATAAACTAGGAGAACTACTGTAGAACTACTACTACTACTACTAGTACTAGCAGTAGTAGAACTACTGTTCTAGAGATTATCCTCCTCAAACAAATGAACGTCACCAACTTCACCTCTTTATTAATATTACATTGTAATTGTTGTACATGTCTTGTATAACGTCTGTTTTAATGTGTGTTTTATATGTGCAATAAAGGATTAAATAAATAATACATTAGCCGTTTAAGAAAAACAAGCTTTATTTTTTAATTATTAGAGTTTGTTATTAACATACGCTAATAGCTACACAAACGTTTTTTTGTAAATAGCATTCTTAAACTTTTTCATTCTCTATATCTGTCCTATCGCAACAATAATAGAAAAGAAATGGTAAGACGTTAATTTTGTTTGCTGATTGAATCAAAAGATTTCTATTCTTTCTATCTTCTATTCCTAACTGTGCCAAGATTGAAAAGTGCCATAACACAAAGGCGTACCTCGGCGCGAGCGCAGCCACCGTGGTGATGACGACGAGCAGCCAGTAGCGCGGGTCCAGCAGCGCGTGGTGCATCACCTTGTAGGTGGACGGCAGCCCGAAGCACGACACGCACAGCGACTCGTAGATCAGCGTCAGCACGAAGAACGACAGCAGCGACCCGCCCAGCGCGATCAGGTGGATCACCGTCTGCGGGGACATCAATCAACTAATGACTAAATTAATGAATGAATATATTAATTTAATTTCTCTCACAAAGGGATGGAAAATACACAGAGCACGGGTTAACCTTTTGACCGCTACAATAATCGACAAGTGAAAGCGGGCCTTGTACGCAAACGACGGCAATACTTGTAGTTCACAAAAACTCAAAATAAAGATATTTTGAAATGTTTGAATCCAAGTTTTTACTTTGAATTGAAAGATTGCGGCGTCACGTTTATGTTGTGGAAGTCAAAAGGTCAATGGTTACCGTTTACTCATCTGATGTTTTCCTTTTAGAAATAGATCGTTGTTTGGCTGCACATGGCGTTTACAGCGTAGCCGGACTTTTGTGAGCGGCGATCAAACATCTTCAAAGGGCTTACTACATTGTCCGAAGCGTTCAACAAACGCGCACTCACCATAAAATATCCTAACATAGTGTCGTTAACACATAACATGGATGAAAATACCGTCAAGTCTTGCTAAACCTTATTCTCATCTTAATAAATAAAATAAGATGTTGGAGTGAATGGGTGGGAATGACGTACGCAAATAGACTTTCGAACGGCGACAAGAGTATACTCTGCCTTTAGCCAGAACATGAAATTCTGACGACTACTGTCGTCTTTATCCGGCGAACACATAAACACAAGAGGTGTGGAAAACACTCCAGTGCAACTACATTAAGCTATAATTACAAAACAGATAATATGAATGAAGTACACAATACAAGTTTTGAGACGGTTACAACTTTGTTGCAAGCAAGCTTACTTTATAAAATTGTGTTAGGTTTAAACGTTAAGATTACTTGAGATACATTCAAATGGAGTGAGAGGTTCATCCATTATTATCTATTTTGCAGAAAAAAAGAAATCTCTATCTCCATTCGCATTCGCGCACTCATTTCACTTTCATTTGTCTTTCTTTATAATACATAACATAGCATAATACAGTCGATCGAGTGCAAACACTGCACAGTACACACCTAACAGTGATGGTTCATCAATATTTTAAGCTGGCAATATTCACAAGCCGAATTATAATGGCAATTTTTTTGTACATAATTTACATAACAAGACACGAATTTCATTTATAGTGGTTGTTATGTGTCACTAGTTAAAGTACGGTTACAGAGCAGAAAGAACTTCGTACAATGACCCGTCTATACTTGTCATTTTTGCTCGCGCGCATATATTGCTGACGCTCTGTCACCGCACTAGTATCAAATCGAATTAGTTATATTAATGTTAATATAGCATAATATAATATTTGAGGTTCAGTGTATATCCTAATAGATAATTTTATATGTCTTTGTCTTAGTAATAACTTACATTTTAAAAGTTTATTGAAAATAGTTCATTATATTTCGGCGTGATTCAAACAAGTGATTCACTCGACACAAAAAGCTAAGCAGCACACAGTGGACTATGCTTATTCTATGACGATCCACGTCCACTTACAAGTTTCTTAAAGAACAGCTGCAAACAAACACCGAACATTCAATGAATACAATCAATATTTGCATAAATGTACAGGTAACAATTGGGGATATCAGGCAAATTGTGGTATCTGGATGTGCCGTTGACTATACCACTCGAACAAAACAATCTACAGAAGTTGAACGAGAAAACAATTTGTTACTATCTAACATCACAAGAAGTTTCAATGGTATCAATACACAAGATAGCTCGTCACAAAATCATAGAACTGTGCTAAAAAAATTATGATGACTGTTGTATGCATTGATTCAATTTGACATTAACTGAGGTCAGTCTCAACATTATGCCCGAACTTGCATTTCTATACCCACTTTGTACAAAAGTAATTTAAAAAAAAATGCTGTTTCTGTGTTTTAAATTTATATGGGTTAGGTATGTTACCGCTTTCCATCAGGCGGTCGCCACAGTATCACTAAAACAAACAAAAAAACAAAATTTCAACTCACCCAGCTCCTCGTCTCAATAGCGACGTACACCAGCATGATAACGAGGCAGCAGGTCATACAGCCAGTGCCGAAGGACCATATGCCGATGTCGCTGTCCCAGTAGACGCTGACGGCCGTGAAGAACACCACGACGCTGATGTAGACGGACTCGGCCAGCACCAGCCAGTAGGAGTGCGCGCGGTACGCCAGCCCGCGCCGGCTCGCGCCGTACAGCCCGGCGCGCTCCGTCAGCAGCCCCGCCGGCGCCACGCGGTCGTACGCGCCTGCGCACGCATATGCCTCATCCCAACCACCCAACCACCCAACCACCCAACCACCACCGATACCGTAGCGACTTAGCAGTTGAAACCATTTTTATTCTATATGGTTTCAACGACTAAGTCGCTATTGTATCGTTGCGGTTTTGATTACGGGAGGTAATCGAACTTCCCGTGAATGTGTGAATCCCATGAGACCCGCCTAAAGAACAACGGCTCAGAGATGCTCGCACTGATACGTCTGATGAAGCTATCACTGATACGTCATCCCATATACGGCTTATAGAAGAGTTCTTGACGGGAAAGTGAATAGACATGTTTGCAGTTTTCTTTTTTTTTGTCTATAATTTCTGTTTTGTCTAATATCAATGTGTAATAATAGTGGACTATTAACCGTTAAGTGTTATTAATGTGCATGAGTGTTAGCCAATGAAACGAAACAGTGCAACATCACTTTTCAATTTCTCTCAAGAATACCGCATGGGGTCTTAGTAAAGTGCCAAATCATATTATACACTGATACTAAAGGGGTTTTAGTGGTTTTTTCATTATTTTTAATTCAGTTAAACAAAATAATATTGGAAATTATCTTCACAACTTTGCCAGTGGCTAAATGTATAAACCGCATAAAGACATTAAAACTAAGGAAAAAAGCGGCTCATGAATAAATTCATGACATCTTCTGGCAACACAACGTAACCTAACATAGATTAAAAACTAAACAGAAAATTTGTATCGCAGTGGCAACAGTGTTGGACAACAGTTTTCATCGCTAAAAATAATACTGCCGCGCAATTAAGAACGCAATAAAGAACATGTGAACAGTTTCGAGAAAATAGATCGTAATGTCAGCACCCCAAATATCACAATCACAAACACAATAAGTGGTACTTACTGCGTTCATAAATTGTGCGGCAGAATACTACTTACTAGTAAGTACTAGATGCCAGTTAGAAAGCAGGAGGTCTGTATTAAATTATTGCTAAAGTCAAAAGTCAATTGCTGACCCCTCATTTTTAGGGTTCCGTACCCAAAGGGTAAAACGGGACCCTATTACTAAGACTCCGCTGTCCGTCCGTCTGTCCGTCGGTCACCAGGCTGTATCTCACCGTGATAGTTAGACAGTTGAAATTTTTACAGATGATGTATGTCTGTTGCCGCTAAAACAACAAATACTAAAAAACAGATTAAAATATATATTTAAGGGGGCTCCAGACATGATTTTTTTACCGTTTTTTGTAGATAATGGTACGGAACCCTTCGTGCGCGAGTCCGACTCGCACTCGGCCGATCTTAATTGTTAAAGGGGAAAAGTCTCGATCACTGGTGCCACTACCTGAACTTTTTTTTATAAAATTTTGACAAAGTCTTAAAATTTATTATCAAGGTCGCGAACGAACTGGTCGCCC
This sequence comes from Eudonia truncicolella, assembly GCA_949315975.1. Classification (NCBI taxonomy): domain Eukaryota; kingdom Metazoa; phylum Arthropoda; class Insecta; order Lepidoptera; family Crambidae; genus Eudonia; species Eudonia truncicolella. The sequence continues at coordinate 4,387,256 of OX438829.1, forward strand.
CCAAACAACTCACCTATAACAATCGGCGGTATAGCGGTGAATACCAAGTTGTAGCACATGAGATGCGTCTGGTCGATCATGACCATCGCCGAGAAGCCGTTGTACAGCTGGTACCAAAACACTAGGAACACGAATGACTGTCGATAAACAAATTATCACCATTAGTTGCATTTACACTATCAACATAGTTTATCATATAAAAAAAACAGCAATATTGGTTACGTTACGGTGGGCCTAACATGAACTTCTATCGAAGTCGTTGCTTAAACGTTAGGTCATGCTAATGTCATTAACGTTTTAACTTCTACAGTCGGCTATAATCGACAAGTGATAGCGTGTCTTGTGCGCCAACGACGGTAATGATCGACAAAACTTAAGTTTACAAAAACACAAAATAAAAATATTTGGAAATTTTAGAATCCCTATTCCTGTTTTTTTCTTTTTTTACTCTGGATTTATGCTTTAACAGTCAAAAGGTTAATTCTATGAAATGAGGCCTGTCAAAAATAGCCGTTAGTTCAATTTACGGACGTTGTGGCTCTGTACCAATTTTCTTACAGCATTCCCTCTTTTACGCAATGACAAGATTTCGATAGAGGTTCGAGCTAGGCCCACGGGATAACAGAAGCTTGGTAGGGTAGCGGCTACCGTGATTTTACATGTTAAGGTGGCGACACAATGAAAAAATGTACAGACGTTTGCACATCAACCTATCCAAAACTGTCAAATTTCTTCAACAAATGTTCAACCATATTCCATATACATAAAGTTCAAATTGAGAAAATTGTTTGATGTGCAGGCGTGTGTACCAACTTTCGTCGATAATATATGACTATAAAAAAACTTAAGAATCTCAATTTTGATATAGGTAAATTAATGCCTTTATCTTGAATTTGTTTGCTCAAACACACGACTCGATCATATTTTTTTTTTCAAAAACACCTTTAAAAAAATCGGTGTTATTCAAATAACAATGAAATAACTAAATCTATATTCTCGGGACTCACTCAAATACCTTGATAACATCAATATTCGTAATTTAGCTGCATATTTTGATAACTAAAGCCAATAATTTTACAAAAATATTTTAAGATTCTCATAATTTCTAAGTGGTCTCAATCGTCGCGGGCGTCACGTATTTTCAACCTTATTGAAGCGCCTTCAAGTATTTACCATTTTAATGTTCGTACAAGCAACTTTAACAAAGCGTCCTTGATGGGTTGTTAAATTAAAATATCTCGAGCTGCATGTGCTTTGAAAGGCACGTTAAGCTGTTGGTCTTAAAGACAAAAGACAAAAACAAAGGCTTTATGGAACTTGTTTTGATTGATGGCAGTCGTTAAAGCCCATCAATATGCATTGGCGTCCAAGAGGAGGGTGATGGACCGATCTCTCCCTTTGCTATTGCTCATGTGGGAAAGTTTGTACAGTGGAACGCTTTTAGGTTAACACGTTGACTGCCGCAAAACCAGACACAATAGAAAATTTATTGTTTGTCGGTCACCGGTGACCACCACGGCGATTAAAGACTTAATGATCATGATTGGACGATTAACAAATAAATTAATGAATCAGACATAGGATATGAATTTCATATAAGGTCTATACCCGGTGGGTGAAGTCAGGCTGTAAATGATGATAATTATTTTTATTGTCGATTAGTATTTATGTTTAATAAACTCTTCAAGTTTTGTGCATAACACATGTTATCTTTCATCGTCACGGCACCAAATCTTACAGGTTTAATAAGGTCCACTCGGAAATACTCTTTAAATTCACTCTTTAAAGTCAATGCCAACCTAAACTTTGATAAAACAACGCAACGCTATAAAAATATATTAAAAACAAAACTACTACGATTGATGATAAAACATTAGGTTTACCCAAAGTCATAGATCACCACTTTCGCATATTTATTACAAAGTAGCCACACCGTACAAGCTCTGTTTAATTAAGGACTTTATTTCAAGTGCGATAAGGTCGAATATTAAACGTCACACTCACAGCGTTTTTGAGGAAGAAGTAAAGTATCATCCCGGCGAGCCGGTCGTAGCACCAGTGGCCGTGCACCAGCAGCAGCCGCTCCAGGAACTTGAACCGGGACAATGCGAAATCGGACGCCATCACCGCTTGCCGGCCTTCCTGGCCTGAAAGACCTGGGAACATCCATTTAAAACATGTAACGAAAGATCAGAAACCCATTGATAACAATAACCGCTAAAAATGGTTACCGATTCATTTACAAACCTGAGTTTGATGTGCCGTTCAACAAAATAAACAAACAAAATAAATAAACTCTATAGTTTGTTTTGTTGAACGAAAAAAAAATCCGTTACTAACTAATAAAAACAGTTTGTAACGATTCAGATTTTAAATGTTTTTTTTTGACAAAAGTTACCCCGATTGAAATTAAATATATCTCCTGATTTATTTTGATTTTAATTTGTTCCAAAGTATTTTTTTAAATAAATGTGTTCATACCAATGCCTACATCAGCTGTTTGAATCATGGATACGTCGTTAGCGCCATCGCCTATCGCTAGTGTCGTCACACCCAGTTCCTCTTTAACCGCCTGAAAATAAATATATTTTTTGTTTTATCAATATAAATAAGTAAATAATATTGTAATAAATACTAGATTCCCGATAGTGCAGCGGATTGTGCGTTCGGGTTGCGATATTGCAAGCTTTTTCGCCAAGTCACGAAATCAGTCACCAAATCAAAATCTCACCTTGATACCTTGATAGTACCTACCTATAAGGTACCTATAGTACCTTACCTTGATAGTCACGACTCACATGTAAACAATTTAACTCTAAATTCATTGAAATAAGAGTCAAAACTACTCAAAAGTGCATACATGTTAATGCTCGTGACTGTACGACTTCTGCAGCAGCGGCAGGAGGCTGTGTGACGTCACGCTCACCTTGACGATGTTCGCCTTCTGCAGCGGCGTGGCGCGGTAGCAGGAAGCTGTGTGACGTCACGCGCGGCAAGAGGCTGTGTGACGTCACGCTCACCTTAACGATGTACGCTTTCTGCAGCGGCGTGGCGCGGCAGCACAGCACGGCGGAGCAGCGCCGCGCCAGGGATAGGAACGGCGCCACGAGCCCCGAGCGCCGGTCCAGGATGTACGTGAGCGTGCGCCCGTCCACCACCAGCGCGCGCCCGCCGGCCCGCTCGCTCGCCCCGACCTCTAGGTAGCTCTTGATTGTAGACTCTGCGTGCTCCTAGAGTAATAAATGAAGTAGAGAAACACGCTACACAAAAAAGGATAAGGTGAAGAGATTTTTTCAGCCAACCCTAGCTGTGGGTTTTAGTTACTATGAACAATAGTTACATAGGTTAAACTTTAACTAATTATTTTGTACACAAAATACAATGCACATTATAATCTAAAAATGTTACTAATAAACAATTGTGTTGAACAGGTAGTGTGGTTTTAAAACATTAATTTTACCAGAACCCTGTTACCATTATTATAAAAATAAATTAAAAGTAAAAAACCTTTTTAAAAAAACAAGCTTTTATTTAAATGCGCTAAAAAGAAAAAAACTTTTAATTTAAAACTTTTACTATCAACTTATAACGTCATCACACAATTTATATGATATAAAAGGTTGAAAAAGGCGCACGAGATTTAAGTACTCGTATTTACTTAGATTGAAAATTTGATTAAGGTAAAATGAATCACATCAAGTTATTTAATTTACTTATTTATCTACACAAGTAAATATCGCGACAAGCTTTTATATCATATAAATTGTGTAACGACGTTATAAATAAGTTGATAGTAAAAGTTTTAAAGTAAAAGTTATTTTTTTTCTTTCTAGCGCATTTAAATAAAAGCTTGTTTTTATAATGGTTTTTTACTTTTAATTTATTTTTTACATTTTAGTTATCACGTTTCAAAAACTTAGTCCACCATATTGGGTGTGCCACCATCTTGGATTTAGAATGACGTCACACAATTAACAATGCATTGTGCTCTGAACTGAACATGTATACAAAATTTCAGCACAATCGGTTGAAGATATCTGTTTCAAAATTGAGTTGCATATTCCACCCGAACAAACATATACATACATACCTATATACATTGCAAGATAAATAAAAGCTTATAAAAACAGTCATACATTTACAAACAAAAACAGACCTTATCTCTAGACATGAGGTGCAGCAACCGATCGCTCTGCGAGAACAAAGCGGCGGAATACGCGATATTGATAGCGGTCTCTGGCTTGTCGCCCGTCAGCACCCACACCACGATGCCGGCGTCCAGCAGCGCCCTCATAGTGCGCGGCACGTTCTCCTGCAGGCGGTCTTCCACGCCGGTCGCTCCCACTAGAGTGAGCGCGCTCTCTAGCCGCGCGATTGAATCACGAACGCGCTTTTCCCGCCCTAAAATAAAAGTCAAGTCAATGTTGTCCCCGCTGTTGAGGCACGAGCTTTCCCTATGGATGGATAGGGAGATAGGGTTATAAACCTCCACGCGGGCTTAGTGCGAATTGGTGGTTTTTGAGGACTGCTAATGCAGCCGCGACCAATGGTTTTTATGTGCCTTCCAAACCACGGAGGAGGTCGAGCTGATAAATTTTTGGTTAAGCATCCGATGACCGGGAATTGATCCCAGGACCCCTGGATATCGGACAGAGCGCTTAACTTATAATATTTATTTATTTCAGGCTTCGATGGCTCATATACAAATACTCGATACTCGAGTCAAGCATTCATATGTAAAACAATTTTTGTTAGTATTATAAAATTTAATCTATCTTCAAATAATACATAATACCTACTTAGTAAAGCTTTGCTTTGTTTTATTTTATGTTTATTTGATAGACAAACTGCGAATTGGACTAACCGCGAATTAGATTGATTGGACCAAACGCGCCTAAGGTATTTGGAGCTATATCCCACGAAATTTCGACGTGCTATTTTGGGACATGTTATATAAATTTATAAAATATTTTCTATCTTGTAATGTTAATTAGTAAGACTTTTAGTTTACAAAATTTTGGGTTGAATGGTTCATTAGCAACAGGAAATGTTCTAATAACCACCTAATCTTACTACAAAAAACATGTTTTAATCATTCTTCTCTTTGATATTTGCTCCGATTGTTAAAGTAAGATTTTTCATTTGTAATTCCAATTCGTAAACATAGTACCAAACCCGTAGGATTTTTTTAAGGAAGCGAAAATACCTATAATGGTTGTAAATTTCGTCAACAAAACTAGATTACTATACTATACTACACCATCATATTTTGTGTAAAGTTTAAACTAGAATTGTTATTATCTTCGGATATATACCCAAGATAAAAATCACATTAACAGCAGACTATTACTGTTAGGACATCGTGAAGTATATTTAAAAAATGGTGGGCGGACATGATAAATAACGTAAAAACTGATACTGATAATTACGTGTGTCCATACTACGTCATGCATAGGTATATTGACGACCTCCGTAGCCGAGTGGCTTGCACGCCGGACTTTGGGCGGCGCTAACTCTGACGTCCCGGGTTCGGGGTCCTTGTCGAAAACGAACTTTTCGATATTGTGTCGGGTCTGGGTGGTTGTGTACCCGTCGTTGTTTCTGATTTCCATAAAACGAGTGGTTTATCATGTTATTGTTTTAAAATGCCAAGGAGAAGAGGACCTGACTTAGGTCGTCGAAGTCAATGAAATGTGCAACGAGCTACCTACCTCACGTGCAAACCGCACTGACGACCAGCGAGAGACAGATAAAGATAACATACGTATAGGTATGGCAGAATTGCGTTCCACAGTGAATAATAATGAAGTAGAAAGGCTTAGCTCCCCGTGTGGTGCCGGGGATAAAGAATTGAACCACCCCATCTCTTCAAGTGGGTGTCGTAGAAGGCGACTATGGGATCATTCCAGAGGATGGGCAGCAGCGTCTCTCTGTGATTATTCTTACCTTACTGCGATCGCCAACCCGCCTGCCAAGCGTGGCGATTATGGCAAATTCCCCACAAAATGATTTTATCCTTGAGGAAGGCCTTTGTCTAGCAGTGGACGTCTTTATGGCTGAGATGATGATGAAATAGGCTTAGAATGCAACGAGTTCGGGCACACCAAACACAACCACAGCGAGCACGACACTATGAAATAGAACGATTCCGCAGACGCAGTGTTTCTGTAAACCTGGAACGAGTAGCATTCCACTACGACCCGGAAATAGATTACTGTGCCGTAACAATTGGGGAAATGACAACCATTTGTCAATATTGTAAAGCGTTAAAATTCAGCGGTGAATCTACTGGATTATATTTTGCTGGTGGTAAAGTAAATTGCCACAATTGGTCCCACCACCAGATCTGTTACGCTCATTAGTTTCTGGGGTGGGAAATTACTCTAAACATTTCCTGGCCAACATCCAAAAATATAACAATAAAATTATTTGAAAGCAATTTTAACAATTTTAGCAATTATCTACATAGATAAAAATTGTTGTTGTTTTAAGTTTTGACCATATTTTTCACAAATGCATGTAGGTAGGTGATACGAAATTCACGGGGTCATCTAGTAGATTCATATAAACGAGTCGTGGCGTTTGCGGTCTGCAGTCGCTGATTGCAGCTGCCATCAAAATCTCACCTTAACACCTTAATAAATGTGATCGACAAACAATTGAATTTCCATTGTGTCTGGGTTTTGTGTCAATCAACGTGTTAAGGACGAATCAGTTATGTTACAGTTTAACAAAGACAAAATTTACCTTCTCCGATCTCGCTAGCCCGTACGTGCCCCGCCAGCCATTCTTCCCACAACGCCGGCTGCATCGTCCGCTTAGCCATGACCAGCGTCCGCAGACCTGCGCGCGAGTACTCGGACAACAGCGAGCGGGTCCTATCGTAGGCGGCCGCCTCCGCTGAGCCAGACAGCATGGGCGCCAAAGCTCCTAGCACGGTGCTGTCGGCGCCTTTCACGTACAGAACCACCTGAAAATAAGGAATATGGTTATTTTTTTATTTAGATATTTATGTTTTATACTAAAGATGGCACACGACACTTATTGGTGGGAGAAAGTGAAAAACCATGTTTGCTTTTAGTTTTATTCTGTAAAATTTGTGAATATTATATATTAATATTAATATGTGAAGTAATGGTCGATTTATTAGCAGTGTATGGGATGAAGGGGGCTAATTTACCTAAATTTGCCGACAAGACAAGACTAAGAGAACGAAACACAACAGTGCAACGTCACTTTTCAAATTCTCTCAAGAAGTCTCAGTACAAGTAAAGCCCCACATTTTTACTGATACCTTCTTCAGCGGGTTGTGGGGGACTATCATTTAGCAATACTCATATTATTATTTATCATTCGTTGTCATCTATTAACAAAGAAAATGCTGTTTATATAAATAACTTGTAAAAAAAAATACTTTAAGAATGGCTAAACGTCCTATCATCAATAAAATTAGAAAAAAACGTTGACACACAAATATGATGGAAAGTGATCACTGCCTCTTATAGACTGGACACTCGCAACACCAGCGGACTCACTGATGCGTTCCCGGCCTTTGAGGAAAGAGTAAGCTCGTTTTTTTGAAGGTCCTTAAATCGTAGTGGTCCGGGAATACCACTGTTCTATTCCATTTAACCCGCTATCGTGTTATAAAGATTTGCCCAAAACGCACAGTGGTATCTCAATATTAAGTCAATAATAGGTATCATCAGTACAGACGCCCACATTTTCAATGTCAAATTTCTGTAATAAATGTTCAACCATAAGCTAGATATATAAAATTCAAAGTCTATTGAGGAATTTTGACAGTTTGTAGTAGTCTGATGTGTAGGCGTGTGTACTATAATCGGTACTGCCCAATATCCAATATTCAGACCAGTCCAGACCAGATCATAAGTATGGCCCGACACATATTGAGGAGAATGCTTGGGGGGAATGAATGGGGGTAATAGATATTGAACAAAAAACGTTACATCCTTATTACTGTTTGAGTATTCGCGCCAGTCACTGATTATTTTAAATCAGCCATATGAAACAAACTACCTATCTGAATATTCTATCCAAATTTACCGACCTTTCATACGGACAACCCGCGTCTGTAAGTTTAATTGAAACTTGTTGATAGTTGACGGTTTCGAAATAGGCGTCAAAGATAATTATAGCAATAAACTACATATTAGCAAGAGGCAATCACCGCGAATGCTTTTATTCACGCAAATAGCTGAACGCTATTTTTATTGAATAATTGCTTCCTTCAATACTAATTTATAGGTGTTAATATGCATCTGATCTTGACTCGTTTCAATGCTGAATTTTAGTTCAGGTGGATTTTTTATTCGGACAAGGTTTATGCTCGACTTGTATTAATGACATGACTTTCATAATGAGTAAGGGGCGATTATAACTTGCATGGGATCGAAGCAGCGCCACCTAGTGACGAGCTTGTGACAAACTTGAACCTACTACGACGCCACGCAATTCAGATCCTAGTTCACATAAACTCTTTGCATATAGTGAAATATACTGTACTATAGGCACTATTGATAGTACATATTGCATTGATTTGCATTATTTGGACAAATAAGGCAAATCGGCGAATACTCTCAGTCAAGAGGTCACCGTATAAGATCTTTATCTTATGCGGTGACCTCCCTTGATTAAAGACTCTTTAGTCGGCAATAGTTAGATCAATCATTATGTCATGTTCGAATTCAGAACGTCAAGCGTAAAATTTTATTCAATAAATTAAAAATTCATAATTCATAGCTCTTGTGAATGTCACTATGCCATCGGTTCGTAAGTCTACACAAGGCGGGAGACCTTGTACTGAGAAGAACTGGCAAGAAAGCTTAGCAAATGTCAACAAGCTCTTGTCTCCCTTACAGCGTCAAAAGAATTGAAAAATATCCTATCATAGCAGGACACTATCCATTCTTTTTTTTTAAATTTCAAACACCTACAGAACAAAAAATTTGCCAATTCCGCAGTTTCATCCGCGGCTATAGAATAGAGGTTGCATATGAAACAAGTATTTATACAACGAATATATTTCACCGGTCATTGGTGCGTAGGCCGCGGAGTGGCCGTGGCCATGTGTGTTGCATATGTTAACTACTTGTATATTGACCGAAACGAACGCGTTGCGAATGTCATAACAATTGGCATCGGTGCTTTTTTTATTTTTTACCCATGAGCGATCGGTTTTCATTACACGACAACACAAACTTCTTTAAAAAAATATCACACACTTACACCTCACCTTATCTTACGTTAGCCCATTCGGATTGGCTTTCCTTACCTAAACAACTTAAACGGCTCTAAACTAATTTATACTGTTATAGTTTAGTCGAAACCTCCTAATTTTAAGCAAGTCCCAGTAAGTAGCACATCGACCCGTCGGGATCTTTTGTGCAACCCCATCATTTCACTCTTCTTCCTCTGCGAAGATGACTGCTATAACTTTGGCAACGCCTTTGAGTATGAAGAAACAACTGTTTGTATTTACCTGTCCATTTGGCGTCCGCAGCGCGACCGACATGCACTTCCTGTTGGAGTCGAACTGCTGTACGCGCAGCACGTTGATACGGGTCAGATTGCCGCGGATGCCGACCTCCACGTTGTCGGGGGAGCGCGCGCGCAGCTCGTAGCCGTACGCCAGCGCCGCCTCCGCCAACGCCAGCTCGTCCGGACTCTCGGCTTCGTATCTTGCGAACTGTTAAAAAGTAACAGTTGGTATAAAGTATTTTAATGGTAGTCATTTGTCATACTGCTACAAATATTGCCTTCAAATTCACATAGGTATTTGCCTTATTTTACACAAAAAAAGCATATCAATTATAATTCATTCATCATAACATTCATTATTTCTAGAGCAGGCGCGCAGCTCGTAGCCGTACGCCAGTGCACAGTGTTTAATGGGACCAAAAAAAATTCCTCTGCTGTTTATATTATTAATCGATCAAGAAATGCATTCAAAATGTGAGAGTAAAACACCCACGAGACTATATCAAATAGTTTTTGAAAAAAAAAATTATGAACTTTACGTGACCATCTCATGAAAAAAATTAAAATAAATTCTGAAAACGTAACTGTTCAAGATATTTATTTAAGATAAATATAGTCTGAAGCATCCTCTTCATCATCTTTTTCAGTTTTTATTTTTGGAAAACCGCCTCTGGATACGTAAGTACTCGGTACTTAATAATGTTTTTTTCACACTTTCGTTTTAATTTTTTTTTCTTACTAAAAACTCAAAAGTGCGACTTGTGACTAACACAGAAAGATTGCTCTTATTTCGGAGGCATAGATGATGTAATATTTTTTTAGTATTACGGTAATGATAATCATGATATACCTTTTTTAAAATCATTGTGTTGATCCCTCCAATTTGGTATCCATGTTGTAGTATTCGAAAAAAGATTTGTTTTTCACCAAGTCCAATGGCGTTCCACAGCTGCCATATTTGTTTTTTTTTAACGTCACCTATCTAAGAACACTTGGGCAGCTAAGACGAATCCAATGATACCTTAATTATGTAAATCCGTTCAGCGGTTCTGGAGATATGAAGTCATAAAGAATATTACACATATACAAGATACGCGCGAAAAACAGTACCCTTCCTTTGCAGTCGGGTAAAAATAGGCTATTTAAACTTTAATTAAATTAATTTCATTATTTCATTAAGTATTTAATTATTTACTAGGCCACATGCTAAGTGACGGTCCTTAAAATGTTCATTATTTCAGGTAAATATAATATTTAAAACAATGAGAAGTACTGTAATTTTATATAATGTACTTGCTGTGCCCTTGCAGGGTCATGTTTGTTTCTTTTTTAACACCTGAGCACCTGAACATGAATGCAATAAAGAACTTTGAACTTTGATGTGCAATTGTTTATAACAGTAAGAGTCTGTTTAACTGATAACTAGCCAAAGTTAGATTATAATTGCAAATTTACGTTATACAGTTATACTCTAACACACATTTCATGGAAGTCTGTACAAAAGTTTGGGATACCTTATCTGCCGGCTAATCGGTAATGGTGAAACCGGCTATAAATCAATAATAATTGTTATCATTGTATGTTCAGCAATACAAAGCAGCCCAAGGTTTTGGGAAACGATACTACATTATTCACTAAAGCTACTTCCCATTAGGAAGGAGAGGATATCGCGAGAAAATGTTATATTGAGCTTTCAAAGAGAAGGTTTGTTGAATCTTTTTTTATGACAATATTTTTAAAATAATTTCCTGCCATAAATTAAACAAGAAACTCCCATAAATATAATAAATAAATAATAAATCAAGGTTATTCTTTGAGATAGCACTACGCTCAAGAAAAAATATTGAAATAGGGGTCCGTGCTAAACTATAAGTACATTTTAGTTATATACCCACCCAACGTTTCAAAACTAGAGCAGAACATTTTCCCAGTCTGATATAATGACGAATATAAGTATAATTACCAAATCATCAAATCGAGGTTACTTCCACCAAGTAAGCGGAAAGATTGTTCACTGTCTTACGTAATGGTCGAAGTCTCGAAATGCACCATGATTATATTTTAATTGCACTTTTTGTACACCGATATTTTAGCTGCGGCGCAGAGTGCTTGGCAGGCGACATTAATGACGTTTTTTGTGACATTTAAAACTTTGTCTTGTACGAGCTGCCACAAATAAAGGATTAGTTTACTTATTAAGTGCCAGGAAGATTTTTTTATCCTTTATTGAATTTAATGGAATTTAGTTTTTTATTACTTCTCAAGGGCTTGGCCCTTATCTCATCTGATGGTAAGACGAAGGTGGAGCGCAATTCAGCCGGAATCCAAAGCTACTACAGAACTTAGTGCCTTCCTACTGCGACATTGCGAATGTTGAATAAAAGTCGCACTAGGCACCCATACTAAGTTGTTTGGTCTAACTATTGGGACGCACCAATGCCACTAACATTGTTATTATAACTCAACCAAGATAGATAGCTAACTTAAACAAACAAACAAACATATCACCAACAAACTTTAATAAAGTTAAAACGCTCTCCCCGAAAAAGTCAGACAAGCTCCAAGTAAAATGGTCTTTAAAACAATGGTGTATAAACTGTTTCTACGGAATCAACACCCACGTAAGAGATTTCCATCATCTTTTCTTCTGTTATGTTGAAGTATGTTCATGTAATCTATTTTTATTTAAGTTTTTTTTATGGTATGTATATTATATTATTATCACTTAATTTAATATACTTAATATGTATATTTCAGTTCTTATAAATTTATGTAGTAATATGTTTCTTTTACGTTCTTTGTCGCATCGCTTAACAATTTTTCTGCATAGCCCTTAGGTCGACTGGTAGAGAATGCCATTTCGCAATAAGTCCGCCTTTTGTACTTTATTTTATTGTATTGTGCAATAAAGATTAAATAAAATAAATAAATAAAGCTAGTTCTTAATTATTGTTATGTAAAGGGCAATGGGCAATATGTATGAATGGTTGTTGTCTTTTTCAAAACTCTTGCGCACGAACGGGTCTTTTTAAATGCATAGAGATCTTCTAGCTAGATAGACGAACAATAATTGGTATGACAAGTTAGCCCGAAACCGTAACCTTTCGGAGATTTGAGAGAATCTATACCTACTGAATGTATTCTATGTAAATAACTGATATTACTGACTAAAAAGTAAAAACAATGCCCTTTCTTTTAGTTTCACATTGACATTACTTCAGAGACTTTGGTTCTTTTAAGCGACACTATTAGCTGGTGTAATAATAATACAAGCTGATTATTTTCTAAAAAACAAGTTGAATTCCTAGACAACAGAGTTTTATGCGTGCTCGAAAATCGTACACAAATGGAGCCCATTTGTCCTATATTTGTAGCGTTCCGTTCATACCATGAAACGGAACCCTATTTAAGTTCCGTGTCTGTCTTGTTATCACAGGCAACTTTCTCGGTAACATTATGAATAGACTTGATCATCACAGATATAAATATTTTTATTTGGTTCATAAAACGAAATTTAAAAAAATACATCACGCATATTACACAAATTAAGAGGTTCCAGAACCAAAAAGGCAACCGCTCAGCATGTGTCATGACCTAAGGAGATCCCCAGGCCAGAACCCTGGTATTCTGCGGAAGCCGTAACTAAAATAAAATAAACAAAAACTAATGAGAAAAGAGGTGGCACCATAGACGCAAGAAACATTGGCAATACTCAAATACATAAGCTTATAAATACTCAACTCGTGTGTGTAAGGGTGTATGTGTAGGTGTGTGTGCGTAGATAAATACGAGAGAACGGTTATCGCGTAGTACGACTTTTCATTTATCGGAAATTTGCTCATCCAATTTTTTTGAGACGACATTTAAAAACAGTAATAGATTTGCAGTTTCTTATAGGCGGCGGTAGGTTGTTCCAGCATTTCGTGGCAGATTATCGAAAACTGCCACGAAAAGCAGCCGTGCTATGCTCTGGACACATCAGGCGAAACGCGATTCTTATATTGCTTGGGTTACTGAGTGAATTGTTTGGGTTTAATGTGAGGTTATTTTGATCACTCCACAAACCAATACGATATCGTTCTAGAATTTTCGACATTGATATTTTCTCGTTATTGATATCATAAAACGTGAGAATTAGTCACCCGTTCTAAAATCGTACCCCCCCAGTACCTAGCAACACTAGCTAAAATTTGTTTTTCCACCTGATTCATTTTCTAAAACTAAGTACGAACTAGTATTAAACATTTTTAAAACTTGGCACGAGATATTATATTGTTTACGGGATCGCCAATACCTACTTAGAAAAAATCCACAGATCTCGTGCTCTACACGACTTGAAAGGGCATTGAAAATGTACCTACTTATTATAGATATATATACAAAAAAATTTTTTTTTTCAAAACCAACTTTTCCAAAATATTTTTACATAATTTTAAATCCCTTCGAATTCCGCGTCTTTTGAGCCTTCATACGTCTTCGTGGCCTTAAACCTCAGGGTATCATGGGCGAGTCGCACTTTCAGTGAAAATAGGAGAGACCGAAAAAACATTTTCAATGTTAAAACGTTTGACACAACAGCTGTGGTAAGGTAATAGACGAGAGTGTCTTAGTCATTCCTCCTGACGCCTTTTGGCATTGCTACATTGCTAGCAATAGCAAGTGTGTGAATCAATATTAGCGATGTTGTGTATCAATCATCAATATCATATCATAATCAATCAATCAAAATAGTCTGTAAAAATAGTACCTACTTAGGTACTTACTACGCCGATCGATTGCCATCTTTTTCAACAGATCTCGTATTACTAATAAGTGAACCTAGCGTCAGCTGGCGCACCCGCGGTGGGTGTGGGAGGTTCCGTGAAAGTGGTAAAAAAAAAAGTAATAGTACGCCGGCTGCTACACCCACCGCTACTTGAGCAGCTGACGGTCGGTTCACTCATCAGCCACATAAGATCAACTATCGACGTTAACATCAGCCGGCTTACTATGACTTTTGTATTTGCAACTCTACCTCCCGGACTATTAATTTTGAACAAGTTTCCTAAAATTAAATGTAGGTATAAATAATTTTAAAGAAACTTTAGACGTTTATGGATAAAGTATAGTTAGCTCTTCAGTCCTTGTAGTCCTTGTATATAATGGTATACTATTTTATAAACACGAAGTTTAAAAACCGGACAAGTGCCAGTCGGACTCGCCCACCGAGGGTTCCGTACAAATTTATGGGTACACAACAATCTGTTCTTAAAATACCTTAAATAAGGGTTCTGACTGAGTAATAAATTTACCCTAGTTCTTTTCTTTCCTCTGTTTTTTTTACTTAAATCAATCCTTACTCTCTCAAAATGTATGGGGCCCGTGTGTGTTTGCTACTTCTACTAATAGGTAATCTAGTTAGCAATCGAATGATGCCAAATATTTGCTTATCAGTGTCAAGGTGCACATGCCATCGCTTTTTTAAAGAAAGAGGTAAAGAAAAACTTAAAGGCGAGAGGCGGGTCAGACCGTTCTTTGCATAAAGACCTTGTTTTTTTGTGATTTAATTAAATAAGTATAGTTTTCAGATTCTTCCCTGTACTACTTGTAGTATAAGACGATATTACTTGGCTAAACTTCATAGTTCTAGGTCAACGGCAAATACCCTATGAATTTTGATTCCCTTGAGAGTGTCGTAATATACGTTTTTTGCGACATAAACGGCCGTATCTTTTTTTTCGTAAACTTAGAAGTTTGATTTTTTCACAGCTTCAAGGGACCGCAGACCTGAGTATATGGTTTTAATTTCAACTCGATACCTCCTCGAGTTCCCGAGATAAAGGGTCTTGGCAGACAGATAGACGAACAACAAAGTGATCCTTTATGGGTTCCGTTGTTTCCTTTTGAGGTACGGAACCCTAAAAATATGCGATATGCAAGTCGCGTTGTTCAAGAATTATCATTTCCAGGTCCATCGATTTACAAGAAAGATCAAAATGTCAGGTTAAAATAATAATGTAAAAAAATATTAAATGTAGGTATAAATAATTTTACAATAGCAAGGGCCGTGTCTATTGCTATCTAGCTAGGCCCTTAAAAGTGCACGCAACATTTATGGGGTAATCCCCGAACGCCACAGTCAAATAGTGGGAGGAATTCTTATCTATTAGCAAAGCGGGAGAATTTTGTAGGTAATATTTGACACAGTGGGACTTTTGTTGACATGAATATTGATTGCTATTCGGTCTTGTGCTCTAAGTGGTCTACCTCGATGCATTGTATTGTAGTAGTAGCCAAGCAACAATCAATAGCAAGTCAGCAACAATTTATTTATTTATTATTTATATTAATATATATATATTATTTATTAACAATCATGAGCAAAGACTCTGATTATGGTAACGCAGTTTTGTTTTTCATATTTTACTTGTTCGACATTAAGGTTAAAGTTAGATATACCCCTGGAACAGCCCTAACAAATATGCCCTAAGACAGCGACCATTACCTGGTATTCAGTGGAGGCGCCCGGCTCGCTGCTGGAGTCCTCCTTATTGCCGAACGGCAGTTTTGGCAGTCGTATTCGTAGCTGGGACGTGATGGACGGCGGCGGCGACGGCGTGGTAGACCGCGATTCTGTCAGCCGAGCATACCTGAACAAAGAGAAGCGCAAAATCAGACATCACAATCGATAACGTCGTATAGGTTGTAACTTGTAAGTTTGCTTGCTTAGACCACGATAATAAGATTAACTGAGCGTAACCTTCACATTAGCACAAATACTAAGGCTAGACAATGCTTTTACATAATCAACCCTTATTTGGCTTGGCTAGTTGTGACTACTACATTTCTGAAGCGCAATTGCTGTTGGAGTTTAATGACTTTTGCAACTTTTTTGCAACTACTATAGATGGGAGGTTGGGCTGGAACCCACTAACCTGGTTGATGGGTTTTGACGACCGCCATCTTACGACACACCTTAATGGGGTAATGTGTCTTCTGAAGCACGAAGGAGCATAAGATATATTTGTATTAGACCACTATCTGGTGACCCGGCATAAAGCGAAAGTTTAAATTTTGCAACTTGCAAGATCGCTAATGGGTAAGACGCTGCTGCATAGTCGCCTTAAAAACGTAGGTACTAACTTGTTGTCGTGGGAGCACAGTGCCGTTGGAAAGCGAGATTCTGTAACTGTTCCCCTAAATCGATGCCTCTGCACTGCATACTATCCTATGCCATGTAGGTAACCAATATCACGTTGCTTTTGTGAAAACAGTATGTTAACCAAGAATTAATACTAACTTGTCGTTGGAGCGGAGTGTGCCGTTGGAGCGCGAAGGCTTGTCTATCTGATCGCCGGAAGTGGAGCCGCTGACTTGCATGTGGTCTATGTGCGGCTGGCTCACCACCACTGTGTTGCATACCGCCAGAATCAGTAAAAACTCGCGGACCTGTTATAAATTCAATAATAAGTATCATATCTTTGTAAGCAATGGCTATGTTTATGAGTACAATCAATGTAGGGTGATATCTTTTAGTTTAGTATATCAAAGCAGGAAGGATGTGTTATCAACTAAAATAATGATAAAAAGTAACATAATAGGAAAATATTGTGTTGTTTAGAACTAAGCCATTTTTTAGCGTTGCACTCTTTATGTTTGTGAGTATGTACTTCAATATTATAAAGATATTCAAATAAGAAGTTTTATCCTGTACCTTCTGCGTATGTTGAGCCTCGTTTTCGTTAAGCAAATGCTGCAGCATTCTCCTGTTGGGGGAAACGTTGGTTATAGGCGTGACGATGGGCGGCAGGTCAGGTGAGGGCTCCGCGGGCGGGCCGGGCGGGTGGTCGTAGTCCACGCCGCTCACCGTGCACCGCCGGAACACCATCTTGTTCTCAGTCAGCGTCCCCGTCTTGTCACTAAAAAGGTAGTTGATCTGCCCCAACTCCTCTGTGATGTTCAACGCCCGACACTCCACTCGAGTATTCGTCTGAGGGTCGTACATTTCCACGTCTTGGTGTATGTGGTACACTTGCAGCAGCTTCGTCATTTCTATCGTTACGTAAAGGGATACTGGAATCATTACTTGCAACACTATTATGTAGGTCCAGAATATTAGCAGACCTTCGTATGCCGGCTTTCCTGGATTCGGAATGAATGGTGTAAACTTTATTACGTGAGGACTGTACTGATCCAACCACACTTTACAACCGACGGCGCCGGCGCAGCAAAGGAAGAGTAGCACTAAAACGCACCATATGACATCTGTGTTCATCTTTCTTTCCAAGCCAGAGCATTTATATCTTGGTCCACCGTTATTGAGCATAGCCTTCGTTTCGTGGCCAGCGTAGACGACCAAGCCTTCGACAAAGTCTGTGTTTTTGATCGTGCAGTCCCGTAAGAGGAGATTCTCGGAATTCAGCGGCACTCGAACTCCATCAGGATGGGATATTGTACCCGTAAACCTATATATTTTTGTAGACGGCCGTTCTACTTCAACAGAACTTCTAAATTTGAGCGGATTAAACTCCATTTGCTGTAAAAGAAAATATAGGCTCAAGATGTACCTAAATTAGACTAAAATTCTAATCTCCTAAATTACCTCTCTTTGCATTTGAATAAAAATATAAAGAGAAAGTATTCTCACGTTCTGTTTCTTTCATTTAACCATTCATATAAAAGGCAGCCAAGAAAATCTTTGGGAATTACTATAATAACCATCAAGTTATGAAAGCACCATTTAGAATCAATTGCAAATTCAAAATGAGGTTAATGTTCGGTACGATTTATAAATTAAATTTTCACTATTTATAAAGCAGAGCAACATTCAAGCGTTATGATTTATTGGACAATACGTTAAAACCGTCATTCTCGTAAACCCAAGGAATTCTTAGAAATATAATGATATTCTTGTTGACTCATTGGAAGGGCTGTCCATGTAAGATAATAATGTTTGGTAAGACCAAACACTGTCCAAAAATGTAAGTCAATACGAATCGGACATCGAAAAAATGAAATGAAACGTGATATAAATAAAAATAATTTATAGTCCTTGTATGTGCTTTCTGTAACCAAGACTCCTACTACCCAGTCAAATAGTATAAATAAATCGATTCCGCCTAATAGCTTTGATTCGGTCACAGGTGATTGGCAGAATTTCGGAACTTTGAGCACATGAATGACTCATTTGCTTTGAGCAAGACCTTATACTCCTTTAGAATACGCAACAGATTCATCACAGATAGATTATGGGCTCTGCACCAACTGCGAGCATCGCTACTAATTCCTGAGCAGAAGTAACAAGTGAGTAACAACTACACCGAAGAGGTAAGTGTTCTCGAAATAAGTTTTATTACCTTATCTCTGAAACCAGAGACGACGATCCTTTGCTTCAAGTTGGTCTCCCCGTCCAGGTTGCAGGTGTCGAGGTAGCAGATGCCGAGCGGGTTGGAGGAGTGCAGCAGTACCATGTCGGCTGGCACCGCTTCGTTGTTTGATAGATGCACCAAGTCTCCTACCCGGACGTCTCGCCATTTTACTCTCACGTACCGCTCAGCTGATCTGTTGATTTAAAAATAAAAGAGGCTGGTAAAGTAAACAATGTTACAATACTAATTTGTAACATTTTACTTTTACCTATTATGCGATGGGACTTGGCACAATATTTGAATCTCAGTGATACTGAGTACTGACCTGAGCCCAGCGGTGGGTTGAGAAAGGCTAATGTTGAGGATGAATACTGTGTTATAGGTAATTATCTTTTATACTAAGGGAATAAAGCTACTTGTAATAGCTCTAAAAAATACGTAAGGGTAAAAACATTACAAAAATGACACAATCATCGATCTAGTCAATTATTGAAATTGAAAGTTGACAGTAATATTGTCTGATGTCAGAGTAACTAGTTTTTATTCGTTAATCGCTCACACGTCTCACGTGGTTATTTGAAAGTTAGAGACTACAATTAGTAAAAGCGTTGTCGTTAAATAATTTTTGATCACGCTCGTGCTGGTAATGATACCTAAAAACAATAAGTCGCATAGCCTGGCTGGCTCCGACAAAGAGGTTTATCGGAACATATTTCACAAAACGGCACATTTGCCGGTCGGTGCGATTGCGATGTTATCGAGGCAGGCACAAGTCGGCAAGCTCGCTTGATAACGATGTGACGCGACGAGTGGCGATGGCGCCGGGAAAAGCAACAGGCCACGATTTGTTAGACGCCGGCCAAGAATCACAAAACGAAAGTGATTTTACGCCGATAACTAAATTTACTTTTATGATTTCTACACTTTTTCACCGTTTATTATTGATTAGATAATTGTGTTGTATTTCTACTTCGGTTGCGGTTTGTATATTAAATCTCTTTGGATATAAACAAAGATGATATGACACAATCTGCCAATGCCGAGTGCATATCAGAACATTGAGTGTCTGTTTATTTATTAAAGAAAGATGACAAAACACATAAAAGCAAGTTATAGAACCATTGCCAATTTTAAAATAACACCAGTATTGTATTATACCTGTTCGGATCGCATCGGCTGCAGTGTGTGTGAGGGGGTGTGTTGTGTCTCCTAAACGGCTATTGTTTTTTAAATATTTTGTATGAGATTAAAATTAAATCAGTCTACAGATCTCTACTTCGAATACCAATACAATTGAACTTTCAACGTTAACAAATTTTCTGAATAAATATTGGAAAGCGTGTCGAAAGTATAACAACAATGACGTGATGTGGCCGCCCGTCACAGCAAATAACGACGGAGCTGCTAAACAAAGAACGCTGCCTTAACTCCAGTTTGCTTTGACATCAGTTTAACAACGGATTATGAATTTAATGCTACCTACCGTGTCCGTTACGTCCGTGACGCTGCTGACGACGGACGTCTCTACTCTACGCCACTCTTCATTCGCTCTCAACTACCAAATATCTAGACTCTAGACTAGAGGTACATACTACCTACCTAGCTTATTCTTTGTTTATATATAAGGGGTTTAAGATTTACTCTTTTGTTAAAATAAACATGTACCTATGCATTACAATTGTGTTACTAACCAAATCGATCAAACATTACTTATAACACTAAAAACCCCACTTGTAGAGGTGAGCAAGGTGAGGTATTTTAAAAACTAACTTAGGTTAGTAAAATAAAATTTAAAAAAAATTATGCAACCGGCTATACATATAGAATATGAACTAAATACTTTAAATAATTCCAAACGATCGCATCGGCTAAGTTTTATCACCATATTACATAAAACCATATTCTTAATATTTACAACAGTAAAACTAACGACATTATTATCAAATTATTTTTATATCCACAAAGCTACATTTTTATTGACAACAAGTAGAATAGTGGTCATACATAAAACACGGTAAGTGGAGTGAAAGTGCAACCAATTTGCCGTTTTCGACACATTAGTCATTCTCTGATTGACGATGAAAGGATAAGGAAAAGAAGGGCTAAGGAAAACTGAATTAATATTTTATCATTTCGACAGTTAATAAAATTTTAATGTACTTTTAACACATTTCACACACGACAAATTGCGAGTAATTTTCTATTGACTTACTTGTAATGACTTTTTAAGCCTCCAGCGCAAAAGAGATGTTGTTTATAGTTTAAAGTATTTCTTTTTCGAAGAAGGGCACCAAATCAACTTCATTTGAGCAAAGATAGGTATTCCTTATCAAAAGCGATTATTTTACCGTTACTGGCTTTTTTTTTAACCATTGTGGTATCCAGTCTAGTCCAGTCCAGTCAGTATAAACGGTCCAGTAAAGAAATGGAGCATTTCAAATAAAAAATACTGATAAGATGTTTATCACAATTTAATAAGTACCTATTTTATACATAAATTGTCGTATTAGATGATATCATCATTACATTGATAATTACTTTCTATTACCACTGTGCCGATTTAATGAATGAAGAATTTGTATTTACAATGTTATTAAGATAAGCAGTGACGACGTGAAAAATGTAATTAAATTAAAAAAAAAAACACTGCCTAATTAAGATTGACGTCATAAACTCATGACTTGCAAACTTCACATTCTTAGTCATTCTTAGTACCTCTACATAATATGGTAACATAAATCAGCCAACAATAAATACCAATTAAAAAAACATTGATACACAAACACAAAGTGTCTTGTCAATATTTCGAATAATTACCTACTTACTACTGGACATTAATCATTAACAAAACAATGAATAAATCCCCTGTCTTGTTTGAAGTGTGTGAGCTATTGGCTCATTGCTTACAAATTGTTTTGTTTGTTGAACAATGAATCTTACCAAAACAAATGTAAAAAGGGGCCAAGTTGTCTAGTGCATCGACATGTATATACCTACCGACATAGATAACGCGAAATTTATGGCAATAATTTATTAATCTAACAATTTATATTTTTATATCTGTAGTAGGACTGGTAGGTGGGTGAATCAACCCGCCCGATCCTCTAAATGACAGCACACATTTACAGAATACACTAAACATGCACACCAGTTTAGGCCCAAGACACCGTACTCGTAGAACAAGGGTACGAAGAACCGGTTCACACACGCTCTATACCAGGTACAGACATGTACCTGGTCGGTTCTCTCCTCCTCCACGGCCCGGTCAACCCGAGCCGAGGTCCGTGCCTTTAGAGGCGCCCTCGGGTTGCTCCGCTCCCCGATCCGATCCGAACCCTTCGGAGAATCTAGTAGGGCACGGGGACGCGCACTTGTGCGCGATGCCGTTCCCTCTAGATAACCTCTGAAGGTGATTCGTTTCACACGGCTTGAGGGACCCTTTACGTTCTTCGCCGCCCCCAAAAAGCCCGGTGAAGCTGAAAATGCCGCAGCGGCAATCAGCAGTCTCTCTCCAAAAAAAAAAAAGGGTGAATCAACTTTTAAGGTACACTGCAACAAAGTTAGAGCTGCGACAGTACAAAAAGAAAATATCGATATCGACTTGATCATAATGTTTATTCTGGCTATTAATTTTTCAGATTTCCAAAAGATGCAATGAATACTTTGTGCCCTCATTTTCAGAATTTGTGCTTTTTATAAAAATAAAGTACTAATCATAACTTCTTTGAAATATTTACATTATAAATAAAGATTATTGAAATTGATTTTTATTATTTTTTCTCGTTTAGTTTACTCTAAGAAATATTTTTTAATAGATGTATATACACCTTTATCCAAATACTTGGAAAATCTCCAATTTGAATCGAAGTAGGACATTTTGTCGAGATTCGGACCAGTCAAATGTGGAAGGTTCCTTTTTCAACTTGTTATTCTATTTTTATAGTCTTCCTTTAAGACGTTTCTACATTACCTAAATAAAAGAATTGATCTGCTTTATGGAACCATGAAAACGTTGTTCATTTTTTCGGTTGCTCCTGTTTGAGAGTCTCGGTTGGATAGCAAACTATTTTTTCATAATAAAAAATTAAGATTGCAGCTTTTCTTAAAAACAACAATTCTCCGTGGAATGGAATAAAATTATATAGGAAAATTGATTTTGGAGGCGAGAGGGAATCAATGTATGACTTGAAAACGATGAAATTTGGAGGCATGGGAATAAGCCATATTTTGCAGATTTTGACTTATCTTAATTAATAACTCTGTCGATTTTAATGATAACGAAAAGCAAACTGTCTACCTCAATTAACCATACTGAAGAGCCTGATTAAAAAAAACTTTTCTCATTATTATACATGATCATCATCATCCCAAAAGACGTCCACTGCTGGACAAAGGCCTCCCTCAGGGATCTCCAATACGACCGGTTTTGTGCAGCCCGCATCCAGCGGCTTCCCGCGACCTTTAATAGATCGTCGGTCCACCTTGTCCTCCAGCCTGCCCACACTGCGCTTTACGGTACGCGCTCGCCACTCGAGGACTGTTGCGCCCCAGGGGCCATCAGTCCTGCGAGCGATGTGCCCTGCCCACTGCCACTTGAGCTTACCAACTCTTCATCATTATTATTATTATTGGCATCGACAAATTTAGTCGATACTGTCAAGCACTATCGACGTTTATATAAAGTTGACGTCAGACTCGTGCACGGACAGGTTATCCCTGTGTGTGAATATATTAGTGTGCGTCTAGTTTACGCTAGCGTTTAATAATTTTGTGGTTTGCGTGCGTAGCGACGTCATAAAAAAATGCATCAGTGCTAACTGTTTTTGTGTGCGTTGCCTCGCCCCCGCGCTGAAAATGACCAAGACTTTTTTTCATAGAAATAAGTGCGCATGGCCTCTCCGGTTGGTTTAATAGTCTAAAGTTTAAGTGCAGGCGTCTGTACAATTAAACACAAATGGCCAAATTCATGCTCGAAAAATAATCTCTGTTTGTCATTAATGAAAGATGCATAAGAGAAGGTACACATACCATTACATAATGGTATGTGCATACATAAAATATACCTTTCATTAAACATAGAAATTGATATGCAAATAAATGAATATGAAAATATAAAAAAAAATTATGTAAGTACTTACTTATTTAAATAAATTTTACGGATTTTTGTTGCGAACTTTAACGTCAGAATCATTAGGTATATTATCATCATCATCAGCCTATCTTAGTCCACTGCTGGACATAGGCCTCTCCAAGTGCACGCCACTGAGCACAGTCCGAAATGTCACAGCGTACTGGTTCAAATCACGTGGACATTAAGATTTAAGATGTTCATCCTTATCTAAATTAAATACGAATTAAATACCTATAACTTTTAACTACGGAACCCTTTACTGCGAGAGGCAGGAACGCACTTGACCGGGTTTTATTCTTTATAAAACGCGTGTGATATTGAATGAGGCATATTAACTTTCATTAACTGCTAAGCATTGTTCGGTTAAACACAATAGCTTGCTTTTAGTAAATAAACTAGCAATTACTAATAAGTACTCGTCGCTATCCAATGTCGGCGGACTTTTCAATAAGTAAACAAAGCTACTGTTAGAAATATAACTCTTTGTTAATTTGCCGGTGTAAATGGCAACACTTCAGCGATTTAACAATAAAGAAATATAATCATTAAAGTTCATTATTGAAGCGCTCGTGGATAATCATATTATATATTATTAAAAAGTTTACTTTCCAATAGTATTGAAAAATAGTTACATGTTACCATTCGATTCGAAAACTCGTTAGTATATAAATAAAGCAAATATGGGAATTTGAGCTAAGTGTTTTATGTTGTTTCGTTAAAACTGAATCCATTTGATAAACGGATAAAAATGCTTCATAATTTTATTAAATCACAGTAACTTTAAAAAAAAAATACTAACTTACACTCTCGTATTGCGATAAATAAATCAGCGGTATGTTATGTTACTATATTTAGGGCCTGTTTCACGATCTACAAGTAAGTTCCCATTAGCGTTTACTTGACAGATAGTCCACACAAAACTGTCACTTTAACTGCCAAGTATCTCCTAATCAGACATTGTGAAACAGGCCCTAAATTTATGATGGCAAGCGCAAGACACGGCCTCCATCGTCGGCAACATTGTCGCACATCACGGCACAAAATAAGGACACTGCAGAAGGTGAGCTTTATACAATCGTGCTCGAGCAACGAACACATAGACAACCTCTCACGGACACGGAATCTCGCAACAGCTGCGCTTAGACTGTTCCAAGATCCGTGTCCGTGCCTTTGTGAGTTGCTCGAGCGCGATATATATTAAGCTTCCCTTCTGGGTCCTCCTTATTTTGTGATCACGGCGTGTGTGCGAACGGTGACGTAATTGCATCAAACCAGCGACGATGTAGTACTCCACCGAAGGTAAATATTGGAAACTGATGAATCACCACACTCGATGTAAATATAATTATACGAGGAATGACTAGGGTTGATCCGTGATTGATTATTATTAAAGTTCATTGCCATTCTACTAGCCATTAAAAGGTGTACATTCTGCAAAATGCTCATTTTGAGAAGTGCACCAAATGCGAAATGCACATTTTTTATCGTTTGCACATTTTGCGAAAGGTACTGCATCAAACGCCTCGTAACCTACCTAGCCTAGCCTTACTATACATGCAGTCTTTGTATTTTTTATCAGTGATTTTAGTTCTACTGTCGATCTCTTTAACCGCTGAGAAATATCAAGGCCGAGTTACCAACAGAGAAGGCCACTACTCACTGCACTACGACAGTCCAAAACGTAATTAAAACATTTGAAACGATTACAATTTAGAATGTGTTATTGTGATAAGTCTTTTGAACTGAAGAAAGAATATAGCATTTAACTATAAGACCCAATATTAAATTTCTAATAGAAGTAGCAAACAAGCCCACATCGCAAAATGTTCACGTGTAACGTTAGCCGATGGTGTCTGTATTGACAGCCCTAAGCGAAATATTTGTTTAAGATTTAATACTTTACAACTACAGCCCAAATATTTGCATAATCTTGTTCACTGACCTCTACTTCAAACGTGATCTTTATACTTAATCAATTGTAAAAAAGCGTTGGTGCGAAGCTGATTCGCATACGTAGCACTCCTCAATCACCTCATCACTATTCTCTCACAACTCTTACTGTGTGTGACTTTGTAAGCCTTTTCCAGAACGGTCGTCTGGTTGTTTTCTTATAAATATTACTGCGAATCAACCTGTCGTCTGCTGTGAATACAGACACAATGGAATTTTAATTGTTTAGGGCACTGATCACAGTCGCCGCAGATAAGGGGTTAAAGATAACAAAGATTTAACGTGCCTGCTTCATACGATTCGACGTAAATGGGTGCAAACGCACTCGTTTATTTTTTCAAATGCATTTATACTACACTGTTTGTTATATTATGACGCAAGGTCATTGTCTCAGTTTGAATAAAAAAATGCTTATAACACGGTGTATATCTCTTCTGTGACGGTGTACTCTTCTTTTATTTCAAAACAAGTGCTGGCCTTCTTCTCACCACGGCCTTAATTGATCTGCTATTTTAAAACGTCAACAATCTTGTCTCAACCGATTCTGACATTTGGACTATGCTGAAAATGATTCTAGCATTCGGACTATGGGGAAAATGATTCTGACATTCGGACTATGGAAAAAACTGTCAATTGGGCTACGGGGAAAATGATTCTGACATTCAGACTATGGGGAAAATGATTCTGACATTCAGACTATGGGGAAAATGATTCTGACATTCGGGCTAATATTTCAGAATCAGGCCACTGAGACGCGTTTGATAAAGTTTTAGAATAGCATAATCGGGGCGCTGCCTCATGGGAAAGTGACAATTAAGGCCGAAGCTCCTTAGGATTAGAATTATCTTATCACTAACTGCTAAAACGTTTTATAGCGACCGACTTAGTTATGATTGAACCATAATCACTCACCACCAGGTAGCTAATATGGAAATAACACCTACTTCTAGGACTTCTAGGTCTGAGAAATGAGACCGGGTGATCTAAATTATTAGACCGCGAAGTCTGTTAAACTCTACCAGAGTCTTCCATAAGTCTCGCGTCCGTAATTACGGATGGTCACAGAATAAATAATAGTGGCTTGGCGTTGAGTAAACTTTGTAAAGATAAAGGTCAATATTGTATAAAATGCGGTTGTTATGTTATGTTGGTATGCCGATTGCCGATGAACACAATAATTATTATGAATTATGACAACAATGTGCTTCAACTAGGTACACAAATGCTGCTTTCGCAAGCTTGACTCAATAGGATCAACTTAACGCAGGTATAACTAAGACTATCACGACGAAATCCGGTTCGTATCCTTTAAAGGTCAAATGTATATAGGTAGGTCCGCTAAGTACATTGTTGTGATGAATGACATTAAAATTCGCAGATTTAATTTAAGACATGTCTACAATCTTTGCATATAGTGGATAAAACTGATGTGGGATATAAAAGGAAAAGTTGTCTCAAGTAAAACTACAACGGTATAATAAACCTAGCATCAAAGTTTCATACGTTACCAACAGGGCAACCATCTCATTTGGGTACCTTAATGCCATTAGATTGTCCGAATGGGTACACGAATGTGCTGCATCACTGGCTATGGCTAGAGAGGCCATAGACATCATAACTATGAGATATCCGCAAGTAGTCGCACCGCACGCAGCATGACCGTACCGTGTATTTATTCGTGAGTCGGCCGCGGCCGCAGCACGCTCGTGTCACTTTCTCTTGTAGATAAACACCGTATTAAAGTAGGGTTGCCATCTGGAAACTCAAAAAACCAGGACATAAATGTTCGAAAACTCTTATCTGAAAGGATTTGGCACTTGCCGGGCTCATGATACGAACTTTACGAGATTTAAGACTTTTATGTACAACGTTCAAGCAAACAAGATTATAATTATTATTAATATATCTAAGTAAAATTGTGTGTAACTCTAACGACCGCCCACAATTTAAACCTCTTTTTTCCCATGATCCCGAGGAAATTAGAAAAATCTTGTCTTATCATTGTAAAATTAAATTTTCTAGGTACAAGAGTTTGAGCTGAGCTTTGATAAGTCAGTCAGAAAGTGAGCCAGGACTTTTCTCTTTATACTATGTATTGATTGCGTAACTTTCCTAGCTTTCATATTTTATTAGTTGATTAACGAAATTTTTAAATCTGGACTTTACACTAAACCACGGCTGGACGCCCTCTAAACTGGGACATATCAGGGGAAACCCGGATGGATGGCAAGATGGCAACCCTGTATTGAGTGAGGTGAGGCGCGGCTAAATCCGTCGGCGATTGAACTGCAAGTGTGTCGTCGTTACATCAGCGAATCTTGGCCAGTTTCACGCAGCCAATGTGAAGGCCGAAGCGTCGATGGCCTTATTCGCTTTTCACTTGGTAACGATAATTAGCAATTTGGTATAGACATTGGCCATTTTGTGTGATGATGAGTATACTCTACCGTTTTAAGAAATTTTGTTCGTGTTAACTGTGTGCATTAGTAACAACATTTATAGTATTAAAGAGCTTGTATTTTTTTTAATAATATATGCAAGCTCGTATTGGCTAATGTTTTTTTGGTATTATAATTTCTAACAATAAAAAAAATATACCTAGAGGTGAGAGTGGACTAATTCACTTATTTTGTTAATTCTCCGAAATACACTTTTCTTTTAATAAGCTACGTAACCTCATTTTCTCTCTTATATATCGGATATCTTTAAATTATATAAAACTAAAACATTGAAACAAAACAAATAGTGATAATTATCATGATTATTAATCAATTGACAACCCCTACCAATTCACTTATTAAACTACTAACCCTTATTGGTGATTTTGAGTTCATCGTTCAGCCCAAAATAATAATTAATAAATATTTATAAAATTTTATAAAATACAGTAAAAAAATTAAACGCCCACCCGACCCAGCCAGGAATCGAACCTGGGTCTTCCGCAATCCGGGCGGCTGCACTGACCGCTATGCTACCGGGAAGGCTGACGAAAGCGCTGAATTTTGTCACTGCTTTTTAATGTTTTAGAGTGCTTTTTTTAGCAGCACTGAGCGCTAAAAATTATAACGAAATCCAGTATATTTTTGAAGAAGAATTTTAGCTCTGTTAATAAAATATATTATTGAAAATCACATTTCATCGTTTGTTACAAATAAATACACTATATTTATAAAATTTGCAGTACATAAATAAATCTGTATACACAAGCACACACAAGCTTAAAATAGATGAACACATTAACTAAATATAAGCATCTATTCTGCCGAGTTTTCCGACCAGGCAGAAGGCCGTATTACTGCATGCAACGCTCCATTAGGCTTGATTTTTATCTTTGTGTTTGCAAATCTAGACTTACCATTAATAAAAATGTTCAAAATGTTCTGCGTTCCTGCATGCAGATCATTTTGAACATGTTTTCAAAGCAGCAAACTATCACTAAGTGGCATCACGTCTATTTGAAGCTAATTTGTCAATATTACAATATTAATTATTATTTACAATACTCGTAATAGATGTCATTTATCAATTTAATGGTATTATAAATAAATGCTGTAATAATGGTGTTAACAATAGGAGTCATTGTATCTACGTTGCAGCGTATCAATCTTTTGTTTTAGCTATATGCAAGAAAATTCAAATGCGGAAAAAAGATATTTAACACCGGTCTGTTAGGTACTTCGATATCGAAAGTTAGGTACCTAGTTTCTAATTCATTATAGCGTTGCATTTAATGTACCTCAAAGTAGTATATTTTGAAAATATAGGTACGTACTTCTAATTAATCCTGCCAAAACGTAGGTAATATGACACCCAGAATTGCCTGGTCACTGTTACCTAAAATACTTTTTGATGGTTCTGAGCTGTATTTGCATGACCGCGTCAAAAATTTAACTTGGAGCTCTCAAATACAGGAACTCAGTAGAATAAGACTGCGCAATTTTCTTCCGATCACCACTAAAATTGCATTTGCACAATCTCTTCTTCTTCCCATATTAGATTTTGCCGATGTCAGCTATATCGATGTTACGGAAGAGCAACTCAATAAGTTTGAGCGACTTCAGAATTTTATTATACGATTAATATTTTTGAACTTTGCAAATATGATCATGTCTTCGAATTCCGTACTAAATTCAAGTGGTTGCTAATTAGCATTCGCCAGAATGCTCATGTGCTCTCCCTGCTTTACAGTATTCTTTTTAATCCGACCACTCCCTCATATCTAAAGAATCGATTCCAATTCCTGTGCGACTCACACGCACGATCATTAAGATCGTCGAATAACATGACGCTTGGGACAGGTACTAATCCATTCCACAAAATTTTACGATAAATCTTTTACTGTACTAGCTGCTCGATTGAAGAATGCTTTGCCTACAATCAGAAATGCTAAAACGTTAGCAACTTTTAAGAGGCTACTGAAGGATCATTACTTGTCCCAAAAACCATCGTCTGTGATATGCTTTTATATTATAATATGCTTTCTTAGATGTACTTATAATAACGAGTGGGGCAAAAGTAATGGCATAAAGTAAATGTGCCAGTATTTTTGCAAATGGCGTCAAATGTCATTATGCTTTGACATTTATATTGTAGACAGGTGTGTCACCTGAAGAACGCGGAATTTTGAGAGACCAATTTCCGGGCCATGTGATCTCCCGCTTTGGCGATTTGAACTGGCCATCCAGATCGCCAGATCTAACGGCGCCAGCCTTCTTTCTTTGGGGCTTTTTGAAATCTCGCTTTTACCGCAACAAGCCACAAACATTGCAAGTTTTGAAAACCAACATTGAAGAAGAAATTACCAATTTGGGGCCAGATGTCTTGCGAGCAACTATGCAAAAGGCCGTAAAACGAGCACGAATGTGCATTAACTATGAAGGTGGTCATTTGACCGATTTAAATTTAAAAACCTAATGACATCAATTTTACACCTTTAAATAAACTTTTTGTAAAAACAGAGCGCATTTTTTTCATTTCGAACAAAATGGCAGCCAATTCACATTATGACTTTACTTTTGCCCCACCCGTTTATGTTTGTATCAATAGTATATTAAGTAGGTATTTATTTTTATTTATTGCTGTGTTTGTTATACTAAAATTATTAATTGCACTGACGCGACGACAAGCCCTTCAAACTCAAATATTATATTAATGCAAAAAAAATGCGTATTTATATCGGAGCCTGAGAGACTACATGACCAGACTACATACAGGACGTATTTTTCATCTTTATATTTTCTTTTTTAAATTATTTATATATTAAAATATATATTAAAGTAAACATTCCTGTAGGCAACAGTACTTAGCTTATTTGCTAAGCATTTAGTTTGATTTACTTATTTTGCTGTATGTAAGTAAAAACAAAATAAAAACATAATATTATTTTAAAAAACTAGATCAAATTACAGAAAAAACATCCATAAAAGTTATTCAATAGATCTTCAAAACAATGAGCATTTGATTGCCGCCTTAGTCGTAAGAAAAAACACACAAAACAACAACAAAAACTAGCTTTCAAACTTCAAGTCTCACAACGTGTAATACTTATGAAAAGTTCAATTCCAAATAAGACGCATGATCGCATTCTGAAACTGTACGTCGTCGGTAACTTCCCAGTAAGCGGTTGAATGCCTACCAACGTACAACTACGTGTTAAACACAACTGGTGATACATATATCAACGGAACGGTGCACTATAACGTCAGCAATATCTGTCGGGAATTCCAGCAACCGTTGCGGCGGAAACTGCCCTACGTTTTTTCCTCATCTGTATGTTCAGCACATATTATAAATACGATCACTCATTCATTACCTATCATCTATTATAAAAAAAAAACGAGCGAGCCTTGCAGTAGTCGCATATGATGTGTAACATTTGACATCTCACCTTAGTAATAAGCAATTTTAACATTATATTCTGAAAAAATACGGAAACTTCCAGAAATTAACCTCAAAATTTAAAAAGCTTAATACTGAAATATTTTATTTGAATAATGATTCATTATTACTTACTTGAATTTTTTATCAATGATCTGCACTTTATTGAGACTTCTTATCAACAGTAAATACTTATTAATATAGTTTACTCATATAAATTAATTTACATAACACTTTATACTTAAGTGCACAGCTACAGCACAATATAGAAGTCATTTGACATTTCAAAATGACCTTTGATAGTCAAATGACAATATGTCACATATAATAATAATATGTCATGTTCATAATATCGATTTTAGGATTATACTGTTACACACTTCCGTCCCATTTCACGAAATCATTCCCACAAATTGAAAGAAAGCGAGAGGGAAGATGTTACACATCAAAAATACAGATTACATAAGCAACCACATGAACCGTAGACATTGTGTCCTGGTGATGGTTTGTGCAAGTGGTTGCTAATGCACAGACGTGAGAACATTGGATTGGCGGAGCGCGTTCCTGAACTCTTCGATGAAGGTCAGTGGGGTTGAAGTAGCCTTAATGTGTTCACAAAATAAAATAAATTAAATTAAATTCCAATTAAGATCCCGCAAGTAGGCAACTGTTTACACGTTGATACTCCATATTTTGATATATATTCCATGTACTTTTCATACTTCTATCTGAACGCTCGTCAGGTTTAGGTTGAGGAGGAGGGTTAACACGCCTACTTATCCTTGTTTATCTTATTCCCGTATATTTAGTGACACTGTAGGTAGAGCATAACATACAGTGTAACGCTAAGTTACAGTACAGAGGTAAAGAGGTTACGCTGGCAGTTGACACAGTACTCCTCGATCCGAACCTCTCGAATAATCTGGTAGGGCACGGGGTCACGCACTAGTGCGTGATGCCGTTCTCTCCAGAAATCCTGACGGTGATTCGTTTCACACACACGGCTCGATGAACCCTTTGAGTTACTCGCCTACCCCAAAAAAGCCCGGTGAAGCTGAAAATGCCATCTAAGGCAATGGGTAAACTCTCTCAAAAAAAGTTGTCGCTGTCGACAGTAGAGAAAGTTTTCCTTCGTGACAACAACAACGTGACAAAGAAATTTGTTTCCCTTTTTTTATTGCGTTAAAATTCTTACGTATACATTCGGCGCCGCGCTGCAGAACTCGGAGGTTTAGTGGGTCTCCCCCACTGATGTTCTGGGGTCTGGTATACTTACCCACTAAAACTCTCCTCCAATAATATAGTCCCAAAATACGGCGTAGATATATTGTATCCTCTTCGCATTGGTGCTGGGCTGCGGGAACCGTTTCATACTGATGGCAGCAGGCCCGGGCCACCTCCGAAGGAGAGCATAGACGAGAAACTTTTCCTTATTTAACAAAGCGTTTCGTTTCCCTAGCCCAACTTAAGTTAAAATCGCTGCCATTCTAAAATTGCCTGACCTGAAAATCTGATTAATTACATACACATACACACCACAATGCACCATAAGTCTTACTTCAAAATCATCAACTTGAAATAGGTAGCTTTGTTAAATGATGAAAGGGTCACTGTAAAGGCTATTGACACGGCTTGCGTGAACATTTATGTTTTATACAACGGTTAGCAATATAGCGTCTCATTGTAATATTTATGAGTCGCTTATAGTTTTATAGGCGAGGTACCTACCTACTACGTTATTTCGCGCACAGGGTCTTTCGTTATTAGCCTGCAGAACAATAGCCTAAACGGTTCATGTCAGGGACAACGTGCGATGAACAGCAGTATAAAAAATAGTTTATAGAGGACTTTTCGATAATAGCAAACTAAAGTGACATATTATTTTCATTTCAACTTGGTAATGTTGCTTGCCAAAGATTTGTTGACAAGAATAAGTAGAAAAAAGTAAGCAGGTAATGAGTTAGTGAATTTGCGAACGAAGTGAGTTTGCGAATAGTCTAAATATAGATGTAGTAGAAAATTATTATCGAATAAAGGATAGCCACAAAATAAAAGTGCCAGAGGAAAAGTCTTTTAGATTTTCGGATGATATTGTGGTTCGAACGGCTCGTGGTATGAATCGCCTAAACTAAAGAACCATGCAGAATTTACTTAAGGAACTAGTCATCCCCTAACACAATGAACATCAGGAAATTTCGAGAATTTTCACTTGCTTGAAATAAGCATGAACAGTCAAAGTATGTGTAACATCGATGCACTGTAATACTCACACAAGATGGTTCCACATGTTATACCTCAACTTGACAACTTTATTAGGACCATGGAAAGATAGAAGAAAAAGAAAAAGCATACCGAGATGTGCCGAGAGTGACGATACTAACGATGTTCCATTCCATAATCTGAAATTCTGATTTGGTAATCAAATTTATTATTATTAGTTAGTAAAAAGTAGAATAAGGTAAATCCGGTAATGTATTTCTGCACTTTCTATCTGCCCTGAATGCATCGTAAACACATCGTTAATGTTCTCCTCACGTTTAAATTTCTGTTTGCAGTGTCTTGTGCGAACGACTGCCATTAGGTTAGTGCTTTAGCTAATTGTTTACCGGTCTAGCTTACGACGCCATAAACTAATCAAGGATTCAAGTAATTATTCTGCTAATTTGGTCGAAGCTTGAAGAAAACGATTTAACTGAAAAGTGTTTAAAATATGTAATTTTTTTTGCAAGACAGTGCTAGGTCTCTTGTCTAATCCGTAGCGTAACTATTAAACGTCGTTTTTCATTGTACTAACGTCCATTGTAGAAATCGGAACTAGTTTGAAGTCCCCAGACGGGCGAAGGTTACCCCAAGTATCCGGTTGTAAGAGCGGAGCACAATGCGTCTCGCGAGGCAGGGCTCGCTGCACAGTTTTTGCCCGCGGGCACGCGGCCTCGGCGCCAGTCGCGAGATCTCCGCTCACTTCCTGCTCCACCTGACCGCTTCTATATTCCAAAACACCGTCCTTCCACGTACAATTTCTTTACGACTAACGCAAAGGGCACCGGTTCACTTGTTAAGTAGACCAAGCCGCTACAAGGAATGTCAAGTAACTCGTGGTGCGAGTACTTGAAATGGTTCCCATGACTTCTTAAGGCCGATACTTATATTTTTTTAGACAATGTTTCACTATTAACAATCCTTCCCACTCATTTGACTTGACAATGGTAATGTGTTGTGATTGTGAGTGCTGGTTTTGGGCTTCACTTAGACTATTGTTTTAGTACTAAATTATTACTGTTTACGGAGGAATGTATACATTATTTAGCCACTGATTAAAAAGATAGATTTAAGTGATTCTGTTGTGAGAAGTGTCCGTTTAGCTATACCGTGTAACCTCTTATTGGTTCGTTGTTCTAGACTAGACATCAGTGATCTGCAACTCAATATAATTTGAGAGTAATGCCACACTGATTGACAGAGCCGAGCAGTGATTTCTACATATCCTACAACGATACCACGACAATTATAATAATAATATAATACATTTGTTCTCATACCGCTATCAGTTACCTAAATCTTGCATAAATAATTTTCTTATCTTTTATTAAATGAAACGTGGTATTGAACAAAGCGCTGTCAATTTGTACCATATCCGACATGCCGCTGAGTCACTGCGTACCTACAGTCGGGCGAATTTCTCCCATGCGCACGCGGCCTGGCAGAAAAGAAAGCGAATAGGTAACGGCACTGCGCCACTCAACATAAATTGAGTTATTAAACTGCATCGTAACATTATCTTTTTGCAAGTTTATTAAATTCTCATTCAAACAACTTTTGCGCTCATAGCCTAAGTTCATTTAGCTATTCAAAAACCCGTTAACAGGAAGCCTTTTTGTAAACTTAAATGAGTGGCATATTCTAGGTATATGGTGTTCTGTTTTCTCTTTTATTGTTAAAGTTTATGCACACATACCTACAAGCAATCGTTAAAACAGAAATACCGCAAAAGTGCACTGTTTGTCATATTTTTTAATGTAGTTAAATTAACTTTTTTTTAATTCAGTTTTATGGTAACTTTAAGATCCACGGCATTGTATATCGTTGGTATAGTTTAAATCTTTTCTATACGAATTACGACCCATTAGGATTGGTCACCTGTTTAATAATACGTGCAGATTGTTATTAATTCAATATCGCATCGATATTATTTTCCTTATATCTTTGTTATTTTGGTGTAATCATGGCGTCTACTGATGCTCGTCCAAAGCTTAATACGTCGACAAGTTTAAGATTTTCATCGATTTTATCAGTAGTTGGCAAATGATTCAATCTTCTCGACAACACTGCTGACACTTGGTCATTAATTAACTTGAGGCTGTTTTATAGACTGATATTTTACTACCGCTGTTCATTAAACACGCCCGGGTAATCTAATTAAGTACAAGCTCGTGCCGTTATTAAGGAACTGTATCTGAACTACTAGCATACTATACATTCCATTATTATGCTAAAGTATCTACATACTTTTAGCATAAGTTTTTAGCAAGAAGTATTCAGTGCTGTATCGAAAGGAAAATCGATAAATGGGAATCGCAGCGCAAAAGTCGTTAAAAATCCATTAAAATCTTAATGGGTGTTGACTCGATGATTGACGTGGGTGTCCGCCCTTCGCTCTAGCACTCGAGTGGTTAGCAAAATTCACACCTATTCACGTAATCGATGTGGTACTAATGCCATATTTATACTGTTCACCTTCAAGATCCCTTAGACATTTCAGTAGGTATCCCACAGAAACTTAGCAATTTTACAAACCAATTACAACCAAGCCAATTTTAATAAAATTGTCTATGCTTACGGAGTTTATTTTATTATCATTAGATAGAGATGTGTAGACACATTTTTGAAGTCCACTACCTTATGTAAAGCTTCAAATCAATTCAATCAAAATAGAATCAACTGTTGTTTGTTCTATAAAAACAATTTCACACAAATTCCATAAAAAAAATTATAGAACAGCACGTTTTCTGTTAGCGACAAAGTGTTTGCCTTATAGGTAATGAAAGTTGTTTAAGAGGAGAACACTACTCGTACCAATCTGTCGAATAAATTGCTATTTATTTATCCTGCATTAATCTTCAGTCGATAAGTTTCGACTCATTTTTGCAGACACCTTGTTCAACACACCATCTCTTCCATGCTTGGCTATGTTATGCTTTCCATAACTTTCTTGCCGCATTGACTCACCAGGAATGCGAGTAAACTGACTGCCATAGCCCACTTCAAGCCCTACTCCCATTAGCTACACCTACAATTTGAGTTTGGGAACGCATTGTGGAGTTTCTTATTCGATCTACGAGGCTTGCTTCGAGTATGATGTGTCCTTAACTTACTTATGTTATTTATTGAATTTAAGACTACACCTCAAAGTATCCGCACTTTATTCAATGACATCCTATACATATAAACAATAATACTATAAAGATTATTGATGCATGCCCCATCAATAGCACTAATGTATTTTATTTCGAACAATTTTGTATTATTGATTACGTTTTGGCATGTCATGTCGTGATTACTTACGGGAATACTGTGTGGCAGCATTTATGTAGGGTTATTCATTCAAGGGAAACACGAAATTACGAATTCATCCGTAGGTGTAACTTCTAAAATAACGGTAAAGGCAAGGTTATCATAAAGAAACATTTACTCGTTTTATGGTATATCTGTGATTTAGATGTGATTATTTGTTTGAATTAGTTTTTCTACAGCGTAAACTGCGAATATCTAGAACTGCGAAACACGAAAAGAGTTTTTTGAGAGAAAACCAATACAAGGTGTTTGCTCTCATTGCAGCACGAACGCTATCTACATATATATGGTTTGAAATGTCTAGCGTTCTCGTTCGATCTTGGATTTGCGCCAATGTTTTTACTTGGGACCAATGGCAAAGGTAACGAGTGCACTTCGGTTTGTTTAACACAAATGTCGAAAGTGCCACTTGCTCCAAGGTCGAATAACTTGTCGCAAAATCAATAATTAGCAATAGTCGACCGAGATCGTTAGCGCAGTGGTCCAATATAAATTTTATTAGTTCGCACCCGACCAACTCACCGCCGCCGTCACTTGTTAGAAGGCCTTCATGGACTATTCAGCTTGTTAATATCATATTTATAATAACAGCCTACCAATTTGGTCCATTTAGTTAGACACTGAAATATATTACAGGAAGGACAGACACGTAAAAAGTTAAATGCCTTACAGTGCCGAGGATGGATGAATCTGGACAATTAAGACAGTTCAAACGACAAAACAATAAATTGTAAGGTCATACAAATTTATTATAATGTTCTAGTATTTAGAATCTTAACTTAAACTACACTACAAAACTAACGTCCAAAGTGATGTTCCCGGGGGCAAAGTGAAAAATAAACAATTATAACATGTTCCTATTTAAAATGCAAATCTTTCAATTAGGGATTGAGGTTCAAAAGGTTAACACAACTCTAATTATTACATGAAAATTGATTAATGAATTATAAGGTTAAAACTAATGAGGTTGATATCATTGGCGAATTGTAATTAAAAGCATCCAAGTGCGGGACTAAGTCGTGTAAGAAATTATGTATTAAAGTTAAGTAACTCATAACATTAAAGTACTTTTACTAGGTGTTATATAATGTTTTTGTTTTGTTTATATAATTTTAACGCAAATTTTGTTGCGAAACAAATTACAAAAACACAAATGCTGAAGAGCACCTGACCCGGTATGTCGGAAGGTGTTCAGGTTCAAATCCTGCTCGTGGAAATTTTTTCAACATTTGTGTTTTTGTAGGTGTTATATATTATAACTGCATATTTATTAAATTAAACCCGAGAAATAGCTTTTTTATATGGAATATATTTGAAGCTTTCGCTATTTAGTGAGTAAAATAATCTGTGGCTGTGACTTAGGCGGATAGATAGATAGACGGAGATGACAAAAGACAAAATTTTTCAAAGTTTAATACGGAACTCTATAAACTAGATTTGAAAAATTTACATGAGATCTCTGTGCGACAATGTATATACATTAAAGATTGCGTCAGTGAATCTGGACAATAAACGATGATTCCATACAACTTTTGGTGATAACCTCCAATTGACTTTAATTTTACTGCTCACTATGAATGTCAAAGATCAAGGCGTCTCGGTCGTAAACGACGAAACGCAGTTATTTTAAGTTAGCTAACTTATAACTTGACAAAAAAGTGGGCGTGTCTGTCTGTACTATACAACTAGTTTATTTTGCACGGGTGGTGGTACCTAAGTAGGTAGGTGCGAATTTGTGTTCATTTGTTCTATGAGTGCTAACACATATATCAATGCTATCGTTGCTAGGTGTGGCGTGGTTAATAGGTGTCAATTGCGAGTGTCTGTGAGGACATCGGCGCAGTGGCCATAATTGTGGCGGCGAACAACCCGGACATGGCCACCTCGCGAGCACGCCAATCGCATCGATTGACTTTGACCGTGCGCCATGATTGCCGTTCACTTTAATGCCATGAATATTTCAACAGTCTTCACAGGCGTAATTGCTTTGTTTTCAACCTTTCGGAAGCTTTGTTTTACAGAAGAAACGAAATCGGAGCATTTCATTCGCAGGCCCTTGATTCGAAAGAAAAAACAATCTTCAAAGCTTTGTTGACGTCACATTTAGTCAAAACTATCATTTCATATACTTACTCGTTTTAAAATATAATAAAAGAATAGCGTTTCGAAGATTAATTTACAAGTTTTGCAACGTCCACTTTGATGGTTCGTGGAAGTCAACAGTGTTGCTTTGTTCTCAACCACGACTGAGTGACCTACCAAAGAGTTTGATTTATAAGAGTACAATGGCGTTGAATATTCAGAGCACAGGCGTTTGTTTGAAACGCTCAGTGATTATTGAACACAAGGGGTATTTATCATGTGATTGCAGTATGGTCTGTTTTTCTCAATCGCGAGAGCTATTTTAGTGGCGGCTCGGTCAGCTCGGTCGGTCGAGATCGCCCTGAGTGATGTAGACCACGGCCAGTTACGTCAGTCAGCGGCCAATGTTGGTCCATCGAATGTTTACTGACCCAAAATGGAAGATAATGGACACGAGAATACTTTTGTATCTACTGTGTTTTCTACGAGCGACATGTTTGTTTGTTACACATTGTGTTACATGAATAATATACCTATAGGTACCGTGCTTAAAACAGACACAACACCTACTATTTTTTTTAAAATTTCCTGTTATTTATTTTGTGTATAATTGTGTAAGCAATAAAGTGTTTATCTATCTAACACCGAAAACTGCGGTTCTGTGGAATAATTATTAATTTTATTTATAAATTCGCATGCGATTTATGTTTAAAAGCAATAATACCTATTTGTAGGTTTCAGAATTCCCCATAACAAGTTTAAATTTTACAAATTACCTATTATATTTTATTATTATTTAGTCTAATCGAAAACTCTAAATGCATAAAGGTGTAATTAGGGTTTTTGAGGAGTGCATAGGTATTTGTTTCTTGATTTTATCTAATAACAACATACAATCGATGTGTTAAATACACAGGTTAAATACCATTATTATGTGTTTGAGATGAGAATGAGAATGTAACCGATTAGCGGAGACAAGCGAGTTTGAAGTACCTCATTATCGCTTCAGTCAACCCAATTAGCAAGCCGTGTAAGCGTCGAAGACGACAATATGTCAAACACGAAGATGTTAAAGACACTACTTTACCAAAATACCATTTATTAAAGCTAATAGCTCTCGTGTAAAACAATCAGCGTTTGATCAATACAAATCATTGTAACATAATACCTATACCTCAATTATTTGGCATTGACTTCCTAATTAACTCGTTTTCCATCTGTAATATGAACGTATCAAAAACTCCCACCTACGTTCCAACATTTGAGGAGACTGGCCAAACTCGCTTTCATTTCACTCACTTTCAAATGACCAAATAACGTTTACACCTACATCACAATAATATTAGCTTTAAAAACTATGCCAACTTACACATAATATGTGTCTTGCTTCCTAATCTTAGGTATTCTGCGTGTGATTTTTGTTATTACGAGTGTTAATTTTATTTCTTAATTTATATTGAAGTGATGATTGATGGATGATGCAATGAAATGAATTTACACAAGGTAAGCGATGGTTGGTTGACACGATTGCAGGGTGTTACCTAAGCGGTGCAAGTTGTTTGTGTATGTGTTAACCAATTGGGTAGTGTTATTCGCGATCACCCTGTGGTTCGCGCTTAGGGTGCCTAGCCCAAGCCTAGTGCAAGATTTATTTGCCATTACAACATGCTTACCAAAATTAGAGGCTGTAAACTTAGGGTTGACAGCCTTCAAACTTCTTTTGTCATTAGGAGGCGCTGCTTAAATGCCTTACGACAATTAAAAATAACGATTTATTAATAACGACGAGCTTTTCCGATCAAGCATTCGCAATACTAGTACAGAAAAGCGAACAATTTAATATTGCATATCTATAGTATATATAAAATTCTCGTGTCAGTGTTAGGTGCCATACTCCTCCGAAACGGCTCGACCGATTTTTATGAAATTTTATATGTATATTCCGTAGGTATGAGAATCAGTCGTAATCTATTTTTTATACCCCTACGTGATAAGGGTGGTCCACCCCAAATATTTTTTTTTGTACTATTTTATTTTCCAATACAAAATGTTCCACGATTTGTTTGTTTTGTTGTCATAGAAACGTGGTACGAAGTCCGCCGGGTCAAGCTAGTTTATTCATAAAATATAAATTGCCAATTATAATGTGATTTTTTATTAATAAGTAAATACAGTTTAGCGGATCGTCAGATAAAGTTCATTCACTGAATAATTTTGACATAATGATAGAATCTCTTTAGAAAATATGTCACAATGACAATGTTAATAGTTGGTTAAAACTTATTGACGACGAAAGTGATACTTCAAAGTAGGAAAGAGGAACATCGCGTTTTAACGCTTACATATTTGTACGATACAATGTAGGTACCTATGTGTTGGCGAGTGGATATCACGAAACCTTGTTGCGAATAATTTGCCTGCAATAAGAACTTTTAACTTCCTACCTTTTTTACATTTAATACACTGTACACAAATGCATATTTGTAACAAAGTCGATGCTTGTTTTAATTTATATGTCGATCTGGATGCGCGGGCGGATGTGTTAAGGGTATTAGGGACCACAATTTGATATCAACGAAAGGGTCAATTGACGTTGAAGCTACTCTTTAAGGCACTGTTATTGGATCGTGAATGTCGTGACTGAACAGACTGTTGTTCCGAGGACCATAATCTGACATTTAAATATGACATTGACTAATTAATTAACAGGCAGTGGCATGTCAAACGTAGGTACGTTACCTTTTCAAAAAGCTAAACATTGAATTGAAACGTGTTGAGTACCTATTCACAGTCATATATTTAAACATGAGCATGAGTGACCAAGTGTAAACTTACCATGGGAATGCCTGAATATAT
This sequence comes from Eudonia truncicolella, assembly GCA_949315975.1. Lineage (NCBI taxonomy): Eukaryota > Metazoa > Arthropoda > Insecta > Lepidoptera > Crambidae > Eudonia > Eudonia truncicolella. The sequence continues at coordinate 4,429,571 of OX438829.1, forward strand.
TTTGTGAAATCCTCTCTACGAATCATGTAAATTAATTAATATACATTGTTTTGTTAATAAATTTACAACATCACATATCACATACATTGTTCTGATCCCAAGGTAAGTAGCTAAAGCACTCGTTTCATGGAAATTATGAACAACGACGGTACCACAACCACCCAGACCCGACACAATATCGAAAAGTTCGTTTTCGACACTGACCCGACCGGGAATCGAACCCGGGACCTCGGAGTTAGCGCCGCCCAAAGTCCGGCGTGCAAGCCACTCGGCTACGGAGGTCGTCAAATTAATAAATTAAATAAATTGAAGATGTCTTTAAAACTTTTAGTACAAAATTGAGCAATAATTTAAATAACGAGTTTAATAAAGCGCGAACTTCTTTCATAAGTGAAACTGTTGTAAATAGTGATTGGTTGGGGTAAACTACTTTCGTAAACCCTGCTTAATGCCAATGTCCTAACATCGCTGCCGGCGTAAGGTCACATTGCCAAGGCCGTTGAGAATCACGCAATTAGTATTTCATTAGTGTGGCTTCAGCTTCACACACCTCGACCATCGTGTTAAATTCCACTATTTGCCAAATTAGAGATAAACAAGGATGCATTTTGCTTACACTTCATTAATTATTTTCTTATTATCTTAACCACTTTTATACAGGAGATAATGCAATTTGCGTAAGTACCTATAGGTAAGGTATACCCTCAAAACACCTATGTTTTTTATTAAGTTCGTATAAGAAAAAGGGGGGTTGTGAGAGATAATACTTAAAACCTCACTTACTTTAGGGTCGGCATACCCAGTACGTCTTATATATAATCATCCTCGCAGATTTCCTTATCCTTAATTTCGATTATCCTTCATTTGAGCTTCCTCTTCCTTGTCATCCCACTTTCGATCTTTTTGTGATCCAAAACCTTTGCTGGTCCTATAGGCACGCTACGCACACACATAAAATGTATTTTGAACAAACAAACAGGAAACTTCACGTGTTGTTACTACTAAACATTTCAGTGTCATAGGAACCGAATTGTTTTAGATAATTTGCATTTGAACGTAATAAACCTTCAAAATACAAACTGTTAGGTAAGGTTAGAATAAAGCCGATGAATTCTAAGATCTAGAGCACGCGAGACTACCTAATTGATTAAAATTATGACTTATATTCCTATTTCCCAAGTCAAGACACTCCATCTGTGATTATTTTATGTATAAACAGTATAATTATCTAAAAATGACGTTGACCGTAGATTATAATAATATAAAGCATAACATATCTCTGGTTCCGTTTTCGGCTAAAATAAGTTTAAATTCTCAAACCACTTGATAATGTTTAATTTCTTGATATATGTACTAACATACTATGTACTAAGTACTATAGGCACTATAGTACCTGGTACCTATATTATAACTATAGATAATGATAATCTGTAGGTACTATAACCTTATCAAGAGATTATCATTATCTATAGTTATACTATAATGAGCAAGAATAAGCGTAGAGCCGTGCCTATTAAGTTTTTTAAGTTATTTTAAAACTATGGTGTGGCCTTATGAACAATGCACCAAAATATCCAAAATATCCTGAGGACTGTAACCATTTCCATAGATTGTTAGTTTTTAAAATTGGCGATATGCCAATGTGGCCACGTTCAGCACAACATTTTGTCATAGTGCAGTTCACTAGGTCGTAAAAGATATAAAATGGCTTCTATTTTTGGTAACGAAACGTTTACAACTAACATTATGATTTTTAACTAACATTGTAACGATACAATTGTAAAAGGGGGCAGCTCAAAGTGAAGAAATAATACGACGTAAGTGTTGTGTTGTCAGCTCGGAGGCCGTTATAATAATCAAAGTTCAAAATGGACGACGCCGTCGTCTTTTATACATTCCAACGTAATTAATCAAATTAATAATACTGCACAAATTTAATACAAATAGGTTTTCTAAATTAATGTTTCAATTACTTAGAGTATTAAAAGTAGTGAAAAGGATTTTAGGGTCTTAATAAAACATAATAATCATATTGTACGGAACGGAAATGAAAATTAGAATAAGATTAACAAACATTTTAAGTATCGATAATTAGCAACATATTTCATTCACTTACTGATCAAATAACAATAATCAATTAAAATTAAGATATTAATCAGCAATGATCTAATCAATAATTAACTTAAGGATTACTAGCGAGGGACAGGAAGCGGGACTTGTAACACAATGCTTTGTTAATGCTCAACATTGCTCAAAATAGATTAAACCTTTTTTTAGCATTACAATATCACCCAGTGGTCGAAATTCGACCGTAGGTAGTTCATTTTTTTTAAATGATTATAGAATGTAATGTAACACATAATATGCATAAATTTTATATTCGAGACTCCTTCTCGAACATAAACTTTAACTAGGTACCTATACCAAATCTTACACCCCTCCGTATGCGCAAAGGCACACGAAGTTTTAATATGTAACTGTCAAAACAAAACGTGGTACTAATTGGCTTTCTAATATTATCATTTAGTTAAATAAAAAAAAATAAAACATTCTGATTCGTTCAACAGTAAGTGGAAAACTATTATGTGAAATTGTAATCGCATGTGGACCCTGGCAGTGTTTGCACAAGTGTCCAGACGTGACATGGCTTTACCCAATGAATCTGAATCATTTGTGTTGGCGTAACAAATAGAACTTTATTCCGAAAATATAGGTATATGAGTCTAAGTATATGTGTACCTGGACATGGTACAATTATTCTTTCCAACGGTGCAGATTATATTTCATAGTTGGTAAATGATGGGTAAAATAATCTTGTTTTTTTTTGTAATCTTGTAATTTTGATGTCACTTTATATAATATCCTCTTCATTTACTGCTTGTCATAATTGTTTAATGTAAATAGTTTAAATAGATTTCAATAAAACCCGGAAAAGTCATCCATCACACACAAGAATAATATGATGATCGGCCATAAGCAGAAAACAAGGCTATCTATCCCTAATGGGCGTTAATTAGTCCTAACTTCGCCAAGCGTCGTAAACACCGGCAGAAATTACACATGGGTGTGTCGTTGTCGTCGCTGTACAACAGGTAGGTAAATCAGAATAAAATCAAATCAAATCAAATTGAATAGGTACTTCAATCGTAGATTCTTCTAAAAATATGGTTTATTATTTTAATTTTACGCGCTGCGTCGATACAGGCATTTTTTTTATTTGTTTCCACATTCACACACATTCATGATTCATCAAATTACGTATTGAGATGAGACTAACACTTCTGCGTTTTTTTTTTTTTTTCTGACGTTTCATTACTTTTATTTAAAGCATTCAAGATCTATAATCTATCACTATTACTAAATCCTATCTTAAGTTAATGTGACAGCGTGTGGGGTATGTATGCTGTCCCTTTTGTTCTCCCGTTGTATACACAGTCAGGGGCCTGACCGCCGAACGGATCGATCGCTTTGGCTACGTGTATAGTTTATGACGTCATCTTGTCATTTCTTACCCCCTATGAAATTAATATCGAAAGCTATAGGCTATTCTATAGCTTTCGATATATGCCTATACGTATTAGCTAGATGACAAGATGACGTCATAAACTATACACGTAGCCAAAGCGATCGGTTAGGCGGTCGGGGGGCTGGTCATAAATTCTGTCACATGTTTAATATAAAATAATTGAGATAAGTTTATTCATTAATGTAACTATTTATATACCAAAATGAACTTAACAAAACATAGACTCTTATGACAATAAAGTTTATTCAAAATGACCTCCGTGATTTTGAATACAGGCCTTCAATCTGCGCGGCCAGTCGTCTATCGCAGCACAAACGAGGTCCATGTCAATATCGGCGGCTGCCTTAATCAAGGATGTCTTGAGTGACTCCAAATTGGGATGAGGCTTTGAGCACGCCTTTTCCTCCAAGTGTTGCCATATCTTGTAATCTAACGGACTCAAATCTGGACTGGAGGAGGGCCAGTCTTCGTGCCGGATGAAGTCGATTTCACGCGCCGCCAGCCAGTCTTGTGTGCTCTTCGCTCTATGAGCTGGCGCCGAATCTTGTTGGAATACCCAGTGCCTGTTATTGAACATGGTATGAGAAACAGGTTCCACAAGGTTCGTCAGGACTGTATTTTGATACACAAATGCATTCGTTTTTACACCTTTCTCAAAAAAATGTACCTCTGTTAAGCCCCAATAAGAAACTCCCAACCATACCATGAGCGAGGATGGAAAATTACCTCGTTGGACACGCGGAATACGGTTGCTCGCTTCTTCACTACTGTGTGCATACACCTTATCATTTTGTTTGTTGTAGCTCTCTTCTACGGTAAAAATTTTTTCATCCGAAAAAAGAATTTCCCGATGTTTTTTTTCCGCGTACCGCTTCAACAAAGCGCGGCATCTCTTCAGTCTCAGGTCCATTAGACGAGCATTCAAACGATGTCCTGTTTTTCTTCGATATGCCCGAAGCCCTAAGTCTTCATTTGACATCCTTTTCATCGTGGTTCTGCTTAACCCCATCTGAAGGGCCAACAGTTTCTGCTTACGTTTGGGATTTCTTTGAATTCGCGCCTTCTCATCTTTTATCACTGCTGGAGTCCTAACAGACCGAGGGCGACCACTTCTTGACATGTCATCTACACTAGAGTTTTCATTGTATCGTTTGATGGTACGATAAACGAATCTATGGTTCAATTCAAATTTTTCAGTATGTCAAAAAATTGAATTGGCGCGTAACCGCAACGATGCAACGCAATACAACACGGTCTTCTTTAAGCGACCACTCCATATTTAAAAATGAGTAAAATTCTAAAAAGATTACATTTTTATTTTCATGAACAATTCGAAATTCGAATTCAATAAAACTTTTTTGTGGCCAGCATTCTAAAAGAAAAGTTTTTACTGTGTGACAATACTTATGACCTGCCCCCCGACCGCCTAACTTTATCGAGAACTTTATTTTTAACTTTATCGAGAGCGATGGCGATAAAGTTAGGCGGTCGGGGGGCTGCCCCCCAACCGCCTAACTCTATCGACATCGCTCTCGCTATCGCGCTCTATAGTTTATGGCGTCATTTTGTAATTTCTAAAGCGATATGAAAGCATTAAGAAAGCAATATCGAAAGCTATAGCCTATAGCTTTCGATATTGCTTTTATATAGCTTTTGAAATGGCAAGATTACGCCATAAACTATAGAGCGCGATAGCGAGAGCGATATCAATAGAGTTAGGCGGTAGGCCCCCTGACTGTGTATATACCTCATTGTACTTGCGTAGGTATCTATGTATGTATATCAAGGGCAATTTATGATAAATAAGGGACAAGTAAAATTATATAATTATTAAAATGCAGAATCTAGACAAGATACAAAAAGGAAGATCGCATTTCAATCAAGTAAGTAATTCTAAATAGGTAATTATCTAGAATTGTATTGTCTTCGCTTCGTAACGGCCGCCCGTTACCGGCATTGTCTTTCGGATTTTATGAGATTAAATTGATTCAGAATGTTGTGACAATCGTTATCTCTGATGATGTCAGACTGATAAGCTTTATTCACCGAAGGGTATAGGTACCTACATTGATAGAATGAAGCATTTGTAAAACAGTTGATAGATAGAAATCGCTAACTACCAACCTTTTTTACTATTTAAAGTGTCTTTGAGTAGATAATTTGCGTTCTGAAAACTGATAAAACAACTGATATCGTTATCGGTGTTTACTAACACTTGAAGTGTTTTAAACACAGGTGCTGCAAGTGGACGTTTCTTCAATTAATGTAAGTCGTGCAGACCATGATAATTATTAATTGAAATGACTCTTTTTACTTCTTCGAAACATTAGCATTAGCAGCACTGTACGATGTCCACCAGTAAATCAGACAATGTACGAGGGGAGGTCAATAAGTTCGCGGAATGAGAGAGAAGGAGGTTGAAATTAAACACCAAATTATTTTTCCTTTTCAATATATTCTCCTTTAACCCTAATACATTTTTCGGATCTCTCAAATAGCTTGTTTATACCATCGAAAAAAAATGATTTGTCTTTGGTGTCAAAATAGGCCGAAATTGCCGACTTGACTTCTTCATCGTCGTCAAATTTCTTTCCACGCAGCTCTTTCTTCATTTTTGGAAATAAATAATAGTCACTGGGGGCCAAGTCTGGACTGTATGGTGGGTGGTTTAATTGTTCAAAGCCGCATCGGTGAATAGCAGCCGTCGCAACATGGCACGTGTGGACGGGTGCATTGTCGTGCAAAAGGAGCACACCTTTTGACAGTTTTCCTCTTCTTTTTTCCTTAATGGCTTCTTTCAATCTTTCCAGTAAAGAAGCGTAGTACTGTCTCCAATACAAGTTTTTCTACTTTTTCGACGATTTCCGGTGTGGTGGCCTCAATTGGCCGTCCGGAGCGGGGGTCGTCTTCAATGGACTCCCTTCCTTGTTTGAAAAGACCATGCCACTTGTAAACCATGGTTTTACCAGGGGCAGAGTCGGCGTAAACCGCTAACAGCTCTTGAAAAATCGTCTGAGCGGATTTTCCTTGCTTGGTAAGGAACTTAATAACGGCACGGTGTTCAATTTTCTCCATACTGGCTGACTTCTTCCCGATTTAGTTGTTTGCAGGTCGATAACTCAAAAGTTAATGACCCGATTAGGTTCAAACTTGGTATATATACTCTTAATGAGGTGCTTAACTGGTGCCTACCTGGACGAGTAAATTTATCCCCACCAACCCCTCCATTCCGCGAACTTATTGACCTCCCCTCGTAGCTTTGAAATCAGATTGTGTAATCTTTGTTGTCATCAAGAGATGTTGGTGACAGATACGTAAGTACTTGCTCGAAAATTTTACGATTGATTGAAGGTAACTTTGCATTTACGATTATTCCATTGTTTTTACAAGCCGTACATTACTTGTCACGAACGAGTGCTATAAAAGGGACATGCGGGGACCTTGACCAGTGACCTATTTAGCGCCTATTCCGCCTGGTGCGTGGAGCCCTCGTGCCTCCTACAATATTTACAAATCAGTGATTACTGTCATTCCATCGCTGTTTTTTTATCATTAATTTTCATGATAAATGCAACATTTTATTCAAGTTGTTCAAACATTTTAGAGAGATTGCTGATTGCCTCAAATGGCATTTTCAGCTTCACCGGGTTTGTTTGGGGGCGGCGGGGAACGTAAAGGGTCCCTCAAGCCGTGTGAAACGAATCACCTTCGGAGGATTTCTAGAGGGAACGGCGGGAGACGCGCACTAGTTTGCGTCCCCGAGCCCTACTAGATTCTCCGAATGGTTCGGATCGGATCGGGGAGCGGAACAACCCGAGGACGCCTCTAAAGGCTCGGACCTCGGCTCGGGTTGACCGGGCCATGGTGGAGGAGAAAAGCGCCCAGGTACATGTCTGTACCTGGTGTAGAGCGCGTGTGAACCGGTTCTTCGTACCTTTGTTCTACGAGTACTTTGTCTTAAGCTAGCTTGAACTTGGTGTCTTATTATTTTTAATTAAAGGTTTACATTATTTTTAACTTTTTAGTTCATTTTTTTATTAACAAGTAATAAAAGCTTGTATATAAAAAGCCTTTTTTTCTTTTAATTTTATTTTCAACTTTTTAGTTTTTTTTGTAGGGGGATAAGGGCTACAGTACAACAGGGTTCGCCCTGGTACCCTGAGGCGCAACGTTAACGATATGGCATGTTTATACACCCTCATACCATTCAGCCCTCGGCACGTGCTCACCTCGGCATTGGGTCGTCCATCTCATCCATCTAATCAAAAACAGAATCCACATTCATAACAAACGGAACGAACGAACGAACGAACTTATATTCCCGTGTTCCTATGGTTACCATCTAGCACTAAAGTACTCGTCAAGACTGATCAAACGAGTCCAAACTCGATAGGGTTGTGTGGTATAACTACCGAGTTATGGTCACCTTCCGTTTCCATCATCAGATCAGCTCCATATCATAATAATTTTGCATTGTCACCCAATTTACACATGCATGCAAAATTTCAGCTCAATCGGTAACCGGGAAGTGGATCTAACTTGCAAAATTTGATTAAACAAACAAACATCGGGACAGGTGAAACTAAATAAAAGCTTGTAAAACAAAAGCTCTTTCTGCGTAAAACGGAACGCACCTGATTAAATTTAAATGAGGGTATACAAGCTAGAAAGTAATTATGAGACGACCGTCTCCCTGTTACCACGGACCCTGCAAAGGGTTCGAAACGTCAGGATAAACATTAATTAAAAGTAATGTGTAGTGTTCGCGTAAACTTTAGAAAACAATATATTTTAAATTAATTATTTACGCTCGTAAAGCGACTAATGGATTATTATTAATATTATAAAGAGGAAACCTTAGTATTTTTGTGTGTATGTATGTTTGTAACGAATAAACTCAAAAACTACTGGACCGATTTAAACAATTCTTTCACCATTAGAATGCTACAGTAGTGCTGAGTAACAAAGGCTATATTAAAAAAAAATAATAAAAAAAAAGTCCACCCGTGCGAAGCAGCGACGGGTCGCTAGTTAATTAATAAAGTAGCTATAAAACTCTTTTGAAATAAAAACACGATGTTACTAAAAATCTTATCTACCTCACTGTAATTTGAAGAAGAAGATCAGAACGAACTGCACCGGGACTGTTTCGAAACGACAGGCTAAAATAATATGTAAAATAACGCTAATAAAAAGTCATTGAATGAAAAGAATAATTTAAAATAGAACAGTATTCTAAAAGAGCTTCTTCCGTGATCATAGCTCATGCAGCTGTAATATACTGGACACTCGCAAAATCACAATAAATATCGCGTTAAAGTTCTTATGTTAATGTATCAAAAAAATTAACAGTGAGTTAGGTATTTCAGTGTGTGTTGGTTGATACAAACTAGCAAGCAAGTAGGTAGCGGCGACGGCAACGAATATCTACTCGACATTGGAATTAAATTCCAAGTCATGGCGGGTCGAGAGGCCACCAGGAAAGCACCTAAAGTTCGAGGACAGCTTGCCGAGCGGCCTCCAACATTTCGAGGAAATTCAATCAATCTGCACCTGTACCGCTTGAAATATTTCTATTCAATATCCGTAACTCATATTTACATTATAAAGGGCACATCGATTGTTCCACAACACTCTCCACCTGACATATCAATGTTAGAAACACGTTTGGAAATATCCAATCAGAAATAACCACGCCTTCAATAATGTGTAACTCAAACACCGTAATAGGGAATGTGGCGAAGTAACCAAAAGGGCCATAAGCGCTAACGCCAGGCTTGCGTGCCGTCCTACATGAATAATTATTATGAGTGTAACTCTCGAGTGGCTGAGAACTAACTAGAACGTCAAAACCGTCGCCGCTTTAGGACAAACATCATGAAACATTTAGCGAACTACCGGTAAGTTTATAACAAGCTTACTTACCCTTTGTAATTTAGTAGGCGTGCCAAAGGAATACTTTTTATTTTGACTATAAAATACCGTCTGCCACTCTTTGCCTGTTTATATTTAATGAGGAAAAATATGTTGTGTCCAAGGGTACGCGATTATTTATTAATTCAGCAACATTCCTTCAAAAGTGGCTTTAATCACTAATGTTTTTTAACACAGTATCTTTAATTTATTCTTTAATTTAAAATATCCGTAGCAACTACGTTTCGGCGACAAAGCGTGTATTTAGAAACAAGCTAACAACACAGCCAATATCAGGTCATCCAATAATATTTAAAAAATGATTATTCCAAGTCAGTACGATTATTCACGTCAAGCTCAGCATGGAGACCAGTAATGTATAATTTCACAGTAAACTTAAATAACATTATTATCACGCCAAATGAGGACGAATTCTACAAGATCTGGACGAGATAAAAAATGAATACAAAGTATAGAAACCAGAGCATCAAAACCAGTGCAGGTTGTAGTCACGCATATTATACGAGTAAAAGCAATTATAATTGTCTAAATTATTTTGCAAATAAGACACATACATGTATACATTAAAATGTGCTATTAAAATAGCTTATTTAAGTACTATTTTATACACGACGTTTTTAGTTTCTCCATCTTTTGCCAAAACATATTTTTTTACAAACGTTTTACAAACAGAGTTACTTTCGCATTTATAATATTAGTAAGGATAACTATCCCAAACTCTTCCACAGGGAAAACCATACGTATGTATGTAGGTATTTCTCACTTTCCTCCCGAAATTTTTCAATTGTTGCTCGAAATACCTAGTTGATTAATTTAACATCGAATGGCAATGTTGTTTTGAGGCAAACTCGTCGATTTTAAACATTTAATTGCACCACGCTTTGAATTTCTGATGGAGTGTGACCATTTGTCTCAAGGATGATTCGAAAGGCTAGTCACAAATCACAAACGTCACAGTAAAACCATAGTTAAAAAATATTATGTTATCTGTTCAATTTCCACATTGTCGAGTAACAACTATCTTCATTGTGTATGCTTATCTGAGGATGAGTAACAACAAGTCAACAGGGACAGATTTGTAACACACTTTATTTTACTACGAGTATGTTATTTAATAACTGATCAAAATTGTGAGTAGGTACATTTTTTATAATTACTGGAGAAAAGTAGAAGGTAATTGGCAATGTAGAGGGTAATGCAATCATCATCATCAATTCTGGAAATTTCTTCTTGTATTCTTGGCTTGGCTTGTGCCTGCCGATCTAGGTGTATAGCCCATTTAGGAAAAGTATATTTTTTGATCCAACAGGTAGGTAAGCGGAAATTATTCGTCCTCTCGTCAATCGTTATGTTCTCAACTTTCCATGTGATGTTCGAAAAGTTCGTCAAAAAGGAGACTGATTTCATGCAACTATACCTGAATGTTGATAAATTTAAAGGAGTTAGTGAGATATTTATAATGTACATTCCTCATTTTGTTTAAAAGTGTAATCGTAGCTTATTCCAACATTCGCTTTCCTGTGCAGTGCATCATTCATGCATCATGATCTTCTACATCACGCCTCAGTCTAACAAAAACCGCCAGTTTGTAAATAAATAGAATAGAATTGTTTTGAGAATAAATAATTGAGAGTATATCATTTTCATCACACCATTGTTTCTATCCTTCAGTAGTTTGCCATAAAATCGCCGAGAGCCTGGAAGGTACTCTGGAGAAGCTTTTATATAAAGAGATAAGCTAGTGAGGCATATTAAGGTAAATAGAAGCAGAGACAGAGCGCCTGCCCTATGGACGGACCCTACTCTAGATATCCTGAAATTATGGTGACGACTCGATGAAGATAAGATCATCTGACTAACTCACACAACCATTTTTTAATGTATCTCAAAGTACTTGCGTACTTTTTTACAGGGAAACGAGAAATTAAAATGTCTCATTTACTTTGTTTACGGGCACATTAGGTATTTATTTCCATTTTAAGTTGTTTTGGGTCGGACCAAGAAAACTGCTGCGCATGTAGGTAGGTACGCGGTTTCCGTTTTGTTCCCATAGCGTCTCTTTCGGCTCGTACCAAGGAGCCTAGATATATCTTTCAGTAGCGCATCTACTGGTTCTAAAATGAACTATATTTCGTGTCAGACCAAAGTCTACGCTGTTTTCTGCATGCTTTGGATTACATTATTTCTTTACTTAGGTATATCAGATAGGCTCTTCCGTATGCGGGCGGTATGGTTAGGAATAGTTTAAGACCCGCTTCCTTGTGTAAAATTTGTGTTCATAGATGATGTTGTTTTTTTTTATCAAACTTAGATTCTACCTACTCAGTCTCAGGCTTTTGTTGGATCCATAAAATATGCAAAGAAGTGGGATTTTTCCAACAGTCTATCAATAACAGGGTTTAATTGAAATTCTGATCAAGTGGCATTGGTAAGGACATTCGTTTTGATAACTATCTAATTTGATCACTAAGTATTCTCAGGTTTTATAACTCTGTACTGTCTCTGTACTCTGTTGTTTGTTGTCATGAAAAGGCTTTAGTTAGTTTTCATAGGAAAGTCAGGTATATGCTGTGGGTATGTTTTTGAATGACTTAAAATTTACCAAACACAAAACAGCTTAAACAAGAAAAATGTTGATTTACCCATTTATTAAATATTCAAAAACTAAAAATAATTTATGCTAACTAACATTCAGAAGGTTATTCATTTATTATTACTAACAGTGTAGTACTTAAAGATATTACTTGAATGTTGTGCAAAAAGAATAAGGCTTCAACTTGGTTAATTTATGCAGATTATTTGAACAAGAGAAATTAAGGAAATATTGTACAAGTTGATTTATTTTTTTGTGTTTATCTTTTATGTTCTTAAAATTAATACAATATTCTATTTGGGTAGGTACTCAATATATTCCAACATTCGTTTTTTTATTACTAATTTTTTTATCACATAGGTATAGGTACTTTATAACTGTATCTACCTCAGCATGTCTGATTTTATAGTCTGGCAAACCCAATGTGGATGAGATTGTATTCATTTATGCGATAAGTCACTGATATTATCTATCAGGGTAATAAAATTATAAATATCTCATTTAAATTTTTTTATCATACTTTGACTTATTGTATTTTTTTAAACTAGTCAAAAGTGTATCAATTATTAAAGGTATTAGTAGGCATGCTTAATTATTCCAGGAAAGGGGTAAAAAGGGACTGTAAAATATGGCTATTTGGCATATTGGTTTCAATTAGTATGTTTTGTTTTGCTATATAAAATAAAATAAAATCCTTTATTTTTCTTACTGTTAAAAGCGGCCAGGCACAATACAAATACTTTAAATGTTGTGCTTAAAAACCAAATAGCAATAAAAGTTTCACTACCACGCAATTGGTTGTAACAACCATGGTAGCAAAAATTTATGGTTGTGTTGTGACTGCTATGGTTGTGAGATTTTGATGTCGAACTTAATAATAAATGTGTAAAGAAGTAATTACCGACAATGACACAAACAACATGTGTTTGGGGCAAGCTATTTGGAAAAGTCATCAATGTAGTGATATAATTATTACAATACAAGGGACTCAACAGTTGTTCATGTATAAAAGGAACTTTAAGTTTTGATAAGGGGACAGCATGGTTATGAAATTTGGAACAGTTTTTTTTTATAATTTTTAAGTTTATGCAAGTAAATAAAGTCGATTGCATGGTAGTACAACAAAATTTGTAATAGTAATTGCAATAAGTACTTAAATCTTGTTTTTACTAAAGACACTTTTTTTGTGTAATAAAAAAATACTCATTAACCCTAGAAAGCTAGAGTGCGTCAAAACGACAAGCATCTAATAAATATAACCCTCTCTTTTTCTTATTGTTTTACCTGTACACTCGATTTCGCGCCAACTAAGTGACCACTGGACGGCGTCGCATGGTAATCGCTTTTAGCCAGTAAGACAAAAAATTACTGTAATAGAAAATGTGCCATTTGTGGCGAACATGCCTTATGCCGAACTTGCACCAAAAAACTTAAGTAATTTGATAAGTTATTTTTTAGTTGATTGGTTGATTAGTTGATTTTGACGGTTTTTTATAATATCATAAAAGATTTTATTTTGTATAAGAGTTCCTTATTAAGTCATTGCAAGTTTAATAGTCTTAATTATCCTAAAAACGCATTTTCAATTCAAATTTAAGAATTTTGATTTAGTACCTACTTAAAAGTTAAAAATATATTATTTTTTGTAAAAATATCTTTAATTCATATCACCCATATTTCCTATAATTATAATAAAACTGATGAAAATATATTTTTTTCTTAATAAAATACATAGGTATTTAAAAAAAATATTGTCAAAAAGTTGAATGGTTAGCTTATCATAGTAGTTTAGGAACATTAGCTATTTAGGGTTAAAGATTGTTATTATTATGTCCTCAGTTGTAAAATAGCAACCAGATTTTTGGTAAGATAAATTGAAACAGGCAGGTACCTAAGTAATAAATATGAAGGTTAACACTTACTTTTTATAAACTCTGCAAAATGAGTTGTTGATGCGTTTGTCAGAAAGGTGTCTTCTTCTATCTTCAAATAAGTCCTTGATGGCAGTAACTCCAAGCACAAACACAACGGGCAACATAGCTATCTCTTTTCCAAATGCATTGATAGCAGGCACCCAGTTCAACAACACTATGAATATGAAATACACATTAGCAATCCTGTGGAATTGCTCAAATAAGTTCTTTGGTAAAAACGATAGGAGAGTGTATTTTGTAGTCCTGATTTTATTATCACATCTCTCGCCATTGGGGTGGTCTTTTGGGGGAGTTTTGTCAGGCACTAAGTGGTTAGGTATGACTGCAAAGTGTCGATTGTCTATTGCAGGTTGCTGGCGCCGCATGAGCCAGAAGACGGCACGTCGCCACGGGGCCATGACCGAGTTCCGTCGTATGGTGTAAATGGAATCGGAGCGTGAAGCTTGCCGCGAGTGGTGGGCGCGCACGGAGCCCAACCGCGGCTGAGCGCTCACGGGCGCCGGCTCCCGGTGCCCAGGTGGCAAGATGAAGTCCGTGCGACTACCGGTGCGGCTGTGGCCAGGCCCTGAGGCCGCGCGGGGCCCTTCGCCGATCTGACCGTGCGACAGGGCGCGCTGATGCCCACGGAGTGCTGATTTGAGTGGCCGTGCCACAGCAGGGTTTCCAGCGAGCATCGGTGTCCCTCCATGGCTTATAGATCTCGAATGCCCTTTTGCTTTGGGAAATAGATAAGTTTGCTCCGGAGCTCCAGGCAAACTTGGTACAGTCGATGAATTCTCGCCGCTTCCTTCTGTTGACATTTTTATTCATCTGAATAGAATTCACGCTTTTTCCTTTCATTTAAACCTCAATGGTTAACCCCCTACAACGTATATATTTTGATTGTAAAGAGCATGTCAGTATTGTAAATTGAAACATATGGTTTAAAGCTGAAGTCACCTGTTCACTAATTTACACATCACTGTTGTTCATTTTTATAGTTGTAAACACAAACAAAGTATGTACATGAATTTGCAGATAAACTGATTACACATTTTTCAGATTCGGAAATATAACAAAAATATTGCTGAACTGACAAGGTACAAGACGACCATCTGTGTGCGCAACTGAGAATAAAACTATTAACTCAATCAAAAACAAGAAGCAAGGCTGACCGGCTGACACTGACAGAATAGAGTAGGAGTAGGTACGTAGATAGATTAAGAATGGCGTGTGGTGTGGTGTGGCAGCCTTGACGGATGTAACGTTAATAGTGATGCGTGTAGACAGAACTTGGCTGATTAATAAATCGATAGTAGAGTATTGAAATGACAGTATTGTTTTTTCAAACTTTATTTTAACTTCTAGGAAATCTTTATGTCAACTGATTAATACATTATGTAATGCCTAACTTGATCATAAGTATGATATAACTAATTAGTTTTTCACGATTTCAAAATTGGTCCCACAGACCTATATTAACATAGATCACGTAAGTACACCTACTCAGACGCTTCGAGTGAGTCCATCTGTGCTCACTGCTAGTTTCTTATATTTAGTCCGCGGCAGACATTATCCTTGTGCATCATCTGTCAAAAATAAGAAAAATGCCTGGATGCACCGTTATAAATTGTAAAAAACACTACATCTGTAAGTAGCCGTAGTCAATAAGTAGAACACGATGGCTTCCGCCGGAAAGTAATTTTATGATGCAAATATTCGTAATTAATTTTAAAATTATTTATTTTGATTTAATGAGTTTTGAGAAAATCTAGTGTATCTCGCATGTTCGTCATACATTGCGGCTTTACTTAGCTCTATACATGTGGCTAGAGTATTGTGAAACTATCGTTTCATACGTACTTCGCATCAGTTTCGAGGAACAGTCGCTTTTATCATTTTTCTGTGAAATTTTCTAATTAGTGCCGTTTACTCTATAAAACGTCTATTCGATTCTAATCGCTTACGAAATTATAATGATTGGAAAGAAATAATATATACACAACAAAAAGAAACATAACTCAAGTGAACTTAAAAAAAAACAGAGAAAAAAAAATAGAAAAGTAAAAACTAAATACCTATAAATAAAAGATGTCTTCCAACTGTGGGCTCAAGGGAACGGTCCCAAGAATGCTGGCAACATTGCCCCTCTGGATTGCCAAGCTAATACGCTGGTAGAGGTAGCTGCCAGCCTTCTTGTCACCGGAGGCCTCAATAAGGCGAGCACTTAGCTCTTTAACAAGCTACCTTGCCTCCGGCCCCCATGGAACCATTGTTTCCACCGCAAACGGAACAAATAAATAATTACGATCCAGGTACGCGTATTTGTGCCGTTTGCGATTTTCAGCGCTTACCGCAGCAGCCCATGAAGAGAAGTGGCGCTAACATGCGAGGGAGCTACGGTGTCAGCACAGGTTGCATCCTACAGCAATGGCCTGCCAAGCTTCCAGGGCCCAATGGTAATTCCGTCAGGTCTCTTGCCGTCGCTGCAAGAAATACCAGCTGGCTCTAAGACAGCCGGTAAACCAACGATGGCAAAAGCTCTGCGGATGATGCTGTTCAAAGATGTGTGGCTTAACATACGACCAGCACTACGAGCGTAAATAATTATTTTGAAAGTAATTCAAAATCTCTAAGAGAGGGCTTTTTTTAATTACCTCCACAAAATTATACTTATCCAAAAATTCTAGCGACTTTTTTACACACCAATGCAGTTTAATTATTTATGAAAAAAAATATATAAATAAAAGTAAGGTAAATTAAATTACTATTAATTATTATAAATTACTGAATCTTTTTTTTCTAATCTTGACAAACACTTCTTAATATTTGAAAACGCTTCAGACATGTTTTTTTAACTCAACCGAATATCAGCCAGTAATTAACCTATCAGCCAGTACTAAACCATAGACATAAAATTCTATCAAATTTATATTCCAACAGAGAGTTGGTCACCGGTTCAAAAACCAATCTCTGGTCTTTCTTTTTATTGAACGACCTGACGGCATATGCGCTGCACGAATCTAGGTAGCGTTTCCATTCAACAATTCGTTTAATCACCACACATAAATTGTGCTATTGATTATTTCTTAATAAAATTTAAATCATAAAATAAAACTTCTTAATAAGAAAATTTATGTTTGCTTTGCTTTCGATATAAATCGATGACAAAACCAATGAACCAATTTATGTATTAAAATCATTCGCAACGCGGCATTTTTGAGTCGATTTGGCGCGTAAGGTGGTTTCTATCAGTAAATAGCGCTTGTCAAATCATAGTATGTCAAAAAAATGTGGCACGCTGGGTTTTCATACAAATCTTGAAACATGCGTCGTCTATCTACATATTTGGTCTGTGGTTGGTCCCATAACCAAAAAGTTTTGCAAAATACTGACCAGAGAGCCAGAGACTACCCTTATTTTACATTATATTCATTATCTCATTTTCTTGACATATTATGTTAACCCTCGTATTTATTAACAGAATATGAGCTTCGTATCGTTATTCCATGTTTTGTTATTTTAATATGAAATGAAGTATGATGGAAACAAAACTCGGAATATCTAATCCAAGCTAAATCATCATCAAAAGTTCATTTTATATACCTACTGCTGGGGTATGAACTTTCCCCTTGTATAGAAACGCAGCACGTGGCAAACGGGCGTACCCAGAACTGATTGGTGTTGTTAAAGACTGCAACGACTATCACGTGCTTTCCAAATCAAGGTGAAGCTCGAGATGACAAACTTTTGTCACCCATCCAATGACGGGCCTTTCCAAAACTTGCTTAACTTCAGCAATCGTAGAATTCGTAGACTGAGCGTGTTCACCACTGCGCCACTGAGCTCTCTATCCCTTATTAGAGAGTCGAGATCTTCTCTATATCTTTCTTTTTACTGAAATTAATGATTGACACCCGGGCCTTTATCACGTTTCGTTCAGACATCCAGAGGCATAACTCTTATGTCTCTAACGTACCTATATCTAGACACTGTGTATACGGATATATAACAACCTATTCAAGCTTTAATTCTACCAAGCATCAAAGAGCTATGTTGGTTTATAAAGAATTAGCGGAGCAAAAACATATTAAATCGACCCATTAGTATATTCGAAAATTTGTTTTTTAGCTTTACTTTTACAATAATTCATATAAATTTGATGCTCTGCCTACCTACTTTTTGGGAGAACTACGTGAGAGTAGGTATGTATTTCAAGTTTCACAAATTAGTCGACATTCTTTTGTTTCTCTTCTGTTAGTTCTGTTCTCCAGCTTAGCTATTTTTATTTGCATAACGTTTTATCTTATCTAGTTTTTACAAAAATAATTTATTATAATAATAAATAATAATGGCACACTACCAATAAAGCTGTTAAGGCACCAATTCAAACATCATAATTTTAGTATTTTTGTTTATGTATAGTTAAAAATCTATCATATTTTTTATGAATAAATTTATACCAACTTATAATTTCTTTGATTTGTTGTTGTTTTGTTATTGCCTAGAATCCACACAGATCCTTTAAAAAACTAACCGGAAACGAGACATCACTAGCTGTCTGTAAAGGAGTGTTCGAAAACATGATAAAAAACAAACAAGGTGATATTCCGTTTTAAACTGTAAGTTTTAATTTAAGGATACCATTACATCTAATTCTTATTGTACGTTATTGTGTAATATCATATTCAAAGTGTAAGTTGATGAAAAAGGAAAACTGGATAAAATATTCAGTCACTCTTTAGATTTTCAATGAATTTTTATATAACTTCAAACGTGTTTAAAGAAAAGCTTTTTTGTCATGTTGGCAAGAAGTAGTCGACGTCATCGTCGATGGCGGACATATTTCTTCCGACATTTTGACATTTCTCTCCCGGCCGATAACTATTTCTTAGTGAAAACGATCGTTGCTTTGTGCTTCTGCGTTAATCATGGATGAAGAATACGACGCTATCGTCCTGGGGACCGGCCTCAAGGAATGCATTCTCAGTGGAATGCTCTCTGTATCCGGAAAGAAGGTATTACACATTGATCGTAACAAGTACTACGGCGGAGAATCTGCGTCAATTACCCCGTTAGAAGACTTGTTCTCAAAGTTCAACGCACCCCCGCCGGACGAAACTTACGGCAGGGGCCGCGACTGGAACGTGGACTTGATCCCAAAATTCTTGATGGCCAATGGTTTGCTGGTTAAACTACTCATCCATACGGGCGTTACCCGTTATTTAGAATTCAAGTCTGTGGAGGGTAGCTATGTCTACAAAGGTGGAAAGATCTCTAAGGTGCCAGTAGATCAGAAAGAGGCGCTGGCGTCCGACCTCATGGGCATGTTTGAAAAGAGGCGTTTCCGTAATTTCCTTATTTATGTCCAAGATTTCCAAGAGGAGGATAGCAAAACTTGGAAAGACTTTGATCCTAGCACAGCCAACATGCAGTCTCTTTATGACAAATTTGGTCTGGATAGAAATACTCAAGACTTTACTGGTCATGCACTTGCTTTGTATCTTGATGACACTTATCTCCAGCAACCAGCTATTCAAACCATACAACGTATTAAGCTGTATTCAGACTCACTGGCCCGGTATGGCAAGTCTCCATACCTGTATCCTATGTATGGGTTAGGCGAGCTTCCTCAAGGTTTTGCACGACTTTCTGCTATCTATGGAGGAACATACATGTTGGATAAGCCTATTGATGAGATTGTTCTCGGAGAAGGAGGAAGAGTAATTGGAGTTAAATCTGGTAATGAGATAGCAAAGTGTAAACAAGTTTACTGTGACCCCAGCTATGTTCCTGACAGAGTCCGTAAGAAGGGCCAGGTCATCCGTTGCATTTGTTTATTAGACCATCCAATTTCTAACACTAAGGATGCTCTGTCTACTCAGATTATCATTCCGCAGAAGCAAGTTTCAAGAAATTCTGATATCTATGTTTCTCTTGTATCCTACACTCACCAGGTAGCTGCGAAGGGATGGTTTATTGCCATGGTTTCCACTACTGTTGAAACAAATGATCCTGAGACTGAGATCAAACCTGGCCTAGACCTTTTGGGGCCTATCAGACAGAAGTTTGTGTCAGTTGCCGACTATTATGAACCAGTTGACCATGGCAGCCAGAGTCAAATCTTCATTTCAGAGTCATATGATGCTACCTCTCACTTTGAGACAACATGTCTAGATGTTCTTAAAATTTACAAACGTGGCACTGATGAAGATTTCGATTTCTCCAAAGTGAAAGTGGAGTTGGGAGAGGAAGAACAGTGAACATGTCCTATGATCTATGTATATTGCTTGTTATTTTTTAATTTGTTTTTAAACTGTTCTGGCAACAATGATAAAATGTTAATTAGGGAGTTTTGGGTAAAGATTTATAAGAGCTTAGATGTATTGGCAGTAGATAATTGTATATGTATGTGCAAATGTTCCCATGTAATGGTATCAGCAAGTTATTTTTTTTTACCAAAAATATTTCAAAATATAAGATAATAATTATTTAAAATATTTTATTCCTCATTTAAGATTGCTTTTATTATTTAAGTATACAAAGCTGCTATGAGATGGTCTGCACTAGTGAAATGATTTATTTGTATCAAATGATATGCATTCCAACATTATGGTACATTATTTGATCTTATAACCATATCATATTTGTAATGCAAAATTATGAATGCTCACTATACCTATGTATGTTCTGTGTAAGATCATAAATAAAGTTACATTATATGAAGTTTTCTTTTTTATTTCATAGTTTATATTGATTTACATTCCATTTGTAGTCAGTATTCTAGAACAGAGTTTTATATTGGATATTGCACTAAATAGGTATTTAGTCTTTATTTTGATGACTAATAAAAAGCTATAAATTTAAAACATATTTCAATGAATAAAGGCGATCATTTCTGCATCCTATAAATATATAATCACTGTATACAGCTGGCGAGGAGAATGTTTCGCTGGGTAGTTGATATTCTGCTAATATTATGCCATTTTCAGAATCGAGTACTGATAGTTTTCCATTATTTGATGCGGCTAATATTAATTTGTCACCCAGACCACAAGGGGTGGAGTAGACTGGGGAAGTGAGGTCTGCTTTCCAATGTAAGCTTGGCTGGAAATTTTTGACATAGATGCTGTAAACTTTGTT
Source organism: Eudonia truncicolella (assembly GCA_949315975.1). NCBI lineage: Eukaryota > Metazoa > Arthropoda > Insecta > Lepidoptera > Crambidae > Eudonia > Eudonia truncicolella. Next base: position 4,450,680 of record OX438829.1, read on the forward strand.
GTCGTGACATCCAAATACCATCTGCCATTTCAGTTGATCCAACTCTTTTACATAAATTGATGAAAAGATGTTTCCTTTTGCACCTTGATACTTCCAAATCTGAAATAAAATTGTCAATATTTTAATATCATTGTTATTAATGCCCCTTATATCTTAATTTTGGTACCATTAGGACAGAAATACTCTGATTGTTAATTGATAAAACAGTGAGCCTGATAGTGATGGATAACTATCTACAAACATTAAAAGTAGAAAGTTATTAATCACTAAAAGGCATATTATAGCAGTTTAATAGTTGTTTAATTTTATACTTGAGTTAAATCATATTTAAAAGAATTTTCTTCAATGACTATAAAATGACAGATTATTGTGTCTGTGTCACGGGCATTGCAAGATGATTGATGCTGAATCTGGCTACACAGGAACTGTAGTGCAAGCAAGAGCGACTTTTTTAATGCACTTGCTATGAGTAACTAGTAGAATAACAACATCACGGAAGAGACCTTGACTGCACCTTGACCTTGTGCCTTGGGGAAAGTAACCATCTCATCTTAAACTATTGGAACATATCAATGCTAATAACATTGCTTAATAGCTAAACTTTAATAAAATGGTAGTAACTAGACTAGATGGATTTAACCCATTCAATGCCGGACCCCGCACGGGTGAGTGAGATGACAATTAAATTTCTATTGTGTCTGGTTTTGAGGCAGTCAACGTGTTAAGCACTACCAACTAACCAAACCGTGTACAATAATATCATAGTGGAAAGACGAAAACTGCTTTATCAATTGGGTGGGAAATTAATTTTAAAGTTTAAACTTTATTTGCCACACATGCCCTTTTGGCGTTCTGAAAGGAGTTGTCCTACCACTAGACCACAGAGGTGGATAAAAACTAAAGTTTTAAGCTGTGTGTGACTAGTGCGAATTGTCATCATTTGATGACATTAACGAAAACGTGAATTCGTATGGCAATACTTAAACTCCTCGTTTGTCACTAAGAGACACTGCGTCAATGCCATACTTATTTTCTTAAGTTCTTATTTTCGTTAGCGTGATTGAATTGTGTATTGTTCGAGCAGAGCCAGTCTCGTATTGGCTCCATTTAGTCAGGACTTTTCTTGTCGTGTAAAATTTGTCTTAATTTTGTCAGCTCACTGGTTACTTATAGGGGGTAGCTAGAACAATATCGTACACACTAGAGGCAAATAAGTTGCACTTGGCGTCCTCACCTTGATGCCTTTCTCGACAGTCCTGCAGTGTATTTCGCCGTTGACTTCTGCGAACACCACGTACTTATCACAGTCGTATAGCACCGGGCTGGCGAACACCGGACTGCTCAGCGTGCCGCGCCACGCCACGCTGTTGGTCACCGTGTGCACGCTTGCGCACACGCCTGACAATGTCCCGAGCAGTATGTACTCCTTCTTAGCGAGCACAAGATCCGCAGAGATCGCTTGGTCGGCAATTTGAATCACATCTTTGATGACTCCCGTCTGAAATAGGGTAGTTATCGGGTAAGGTATACGTGGCGCTCAGCTCATAATTTAGTACTGGGTGCTTAGTGAGTTTCATTCGCCATACAATCACGTTAATGTAAACAAGAATTTGTATGGCAAATATAACACGCACTAGGCACCCTGGCTGGAGGCGCTGCTTTAATGAAAAAATTCTCGTTTACGTTATGTTTTTGAAATTAGAAAGGTGATTAAAACTTGCACCACAGCTTGCACTAGGCAATTAGTACGGAACTTTGCCGGATCAGTCGCATGAAGCTTAAATTGAAGATAGTATCATATCATAGTGATATATATTTATTGCATCATATTGATAAATATATTAATATCGCTTCAACCTATCCGCTGGTCAAATAAAGTACCCATAACCCCACATACTTATGTAGGGTAGTGGTATAGAATAAGTGGCACTAGTGTTCGACAGGAACTATTGATCGTCCTTTTTTTCCCCTAAATTATTTCATCCCTAAATTTGCGTTAAAATTATATAAACAAAACAAAAACATTTTATTTAATCAGTCATCAACTGATTTGAGTCTTTAGCAACAATTGCATACAAACCACATGGTATCTAGCCGTCATCCAGTACAATTTCAATGAAATTCTATGTTCATTTTTAGCAAGGAAAACGGGTTGAATTTTGGTGCCAATACAATGTGTCTACTAATGAAAAACAACTTTATTTTTTTGATTCTTACCATTACATCAATACACCTGATTTTGCCATCATACGATGCAATGTACAGCAAGCCATTAGAGCAAGTCGCTTTACTCTTTATCATTGACTTGACATTGATTCTCCACAGTTCATTGCAGTTCTCTACGGTGAAGCACACAATGGTGCCGTCGTAAGCCCCGACCATACCGCAAGGCAACATCCCCGGCCCATCCTCATAGCAAAACACAGATGCCTCCACGCGTGCCTTTATTGATATTATCCCTTGCAAGACACCAGACATTGCGTCCATAACTATAATCCTGCCTGAGTGGCTGCCAACTATTGCATATAAATTACTGAAAAAGATGAAATGTATTTTAATCAGTTGTAGTGTGACAGTGTACATAAGTAAAGTAATTTTCAGTAGTTACAGAGCTTTTATTGAGGGACAAACAGAACTAAGAAATTAGAGGTAGACAAAAAATGATATAATTGAATCCTAATATGTAACTTGGACGAAAGTATTTCATTGCTCAACTATGATGTACGCAGTTAGCCAGTAGGCCTGAACAAAGAGACTGCATCATACATAAAAAAAGAAAGTGAAGGCTTGAAGTACCTACTTCTCTGTTACTAATAGAGTCATAGAGACGATATTATCATTATTAATATTTGTATTCACCTGGTTGTAAAACTCAAAAAATTAAAAACAAAAAACTTACAATCCAATTTGAAAGAGTGTTGGTGATGCATCTACACATTTTCCAGTATCATATGACCACAGCACGATAAACTCTACAGGATCAGTGGAATCGTCAATGTTAACTCTTTTCTGGGTCTGAGATTGTACATTGGTTTCAGTACTTGATCTAGATCTTTTATTATTTTTCTTAGGTTTAATTTTTTCTATACACAACTCTTTATGGGCCAGATTTATGATTTCATCAATTGTATTCTTTTGTGACATCAGATATGGCAAAATAAATTTCCCAAATTCTGGACAACTAAGAGACATTTTATTGCACATAGATACAGCAAGAAACGAAGTACCACCAATTGAGAAGAAATCTTTTTGTTTTATTTCATCATATGTAAAGTGCCTGCTCATTAAAAGTTGAAGTTCTTTCAAGAAAGCTACTTTCAAACTGTCTAAAGTTTGTGGGAGACTGTGTACTTTTTCATACATTTTTGAAAGAATAAGCTTAGAGATTTTCCCATGAAAAGTCATTGGCATATTGTCCACCTTCAGAATTTTATCAGGCCAATGCTTGTCATCTAGTTTGCATTTTAGGAAGTCGGACAATTCTTGGCTACTTAGTGTTTCAGAGGAAAAATACACTACAAGCAGCAAGGGTTTTGGTAACCACAGGCAAGAACACGTTTTTACTCTAGGACATTGCATAATAGTTGACTCAATCAACTGTAAATTAACTTTATGTCCAAATCTCTTAATGATGTCATCTTTCCGCCCTCTGTAATAAATGGTTCCATTTCCGATTTCACCCAAGTCTCCAGTATCAATAAATTTGATTGAGTTTTCTTCTTCATGGCCTTTTGACTTATTTAAAATAATACACTTTCTTGATTTGCTTACTGAAATAACAAAAACAAAGATCTTTAAAATCAATTTAAAAAACTTAAATTATTAAAGTTTATGAATATTATTATTTATTACATTTACCTAAAATAATTTTTCCAATATCCTTATTTTGATTATTTTCAGGCTGAACCACTATCTGAGTCTCTGAGAGACAAGTACCCAAGGGTATTTCCTTGTCCATAATTACCCTATTTAAGTCTAGCTCAGCAACACAAGCCCAACATGACATTTCGGTCACTCCATACAGAGTAAATATCTTAGTCTGATTACTCCAATCCTTGAGATCTCTCAACCTTTTTATTCCATTCAGTGGTTCACCTCCCAGAGCTAATATCTTTAAACTAGAATTAGGACTTAGTATTCTGTTTTTAATATCTGCATTTGAATGTTGCATGAATTTAGATGGAGTTGTTTGCCAAAATGTTATAGAGTTTCTTCTATCATTTGAAAATAAAATATCTGGCTTTTCTGGGGCTATGAGAAGTGAGGCTCCATTCATACAAGCAAGTAATATTTCAATCATCGAAGGGTCAAATGTAAGAGGTGTGGAAAAGTATATGATGTCCTGTGGTAGGATATTAAAAAGTTTTGTTAAATCGTCTATGTTGGGTTGAATACATTGTATGGGTACTTGTATGTGTTTTGGATCTCCTGTGCTACCTGAAGTCATCGCAATGAAGGAGTGTTCAGTAGCATGTTTACTAGTAGGTTGAGGCTGTAAATCAAAAAAACTTATTTGAACACCAAATACAGACACTGTTTTGTCTGGTTCCTTGCTGAAGATCACAGGGACATCTGTGCTTGCTTTTTCCTCTTGGATGACTATGATTACATTGAAATGAACATCATTAGCTATGCTCTCAACATCTTGAGCTGGATCCACAAACATGAATGTAGTACAACATTTGTGTACCCTGAAACATAAAATACATACCTAAGTATATTTTTTGGTAAATAGAAGCATATCTTTATTCGTACAATCTATGTCTGCATCAAGTGTACACTTCCTAGTTTATTACCAGAACAAACAGCTGTCTTAAACTTACGCGGCAATAACACAAGGAATGATGATGTTTCTTTCAGATACCAATCCTATTATTCCCTTGCTACATTTTAGTTGCTGCAAGTTTTGTGAAACATATTCACAAACCCCATACAATTCAGAATACGTATAGGTTTTGTATGTGCCATTATCGTAGCGTCTTATAGCAATACTTGAAGGGCTTTTAGCACATTGTTGAACAAATATATCGTAATAGCCACGCTTAAATTTCATTAGGATGTTATTATAGTATTTATGTTTTCTATAACATTAATTATTAAAGAAGTCAGTGAGAATTATAATGTTTATAAAATAAACACAAATAAATTCATATTATTTAATTGAAATCACGTATTATTTTTCACTTTGAAAATCCATGAAATAAACGACGATTGGTATGATGTGATGTCATGTTGACAAAATTAATTGTATCATTTTTTTTAAGTGTAGTTCGTTCCCTGAGGAACCGGCTAAGGTCATAAACCATGCTGCCATGTCATTAGCTTCTTAATTTCATTAGTTACTTCTTTGTTACTTCTCCTGTCTTGTTTCCTGTATGATGATGATGATGATGAATGATAATAGAAATGAGAAGTGAGAAATTTAGACCCCCCAACCCCAACCCCTCGAGTATCTCAGTAAAGATATGGGGCTTTACTAAGTCCTCACGCAGACTTCTTGAGAGAATTTGAAAAGTTACGTTGCACTGTTTTGTTTCATTTGCCAACACTCATGCACACTCACGAACACTTAACGGTTAATAATTCACCATTATTTCACATTCATATTCGACAAAACAAAAATTTTTTAAGCTGCTAAGAGCCATGTAAATTAATAAAGTTTGAAAGAAAACTAGACCGGGTAAAAGTGGACTACTAATCCTGTTTAAGTGTATAAAAAGCAGCTTTGATTTTATGTAGAGATTTTTGTTAATTAGCAAATTAGAAAGAAAAGAAAGAAAGAAAGAAAGAAATTATTTATTAACAATCACACAGACATAACAGAAAAAAAAACAATGAATAAGAGAACATTACAAAAAAAAACATTAAAACTAATACAAAAATAATAATTATATAACAATGAATGTGTGTAAAGGCCAACTAGGACCCTGCCCCAGCTCTGTGTCGTTGCGGTGCTGAGAAACAAACACCACCACGACGACGCTGGTATTCTGACAGGGCCTATGGTGAGTGTTGTGGTATTGTGTGTGTGCGTGTATCGTCTAAGGTGCGTGTACATATAGAGATGATGATATATGATAAACGTACCAATTGTTTTCAGATTCAGTGCCAGCGAACTTAAAGGATCCGCGAAAAGCCCTAGTGCGATGCTTTGGGGTTGCGAAGACAAAACTGCAAGCTCTTTTAGGACATCTATTGTGGTTTACAGCCCATGTGAGTTTATCAAACAGATAATTTGGATTCCTTGCACCAATAATCCCGAAAAGCATTGTCGAAAGATGCAGTCTCCTGCGTGCCTCCATCTTTAACAAGTTGAACTTATTGAGGAAGGGAGTAACATGGGACCGTGGTGGCACATGGAAGCAGAAACGAGCACAGGCGTTCTGAACCCGCTGGATGAGTTTGGCCGTTTTAGATAATAGGCAAGGACCATATACTGTGTCACAGTAGTTTAGCTTAGACAGGATTAATAACTCACATAATTTTATTTTAAGCTCCTCTTGCAAGTAGGGTCTCACTCTGTACAGTAGTTTAAGCCGGTAAAAGCAATTTCGCACACAGTTGGATACATGACTCTCAAAATTAAGACGGCAGTCCAGAGTTAGCCCCAGATTTCTGACCTTGTCAACCCGCTCAATCACCTCCCCATCCAAACGCACATCCAATGGTACATTATGGAACCTATCGATGCCTTTCCTTGAGCCAAACAGCATAAGTTTGGACTTCTTTGGATTGATGACAAGACAGTTTGACTGGCACCAAGTAGCTATCGTACTAGGTCCTAATTTATCCTAGTCACAGCGGCAGCATAATCGCATGGATGGAAAGACATATACAGTTGTAAGTCACCTGCATATAGATGGAACTTGCAATGCTGGATGTTATTTATAATGTCATCGCTGTACAGGATATAGAGGATAGGGCCCAAAATTGACCCCTGGGGAACTCCACGTGCAACTGGGTGCTATAGCATATAGCTTTCGATAATGCTTTTATATCGCTTTCGAAATGACAAGATTACGCCATAAACTATAGAGCGCGATAGCGAGAGCGATAACGATAGAGTTAGGCGGTAGGGCCCCCGGGCTCTATGGATCTAATTTTTCTACCCCCAGTCAGATTCTTAGTCAGATTCAATGTTGAAAAAATTTCCACGAGCAGGATTTGAACCTGCACCCTTCTGACATACCGGGTCAGGTGCTCTTCCAATTGAGCTATCGTGGTTCTAACCAGCCCGCCGAAATTATTCAACACTTTTTACTTTGAAAGCCAAAGGCACCCATTCAATGTCAACAACTACCGTCATTAACACCCGATCATAATATTTTTACAAATACTAAAGATCAGTTAAGAAATAGGCAAGCTATTTATAAAATGTTTTTGTTTTTGTTTATATAATTTTAACGCAAATTTTGTTGCGAAACAAATTACAAAAACACAATGTTGAAAAAATTTTTTACGAGCAGGATTTGAACCTGCACCCTTCTACCGGGTCAGGTGCTCTTCCAATTGAGCTATCGTGGTTCTAACCAGCCCGCCGAAATTATTCAACACTATTTACTTTTTACTTTGAAAGCCAAAGGCACCCATTCAATGTCAACAACTACCGTCATTAACACCCGATCATAATATTTTTACAAATACTAAAGATCAGTTAAGAAGTAGGCAAGCTATTTATAAAATGTTTTTGTTTTTGTTTATATAATTTTAACGCGAAACAAATTACAAAAACACAATGTTGAAAAAATTTTCACGAGCAGGATTTGAACCTGTTGTTTATATAATTTTAACGCAAATTTTGTTGCGAAACAAAATTTGCGTTAATATTATATAAACAAAAACAAAAACATTTTATAAATAGCTTGCCTACTTCTTAACTGATCTTTAGTATTTGTAAGAGCTCAGCGAGCAGTATTGAAGTAATGTTACGTAAGCCTTTCAGATATTCCACGGATGAGCTATAAAGGGAGTGTGATCTTCTCCGAGTACGTCAGCTTTACATCACAAAGGTAGCTGTCACAACTCATAAAACAGTAATAAATTCATATTGTTTTCTAAAGTTTACGCGAACACACATTGAAATGGTCACAGGGAGAGTCTCCCTGTGACCACGGACCCTGCAAAGGGTTCGAAACGTCAGGATAAACATTAAATAAGTAAAATAAACGCGAGTAGATCCGTAAAAAATTGTTTCATTTTAGTAATAAATTCTCCTGAATTCTAAAGTCTGGTTGCACAAAGAATCTTTAAAATTAATTTACCTGTCTATACGAGTTTTGGGAGACATTTTCCTCCATAATTCCATATTTTTATGTATAATAAAGGTAAAAGTTCCATACATGCGTGGTTAAAGAGTCTCTCAACTATGAAGAAATAGAAAATTTACACCCACTACACTCACACTCACATACACAAACACACACAGAGTACACTCGCACACTTCACACGGCGCCCGTATAAATACATATATGTAATCATAGTTTTTTAATAATTTTATAATGAAAAAAATAATGATAATGTGGGTATAATTAAGTCTTGTTTCGAACCAGCCAGTAACTGTGGTTTTATTTTATAATTGTAATGGTTCCTGCGATTCAGACCCAGAGCCTTGTGCAGTGGCCGCTGGCTGTAAAATTCTATAACGGTTCCCCACGCACCTGTATCAAAACGTAAAATTAGTTCTATCTAATTAGCACTAACTAGTTTTAAGTTAACCTTTGTATCTGGGACGCTTGTATTTGTATGGTAATAATAAATAAATGAAATGAAAATGAAAATGTTAGCTTATATTTTTTTAAATAAATAACACATGTTCATTATATGTAAATGTTGTCTTTCTTTGTTATACTTAGAACTACAAGTTATTATATAAATAACATAAACTGATTGATTTGATTGGCTGTACTGGCATGTACGTTTTTTTTTTTTTGAGAGAGATTGCTGGTTGCCTCTGCGGCATTTTCAGCTTCACCGGGCTTTTTTGGGGGCGGCGAGGAACGTAAAGGGTCCCTCAAGCCGTGTGAAACGAATCACCTTCGGAGGTTATCTAGAGGGAACGGCATCGCGCACTAGTGCGCGTCCCCGTGCCCTACTAGATTCTCCGAAGGGTTCGGATCGGATCGGTTCCTGTACGTACATACCAAAGACTGGGCTGAGTATCATGCACTTAATGTAATAGACGCCGTAGATCGTAGGCTACGGACTATTTTTTATTAAAACAAATAGACATCAGCTATATAATTGCTTATCAAACTCAACTCAAACTCAAACTTTTATTTGCAAACTAAGTGGTACATAGATGGTGTTTACAATGTTATAGTGTCCTTATTACTTAGTCACGTACAGATATAACAAATAATATCTATATTAACTATATAATCCAATATGTTATAAAAATAAATATATTTATATTAAATTGTTATTAAAGCTTAAATTATATTATGAATTAAATTGTATAATAAAGCAATAAATTGTATTAAATTATATTATATTACCCAGATCGCCAATCGTAATCACAAATCAACATATCGCTTGGTTAAGTATTCCTCTACAGTGTAAAAACATTTATTTATCAAAAACTTTTTTAATTTTGTATTAAAAACTTTGTAATTTGGCTCAGTTTGTAATTCGATCGGTAATTTATTATATAATAGGGGCTAAAGTATGAAATTGCCGTTTTATTGTATTAGGTACTTCGAATTGACATAGAACCTTCATGGTTTGAGTGAAACTTTTTTCACATGGTACCTATGAAGTACTTCTTTTATAAAATGTGCAACATTCGATTATCGACTTTCAGTTGTTTTTTTATTCAGCTTAGAGAAGAAAGGTGGATACTTCGAAAATTAGAGTTATTTTTGAATAAGAGTTCCGGCGCGGAACTAACGCGGCAGAAACAGCTCGCAATATTAATGTTGCGTTTGGAGAGGGGACTGCTAATGAACGCACCGTGCGATTTTGGTTTAAACGCTTTCGTGATGGAAACTTTGATTTGAAGAACGAACCACGTGGAAGACCACCCACACAGGTGAATAACAATTGAAATAGATGGTGGAAGCCGATCCGAGCCAAACTACCCAGGAATTAGCGGCATGATTTAACGTTACCTTACCAACAATATTGACTCAGCTGTTAAAAATATCTAATTGGCTATGGTATGAGCAATACTCAAGTCGTTGTAATTGGTTTTACTAAGTGCAAATTCAGCTACTTTTGCTGTTGTTGCACTTAGAAAGGTATGCCTAGGACACCTAAACTAAGGAGTCATCAAGTCCATTTAACGCGAAATATTAATAAAAAAACTTAGTTGATTCACCTAATCCCATAGCTTTCGTTTGAACAGAGCCGGCTAAGATTCAGGAGAAGAAGGATCAGCAGTCAATTTAGATGCACTTGCAGCAGATACATTCGAAAAAGTGAACTGGTCTAGATTAAAAAGTTGGCATAAGTTTACTTGAATAAAGCATTTCATTTCATCTATACATATAAATTGCTTTATCCTGAATGACTGACGGATCAACGCACAGCCTATACCGCTAATCGTAGAGACCTGAAACTTGGAGGGTGTGTTCTTTGTATGACGTAGGCATCCGATATGAAAGGATTTTCCAAAATTCTACCCCTAAAGGAGTGTAAAAGGGGGGCAATGTTTGTATGAGACGACGTGATTCTTTGGTCCAATCTACTTAAAATTTTGAAATGAATGAAAATGAATTTCAATAAAACTGTTCGTTTGTCTCGCTAAAACTCGCGAATGGCTGGACCGATTGGCTAATTTTGATTTTGAAATATTTGTGGATGTTGAGGGAAGGTTTAAACGGTGAGAAATAATTAACGGAAAATACTAAAAACGATTTAATTTTCCAATACAAAATGATTTGTTTGTTTCGTTGTCATGGAAACTGTCAAAGCGGTACGAAGTCCGCTGGGTCAGCTAGTTTATATACATAATGACTTGTCCTGACTGATTAGATTAATTGAATGACGTGATCAGCCACTAAGAAAGAATTTTACGAAAATCACACCCTAAGGGGGTCAAATAGGGGGTGAAAGTTTGTATGAAAGTCCGTCAGTTTTGAAGTAAAATACATGAAAATTGGTATTTGGGTACTTGAAAAGAAATAAAGAATGCCGTGTCTCAGGAATTTTGTTTATTATTCTAAGTTAAGTTTTTTAAAGAAGTAAAAACGAGAAGGTTTTTTTTTGGGAAATAATTATTTTTAAAGTATTAACTATCAAAATGAATATTTTAATCGATCTATAGATTTTTCAATAAAAATAAAGAATAACGTGTTTTAGTATATTTCGAAAAGAGAGTTGAAATAGGGGTGAAAAATTTGTATGGAAATCTGTAATTTTTAAAGTTTAATCCACGGACTGACTAACATGAACGTACTTTTAAAAAGTTTGGCTTTATTACAAACAATCACCTACAAGAGCGAAAGCGAGCAAAAGCAAGTTTTATATAAGATAATAAACAAATTCTTATATTTAATTTTATTTCAGACATTATATCATTATTTCATGTTTGTGTTATATCATTTTCATGTTAGTTAATAAAATAGTCTCCCTAGTTCTCCCTCTTTTTAGTACCTTTTTTTAGGGTTCCATAGTCAACAAGAAACCCCTATAGTTTCGCCATGTCCGTCTGTCTGTCTGTCCCCAGCCTAGCTCATAGACTCTTAGTAATTTCGTAAGCTGTAATTTCGCATGAATATACATATTAATCACGCCAATATAGTGGTGAAGTAAAATTAAAAAAAATATATTTTTTTTAGGTTACCTCCCCTACACGCGAAGTGGGTATGTAATTTTTTTTTCTTGTCTACCCCATAGTGTGTGTTGTCGTTAGATAGCAATTTCAAAAATATTGCGAGTTTGTGGAAACAGTTTTTTGATTGAAGCATCCGTTTGTGAACTATTAAGCTTTAAAGTGCAAAAAGTTTTGTTAGGGTCGAGTGTCACCCCGCTGCCGCTGATGGCCGGCGCTCGGGCGCTCGTGGCCGCCTGCTGCTGCTGGTGGTGGCTGACGACCGCAGCCGGTAAGTACCGCGCGCATCACCCGCTGCCAGCTAAATGGTTGCTTTTGGATACGTGAAAAAAATCACGGTAGTTGTATTATATAACGCAGTTAAAAGAAAAACTATAACAGCTAAGTAGGCTTTACAAGTTTACGAGTAACAGTCGACTAACTTATAAAATTCCTCATTGGGATTTAAATAGACGTTGTCAGGTGTGTGAAATTGGTACTAACCGCATTATTGAGATGGGCTACGGAACCCTGAACTGCGCGTGGCCCAACACGCACTTGGCTGGTTTTTTAAGACTAACAGTATAATCTTACTGATGCCTGTCTGTCGGAAGGGTCGCTCCGCCATAAAAACTGGTCAAAGATTACTTACGAAATCTCACTCAGCCAAGACGCCTCTGAAGGGACACAAATTCAAAATTTGTCATTGAAACTATAAAGGTAATTTGAAGAGTTCCCAAAACTTCTTTACGTAAGCGCTTCTTTATGGATCGTTAGGAAAGCCAGAAAGAAAAATATACGCCTGAAACTTGTTCTGCGAAATTTATCCATTACATCCATCGTCCCGACGGACGTGGCAATAAAGTGTGCCAAGCTAAAAAGCCTTTTTCAAGCCTCAAGTAACTATTATGTAGTAACAGGCTCGATAGTGTTGCTTATACGTTATGAATAGCATAAACGAATACTTTTTTAATTTATGCACGCTCTCACTCACTACAAACAGAATACCTAGCAAAGTTTCATAATTCGCGGGTATATATTTTTTATTCTGATAAAAAGTAAGATGATGAAATGTCAACTTTATTGTTTGTTTGCGTTTAATGTATTTTATTCTAGCCTTTTATTCTATATGGAGCCAATGGTTACTTTCTGGATACTTCTGTGTACCGAGTTTTGTTCGTTCAAGCTCCCGTCAAATATCAAATTCTTATAAATTAGAAGCGGGAAGTTCGCGTAATTTTGAATTTCAAGTGTGTTCAAGTTCCTGTGTCTAGTGCCTAGGAGCTCCGAAACTTCAGGATCGGGAGACGCGGCGTCTCTGCGGCGGTACTGACCTAAAACTTGTTCGGCAAATGAACGGGTCCAATCAATTAGGGTCGGTCAGCGATCCGCCGGAAAAGAGGACAGAGCGGCAGCGCGCGCGCTCTCCAAGGAAAGTCGGAAAACGGCGGGGCGGGGTGCGGCGCGGGGCGCGGGGCGGGCGCCGGAGGGTGCGTGTCCGAGAGGCGCGAGGCCGCATCGATCGCGCGCCCGAGCGGGGCGGCTCATCAGTCCGCCGGGGCGGCCGGCGAGAGCGCGCGCGTGTCATGCGCTGCCGCTGAGATGGCCGGCGCTCGGGCGCTCGTGGCCGTCTGCTGCTGCTGGTGGTGGCTGACGACCGCAGCCGGTAAGTACCGCGCGCATCACCCGCTCCACCGCCGCACGCAGCGCAATCACGATCAGCTGTTTTGTCACGCCGACTATTTTCACGTGCCATGTTTTTCGTAGCTTTTCACAAGAAAATCATAGTAGTGCGTGTGTGCTTTATCACCCCTCGTAGTTTACGTATTGCACTCGCACGAAGGGTTCAACTTTGTTTTAATCATATTATTATAATCGATCCCCAATCGTGCCTGACAAGTTTCTGTAGAATACACGTGAAATGTGACGTTTGTAGATCTATTTCATTTCTTAGGTTAGACGTAAGTATTCTTTAGATGTTTCTCGTTCGAGTGATAGTCAGTTTGCGTGATAGTGGCGCAGAGGTTTCGCTGGCCGGGATCGTCACTAGCCGGCACTATTCAGGAGGCCTCAGTTCGTCCTTGTGGTGGCCGGTAGTTAAACAAATGCCGATATTACATAATGCGACGGCGGCCAAGTGACACATCTGCGTAAATATTGATCATAATCACGCCACTGTGGCTCGAGGAAGTGAGATACGGCGCTGCATCGTGCAGCCGCCACCTGCCCGCCGAGGGTATCTGGAGGACGACCGCCTACCATTTCAATAACTATAATAGTGATTGTGCGTATTTACTTACCATAGCTCAACATTTTTTGACAAACTAAATTATGGAACATACTCATGAAGTTCATACAGGAAAAGAGAAGTTTTAATACTAATGACTCCCTTCAGACACGATAGGCCTAACATGACTAGCTACATTATTACCTGAATCGTTTATATAGTATGCCATAGCTTATTGTCATCATAGAAAGCGATATTAGATTTCATATGTGCGGAGGTCAATAATTACGTTAAAAAGACTTCAACGCGCTTGAGTCACAAAATAGGGGTCTCGGCACAGATTAAATATTATGCAAATGTGGATCTTGCCATGATTATGTATTATATGATTTTAAAATAAACATTATGTTACCTAGAAAGTGTTGTAGACTTTAGGATTAAGTAACTAATTTAATATTTTTTATAGAAAAGTTTATAACAAGTAAATAATGTAAAAAATAAACAGTTTTTTTGGTTTTGTTGAAATGTAACCAAAATAACAGTTAAAAAGTATATTTTGCTAAAATACCGTTGAAGTAAAAGTAAAGTAAAGTAAATATTCTGTATACTAACCCACTGCTGGGCTAAAGCCTCTATCATTGAAATCAAGTCAAAATTAATTTTTGTTTGTTAAGTCAAATAAAACGTGGATTACGTAAAAAGGGATCCTGCAATGCAATGGCGAATCAGTTTGCCACGGATCGTTCTCGCTGAAAATATTTCCACGATAAAACACTATAAAACACCACAATTTTTCAAGTTATCAAATTTAATGTTTTTTTTTTTACATTTCTCGTCAGCAAGGATTTGTTATTTTATAACACTGTGTTACAAAGAGTAAGCCTTCTAATAACTCAGTTTGCATTAATCTTGTTAGTTCTTGTTAAATCAAATTGACTTGCTCAGATTATAAAATACAACTTATGAATACCCAAATGCTTATTCAATTCCTTTAATACGTTTACGGGCTGTAGGTACTTTTTTTAGACGATTACCAAGTAGGACTCCACTGCTTATACAACGACAAAATATAGATTTTTTCCATGCGAAGCAAAAGGCACATTGTAACGGTTGGATGAATCTTTTGTAGACTACATAGAGTACAAGGTACAGTGCCTGGTGTCACCAGTCACCACCGAAGCAGTGAAGATAATTAAAGCATGATTGATAGAGTTTTGAAAATAAATCTATTCTTTACGTATACAGAGTCACAATACAGTATTAGCTGTATTTTACTAACGAAAAGTTGGAAACTCTACTTAAAAGACGAATTAATAACACGTTTTTTTATAAATTCCCGGTGTTCCAATGTTACATTTTGTTCAGTGACCTAAAAAATAAGTTTTAAAGCCATCTTAACTACAAAGATGAAAACGTGAGAGTGTTACGTTAGGCATAGTCGTCATTATACCACTCAGAAGTATGAGGGAAAACTCAAATCTCTATCACATTTACATGGTAGTTTGTTAGTTGAACATCTAAAATTGCAATATAATGAATTCATGGAATAAGCACTGAAAGACGGCGATACTAACACAGTTATTTAGCCGAATTCTAGATTCGTTGGAATTGGAATACATTTTGCAGTGGCCCTGGTAAGGCTCGCCCGCTTATGTAAGTAGAGGCTCATTGAATTTTCATTGGCCTCCCCCGCTCGCAGTTTTATATTCAATTGCTCGCCTTAGCCGGTAGAATTGCCACTTGGAGAATTATTTTTAGGGAATTATCATATAACAAAATTGTGGCATTATCTCGTACTCCCTTAATTTTTTTACAAAGTGGGGATGCCTAACTTGATGTTCAGAAGCCTCTTGATATTCTATTAAAACTTTGAAAGTGCAATATAGAAAGTTTCAAGTCGTATTCATTAAGTTGACTCAACGTTTTTTTAAATCTATTTACTAACTGTTTAGATCTCTGTATTGGTTCTTTGATGTTATTTTATACGAACTTCAAAGAACCAATAAGCCAATTCTTATTGGTTCTTTCTACGATGAAGGTTTTCATTATTCATAGTAATATGAAATATGAAATCGAAATATATAAAGGACCTACAGTATCAACTATGATAAAAATTATTTAGTTTATGGCTGAATAGCTTTAAAGTAACTATGTAAGTAAGGAGCAACTCTGTTTTATACTATTTATGGCAAATAAATAATTTGAATTTGATACAATAATATATTATTTCCAAAAAATTACAAAAAACACAATGTTGAAAAAAAATTTCGCACCAAAAAAATTCGCGCAAAAAAATGTTTCGCAACAAAAATTCGCGTTAAAATTATATAAACAAAACAAGAACACTTTTATATATTATTTCCATTTAGAATTTGCATGCATTTGTTACTATATCTACTAGTTAACAATCGTGTTGGTATAGCCGCTATCTTATCAAGTGAATCTGTTTAGAGAGAATAATCCAACCAGATTATTCTATTGTTCTCTATAAACTATATATAGCTTGCTTCATTAAACAAAAAGAGTAACTCGTATAATCTGCGGTTTGATGCTCAAATTTATATTAATTAAAGCAAAGTTATAATAATTTTCGTAATAACAAAAAAAAAAACTTTCTGCCCAATGGTTTATAAAGACTTTGTATAGCTAAATATTATGGCGACATGGTTGCACTTATATACACTCTTTGCTTACATGATTTTTATCATGTTTGAAAGTTGCCTTGTAAGAATTAAATTTTATGTTTTAATAATATCTCGCTAATTAAAGGCACGTACACCACCTACTTTTGTTATCAAAGTTTTACTGCAATAATGCTAGAAATGTAGTTTTAATTATATTGCAACTACGCTATACAAACTATACAATCTATCACAAACATGTAAAAACAACAATAAAAACGATTTGGCTTACTTGGAAAACAAAAATATACTTTTTTAAATTTAATTTAATTTTTTATCTCTGGCTCGTACTTTTTTGATATTATTTTTTTCTATTGAAATTATATTTGAGGGAGTAGCCAAAATAGTTAATTTAGCTAAATGACATTTCTAGTTCTATTTGGCAGAGCTTGTTGCTTTCTCGCTCTAGGGATTTGAGACTCCTATTTGAGACTCCAGTCTCTCACACACAAGGTACCACCATCAAATTTTGTTACACCCATTAAATAGCATATGCTTATGTAACCTACATGGGAGAGAAATTTTTTTTTTTTTTATTTTCTTTACTTTTTCTTGTCAAATTATTTTAATAGAGCTTTTACAAGCTTACACATTGTTTTCTTAAGTCTAACAGCTGTTTTATTTATTCTATCTTAAACACTTCTTATTTACTTACGATTTTTGATTGGATATTTGATAATTCGGGCAAATACGTAAAGTAATAATACATTCTAATTGAACTACTGAGACATCGCTGGTTAATAGTGTTAGCCGTTGCTTACACTATTAACCAGGTAATACTTACTTATTAACTTGGTTTTAGCTTCGCTGTCAAAGTTCAACAAGTGTTCTTGTCGAACTTTGACAGCGAAACCAAAACCAACACATCTTTTGTCAACTGTCAATTTTAAGAGTGGCAAAGAGCTGCAAAGGCGTGTTTTGACATCAGTATAAAAGATCTCTTACGAAACTCTACTATATTATCAAACAATGTGGCAGCAATAGGCGGTCGAAAAACTTATTAGGAACTTATAAGGGAATAGTTGTACAGTTGTACCTATTTTAATATTGTTTCCAGTCAAACATATTCTGAGAATGGTCTTAGTGTGAGAACTTTCCAAACAGAATAAATACAAACACTATAACTATAACAGTTCTTCGTCCGCTATCGAACTATTGACTATTGCCGCCTCTTATACTATCGGAGACAACTTTTGGATGTTTTGACAGTATTTGTAACTTTCTTGTAAAAATACAATTTGCATACAAAAAGAGTTTCAAATTTAAAAAAATGTGATTATTATAATGAAACGGTTAATGCTTAAGAAAAAATAAGCTGAAGGGAGATAAATTAGCTAACAAAAAAGGTTTATTCATCAAGATTTATGCGGTTTAAAATCAACTTTGAAAAGTTTAAGATTTAATCAATTTTGTTGAATTAACAATTTATTTTAATTTAAGTAACGTTTGATTAGAATTGGCGTATAGACTTGAAATATATTCAATTGCAGTTTATATGGAATTGGAATAGCAAAATGTATCGAGCCTTAATAGTTTTATGGTATTTAAGAAATAGTCCATTTCAATACTTTAAACGCTCACCTAAATAGATAAACATAAAAATATCATCAACTTGGGTGTAGGTAGGTAAATAATAGTTATGAGAAAATCTATATTATAAGGAGGTTAATGTCCATAAATATAAACACACAAAAGAAGCCTTAACTATGAAATCATTTGCTATGAAATGAACTTTATTGCTGCGACCACATAAAAGCCCTTCGTAAACAATATTTGGTTGATCACTGATTGTGTGGCTATAACGCTTATAAAAGTCTGTTTACCGGTAGTCAATAGACCTTAAATATTTACCAAACATAAATGGCTTTCAACTTTATTTTTATTTTTTAAACATTTTATATTTGTGTCACCAATTTTAAATTAATGGCATAAATATACGAGCCAAGATATTTGTATGTAACCACGATAGCTCAATTGGGAGAGCACCTGACCCGGTATGTCAGAAGGGTGCAGGTTCAAATCCTGCTCGTGGAAATTTTTTGAACATTTATGTTTTTGTAATCTGATTCGCAACAAAAATTGCGTTTAAAATTATATAAACAAAACAAATACATTTTACAACTAATGTATAAAATAAACGCGAGTAGACCCGTAAAAGTTGTTTCTTTTCAATGTGTAGTGTTCGCGTAAACTTTAGAAACAATATAAAAGTACTTTTAACCTAGTATAATGTTTCTTCTTATTTTTAGCGTGAAGTAGTCGAGGATGAATTGCCTTATATATTAAGCCATGATTACTGTTGCCGGTTCAAGTTCGTGCTCTGTCATTAGTTAAATGAGTTTTTTTCGATGAGTGTTGAACAGTGATTGATGAATGGTATTCCCCCCGATCTCTTTGAGTTTCAGACAAAGTTTACAGGCAACTAGGGCGGTCTTAAGAAAATTTGGAAACTGACATTGTGAAGTTTACTTTTTCACCATTTTTTATATTAAAATAAATATTACAACTATATATCAGCACAGTATATCATACCAGTTATGACATATTGAAACGTTAAAAAAAATATCCTGTAAGCTCTTTGACATTTTAAGTATCGATGTCATAACTAAAAAATCATAACTTTTCTCTTTCCCAGGAAAACAATCACAGATTTAATTTGAAAAAATCATTAGCTCTACATACTTAATATGTTATTTTATTACATAATAAAAATGTGATGTTATTTTATATTTGGTCCTGAAAAAAACTTATAATCAAAGAGTATCTCGAAAGAGTTTCTCAATTGGAGTAACGATTCTAGTTAAACTAACCTATAACAAGAGTCGGACCTTCAATCTGGCGACGTGAACCCAGCAAGCACTCATGATCGGCTGCCGAGGACCTCACGCCACTGGCTACGGAACTCGTCGTCGAAACATTTGTATAATCATAAAACGTACAGAAAATACCTTTCTATGCGTGGTTAAATTTTTTTAATAGTGTTGGTATAAGTGTGTTAATTAATGTTTCTGTTTAAATAGAGGAAAAGAGGAGAGAAAGAATAATAATTTCTATACGAAAGCACACTTTTCAGTTCTCGTAACTGTTGAATTAATGATTAAAATATGTTTACTCTCCCTCGATACCAAAGCGTTTTACATTACCTACTGTTTTCAAAAATCTTATTTCTGTATTAATGTAATGTTACCTTTTCTCGTTCTGTCGATGTTCTTTATCAGTTAGCGTATAAGAAATTCGCTTACATCACAGAAGTTTGATCTCAAAGTTCATCGCTCGCTGTAGAACGATATCGGAGTAATAAAAGAAAAAAAAAGGTGGAAGATCGCGTGCCGCCCGCCGCCGCCGCCCTCGCGTCTCGGGCTGATACGTTACTTTCCCTGAACTTATTACGAAGTCCTATTTCGTGACTTATTAATATTACTCTCCTCTTATACATATTAAATAAAATGAAAATATTTCTTTATAAGTCCTACTCCTTACTAAGCTTTACTGTTCTTACTTATTACATAAACATCTAAATAGTCTCCATGTTGTAAATTATTATGTAGAGTCAAGTAAATGTTTCCAGCTTCGCGTAAATATCTGTTGATGAAAATAAATTATATCTTACAGTTAAGTTATGGACCTCACTTAAACTAAGTTTATTTGGTTAACGAAATAACAATACGTAAATATACACAGTCGCAGAATTTCAAAACATTGTTTTAGTATTTAGGAAAAAAGAAAGCTTATTGGACAATTGTTTGAGACTTATCGACTATTGAAATACTGTAAGGTTAATGGGCCGCCCCGTGTAGGCATTTCGACATTTTTGTCGTATACTGAGAAAGCACACGCAATACAAATAACATGTTATCGCTTTGTTATAAACGCCATCATAGCTATTTTAATAATACTGGACTAATGTATGCACGCAACGAAGTTTAATGTCATTTAGATACGTTTATTAACATAATCAATTTGATTTTCTTACACGACTACCATTTTACTATTTTATTTATTAAATTACTTTCAGCTTGTTTTATTATTATAACAGTGGGACATAAATACGCAGGTAAATCAATACAATTCAATTTTCTTAATTATACACAAAATAAATATAGTTTAAAAGTTCAGTTTTAAGTTTAATGGACTTATATATTTTTATCACTAAAATATATAAGTCCTTGCTAAAAGCAATAGATAATAATGAGAAAACAAAACTCGTTTAAAAATAGACTCATAAAAGAAATATAGTTTAGCTTTTTTAAAGTAAATGTCCATAGAACAGTATAATACATTTTATTTATTGCCTAAAATGCTGTAAAGGGTTCCAAGGAGGAAATAACATCTATTAAACTGCACGGCACCCCGTAAATCATTCATAACGTGGGGCCTACGTTGCACAAATTGCTTCCCAACCCCTCTTTACAACATTTTTCAGGCGATATTTGGCGTCGCGAAAATATAGCTGTCTTGCCGACTTTCTTAATAGCAATTTTGAGCATTATGCATTATGGTATTCTTTATATATTTATATAAATCTTCTGTGCGTGTGTTTGTAACTGAACTCCTTCTAAATGGTTGGGCCGATTTTGATGAAATTTTTTGTGTGTGTTCAAGTGAATTCGAGAATGGGTTAGATTTACAATCGGACTCGGTAGGTGGCGCTGAAATAGTCCATCATGGGGCCTCTAGTCATGGATATTTTCTTTTGATAAATTGATACATTCATTCACGTCATCGTCATCATCTGATGATCTCCACCAGCTCATTTATTGTCCCCACTACTGATAGGGCACGAGCCTTTCCTATGGATGGAAACACCGAAGGGAAAAGATGAACGTGTATGTGTTTCTTGACGTCGTATGATATATCTAATATTTTTTGCATAATAAATCCTGTATAAAAAAATATAAAAATAATATAAAAATTGTGTAAATAATTTTTTACCAAATTTTTGGTGGTTATAACATCGTCGTCATCATCGTCGCTTATTTTATTACTAATGTAATTTGTATTTAGAATAGGCAGTGACAGAATAGCAGGTTCTGTGGTCATAAAAATCTGCAATCCCAGTCATAGACAGCTTTGTCTTATAAAAAGCATTTTGTATTATGTTTTTGTAAAAAATAAATAATAATATAAATAATTATAATATAATAATAGAAAGGACTTCTTGGCGGGAAAGTGAAGAGTCGTGTCTGCGGTTTTGTTTTATTTTCTAAAATTTGTGTTATGTCGAATATTAATGTGAAATAATGGTGGATTATTAACCGTTAAGTGTTCGTAAGTGTGCATGGGTGTTGGCAAATGAAACAAAACAGTGCAACTTTACTTTTCAAATTCTCTCAAGAAGTCCGCCGAGGAATTAGTAAAGCCCCACATCTTTACTGAGATACTCGAGGGGTTGAGGGGAATATCAGTTCTCACTTCTCATTTTTATTATCATTCATCATCATTCATCATCATAGTGACTGGAAGGAAATATTGTATATTTATGTATTACTTGTAAGAAAAATTACTTTGACACTGGCTAAATGTGCTAATCGCACGAAGCCATCAACTAAAAGAAAAAAAAAATATAATAATACATAAATCCGTTTAATTTTTTTGAATTTGAATTTGTATTTTGTAAAATATGTTTAAGACAAATAAACTCTTTAACATTATTATCATTATAATCATTTCTATAATCGGAAGTTGGTGCCGTTTACTCCGTCTCAACTACTACGGTATGATCGACACCTTGCGTGGTTTCGGTACAAGCGACAAAAGCGGTATCCAAAATTTTTATTTGGAAAAGAGTTGAAATATTATGTTCTTAAGCTCACAAAGTAAAAATAGATTGTGTTAATAAATTCGTGAATATCGTTACTCTCTACAACCTATACAGTTGGACAAAATCACGATAGCGTAATGCCGGTTTGAATCCAGATTGTGGAATTGTTTTTAACACTTTTCCAAATTTAATATATAGATAATAAATAGTAGCTGAAAATATCTGGTTACTCTGTAAAGGCCACCGGCGACTAACAGCAAACTCTTTTAAAAATGAAAGGTCAATTTCGATGTAGATAAACAATCTAACAACTGCCTGCCAACTTCTAGGAAGACAGTATGATATTGCTGTTGTTGTCGCTGACCGTACCATGACTCACGTCACGCTACTTGAATTAAGCTCTGTTAAATCTACCAATTAGGCCTCTGTAGACGGCGTTCTTTTTGCGCGAACGAAGCGTTTACGTGACATAATTTTTACGATGAATGCATTTTGTAAGTGTATTTTGCATATCGTTATTTTTACACGTTTCATATAACTGAGTCGTTGTCCATATTCACGGGCTAAAAGCATGCCGTGAAATTGCGTGTCGCCTATGTAAAAATGATAATTAGAATAAAACCCTTCTTTATTAGACGTATTACATTTGCCCGATGTTTACTTAAATATTTACTTTACACTCGTTGGTACCGTAGTTAACTTTGTATTAAAAAGATTTTTAAAGAGTGCTTGATACAAATGTAAAATCTTTGCAGTGTTCTAGATGTTTTTTATGAATAGCGTAAGCTCGGTTGGGATTATGGGGAAGCAGGCGAAAAAGCCTTGATAACTTTTAAGCATGTGCATTCTTATCCACACGTGTATTAAGATTGCACACACAGATACAATACAAAGATATTGCTTACCCGTATTCTCTCATTCGATATCCTTGTCATATTTGTTGGTATTTTTTAAAAATGACGTAGCGTCAGCGTACCTGCAATAGCTTGCAAAGCCTATACATTCATTCAACTTATACATAAGCGGTATCTATGAAGTGGCATAATATCACAATTTCCTGCTGTAGATACCGCGAAATGAAATACAGCAACGTCCTCTAAGAAAAATGTTTTTATTCAAACCTTGGCATTGACACTGATTGGTTTTGCGAACCCCCCGTACATTAAACATGAGTGAAATCACGCGTTTTCCACTTCCATGAAATAACGTTTTGTAAAGTGAAATTTGCACGTTTATTGTGAACCGATTTGTTATTAGTGACATGATTTAGATTTATGAATGTTATTTGGAATTTTATTGAATATATTGCAAATGGTTGCGTATAAAGTAAAGTTTACGTCAGACTGCCACAGCATCTGTTATTTTAGGTCTCCATCATGGTATAGTGCTTAATTTTATTTTTTATTGCTTCATGTGGACAACAAAGATCATGAGCTCTGTAGGGGCTCCACAATCATATGATAAAAATACTGGTAAAGCCCGTAAGTTTATTATTTCATTCGTTTAATTTTTATGTTTTTAATTATATAATAATAAAAAAAGATGCGTTTATCTTATTAAGTATAACAGTTTTACAAAGTGTTATGTTTTACATCTTCGTACTTGCATAAGTATATTACATATAATCATACTACATATTTAATGTATAAATATCGTGCTATGCCATGTTCGAAGAAAGCGTCCTCAAAAATCTAAGGCTAAATAAGCCCCTTTGCGCCTCCCCGGGCGCTGTGATACTCGCTAGCCGAGTTTTCCACTGTCAAAAAAAGAAAGAAGGATAAGTAGGCCCTGGAACTTCTTGGCGGGAAAGTTAAAACTCATCCCAGCGGTTTTGTTTTATTTTCTAAAATTTGTGTCGAATATTAATGTGAAATAATAGTGAATTATTAACTGATGTGTGTTCGTCAGAAGTCCGCGTGAGGTCTCGGTAAATTCCCACATCTTTACTGATAAGGTAAGGTAGGTTAATAATTCACTATTATTTCACATTAATATTCGACACAAATTTTAGAATTTTCCCCCAGCCCTTGTTGGGGGGAGTATCACTTATCATTACTCATTTCTATTCAATTCATTATCATATATTACTACAAAGTAAATATGTTTATTTATATATATGCCTTTGAAGCTACGTAGAGAGCAACATGATCAATATTTTCTTTATAAAATAATAAATAATATAGTTGAGCCGGCTTATCTTACGAGTAAGATCTTTTATAAATGTAAAAAGTCCTGCCTGAGGGCAGTTAAAACTTTTGCCCGGCCTCTGTGTCGCACCAATTATGCCAAAAACCGCTTCTCCATAAGATCATGTAGTACGTATGATAAGAGCTATCAACAGTTTGATATATTTTCTCTTAGTTCTAATAAATTCAAAAAGTCTATTTGTAAGATTTGTAACGAAGACGACGAAAAAAAGAAAGAGGGAAATGGATGTTCGCGGGTGAACGAGTGAACGGCAGTTTACCCGTTCACCTGAGAATATTTATTTGATTATTTGTTACTTTTTTGTGGTTTTTATTTGTATTTAAAAAAAAATCTCAGTAAAATAATAATTCAATTTTGTTATCGTTCGACCATTGGTTGAGTCTCTGGCTCAATGTCTACTCAACTGTTTGTATTTCTTTTGCAGTGGAAACTTTGTTAGCTTATGTACAAACTTAATGCTTTATATTTTCTAGTGTTAAATTAAGCTGTTCAGCCAATAAAATAAAAAATCAATAAATATAACTTGAATGAAAAATACTTTGACACTGGCTAAATGTGCTAACCGCACGTAGCCATCATCTATGGAAAAAAATAGGCCCTGTACTTGTAGCATTTGCAGTGCAGGGCGGAGATAAGGCGGGCGGCGCGAGATTGCAGTCTGTCGCAGCGGGCGCATTGCGGCGCCCCATCCGCGCTGACCTCGATTCACGGCCACGCTCACTCGTACCAAAGCCTACAATTTTCTGCCTGAATTAACCAGCCGCCTAGCCAGCTCGCAATCGTCTGGCTTATCTTGCATAAAAACACTCGTTACTGAGGACCTTCCATTAAAAAAAAAAAACCAGTTAATTTGTTTTTATAACGAAATAGGTAACTGAATGCTTTATTTTAAATGCAAATAGAAATCAAAACCCTTTTCCTTAAAACTATAATAATATAAACAAAAACCACAAGCATTCCTACCTAAACGAATATGAAGCGTGTCAATCAACTTTTTAATTCTAATAGATTGATTAAAATGCCGCAAATATAGTTAATTAGCCGAAATAATATATCAAGGACGTATTGTAATAATGGGAATACCGCGTGAGTTATTCGATTCCCCAAATCGAGGTTCCACGTCACGCTGCCCGTTGCCGGGCGACTGGGTCAGTCCGAAACATGCCTCTTATTGATCAGCCTTTACCAAAATCTAATGCGTATTAAAATTTGCCCGATTATCGCCCATATTGCTATAGTTATTCAGCACACAACTGATGCCGCTTATGTGGTGCTGCCAGTACACACGTGACGTTAAGCTGCGTACTCGCGTTACTAAATTATGAACGCCTATAGCCACAAGTGGGTCATTTGTTTACAGCATACCTTTTTAGAATATTTAAAAGCAATTATCATACTGTATTATAAAAATAGATGAGTATTTTTTTATTTTTAACGTATATAACATACTTAATTTTTGGTATAGTTATCCTATATGGCTTGCTTTTAGTATTTAGTATTTTGAAAACACGGTCTAGTTAATTAATTACTTAGTTAGTTAATGAAAAAAAGCAAGCATTCTTGCAACCACTTACTTGTGTACAAAAAACCAAGCGGTAGCTATTTTACTTTTATTTTTTTATAAAAAAAAATCAAAGTTTATTCAGTTTAGATTACAAATAGTTCTTATGAACGTCATTATGCCATCGGTTCGTAAGGACACTTTCCATCACAAATAAAAACACAAAATATAAAGTTTAAAGGACAATCACACATGTTAAAAAAAAACAAGAGTTACCAGTTAAAATTTTCACAGTAGAGGTAAAAAAAAAATACAGGTCAAAAATTGTCTAAGAAAAGTTAAACTATAGTTAATAATAATAAAAATAATAGTATGCAAGAGCAGACCAGCATCCACAGGCGGCACCCGTTCACGAGTATGACATATGAATCAGCCATCGCTTCACTCAACCATAAGCATCTTCCATTCACCATTTATTTAAAATTCTAATTCAAAATGAACTTTCTTTATCTCTTCCGTCATACCTACATTATACTAGGTACTTTACCTTTTACCAAATTACATTTTTATCGGTAAGTTGTTCATAAAATTCGCTCAGCGAAATTGAACGCCGCGCCGCCGGGTCGCTTGGTGGCACCAATTCAAATTTGGCTTATCCTAGGTTCAAGGCTAAATTGTTATTCCCGAATTTATTCATCGTATTTTTGACTGTTTTCTTTAACATAACATTTTCTTTATTCGAACAAGTTCAACAGTTTAAAGTCGAACAAGTGGTTTACGGAAAAGATTTTCGAGACGTTTTAATAAATACGGTCACCTATCTGGAGCGAACTTGCCATTGCAAACTGAATGCGCTAACTGCTGCGCCATCCGCGCTGCGTTTGAATATCACATAATTAAAAAAACACTATTGCTTTTGTTTTTGGAAAGTATTAGGTATAAAAAATACAAAAAGAATATTGTTAAGTATTATAAATTTGTAATTTAAATCTATTAGTGTTTGTTTTTTAATGAATAAGTGTCTTTACCAAACCTGTTCTTGCTGGTGTTACTAGAGTCGTAGGTCTTTACCTGTAATCGATTAAGCAATAACTTCATGCTCATGAAAATTGTACTGGTACTCATACATAGTAAATACTAAGAATTAAGAACTTTAAACTGTACCAAATTTATGCTCATTAAAGTTCTATTACATTCTTAATCTATCTATGTAAGTAGAAATGAATCGCTAAATGTGTTGCTAACCACAAAACTGATTTGGCTGATTTCTTTTTGTTGTGTTTGATGAAGTCTAAGGAAGATTTTTGTGGAGAGAAAAAACGTAAAAATACGAACAAAATAGTAAAAACAACAATTTTCTTTTTCCATACATACCACTCTCTACTGAACCGATTAAAAAAATTCTTTCACCATTAGAATACTACATTAGCGCTAAGTAACATAGGCTATATAAAAAAATATCCACCCGTGCGAAGAAGGGACGGGCCGCTAGTAAAAAATAAATAAATAAATTGTGTTTTTAAATGTCTTATTTTTTTGTTATTAAGTAAATAAAAAAAAATAAGACATTTAAAAACTTAATTTAAATGAAATACAAAATACATTATTGTATATTCCAATCAATACGAGTAACTACGTCAACCTGTTAACAACAAAACCTTTACTCAACCACGCGTAGCCCGTGCGGCGATACAATTGGCCCGGAGAGGGTTGCACGCTGCACCGAGCCACCGAGGGTGATGGCACCGACAGGTTGTCGCCACCCCAACGCCACTAAATAAAGAGAAACCAGAAGGTAAGTTTCATACAAACGCTCGAGCAACGCACTAATAGACAACCACCTCTGTGGTCTAGTGGTTAAGGCCACCGGTTTAGACCCAGAGGTCCCGGGTTCGATTCCCAGCGGGGGTATATGTTTCTGCACTCGGTTTGGTTGGTGGTAGGACTTGTTTGTCCGCCTGGTTAGCTACCACCATCTTATCTAAATATGTCGCTATAACATCAATGTTTGTAGCATTGATGTGTTCCGGCAGCTAGGGATAATATAGCCAATGTCTCAGTGGTTGAGGATCCCGAGTGAAGTGCGCTTCCACCATTGGCATTTATCATCATTTAACATCAGGTGAGATGAAGGCGTGCTTACCCGTATGATATATAAAAAAAACAACAAACTGTCTCACGGACACGGAATCTCTGCGCTCTGACTGGTTTGACATGATCCGAGGGTAGGTCTATGTGTGCGTTGCTCGAGCGGTATGTATCAACCGTACCTTCTGCAGTCTTCTATTATTTTGTGCCAATGTTCTCATACCAGCCGCGCTGGCACAGCCAACCCTGCCCTGTTTACCCAACGGCAATATTGGACAATTTTATTTGACGGGCAATTAATTGCTTGCGGATTATGCGCTGTCGTTTTAAGCCACGTCGAGATTTATGTCGGCATATTCACTAGGCGACGCTTTTATCCCTTTATCCGTAATGGTTGAAAGTTGCACTAACTTTCTATGGGAATAGAAGCTTAATGGTAAGTTCAAATTTAAAGTTTTGATATCTCTTACAATAAGTTAACAATCACGTGTAAAGATCAATCATTTCAATTTTATACTCATGTATTTGATACATACATAATAAAGCAGTCATGCTGAAAATACCTCATATTAATTATTTCATTATTTTCATAAGTTTTGTCATAAGTTTCTTATTTTTAAGTTGGGGGATACATCATTTCTCACTACTCATTTCTATTATCATTCATCATAACCATAAGGGGAAGAAATATTGTTTATTTTTGTAATACTTATTTGTAAGAAAAATTACATTGACACTGGCTAAATGTGGTAGGTCTGACAATCTATTTTTCATACCCCTAAGTGATAAGGGTGGCCCACCCCACACATTTTTTTTTTCAATTTAATTTTCCAATACAAAATGTTCCATGATTTGTTTGTTTTGTTGTCATAGAAACTGTCAAAGTGGTACGAAGTCCGCCGGGTCAGCTAGTTTGCAATACAAACATGATTTGATTATTTTGTGTATTGGTTACTTTGAAGAGGGCAAAGCATACTTTCTTAGTGAAGGGTGTACTGTAAGACTGTGATTGCCGGGCACTGGCCCGCCTCAAACGTCGGCTGCGGCTGGCGAGCACACGTGCTGTGGTATCAGCGCTTATCTCTTACCTATCTGTTTGCCCGGGATTTGGTTTAGCGCCGCTTTACAACCGACTGTCTCATTGTCAAGTTCAAGGTGTCAAAGACTCAAGTTATCGAAGGTGAGAACTTCGCGTCATGTTTGACTATCGACGTCCAGATTGGACTCGCGGTTAGTGACCCTGACGCACGAACCCGTCGCGGTTTACAATCCAGGAAAGTATTTTTTTTGTAATTATAACTATAATATTTTTAATGTTTGCAAAATGCAATGAAACTGTTTTCTTCTGTCCTAACGGTCCCTTACATATCGCAAATTATATCTTAACAAAGCGAATTCAATCAGATAGAACATGTGGTCTTATGCCTTGGCTAGCTGACTGACTTATCACTAAATCGCAGGAGCTATATAAAGCCTGCAAACTTGAAATTTACTATTATAGGTTCTTAATAGGGTGTAGACATCCTCTAGATAAGGTAAAAAAACCGGACAAATGCGAGTCGGACTCGCCCACCGAGGGTCCCGTACAAATGTATGGTTCATTACATACATTCCGTACATATTATATAGTTCAGGAATCGAGTCTCGAACTTTTACCGAAATTCAGTTTCCAAATATTTCTTTTTTCATTCTTCGTCATTGATCGAAAACTATACATCATAAAAATAATCGAAAATCTGTTTAAGCTTGTGCAAATAAAGCCCTTTTATACGATACCCCACATGACACGGTTAACTTACTTCAAAATTTGGACCCCCGTTCCTTGCATAAAGACCCTGTTTTGATTGGTGGCGTGCACTTGGAGAGGCCATGTCCAGCAGCGGACTAGTATAGGCTGATAATGATTATGATGATGAAGTCTAAACTAATATTATAAAGAGGAAAGCTTTGTATTTTTGTATGTATATTAAACTCAAAAACTACTAGAACGATTGAAAAAATTCTTTTACTATTAGAATGCTCATTAGCGCTGAGTATCATAGGCTATATACCTAAAAAAGAAATGCCCACCCGTGCGAAGCCGGGACGGGCCGCAGGTATATTATAAACGTCAAAACCCAAGCCATTACTTCGTAAACTCTACGGTGGTACTCTCGGTACAAGGTAGAGCAATTCAGCGAGGGGTATTTCTTTCTCTATTAGTCACGAGACATTTAAAAAAAACTAACAACGTAGAAACATAAGACTTTTGTCTTATGTACTTTGATGCTGTTATCAATAAGTGCTTGATCAAACAGTTTGAGTGTCTTACACTGCAGCTAAGCAAAAACTCTGATATAATATTGAACATGGATAATGTCCACAAACTGTTTGCCTTGGAGTTAGCGCGTGCCCGCCGCGGAGTGCAGCGTCACCGCCTCGGTATTTGTAATGCAAAACATTAACGCACCTGTTCGAGACTACAGTACCTACCTGCTTACAACATTATAGCTGCTTATAACCCTGTGCAATCATACCCATTGTTAATTACCTTTCAATATAATGATCGCTAACTATAACAAAATTCCCGCAAGCTTACAGTTCTGCGGCTAAGTCGGGAGCGAGTAGCGGGAGAGATCTAAAACAAAAGCAAACCTGATTCCGTGTTTACCCCTTGTAAATAAAACTAAATAAACTTTCCTACACTCACACCAATTATCTAGCGTCAAGACAAGTTCGTTATGAAACTCGTTAAATGGTTACTAGACAACAGATAAACATACTTAAAATACTTAAATACATACTTATTATACATGGAAAATACTTAGACCCGAGACAATTTAGAAAAACAATAATTTCCAAATTGACCCGACCGGGGATCGAACCCGGGACCTCAGAGATGGCGACACAATGAAAATCGGTGTGCAAACCACTCGACCAAGGAGGTCGTCAAAGGTGGTTGTGTTTTTATTTTAATGTGTCTACTGTTTTGAAAAAAAATGCAGTATCTATCTATCTATCAATAGGGTTAGTTTAATGTGTTTGTTGTCTCACCTTCTTACATGAAGATGCTGGCTGGTATTGCCCGCATCTAGTTACAATAGACGTGAGCAATACTTTATTTTTACCGCTGTAAAACTACAACATACATGTCAGTCCGTGGCTGGACAAGTTTGTAGAATATTCCACCCATGTCCGATAGCTCAATATTCTATCATCTTCTAACGTTCGCATTTACTATTTTCTATTTCTATGAGACTGTGATTTTTCTACTTTTATGAAAAGTCACACTCTCATAAAAATGAAAATGTTCAGTTGTAATATGGATTGTATGTAAGTGATATATTATCCTACTAATATTATAAACGCGTGAGTATAGATGGATGTTAAGAGTAACAACTCTTTCACGTAAAAACTACTGAATGGATTTTAATGAAACTTTCCTCATATACAGACCATGACCCAGACAGACCAGCATATAGGATACTTTTTTTTTTACTTTTTTGTCTTCGCGAACGAAGTCGCGAGCAACAACTAGTATTGTAATATTATTGTGGTTGAGCCACTAGCCGCTAGAAGTCTTATTAGATTGAAAAATATTGTTTATCGATTCTTCAGTTTAGGTACGTCAAATGGTAAATTTAAACGTTGCTGAAATCGAATGTATAAACGAAATTCAATGCATTAAATCAGGCGCCGTGTCAATCATCCTGATGGTGTATTTATGCGAATGTCTCGCGTTGTGCATAGCGGCCTGCACGTAAAGTGCTGTAAAAATATATATGAATAAGTTGCAGGCGCCGGGTGTTGTTTGCGAGTCTGGTAGGCAAATATTGCCGTAAAGGGTAACCGAAGGACGCTACGGAATAACAAATACAGCATTAGAATTGTCACAATAAACGGAAAAAATGCAGCCCGTAGCAGGTCATATTTATATTTTCACGTCATACTTTGTTGAATGGCAAAGTTTTTAAATAGGTATATAAAAAGTATCGTGGTCAGCGAAGATGTATTGAATAAATAGATGTTTTAGTTACAAACATAATTTAAATATTTTAATTAATTTAGGGGCTAAGTAGATAGATAGATAGATAACATCTTTATTCGGACACTAAAAAAGTAAGTAAGTACAGTTTAAAAAAATATAGCAATGGTTATGGACTATGTCGTAGTTCGAATTTCAAGAAACAAGGCACGCACTGTATTAGCCTCGCTTAGGTGGCGGTCGGTTAGTACGGTCCTGTCATTTAAGGGCCAATTTATGGTGTTTCGTGTACCTAGTAGCCACGTGGTGACGGCGCTGAGCGCTGGCCGCGCAGCCGGGGACGATAGCGCACGCGGGGGCGCCGCTCGCGCGTGACACCACCTGCCCGGCAGCCGGCGCCCGCGGCCACCGCCCGGCCTCGTATTCCAAAATCCCGAATGCATAATATCAACAAAATTATACTCAAAAATATTTAAATATTCTCCACCTCCCATCTCAATTTCAAATTCGCGATTCATTACCATATTTTTTGCCACTCACCGTTACTTCTAAAGACAAAGATGGGGTCGGTTAACGCTCATTCAGCGGCGGCGGTGCCTTTTGGAATGGAAGCTTATTGTTTTAATTAAATCAGTTGGGGTCGCCGCAATGGAATCTTAACAATAGACCCCGAATTGAGTCAGGCGTTTCTCAGGGAGTTCATTTCACGCTAGGTATAGCAATTATGCAAAGATTTAGCCTTATATTAGCTGATTTAATTTTATGTTGAAATTGTTTTGCTTGCTCAATATGGATCGTTTCTTTTGTGTTCTTAGGTAATACAATTTGATTAAGCTATAAGTACTGTTCATTGCGTAACAATGGTCGGTAATTGGTAATTGTTATTTCGGCGATGCCGTTTGCTCGTCGTCATCAATATTGCCGTGAGTCACACCACCTCATGCGATGTGATTTGTTTGTATTGTGCGCACAATTCAAGATTGGTGCCGTTTCGCAATATCGCGTGATCGCATCGTCGCGACACCTTCCCCGAACTCCGCCAAACATTACGTGATCAAGGTCGGCTCGTGGGACGCTCTCGGGAATGCTCACTTGTTTTTTTTATAGGGTAAGTTGTCCAACACGCCGCCGTTAAGGCAGACTAGACATAAAAAATGTAATGAAAGCCGGCGAGGGGCGAGCACGCGCGGCTGACATATGTCACGCGGCCCTTTTTGCCCTACATGCTTTATTCGACTAAACATCGTCAGCTTTCGATTAGGTTTTTTACGCGGTCTTGTACGCTGCGTTGTGACACGACGACGGTACAAATTTCAGCTAATTTCTGCGGAATGATATATTGATATAACTGCCTAGTTTGGGTGTCGATTCGGGTGGCACGTCAAAGCCGCTGCGTCGTCAGCCCCGGTCGTTGTAGTAGATGAAGTCGTTAACACTTACCAATCTGCATTGCGTCGGGCCAGTGTGGTGGTTTAGTCCTATGAAGAGACCCGAGCCCAGCTATGTGACGTTTATAAGCCAATGACAATGTTTATTTAGATACGCATTTTATAAATATAAATCTTCTGTGAGTGTGTATGTTATTGAACTCCTTCTAAACGGCGGGACCGATTTGAATGAAATATTCTGTGTGTGTTCAAGTGTATTCGAGAATGGTTTAGGTTTACAATTGGACCCGGTAGGTGGCGCTGCTATAGGGGTCCATCATGGGATACGGGTGTTCTTAAGCGGACGAATGATTTGTTTGTTTTGTTGTCATGGAAACTGTCAACGTGAAACTGTAAAAGCGGTACGAAGAGGTAAGAAGCCGGTCAGCTAGTCCTTGTAAATTCGTAAAACTTCGTTTTTGTAGGAGAGAATAAAAAAAAGCTTTGTAATGTTTATTATGGTAACACTAACACCTATTTGTTATAAAACATTAATATTCATAAGCCAATAATGTGAAATACGGGTGTAATATTTTATTAATATTAAGTCGGTGGAAGTATTGTTTACGTGTTGGCTGAAAAGTAAATTTGGGTTTATTCGAGTCTTTAGGCTCGCTAATGAAATTGTGTTTTGACTAAGGCCTTTGTAATGCCTACGGAAAACGTAATGAAACAGAGGGGGTGTTGCGGCAGGTGGGGGTGGTTCAAAGGTAATGTAATTTTAGAGTTCCTGCTGCCTATAAATACCTGTATAAGTTTTTTACGTATTTATTATAACTAGTGGTCAAATTCGACCGTAATTTACTAAACATTCAATGTTTATAGGTACAATGTAATGTCACACATATTAGGGGAGAGGGTGGCAAAATGGGGTAAGTATTTAAGGTTTAAAGATCAATAAAAGAAAAAATTACGAAATGAGACAATCATATTTATTTTTTAATTAACAACTAGTTATTACTCTTCTTATATTTGGTGACATTAGGCACTTTTAGTTATCCATTTTAGAAAAAGAAATCAAAATAATAAGTATGGTGCTGGTAAGGTGATGAGAATTATCAGAGAGAAAGATGATTATTTGGACTGGCAGAACACGCAGACGTAGATGGCTTCGTCATTATCATCATCAATTCCTGCACAACTATTATGCGACCATCTTCTACAATGTGAGCATGATATCCAACCTTCAATGAAAGCGGAATATACTTCCCTACAATACATATATGGTGTGTCCTCCTATTCTTCATATCATTTCCAGATGTCACGAACCATTCTAAAAACTATGAAAAGCACACAAAATACTAACCCATTTCGTGTAAAACAAATAAAAACAATATTTTTCTCATTTGGGGACTATAGTCATTACCCCATCTTGCCTGCCAAGCCATTTTCTACCAACAATCAAACAAAAAAAAAAAACAGTAAGCAAACTCAAGAAAACATAATGCCTACCTTATTTAAGGTTAGTTTAAGCGTCAATCGACAGCTACACCTCACCAGCTAGAATTATTTAACAAACTACAGTCACGTGTCAAACCAAAAGAAAATATGTTAAGCAATTTAAAGTAAATTTTTTAAGATTTTTTCGACACGCGTGCACTTGCAAACAATTATTGGCCGGGCGACTACCAAGTGTCATGGTGGCGCATCGAACGATGCATGAACGAGTGTGATTGGTCAGTTTAATTAAACTGTGAATTTCTCTGGGTATCCCGTCTTACCCGCTACCCCATCTTGCCTCCTACTCCCCTAACTACACATAAATTTTATTTTTCGGAACTAACTAAGAATATAAACTTTAAGTATACCAAATCTCCTCTCTGTGCACGAAAGTTTTCGCTTCGCATAATACCTACTTCTTATATAGATACAGTTTCTCAATACAATATCCTACACATTTTTCAATTCATGAAATTATAGAAAACCGAGAAAATGTAACTTTAATTTTAAGAAGACCTAATCGTCGTTTGTAAATGATTAATTTTATTAATCCAAAACCACATACTTAGTTATTAAGACGTTATAAAAACAACAATTAAAATAATTCCGTATACTCGTATAGTGATGGGTACATACATACATACATACAACTGTAATATAATAATACTTATGTTTACATTTTTGGCACCTCAGAAGCCTTATTAGCGTACCAATCAGAGTCAACAAACTGTTACAGTTAATACTTTCCACATGACTGTACAACGTAATGATTGTGGCGAACACGTCATAGTCGTAAGGTTCTTTCGCATGTACATACGAAGTTAGCGTGAATGCGGTCGCCTCAGCTCATTATACACAAAATTGGTATCATTAAGTGTCCACCATATGGTCAATTTGAGCCAGGCATTGCCCACGTGCCGTCTCGAGTTACCCGAAGGGACTTCAGTTAATTGTTATTAACCCTTACAACATTCGCGTACACTACATACCTACCAGTATGTATGCGTAACTAGATAGCGCGTTTGACAGCGCATCGGGTTACCATATCAATGTGAAGTTGTCGAATGTTTGTTGACTGATACATTACTTTGGCTAAAACAAACAAGTACACTTTAGGTCTTGACATTGATTCGATGTTTACGGTAAGTGAGAGTGAGGGAATATCACGTTTGTCTTTCAAAT
This sequence comes from Eudonia truncicolella, assembly GCA_949315975.1. Lineage (NCBI taxonomy): Eukaryota > Metazoa > Arthropoda > Insecta > Lepidoptera > Crambidae > Eudonia > Eudonia truncicolella. Next base: position 4,486,908 of record OX438829.1, read on the forward strand.
AACGTGAACATTACATTATGATTGTTAAAGGCTCTTTTTAAATTCCGTGGTAGTTTGCCTGCCAACAAGCACCACCGGAACCGAGTGAATGATACTTATATAGATAGAACTTTTCGATCATTGTTGATCGAAGATAGAACTATAATAATTCGGTAGTTGACTGGTTATTCAATATAGAAACTTTTTAACAACAGTGAAAATTATTATTTTGAATAGAAATGTATGGGATTAGCAAACTATTTTCACTATTTTGTTCCGTCAATTGAGTGTTTATTAATAACTTTTTAGGTTACAGAAATTCATGCCTAGGTCAAATAAAAAATTGGTTAATGTTTTAAAGAACTGTTACGTGATTTCATTTGAACATTTATTGTTTTGGAATTAATTATTGTTGTTGTCAACTACCCAATTGTTAAGAAATTAATTCGAATTGAGAATTGGTAAGAGTCAATTCCCTTATGAGTTTAAAAACAATAAAGACCTGTTTCATTATATATGAATCAATTTGTACCTACAGATAAAAAAAACGAACGAGCCTACAGAAGTCGCATATGTGTAGTATTTTTTTTTCCTTTAGTTTTCTTTTTCATCAGATCCATCCATAATAAATAATGTCGAAACCGCATGTTCTCTAAGTCGCGTTCAATTCATATTTCCCTTACATACAAATGAATCCGTAGTAAAATGTTTAGAGCAAATGTGATTATGCCTTTTTGAAGTCCAATAAGATTTAGCCACTATTATTTTTCTACTTCGCCTTTAGCCTTTTTCAATCATGCACTTACATTGGCAAATGAAACAAAACAGTGCAACGTCACTTTTCAAATTCTCTCAAGAAGTCTGCGTGAGGGCTTAGTAAAGCCCCCCCCCCCCCCACCACATCATTACTGAGATACTCGAGTTGGGGGTTGGGGGTTATCATTCCTCACTTCCCATTTCTATTATCACTCATCATCATCATATAGGAAGGAAATATTGTTTATTTATGTATTACTTGTAAGAAAAATTATTTTTTCATTGGCTAAATAAACGCTTGTGCAAAGCAATAAAAAAAAATGGCTGGTACACACGCCTGCAAATCAACCTACTACAAACTGTCAATTTTCCTCAATAGACTTTGAACTTTATACCTAAGATATATGGTTGAAAATGTATTAAAGAAATTTGACGAAACGACATACGAAATCACTCCCACTAATTGTATAATAGAAGGCGAGAAAGATGTCAAAAACACATCAAAAATCTACCAACACATCTTAAGCATATCATTACAATAATGCTTCCTGTCCGCCTCTTTGGTGGAGTGGTGAGACCACCGGTCTTAGACTTAGCGGTCTCGTTTTCGTTTCACAACGGGGGTATTGTTACATATATTGTACATAGTTTGGTTGGCTGGTTTTAAGTTCGCCTGGCTAACTACTACCATCTCATATGTGTCTGTCGCTTTAACAGCAATAAAAGTGTAAAGTGTTCTGACAGTAAGAGATAAGATAGCGAGTGTCTCAGTCAGTCCAGTATCCAGGTGACCCTTATACCGTCATTATTATTATTCGTCATTTACCATCAGGAAAAATAAAGGTATTGAGTTTCTTCGTTGTGATGAGTACAATAAAAAAAATAGTAGTTAAAAAGGTTTTATTAAAATAATGTTCAAGAAGTTTCCCCTGGACGCCGGCGCCCGCCGCCGCCTGGAAGTCTACGGGCGCTGTACCGCCATTGCGTAGGATCGTTTTGTTAGTTGCAAATTAATTACCGGTCCCGACCCGGATTGTTCCGCCCTGTTGAACCTTCCGCGAGGCTCGGCTGCTAATGTATCGTGAACTGGCCGTCTTCACCACCGCTTTGATGAATTATCCGAGTAATTAGTGGCTGATGGACGCGACTACAATGGCCCTACAGGCTATTATGAAATAATTATATTATCATAAATACGTCGCTACTAAATTGACTGCTAATTTGTAACGTAATGCTTGTAGGTAATAAATATCGTTTTGTTAAGTTTACGCAAACAGAGCACGTTAATGCACCACTTTTTTTTTTCTTTCTTTTAGTTGATGGCTTCGTGCGATTAGCACATTTAGCCAGTGTCAAAGTAATTTTTCTTACAATTCAATATTTCCTTCCAGTCAGTATGATGATGAATGATGATGAATGATAATAAAAATGAGAAGTGAGAAATGATATACCCCCAACCCCTCGAGTATCACAGTAAAGATGTGGGGCTTTAATAATTTCTCGGCGGACTTCTTGAGAAAATTTGAAAAGTAGTAGTTGCACTGTTTTGTTTCATTTCCCAACACTCATGCGCACTAACGAACACTTAACGGTTAATAATCCACCATTATTTCACATTAATATTCGACATAACACAAATTTTTGAAAATAAAACAAAACCGCAGACATGACTTCACTTTCCCGCCAAAAAACCCCAATGCGCACTTTTTTTCCCTTCAGTTTATGGCTTTGTGCGATTAGCACATTTAGCCAGTGTCAAAGTAATTTTTCTTACAAGTAATAAATATTTCCATCTAGTATGATGATGATGAATGATAATAGAAATGAGAAGTGAGAAATGATATACCCCCCAACCCCTCGAGTCTCTCAGTAAAGATTTAGGCTTTACTAATTCCTCGGGTGGACTTCTTGAGAAAATTTGAAAAGTTTAGTTGCACTGTTTTGTTACATTTGCCAACAATCATGCGCACTTACGAACACTTAACGGTTAATAATCCACCATTATTTCACATTAATATTCAATTTATCACAAATTTTAGAAAATAAAACAAAACCGCAGACATGAGTTGACTCTTCACTTTCCCGCCAAGAACTCCCCCAATGCGCACTTTTTTTTTTTTTTTTTTTTTCTTTTAGTTGATGGCTTCGTGCGATTAGCACATTTAGCCAGTGTCAAAGTAATTTTTCTTACAAGTAATACATAAATATACAATACTTCCTTCCAGTCAGTATGATGATGAATGATAATAAAAATGAGAAGTGAGAAATGATATACCCCCCAACCCCTCGAGTATCTCAGTAAAGATGTGGGGCTTTACTAATTCCTCGGCGGACTTCTTGAGAGAATTTGAAAAGTAAAGTTGCACTGTTTTGTTTCATTTGCCAACACTCATGCACACTTACGAACACTTAACGGTTAATAATCCACCATTATTTCACATTAATATTCGACATAACACAAATTTTTGAAAATAAAACAAAACCGCAGACATGACTCTTCACTTTCCCGCCAAGAAGTCCAATGCGCACTTGATAAGGATCTATTCGCGTTTTTTTTTTAAATTCTTATCTCGACAAATGACTATTTGTTTTACATATTACTTTATACTGACGTTTTGAACCTTTCTAAGGTCCATGACGACGTAGTCACATACAGAGATGGCACCTGAAACCAAACAAACTATGGGATCGTAATAGGACCTTAATAAAAAATCATAAAAATATTACAATTTCTGTTAGTCAACAATGTATTTGTTGCTTATCAAGTAAATCAATATTTGTAAATTAAATTTATCCATTAGTTAAGAGATGCTAAAATTCGAGTCAGTACATACGCAAGGCACTCAAACTTTGAAATTCATTCGCATAAAATTCGCTTAAATAGAAACTAAAAAGTGCAATAAAACTGTAAAACCCTGATCGTTACTGCGTCCTCGCTAATGCCTATCGTAATTTCCGCGCCATAAATCGCGTTTAATGCAACTCACTGTGCAAGTGCAAATGCATTTCCTATCGCCGCCGATCGTGAAGTTGCGATTTGTTATACAGAGTTACAGACTTTACTCAGCTGAAAAGGAGGATATTTGTCCACCAGAAGAAGGCTTTAAATGTGTCAATGTATGGTTCTGGTTCCTGTCAATCGAGCATATAGCAGAACGCTGTATAAAAGAATACAGAGTATTTTTATATTTATTTTACTTTATTGATTACACGTTAATTATTGTAGATCAATACAATACATGAATACTTATTGTACAAACCAAGATAATTGACATGCATACATACATACGAAGTTTTTTGTTACCACGTATGTAGCCAAATAAACTTGTCTATGGAATAACATAATTAAATTTCTTGGCTGCAAGATCGTGTCGTCCACTACATCTAAGCAGTCTTAACAGCCTCAGACAGTCTGCTGTATTCTGTATAAGAAGATTAAATGTATGTTTCTCGTAATCTCGTAAAGTTCGCGTTCAGGGTACAGGATACAACAAAAGCCGGTAGGGGCTATCAGTACTTCCGACTAGAATAGTTGCCAGCAAGCTGAAACTGAATGGCGATGAAGGAATGTTTACGATCGCGTGGAGAACTCGTTTTACTGCTTTCAGGCTGTAGCTGGCCACATAATCGCTCGATAGTGGCACTGCTAAAGACTGGTCATTAACTTATATAATGAATTAGACTTCCTATTTTTATCACAGTCTCTAACTGAGAGTTTGTGCGCCTTCATCCAACTTTTTATTACATTAGGTACAGTTACTCGTTCCACGATTAGGCTGTAGGCTAAACGGAATTGGACTAAATTGTAGTGTAGGACTTGAAGTACGCATTAAGAAACACGATTACTACTTTTATTATTTTCAATGGGATTCTCCCTTGTGTGGACGGAACGATATTCTAATCTAATAACTAAGCCCAGGCAGAAGTAGTCACTGGGAACAGATGCTAAACGTAAGTTCTCATCATCAACCTACAAACGTCCCACTGTTGGGCTCAGACTTTCCCACGTAAACAAAATCTTAGTATGGGGCGATTAAGCCATAACCTACCTTGGTCGCTTGTCCATTGATCGGGCATTACGAAAATTGCTTAACAAGCAAGATCGCAACGCGGTAAGCCGCTGCACTATCGAGCTCCTCTGAAATTTAAATATGGAAAATAATTTATATGTTTTCAAAATAAATAGGTGTAATGTAAAATTATTATTTGGTCAGCAGAATTATACAATCGGTCAGTATAAAAAATCCTTACTGTTGGTTAGGTTAAGTTAATTTTTTTCCCGAGCGAAGCGCAGCGTAGCGAGGGCCAGTCACGGAAGGGGGGAGCGGCATAAGACTGCTGTTCAGAATGATATAAGTTGCAGACTGATTTACAAATATTTGCTGACCATAAGTTGCTGCCCAACTAGCTGTTCTAGCTTACCGATTAAATTTTTTTGCTAACAAAAATACGAATACTTTGCTAACCGTTTAAATAACACCCTTTAAGTATTACTATCTCGAAAACAGATATCGTAAATTATATATGTTGTAGGCTATGTCAAGTCGTAATAATAATGTGTTCGTTGCAGGCTATGCCAAGAATTAATTTACAAAGTTGCGATCTATGAAATCTACTGGAATATTGAGTGTGTATGTCTTTGTTGCCTTTACAATTGAATCTGAAGGCGCGCGCCTGGCAACGCGGCCGTAAAGCTGGAGCAGCCAGGGTCCGTTTACGAGGCAATCTGGAGCATCTCTTTGTATCAGCCGCGCAGCGGAGGCGCAGACGAGCCGGCGACGCGGCGCCTACACCGCGCTCCCTTAGGGCTGCCGACACTTCTGTTACGAATCGGAATGAAACAGAACTGGTTATAAAAATAGTTTATATTGTATAGATTTAGTTTGTATGATTCCAAATACACCAAGTCAAAAACTATTCTAAAAACTATACACAATTACATATTAGTTGCCAAAAACTTCATTCCCACGCATCATTAATGATTCTATACTACCTTTAAAAAAATTATTGTCTTTTCTATTAAAGTAAAGATCTTGTGTCATGAAATACTTTGATGTATTAAGGAACTTTAAACCAGACAGCCGCGAAAACTAATAAATTATCCTTAAAAAATGTAATACATTAATTTAAGATTGAACTCAAGTGTTGAAATACAATCAATGTTTTGTTAGTCTTAACAACACGACATAATATAATAAGTAGACATGACATTAATTAAATATAAGTTTATGAAAATGTTTAAAAAAAGGAAAAGCGCTTCAACCCTAGCTCGAGATCTCGTGTCTCACAGTCACAGGCGCTATGAATTGGTGCCGGAACGCGCGGAGAGAAAGCTTCACACAAACTGACACTTCCTAATTGAAGTGGAGCTGAAATTAAAAGTGAAATGTTCTGAAATGCACGAGAATTTTGTTAGCATTAAAGTCAATTGTCTATCTGTGTATGTTTCTGAATAGATACATTTGCGATTGTTTGCTTATAAATCGACTCGGTGTTTTGTTTTTAAGGTTTCGAAATAGCTTCCTTAAAGTTTCATTAGACAAGATCAAATTTTAAATAGGGCTTTATTATTATTTTACTTTTTGATCTTTTTGGTGTTATGTTTTTTGTTACGGTTTTGAAAATTCTCAAGTCATACGTTCACCACGACCAGTGTAAGAAAAACTATTGCTCTTCTTCATAATTTTTATTAAACTGTCAAATATTCAAATACACTTTTAAAAGTAAAAAATACAAAATTATCAAAAAGGTAAAAAAAGGTCTATTCGTCGCCAACAACCAGCATCGGAATTTCTAATAAGAAAAAGAAAAACGAAGGCTTATAGACAGAAGGCCGTTGTAAATGAGTTCAGTCCAATCCGAAAGATCCCAACAACTTAGACTTTATAGGTCTTTCAGAATGGCGTATACTAAAATGAGAAAAAAAACTCAAGATCCTTTCATTCTCAAACTATAAAACCCAATTTTGCTTGAAACAATTTCCTTCGTTCATCTTAATGGAATTATCGTAAGAAGTTTTTGAAATTGATATACCAGTTTCTTTGCAAATCCTACTTAGAAGAAAAAAAATGTGTTTAATAAAGCAAACTTCAGGAAATAAACTGCTGCGGTTCGTGACACCATGATGTATGGAGCCTTAGCCGCCAGTGCACTGACCCTCACTCCTTACGTAGACGACCAGCTTTCTGGGTACCGTCCAAATGCCTAACAAGAAGTTAAATACTAATTAGCTAATTATATACAAGTTAAATACTAATAATAATAATTAGCGTTATAATTTGAACAACTGAAAGAGTTAGAAAATAATTCAAAAAGAGAGTTTCTAATGCACAATTATAGCATGTGTTAACTTTTTGTTGCTTTTCAATCTTATTTCAAGTGAAAAGGGTATTTTAATTGTAATCTTATTCGTTACTCGACCTGTATAAAATAAAACATATCAAAATTTAAATATTGACTTGGATTTTCTTTTTGTTCTGATTTGGTAAGAAAGTTAGTTACTTAAAAGTGTTTTGTAAAAGTATCATGAAAAACTTCACCTTCTTATTGTAGAGAATGTGTCTCTTCCCAAGGCTTCTATAGATTAGTCGGCACGATCAATACGCGTCTCACCAATTTTCGTACAAACTCGTCTCCGTATATTGATTGTATAAATGTAGGCCACGAGCCTTTTATGAATCGTAAATAAGCGATACACAAATGATATAGCTCGTCAAAATACCGTAAGCGAGAACGATAGGTTCAATCAAACCGAAATAAAAAATATGGCTATTTAAAAGCAGCTATTACTTCAGCATGCGGAAACATCCATATTTCCTGCTTTTAAAATATTTCCGATTCGCTTCTTCCAAGCGATCATCATCAGCTCATTTTATCTCCCCACTGCTGGGGCACGAGCCTTCCCTATGCATGGATAGGGAGTACGGGCCATTAACTACCACGCGGGCCCAGTGCGGATTGGTGGTTGTTAACTACTGCTAATGCAGCCGGGACCGGCTTTACGTGCCTTTCGAAGCACGGAGGAATTCGAGATGATACATTTTTGGTTACCCATCCGATGACCGGCCTTTGCGAAAGTTGCTTAACCTCAGCACTCGCAAACCGGGCGCGTTAACCACTGCTCCTCCTTCCAAGCGATAAACCTTATATATTTTAGTAAGAAAAGGAAGTAGATACATTATTCCTTAAGCCTATAATAATAAAAAAAATAAAAATAAAACTCCTACACTCACACCAATTATCTAGCCCAAGAGAAGCTTCGTTATGAAACTCGTTAAATGGTTACTAGACAACGGATAAACATACTTAAAATACTTAAATACATACTTATTATACATAGAAAACACCCAGACCTGAGACAATTTCGAAAAACAATAATATCTAAATTGACCCGACCGGGGATCGAACCCGGGACCTCAGAGATGGCAACACCATGAAAACCGGTGTACATACCACTCGACCAAGGAGGTCGTCAAAGCCTATAAGTATGAATCGATCGTTTATAGGCCGGCTGTCAATACTATCAAGCCGAAAATAGCTGAACTTGACAGTTAACCTTGCCCTTTAGCCAGCCCACGTTTTCATTAAACTTGATTAAATCATCTTCACGTGATATTATGTTGATAAATATTTGCGAAAAGCTATCGAAACATGACTCATCATCATATAAGATAAGGTAAGGTTAATGTAACCAAACAAACCCAATGAAAGTCGTTCTAACACTGTTTTTTTTTTAAATCAATTATAAAAATTATGCATAAGCAGGTACGGAAGTTATAAATATGTGCGTGAATAACCAATAATATTGTTTTTAGTGACTTAGTGTAAATTAGCGGGTTATTGACATTACATAATTTATGTGCGGTAACCCGTACAGTACACATTATGTGTATTTAAATATTTCGTTATATAGTTTGAAAACTATCAGCTATCAAAACGTTTGTTCCGAAAAAATACCAAAAATGAGATAGGGCAGTTAATTGTGCAAGCGACGAAATGTCCCACTTCTGGGTTGAGGGCATCCCACATTAATAGGTTATCGTAGTGTCACCAATGTTCGGCACAGTAACCCATTGTTCGACACCAGTTTTCGTAGACAAAAAACAATATAGTATTTCATTGAAACCTTACCGGATTACAGCTAGGAAGCCGGTGGTCTGTGCTCAACTGTTGCTAAAATCAAAAATAAGTGGCCTTACTTAATGATTAAAAAAAGAATGTCTACCTATCACTATTTGAAAAAAGACAAAGCGTTGAAAAAAAATTCACGAGCGGGATTCGAACCCGCACCCCATGACGTGCCGGGTCAGATGCCAACTATGCTATCTATTTTTCAACCCTTTGTCTTTTTTCAAATTGTAATTTGTTCGCAACAATATTTGCGTAAAATTATATGTAAAATAAATCATGTCTATCACTAGTTCCTGTCGAAAATTGGTTCCACTACCATATAAACATGCTGCTTTTAGAGTAAGGCTTCTTGACCACATTGACTGAAAGATCGGGGTGCTTAGTCTTAGTTTTGTTTGCCAATTCAACCACGTTACCGAAAACGAGAATTGGTATGGCATTGGAGCAGCGCCGCCTGATGACAAACGAAAAGAGTTAATATCCAAAAATAAAAATAAAGAAAATTAATTAAATAAATTTTGGCAAATAATACTCGTACTCGCAACCTGAACATACCACCCACCCACACCCACGATTGCCTTCTATCGTTAACAACTACGTACACACGCCTGCACATCAACATACCACAAGCTTTTAGAAAAATTAAACAAAGTCTTTAAAAAATTCCACGAGCGCAACTATATTTGCGTAAAATTATATGTATGTGTATATGTATATGTATGTAATTATATGTATATATTATAATCATACATACCATAAACTGTCAAATTTCCACAATAAAAAAAAATCAAAATTATTTATTCAGTTTAGGCTACAAGTAGCTCTTGTGAATGTCGCTATGTCACGATCATGTGCTGCGAAGAACCGGCAAGAAACTCAGCAAGTGTCCAGGCTCTTTTCTCCCTTACAGCGTCAAAAGTATTGGAAAATACCCTATCATAGCAGGACACTTTCCATCACAAATAAACACAAAAAAATATAGAAGACAATCACAAAGACATGTAAAAAAACAAAATTAAAAATCTAAATTAACAAATTTACCTCAGGTAAAAGTTTCAATTTCCACAATGTCATACAGTACCACTACAGTACTCTTTGAACTTTGTATAGTAGACTGTGAACTGTATGCCTAAACGATTTGGTTGAAAATGTATTGAAGAAATTTGACAGTTTTGGATAGGTTGATGTGCAGGCGTTAGTACAATAGCTAAGAGTGCCATTTAGAAAGAAGCTTATTTAATTTGCTCACCCATGTAGCTTTGTAAAATTTGCTTTCATAACCCGAAGGCGCTAGTCGCTGCGTCAATGGACTGTAAAGTAGCCACGTGTTTTAGAATGTCGTTGCTCCATTTGTAGCTGCTACGACGCCGTTAAATTCGTAGCGGTTAGAGCTAGCATGTAGAATAGAATAGAATATAATACTTTATTGTACAAATACATAAAAAACACAGACATGTTAAAAAATAAAATAAACAATAGAAATCGTACAATGAGCGCCCTTATCACTGAAAGCGATATCTTCCAGGCAACCTAGGGATGGAGAGGATTGATATTAAATAAGATGGAGGCGTTGATAAAAGTGTACAGTAATAATCTATTACATAACATAAATACATATATACAACCATATAAGTATGTCACAATATAACTTATAGTATATAACTATATATGTATATAACATAGTGATACTTTATACACTATAAAGATTCACTATGTAGTTATTTGCTTCTGGAAATTTTTAGCGTCGCCGAACTGTTTCGGGGGCGGCGAGAAACTTAAAGGGCTCCTCAAGCTATGTGAAACGAAACACCGTCAGAGGTTTTCTAGAGGGAATGGCATCACGCACTAGTGCGTATACCCGTTCCCTACTAGACTCTCCGAAAGGTTCGGATCGGATCGGGAGCGGAACAACCCGAGGGCGCCTTAAAGGCTAGGACCTCGGATCGGGTTGACCGGGTAGTGGGTTTACAGTGGCTGCTCTTTTAAAGATGCTCTAGAGTTTTGTCTTTCGGCCATGAGTTTTAGAAAGTCGTTGCTTTATTGTAGCAGCTACGACGCGCCGTAGAGTTCGTAGCAGGTAGAGGCACCATATAACTACATAGTGATACTTTACAGTAGCTGCTCTCTAAAGTTTTGTCTTTCGTATATACGTTTATAAATTAAAAATACGCGTCTAGTGGTGTAATATGTATCTAGACACTCTATGACAGGTTTCTCGTGGTCCACTATGGAGACTGTTGTTGTTGAAGGGACGACGCACTTTTATTTGGATGGAAATAAAGATGGAACCTCATATAAGAATTTGGCCGTATCATCCTAGATACGAATGGTTGTTCTTTAGCGAGAATTTTGGGGGGTATTCGTATCTTATGTTTTACGGTTGGCTATGTTCATAAAAAGTGTTTCATTAAAATATACTGTTTCAGATTTTATCTTATACGAGCATATTTTTTAAAATATTTTGAAAGCTTTTCGTTTTATAATTTTACAAATTATAATTTGTTCACAACAATATTTGCGTAACATTATAAACATATATCTATAAAAGTACTGATTTAGTTATCTGTGTTTGTTGCAGCCACCGAGCTGGACCTGCTTGGCGCTCTGTCGCTGCACAACACGTCGCGGGCCGGCGTAAGCGCCGCGCCGGGCATGCAACCGCAGCGCGTCGCGTACACATTGGAAGGTAATTAAATCTATTATTTAACTTAAATTTAATCGCCTTTGTGATGGCTAAGACCACGGGTATCAGACCCAGACGTCCCGGATTCGATTCCCAGCGGGTCTACGTGTTTCTATTCGGTTTGGTTTGTGGTAAGGCTTGTTTTAAGTTCGCTTGGCTAGCGGATGGTACGGGAACGATATTATCTATAAATATGTCGCCATAACATTGATGTCAGTAGTATTGATGTGCTTCGACAGTAGACATAAAATAGCTAGTTCCCCAATAGTTGTGGATTAAGATTGAGGCAAGAAACACAGCAAAGGCATTTCATTTCTCCCTTTACTTTTATCACACGAGTTGTACAGCGTCATATTGGAAAATGACATGCAAAAGTATAGTTATACCTTTTGTCCTAGTGAACATCGTTTAATTAAATTTAAAACAAATAAGGTATTCACTCTAAACTTATTAAGATTTCATTTGATTATCATTTACTACCATGCAATTGTTACACAACCACAATGCATGGTAGTTTCTTGTAATTTATTGATCACATAACAGTCGTAATACACCTGATGCCCAAATCTATGTATAGTTCACGAGTGTTATTGTATCCGCAGTAATGGATCGTAAACACGCCGCGCATCGCCTCGAACGTGCAATCCATTTCAGGTGCAATCCCACTCAGGCTATTAATGGAAGCCTGCCGAGGCGCACCTTATTACATTTTAATGTCCGCGTAATAAGTCTTATATGTCACTTACGACATCATTGCACCCTACTAGGGATAGAAATATGGTTACTTTGTCGTCTACGCTAAATATTTTCGATTGACAGCTTGTGAAGGGCGTGTGGAGAGAAAAAGGAGTGTGACTGTGAGCTACTAGGCTAGGAAAATAATGGGACTCCTGTGATCCACCTATCCGAAACCAGAAGACTTCAGGCTCTTCGCTCTCAAAGACGTTGCCAAACTTATGGTATCCATCTTTACAGAAGAAGAATACTGAAAAGATGGGGTTGCTCAGTATACCCCTATGGGTTGAAGTCCCTACTGGGAGAGGCAAACCTCAGCAAGCCCCATTAAGATAAGATAATGTCTCCTCGAACGTCCATTTTAGGTGCAATTCCACTCAGGCTATCGATGGAAGCCTGCCGAGGCGCACCTTTTTACTTTCGCATTTTAATATCCGCATAATAAGTCTTATACGACATCGTTGCACCCTAGTTGGAATAGTAATATGATTTCCTTGTCTACGATAAATATTTTCGATAAGTTTCATCGTTATGTCTTACAAACTTAATACTTGTAATAGATTAAAGAACAAGGTAAGAGATGGATGATAGAATAAGAACATGAAACACGTTTATTAATTACCTTCCGTTAATAACTACTGTAATGCAAGTGGTCATAGTCTCTGGATATGCTAAGGAAAACAAAGTACATTCAATTTCAAAAAATTCAAAATTCAAAATCATTTATTCAGTTTAGGCTACAAGTAGCTCTTGTGAATGTCACTATGCCATCGGTTTGTAAGTCTACTCTGGGCGGGAGATCTTGTACTGAGAAGAACCGGCAAGAAACTCAGCAAGTGTCCAGCTCTTTTCTCCCTTACAGCGTCAAAAATATTGGAAAATGCCCTATCATAGCAGGACACTTTCCATTACAAATAAACACAAAATTATAGAAGACAACCACAACATGTAAATAAAAAACAAAAATATCACAAAATTAAAAAAAAAAAAAAAAAAAAAAAAAACTAAGTTAACAAATTTACATCAGGTAAAAGTTTCAATTTCCACAATGTCATACAGTACCACTACAGTACTCAAAAAAAAAAAAATTGGTTAAGAAAAACCAAGTCAAACTACAGTAAATAATATTAAAAATAAGATAAGTATGCAAGAGCAGACCAGCCTCCACAGGCAGCACCCGTTCACGAGTATGACATATGAATCAGCCATCGCTTCGCTCAACCATATTTTAGGGAACGTAACGACCCGACGCACACGTCACCACCGCAGAGACAAATAAAGAGAGCATGACATACTCAAGATACTCTAAATAAAAACTTAATGATCTATTTAACGCAACGCTGTTTGTTATCTGTAGGACACTGCTGATAAAGGCTATCATATCAGTATAAAAATTATATAAATTAATTTTATTATATTAATTCAAATAGAGTATATGTTTTTCATTATAACCAAGCTGTTTTATCATCTAAATATTCTTTGACTGTATAATAACCTTTTAAAAGTAATATAGATTTCACATGTTTTTTAAACTTATCTAAAGGTAAATCTAGTACAGTACTTGGTATTTTATTGTAATAGTGTATACCTTGCCCCAAGAAAGAACCAAGAACCTTCTGTAACCTGTCATTCATGGTGAATTCATGTTATTTTATGATGAACATACATACATAATTATTATCCTTAGGAACAGCCAGCATCGAATGTCGCCAAGCACACAAATACTTTGTCAAAGCAAAAATGTTGGAGGCGCTTGTCAATTCTCATCCAGTTCATTATGACATGGTACATAAGCGTTCAGTGACATGCGTCGCTGACCGTACCATTGCCATATTCAAGTTTTTCACTCCGTCCGCCTCAAGTCGCAAATACTTTTTCTTTATAAAGTACATTGAATGTACTTCCGAGAGTTCCCTGAGGGGTGTCGCTATTGTGTTATCCCTTGCTTTTTGGCATTTGCAATTTACTATTGTGCAAGACGTTGTGGCCGAAAGGAAATTGATAAAGCGCTTCCAAAGCTGGGGTGCTCGAACAAAGATGGGGTGGCGAACATCACAACAATATGCTCCTTGCTTCCTAATAATAATTGTTGATTTACTGGCTGGAGTGGTGTTAGAATAAAAATATTTTCATTGAAATTAAATCTCTTTTAGTAGGGTTTTGTTTTTTAGCTCTAAAAAAAGGACAAAGCAGGACTAACTAATTAAGCTGATTATAAAAATAAAGTATTTCAAATAAAATACTTATAGCATAGCGTAGGTAAAAACCAAAGAATTAGGCGAATCATTTTTCAATACAAAAAAAAAATTTTGCGTAATTCGTGGATTCCACGTTCATGAGTTTAACGCAACAATACTTCTCGAAAATCCTAACTGACTAAGGTCTGCTTGCGTTAATTCCGTCGGATTTTGAAGACAGTTCAGATCGATCGTCAAGACAAAATAATTATGTAAAATAAACGCGTGTACAAATCCTTCGAAGTGTTTAATTTCAATGATTAAACATAATTCATGTCCAATCGAAATCATAGGTAGTTAAATATGTAAAAGCCGCGTTGTAATCCGGCCGGGACACGGATTCAGGACGGCGCATGTAAATTGATTGTAATCCCCGCAGCCCGGGTAAGCCCGCGCCGTCCGAAGCCCGGACGGTAAGCCCGCGCCGTCCGAAGCCCGGCTGGACAGCTTGGACACTGATTAGCTCCGTTGGGAGCGCTCAATTCGGACAATTATTCATACAGGAACAGCGACTATGATGGTTAAAAGCTGTTCTCTTTTAGTTTGGGACCGCAATTGCATTAGTGTTTTGTTGCATTCGTAAACCATCGTTATGATATTGTCTTTCAATTTAATAAGGATTCATAAATTGATAAATATGATTAAGTAACTGTATCAAAACCCTTTACCCTATATTATTATTATTAATTTATATATTAGCACAATAAAACTCACATTCTTTTAAAAGGTGTATTTCTTCCAACAACTAGAACAACTCAAAAACAACCGCCCACCATGAACGCACCAGCCAAAGTGACCGTCATCTATTGACTTAATTCACCATATTGTTTTCTCGTCATTCGTTCCAGTGAAATAAAAACATTGAGTTCGTTCGGACACGAGTATCAATTGAAATATAAATTACAAAATTATTAATCAACCTAACATAACTAAGTGGTACATATTTCAAACTAAGTAGATAGAGTCATTTAATTGAAATGTATTGTTTTTGATGCAGTTTTTGGATGTTCTTAGTAGCGCAGTAACGAGTGATCCGATGTTTATTAGGTTTTTTAATTGTGACTCGAGTCGGCAAACATGCGTGGACTGACAGGTGATAAGCGGTTAATAGCGGTGATAATAGGAAACTGTTACCGGATCTCATATTCTTCAATACAGCAATGCAATATATTATACGGCCGTAATAAGTATGACAGTGGTAGCCATCCAGACGCCTTCCCATATCAACCACTCCGACTGAATATCAAATTTCAATCATCACGATACGATGATGTCACACCTCCAGCATTGTAAATCTGTACAGATGTGCGGAAACTAACATGCCGCACGCATTACAGGGGACGAGATATGAGATAATATATATAAGTAGTTTAGTTCCAATTTCACAACCCTATAAATTAGGGGACCTGTCGCATTTGTCGCGTCGCATTTACGCGTAACGTAATCCTCGCCATTAGCCAAGTCGCGTAATTGTCGGAGGGTGCCGGCCCTAATTGTGGGGATCGGGAGACTCATCGCCTGGCAGGTTCGAGTGTCAAACGTCACCGCCAGCCCGCGCCCGCGATCCGGCGCGGAGTGTGTTCCACTCGTGGACCAGACAGAAGACATCTGGAGCGGAAGTCTGGCGGCGCAGGCCTGTCCTGTTAGTTTCATGGACTGGACTGCTTTGATGTGGCCCATATTTTGCGATGCAATGTTTCTTTATTTAGCAGGCAGCTGATGTGGTAACTACATAATCATCGACAATAACTTCAAATCATTTATAGCATATATGATATTTCGCATATATTTATTTATATTATAAAATGCACTGCTACTTCTATCTTTGGCCTAAAATGAAATGAAATGAAAAATGCTTCACACAATTAAGGCACTTGAAGTGTGTGTTCAAAAACGTCGACAAAGACTACGGCAAATATTTAATATCTATGATCATAATAAAAAACCACGTAAATACTTATGTACAATGTTATATTCGTAGCATAATTTGATAAGGAACACATAACGTAGCATTTCTCCGTAAACTGGCAGACAAAGTTGTTTATTTTATACACAGACAAAATGACCTTAACATGACACTGAATGACGTTTTACACATACTGTACTAATACATCAAGCAAGCGTAGCTTCGTAGCTTGCTTACTCGAAGTAGCACCGACCGCAGGCGCCTGTCAATATTGGCTGCAGAAACGGCAAGGCGATTATTTTATGTTGCTTGAATTATAACTGTAGGCGTTCATTTCATTCCTAATCTACACACCGATATGTCATTTCCAAACGATTTGTTGTATATTTACTCTTGACAGCATTATACAGTTATTTTCACGTAACAATAGTTTAACTCATAAGTATAGCTTTCAAAACTGGAAATGCCCTAGGTAAATAATAAATAATTCATAGCCCACCCCTTCGAGAAGTTGAATATACTCTTTAAAAGAATTGCATGCATATAATGATAATGACTAGCTTAACGAGCTATTATTTTAGCTTGACTTCTATAATTATAGCGTCGTCATGTTTTTTTTTTAGGAGTAATAATAAAGTATTTTGCTCACTTTCGTTCAGTTTTCATTCGGCCTAAAAAATTTTTATGTAAGTGCAAAAAGCTATTGTAGGTTTCATAATCTACGTTAACGCGCGTCATTGGGCTGGAGAGATCATGTGGCAATTGTCTAATCATGTGTGAACTTCACGCCTCGGGCCAACCCTTTAGTTGACAAGGGTGCCGGTCAGTGACTGGACTGGACGGGCTTTGTTGCAATAAGTGTATTCGAACAATTTGTTCTAGATATTTGTCTAACTAATATCTTATATAACTAATAACTCTTATTTAACTAATAGCTTTATATACACTTTTTAGTTAAATAATAGTGAAGTTTTGGTAATGTTTTAAAAGCTGCACAAAGCATATAATTCAGTGGTCAAGTTCGTTCGTTCGTTTTTTGTACTTATAATAATGTGGTATAAGTATCATTTTGAGTTCTAGAAATGAAAAGTTTTGGTCATGTATTACTACTGCAAAACATATTTCTTTTGTTTCGAAGTATTCAAGATCAACATATTTTACTTATTAGTGAATAGCTAGCAGTTCTCAGTAGAAATAGTGAAACTACCAAAACTTTAAAAAAATGCACATAGGACAACCACGAGATAAAAATATAGTGTATTACAAAGTTCCTCTAAGGAAAGATCTATCAGGTAACTATGTACGATATGCAAAACCTTGTCGGCAATTATTACGAAAACAAAATTGTAGGAATCATAATTATACATAGAATTTTGCAGCTACACTGAAGAACGTTATTTGCTTTAAGGTAATATGTAAGATATAATGTAAGCCGGTGATCCGGGGCGTCAATATATTGTGTTCGCGCCGGGGAGTCGAACCGAGTGTTTACGGAGAGCCGCAAATATTTGCGTGTCGCGCGCCGGCCGATACGCGGGGTGATTTAATTAAACCAAAACATCGTTGGGGTTTCCATGAATGATAATGTGCGAATGTTATTATTGTCGTTTTCGTGTACTAGGTGGAGGGTGCCTTTTAATATGACTTTGCAGTTTTACCGTTTTTAGTATCATTTCACGTAGAGAAAACTCATAATTAACAGTTTGAAAGACAGCGGTGAAATAGAAGTAAGAAAAGTATCAACTTAAAAAAAATACATACTTACTGTGAATTGTAAGAGATAACATTTGACTTTTCAAGATTTCGTTTAATAATATAATATTTAAATTTAAAGCTGATAAAATTAATAGACTACACATAAATTTAATGAATAGTCGGAAATAATTATTTCATTATTTTATACTATATTTCATTATGTGTTGAAGAAACCCGTTATCTAAAACATACAATCCCACCAGACAATGACAACATGAGACAGTTCCAAAAACGTGTCGTAAGCCGTCACTCACTATTACGGTTTTCAATTGAAACGAGCGAGTAATAAAGTGCGCAATACCGCCAGATTTAATAGCGGGGGTGGCCGGGGCGACGGCACAATGGATGCCCCACGTGGTTTGCTGATAGCCCCGGGGGACCAACGGGAAGGGGACATTCCCCGGGGCAAGGTATAGAGATTTAACTTCGACTTATCATCTTCTATCAACGGTCATTTGAATGTTATTAAATTTTGCTTTGTGAATAAATCACCTGAAAGATGGGGCTTCTTCCATAGGTAGTGGCACCACAGAGCTTGGCACCAGTTTTTTCGCCAAAAAAAAATTAAGAATTTGATTGAAGTTTTACTGGATGACAACTGGGGAGCTGGTGGTCTGTATACAGGTGTTACTAAGTCAAAAATTTGTTGTTGGCCCTTTTTTTATGTTTAAAAAAAAGGGTCGATTTTGTTTCTTCTCGAACACTGGTGAACACACTACCCTGCGTGCTATAAAAAAAAATTTCGAATTTTAAAGAGATATTAAGCAGTGTAATAGGATCAAAAGAAAGTTAAGTTTTAATGCTAGCATTGATCAGTAGGCAAACATTGATGTGTTCCCCAAACGTTATAACCCTACAAGGCTAAAGTGAATAGGCACTTTATAAGCAACTATATATATATATATATCATCTTATGGTGGAGACTGACCGGAGCGAACATCGTTACAACGCAACGTACCATTCGCGGCGAGTTTGATACGTCATTGCTGACTAACCGATAACTGGGTGGAGCGAGCGGCGAGCGGCTTGGCTCTCTGTACTGACCATTCCAAATGCTCGCATTGAACCAGGGCTTGCTACCGTTACCAAATTCCCTCCCCAATTCCCAATTCTTCTATAAGTACCGGTAAGGAACGGTAAGAAATAATTCTATAAAAGTAATTTGGTATCGGTAATGCAGGTAACGTTATCTAGAAAAGTATCGCTATTTTTTTAGTTAATTTACCGTTAAAAATGTCACCGAGGTAATGATACCAAGCTTAACGTTACTTTTTATTACCGGTATCTTCGTTTTTACAGAAGTATCGGTACGAATTTTTTTACGCTATTCAAAGCCCTGCATTGAACATGTTACGTTACGATAGTACGCTTCGGTCATGTCAGTCTCGACATGGTCTTGACCTTTAGGCCCACATCTTGCTTATCATCAATTGATGGTCAAATACTTGACAGAACGGAGTGACATTAAGTGAAGACTGAAATTATTTTAAATTATAAAGTTAATAATAAATATTTTGCAAAATAACTGTATTATACAGCAATTTATTGCAAAAGTTGCGAGGTCATCCTCGCAACTTTTCCTCATAGAATAGACACGTAAACATTCTGCTACAAGAATCGACAGTATGACGTTTTCTTTATTTCAATATAATGTAATATCATTGAATTTAACACAATTACATATTTGCGTTCATTATAAATTACCTGTTCCCATTTGCTTGATTATACCCCTTTATATCATTACAAAATAGTTCTTTTATTCACATTAAAACTTTTCTCAATGTTAGTTGAAATAATGACACAAAAAGCACTCCTTATTTTCTAACAAATCTCCCCGTTTCGGTCTCGTCACGTTCTTCGACGTCAGCAAACAATCGAGTAAGCGGCAGGCACGTGGCTTCGCTATTATGAATCGGAACACGAGTAATATATTAGTACGAGGACAATGTATCGTACTGTTTGGAACCGTAGAAATAGTAGAAAATTAAAAAATTCAACGTTCAAAATCATTTATTAAATTTGGGCTACAAAACAGCTCCTATGAATGTCACTAGCCATCGGTTCGTAAGTCTATATAGGGCGGGAGACCTTATACTCAGAAGAACCGGCATGAAACTCAGCAAGGGCATTTCTTTTCTACCTTACGTCATAATATCGGAAAATGTCCCATCGTTAAAGGACACTTTCCATTACAAATAAACAAAATAATAGAACAGAACAAATAGAACATGCTTGATCGACTAACTGGTACCTACACGCTCTAGAGCTTCTACGACGTAGCAGAAACTACGATCTCCATTTCTTTTCATAGATACAGCTTCTTCGTTGTATAATTTACAATACATGTTTTTGTGCCATTTTTGCAAAATTCTTGTCTTGCCCAAACAGTTTTCATTTATGTAAATGGTATGTGAGTAGCCGGCAATGGATGCGTTATCGTGAAAGTTTCGCAGACACAGTTCGTCGACTCCCGCCCACGTCGACGTATCGCAGTGACTCTTTGGCTGTTATCGCACGGGATTGAAGAAAAACAAACGCACTCGAGAGGGATATTCCCCGAACACTGAATAAACATTGATTACGTAAGCCTTTTGAATAAGAGAACTGTATAATAGCTTTATTGTAATTTTCGCAAGAGACAATGTAAGTGGATAATTTGATAGAGAATCGTTGTATTTACTGGTGCAAAAATTACTGGTTACTATAAAAGGGTTTATTGTCTAAAGCCAATCATATTGTGGGTTGGCTTGACTGCATTATTAAAAGTTTAGAATGTAATTAATATTAAAAGTATTCTATAAATTATACAATGTTAATAGTGAACAAATTTCAATTCAGAAAGTGTGGAAAAGAAAGATCTTCAAACTTAACGCTCAATCGATACAAATTGTTTTTTTTCGCTGAGACGGTTAATAATAAGTTCGTGTCATATTCACCCCTCTTCATAGGAGATGTTTCGTCATCCTCATCTCCGCTCTCTCCCCTCCTCCATATAATTATTTAACAGCAATTAGTTTTCACTGCAAAGGGGTTGTATGTAGGAAATAGTCCATTATAACAAAATCACTTGCCTTATTGATTTTGCGTTTTAATGAGGCATATGTCTCATATATACACATATTATGATGACCTCATCATAAAGTGAGATTTTAATATTTTTTTTTAATTGGTATTTTAACTCCGTTAAGAACATATAGCTAGGGAAGGGAGTTCTGAAATTTTAAGTAGTCTTATGTCCATTTTCACCATTGACCCCTAAGTTTTAGTGACGGTTTAGCTCCAACAACCTAACATGGCTTAGGGGTCACCTAAAACTTATAGGTCAATGGTGAAATTAGGCATTAGCATATACAATGTCCCATTATGTGTGTGGACTAAGGCCTTCATCATTAAAATCAAGTCATCAAGGGTATTAGTTTAATCACCACGCCTAGCTAATGCGGGTTGGTGATCATAGCTTTCCATCGAAAAATCCAAAACACACTCTGCCTACCGTGGGAATTGAACCTAGGACCTTCGGGTATCGGGCCTAGTGCTTTGCCACTCAGTCACCGATGCATTTTTGTATTTGTATTAAAATACAAACTTATCTATACTTTGAGAACAGAAGAAATAGCCATACTGTCCCACTAGACTTCCATAATTTGATGGGTATTGGCTTAATTACTACGCGTGCCAAATGCGGGATGGTAATTACAAACCAAGACATCGAAAGATTCGAAACACCCTTTCCCCGACCTGGGATTTCAATCGAGGACCTCCGGATATCGGGCCGTGCGCTTGCCTGTAGGCCAGCGAGGTGGTTTTACTTTTCAATTGCATTTAAATTCTATGAAACTCAGGACATGTAGCAAATTTAACGAATAAATTTACAGATGGTGTAAATATATCATCAGCCTACACACAGGTCACTGCTAGGCATATGCTTCTCCAAGTGCACACCACTAAGCACGATCCGCTATAAATATATAAAAAAGCCTTTTTTCTTTTCTAAAATGTATGAGCTAAAAGTAAAATAAATGGCAGTGACAAACAGATCGACGAAACGTAAAAGGTTGCTGATTCATATCGGAAACCTGAAAAGGGGCTAGTTTTGTGCGAAAATGTTTCTGTCTGTAAGTGGGTCAATAAAATACCTTTATGTAGACAAGTGTCGAATGTGGTAGACACCACACACAGTATAGACACACCATTGTTGGAATCAAGATAGGTAAATATTTTTATTTATATTTAATCATTATTTATATGCAGTTTTATTATTTAAGTTAAAGATTTTATTGGACTAGAGGTAATTTGGCAAAAAATATTAAAGTAAATATGTAAAACTATTCAAAAATATTATCATACTAGTTGTTGCCCGCGACTTCGTTCGCGAAGACTACAGTAAAAAAGAAAAGTATCCTATATGCTGGTCTGGGTCATGGTCTGTATATGAGGAAAGTTTCATTAAAATCAATTCAGTAGTTTTTACGTGAAAGAGTAACAAACATCCATCCATACAAACTTTCGCGTTTATAATATTAGTAGGATGCGTCAAGAGCAACGACAGCTATGTATAGGGTGGTGTAAGTATGTAAGTATATGTATATTATATATAATATGTACATATATATGTAATATAAATTTGCCAAATATGTATGTATAGTATATGTGTACGTATATGTAAGTCATCTTGAGCCTCTCGGATCCAGTTTGTTGAGCTAAAAGACAGATCTAAACCCAATATACTTGACAGTTTATGTAATCGAATGGCACGCAATAAGTGACTTTATTTATAAATGTACATGATGTTTGCAAAATTATGATTTATAGTTTCACCGTGGACTTTAAGCCGCATTGCAGTTGTTTTCTCTATCCATGCACTACATCGAGATAAATGTTTGGCAAAGACTATAATGGAACGTATAGTTGATACAGATACTTTCAGTTTTTGGCATCCAAAGTAGAACTGGAAATTTTTGGAAATGTTTAACAGGTTGACCGCCGTCGGTCCCAGACACAATAGAAATTCAATTGTTTGTCGGTCAAATGGTGTTTAAGATGTTATTTATTTTTGAAATATAAGTATTGGATATTTTAGATAATTTCACTTTCGCGTTTCATTATACTCTAGAGGGCTACCTAAAATCATTGCGCTGTCGAAGTCTAAGTTTCATTCGGCTTCGGTTGCAAAGAAAATGGGTTGTTTTAGCTTGATTACAACATTAGATAAGTAGATAAGATAAGATTAAGTTGATTGTAAAAAAACTTGAAACTTTACTTAACAAAATCCATAAATTACATTAAAGTCTATTTAGTATATTACACCTTAATTTTTTTTCTTTTGCAATCACAATGTAACACGCTTTTATTTATAAAATATTGGGTCTCTGATAAAAACGCAAATATTTTTAAATTAATTTATTTTTAACTTTTTAGTTCTTTTTTTTATTAACAAATAATAAAAGCTTGTTTTTAAAAAGTTTTTTTCTTCTTTTAATTTGATTTTTAACTTTCTAGTATTTTTGAATGACATGTTTATACATCCTCATACCATTCAGCCCTCGGCACGTGCTCACCTTGGCATTGGGTCATTCATCTAATCCATGTAATCAAAGACAGAATCCACATTCATAACAAACGGAACGAACGAACGAACAAACTTATTTTCCCGAGTTCCTATGGCCATCTTCCATCTCCATCATCAGACCCTGGTTACCATCTAGTAACAAAGTACTCGTCAAGACGGATCAAACTAGTCCAAACTCGATGGGGTTGTGTCGTGTAACAACCGAGTTTCTATGACCACCTTCCGATTCCATCATCAGATCGGCTCCATGTCATAATAATTTTGCATTGCCATCCAATTTACACATGCATGCAACATTACAGCTCAATACGTCAACAGGAAGTAGGTCAGATTTGACCCAAACATACAAATTTGTTACAGGGCAAGCTAAATAAAAGCTTGTAAAAACTTAAAACAATCTGTTGCATACTAAAAACAATCTTAATTAAAATGTAATCAAATCAACAGCTCTACTTATTATATTGTATTTTTTTCATAGAACTTGCTATTGCTTTTCAATGGCCTTTACAACATAACCGAAAGGAACGAAAACTACCTTATACTGCTATGTATAACTTTTCTAAAAAAATTTCGATGTAACAGTTTGCTAAACATCAATGAACTAACAGACCTTGAATGACGGATTGTGTCCAGTGATCTGGAGAGTCTCTACAGTTAATATTCAAATTAACATATTCCGCAATCCAAAGTTAATGTATGCACGAAATGAGGCGTAAGAAAATGTTAAAGGAGACAATAAAAGCTAATTTGGCAGCTGGCCATATTTAGCGATCGTTACGTATCAAGGCTGGTGCCGCGGCACAGCACACAGTCTGATTCCTATCGGAATTTATTGCACCGCAGCCCGCAGCGTACCCCCTGTATGAAAGGTCAACTGTTGGTCTAATTGCGGTCTTGTTTGCTACGTTTTAGTTTTCTACATATTTAACTTCAACGCCATCCCCTCGCTGTTACACAGCATAGGTATTAATGACTAACTCATAAGATGATCTTGTTTTAGTACATACATACATACATATAATCACGCCTCTTTCCCGTAGGGGTAGGCAGAGACCACTTCTTTCCACTTGCTACGATCCTTACATACTTGTTTCGCTTCGTCCACTTTCATTATTCCCTTCATACATGCTCTTCGGTTTAGGGCACTCTTGACCTGGCCTTTTTTTTTGTTTTAGTAATAGTACATTAATAAAACTGGGTAGGAGAGGGTAACATAAGTAAATCTTACGATAAGCACAATGTTCTAGATGTGAACACAGCCCGTTTCAAAATAACTATACGCTTTCAAAAATATCCATATAAAACATAATTAATAACACGAACATGAAGGTTATATTGTTTTTTTTTCATTAATGACCTGACGAGGGTTCAAATCAGTAAATCTCCTTGACGAAACGATTCATTAAGTTTTATCTTTACGATAGCGTCTATACAAATATTAAGGTATTTAATAAATGTCAAGATAACCAGGGTGCGATTTACGTACGAGCCATTCACTAAGGGGTAACGAGCGCGTGAAATTCCAATAAATTGCTCAGCCTCTTTTATACAGGGTGTAATCGTTAAGCGTGCACAGGCGATTATTCCGAAACTATGAGTGATATCAAAAAACTTAAAACTGATAACGAAAGTACGTTATCTAATGAGTAAAATGGCATCAATAACTTTTTAAAAATCAAACGAGAAGTATCCAAAATGTTGATATTAAACACTCCCATACATTTAGAGACATACATGAGATTAGTAGAAAGGTTTTAGTTTCCTTGTTTTAAAAGGTTAATTTAGCTTTATTAACATAACAAAATAATGGATATCAAAAATATTAATATTATCTTTGAATTGATTTTCTTTGTGTAAAAGCACAAAATTTTGTAATCATAGTAGATGTTCGAAATGACGTCCTTGTTGTGCGATACAATGACGAGCTCTATTTACAGTTTCTAAATGAACTTTCCGTAACATTTGCGGAGTAATTAAAGCAATTGCACGACGTACACGATTCTGCAACTCTTCCAGACTGTGTATTCTGTGTATGATTAAGGTAAAATGAATACTAGACCACTTAAAACAAGGAAACTAAAACCTTTCTACTAATCTCATAATAAATGTATGGGAGTGTTTAATGTCAAAATTTAGGATACTTCTCGTTTGATTTTTAATGCCATATAAAAAGTTATTGATGCCATTTTACTCATTAGACAACGTACTTTCGTTATCAGTTTTAAGTTTTTTGATATCTCTCATAGTTTCGTAATAATCGCCTGTGCACACTTAACGATTACACCCTGTATATGAAAAGCGCAATGCACACTTTGCGGCTTTGCGCAGGTGAAATTCGGTCTGTCAAAAAACTCCTTATCGCATGCCTTCGGGAACATTGTATTTAATCAGAATAGAAACCCTGTATTACCCAGGGTTTATATAGTTTCAAGGCTAATGGAGGCTTGATGATGACGGCACCAATATGCTATGAATTGATTACGGTCCTTTTTTCCCTAAGGGAAATACATGACGCATTCGTGCCCTTGACCGTTTGCATCGGAGCTAATCGGCGAAGATGGTTATCTCACAGGCCCGCTCCGCAGTCTCCTTTTGCGAGATACTAGAATAACCAACCTATCATAATAAGATGCAAGATAAATCCACCAACGATGTAAATATTACTTTCTAGGTGATTCGCGGTCTTTACAAGTGGAGGGCGATGCATTCGAGCGCGCCGCGGAGCTGCTGCGCCGCTCGCCCGAGTTCACGGTGCTGGCGGCGCTGCGCCAGGAGCCCGCCAACTCCGGCACCATACTCTCCTTCTCGCATGGCTACAACAGGTACTGCAGTTGGCTTTGCTACAGAGACGTTCAATGCAAGCTAAGCTCAATACAACGAGGCCTGTTCATGACTCTGAGCGCGATCGAACGCCTGTGACCTCTCATTGTTTTGCCAGTATAGCTGGCGGTGGAGGCGCATAGTTCTAAATCAACTTTTTGTATTCTTTTGCATTATCCATAACAGACAAATACTTATATTAATTTTACACATCTCGAATGTTCCAGGTATCTATAGGTAAATGTGTAGAATAAGTGTTAGAGAAAAGCTTTCGTAGTAAATTCGTTGTTGTACTATTTGTCGAAGTAATGTCATGATGTAATGATCCAGTTGGATGTGGGATGATCGCGAGGGCGGCGCCAGTGGCGGCGGCGGCGCGCGGCCCGGCGCGGGACCAGCCCCCGGTGAGTTCTAGATCTCAACATCGCCGCGCGCGCGCATCGCGCCTCGCGGCGGCATGCGTGCGCGCGCATAGGGGAGAATCATGTATCTTGGAATGTCCTGTGCCTCGGAATGTCCTCCTCGATCCATCCGTTGACCTCACTTGGCTCACTGTGTCCTCTGCATGGATGTGTATGTTCGCGGCGGGCCGGCTTGCATGCGCCTCTCGCGAATTCTCCGCCGCCGTCCGTCTTGTGTTCTGTGTCTTGACGTGTTGTGTTTGTATCTGTCCCACTGTCCCTTTACGCCCGACCCTCAATGTTTACCTGAATGTTAATGTTTGTCGTGGCGCGGTCGGCCGCGGGCCCGAGCTTGCTCCGAGGGGACACCGACCGGTTCGTCCGCACTTGCATTCCAAGCGACATGGAAATCTGGATCGTCTCGTACTGTGTCCGAAATAGCACGCGAAGTCGCGTCCTTCACACAGAACGGGGGATCGCGCGCCGAGTTGCCTGACGACCGACGACGTCTCTCCCGAAGATTTAAACTATTTCGAACACATAACGAGATGCTCAGTTTCTCCGTAGCGATCTATCAGACACCTTAGCAACTCGGTCGTCACCGAACGCGATCCGTTCCGAGGTACATGGTCCCCTATCCAGGCCGAGCGATATTGAGATGTAGAGCGAGCCGAGGTCCGCTCGCGGTCGGTCCCGCCCCGTTCACCGCCCGAATATATGTGTTGTTTGCTTTGTATGTGTGTACCTCGGAACAGTTCGCGAGGGCACGGCGGAGTTCCGCTGACCCGAAGCGATGTGTAGTGCATCAGTGTGGCGCTGCGCAGGTACCTGGAGGTGCAGTCGAGCGGGCGGCGCGACGAGGTGCGGCTGCACTACGTGGCGGCGGGCGCGGCGGCGGCGCGCGTCGAGACCTTTCCCTTCCGGCTGGCGGACGGCGCGTGGCACCGGCTCGCGCTCGCCGTGTCCGGCGCGCAGGCCACGCTGCTCGTCGACTGCCACCCACTCTACCGCCGCCTTATTCCTCCGCCCGACCGCAACTTTACGCAACCCCAGCTAGCATTGTGGGTTGGGCAGAGGAATAGCAAACATTCCCTTTTCAAGGTAACGCAGTGAAGTGTTTAATTTGAACTAAGCAAATATGTTAAATGTTAACTCGTTAATGTTTTCAGGGAACACTTCAAGACGTGAGGCTGGTGAGCGGCCCTCACGGCTATCTGTCGCAATGCCCAGGTTTGGACTCGGAGTGTCCTACCTGCGGGCAGTTTGCATTATTACAAGCAACAGTACAAGAGCTCACAACGCATATCCATGACCTCTCTCTTAAGGTAGTAATTCAATATTTTTACTAGACGAGCCCATAAAATTAGTAAAGGTGGATGTTCTAACCCACTTATTATTTTTCTTATCAGTTATTGGGTGCCGAATCTAGACTGTCGCGGTTAGAGCAGTGCGACTGTCAAAAGTCGTGCTATTCGAATGGCACAGTCCACGCAGACGGCGCCACGTGGCAAAGCGACTGCAATCGTTGCTCCTGCGTGGTAAGAATGATACTGCAAATTCTTTTGAAACATGTAGGTAACCTTTATGGTTCTAATGTATAGTATATCTCCTTTCTAGCACGGGGAAATTACGTGCAGGCCAGTTGAATGCGAACGAGCGGAATGCAAGAATCCAGTGTTACATCCAGGAGAATGTTGTCCTACTTGCCTTAGTAAGTATCCAAGTTCATCATCGCCATTTTAAGACCACATTTGACGGTAAAGTTTTATCTTTTTGTTTTTGTTTTCAGAGCACTGTTTACTGAAAGGGACTCTCTACGAGCACGGGGACCGGTTCACGCCAAAGGAGTGCGCGGAGTGCGTGTGCCACGACGGCAACATGCTGTGCGCGCGCGTCGACCCCGACAAGGCGTGCCCCAAGCTGCCGTGCGACAAGCAGGACCAGTTCTCGGTGCCCGGGGAGTGCTGCAAGTTCTGTCCAGGTTGGAAACTTTTTAAATTATTAAACTTAACCTCCTTTATGTCAAAATCACGCTTAAATAAAACACTTATATATCACTCTGAATATATCACAAAATGGTAAATAAGGTTAAGTAAACTGCAAACTCTCAAGAAGACTCCTGCGTTTCGTGCCAGATCATGTGCCGCGACTCGGTCGGACGCTCTCCCAAAATTTGAACTGGTGGCATTCAGTAGTTTGTAATGTATCATTCTATATTTTTTTTAGTTTTGACCTCAATAGGTGAAGCTGTAACAACTGTAAAGCTTATATTTATTTGACTTTAACTTTAACAAGCAAAGTGCAACTGTAATTTAAAATGATGTTCAATGCAAACCCGTTATACTATAGGGTCAAGGGTCAAATAAATAAATAAAAAGTAATTATTTGTTCAAAATTACAAGTTTTACAACTAACTTAAAGCTAACAATATGGAACAAAAAGGTTATGTGGCTCAGCATCGAACAGCTGAATCGACAGCTGTAGCTGATATTCTGTCACAACCCAGCGTGAGTTTTTATACGTTTCTAAGAAAATGTGACAACAGTTAAGTTATATGAAAACTAGCTGACCCGGCAAACGTTGTTTTGCCATATTTATTTCTAGGGAATTTTTAGTGTATTGATTTGATGGTTTCCAATTGAAATGTTATTATTTTTTTTACTTTTTTTTTTTCACAATTTCACAGTGAACACAATACCGGTTTGTCACATGAAATTAACTGAGCAGAAAACAATGAGTAGCTGTCAATCAATGTATCACTACTTAAAATATTGGTTTGTAGTACATGCTATATATCAGAGATGGCGCTGTATGTGAAAAAAGATTCTGTATGTGAAAAAAGATTTTCCCGCTTTTCTGTTGAAATGTTTCCTGAATTTTCTTTGCTATAAACCTCACGGAGCCCGAGACCTTTCCAACGAATGCAAAACCATGGAAATCGGTTCGTGCGTTCTGGAGTTATAGCGTCAGGAAGGAAAACCCGACTTATTTTTATAAAGTAGATAATTGAAGGTAGAAATAATTAAATCACATCTTCCCTACATACTACATTTTCTTACAAATATAATTTAAACATTAGCGGTCAGTCGTGCTATTTACAAATAAAATATTCACACATTTATTAAAAATGATTTATTTAACAGCTTAGAGGCCGAGCCGTAAACGGCTTTACTTTTTGATGCATATTCTTTCTTAATGTTCATTTTGTGACTTATCATTAATTACCCTTCAGGCGTGGACTATTGCAGCATGGGCCATTCCTGCGACGAAAACGCAACCTGTATGAACCTCAACACCAAGTACACGTGTACCTGCAACCAGGGCTTCCAAGGCGATGGCATTACATGTGAAGGTACATTAAAGTATAGGGACTAAGCTATTGTGCTTATATTGTTTCAGACTCGTGTCAATTTTGTCAACTTAGCGTGTAGATTAACTTATTTTGTAACCGAAGTAAAACCTTACTGACATTTAACCTGTAAAAAAATATTTTTTGAATTTTTTTAAAAATATTTTTAATATATATTTATGAATATATCTTCATATAAAAGTGTTTTAAACATTGCGAGTCATCAACTTCCAACATTTTCAGACATCAGGCGCTATTTAAGTATATTTCTATGCTCATGCTCATGTCATGTGTATAACATAGAATCAAAAGTTGCAATATACGAATACTGTAAAGATTTCCGAACTGAAGAGCAAACTTTTTTATTTCCAGACGTCGACGAATGTCGGGAGGAGGGCGGCCTGCGCGGCCACCACTGCCACTCCAACACGCGCTGCGTGAACGTGGTCGGCAGCTACGTGTGCCAGTGCCTGCCCGGCTACGCTAGGAAAGACAAATTTAATTGTATTGAGGTAAGGAACGTTTTACTTTAAACCGTATTTTTATTAAATTTATAGAGGACCTCTATGGCGCAGTGACATGCGCGTGGGGTTGCAAGCGCGGAATAGATAAATTCTGTGGTTGCAAGATACGCAACTTTCGTAATTCGGGCGAGTGGCCGAATTAGATTTTCTTTAGAGGGCACGTTAAGTCCTCCAAAGGTCTTGGTACTGTTTGTTGATGTAAGATGGGCTGACCGCGCTCGGTCTGCGATTGAATAAGTTAAGCAACTTTTGCAAAGGCCAGTCATCGAATGGGTGACCAAAAATGTATCATCTTGAGCTCCTCTGTGCTGGAAGCACGTAAATCCGTTGGTTCCGGCTGCATTAGGAGTTGTTAATAAGCACAATCCGCACTAGGCCTGCCTGGTGGTTTACGGCCCGTTCTCCTCCCCCTACCCATCCAAAGAAAGGCTTGGTTTTTTATGAGAGAGTTTGCTTTCATCATCATCATCATCATCAGCCTACACTATTCCATGTTAATGTTAATGTTATATCTCTTTATTAAAAATTATTATAATGATTGTCAAAATAAATAAAAATATTATGATTTGAATAATTTGTTTCATTGACTGTACCTTTCGTCACATTCAACGTGGCGGTACCAGTAAGAAATTTTTCATCGTAGTGATAATTATCATACAAAACAAAAAGTAGACGTGGCGGCGACTCGACGTGGCGGGACTCGACGTCAAGGGAACAAATCCTTTTTTGAGGGCAGCGAGAAACTTAAAAGATTCCTCAAGCCGTGTGAAACGAAGCACCGTCAGAGGATTTCTAGAGGGAACGGCATCACGGACTAGAGCGGTAAGAGCGTGTCCCCGCGCCCTACTATTTTCCGAGGGGTTCGGATCGGATCGGGAGCGGAACGAGCCGAGGGCGCCTTTAAAGGCTAGGTTACCTCGGCTCGAATCGACCAGGTCGTTGGGGTGGAGAGAAGCGCCCAGGTACATGTACCTATCTGTATCTGGTATACAGCGCGTGTGAACCGGGTCGTCATACCCTTGTTTTACGAGCACGGTGTCTTGGGCCTAAACTAGTGTGCATGTTTAGTGTATTCTGTAAATGTGTAGTGGCATTTAGAGAATCGTGGTCAAGGCTCGTGCACCAAGAGTAGTAGAACTGGTGATGGAGCTGACCAGCGTGTTGGGGTAAACCTATATAAATATTTATATGGGCTATTATGTATGTGGTTCAGGTGGATGAGTGCGCGGCGGAATCGCACGGCTGTCATGCGGCCGCGGAGTGCGCCAACACGCCCGGCTCCTACTCCTGCCGCTGCCGCCAGGGCTACTCCGGCGACGGCTACTCCTGCACGCGTGAGTCTACAACTTAACACTTAGCAAGGAGATTGTTAACTCGACTGCGAGTCTATAGCCCATTGCGTGAGTCTCCACAGCTAAACACATAAGCGGGTAGATTGTTAACTGTGAGTCCATAGCCCCCTTGTCATTGAGTACTGGAAGATTTTACTTCGGCGAGTCATATCTGATTCTAGCATTGTGCCCTAACGTAGATAGTTCCCTACCATTTCATTTCGGATTCCGAACGAGGTGATCTGACAGAGAACGACAGTATTCGACATAGTTTCGTCCAAGTGAACTTGTTGCGAGCTGTCGACTTATCTGTTCAACCTTTAAATTATAAAATTAAAATTATTAAATTGTGAGGAGCCCTATCGCGTCGAGACTTGAACGTCGCGATACCGGAGCCCTGACAAAGAGTGAAACGTTCGAAAAATATACGCAACTAGTTTCTGCCTGACTGGGGTTTGAACTCGGTTTATTGAGCGAGAGCCGATGCTTTTAGCCAATGAACCACGAACGCATGGCGCACTGCGGTCGAAATTAGCGGTCACTAGCTAGCTAGCTGCATACTGTTACTAGTGTCATCTACACTTCACTACTAGCACTACAAGTGGACTGATATTGTGTTTTACTATTCGAATTACAATACATACAATGAGCTCGCAGCGAACGCCGCCACCTGCTACATTGACGAGCGAGAGCGAACGCGGCAGCGGTTCAACACCAAACTTAAGAACTTGCGTTGATGACTCGTTTATTAATACTAACACCAGAAAGCGAAAATAGTGTAGCGAAGTGGAATAATATAAAAATGATTTTGAGATTTTTCGTACAGACAATGGTAATGGCGTTCTTAAAAGATTTTACAAAAAACCAAAATGAAAATTTATCGTTTTTAAAAGAAGAAATAACTGAAATAAAGGATGAAATCAAAACTATAAAATCAGTTACAGAAAATTTTACTTAACAACTAAAACTGATCAATAATGATATTTGAAAACTCAAGAAAAAATTAATATTACAGAATCAGAAATATCACATTTAAAAAAAACGCAGGTCTCCGAAAACTTGTTACCTAAATCGCCTTTTCTTAAAAACAGACCATTCAAAATATATAACTAAATATATATACTAACAGCGATACACCGAAACTATTATTACGTAACAAAACAAAGCTTCCGGAGACTTTAAAAATGTATTCAGACCAAACACCGGCACAGTACCAGTATCTTCAATCTATTAAACAAGAATTAAATAAGCGCTTTGAAAGTGGCGAAAAAGATTTGGTTATCAAATATATCAAAGAAATACCTCGGATCGTAGAAAATAAACTCAACCAAAAAAACTCATCTCTGCCCCACTACAAAATAAAATATGAACAGAAAAATTAAGCTACCAGATAGATCATAAATACGAAGATATTCTGCTATTCTCCTTTCGATTCTTTTACTCAAATCTACGTAGTATACGGAATAATAGAAAATTTTACGAAACAAAATGTATATTGAGAGCTATACCAAAAAGAACTAATTTTCTAATATTTACGGAAACATGGCTTGTTTCTAATAAGGATGCCAAATTAGACCAGCTTCCTGAATACACACATATATGTATATAACTATAGGAAGTCAAGCAAAGGTGGTGGCGTTTCAATTTATGTTCACAATGCTATTAAATTCGAAGTAACAGAAGATATCGTCGAACACTGGGAACCACTTTGTATGGTTACATATCGAAAAACTATCTCTGAATATTGAAGTTGTATATAAACCTGATGGGTACGCTGATATGGATAGTTTTTTAGACATTTATTCATCCCACTTGGAACAGTGAAAGAGGACCGTAGTCTTTGGCGACTTCAACATCGATTTGCTCAGTAAAAACTTAATTTACACGTAAATGATTAATTTTAGAAATGGATTGTGGCAAGAAAGTAAATAAAATCCAGATAATGACGACTCGAAGAGATCTTTTAAAGAAGAACAATACAAAGTTCAGAAGTTGATTAAGACACTTAGGGAAGATTACTAACATAAATTATTTTACGACACAAAGCAACCTAAAAAAATGTGGGAACTAATTAATACCTTGGCAGTAAATAAAACCAAAAACAGCCCTGCTCCCCAAATTTGAGATCTGATTCCGGACTGATTACCGACGGTACTGTAATTTGTAATATGTTCAATTCCTCTTTTCGTCTATCGGTACTGCACTAGCCAGTAAAATTCCCCAGAAATACCTGTAAAATCCTAATAAATATTATGTACGGACATAATTACTCACATGAAGTTGTATTAAATGATCTTAAACCTTCTAGTATAGATGAATTAAATAAAATTTATAGACAACTAACACCAGCACTGATATTGATGGCATTTCTACCAAAGCAATTAGATGTCTCAGAAATCTCATTGTTGATAAATTAGTTCATACATTAAATCAATGTTTAAAGCTCGGTGACTTCCCCGACTCACTTAAGTTTGCCAAAGTTAGTCCTATATATAAATCTGGGTCCAAACTGGAACCGAGTAACTATAGGTCGATATCAGTGTTACCCGTGATGTCGAAAATATTTGAGAGAATCTTATATAATCGACTTAGCGATCACCTACTTGAAAAAAATATTTTAATCGACCAGCAATACGGCTTTCTCCGTAAAGCAAGTACAACTACAGCTGCTATAGATTTATTTACCAAAATTAAAACGCATATTGACAAAAAGAATATTGCACTGGGTCTATTAATTGTTTCGAAAAAAGCCTTTGACTCCTGTAAGTCACCAAAAACTAATCTTAAAGCTAAACGGTATAGGCATCATGGATACGGCTTTAAATATGTTTAAATTTTATCTAAACAATAGACGTCAAGTTGTTAAGATTGCAGAGTTTACAAGTTCTCCTAAGGATATTTCTTGCGGTATACCTCAAGGTTCTATAATCGGGCCATTACTGTTTTTAACTTACGTCAACAATATAAGTAAAATGGGACTAACCGGATACCTAACACTGTATGCTAATGACACATGCTTGTTTTACTTCGACCACTCAGTTCACTCCACAATCGCCGACGCCCAAAAAGTACCTTAAACCAATGGTTGCTGTCTAATTTGTTAACAATCAACACATCAAAAACATCGTACATGATACTAGCCGCAACAAATAAAGAAATTCCTGACTTCGATCCACTTAAAATAAATAATGAACCTATACAAAGATCATATCAAGAAAAATACTTAGGGTTGCTGATTGATGACAAACTAACTTGGAAGCCAAACATTGAGCACGTCAAATCTAAATTAATATCTGTACTGGGAGCACTTCGTAAAATAGCACACTGCATACCAAAAAAAGTTAAACCTATTATATACAATTAATTAATAAAATCACATTTAGAATACCTAATTGGTCTTTTTATTGAAATTTTATTATTATTATTGTTCCATTATCCATTTCTAACACCAACTAAACAATTGTACGATAAAACTAATACTAACTAATGAACCTATCCCAACTACATAAATAAACAACATGCATTGTAATAAAAAAAAATACAAAGAGTATTAAATCAAATATACAAATATATATAAAAAAATATACGCATAATCTCCGACACAAAAAAAACTCAAATTAATGACACCTGGGAACGGAATTGTCTTTTTCCCATATTTAGTCCTCTAAATATGGGAAAAAGAGCGCTCTTTTTGTGCTCCCTGCACAGCTGTTTAATAGGTTACCTGATGAAGTGAAGCTCGTGAAACTATATACATGTTTAAAAATAAACTTAAACTGCATATCGCAACGAGTACCACAGAGTGACAATTTGTATACTGTAATTTATGTATTGTTTATATCTCATTATAAGGGAAATGTAATTTCGTATGAGAATAAAGATCTTTAATCCTATAGTTTACCGGATTAGCAAGCTGAAATGGCAGTGGGCTGGCCATATTAGTCGTAAAACCGATTGCCGTTGGAGTTTTCGAGTGGAGACCGCGTTTCGGCAATTCTAGTGTAGTGCAAGACGCCGACCTCAGAACTAGGTGGAGCGCCGATCTTCGCAAGGTGGCTGACAAGAGCTGGGTGAGAGTAGCCGAGGATCGTGCTCAGTGGCGTGCACTTGAAGAGGCCTATGTCATCATCAGCCTTAACTGACTTGTCCAATGCTCCATCATTGGACTAGCCTATAGGTTGATGATGAGATGGTTTCCTGTGCAAGTTTAAGACTTCTGACTTTTTTTTGTAGATTTCTCGGATGGTAATGGGTGCCAGCACAATGTTAAATAGAATTACAGATTCAAAGTTAGTTTTAATACGAGCGCTACTTATTACACAATTGAGTTGACCCCGAAATAAGACTGGTAGATAAAACTTATTTTTATTTTAGCATCAATGACGTAATAGTATTTTAACTTTACTGAAGGAACTCCTGATCAACTTTTGCTATTGTTGCGTTTCCAGCTATCTGTACAGGTGGCTGTCTAAACGGCGGCGGGTGCGCAGCGCCCGAGCAGTGCATGTGCGCGCACGGGTTCGGCGGCGCGCGCTGCGAGCGAGACGTGGACGAGTGCGCCGCGCCCGCGCACCCCGGCGCCCGCGCACCCTGCGTACCGCGCGCGCTGTGCGTCAACACGCCCGGCTCATACTACTGCGTGTGCCGCGACGGGTTCCGCCGAGACCCGCACCTTGACCACTGCGAGGGTGTGTATTGTTTATACAAATGACTGACTGTTAAATCCAGCCTGGATTCGAGCTCGTTTGCAGTATTATATCAACAGCTTTACCGGACAGCAGAACTGAGCTTCTAAGGGGGGTCTTGACGCGTGCGCAGTTCGGCGCCTGGGTCAGCCTAGACCTGGGCCGTAGTCTGCGCCAGTGGAGTCAGGAACCCGAAGCTGAATACGCCGCTGGTCGCTATATCCGGAACGCAGCAACGGCTTTACGTGGCTTGAGCTTGAGATAATACATTTTTGCTCATTCATCCGATGACCGGTTTTTGCGAAATTTTCTTTATCTTAGCAATCGCAGACCAGGCGCGTAAACCACTGCGCCATCGAGCTCCTCGCAACAAAGTGGTAAGAAGTGCCTTCTGACTAGCTGCTCTTGATTTGCCTGGAACAAACATGCTTCAGATGGACATAACGAAGTTACGATTGCTTGTATTGTATATCTATACACACCTTTTATTCATCTGTCACTTGGTGTGCCCGTCATTTGACGCATTTATAATGTTAAAATTAAGAGCAAATAGGGCAGCAATTCTAGCGTATATAACAATATATAATATTTTTTCAAATAAAAATTACCGATTTAATTTTCAGATGTAGACGAATGTGTGGAGGGTTTCCACACGTGCCATCCCAGTGCGCGCTGTGTAAATACGGACGGAGGGTTTAGATGTGAATGTGAAACAGAACCTTGCGAACTAAGTGAGTATTTAGATAACATATAGATAAGATCGATCGTTTTAAGTACCTATAACTAACGACCCGTTGTGACTGGTTGAGACAGCATGAAATTGCGTCAATAAGGCAAAACATGCAAACTCTCATCAACATGGTGAAAATCCGTGAAAATGGAACTGAAAAAGAACTGTTTAAAAACTATGTATGTAAGCCCTAGTCCTTTTAAACAAGGTAGAGTAAATAATTAAAGTAAAGCATCGTATAATGCACTCATCAAACTCATAAGGTGCCAGTAAGTTACAGGTAATCGTATGTTATTGCAGGTTGTTCGTGGCAAGGGAAGATAATGTCAGACGGCGCGCGCTGGGCGGAGGCGGGCGGCTGCCAGGCGTGCGCGTGCGGCGCCGGCGTGGCCGCGTGCGCGCGCGCGCCCTGCGCCTGCGACCTGCGGGACAACGCCACCATCGCGGTAAGCCGCTCGAATACATGTACACACGCCTGCACATCAACCTACAACAAAATGTCTAATTTCCTCAATAGACTTTGAACTTTATGCCTTAACAATAGGTTGAAATGTATTGAAGAAATTTGACCGTTTTGGATCTGTTGATGTGCAGGCGTCTCTACCTTTATCTTTTTAACTGCAAGTCTAGTCACAAAGTCAATATCGGTATCGGGATTAATGGTAAAACCACTGTGATCCACCAAGATTTTAATAATCTTCACCAAGTTCTCTCCGTTCTTCTGAGGAATACCGTTGATCTGGATGTTAGCCATCGTTTTGTGGTAAATTAGTTACAGCTCAAGTGCTCCATCCATGACCGTATTGTTTCCAGCAGGTGGTGAGCACGGAGGCGGCGCTGGTGGCGCCGGCGGCGTGCTGCCCGCACTGCGACCCGCAGTACCACTGCCGCCACCAGGAGATGCACCACGTCACTTTCCGCAGCGGCGAGCGCTGGCTCTACCAGTGCCAGATTTGCGAGTGCCTCGTAAGACTTACAAATCTATACATTATAATTTAAACTGTAAATTTGACGAACACGGTTAGGTACCTAGCAAAGAAGTGAAAGAAAAATATAACGAGGATAGAATAACACACCTAGGATACCTGCTACATACCAACGATCACCTTGGATATTAAGCTCTGTGGAGGATATAATAACAGGGATTCGCGATGTCAAGTCACGTAAACTTTAAGAAAAATGTATTTCATACCGGAAGAATCTCAGGCGTCGATCCTATATAACGAGTTCGGCAGAAGCATCAGCCATCTATTAAACGTACATTCTCGTGTTAAGTGACTATCTAGTGATCGTTTTGTTAACAGCTGGGCGAGGTGGACTGCTGGGAGCCGGAGTGCGACGAGGCTGGTGGGTGTTGCTTGGCCGGAGCGGGGGCCAGCGCGGGGGCGGGCGCGGGGGGCGCGGGGGCGGGCGCTGGAGGCGCGGGGGCGGCGTGGCGCGCGCCGCACCGCCTGGAGCTCGCGGGCTGCGCGCCGCCGCACTGCCCCGCCTGCCAGGTGCGCACCCGCACGCACTCACAGCGACATTCAGCTCTTCCCACGAGACAGTTCCACGCCTCTGTGTCGGCGAAGCCCGCGATCGCTCGCCTTCTAGCCGACTGGAAAAACGCAGTGAACGATCATTAACAGTGGCCTGAACGAGACGCGGTGCTGCGTCTCTATCCCGCTTCTGCCGAAGGCTCAATCGCAAATGGCTTAGTTTTTTTAGCGTCAACGACGACTAAGTTATCTGAGTAATGTCCTTTATAACTATCCATTACATGGGAGTCGACCGATGTTTAACACGACTGACACAAAAACTGGATAATCAACTGTAAAGTAGCTGCATTCGGAGCCTTTTAAATTATTGAAACGTCCTATTTTGAATAATAGCTTTTTTGCATTTTGTTCATAACAACCGCAACAGCCATTTTTATTAACAATACTTGTGCTTCATTACTGCTATATTCTAAAGAATTCATAGTTTCGTTTTTGCAAAAATGTTGTTGAATATTTGATGTGTTCTTTAGAAGGATAGTAAAGTAACGACAGTGATAACGTCGCTGCAAAGCTTCGGTCGTCTAACCCGAGTCGCTTCCGTGTCGCCCGTGTGAAAGCATCGTTTCCGCTTGTTGCAGGGCGGGCAGTGTGCTACTTTGGTGAGCAATCTCGCGTGTTGTGTGCATCGGTAACCATCCCCACTCTTCTTACTCATTCATACATATTATGCTCTATTAACACTTGTTTATTTTAAATGCTTCTTTCGATTCAACTGTATTCAAACTAAAAATCGTTTTTAACTTCATGAAAAACAATCGTGCTAAGCGTACTAAGATTCATAGCTTTAATTAATTAATTAAAAACTAATAACAATAGGTAAATTGTTAATTATAAAAAAAAATCGTGGCAATGTTGATACTGATTGAATACATTTGAATCTATTCTGATTTCATTTCAGATGCCATTTTATGTTGCATGTCTATTTTTTTATCCATATATACCTATATTTATATACATATCGTGCATGCAGCTGTTTCCCAGTATTACAAAGTTTATAAATTTACAGAAATATTGGTATTCCTTAATTTAATTTTATTTCTTATTTCTTAACTCACATTTTTCCATGAACTTATTTAAATAGTCGTTAATACAGTTATAATAGTATTTACGTCTGTACATTTTCAAATTAGATAGGTAGTTACAATAACTTGATACTTATTTAAGATCTTTATGATTTTTTAAAATATACACAGTACTTAATCTTTCTGTTAAAATGCTTTATACTAGATATATAGACGTATTTTAGAATATTTTAACATACACAGAATTACAGGTAGTACGTAAATTTTTATAAAATATCTATTTTATTGTAATGTGTTGAGGATGTTTCCATGTAGATGCGTTTAGAACGCTTTTAGGTTATTCATATTGAAAGTTTATTTTATTGTGTTGTTTAAGTTGGTAATAAAGATTTTAAAGTAAACATTCTCCTAGTAAAGTTTACGTCACCGCCTGTAGTTGATTTGTCAACATTAAGTTTTATAATAATTAAAAACTAACATTCGTATTCAGAAACACGGTTGTGATGTTAAGATTTAATCTTTTATATAGGTTTTAGTATTCTTAAAACTAATTCATTACAGAGAAAAGACAGAGGGAAAATGACACGGGGTGGATGCTTATTTAATGATAGTACAATACTGACGCTTCACGTGCCAACGTTTGAGCTACTCTACCTAATGTTAAATGTCGGTATCATGAGTATATTGCAGCTAAATAATTGAATTAGCATGATGGTCAGGGGGCTAGCTCGTCAAAGATCGCAGAAGCCAGTAATTATCTTTAAATGATATAAACGTAGTTACATATTCATGCACAATGAATTGTTAATGCAACTTAATGTCTGTTTGTAGTTTTATTGCACATTCAAATTGCACTATCTACAGAGTACCTACGCTCGAGAATTTCATGAAATGGTCGCATTTTATGAAATGTTTCACTGTCTATTGGCCTCACCATGATGTAGTTTGGGCAGATCAATGATAAAAAATCGTTTCTCGATATGGGCAACTAAACGCGCGGCTACTTCATGAAATGGTCAAACTTTAGTGATCATATAGTAAAATATTTACATTACCCACCGTTAGGAGGCGCTGATATCGTTTACTTTTTGTATCGATACAATCGATTTGTTCAATCTTATGCCGCTCCCCCCTTCCGTGACTGGCCCTCGTTACACTGCGCTTCGCTCGGGAAAATTTTTTTAACTTAACCTAACCAACAGTAAGGATTTCCTACATGAATGATATGGCCAAACGCGGAAGGGCATTATCATCAAACGTTGACGCTTTAACGATATGATCAGTTTAAGTTGGGCATATAATGAAATACAACCATTTCATGAAATGGTCGATTACATCATAAAGTGATAAATTTTAAGATCAGGGCTACGACATATACACAAGATATAAAAATTATATGTTATTATATAATTAACATAAGTACTTTTGGCCCATATAACACAATTTGAACTGAACCAATACTTATTAATAACAATGATAAACTGATAGAGATCCTTTAAATTTAATTGTCTATAACTTATTTAACAGTAAACTGTTCAAATAACTTTCAAATAAATCAAAGCTTTGGCGAATAGGCTTTGAAGCAGCAACATTTTTTTAAAATTGTGTTAAGAGTGTCATAATAAAAATTATACACACATACCATTTCATTCTAGCTATTTTTAACACGCTTCCTGTGCGTCAAGAACTGGAATAAGTCGAATACACTCACTGCGTAACTATAATAAGGTCTTGAATTTAACATATGTGCATTTGAAAGTACGGAAATCACAGCTAAATTTAAAATGCATTGTATATGGAGTCAATGTGTTAATTTGAGATTGTGTCAAAATGGGCCAAGGGCTTAGTTTCGCTACCAAATCGTCTTCCATCCGTCCGTTCACTGTAAAGTAGTAGAGACCGTGTATGTGTACGGGTGTTAGTGCGGTGCGTAGGTTGTGTGGTGGTTGATACATGGGGGTGCGTGTTGCCTCAGAGCGCGGCGCTCGGTGACGACGCTGCTGGCGCTGGCGGCGGTGTGGTGGGGGCGCGGGCGCGGCGCGCACCGCAAGCACCGCGGCGCGCGGCGCTAGAGCCGCCCTGAGCCGAGCACCACCGCCACTATTTATTCTAGATAGACCTAATGTTAACCAATTGCGGCGGGCGCGTGACCGACCGCGTGGGAACCGGCCGGTGCCCGCCGCGCGCCGCCGCGCCCCGCCGCCCGGGACCGCATGTGATACTGTATTATACAAAAGGGTCGCGTTAGTCTCTAAGCACTTCGTTATAGCAATATTATAGTGTCTACGCGTAGTTAGGTTCGCTGCGGCGCCGATGGCCCGGCCGACGCCCGTCCGGCGCGGAGCGTCCACGGGGAGCGGGTCCGGCGCCGTGCGCTCTTATGAATTAGAGTCTCGATTTCGCCCGGCGTTCGTATAACGAAGTATCGATTTATAGATTTCTAGACACTAGTGTCGTTGAAATATGTACGCTGTAACGAATTATTTGTAAAGTAGATAGATTGAAAAGCGCACACAAATGCCGCGTGAAATCGGAACCCCTGCACTTTTGACCCGACGTACGACTATAATGACGAGTCACGTTTTTTACGGATGAAACTACTACCGTGACGTATTGTGATGTGTGAATGGCCTAACGATGTGTCGGGTCCGAAGTCGCTCTGCGAATAGAAATACACCGCGACCTCTACCTTTGGCACGTCCTCACCGACCCCAAATTTTCGTCTACGAATTCTAAATTGTACAGTACGTCGATCGCTTAAACTTATCTCTATATCGGAACTATTTAGCTATTGTTGTGAATAAAAATAATCATAGTGCATTCGCCGCGGGCGGTGGGGTCGTGCCGGAGGGGGGGCGCGAGGGGGCGCGGGCGGCCGCGGCGGCAGCGTCTTCCGCGGACATTCCGTATGTTTTAACTAGCGTAGCTGTACATGAGTAGCGTCGTGCGGCCGCCGCGGACTGCCCGTGCGCTAGCGCCTTGTTGTACGAAATTTTTAATAATATAGTTTTTGTTTGTCTTTATATATAGAGATCGTTTTCTTGTATAATTTGAAAATAACCAAAAATAGGTACCAAATATAGAAAAGATATGATTGTTTCCTAATTTTCATAAAGCATTTTGATGCTTGCATGTTGTATTGTGTTCAAAAAATTACAATTAAAAGATATCCTCAAGGTTTTGACTTTTTTGTGTATTGCCTATCCCAACTTCATATTTTACTTTTTCACTTCCAAAATCTTATTCACCTGCAAAAAAAAACGAGCGAGCCTTACAGTAGTCGCATAATTATGATGTGTAACATTTGTCATCTCATCTTAGTAATAAATAAGCAATTCTAACATTATATTCTGAAAAAAAAAATGGCCCAGGTGTTACATCATTTTATAACTATCATCTCATTAGAAGACATTTGACTTATCAAAATGACTTTTTTTTTTGTGTATTGTTTTACAGCTCCGGATGAAATCCATCAAGCCTATTCATTCGTTCTATCTTCATATTAATATGTAATACATAAATAAATAATATTGATGATGATGAATGATAATAGAAATGGGAAGTGAGAAATGATATTACCCCCCAATCCCTCGAGTAGCTTAGTAAAGAAGTGGGGCTTTACTAAGTCCTCACGCAGACTTCTTGAGAATTTGAAAAGTAACGTTGCACTGTTTTGTTTCATTTTCCAACACTCATGCACACTCACGAACACTTAAAGGTTAATAATCCACCATTATTTCACATTAATATTCGACATAACACAAATTTTAGAAAATAAAACAAAACCGCAGACATGACTTTTCACTTTCCCGCCAAGAAGTCCTATCAAAATGACCTTTGATAGTCAAATGACTCAATATGTCACATAATAATAATGTCATGTTCTTAATATCGATTTTAAATTTACAAAATGGCGTGCGCTTGCGCGCCTCCCCGACTTGCTGTCACACTGTTACACCTACTTCCGTCAAGAGAGCGGAAAGTTAAAAGCTGTTATTATCTACAAAGAAAAAAAAGTTCCTTGCTTTTGTAAAATGATATATTAGTATATTTAAATAATCAATTTCATAATTCTACGGTATGTTTAGATAATATAAATAATTAGAAAGATGTTACGAACACACAACAATAATTTCTGTCAACAAATAAATTCTAAAGAAGGTTTTTTACCCATTCATACACACTAGAAACGTGTAGATTTTATATTAAATATTTTTACTTGTTCATTTCTTTATTTATAGCATTTTATATATTCGATATATTTGAACAATTTGGTTTCAATTGAAAACTTCAAAACTTAGTACGTACACACACACACACAAACGAAAACGGTTCAGAATATGCCAACATTGTGGTACAACGCTAAGGGCCGATTCACATAACCGCGGGCGGCGGCGGCTGCGGCAAGAACTGTGCGGTCTGGAACGCGGGCCCGAGCGACACGAACGGCGGCTGCGCCAGGCACGCGATGCGCAGCGGCTGCGGCGGCTGCTTGCCGCGCCCCTCGCCGCGCTCTACCACGCCCGTCACCACCACGTACGCCGCCGTGAACAAGGTCACACCCTGCACC
This sequence comes from Eudonia truncicolella, assembly GCA_949315975.1. Lineage (NCBI taxonomy): Eukaryota > Metazoa > Arthropoda > Insecta > Lepidoptera > Crambidae > Eudonia > Eudonia truncicolella. The sequence goes on from OX438829.1 coordinate 4,531,628, forward strand.
GAACGCACCACGTCACATATCGAGTAAAATCCTCGTAAATCAAATTTTATACAAAACCCTTTAACTTTTTTTGAAGAAAGTATCGAAATAAGAAAAATGGTTTGTAAATGTAAATTACCAGCGCCACGTACGATGGGCGGCCCGCCTCACGCAACGCTGCTCTATGAATTTACACGAATGCACCCGCGCCGTGCGCCCGCTTAACTCAGCGGACACCCTTAAGACAACTTGTGTTATATATTATTCCTTTTAAAAATTTAAATTCTCGTCACTAACGATATATAGTAGTGGGCAAAACAATACGTGTATAATAATTCTTATGCTTGCTAGAGTACGTTGATTGAGTTTTTGTTTTCACAAATAAGATTTTTATCTTATTTAAAAGCACCTGCTTAGAAGTGGCCTTAACAGTTAAAAAATGAAGCCTTAATAGTTATTTGTGGGTCTGTCGCCACTCAGTAATATATTTACTAATCCTACTTGCAGATTGGTAAAATTTCAATGGCACAATTTTCAAGGCAAAAAGTGCAAACATTTATAAATTAACATTGCGAAACCTCGGATATACAGTACCAGAACCATAATAATGGCGGATGCGAGCGTCGAGATGGCGTTGACGAAGCTGCGCAGCTCCAAGAGCGCCGGCCGCAGGCAGCCCCCCTTGTACAGCGCCACGTTGCACTGATGGTCGCCTCGCTGCAACGAAAGCTTCTGAATTGTATCTTATCTTTGAAAGTTCAAAGCTAAGGTAGGTACAGACGCCTGCACATAAACCTACTACAAACTGTCAAATTTCCTCAAAAGACTTTGAACTTTAATTATATAGTATATAGTTGACAATGTATTAAAAAAATACAGTTTTGGATAGGTTGATGTGCAGGCGTGTGTATAATAAAGCTAGCATACACTTTTGTCGAAGTCTTATTTTAAAACGTATAAATTCGTCCGCTCAAGAATCAATGTTTCCGATTTGTCTAGTTATACCTTGTAGAACATTATATTATCGTTATTCATAAAATTATGAATAACAAGAGCCTTTAACCACCGTTGTGGTCTAGTGGTCCACCGGTATCAGACCCAGCGGTCCTAGGTTCAATTCCCGTCAGCGGACAATACATATTGTATTCGGCTTGGATGGTTGTTAGGGTCCGTATTAAAACCGCTTGGTTAGTCAACACTATCATAACAGATGTCTTATAACATAAGTCTGTCGCACAAACAACAATTGCGGTAGTGTTGTTGTTTTTCGACAGTTCTAACTGTCGCCATAAGGTTGAGACTTTTTTAGCAGTTAAGGATTCCGGGTGAAGTGCTTACCGACCTTCGGCCTTATCGTCGCTTACCATCTAGAGGCACGGACGGCTTTTACCATTGAGGGGGTCGGGGAGAGATTCCCACATAATTATTTGAGTCTCCCCGGGCTAAAAGGTGTTATGAAGGCGAAACACTTCTTCGTGTGGAATAAAAAAAACCTTTGCAGTCCACACCCGGCCGCAGCAGGCCGGAGGCAAATTGCCACGGTGCTTATACCAGTCCGAGTATGATTGCACCCCGCAGCAGCGTAGCTGCAACATAAAACGAAAATATATAAAAAAAAATGTTAACCGCTAAGGTGAAATCAAGCATACAGTAATGAAAGTCTGATGGCAAGCCCGATGGTAAGCGGTTACCGTAGCCTGTGGACGTACTGGTTGCAGATCCTGGAAAGCTTTTTCACGACCTTTTGCAAAACCCCATGCTTTTTTCCTGCAACCTTGAGTAGCTCTTTCCACAACCTGAATGCGTGTGGAAATGCGTCTTGAGCTCGCAACCTTCTAGCAACAAATCCTGAATACTATCAAAGAAAGAACGACATTTGAATTTACTTGTAAATTTTAAATAACTCATTGCACCTCTGGTGTTATCCTGATCTGAGTGTCGCAAAATACAGACTTATACACTGTAACTAGCTGACCGGCGGACTTCGTACCGCTTCGACAGTTTCCATGACAATAAAACAAACAAATCATTCATCCGCTTAAGAACACCCGTATCCCATAATTAACCTCTATATCAGCGCCATCTACCGGGTCCAATTGTAATCGTACACCATTCTCGAATCCACTTGAACACACAGAAAATTTCATCCAAATCGGTCCAGCCGTTTAGAAGGAGTTCAGTAACACCGAACCAGGAACAGAAGGTTTCTTATATACACGAAGACTTTTTATCGGTGATTAGTATCTACTGCTTCCGACTAAGCAAATGATAGTCATTGCAATAATAATAAAACTTACATGTCGGCGTTCCATTTATATTTTTTTATCTGGGAAGTAAAGTTAATAACTATGCATATTAAAATCATGGTCATCCTACTCCTCCTTGTTACAAATAAAACCTCTTCATAAGTACAGGTACAACGATGATAACAAGTAAACTGTCAAATTGCAGACAATGTACAAAAAAACACTTCAATCTTCATAAAAAAGATAGGAAGACCATACATTCTAATTAATTTTGGTTACCTAATTAAAAATACGAAATTAAATTTATAAGAAGAACACATGTAACTACTATTATTATTGCAATGGCCATCATTTACTTAGTCGGAACGGAATCAGTAGGTCCCGATCACCGATAAAGTCTTTGTGTATATAAAATTCTCGTGTCATAAAATTCTTGTGTCGTGTCGTTAGTTGCCATATTCCTCAGAAACGGCTCGATCGATTTTTTTATAAAATTTTATATGTATATTCGGTAGGTATGAGAAAAGGTCGTAAAGTATATTTCATATCGCAGTGTTCGCGCCAGAAACGCGACGGTCTCATTCGCTCATTTAACCCGCTCACTCATTAACTAAAAGATACGCAACACAAACCGACGGCGGAGGGAGTGTGTCGCTTGACCCGTGACGTGTAACGACGTGAGTTCCGATTCACTAAGCTCTCAGCTCAAATCTTCTAGATTATCTCGTTCGATAGCCTACCTTCCGGTACGTAACCGCTTTGATAGTGCTCAGCTCCAAGATTCAATTGCGTGGGTGAAAACCCCTTCATAAAGTAAAAGTGTCTGTGTGCGAACTTATACGTGATATAATTGTAAATAGACATTATCCAGAAGCAGAAGAAGATACTTCTACCAGCTCAGCCCCATCGCCACGACAATCGTAACGTGGCAACGCCATCAACGTCTGCTTGAGTTTCCCCATAGTACCAAGTAAGTCCCATAGCTAATTTCCAACGTCGCGTGTGACCGCCCTCAGTGGTCACACGCAGGGTGATTAGGGTGTCCCTATCCAGAAAAATTATATGGTAGAACAATGTTTGCCGGGTCAGCTAGTATATTTATAAAGATGTGGATCTTTTACTCCTCCTGTGGGGAGGCTACAACAGAATAAAAACACACCACACTTTACAAAAATATAGTACACACGCCTGCACATCAACCTATCCAAAACTGTCAAATTTCTCTAATCGATATTGATCTTTATACCCAAACACTAAGGCTCAAAATTTATTAAAGAAATTTGACATTTTGTAGTAGGTCGATCTGCTGCCGTCTGTACTTTATTAAAAATATAATCTGATCAGATTACCTGCAATATCTGGACTTATCGGTCGACTTGCATGGGCTACATTGCCCACTCATCAGTTTTAATCGAAACAGCGAGATTACGGTTTAATACGACCACAATAAATGCTTAAAAAGGTTCTTTGTCAATTAATGTAATGGAGATTTTTAAAGTTCTCATGTTTTGGGATAGTTAGGTAATATTGTATATTGTGACTTTACCCCTTAATATGGCAATTTGTATAGTTACGTCAATTCAGTTTCAAAAACACGTTACTACCTCGAGCTGCATTGCCGCAAAGGAGCTCTTGACAGCTGGGTCAGTCACGTCGCGAGCGATTGCGCGCATCATGCTAGCGTTGACCGCGGCCGGGTCGCGCACCGCGCGCGCCAGCCCCGCCGCCGACGACAGCCCCATCGACAGCAGCAGCATCGACACCGTCACCAGCACCATCAGCTGACAACATCAACATGCCAATGGAATCTGTGCTTGCGCTATAGCAAACGCTTCCTCTTTCGTTTGTTAACTTTGTGATTGCTGGCTAAATATACTTAATATTACTTTTTAACACCATAAAGTGATTTAAAACCAAACATGTACTTTACACAGTACCTACAGCCGTTATTTATATGTGTTACGTTTAAAGTTCTGTAGCCAGACAGAATTTCGTTCAATGATTCGCGTCGCGCTCGCGCCAATTTGTTTTGCCTGATTCCAAATTGTTTTGCATGATGCCTTACAAAAAATTACTGGCACCGGCTGGCACAACCTAGCGTCTCCCGATCCGATCCGAACCCTTCGGAGAATCTGGTAGGGCACGAGGACACGCACTAGTGCGTGATGCTGTTCCCTCTAGAAAACCTCTGACGGCGATTCGTTTCACACGGCTTAAGGAACCCTTTAAGCTCCTCACCACCTACAATAAAGCCCGGTGAAACTGAAAATGCCGTCTGAGACCATCAGCAGTCTATCGGAAAACTCTAGCGTCTATAAGTGCTTTTTATATATTTTAGCGTTTTATTAACGCTTAAATATACTTAAGTAAAATTTAAACACTGAAAAAAAGACGACAACCTCAGGCGGGAATCGAACCACGCACCTTCCGCATTCCGGGCGGCTGCCTTAACCACTTGGCTACCGAGGTCTGGCTTTCACCCGTCGAAATTTTTCAGTGCTTGATGCTTATGTTTTTTAGTCAACATTGCTTCATCAATCTTAGAAGTTTTCACCTCTGAGATCCGAAAGAAATATTTTTACAAATATTTGAACATTCGGTTAAGATGAAGCTGCGTTATAGATAAGTGCTTTTTATATATTTTAGCGTTTTATTAACGCTTAAATATACTTAAGTAAAATTTAAACACTGAAAAAAGACGACAACCTCAGGCGGGAATCGAACCACGCACCTTCCGCATTCCGGGCGGCTGCCTTAACCACTTGGCTACCGAGGTCTGGCTTTCACCCGTCGAAATTTTTCAGTGCTTGATGCTTATGTTTTTTAGTCAACATTGCTTCATCAATCTTAGAAGTTTTCACCTCTGAGATCCGAAAGAAATATTTTTACAAATATTTGAACATTCGGTTAAGATGAAGCTGCGTTATAGATAAGTGCTTTTTATATATTTTAGCGTTTTATTAACGCTTAAATATACTTAAGTAAAATTTAAACACTGAAAAAAGACGACAACCTCAGGCGGGAATCGAACCACGCACCTTCCGCATTCCGGGCGGCTGCCTTAACCACTTGGCTACCGAGGTCTGGCTTTCACCCGTCGAAATTTTTCAGTGCTTGATGCTTATGTTTTTTAGTCAACATTGCTTCATCAATCTTAGAAGTTTTCACCTCTGAGATCCGAAAGAAATATTTTTACAAATATTTGAACATTCGGTTAAGATGAAGCTGCGTTATAGATAAGTGCTTTTTATATATTTTAGCGTTTTATTAACGCTTAAATATACTTAAGTAAAATTTAAACACTGAAAAAAGACGACAACCTCAGGCGGGAATCGAACCACGCACCTTCCGCATTCCGGGCGGTTGCCTTAACCACTTGGCTACCGAGGTCTGGCTTTCACCCGTCGAAATTTTTCAGTGCTTGATGCTTATGTTTTTTAGTCAACATTGCTTCATCAATCTTAGAATATTTCTTTCGGATCTCAGAGGTGAAAACTTCTAAGATTGATGAAGCAATGTTGACTAAAAAACATAAGCATCAAGCACTGAAAAATTTCGACGGGTGAAAGCCAGACCTCGGTAGCCAAGTGGTTAAGGCAGCCGCCCGGAATGCGGAAGGTGCGTGGTTCGATTCCCGCCTGAGGTTGTCGTCTTTTTTCAGTGTTTAAATTTTACTCTAGCGTCTATGCTTGCAAGTCATAAACTAGTTTGATTGTCGTACAGTAGTCATGATTGAGTGGGACTTGGCGTGGTAGGGCACGATGGTGCAGAGCCAGCATGCGGGCAGGCAGAGCAGTGCGCCCGTGATGAACAGCACGCCGGCGGCCAGCTCCACGCCCAGGTCCGTCGTCCAGAAGTAGTACGAAATGCGCAGCAGGGTCCATGCCGTCGACCCGCCGAGGATGGCGCCGCCGCTCTGCGGGCGAGCATTCAACTCAATGGAATATGAAAATTAAGTGAAGAGAGAAGATTGTAGTATTGCTTTTTAAGGTTACGCATTTTATGTTAGAGACATGTATGTAGGAGATTGAATATATCCTCGTCCAGAAGTAGTACGAAATGCGAAGCAGAGTCCATGCCGCCGACCCGCCGAGGATGGCGCTGCCGCTCTGCGGGCGAGCATTGTACATACGCCTGCACATCAGACTACCACAAACTGTCAAATTTCCTCAATAGTCTTTGATTTTTATGTATATGCCATATGGTTGAACATTTCTTGAATAAATTTGACAGTTTTGGATAGGTTGATGTGCTGGCGTCTGTACTTAATGTCATAGGTGAAGTGAGAAGAATGTTGCGTTGCTTTCTATAGTTTGCGCATTTCATGTAAGAGAAATATATGTAGGAGGAGATTGAGTATTAGTGATTGACTCAATTTCCAAAATATGCGAACGCGCTCCTAGAATAACGTTATTATTCGTTAGGGTAATTGGAGAAATGTTAAAAGTAACTAAAAAAAGTACAAACGCCTGCACATCAACCTATCCAAAACTGTCAAATTTCTTGAATACATTTTCAACCATATGCCGTAAGCATAAAGTTTAAAGTCAATTGAGGAAATTTGAGTTTGTGGTAGGTTGATGTGCAGGCGTGTGTATTATTCTATAACCAAATTAGTATTCTATTTGTAAACAAGGTGGTGAATAGCCTTTATACTGTCTCACTGATGGTTAAAGCTCTAATCATTTAAATTGAGTCATCGCTACATCTGATGAGTATTGGCTTAATCATCACGATAATCAAATGCGCGATAATGATCACAGCTATGCGTCGAAAAATCTGAAACACTTTGCCAGACCGTTTTCCAACTTGGTCACCGAGGATACAAGTTTAGTATCAGAAACTGCCGCCTGCGCCTTCATAGACGTCAAATGTATAACTTAGCCACTACAATTTTTCACTATAATATAGTATTTATTGATGCCGCTCTAGTGCTACAATACAAAATAGAAATAGGTATCGTATGTAATAGTATCAATGGCGCGATTTGTAAGGTGCGGCAACCGGTTTCCGCTTGGGAGCTAAAGGGTTGTTAACTTGCATCGGCATCTGAGTCATCCGAGTAATTTAAGTTTTTTATTAATTATAACTAGGGTAATGCCACCTGTGATCACTGGAACTAGTGATCAACACTATTATTTTCCTTTAATTAAAAATAGGAGTCAGCAACTGGTTAAAGTCTTTAGCAACGATTGAACACAGACCACCTGCTTCCTAGCCTGTGATATATATGTACTACGCACTATATCTCAATGTTCCTAGCTGTCATTCATCGCGTAAAATTTCAATGAAAATCTATACTATATTTTGGCGACGAAAACTGTGTAGAACACTGAAGTTGAAGTGTCAAACACTGCCCCTTCCCTACTAGGTACCTATCTAGTTTTTTTTTTATTTTGGAGCAAGTATGAGTCGATGAAAGGAATTCAATTTCAAGTACCCAGGGAACCGGATTCCCACATAGTAACTTGAGACCGAAAAACTGTAATTCATTTGTGACTTACAAGTAACAAACCAGCACACGTAAACAGAACTAAAGCACTAGTTCTCATTTTCAGAATCTTATTAATTTTTTAAAACAATTTCTAATATTTTACGATATCAATTCTGACACTAAATGTCTCATTTGATGTATTTAAAAACTATTTCGAAAGGTTCCATTTTACAAGTTTATTTTTTATTTAAAATTTTTTAGTGGACGCTGGTGTCTTTCAAGGAGGTTGATTCTATGTAGTTTCTAATCAATTTTGGCTTTGATAAATTTTTGGCACTATTCCGACTTCGATCAATAATATTGATAACTAGTTGACCGCTTCGTGCCGCTTTGACAGTTTCCATGACAACGAAACAAACAAATAATTTTGTATTGGAAAATTAAATTGTCGTTTTTAGTATTTTCCGTTACTTATTATTTATGTTTCTCACCGCTTAAATCTTCCCTGAACTTCCACAAATATTTCAAAATCAAATTTAGCCAAATCGGCCCAGCCATTCTCGAGTTTTAGCGAGACAAACGGACAGCAATTTGATTTATATATATATATATAGAAGATTATATGATCGAAGAGTACTTTAATTAATTAAACTCAAATGTCACCTTTCCCATAGTTAACCTATACAATATTATTGCTTTTAATTATTATTATTTTTTGAGATGACTATGTTTACCATATTGCTTAGTTCTAGCAATTAAACCTAATCTATATCTAATATAATCTAATCTAACTACTATATAAATCTGTAGGCTCTGTGTATACATGTAATTTTTCTGTCAAATTTTTGGATAAATATTCATTTTATGACTCAATTACACCAATTCTACGATTTTTGAAATTTTGGTCTGTCTGTATGTATGTCTCTATGTCCACTTTTAACTCAAGAACGGCTTGACCGATCTTGATGAAAATTTGTATGTAGTAAGAACATGAGATTGTGCAAATGATAGGCTATATATGATGTTAGTAAACCTAATAATTATTTTGATTAGCATTCATTGATCCATTATATTCGCACAGCGAAGCGAGCGGGTGACCACTAGTTATTAATATAATTACAAATTTCATAATTTAATCATCACTCTTAATGGTAATATTGACTAGAACTAATTTCTCAATATTGGACAAGTCTTAACTCCAATATACATAATCGAAAATAACAAGTCATTAAAAAATCGTTGTTACACCCGCACGTCACTTCTTACTTGACATTGCATTAATGTTTAGTAGATTTTAAAAATTGATTGCAACGAGTTTGTAAAATTGTTGGTTTCCTACAAATTATTTTAATTAATTTTACTTTTGGAAATGCGGAGTATATTTTTAATTATTTTCCTTTGTGCAATCATGACATACTTTGGTTATGGCACTGCACTGGTTTATCAATTCGGGAAAATTCCAGTGATCGGTACAACTGATTATATAAGAGGCGAGATTCTTGCGAATCAACGCGTCGTAGAAGTTCCTTTGGACGTAAGTTACTTCACTAATCATAGAGAACCAGTGTCTGTAGAACTTTACAACAACACTTCTGTTAAGAGTGTTTTCTTCTTTGTTACCAGTGTACTACTAAATTACTTGAATAAAAACATTTTATTCTTTAGTCGGCGTATTCAAATTTGATAAAAAAAATGCAAGCTATAACTACACAAAATAACTACATATCAATATATTTCACGGCCTTCTTTCTTGTCAGGTCTCGGTCAAAAAGTTAAAAAAAATATAGTCTCTCTCTCTCTCTCTTGAGGCAGTCAAAAAACGGGCGTTTTGTGTTCGAACAGTCTGAAATGTCCGTAACACTTCGTTTACCTTTTCAGATTGATCCATGCCGTAAGGTGGAGTATGCCCGGATAGTAATAAACAACCCGTACTCGGAGCCCAGCGTTGGCTACGACGAGGAGGCGCGCAAGGTCATCTTTACGTACGAGCCTAATCAGTTCAGCGCGTCGACCTACGAGATCGAGGTCAGGAACCGCCGCATTGTCGGCTGCAAAACTAATAGGATAACGCCGCTGGTGCAGCCCACCAAGGACACTCGAATATCCTTAGACTATTATGGATATTAATATATTTTTAATATTTTTGAACATTAATAACTTTTTTTAGTATAAAATGTTGTTGTGTTGTTTATTTTCCTAAAATGAAACACCTCCTTTGCAACTGAAGTCTCCAACTACTCACATGGTGCCGCTTGTTATGGTGCTAGGAGTGAATATTTTCACTTCTTCTATACGGAGTACGAATATAAGCGTTTTCTACTAACCCAGACTTTGTGTAGATGGTTAGAGCAAAGGATGAACAAGCGCCTAAAACTTCTGATTACAATAAAACGGAGATACATCGAAAAACTGTACTGCGAACGATTTTACTGCGAGACTATCATACTGCGAAGCCTTGGCCAATCGACGTCTTATTACTGCGATGAATGTATAACATCAAAAATTATTAAACTTTCGGTAAAAGTTGTTCCATGTTATTCGACATTGTGATTTTGATTGTTCGACAAACAAAAGGATCAACCAATAAATAAATAGAGGAAATAAAGATAATCAACGATTTTCTTAATTAACATAACATCGCAGCAACAAGCCGTCGATTTAACAAGACGTCGCAGTATAGAGATGTCGTTTAAAGGTATTCGAAGAAACAAAATTCGATGATACGGCTTTCGCACTCAAGTAGGTATCCTATAAATAACAATTTAACTTTATCATTTCTGACTTTGTCACTATTACGTAAGCGGTTACAGTGCTGTAGCCTAATGGATGATTGAAATACCAAACACTTACGCGTTGCCTGCGTGTGCTTGCACGTGTCCTACAAAGAACATCATCTACACCTACCTAGGTATAATGCATGCAATCATGCCAGTGTTTTACGACCATAACATTTTTTTTATGTTAAAAAAAAGTAAACGAGCAGGCGGGTCACCTGGTGGAAAGTAATCACCGCCGCCCATGGACACCACCCGCAAAACCAAAGTAATCGCAAAGGCGTTGCCGGCCTTGAGGAAGAAGGATCTTGAGGAGGGAGTAGGAGTTGGGAGAGGGGAGGGGTGCGAGATGGGCCTCCGGTACTTTCACTCACCGGACGAAACACAACAGCAACGAGTGCCATTGTTTCACGCCGATATTCTGTGAGTGGGTGGTATTACGCCGGGCGAGCCGGCCCATTTCGTGCTGTAACGCAGAATGGCTCTATCACTCAGACAGTGTCACTCATTTAGCACCACCCAGGGGTCACGTGTAGGGTCTCAAGGGTAAACCTACGGACGCGAGTAACTTTAACTCCCAGAACCTTGTTGTGTTCCGGCAGCTACAGATAAGATAGTCAGTGCCTCACTAAACGCACTCGCTTCCATCATTTGCTTAATCATCAGGTGAGATCAAGGTACGGTGCTTACCCGTAAAGTATTTAAAATAACCACATTCCGGCGAAGGGCCGTTTCCTCGCAGGCTGCCAGTGTCTAGGAGACTTTTATTTGCCATTCGATTTCGTGAATTTGTTTAGCATTAAAGCAGCGCTCGCCGCCTGGAGGAAAACGAAGAGAGTTAAGTTTTTTCATTTTTGTTTCGTGTTCGAATAGCAAATAAAATTCTTCTAACAACCACAAGGTACCTCAGTTTGCCCGATTCTTACGATTGTTTCGGGGTAAAATTACCCATTTTGTTTTTTTTTATATGAAGAAACAAGAATGCAGGAAACACCTCATTATTAGATAAAATATCTTTTATTTACATTGCAACCAGTTATATAACATATTTAATTAATATTAATAACCCTGATAACAATGACCAAACTGTATGGTGACATTAGTTATAGTTTTTGTTAAAGAAAAGAGTTTAAGACTACGTTAGCAGATTAGCTATTGGCTAACTGTAGTTGAGGAAAGGGCTAAGCAGAAACTAGGTGATACCGAGTGCGAGTTTTATTCATCATACGATCACGTTAACGGAAACGTAAACTTCTATGACAAAATTTAAACTCTCCTCATTTCTATTCAATGTCGTATAAAAGCAAAGTTTTCGTCTATTAATTTATCAATAAATAAAGTCTTGGGAATATAAATATACTAAACTAAGCTTTTGTTAATAACAGCCTATTCATGTTTCAGTTAAGAACGTAAAAAAATATTGAAAAATATGAAAACCACTTTATTTCTAAAATCTAAATCCTGATAATAATAACTAATAATGAATGCACCCGATCGCAACGGCAAATTGATCATGCACTAATTTGATGATGACGTGTTCGGTCGGCGCATGGATCGGCGGCGCTTCCTAGTGACGTCAATTACTAATCGGTGACAAGCAATACACCGACGAACACAATAGAATAACGTTTGACAGAAAAGTCTAATAAGAAATCTACCAACCAACATCTTATCTTAATAATTGCCATTGTTGATGCCCCTGCGTTGCACAACGAGTTGTCCCGATTCTATGTTCTTAGTAAGTACCATCGAAGTAGAAAGCACAAGCTATTTGCTGTGCCAATGTGTCGAACTGTTGCGCGAGCCCGCTCCCCTATTCCGCGTTCCTTGGCTGCGCTTAACGCTCTCCTGGCCAGTAGCCCCGATTGTGATTTGTTTGCGGACGGAAGGAAGGGAATCTTGCTTGAGTGCTTGTGGTTTTGTGAGAAGATGCATATAAGTTAATGTAGTTCTTAATAAACCTTTCATTGAATTTAATTTCAATATATTTAATTATTGTAATTGGTTATGTCACCGTTTTAATTATATAAAATAAATAAATAATAATAATTATATAATAATAACATCAATAAACTGCATTGTTGTGTTTTGACAGCCAGCAAAATAGTCGGTGCCCCAATACTCGTAGTTGAGGCATCCGGATGAAGTGGGCTTGCACCATCGGCCTTATCATCACTTAAGATCAGGTGAGATGAAGTTCATGTTCATAACCGTAAAGATTAAAAAACAATTAGAAATCATTTATATAAATTTGATTGAGTGTTACGAAAACTAGAGGAATTCTATTCAACAATAACAAATAAATAAAGAGCTTGGGTGCAAGTAATGTATCCCTCTTCACTTTGTAACACATAACGTGATAATTTCGTGACATGGTTGCGTGAAATTATATAGCTAATGAAAACTGAACAGCGACATATTTCCGTTCGCCTCATTATTTGAAATAGGTAATACTGAATGCTTTTAGCCTTTCAAAATTGCATACAGTTAAATAAAATAAATAGTTTTTATTTTTTTATTATACTTACAGATGCAATGAAGTGTTTAATATTATTATTAATTCTGCATAGCTGTCATCAAATGATAAAATGCTGTTTTCTACATCATTCTGCAGATCATATAAACAATTTTGAGTATGGTAAAGTCTTTAGTTTTTAACTTAAGATTGACATAAACTTTGTTGTTTAATATGATATTTATGGTTTTGTCTATTTGCAGGAGTGGATGTCGGTCGCGTAGCGTTTAATATTGTCGGAAGAATGACGCTACTACAAAAGGAATTGAAAATTCCCATTTCTGTAAGTCTTTGTGTGAACGTTTTACTTTGATACTTACGAGGCCGTATTAATATAAGGCATACCTCTCGAAGTGTTTCAGCGTGTTAATAAAAAGAGGAAGTTATAATTACATAATAATTTTATGGTCACATGGTAAGTGACTCCACTCCACCTGATGAAAAGTGGAGTTCTAGTCCAGACGCGAAGACAACTGGTGCAGTGTGAAAACGGCGCAGCATCAGTCACCCTCACCCTACCGGCCCACGTGTCATAGCAAGAAGGGAAACCGCGTGCTGGTAGACTATTCCATCTTTCAACACTGCTACTATACTGCTAAAAGCTTTTTACCACCTCTGTGGTCTAGTAGTTAAGACCACCGGTTTAGACCCAGAGACACCCCCCACTAACCTAACGGTTATAAAGTTAAAGGTGTCAGACATCCTTGCGCAAGCACAAGGGACCATCTCATAACGCCAGATCAGGACGCGCCGAAGCGCATTCTTCATCCGGTACTTTTAAGACTAGTGTCTCGTGCGAGTTGCTCCGTGGACACGTATAGTCCACTACGTAATATCCAGATAAGTTACCGGAGCTATAAGCTCGCTCACTTCTCGTTGCACCAAGAGTACAACTCGCAGTTCCACTGCTCGGGTCGTTAACTCTAAAATCGATTACCAAATGGCGGATCTTTAAGTGACAGTTGACAGTTGACAGTGACAGTTGCTTTAAGCGACAATTTACAATTTATCGCTACTAAAATACATATGCGTATTACGGAACGTAGAACGCTACGATAGCGCCATGAGCGAGCTTGATGAACTAAAACTGCATGACTGCGCTATAGAATAAACCGACCGATTGTAGCAAACGCATTGTAGTGTAGCAGTCGCACTGCCATTGTGCAATTAGCAACTGGTTGCTTTTTTCGGTAATAAGCCAGCCTGCCAGGTTCGATTCAGCGAGGGATACATGTTTGTGTACTCGATTTGGTTGGTGGTATTGCTTGTTTGTCCGCCTGGCTAGCTACCACCATCTTACCTTAAATATGTCGCCATAACATCAATGTTTGTAGCATTGTTGTGCTCAGGTAGCTAGAGATAAGATAGGTAGTGTTGAGACACTACCTATAGTAGCTGAGGATTCCGGGTGAAGTGCACTTCCACCTTCGACCTTATGATCACTTAAGGTCAGGTGAGATGGAGGCCAAATGCTTTTCCGTAAGATATAAAAATAAAAGCTCATGATAACCCACCTGTTAACTGTTCCCAGCTGAATCCGTGCCAGAAGCTGGTGTACGTGAACGTGGAGACGCGGAACATCATCGGGCCGCCCTACGTGTCCGTGGATTGGGACGTCAACGTGGTCATCATCAAGTACCGGACGCTGCAGTTCAGCGACTCGTGCTACGTCATCATTGCCAAGACACTACCCATTCCAAATTGCATGTAAAACTAATAACAATAAAGTTTTTTTATGAATGGCTTTACTTTAGACTTTCCGTTTAAGTGGACTTTAATATCCGCATTATATAGTTTTTAACATAATGAGGAAAAAAGGAGATTTAAAAAAAATCCCTCGGTAAGTATATGCCTCCTAAGTGTTTAAATTTCTACTTGACTGGTCACTCCTTTGGAGACACAGTCATGGGACATGACTGCATTATAAAAAATGCAAGTGATCATGATACTCAGTACAAGGTCTCCACGCCCAGAGTAGACTTACGAACGACGGCATAATAACGTTCATAGAGCTATATGTAACTTAAACTGGATAAATGATTTTAAATTTTGAATTTTGAATTTTTGACATTTTATTTTTATAGTTTAAATAGATAAAATGTATTAAAAAAGTTTCGTTACACATCAAAAAAAAGCAGCACATACGGAAGTGGCACCAGTGTTCGACAGGACCCTGATCGTCATTTTATTCCTTTTATCATTAAAAATTAGAGTCAGCAAATGATTTAGTCTTTAGCAACAATTGAACACACACTACCTGCTTCCCGGCTGTCTCGTAAAATTTTAATTATAATCTATGTTATTTTTCGGCAACAAAAGTTATGTCGAAGAATGGACTACTCTGGTGCCGTTATTGTTACCCTATATCTATAATTATGGAGAGAGCCAAGTACAATTGATAAGAATTGGCTTAATCACCACGCTTTGGCAAATGCGGTTGGTGCCAAACACGAGCCAAACAATTTTAAAAAAAGCTTTGCGACCTGGGAATTGAACCCAAAGCCTCCTGAGTCCAGACATTATCCGTGTACTTAGCCACTTAGCTGTCAATGCGTCAACACTAGGACCATAAGTAATTTTAATGTGAAATTGGATATGTACAAGAACGAGAGACGGAAAACGAGCACTACGAATTAACCGGTCTCGGATGATGTCGTAAGTGGTAATCTTTAAAACTCATCAACTGGCCTGATCCTCAAAATGCCACTTAACATTCACATGATACACTAAACATGCATAATCGCATGGGCTCAAGAACCCCGTACTCGTAGAATAGGTGTATGATGAGTGGTGGTCGTCGAACTCACACGCGCTCTATACCCGGTACAGACATGTACCAGAGCGCTTATCCTACCCTCAACACCAGGTCAACCCAAGCCGTAGACTTAGCTGTAAGAAGCGCCCTCGGCTTGTCCCGTCCTGATCCTGATAGTAAAGAACGGGGACACGCTCAGTGCGTGATGCCATTCCGTCTAGAAAACCTCTGACGGTGTTTCGATCACACGGCTTAAGGAACCCTTCAAGTTTCTCGCCACCCTTAAAAAAATCCGGAGACGCTGAGGCCGTTTGAGGCGATCAGCTTACTCTGTTTAATCCTTTACTGTACAGACGCCTGTACATCAACCTATCCAAAACTGACAAATTTCTTCAATACATTTTCAACCATATCATTAAGGCATAAAGTTCTAAGTCTATTGAGGAAATTTGTCAGTTTGTGGTAGGTTGATGTGCAGGCGTGTGTACATAGAATTTACAGTATAAATTGCGTATTACCAAATACATATACAAGGGTGAGCTTATCTCTAAAAGAGATCTGTTCCAGCCAACCCTAGCTGAAGTGGGTTCAAAATCAAAATATCAACACGTATTTCAATGTGTAGTGTTCTCGTAAACTTTAAAAAACAATATTATAATGACATAAAAGGGAGTAATAGTTATACTGATAAATACAAAGGTAGTTTCTTAGAGATAGCGGATGGTGGGAGGAAATTCTATTTTTAGCTTTTTTGGCCATATCATACTTTATTTTTAATATTATTCACTGTAGTTTGACTTTGTTTTTCTTAAACAATTTTTTTAGAGTACTGTAGTGGTACTGTATGACATTGTGGAAATTGAAACTTTTACTTGATGTAAATTTGTTAACTTAGTTTTTTGTTTTTTTTGTGTTTTTTTTTACATGTTGTGGTTGTCTTCTATTTTGTGTTTATTTGTAATGGAAAGTGTCCTGCTATGATAGGGCCTTTTTCAATATTTTTGATGCTGTAAGGGAGAGAAGAGCTGGACACTTGCTGAGTTTCTTGCCGGTTCTTCTCACCACAAAATTTCCCGCCCACCGATGGCATGATGACATTCACAAGAGCTACTTGTAGCCTAAACTGAATAAATGATTTTGAATTTTGAATATTTTTTTTAATTTTAAGTGGAATGAAGACAAAGCCAAAATAGAAAGAATAGCTACGAGTAACAAGACGCCTCTTTTCTAAGAAAGTATAGAAACTATTGATATTTCGGATGGTTCTAACCATCTGGTAGCATACCTGTAAAATCCCTTAAAAGAGAGAAAATTAAAGGTAGCTGGAGTCAGCGAACACTCAACACAGAATAGCAATATAAATAAAATTTATTTTTGTGTTTTTGTGTGAGAACGCGTTGATGTCTTTCCTTAGAAGCATAATTAGTTCTTTTTTGTACTTTTATTAGTTACTGATTATGTTCTGCATAAATTCTATTGTTAAGATAATTAATGTTATTGAGCATGTACTCGTTTAGATCTATGGAAAAAGTGATTATGAAAATCAATTTAATTTCAGAGATTTAAGTATTTTTAATATAAGTTTTACTACGTATGCCTTGTTCAATTATATAACAAGATGGCGTAAAATTACTTTTCTTCCGTTAATAGGGCTAGCAACTATTCTTTTTTTATGCATATGGTTTCATTCGTACGCTTATCCTACAAATAATCCAATGAAGCATTTAATTTTAGTATTATTTATTTTATTCAACAAGCAAAGGATATGTCAAACTTCTGACACGTTTGAATTTGGTATAATAATTAGTAAATACATAACTTGAGTTATCATTAATTAATGCTTGAAAGTGAGTGAATCACACATCGATTTTCCTTTCAGGAGTCAACGAAGGTCAGATCGCACATAACATGCAAGGTACAATCGGTGTTTTGTCAAAAATATCCAAAATACCATTCGATGTAAGTAATAGTTTATTATAAGACGGGTTGACGAGATGGATTTTTCTATTTTTAACCGACTTCAAAAAGGAGGCGGTTATATTTTACTAATAAACTATTTTATTTTTGAAGTTTCGAACCCTTTGCAGGGTTGGTACTCATATGGACAATAGGTAGGTAGATGTAGATCCAAATAAAGTGATTTATTTCAATGTGTAGCGAAAGCAAACTTCAGTTGTTTTACTGATACTACTGATATACATTGATATTTTTTTTATGAAACAGCTAATTTCTTCGCGATTTCGGAATTGATCCTACAGTAAAAGTCGTTAATTAGCCGGTTGTTTCATCGTCTTTTGGGATTTCATAATTACCTTGAAAATCGCTCCGGGTTTGTTTTGCGAGTAGCTACCGATACCTTAAAAGGTAACACGCGCTCTCTATACCAGGTACAGACATGTACCTGGGCGCTTTTCCCCACCCCCACGACCCGGTCGCAAAAATCGCCTTTCTGATTTGTATTTTGGTCCTTCAAACGAGGCGTGAAGAGGCACTTTATGGGCCGGCTGATTGAGGGTGACTGACGCTGCGTTATTTTCACGCTGCACCAGTTGTCTTCGCCTCTATTCCACTTAACAGCAGGTGAAATGGAGTCATTTACTGTCATCATCATCATCTGCTCATTTTATGTCTCCATTGCTGGGGCACGAGCCTTCCCTATGGATGGATAGAGAGAACGGACCATAAACTACCACGCGGGCCCAGTGCGGTTTAGTGGTTGTTAACGACTACTAATGCAGCCGGGACCAACGGCTTTACGTGCCTTTCGAAGCACGGAGGAGGCATAAATCATTTGCCGTGCTAACTATAGATATTTGTAGATCCCTCTATGTCGGAGGCTGGTGTACATCCGAGTGATCGTGGACAACTCGCTGAACCCGCCGCACGTGCGCCTTGACTACGACCACCACGTGGTGATCATCACCTACCGCCACCTGCAGTACAGCACCTCCACCTACAACATCATCACCAAAACGGTACCTTTTAGAGACTGCGGCAGCTTCACCGGATAAATGTTGTAACGCTGGAGCATCATCAAATATATGTATTTAAGACAATATAAGAATTTTCAATAAACCTTAATTACTTATCATGGTGTCTGATTATTATTAAAAGTGTATATGTAATGATATTTATTTAAATAAATAGTAAATAAATATTTCGACAACATCACATACATTGTTCTGATCCCAAGTTAAGTAGCTAAAGCACTCGTTTCATGGAAATCAGAAACAACGACGGTACCACAACCACCCAGACCCGACACAATATCGAAAAGTTAGTTTTCGACATTGACCCGACCGGGAATCGAACCCGGGACCTCAGAGTTAGCGCCGCCCAAAGTCCGGCGTGCAAGCCACTCGGCTACGGAGGTCGTCTCGAAGGAGGAGGAGGTATTTATTTATAATTTAAGTTATTTTAGAATCTGCGCTGTTTTAAGTACTTGGATAACTTTGATAAATTTAAGAGTCCCGTACGCCACGCGCCGGGGGTCTTGATCTACGAGGTCATAGCATATCAATCTTGATGTGCTCGCTACGACCTTCCAAAAGGTGTCGCCCAGTAACTAGCACCCCACCCCATAGCAAGTGTAGTGGCTAACTTATAAAAAACATTTTTTCTGAAAAAAATAATAAAATTGGTATCTATAGTTAATTAAGGCTATAGTTATACTGAGGTTGTTCTATAAAAAATGTAATTCCTCTATGATCAATGGTGGCAACCAAAACCCTGAGCCAAAACATGGCCAAAAATGGGCCGGACCTCGCCCATGATGTAGCTAAAACACTCGCCTCACAAAAAATATGTTTGTATTGTTCTGAAGTATGTCATCAAAGTGCTTGACGTTGTCCACTTGACATATGTTCTGCGAACCTGTTTCTGGAAGTTCTCTGTAAGACTAAAATAAGAGAAATCTCAGTAATTCACTTACAAATCAAACAAATTGATGATTTAATAATCCTATATGTGTATCTGAACTTTCTATTGAACGAGGCATGTATGCACTGTATCTATCGTGTGGGATATAACTAAGCCAAAATGGTGTTCGTTGCAATTTAATTATCATCACCATCATCATCATCAGCCTACACACGTCCACTGCTGAACAAAGGCCTCTCCAAGTGAAAGCCACCGCGCGATCCGCGGCTACTCTCATCCAGCTCTGGCCTGAGGTGGCTACCTTATATACAATAGTAATATTTTGTAATGGTACAGTAAATAACTGCCGCCACCATGCACCCGCTGCGCGAGCGCGCGTGCGACGAACTCCTCGAGAACCCGCTGCTGAAGACGCCGCCGCCCGAGCCCGAGCAGCCTCGCCCGCCGCGCGTGCGCAAGCCCCGCGTCTTTATTCTGGTCGGCACCATTTATCAATATAGTACACAATACTTGTTTAATATACAATATACTTGTTTATTTCTAGCCAGAAATAAACATGAAAGGCTAGTCCGTTATCACAACTATTTCTGCCGCGTAGCAGCAGTGCAGTGTTCCAGTTTAAAGGCTATAAGTACCCATTGTGGTAAGCCTGTACCAATGTTGTAGTTTGAATTCCGGAATCACTCACAGCCATTCAATGTGATAGTGAATTTACTTGGTAGCTTCTTCTTCTTTTTATGTCGTTTATGGCCACGTTAGTTCTATGATGACTACATTGTTACATTCTGAACATTTAACTTAAACTATACAATACCATTGATAGTGGTATCAAAATGTGTGTAATCAGCTTATGTGCGGTGGATAACTATGCCGGATGGCCGGCACAATCAGTAAAATGGTGTGAGACTGATTTTATAGTGAAGCTATTCTGTGGTGAAGGTTACGTCCCACGCGAATGATAAGGTCGGCAAAAAATCTCGTTGATGGGCAGATCTGTTCAGATACAGATTTGCCCTTACCGCACTCAAATCAGCCTTACAAGTGTCAATAAGTGTAATGAGTGGGCACAGCAGGGTATTGACGCTTGTGTGTGTGGATACATGACTGCAATGTTGTTTTGTAAGGGTGAGGATGAGGTTTTTTCTACAAAGACTTTTATAATTTTTCAGCCCCCAAGATTTCCACTGCTGTCACTAGATTTCTACTCAAAATGGTGCAATCATCAGAAAGAGGTTCGTTTATATTTAACTTCCGATTTAAATATTTAATAAGTTAAGAATTATCTTAGATACTGAAGCGGAACGGCACAAGACGTCTAATTCCAAGCAAAAGTCAGTTATGCAATGATTGTATCTTGCAGCTGCATTCTCTTTATTACAAACATTACTTTAGTATTACCGAAAATATTGATAATACAACCCTGGTTTGAAACATTCTACATGCAGGGGAAACCATAACTAATATCTCGGTAGTTCCAGGAAGAGCCTATTGGAAGAGCAGTCACCCGAATGGTCGAGTTTCGGCCGCTTGTTTCAAAAGTTGTTTCAAAGTGTTTCGAAGTGAAACTTTTTTATAGCGTTATGATGCAGCCGATGGCGGCTGCAGACTGCGACTCAGTAGTGGCGCGTGCATCTGCAGTTGCGGTCTGCAGCTACCATGGGTATATGGGGATACCTAAAGTGTGATATTTGACTACGCAGTTGCAAATGACGACGCACCACGTGGACGACAGCCCGCCGGAGCTGTTCCCAGAGCTGTACCTGAAGCCGCGCCGGCTGAACTACTACGCGAGCCAGCTCGAGGAGAACATGAAAGTCAACAAGGAGCTGCTCAAGAGGATCAACTTGATACAGAGGACAGGGGTGAGCATTATTTTTCCAAATTGGTGCTTGGCACCCGTCTAACCTGATGTTGAACCCTTTGGATGACATTGACCAAATATTGAACTCTATGCACATGTGATAAGGTTAAAAAGCAACCAGAACTGTATTCCCATTTAAAAGGCTAATTGACGATAATTGCTAATCTGATTGGATTTCTTCACCAATAGTGATAAGAAGATTTTTTTTATTAACTAACAGTTTGCTTAATGAAAATACTCTGCAGACTCGAGGTGGTTGAAGATGAAACCGAGGTATGTAGGGATTTTTACTTTCCTGACAATTGCTTAAAAGTGCTAAGTGCTTTCTCTATTCTTCCGAAGTGGTGTGACCCTGCTCGTAACCAGAACTATGCATTTGTCAATAAAAATATTTCTATTCTATTCCATTCTAATCTATTTTGCATTTTTGACTGTTATATATCTATTTTTATAATAAATGTACATTTTATCATCAGGGGTTCGTGGACTGTTGGGTACATCCAGAACCAACCAACACGTACAACAAACTTTTGTGCAAACAGAGGCAGCGGGTGCTTAATGAAATCAGACGGAAGAATTTATACTTCTACTCAAGGCTTTTAATCGCAGTAAGTGCACTGTATTTTTCTTTACCATCTTAGTTAAAGGACAGACAGAGGCATTCGTTGTGCAAGCCTAGTGTTACGGACAGAAGTATCGATTGTATATTTGTATAAGTTTAGTTAGCAAGTAAAACAGCATAGATGTAATACGTAATGTTAATTTATTTTCGTAAATTAGGTTTTATATGTTATTGATAATAAATGATTATTTTTTTGTGCTTTTTATTAGTAAAAAGCTTTATGGGTTAAAAAGGGCCAGGTAAACGTGCCCAGGGGCCTATTGCCTCACTAAGTAAAGTTTATTAAAATAGTTAATAAAGTTTTTAATGTAAGTAGAAATTATAAATATGTAGGGTATCTAGATTACGAGAGATACCGTAGGGTACATGTTAATGAATAAAGAAAAGAGGTCCGAACACCTAGTCTAAGCTTACTTTACAGGTAGTATTATAATATTCTTTACTAAGCTGGCTCGTGGTGGATTTAATGACTGCCATCTTACCACAGCAACCGGGACAAACGAGTGAACATGCTTAGCCAAGCACGGAGGAGCTAGAAATATTTTGTTTGGGCATATTGCGAAAGTTACCTACTGTATAGCTTATAATTCTTAATGGGGATAACTTTGTATGACACAACATTTTTATCGTTCCAGAGATCTGAACAATTGCTTACTAAAGAATTAGATACACTATGGAAAGATACCAAACACAAACTGATATTAGGGGCATCGTGAGTATTTATATTGCCCTGGCCTGTATAGATCTAATTATAAAAAGTTCCATATTCTTCAATTTATTGTTTTTAGATTGCCGTTCATTTTATTTAAAACGGGGAAAATTGATTGTGACATAAAAGACCCAGCTTTTGACAAACCTCCAAATGTTACAAGACACAAGTGAGTATGGCATGATGATAAGTACTAACTCGCAACCACAACTACAAAGGCGAAATTAAGTGATGTCATTCATACGTAATTCAACACTACGCCCATATATATTTTAATCTATCTATACAAAATGTTTTTGTTTTGTTTATATAATTTTAACGCAAATTTTGTTGCGACACAAATGACAAAAACACAAATGTGAACCACGATAGCTAAATTGGGAGAGCACCTGACCCGGTATGTCAGAAGGGTGCAGGTTCAAATCCTGATCGTGGAAATTTTTTCAATATTTGTGTTTTTGTAATCTATCTATACATATAAAATGCTTTGTCCTGAATGACTGACGGATCAGCCTACAGCCTACAGCTTACAGCCTAAACCGCTGATCGTAGAGACCTGAAACTTGGAGGGGTATGGCGTAGGCATCCGATAAGAAAGGATTTTCTGAAATTCTACCCCTAAGGGAGTGAAAAAGGGGGGCAAAGTTTGTATTGACATTGAGACAACGTGATTCCTTGGTCCAATCTACTTCAAATTTTGTATAAACTTTTCTTAACAGAATTGATGGAAGACGTATTTCGTATTTTATTGATTCATATCCCGGTTAGGAGATGAAAGGGGTAGAAAGTTATTGTGGCGGTGATTTGCTTCGAAGTTGATATTAATTCCCCTTAGTGCTTTTGATTTAAATTACGTTTTATTTTGACACATGTTTGGAAACTCAATCCGATTTTATTAAAAAAAAAAAAAGGTTGAACCTACTTAAAAACATATACTCTTTAAATTTGCTGTTCGTTTGTCTCGCTAAAACTCGAGAATGGCTGGACCGATTTGGCTAATTTTGAGTTTGAAATATTTGTGGAAGTTCAGGGAAGGTTTAAACGGTGAGAACGGTGTAACGGAAAATACTAAAAACGACATTTAAATTTTTCAATACAAAATGTTCCATGATTTGTTTGTTTTGTTGTCATAGAAACTGTCAAAGTGGTCCGGCGGGTCAGCTAGCCATGAATAAAAACAATTATTAATTTGTTAGGTTGTTACTCAATATAAAACAACATAGGTACAATATGTATATAAAAAACCCTGTCCGATCCGTAAAGGTCTTATTAGGTATCAAGATTCAGTTCTATTTACGTAATCATTTTAAAAAAAATTGTGAAAAAAAATTAACTTCGATAAAAATTTTGGTAAACTTACATGGCAATACCTTTATCGTCACTTCGGTAGGTAGGATCTTTGGCGCCGCCGCGCCGGCCGCCGACATTGATGGAAAGTGTGGTCACATTTATAATATTAGCTAGATTTTGGGGTAATTTGAGCAATTTCGGTACGAAAAACTTGCGTTTTAAATTACGATAACTCTTTTATTTTCATGAATAATATTTGTTTATTTTTTTTTTTTGCTATTGTTATTTTTAAACTATCATTAGGTACCCCTTTGCGATCAGACAGGGGTTTTTCTACATATTGTATAAAAAATACTAATGCGTCAATTTTTAGAGTTGCCATGGAAATATGGGTGCGAGGAGGCTCGAAGATTGGTAAAGTAGTCATTGAACTGTTCAATGACTTGGTGCCAAGAACTTGTCAATTGTTCATGACCCTCCTCAAGGGAGACGTAAATGGGCATGCCTACAAGGGGACCAGGTTTTTCAGGTTGGTACATTTTTATCGCCAACTTTTATAAAAACTATAATAATACTATATAATAATAAAATAAAACTATACCATACTGTATAACTTGTTTTACTGTTAGGTCAAACAAGCGTTCGTATACAATATTGAATTTAGTAAACCATACTTTCATAAATATTTTTATTATTTTGAATACTGCTTTCACAATGCTATATATAGTTACAAGATAAAATTTTACTGACCTACCGAGACAATTATCCAAAGGTCGTGGGTTCGATTCCCACTTGAGCTTCCTAAAACTGGTTGATATTTTCTAGTAAAATTTTATCTCATACATTTCATTTAAATTTCATTAAAACACATGGTTAGTGTATTTTAAACCGAAACAGCGAGACACATGAATGCGGCCTGTCAGCGAAAATTATAGATGGCCGCCATCCGGTCGGGCAAATAGTAGAAAGGAACTCGCTTGCATGATTCACTGTAGAAACCCTCTAACGGTGTGTTGAATGAGATGGCTTGAGAAATCCTTTGAGTTTCTCGTAGCCCCTAAAGAAGTCCGGTGACACTGTAAATGCTGCCAGAAGTCAACAGCAAATTCTCTCAAAAAAAAGGGACTAAAAATCCTTCCTTCGCGTCTGGACTCCAGTTCCACTTAACAGGTGGGATGGAGTCATTTGCCGAGCTATCTATTAAAAAAAACCAAAGCAATAAATAATAATAGGTCATAATAATCAGTTGGGCATTTGTATATAAAACAGGATAGTGCCAAACTTGTACTGCCGCGGTGGTGATGTGACGAAAGACAATGGTTTCGGCTGCTACATACCTAATGGAAACGTCGACCCCATGCCCGCCGAGAGCCTCGAACTTAATCACACTGTGCCAGGTATTTTTTTTAATAATTTCAAATGAAAAATACTCCAAACCTCTAAGCACATGCCCATAGCACTGAGCCCGTGACACCGTGCCTCATACAAAAGCGTGCCCAAATTATATATTAAATACTTACATATTAATTTAATGACGTCTCGGTGGCCGAGTAGCAAAGCGCTCGGTCTGATGCCCGTAGGTCCCGGGTTCAATTCCCAGGTCGGGCAAAGTGTGTTTCGGATTTTTCGATGCATAGCCCGGGTTTGTGATCACCAACCCGCATTTGGCAAGCGTGGTGATTAAGCCATTACTCATCAATTGTAGTGATGAATTGATTTTATTGATGGAGGCCACTGCCCAGCCGTGGGATAGTTATAGGCTACTTACTTACATAATGTGTAGTACCTACGTTAAAATAATATGCGTACTAGACCATTACATAACCATAAACTGATTGGAGACCCATTTTTTTGTAATTTCGCTTACACTGACGAATATATACACTCGGCGTCAAAAAAATCGCACCTTTTAAAAATCATCTTTAAAAATTCTTAAACCTTATGTAGAGGATAGTGTTGGGTATCATTAGAAAGGTAACAAAAAGGAGTATCAAAAAACAATTAAATTTAACTTTCTGTTTAATTATAATTATACAAACAACATTAAAATTAATAAAATAATAAAAATCCTTAATTAAGTCCTAATTAACAACAGATAATTTACAAAGAAAAATGTACAAAAAGTGTCTTAAAATTAACTTAAAATCTAGTGTTACCCCCCCTTGCCCTGATCACGGCTTCCATACGGTCCCTCATGGACCTCACCAACTTCAGGAGCTCTTCTTGAGGGATAAGCCCCCATTCTTCAATCACCGCGTCTTGGAGCTCCTGTAGAGTCGAAGGAGCTGGATCCCGAGATCGAACCTTACGTTTAAGATGGTCCCAGAGGTGCTCTATAGGATTCAGATCCGGACTTCGCGCTGGCCACTGCATCACAGAGATTTGGGACCTCTGCAAGAAGTCGCTCACGATGCCTGCAGTGTGAGCGCGAGCGTTGTCGTGCATTAATGTGAACCCCTCGCCAAAAGATTCGGCAAAGGGGACCACATGCACTTCCAGGACCTCAGTGACATAGCGGCGAGCAGTCAGCGACCCTTGTCCGCGAGCACCTCCAGTCCGGGAGACGCAGACAAGGTCGGTTTTGCCGGCAGCAGACATACCGCCCCAGAACATGCAGGATCCGCCACCATATTCCACCGTCTCCTGGATGCAGGCTTGGGCGAAACGTTCACCCTGCCTCCGGTATACTCTTCTCCGTCGGTCGTTGCAGAAAAGACACACTCGCGTCTCGTCTGAGAAGAGAACAGCTCTCCACTGCTCAAGGGTCCAATCGACGTGGTCACGAGCAAACTGCAAGCGGGCTCGCCGATGCGCTGCAGTCAATTTTGGACCCGTAGCAGCTCTGTGGGCCGCTATCTTCTTCTCCTTCAATCTTCTTCTAACCGTAGATACGCTTACGGTGCGTCTGCGAACTGCCTGGAGCTGCTGTTGCAACTCAACAGCGTTGGAGAAACGATTTCTCAAAGAGTTCGACACAACGAACCGGTCGTCTCTTTCCGAAGTGCAGCGACGTCTACCCGAACCGTGTCTGCGGATATAGCCACCGGTCTCTATGAAGCGCTGGTACACTCTTCGAACGGAATAACGGCTCAGGTTCAGTTGCCGGGCGACATCACACTGCCGCACCCCTGATTGCAGTAGTGCAACCACTTGAGCGGCTTTATCAGCTGTGGTATCCATCAAAATCTGTGCGTGTGTCCTCTTCAACGGTTGAATAGCGAATGACCCACATTGAACCCGTGTTGACCGTTTTATACCCACAAAGGAAGCGCAACTAGCAACTCTCACGGGTAGCAAAATTTGCATCGAATTTTTGTGACACTTTATTTGTTGCATTAGGTTTTATTTGATAATGAAAAGTAATGTTTTTTATTAAGTTAATTAAGTAACCTTGTAAATAAAATCATAATTAATGCGACTGCATGTGCATATCAAGAGTAAATGACATTTGAAAGTGATTTTCTAAGAGGTGCGATTTTTTTGACGCCGAGTGTATTTTTACATTACAATATGTAATTAGTTAGTTTTTAATATGATGATTATTGCAGGTGTATTGTCAATGGCAGTGAATAATGATGGTGAAGTTTGTGGCCAGTTCAATATTATATTCAAGCCATTGCCACAGTTCAATGGGAAGCATGTTGTCTTTGGCCGGGTACGTATCCGTGTAGCCATTGTACTACAGTCTACACACCAATGTATTCAAATGGCATTGAACAACTTAATACACATCTGTGTAAGTGTTCGCGCCAGAAACGCGACGGTCTCATTCATTAACTAAAAGATACGCCGCACAAGTCGATGGCGGCGCTAGTGTGTTGATTGGACCGCGCGCCCTTCACTCAGCTCCAAAGACTATCGGTGTGCATTTTCGGCGCGCGCACGCAGTCTGCTACTAACAGCCGGTACACGCTCGCGCGCACACGGGAAGCGACACACCCCGATTCAACCAAACCGCCGTATTAGCATAGTGCGTCAAACCGTGCTCTCCATCAGCTCCAACAGTTCAAACCAGGACCGCCAGCGAGACACCACAACACCGCCCGACTCACCGTTCCACTTCCGGTAAGTCCTTTCCTGAACTCCCACGTCGCTGTATCAACTGCCTTCCCGGCAGCCGATACAGTAAGTGTGTAACACTTTTTACGCCACTCCTTTCTGCAAACCCTACGATGAACACTTTATCTTCTCCCAAAGCAACCGTGTTCCAATTCTTTAACTACATAGTTGTTGGGCAAGCCCTGAAGCGTGTCAGCGGGCCAAGGCTGATTCACGCGAAATTTTATTCTACTTCGAACTTGGGTTCCAATCCAAGTGCGGTACTAAAATTAACACAAGTAAACCAAAGTCTAAGTAGATTCACACTAGCAGGGCCAGCGCAAGCCTTGGATCGTATCAGCACGCTAGGGCTGCCTCTATATCGCCACTTTGGATTGCGTGATGCGCCTGCGGCTAATTCGCGCGCAATTCTATTGTTTTCCCCTAAAGTACCCGTATTCGAATCCTACAGATAGTCGGTGGGCCAGCGCAAGCCCTGGAGCGTATTAGCGCGCTAGGGCTGCCTCTCGGCACCACTACCTCAGACTGCATTATGCGCTACTGCGGCTGGTTCACGCGCCATGGCCAGTACCGTGAGGGCAACGAAAACACCATCAAGTTCCCGTCAAAGAGGATCCAGCAGAAGTAGTCGAAAACTTATACTCGTGCTGTCACCATCAAATCAATAGTCATTAATATCTACATATTGAGACCACGCGTTAAAACAAAGGCGGGCACTTGTCCAGTAACTGTTTTATTTACCATTCGATTAATTCAGAATAGACAATTATAGCTACCCTCGTCTGTTACGAGGATGTGATGCCTCAATGCCATAAAAAATCTCGTTTTCATGATCCGATAATGAATTAAACTGTGCCTGTGTTTTGTATGTGCCAGTTCGCCACATAAAGAACAGTTGTACTTTGTATTCTTAAACGGCTGTAACCAAGCATTTTTACATTTTATAACATTTTTATTTTTTTATAATATTTTTATGTTATTTATTTATTCTTTTTTATATTTTAATATAAACTACAAAAAGACTACAATTTTTTTTATGCTCTACCATTACTATTATTCTCTGCATTATTTTCACTATCACTATCTTCTTTCCCTAACGTCTTGTAGACGTCACCTACTCATTCAAATTAAGAATCGAGTTTAAATGAAAGAGATATAACATTAATGATTGGTTGAATGTACGGTTTAATACCTTTTTTATAAATGAGACGGTTTTTCTAGTGGTAAACATAAAAAAACATTTCATTATTATAAGTATTCATACCTAGATTTGTAGATGCTTAACACGAACACGAATCGAAATTGTATCGTATATGGTAAGTTTCGATAACGTCATAAGTTTTAAGAAATAATGTTCTGTAAAATTGTCTGTTCCATTTAAGGACGTTGTGCCGCTGTATCCATTACATTCAAAATTTCTCACATATTTCTTCTCTACGCTAACACATTCTATGACACGAATTCGATAATTGTTCATGCTAGGCCTACTTAGCAGGGTAGATAAAAATATAAATTAATTAAGGAGGCAAACGAGAAGGCGGGTCACCTAATGGATAGTAATCGCATCGCATAGCAAAACCAAAGTAATCGCAGATGCGTTGCCTTGAGAAAGGAGTTGGATCTTGAGGAGGGAATAGAAATTGGGAGGGGGGAGGGCTGAGAGATGGGCCTCCGGTACTTTCACTCACCGGACGAAACACAACAGCAGCGATTGCCATTGTTTCACGCCGATATTTTGTGAGAGGGTGGTATTACGCGGGGCGAGCCGGCCCATTTCGTGATGCAATGCAGCGCGGCTCTACCACTCAAAAAAAAATAGTTTTTCGTTTATTTTTAATCACTTTACCAAATAAATTAGAAAAATGGAATGCACAGATATGATACGAAGCGAGAATCAATCACAAACATTCATAATCAAACAGTCAGCATATAATCATTTAAGTCACATAGATTTTTGTCTCCTCGGCCTCGGACGTCAGCGTCACTCAATTTTGACAAACAACCCACACGAGAGTATGAGTGCTAGCAACTGGAAACAAAGGAAAAGAAACGTTAAACCGTATCAAACTAATAGTAATGTTGATATTATGAAGCTTTTTCTAAGTGCGACTTTTATTAAAATGCAATGACGTAAATAAAAACGAGAATGTATAGTTGCATCTCCTCTCGTTTGTCGACAGGAGGCGCTGCTTCAAATGCTTTATGAATTCACGTTCTCGTTACTTGATCGAATGTGGACTCAGTCACATAATAAGGAGGGCCCAGAAAGTAAGCTATATACCGCACTCGAGCAACGCACACATACACCCCTTGCACGGACATGATCTCGGAACAACTCTGAACAGTCCGAGCGCATCTGTTGCGAGATTCCGTGCCCGTGAGAGGTTAGCTTAGCTTAGCTTAGCTTAGCTTAGAGGTTAGCTAATTTTTATCTTACTACAACTAGTGAGGCACTGGCTATCTTATGCTGGCTTACAAACATTGATGTTATGGCGACATATTTAGATAAGATTGTGGTAGCTAACCAGGCGGACAAACAAGCCCTTCCACCAACCAAACCGAGTACACAAACATGTACCCCCCTGGGAATCGAACCCGGAACCTCTGCGACTAAACCGGTGGTCTTAACGACTAAAACCCAGAGGCGGTTGACTCAGTATGTTGGTAGTGAACTCACCATAATGACAGCAACCACAATGGCGGCAACGCCGACGTACACCGCGTCCTCGCGCAGGAACTCGATGACCTTGCTCAGGCACCCGTCCATGTACATGTTGGTCGGATTCGGGGACGTCTGGCAATCTTGACGCTGTAACAAGAACAACATGCTGTACAGTCACGAGCATTGACATGTTAATTTCTGGAATAAGAATCAAAACTAGTCAAAAGTGTTAGCTCGTGGCTGTACTAGTAGATATAATTATAACTATTTAAATTTTTAACGTATAAAGTACCTACAAAAGGGAGTTTTAAATGTAGAAAACAATTTTATTGAATTACAAAAACACAAATGTTGAAAAAATTTCCACGAACATTTTCGCAACTAAATTTGCGTTAAAATTATATAAACAAAACAAAATCATTTTAATTTTATTGAAGGTGAACAATAAAAATGTATAAGTAATTTAAAAATCAATATTGTCTGATTGACAAATGAAACCATACTGTTAGAAAGAAACAAGAAAGATTTATCAACTTTACAAACAGTTACAGGAATAAAATGAAGACAAAGTTGTAAAATTAGCAAAAATGCTATAAATTTTTTTAATTAATTAACGAACATGACTTGAGGTCTTGTTGAGTTGCACATGCATGAACTGGGAGGCAATTTTTGAATCTCAGCGGTAAACTCGAAATCAAAAGTGACATGATTATGCACTATGAAAAATAATTTTACTTTTTATTTTTAAGTGCTAATTGCTGCACTGAAGCCGAATTAAATATTTATAAAATACAGTGAATCTGCAAAGCTTAGAGCATTAAATGCACTAAACTGCAAAGCCATCGGTTGCAACAACCGTTGGATAGATGGCACTCTGCCGCTAAAAAGCAGTCAAAAATCAAAACGCAGTGAAAAAATTCAGAGCTTGCGTCAGCCTTCCCGGTAGCATTAATGGTCAATGCAGCCGTAGCCGCCCGGATTGCGGAAGACCCAGGTTCGATTCCTGGTTGGTTAGGGTAGGCATTTAATTTTTTCACTGTATTTTATAAATATGAAATATAATATTTTTTGCATTATTTCTAATTTGATTATAAATAAATATTTTTTGAGAATTTTCGGTGACAGAAATAGTTACCACGTGAACTTGAATAAGAATAAAAGGAGCACTGGTAACTGATGTCATAGCGTGATCATCATTTGTCAACGGTTCAAAAATCTTCCCTCTGTTGATGAGTATAGACAGATAAGATAAGATAAATTTATTGCTGTATAAAATAAGTCTAGGCTAAGGCCTAGATACAAAAAAAACTTAAGCTGTATCATTGACATTTGAGTATACAATAAAATAAATGACGTAATACGCACCTTGCCAGGGTATATCTCCCGGCAGCAGCTCTCTGGGATGTTGCCGTTCCAGTCCTTGTAGGTCTGCACGCCGCAGCACTGCAGGTACGTCTGCGTCTCGTCCCATGCGCGCGTATACTCGTGTTTCGCGCCGTAGTACGGGATGGACGCGTACATCTCACGGTCGAGGGTCGTCAACACCTTCTCCCGGAACACGAACTGCAGGATCCCGCCGACCAACATCACCACGAATATTATGAACACCAAGATGTAGTACTGGAAACATAAAATAATTATAATAGATACGCGTACGCTTGAAAATTTATAAACGCTATATTATAAACACCATGAATTGTACGTGTTGATGTTGATTGAGGTGCCACTTTTCGCGTCGTTATGAGACTACTACAATAACTTTGTAGTAAATTTGGTAGTTAGAGGACCGATAATGGATTTTGTAGTGGAATACTTCAAACGTTGTATGAATGTATACGAATAATAAACGCACACCCCGAAATTGTTTGCTAACAGTCGAAGCAAAGTCAAGGCAATGAGTGAGGCTTTTGTAAAACTAACATTTTTAATTAAGTTTATTTCGATTTTTCAACAAAGGAGTGACTTTAATTTACTGAAATCGATTCAGTAGCCGATTCTTAACAAACTACTCCCGGAGTGAGCGTTTATGTTGCTACTTGTTGTTTATTGGCTTTTAGAGTCATTTAATGGTCATTGGCTAGCACGCACCGTGAGTAGCATGCACTTGACCTCCTTCGCCGCGCCGCAGCAGCCAAGGAAGGAGAGTAGCATCATGGCGGCCCCCATCGCCACCACCACGCCCACCGACGCGATGAACATGTTGTTACTCATCAGCGTGCTGGAGAAGGCGCGCGACGTCCACACCCATAGCCCGATGCCCAGGGCTAGGGCTCCGCCCACCTGGAAAATTCATCATCATCATCACCATCATCAGCTATTTCATGTCCTCACTGCTGGGGCATAAACGAACGAACGGAACATAAACCACCACACAGGCCCAGTGCGGATTGGTAGTTGTTAACGACTGTTAATGCAGCCGAGACCAACGGCTTAACGAGCCTTCCGAAGCACGGAGGAGCTCGAGATGATACATTTTTGGTCACCCATCCGATGACCAACCTTTGCGAAAATTACTTAACTTCAGCAATCGCAGACCGAGCGCGTCAATCAATGCGCCATCGAGCTCCTCGCAAGAAAATATATGAGCACTTTTGTACCTTGTCAAAGTAACTTTTGTCAACTTATATTCTACGGCCACCATATAGTACGACATGGTACTATACTATATTAGTTATTTAGTGGTACTAGACTGTTGAGGAATTATTGGGCTCTACGTACAGTATAGCCAACAATTCTCTCGACTAGGGACATATCTAGCTGCAATAATTAAATCAAGGCAATCATTGATAAATGTCGAGATTCCACTAGGATATGACTTTATCAGTAGGCGTATACTCGTACGCAAATTCGTAGCTTCTAAATAAAAACGCATCACTATTTTTATTTAAAAAAAAAAGTAAATCGTTGCGTCGCGTGTGGCGTTTTGTAAAATCGTTACATTATTCCGATCAGAGAGAGACCTCTTACAATTACTATTATATTATAATAACTTTTTTCTGTAGGTATCAAACCAAAAGACGATATTTTTATTAATATATTCCTAAAAGTACCTAGTTAGGTAGACGTAAGCAAATATTTACTTATACTTTAAATTAAATCGGTGTTTTTTTTTTCAAATTAAAGCTTTCCCTTACTAAAATGTTAAGTATGTGAACAGCATGCTATTCACAGTGACGAATTACCATGGCGTGACATTTCTAATAAACTTTTAACATGCAATTTCATAGTACCTGAACTATACGAGGGTACGTCCTACCCAACCTTCGATGTACAGACACATCAACCTATCCAAAACTGTCAAATTTCTTCAAAACATTTTCAACCATATTGCTTAGCTCTAAAGTTCAAAGTCTATTGAGGAAATTTGACAGTTTGTGGTAGGTTGATGTGCAGGCGTGTGTACATACTCGCCAACCAACCATACCCAACGAATATAGCATTTCCACGCTAACATAAAACAATAAAAAAGGAGGCCAATTTTTGAATACGTTGACCTGTCTCCGGTACCCCCCCTTAACCCTCGCGATAATGCGCCCGGCCACCAGATACGATCTAAATAGCTAACGCCACTTCTGGACAATATAACACAAATTTGGGGCCACCATCAAACTTAATTGCGACAATCATTGTAGAGTCGTTTGGTAGAAGCAGAAAATAACGTCGTCACAAGTTCTTGGAACTTGAGCTGTTAAATTTTTTTAGGAATAACATGGGTACGATACTTTAAAATATCTTACATTCACATGTATCTTAACTAATGGCTTCGCGTTTAGCATTTAGCCAATATCAAGTATTTTTTTTTATTATTAGTAGTAAGGGTTTTAAAATTATAGTACGGTAGATAGAAATTAAAATGGAGTCTCACAACACGTGTTATTACTCGGGTGAAACTCCTTCACATGTATACGGACGCCTGCACATCAACCTATCCAAAACTGTCAAATTTCAACCAACCATATACTTAAGAAGTAAAGTTCAAAGTATATTGAGGAAATGGAAATGACAGTTTGTGGTAGTCTGATGTGCGGGCGTGTGTACCTACTCATTGCTCTATCTAGACTCTAGAGTAACGAGTCTAGAGCAGTGGTTCCCAACTGTTGGTCCGCGAGAGCATCGGTAATGGTCCGCGGGCAGGACAGAACATGAATATATCTATCCACTGACAAATTTTAAAAAGGCAGTACAATGTTTATTTTTAATTTTTGCCCTGTCACCTATGCTATCTATTTGCTAATTGTCCTAGGGTGGAACAATACGTATAATGGCGTTCCTAGAGGAGTAGGTACCACTAGGCTATGCACTAGCTAGGCGCTGAAATTTTCGCATTAGCATGTTTGGTAGCATTAAGTGTGCGAAGATAAACTGTCACTACTGAACTTACACTACATATACTTTTTATGTTTTGAATAAAGATAAAACTTTCTTTTTAAATAGTTTTTGTGGTCCCTGCTAACAAAAAATTAGGAATAGGGTCAATAGTCGGGGAAAGGTTGGGAACCACTGCTAGAGTCTAGACCGCCAGGTTTTCATTACTATTTTGTGTGAGATATTACTTACGAGTGTAACAAAGTTGATACATATGAGGGAGAACTTCATACACCGCCCGCAGCTATCCATTGCTCCTCCCATTCCCATGGCCAATCTGCAACATAATTAAAAGACGTAATGACGTAAACGTTACAACGTTGTAAAAAAACAATATTACGGAAGATTTTTTTACGAGGTAAATAAATACTCTCTCACAGAGAAACGCAGAGAGCGTTTCCCTGTGCAATTTCTCAATTTCGTTAATCATTTAAATTAGTACACTTCATACCGAACGTCGTGAACATACCGCAACAAATATCTTTATCATCATCATCAGTCTATACTAGTCCACTGCTGGACATAGGCCTCTCCAAGTGCACGCCACCGAGCACGATCCGCGGCTACTCTCATCCAGCTCTTGCCAGCCAAACAAAACAAAAAAAATACATACCGTGCTTTTAAAGTTCGCAGTATCTACATGAACCACCATTAAAGTTCAAGATAGGTAGAACCACGAAAAGTTAATTGATTATGACTCATGTTTAAACTGTTTGGTACGGTATGTTAGTTGGTAGAATACTTATTTTGTTTGGCTGCAAGATTTAAAAATGACGATGCGCTCACCTCCTACACAAAGGCACAATCAAAGAAGCCAAAACATAAATAGTAACGAATATAATTGAACCAAAAAAAGAAATAGTATCAGGACATCCTTCACTGGTACAATTTATTGGTCCAAAATATTAGTAAGATTGCGTGTTAGTGAACAAATCTTACAGGTAGGTATACACCTACCTGAGATGCTTTCAAGTCCGATAAGTGAACATTGCCCTTATACCTATGTAGGTACCTATGTAGGTATAAGGGCAATGTTCACTTATCGGACTTGAAAGCTTCTCGCTGTCCATAAACAAAACAACCGATGGTATGATATTGTGATACGTGGAGGCTACTTCACCAGCAGCCTTAAAACAAAGTACTTCGAATTCACAATGCGCCGCCGCCGGTCACTTCTCCATTCTGTGGACTTGACGTTTCTAACTTGACCTTTTCCTACGAAGGGAATTTCAACAAGCTTGCAGCGTTACCTATGTAACGATACATAATTTCTGTAGCAAATGTAATGTTTATCATCACAAAGTATTTACACAAGTATATAAGCATTCCAATATCCAATAATGCAGTGGATAAAATCTCAACACAGAACATACTAAGTGCAGGTGCAGATCAATATTATAGCTAACAACTTACTAATCATGTGTATCTGGTGTGCTTAACTGCACTTGTTTTAAGTTTAAAATCAATTGAAGCAATCAATATTTAAATAACTTATTTATTTTTCATTGACATATTTGTATACTTAACTACATACAATAATCTAAATGGCTTCGCCTGTCAATCGTTGCTGTCGGCTAGTCTCCACAGCACTACCTTTTTAAACTGGAATAGTAATTCCGTTAATTATTACTAAATAGTAAAGTTAAATAATTCAAATAACAATACTGTCTTTGAATGTAAAGTATACGACGGTTATTAAAATAAGATTATGATAGTTAAAAAAGGTTACGTCCTTTAAAACCCAAAAAAAAAACATAAAAACAAGTTCATTCAATTTTAAAGGCGTAAATGAATCAAGCTGATATGAGCAATAAAGCCACAAAAACTACTTTAAACTCACCTCCAAATCTCCTTAACTCTACTGTCTGTGTCTTTAACTGCTGCGTTTGCGTCAACATTTTTTTGGGGACTCGTGGTCAAGATAAGTCTCATTTTACTATTCAATTAGTAACACATGGATGACGAAGAACGAGTAATAATTATAAATACTTATTATAAAGAATTATATAATTTAACAATTTTCTTAAAGTCATTCATTATCAAACGTTACCAACTCAACTGTAACTACAATGTAGGTCCTTTATTGCCCAGTGTAGGGTAGGTTGATAATTTTTTTTTAAGTTGCCGGTTCTGGCTTCTATAGCCAGTAATATGGGTCTAGCTAGATAATACTTGCCCAGTAAAAAACTACAAATCTTTAATTCTTAAAGCCCTTATTGACCACTCGACGCATCTATATACATCGTTGTGTAAAATTATTCTAAGGTGAAAAATAAAATCATACCTATCATACCTACCTACATACCTTAAGACCGTAACCAATTATTACATACACCTAAGTCTAATTTTGTTCATTCTACCTAGGTAAGTGGATTTATAGCACAATGTTGCAAAAACAATAATTGGTTTCATTTAAATATAAATAATAAACCAATGTTTCAACAATCTCCATCTCACTACACCATCTGTATGTATGACGTTATTAAGAGTTATAATTGACTGACATTAATCTTGATTAAGTTCTGCCCACGCAGCAATTTAAGCTGTAGTTGTATACTCACCTACCTACCTACTACAAGTTTCCACCTTGCAGCGTACACTTGTTATTGTTTTGGAATGTCCGTATGTGTGTCATGCATACACTCGCATAGTGTTGCATTACGAGAAGTCACCAAAGTCGGTGGCGGGACTACGCGAGAGGCGCGGACGCAAAGTTGTCCAAGGCAACGCGGTGAATCCATTACGTTCCCTGCGATTTACTGATAAACAATAAGTGAAAGTATCATTGAACTTGAGGCACCTACCTACCTCTAACAAGTTATGAATGTTCATAGAAACGTACGTGCCCTGTTTTTCTAATAATGTGTTCGACGCGTTGTCGCAAGCGTCTTATAAACACTGGCCGTTGACAAAACTTTTGTATAGCAAATAGGTATAAAAAGTTATGAGAAATCAAAATGTTGAACATCACCTTTAATAAGTTTAGCGCAAAACAATCGCAACAGTTCCAATTTACATCACTATTACTTTCACGGCGCAATAGTTAGCCAAAGCCGAGTGCACGGTGCATGGACGGTTCACAGGCAGCGCGGGCCGCGGGGCAGGCTCAACTGGTTTGTTTGTCGTGCTGTTGGGCACGCGACGCCCCACCATTCACCCAACCCATGCCATAAGACATCACGAAGGCTCCATTGGCGTGTTTATGACTCCAACTGGGTCACTTCACGCTTGTACTTAGGTACTTTGTTATGGTGTGCTAAATATAGTGGTGTAGATGTTTAGCCGGTAACATTGTAACACTCTGAATGTGTCTGAAAAACTGTTTTTAGCCTTAATTTAATTCTTATTTACTTACAATAAATAAATAATAAGTAAATACATATTTGAGCTTCTTTACTTTCAGTAGATAATGTAGTACGGTTTAAAAATAAATATGGAGAAAATAAGTAAGCATTTAAACCTAAATT
Source organism: Eudonia truncicolella (assembly GCA_949315975.1). NCBI lineage: Eukaryota > Metazoa > Arthropoda > Insecta > Lepidoptera > Crambidae > Eudonia > Eudonia truncicolella. The sequence goes on from OX438829.1 coordinate 4,570,245, forward strand.
CTCTTTAAATTATAGTATTTTCCAGATTTGTAGGTTCTATCGGCTGACGATATTTGTGTTTTTTTAAAAAAGAAAAGTTAAGTAAATTATCAATACCTAATCAAGATGTTTTCCATTAACAGACCGCCTTTTTTCTACCCTGTATCAATGTAGGTATATCATCTCTTTGTTGCGTGCCAGTATACACAGACAGGCGCTTTAACCATTACTTTATAAATATCCAATAAACTATGTGTAGGTACAATAATACCTTAAAACAATCAAATTATTTCATAGGCTTGTTCGTCGCGAGTTCACGCCTACAAAAAATAGCTATTTATAAAACTGCAACAACCAAAACACAACGCCGTGGAATGCGTTAAAAAAATTAGACCGCGTTCCAGAGGGGAACGCCTAAACAAACGGCGCCCCATACTACTTAATTAATAATAGTCAACAAACACGCACTTTAATATAGGTCGGATTCATCATTCGTTGGAAAGAACGTAAAAGTTGAATTGTATTAAAAAATCATTTTAGTACACAGTTACTCAAGATTTTTTTACTAGTGTAGTACGATGTAACCACTACCGCGACGGACGTGAGTTTACAAACACTATGCACCTGAGTAGTTCCATTTTTTTTAAAATATCATACTATAATGTAATGTATGCTTACAAGATTGTTTTGTTTATGATAATTTGAAGAAAGAAGATAGTATGTTATTTCGATCCCATTACTTTACAATTGCTGTGCTCGTTTTTTTTACCACAATTATCCTGAAATTGTAGGAATCCCTTATGCCAAGTAAGATGACGGCTATACTCCGGCAACCGTCACCTAAAATTGCTTATGGAGTCATATAAAACTTAGTTGCGTCGTCACCTCTCCCAAACGCCATTGTCGACGATTCACTAGAAGTGTAAAATAAATGGAAGTTTCATTTCAAAATAAAACAAGTCAATATGGCTTTAATTAAAGTAGCCCGAAATCTTTTAAATGTATAATTATAATTATAATTAGTAGTATAATTAGTATTATTATAATTATTAATTATAATTATACATTTATATAATATATTATAGTATAATTGAGACCGGAATACCTTAAAACAGCATTTTCCATGAAACATGCACAGTACCAAGCCTAATGCTTGTATCCTTTTTTCCCCCGAGATTTCTTGTTTATTTTGTCCGTTGCGCTCGTAGATTAAAAAAGCTTAGCGTACGTAGTGCAACGTTACGTTCGTAGCAACATAGCTTCGAAAAGCACCCCTCTGTTTACGTCGTCGTCATTAAAAATTAACCGAGCCGAGTAATGCCAGTTTCTAACCGCTACTTCGTAATTACAATGAAACAAAACCAATATAATACAATTTGTTTTATTAGCTTTCGTTAATAAACGGTTATTTTAAATCAACAAAACCAGTATAAATGTATCGAACGCTGCTTTTATTAGTGTGAGCAATTCTTTGCTTATTATGTACTAAGTGATATTGGAATTGAGCTTTGGTTTACGACAACAAGAATGTTATTATTAGCTGCACTTACACTATGGTTTCAATAAACGGTGACATCGATATCGCATCCACTGCTTGTTTGCGTACAAAGAAGTACCTCGTTAAGTGTTAAAAGCAGACTGTAGTTCATTTTCGCACATTAGTGCCCTTTCTTATTATAAAAAATCTACATACATTTGTAACATTTATTTGGATCGCAAAAAATGTTCCAATTTGCAAAAAAGGAAATTATTGTTCACAGTTAGAGTTTTCCTAAATTTGTTTTTTGAGTCAATTAATTTAATACATTTATTTTCGTTTAGTACAGAGACATCAAACTACCAAAAAGAGATGTAGGTACTTACGTCTGGAAATAGACAATCAAACAAGAAGTGATGGCAATTAAACCAGTACGAGTGTGATTAAATCTAGGTACAGTCAACGTCATAATCATATACACGTCCAAAGTTTAATAAATAGACGCAAATCTATGATAATATGTTATCAGTACATAAGACTGATCTTTTTTATGTAAACAAATGACTATATCCTTTAATACAATCTTAGCATTTAAGGAAAAATCAACCTTGAGTTGTTTGAATAAGATAGTATTTTTCTTGTTTGAAAACTAGTTTAATAATGGATTGTTTGTATGAAAGCTAAAATATTTTCTAATTGTAATAAAAAATAAATAATCTAAATTTTATGAAAGCAGCTCGAAATCCACTTAGGATTAAAATTCGTACATAAAGGTTAGTTAGCTTTTTTATCTTCAAGAGAGTACATTCATATTTTTGACCACTTTGGGCGCTTATATTTCTATGATACTGACTGGACACATATATAATTATGAATCATTATTTTACATACTTATGTTAAAAATTATCTCATCCAATATTGACACACTCATTTAACATAAACCCCTTTTATAATAGACATGTATGTAAGTTACAATACTATCGTGATTTCGCGTAAGTATTATTTTATATTTCAATAATTTATATAAACAGCTGTAAAGTAAAACAAATACTTTGAAACAATATTTCAATATTAAATTGAAAATAAAGTTAATATATTACATGTTTTGCGCTAAAAATACAACAAAATACACTTATACATGCTACACGCTACTATGATTGGTTACATACAGAACGTCAATAAATTATTTCTATCGCATGAGAGTTTACATCTTTTTAATATTAGATTCTCTATAATTTAAACATTTATTAAGAATGCCTTGACTATGCCTAGCGAGTCGCGGCGCGTTACCTCGCCAGCCGCCCTCTGCGCAGCCTTCCGCAAAAACAAATGGTTGACGCAAACTCTTAAAGCTCCTGGCACAATGAAAGCACGGGCGGGTGCGAGCTGCGGGCGTTTTTTTTGTGTACTGAATTTCACATTTATATAAAATAGAAGTCGCTTGCGTAATATCGTAATTGCGTGCTCCCCTGTTCCTCGCTTTCATTGTAACCCCAAGTCTTACGTATAACGCGTAAGCGTGTAAAACCCCATCAACAAAACAGCTTCTTTGAAATTATACATAAATAAAAATTGCTATTAATAATGAAAGTTATTGGTTGTAGTGTATAATTAAACATTAATAATTGTGTAATAATTAGTTTAAAAAACAAAGCGATACGTTAACTCTCTTTTAAAACACGTCAAAGAAACGGAACGAGACGTGAAACCCGAATAATAATTATGTAAAGTATTCAATTAAAGTTGCGAAAAGCTGCGCGATTAGTTATAACCATATTATCTATAAAAAAATGTGTGAGGGACTAAAACATTACATTTAACTTAAAATCCTTCGATAAATATACATTTTAACAGATTACACTAATTAACAACGTTGACAATTCGGAAGAATCAATTTAATAAAAATTATACCTTTTGCATCATGAAAAATAAATAAACTAATTATTGTCAACGGCAAATAGAGAAGTGTAATATTTTAGCCCATTTCCAGCACACAATAGCGCGCCAAAAGTTCATATCCGCTATATTACCCTAACACGTAAAATGTTGTATAGAATAGGTACCACAATATATAAAACCTTTGTAGGCCGTCGACTCTTCTAGGGCGTCGCTCAACAACTGGTTGCGATGAAGCGTTCATCTCATCACGTTGTTCTCGCTTCTCCGGTAATAACAACTCCACAAAACAATAGTTCTTCGTATATTCATAGTAATCGGCACATCGATGTACGCACCCACTTTCATTTACGTAATAGCAAAAATAGAACAAAATATAAACAATTACAATAACGGAAAATAAAATTTAGGGTTAAGAAATGGTAGTTTTCTATGAACAGGCCACTGAAACATTTTTTCTAATACATTTACTTAAGATAAGTAGAAATCATTATCCTTCTTTAGAAGTGATATCATTACAAGTAATTAATTCAAATGTGAGTCTTTTACCTTAGAAATAAAGCCGAAGTGCTTAACCGCTAACCATGAACGTTTCACATCATCACATTTTCGCTATTTCGAGTAACACCAACTCTACTTTGACCATCGCCGGTCTACAGTATTCCGAAAACCAATTAGCATTACTCTTGTAGTTATAGCAAAATCAGAACATAACATTTTAAATACGTTACGTTCATGCCGCTAACGGTTGAAACGCGAAAGGTTCGTCAAAATCACTTCACTTTAAGTCCTTGCGCACTATAGAGCATCATAGTCGTAGTACAGATAGGTCCGGGGTTCATAGTTCAAGGGGGGGTAAGTGTGGGCGCTAGCGGGGTCCGGTGCAGGCGGGCGTCAGCTGACGGGCGCGGCGCGGTCCGGCGCGCCGGCGCACCACTAAGGGCGGCGCGGCGCGAACACGCCGCCGCCCGCGCGCGGCATGTACCCGCCGTTGTTGGGGCCCGACCCTGTTACACAATACCAATGTACCATGTTAGACAATACACCTGAGTTATCATCAGTGATCGGAAAAGGTACACAAAAAAGTATTTTTAAACGGGTGACTAATTCTCACGCTTATCAATTATGAGTGCTACTTTTTCTCTTATTCAAGGTCACTGGTAAGTAATTTTTCTTCTATGATATTTATGCAAGGCAATCTTTCTTCCAACATAAAAATGCAAGACTGATGAAAGAAATTAAATAATCTTTAAACAACTAACTTACCTTGATTAGGGAATGGCAAACAGTTAGACTTAAGGACTTCTTCATGATTACCATATGCACAAAATTTTACAACTACTGTATTAGCAGAGATACCAGTTATTTCCGCTTCATAAAACTGAAAAAGAAAATGTAATTTTAAGCAATCAGGTTCATCATCATTTGGGTCTCAACGACAATGAAAGCGCGTTGTGCGAAATATAATGACAGACAGACACGAATCTGATACTTTCAAAGAACGCATCTACATTTAAACATACGAGTATTAAAGTCGTGTAAACGCAATTGAAGCACCCGCGCTTTCAATGTGGCTGTAAACTATAAAGTAAAGAATTACGGTATTATTTATATGGTATGTAAATATTATATTAATGCTTAAATTATATTAATTACTCACATTGTTATCTTCCCAATAGAGCGCCAGACAACGGTCACCAACTTTCCAGTTAATATCGGCAACGCCGAGCATGGCGCGGGCCTGCTCGTTCACCGCAGCATTTTGGAAACCGAGTAACGAGCCTGGCAAGAACGGCCCTCCGCTACGCAAGGCACCGAACTCCTGCGGCCGAGACCCGTACCCGTACTGGCGTCCACCGTACGCGGCCTGAGCTCCACCCATGTAATTCATGTTGGGGTACATTGCATTCTGCTGCTGCTCAATGTACCCATTAGGTGGCTGCTGCCTTTGCTGATATTGCGGCTCTTGGTACTTAGGCATGTCATTGTTCCTCCTAAACGGCGGAACCTCCGGCATGTTATGATTGGGCATGTACGATTGTTTCGGATAACCTTGTTCTAGATGCGCTTGATAGTTGTGTTGTTGCATGTCATCTTGCCGCTGTTGATTCTGCATTAAATTTAAATTGGCAGTAGCTTCAACCAAACTGTCTAAGTTGGGATTGCCGCGGTAATGTTGTTGTTGCTGTTGCATTTTATTGTCTATCATTCCTCTGTCGTTTCTCATGTTCCTGTCGGAGTAATGAGCTGGTTGGTTTAGGTATGGACTATTGTATTGTAGGTTCATGTTCATGACTTGCTGATGTTGTTGATGCTGATGTTGTTGAAGTTGTTGTTGTTGCTGTTGTTGATGTTGCTGCTGTTGCTGCTGCTGTTGCTGCTGCTGCTGCTTATTTTTCTCATCTAACTTTTTTTGAAATCTTGGTGGTTTTTCATTTTGTGATTGATATTTTCTCTCTTCTCTGTGCGATGAATGGTTATTATCATTAGAATAATGTCCTCTATTTTCAGATCGATGTCTATTGGAGGTATCATATCGTGAACTGGGAGTGCGTGGATTGATTTTGGCACTGTTTTTATCTCTATTACCATAACTTCTCTCACCTCTATCGTCATTGCTTGAGTTGTTATATCGAGATTTATCCTTTTCAGGGACATTAGGAAGCTTATCTTCAAGGAAATCAAACAATGACACTTTACCCGAAGGTTTAACTGGAATGCCATCCTCGTCATTAAGTTCCTTGTTGCGACCTTTGCGTTTAGGTTGATCAGGTTCTTTTTGAGGCTTTTCCTTATTCCGGTTCTCAGAGTTATCTCGCTTTTGCAAGATTTTAAGAGCCCTATCAACATTATTTTTAGTGTACTTCAAGGCATTCTCAGCTTGCTCTTCAGAAAATCCAGCGTCTACTATTTTCTGTACGTTCGCATCCAGCAATGGTTTAGTTCCACCTCCAAATACCTAAAATAATAGTAATTTATATCACATCAAATGGAATATAATCATAATAATATAATCTGATTTTAATAAATTTTTAAAAATACTTGTTTTTTTTCTTATTGGCAAACATTTTTTTATTGCTTATGGTGAATGTTGGCTGCTAATTTACCTAAATTTGCCGACAAGACAAGACTTAGAAACGAGTGGTTAAAACCACCAAAATGTAGATATATTATTATACAAAAACACAAATGTTGAAAAAATTTCCACAAGCAGGATTTGAATCTGCACCCTTCTGAAATACCGGGTCAGGTGCTCTCCCAATTGAGCTATCGTGGTTCTAACCAGCCTGCCGAAATAAATAGTAAATAGTAATAGTAAATAGTGTTGAATAATCTCCTAAAGGCACAGAATACTTAATAGTACAGATACAGAAGAATCCCTCCGCAAAAATATTTTAATAAATATCGACCCTTTGACGACGCAATAAAGAAGAAGTTCAGCTAGCTCCCCGCCTGCGCGCCCCAGTTTTATGACCGAGCAGCAAACGTCGGCACGGGATTGTCACTTGAGAAAGTTTTGATTTATTAGTTTTAAGATAAATAAGTAGCTTAAAAGCATTACTGTTAATTCTGTAAACATAAAAATTTCAGTCGTGTGTGTTCTATCCTGTTCCTAATATTGTTTCTGGGCAACTAATTTTAAACTAAAAAAACTAAAATAAGGATTTTTATTTTAGTTATTACTAAGTACTTAAGAATTTATGGAATTAAAAAAGATCGACCGGCTGCTGCCGCCGCTTTTACACGTACTTCGATGAGCGCCATAATCGTAGTCAGAGAGCTGGCAGCTTATTTATGTTAAGTTAGTTTATTGTCGAAAAGCAACCGCGACTGTAGTGCGAGCCGAGCGACAGCCCATTGCCATACGCCGCTTCGGGCGGTGTGCTGGCTGAATATACCTAAACTGCAGAGTGACACCCTTCTGCTGGTCTCCTTCTAATATTCATTATAAATTAATTATTAAACACACCTTTTTAACACCGGAGAGTCTTTGTGCCTCTGCAATGGCACCTTTTCGTTGGGCCTCAAACTCAGCATTGTCTTGTTTACATTGTTCTTGGAGGCTTTTGAACTGCTTTGAAACCGCCTGGGCCTCTAAGGGCTGTCCAAAAGGAATCCATGGTGGTGGACCTCCGTCTACACCTATTCCACCTAAAATTTATCACCACTTTAACTTCTTCATCTTTCACAAGAGAAAACATATTGTTAATAAAAAAATATGTTAAGTAATCCTACCTCGAGTATGTTTAGCCAGACTACGATTCAACTCCCATTTTTCAATCATATGGGATACTTGACCACCCAACACTGTTATCACACTTGGGGTTAACCAAATCACACCATGGCATACGTCTAAACCTTCATTGTTGAGCAACAATTTGGTTCCAGGGGGAGTATTGATGCTTAGACTGGATATTGGACTTATCTCTAATGCTGTACATGTTGACTTTCCATCGTGCAATGTCAATTTTAACATTCGTGGAGCAGAATTGGATTCTTCATTAGCCTTGGGGGCAGAGACATTTCTTATCTTCTGAATTTGCACTATTATCGGTTGTTCCAGTTTAGTAAGGTCCCTGGGAAAGTCCTCGGGGAAAGCAGCATCGCCAATGTCTCTCAAATCGAACTAGAATTTTAAAAGATACATAAAATATGGCTATAAAGTAAGCGTCAAAAACGTGTTTAAGATTTTATGAAAGTTTACGTACATCTAAAGCTCTTTTCCTTATTACATTCACATCATGTATTTGTCCATTTTCACTAACAGTATCGATACCGTCTTGACTCAAGTTCCTGTAAGAAGCATGCAAAGTTTAGATGAAAGAAGACATTTTTGCCATGAAAAAATGCACGTGAAATCGTAAATAATGCGATATGTAACTACCAGCCTAATTCCTTGAGATTCTCTTGGAGTGTCATTTTGTTATTAGTGGTTTTATTAAACCATGACTTCACTAGAACTAATGATAAAAATAATAAAACCTACAGGCATACGGTATTAATGTCTGACATGACATTTACTTTTTTTAGATTTTCTATTCATTTTATTAAGAGATGTCCACGGGATCTTAAGAATACAGGCTAGTTTTATAATAATATTTCTGAATTTTCGGCAACGAATTTATTATAAATTAAATTAATAACAATTTAATTAAATCGAGTCGAGCTTTACAAAAAAAGAATTTAGTCTTAGTCGGTTTTATATTTATGTAGGCATCGGTATACATAGTAAACACTAATAATAATACCTACATAGTTATCAGTTTAACTCGGTCGGCTGCACGAAGACTGCTCGGCTGACTGTAGAAAAAAAGAAGCCATTGACAAATGTCAGTTTTGACATTTGTAGTATTTTGTAGGTCAACGACCTTAAGTTCTCTAATAAGTTCTCTCTAACACCTCCCTCACTCACTTCACTAACATTTACAAGTGTCAATTATTATTATTTAAATCTAATCTTTCTTCGATAAGAGTAAGCCGCAGGAAAAAAAGATTCCTGATAAACACACAGTTTTATAGTTTACCTGTTTCAATAATAACCTTTAAAATGTCTTCGGTTAGTAATAGTGTTTACTGAAACAAAATGCTAAATAAATTTAAGCCACGTTAACTTATTTAACTTGTGGACAGCTTAGAAATCATTAGTAGCAAAGAAAACTACAAAAAAACAGATGAACTATTAATGTTACTTATTATTTATTATTATAATCCTCTCAATTTGTGATAATGCAATATATTTGATGAATCAAGAAGCAGTTGTTACAAAACAAACAATGATGATAGATTTTTTTCTTTTCAGACACACGTTTTTAACGTGGAAATGACTTGTGAAGGCTGTTCTGGAGCTGTGGAACGAGTGCTCAACAGGTTAAAAGGCCAAGGTGTAGAAAATATATCAATAAGTTTACCAGAACAGAAAGTGTCAGTGACATCCACCCTTAGTGCAGATCAACTTCTTGATGTTATAAAGAAAACTGGCAAAAAGTCTACTTATGTTGGCACTCAGTAGTAGTTCAGTCATTAGTAGCAAATTGGCATATTGGTAACTAATAAACTAAAAACCTGAGATACTTATCCCTTCCTTCTACAATGATGACTATTATATAAATTTCCTTTTTAGACATACATTTTAAGGTTGTAAACATTCGACTTTTTGTTACATTTTTTGTTTAACATTTTATTAATAAAAAGTTTTATAGTATTGATATAATAAACTATTTTAATAAATTACATATTTTTCATAATCAGTGTTTTTAATATTTTATTCAATATTACAACAAATTATACAGTTAAATAAAAAAACTTTTTCTAACCCTTACTCAAAGCATCTTCCAAGGTATTCAGTCTTAAATCCACAAGATCCACTGCTTCGTGCAAAGCATTTAAGTGATCAACAATAGCATTAACAGTGGGAAGGACATCAGCACAGTCACATTCTTTAATTTTGTCTATCCCACCACAGGTAAAAGTTTTATTTAATTTTTTCACTCTTTTAATTGCTGGCTCAGTCAATAGTTTGTGGTTTTCATTTATTATTTTAAAGCCACTGTTAATAGGAAAGCTCCTCTTTTTACCAACCCATTCTATAGTACCGCTGGTATAGCAAACATCATTTTCCTGAAGTTTAATCATTCCAAATAGTTCTTCGGTGTCAATTTCAGTCCCTAAAGCTTGACTTACTACAGAAGGTATTGAGTAGGTAGTGGGGCTGGGTGGAGTGCGAGGAATGTGGCTCATATGACCCACACTATTGGAATAATTGTCAGTAGAGGGATTTTGAAAATGAACTGATGAATTTATAGCTGCAGAACATCCTGCAGAATTTTCAGTGAAAGATCTTGGCGATGGTGTCTGCCTCAGTGGACTATTTACAGGAGCATCAATCAGGGTGCTATTTGCATTTGGCTCTTGAAAACTGGACAATCTGCCAGATTCCTGAGTTGATTCATGCATATCGTCGAGATGGACAAATGTTGTGACAGGATATTTAGTGCTGTGATAACACCGATACCAATTCCTTATGCCCTGATGTGTGATTAATATAAATTAATGTATTTATATCTCCAATATCTAATCTAACAAGAGGAACGTTTCAAATTGTTAAGATAACTGCAGTTCTCTCTAAAATCAAGTTTTTGTACTGCAACTGTATATTGCATAGTAACAGTTTTCAAAGACCACACCTAAACAGGAAAATGTGTATTAAACTTTATATTTTTAATAAAATAAAAATATACTACTACATTTACTTAACTAAGTACCTATTACCAAAATATACATTATATTATTTTACAGCAAACATATAACTACATAACTTTACTGTTAGCTACTACAACCAATGTTTTTTTTTGACAACCTGAGTCTTTGCCCTTGAAGTGGAGGTCAATTTTGATATTTGTGAAACTGACTTAGGTACAGATGAAGGATTTTGAACCACATTCTCTTTAGATTCACTTGAGATTTCTGTGAAATTTGTTTTCCATAGAAATACCTGAAACAAACAATGATGATAATAAAAATAGCTTTTGAATTATACTTGATTGTAAAGTACCAATAATAATATTAATCACTTAAATATTGTTTTAAGTACACCAATCTTAGATCCAGTGTTGAGCATTGCAGTTTTTAGACAGATAAAATGACCTGTTCTCTAGTGGTCGAGGATTCTAAGTAAATATAATAATAATAATAGATATTATTATTATTATGCCACACTCTACTGGGATTGATACGTTATCATGGACCGGACCATTATTGCCAATAAGCCTGATACCGTGTTGACAGATCGATTGATGCCCCAGGCAATGCTTATCGATATCACCATCCCGCATGACGAGAACCTTGTGAAAGCCGAGAAAGACAAACATACTAAGTACTTTGACTTAGCTCATGAGGTGACCGCTATGTGGGATGTGGTTTCGTCGATTATTGTTCCCATAGTCGTATCTGCAAACGGCCTTATAGGGAAGAGTCTCGACCAACATCTCAAGAGATTTTCGCTGGATGGCTGGATCAAAGGTCAGATACAGAAGGCAACACTCCTGGACATGGCACACATTGTCAAGAGGTTTCTTTCTCTGCAGCCTTAAGTTTAGGTTTTTAAAAAAAGTTGTATTTTTGTATGATATTGTGTTGTATTTTACTTTTTATATAGTTTTTATAAAACCTGAAACTAAGATGTGAAATAAATACAGAGTTAATATAAAGCCTTTATTTCCACAACCATCGCAAAAATGAAAGCAAGTTACTTACCTGTTATGGTTATGTTTTGGTGAAATAATATTTACATACCAATTTATCTTCCCCAGCAGAAGCAAATGCATCACCAGTAGGTGAAAAATTTACTGCATTAACTGCACCATTATGACCACTCAAAGTAAATATAGGATGGCCTTCTAGTAAGTCTAATATCTGCAACAAATTAAATTATTATGAATGCCAGACCTAGTCTTAATGTAGGTATTCAAATTAATACACATTGAACACCATGAAGTATTACCTTCATTTTGCCATCCTTACTTGCAGACAAAATATAGCTTCCACTTGGATGAAATGCAAGTTGTGTTACTGCATCACTGTGGATACTAAAAAGAAACAATAAAATTATCTTTAATACATAAACTAATCTTCTTAAATTCTGCTCTAGACATAGCTTTTTTAATCAGTTTTTGTGAACATAAGGACTTTTAGTACCTGTAATACTGCACCAAATTTTGTGTTCTTATATCATACAGCTTAACATTTCCTTGAGAAGTGCCTACAGCCACATAACAACCTGATGGATGCCATGCTAAGTGAAGGCCGTGGCCTTTTTCATTCTTGTATGTGTGAATACAGTCTCCGCTGTCTGGATTCCAAAGTTTTGTTGTTTTGTCATCAGAACAAGAAGCAATGACTGAACTATCGTTGGACATCCGGGCACATCTCACCCAGTTGGTGTGGCCGACGAGGGAAGCTATGAACTTGTGTTTATCACTAGACCACAGCTTTACTATTTTATCATCTGATGCAGTTATTAGCTGTAAAAACATATTACCATTAAATAAAACTCATGACTTCTATGTATAAGACTATATTCAGAGGCTAGCCACCATTCGAAAATCATGTTTACCTTAGTACCATCAGGACTGAACTGTACTGATCGTACAGTTTGTGAATGTGCCTTGAATACACCAGTGCTCCCTGTGACTGTCGGCACCCAGAGCCTGACAGTCTTATCACGGGATGCTGAAGCCATATACTTTCCCGACGGTGAAAACGTTACATCCATTACAGCTTCATCGTGCCCTTGGAATCTGTAACTTCGCATAGTACCACGAAGGTCCCAGAGCTATGAAAATGAATTAATACGGTATTTAAAATAAAAGCAACCTCTAACAAAATCATCGTAATTCAAAATTAGGAGGCTATAGAAAAGTTTTCTTACCAAAACACTGTTATCTAACGAACTTGTAGCTAACTGGTGTTCATTGGGACTAAAATAAGCAGCTGTTATACCATTTCGATGACCCTTTAGTTGTTTTTCTAGCGAGGGTTCGAGAAACGATATTTTATTGTTCATTTTCGCTATATATTCTATTTAAAGTAAAAATCCTTTAAAGCCGGCTACATGTAGGTAAACAATAAACAATCTCAACAACAAATCCCAATTCAAATTTAAAGTGACTTCTTGTTTTTTTTCTCCTTTAGTTGATGGCTTCGTGCGATTAGCACGTCACTTTTCAAATTATCTCAAGAAGTTCGCATGAGGACTTAGTAAAGCCCCACATCTTTACTGAGATACTCGACGGGTTGGGGGGCTATATTTCAGGCTCACTTCTCATTTCTGTTATCATTCATCATCATCATACTGGAAGGAAGTATTGTTTATTTATGTATTACTGGTAAGAAAAATTACTTTGACACTGGCTAAATGTGCTAATCGCACGAAGCCATCAACTAAAGAAAAAAAAAGTCTATACTTAGTGTGATCTGCGCAGCCTATGCTCTATGGTGCGCGAAACGTCAACGTCAATTGGTTTGGCGCGACAAAGAACTACAACTTACATACAACGACTGGGTGGGGTGGTGGGACGGGACACATCACATTTGAACGGAAGCGGTAAGAGAGTACGCACGCGCAGAACTCACTTCGTTTCTAAAATCCATTTGCATCGGGCAACTGTTTCTAAATCATTTAATTTAACATCAGTTAAAATAACATTCAAGTGACTGTAAGGAATACGACTGCGTCTTTATTTTGAAGATCCAAGATGAACTGTGTTATAAACGAATCCGAGTTTGCTCGACCGTCCTACCTACACAAACCAACCTCGCCGCCGACATATATTTTAAATTAAAATTGTATGGGTATATACCAATTCCTCATTACCTGTATATTTAACCCATAGTAGCATCTAAAATAAATAAAAAATATCGATAACTTGAGCACAGCACTAAGAAAATGTAAAGGTTTTAAATAACAAATCGTATGAAATTATTAAAAAAAATCAAACCAAACAATCAAAAATCCATCGTTCCATCGCATCAAACTTCAAATCCAACACGCTCGTCTATGGCTAATCCGTACGTGGAGTGCTATCACTCCACTTCATTCAACGCCGCGCGCGCTCGTTTGTGGCCGATCCGTAAATCAATTTTCGCGCTCAGTTTTCTGTAGGCAGCCGTTGACGATGGTAGTATGCGTATTTCACGCGTTCCCAAGATAAAGGGTCTTAACAGACAGACGGACAACAAAGTGAGCCTATAAGGGTTCTGTTTTTTCCTTTTGAGGTACGGAACCCTAAAAACAACAGCCTAAAAGCCAAGTGTAAACTTATCTTTATTGATTAACATAACGCATAAATTCTTCGCGTATTAACGAAACCAGCAACACCAAACAGCTTAGAATTAAAATTTTCTCCGCTAAAATGTTTCCACAATTCATCTTCTGAATCCATATTGTCTTAGAGAGTATTGAACCATATTATATTATATATTCTAAGCATATTGTACACGTGTGGCGTGTCAGAAGTCGCGGCGTAGAATGAAAGCACAATGAAAGTAAATTGGAGTGAAGTGGAACGACGCGAAATGGAACGATCGTGTGGGTACTCAATTTTTGGCTGTAAATCCAAAAGCTTTATGGAAATGGAATGCCCCACTTAATGGCACAATCTTGAAATCGACCATGTGTACGCCACGACCATAACGGACACCACTAAATATGTGCGTGAATTTCGTTGGTATATTATTTATAAGCCATAAAGCCTCTCTGCCGAAGTATAAGTAAAATTTGACCACGGCACAACAAAAACTAGTTTAGAAATCGATTCGTGGTCATTCTCACAACCGATTTCACGAATGTAAGAGCTCCAAAAAACATGCTCTCGTGCGCCGTAAATACCTGTAATAGGAAATCTGTGATGTCCAGTCTAACCAAAGATGGAACTACATTTCATAAGTAAGTATATTTTTTTCCATTTATCTCTAATTTTTCACTTTATTTATAATTTGACGACGTCGACGACGTTGAATTGGTTCAATGATTCCACCAAAGGATAGTTCGATTCATTCGAATTTGTAGTAAAAACTATCTCATCGGTCTAAAAGATCATAACCATATTATTAGTAATACAGTTTAGACTTTACTTTAGCGTATCATTGAATATATAATTCAACACTCTGGTCAAAAGTCACTCCCCACGAGACTACTCTTTCTATTGATTGAAAAAAGTTAATTCCATGTGTAAAAAAACGAACGAGCCTTAGGCTAATCTGACGTTTCGAACCACGGCAACTACCTTAAATATTGGAAATAGCACATTCTGTGTAAAGGAGACTTTCCTTAATTTTTAAAAAACAATAACTACTGCATTTATGGATTTTTTTTAAATCGCTTGTCCTCAGCGGGACTCGAACCAGTCAAATGCGACAAAAAATAACATGCCGTATTTTATGATGCAGATCGAAAGGGTAACTGATAAAGTAAATTTTTCTCACAATCAAAATAACGAAAGGCCATGAAAACCTACTTTAATTATTGGAAATAGCAAATTGTACGCAATGAAGACTTACTTTTACTTTAGAGAATAATAAATACTGCAATTAGGGATTTTTGAAAAATCGTCTGTCCTAACCGGGAATCAAACCGATCAAATGTGGTAAAAATAACATGCTTTTTTTTTGATGCAGATCAGAAGGGTCTTTCATATTGATCGTTTACAACACATAAGTACCATGAATTAAATAAAGACATTTGCTTTAATTATTGGAAATATCCAATAATTAAAGTAGTTGCGGTGCATTTCACGTGACGGGTGAAAGAAAACAAAATTAAAAGGTAAGGTTAGTTTTTATGGCCTTCCGTTATTTTGATTGTGTATGTTATTTAGAGAAAAATGAACCTAATATATATATTATATAATGTATGCATTAAAGACGTTTTATAGGTGACACAGTCATGTAGTAAGTAGTGAATTGTCCTTTCGTAATTATTAATTAAAGAGAACTAGTGGAGATAGTAATTTTTGTAAAGTATGAAAATGTATGGTGACCATGTTATTCGAGCGCAACATCTACAGTTTCATGAGCACAACACCGTTGTTTTTGATGTACTCCAAGATGATACCTACTCCAAGTAAAAAGATATGTGAAGAGAGGTTTTTAATACGATTGTATGTTCTATGCGCCTTAACAATACGCGCATTTTCATAATAAAACTTAATTTGTAATTAGTAATTGGTGTGAGTGTGGAAAGGTTTACAAAGGAGGATTACGGGTGAAGTGTGTTTCCATCTTCGGCCTTATCGTCACTTACCATCAGGTGAGATGAAGGCAAAGTGCTTCCCCGTTGTAGATTTAAAAAAAACATTGATATGCATCCTAGTAGTAAGGTAAATATGTAATATAATGTTTTTTAAAATACAACCCAAAGGAAAATCAACGACTTAAATATATCGATATTAGCCCTACCCATCCCTACAAATCGGTTACGAATCGAATAAATTTTACAAGCGTATTTTGTGTATGGATATGTTGGGCTTGTGTGTATTTTAAATGTGTTTGTAAAAGTTCACTTGTGTTATAAAATTTCATATATGTGCAAGCATAGTGACACAACTCAATATTGTATTCGTGTGTTTCCGTTTTCTTGTGGTAGTGTCTTTCCCCCCGCAAGAAGCGGCAGAAAATTTTGTTTGAAGTTTTAAGCGTATGTCTTCTTCAGTTATGAATGCTCTAAGTTATAAATAAGCCGTTTTTGAGAACGGAAATAGGTACGCTAGCTTGATCGTGATGCCAGCGTACACTAAAAAAGGTCTTTATTTCTTAAACTAAAGAAAGAGGCACTAATTATTTTATGTTTGCAGTAATTACGCACTAATTATGCTTTATTAAGAGAAGGCATAACAACAAACATGAATTAGACCATGTGTACGCTACCATAACGGACACATCAAAGAGAGTAAGTAAGTAGAGTAATTCAGTAGTTCATTCTGTCAGTTTAAAATAATTCCTCTGTTGATTACATTGCAATATTTATTACATACTCATTGGCACTGATAAATTCTTTTCACGACACGAGGTATTTTCTATGTTTTGAATATGATTACGGTTTATAATTTATCAATTAAGTTGTTTTAATTGTTATGTACTATATTAATGATGTTATGTTATTATTGGTAAGGAAAAGGTACCGAGCTTGTTCGAATATAGCAGTATTCATAGATTTTTAGTAGCATGTCTGCCTGCAATTGCACCGGAATAATGTCATTAGCTTGTTCTTCTCACAGCTTTTCTTCGTGAAAATCACTTCATTCATAGTTGGCACTAAAATAATTTGCTTGTTTCAGCCAAGTGACATATAAATCATGAAGTAGGTAGTATTATTCATGGGATTTTTTTACTGTCGACTGTGGGTAAGTAAAACTCTTTGTTATTGTTTTTAATTCATAAATTATTTTTCAATGACAAAAAAATATGACGTTATTCATAAAGCATTTAGAACATAAACTAATTTTCGTTACTTTTATTGCTTTACAAGTGTTAGCTTCGTAAAATAATTGCAGTGAAATAATACCACTATGAACATTGGAGTTTGTGGAGAAGTAGCTGGGGAAGTGGCCCTTGTAGCTGATGACTTGAGCCGTGCTGTGGAATTGACATTAAACCCTGCTGTGGAACATGATGCACGCAGTCAAGCTTACAATGCCTGTGAGAGGTATAAAATGTTTTAAATAATTTCTCAGTTCATCAGTACTTAGATCAGTTCATGACAATCAGTTCTATAAATTGATTTTAAATTATTAGTTTCAATACACCAGTGTGTTACAGTAATGTAGTGTAACATATTTTTCTTTGTTTATTGTTTGTACAAATAAATTCTATCAATTTTATCTTCTGGTTCAAATGCAATTTAGTAATTGTTTACTGTGGAGTAAAGATTTCTCTTTAAATAATTGCAAATGTTTGTTTAATTAGAAAAGAGTTTACTAATGGTATTTCATTTTGTTTTATTTTTTATTGTCTTGTTAGTTTTAAAGAGAATTCACCATGGTGTGCTCAAGCTGGCCTACTTTTGGCCAGTGGGAATCAGTACTCGGCTGTGGTTAAGCACTTTGGCCTGCAGCTGATGGAACACACTGTGAAATACCGGTGGACTCAAATCACTCAAGCTGAGAAAATTTTTATCAAGGTAGGTTAATCAACAAATAAGTTCATAATTTATGTCCCTTAATTAATTGACTTAATGATTTATTTTAATTAGGTACCAAATTAGATTTAAAATTTGGAGTTTTAGGCAATAACTTATCATGATGCAATATTTCTTCAAGTTATGTCCAATGATGCAATTTTTACTCTGATTTACTTAATTACAAATATAGATGTATAATAAACTTAAGCAACACTTTTAATAGCAAAATCGTTTGGTTTTAGACATTTCTTATCTTCTGTTTAGTAGGTATGCAATGCATGTATTATAGTGCTAAAAAACTTTTAAGTGTCTTTATAACCTAGTTAAGATTTACCCTTGACAGATGTCTAAAAAACAAAATATAGATGCAAAGTGTGTGTTTCTTTCAATTAGGAAAATGCCATGAAGTTACTATACATGGGAGGCTGGGATATTGGTCATCTGAATGATGCACTGGCTCGTGTGATAGTGGAGATGATCAAGAGGGAGTGGCCGCAGCAGTGGCCAACATTACTTGCTGAGCTGAGCGATGCCTGCGCTAGAGGGCACCTGCACACTCAAATTGTTTTGCATGTGTTTCTACGCCTAGTTGAAGATGTTGCAACTCTACAGGTATTATTCAATAATTTATTATCCATAATATAAATTGTATAAAAGAGAAAGAGAGAGAATAAATAAGAATACATAATTTTGCTTAAGATAAAGTGGAGATTTTAAATTTTGCTGATGTAATAAACAATATGTTGTAAATACATTGGTTTAACTATATGTTGATACAAGTTTATTCATTATCCAATTTTAATTTAATAGTATAAGTTGTGCTCAATTTGATGATGGCACAGTGTGAAGAACAATTAAAAGTATTTGTGTAAACACGTTTCAGTTAAGTTAGTTTCCAGATTTCCAGATTTCCAGATTTCCAGATTTATAAAATAAAATAAAAAATAAATAAAAATATTTTATTTCAGACTTTATGTCCATATTTTATTAGTGTGTTAGTAACAATTTTCCTTAAAGTATATTAATTGGTTAGTGTGGATAAATATTATTTTAAAATAAAATTATTTTATTTGGCAGTTATTATTTCTATACAGTGTAGTCAGGACAAGCAGTAATTGTTTTCAGAACGCTGTTGCTACTGGCCCTCATGCGTCGCAGTAGCATCCCTACTTGTTTGCGCATTTATGCTTTTGTAAATTAGATTTGAATACAATACAAAGTAAAATTAAGTTTTTCAACTTCAATACAATATTTTTTCTTATTGAGTTATTAGGAGCGTGGGCGTGGGGTGTCCCTTGGACATTTACTGAAACCCAAAACTCATTAGTCTCCATTAATCATTAACTTTATTGGTTCAGACCTTGGAACAACATCAACGGCGCAAAGACATATACCAGGCGTTAACCAGCAACATGTCGGAAATATTCGCGTTCTTCATGCGTCTGATAGAACTCCACGTTCAAGAGTTCAGGGAGAAAACAGCTGCTGGTGACTACAATGCCGCTGCCAGCAACGGCCGAGTGGTTCAGGTACAGAACTCTTTTACCTGTAAACGGTATTTTAAGTTAGCAGAGGCTTAAGCTAACGAGAAGTAAAATAAAACGTGTCCACATGTTTGCGACTGCATCATTAATAGCACTCTTGCATCGCGCGAAATAGGTGAAGGTCAAACAGCTGAGCAATGGGTGTATTATGTAGATGTACAAAATGTGGTTTCTATGCTTTCCCATTACTACAAAAAGATGCATGCAGTCGCATAGAGTCAGCAATGAAATTCGCATAACACTTTAGTACTTTCACAGAACAGTAACACACTTCTGTTTTCTAATTTAGTTTTGTGGTAATGGTAATTTTGTTACTGATTGAATACGGTGTACAGCTGTAATTGAATTGCGTTAGCACTTCGAATGTCGTGATTATACTGCAACTATGTTGCAATAAAACAAAAACTCTCCATTAGTGCACTATAGTCGCCATGCTCATGCCATCGTTGTACTTATGCTAGGATTTGGTAACAGGTAGTGCTGCTGACGCTGACTGGGTTCGTGGAGTGGGTGTCCACCAACCACGTGGTGATGAACAATGGGCGACTGCTTCAGATCCTGTGCGTGCTGCTCCAGGACGAGTCGTTCCAGCTGCCCGCCGCCGAGTGTTTGCTGCAAGTCGTCAACAGGAAGGGCTCGGTGAGTGTCTTACCTTACTGTAACGGTGATGTTAGTTACTAGTAAGTGTTGTTTCGGTATTGCTATTGTGTGAATTGGTTTCAAGTCAGTATAGTTTATATTGTGCATAGTAGTTTTTTATTCGTACAACATAAATAAATAAATAAAAAAAATAAAAAATGTTTATTTACATTTGCAATTTTGGTTTACAAAAATAGGTGTTGACTTCTCTGTTGGGTACAAAGCACCTGTGTCAGAGGAAGCCACTCTTCCTTAGCTTAGCTATCGTAACTAGATACCACTAGAACATATTAGTGTACGAAATTAGATTTATTATTGATTTGTACATAGTTAGAATCGAAAATCAAAGAGAAAAAGTAACAGAACATTTTGAAAAAGAAAGTAATTTAAAACATACTTAAGAACATTACTATATGTATCTACTAAATAAGAACCTGTGCGTGTGTTGCGAGAGTGTGTGAGCTATTGTGTGGAGGTGTGTGGGGGTGTGTGTGTGTGTGTGTGTGAATATGTGCTGGTGAGCGTGATTGAGTTTAAAAGTGTAAGACAGAGGAAGAGGTTAAGAGGAGGAGGAAATGAAAACAGACACAGGAGAAGCAGCATCGGATTTAGCAATGGCGTCAGCAAGTTCTTTACCAATATTACTAAAGTAAGCATTAATAAAATCGGCTGATTCATTATTTGTTTGTTTAATATTCATCAGTTTTGAAGTGTCAGATTTTGATTTTTTATTTATGTTGTGCTAGAGTCTTTTAGAATCGCCATTGTAGTCCCGCAAAAGTTGTCGTTCGTAATCACGTTTTAATTTTTTAATAAGGCTGCTGCAAAAGTTGCGGTGTCGTTTAAATGTAATTACAAGAATCTAATCATGCGGATTTCGTCGAAGTCTTTGTTGCATTTTGTTCCCATTTCTAATACATTTTAATATCCCAGGCGTTATCCAGGGTTTTAACGGTCGTCGTTTACTTCAAAACACATTCAAGCTTATAACTATAGTTTCGTTTACCTCACTGGTCAATTGTGGTTTGGTGGGTTTTAAGTAATGCCATTGACTTAATGTGCTATCACGAAGCACGGTGTATCATATACATTGGTATTTTATTAATGAATTTAATATGCTAACAGAAATTTTGGTGTATCCACCCGTTACACATTACACTTGATACGTTTTGCATGTATATTCTTTAGTCAGTCACGGTAACCGTAAAATAGGTATATCGTAAATACGTAAGAATTCAATTGTTTAATATAAACAAAAAAGGTAACCTTATTGGACTCAATTATTTCTTTAAAACTACACTTGTGCAAATACTTTTTTGAAACACTTGTGTATAATTAAATAAATAAAATTTGTTTCAGACGAAGGAGCGAAAACCTCTAATGATATTATTTAGCGAAGATGCAATCTCATGCATTCACCGGGCTGCGGTAGCCAGCATCAATGTGGTGGATGAGAAACATTACTTGTTCCTAAAAAAACTTTCACAGGTACGAGATAATATAACTTTAATATCAGAGGCGTTTAACCATTAGGTAGTTTAATTACTCCGATATCAGAACTACAGGTTTAATTCACATCATACATATTATTGCACGCGGTAGATTGGTGGTGGGGTAGATTTTATTTTCCACTTATTAAATAATAATCGGATCATTCTTGCGTCACGTCAGGGGAAACGCATGAGTTTTTTGTGGGAATACACTCCTTCCCTCTTGAAGGGTTCAGGGAGAGAGTCCCACATCACTATCTTCGTCTCACCGAGTGTAGTTATATAGCCTAATGGATTTTTCTCTACTTACTGTTACTGTTATCATTGTAATGTTTTTTTTAGGTATTAGCCGGCCTATCGCAGCAGCTCACAACTCTTTGGAGCAACGCGAGCAACGTGGACGCCTGGCTGCCGGTGTTACTGGAAACAATGCTATTGCTAACGTCACACGCGTCGCTGACCCTTGCTCACACAGCCAACTCGGTGTGGTTGGCGTTTCTCAAGCACGAGCACATCTCGAAGCTGCCGCACGTGCTCGCTGTAGTGCCCCGATGGCTGCAAGCCTCCGCCCCTAAAGTGCTCAAGGTATGTGCAATCTTCCACGACTTTTAGCTCATTGAATACAAAACAGTTTTACTGGTTACATCTTTATATACATATATATATATATATCTTCTGTGCGTGTGTTTGTAACTGAATTCCTTCTAAACGGCTGGACCGATTTGGATGACATTTTTTGTGTGTGTTCAAGTGGATTCGAGAATGGTTTAGATTTACAATTGAACCCGGTAGGTGGCGCTGCAATAGCAAAAGCGGACCAAGTCACGAGCGGGCCAATAGTAGTATATAAAAAAATACAGATACAGTCAGAAATTTTTTTTTTTTTACTTTTTACTAGATAACAAAGCCATGTAATAAATATCATTGACCTGTATAGATAAAAAGGTTTACAGTGATAAATAATTATGTATTCATAAAAAAGATAAGGCGTAATTTATCATAAAATTATTTAATTACGATACCCTCATAATAATATGCAAATTGTGAATGTTTACGTATCGTTAAAATACATACGCACCATTTATAGAATTCACTACTACTTTTTTACACTTATCTACCTTTACAGGTGACATATCCTACGTCACGAGTGAGCGGTGTGAACGACGCGGTCGCATACGCTTGCATGGACTACGACAGCGACCAAGAGTTTGCAATATTCTTCAACCGTTGCCGCACTGAAATTTTAGACAGTTTTAGGTAAATACAATTTATGAAGTAAGCCTATTACAGCATGATTTAATAGTAACAGTTGAGCTACCGTATAAAAATATACCCAAAAATGTATCCTAAGCTTAAAAGTAATTGGTTACGGCCGCTATCGAAATTTTTGCGGTCGTCAAAATTTTAACAGTAATTAAAAAGTGCATTTTTTTTATCTTACCGGTAAACACTTTGCTTTTATCTCACCTGATATCATACTAATATTATAAAGAGGAAAGCTTTGTATTTTTGTATTTTTGTTTGTAACAAATAAACTCAAAAGCTACTGGACCGATTTAAAAAAAACTAACCGTTAGAATGCTACATTAGCGCTGAGTAACATAGCCTATATTATAAAAAAATGTCCACCATCGCGAAGCCGGGACGGGCCGCTAGTTAAGTGATAATAAATAACGCCAAAGGTACCTCACCTGGAATCCTCAACTACTGAAGCACAAATAACTAGGTGTTGAATTTTAAGCTGCATTTATGAAGGAACTTTATAATTTTATCTTTTCCTTTGTATTTTATTCACAAGATTCATTATTAATGTTCAGTTATATAATATTAACAGACATTGCATGACAACGGCGCCACTGGTGACGTGGGCGTACGTGGAGCAGTGGACGCGCTCGGCGCTGGACAAAGTGGAGTCGTGTCCCCCGCAGCTGGAAGCCACGCATCCACTGCACGTGGAGTGGGAGGCACTCTCGCAGGTAAGCATCGTCAACAGTCGACAAATTTTCTAAAGCCCGGTGAAGCTGAAAATGCCCGAAGACAATCTAAAAAAAAATCGTAAATTTTTAATACGTACATACATATATAATACCACGTCCTTATCCGAAGAAGGTTAGACAAAGCATCATACTCACCAATTTTGAGTAAACTCGCTCTTAGTGACCTTGACGCCACGCTTAGCATAATCAAAATAGGGTACCGAGGTGGAATGTATAACATCAGTGATGGGTTGCTAGCCGATCGCCTGATGTGCGAGCATCTTGAAACCCTTGTCCCTTAGTCGGCTCTTACGACATGCACGGGAAGTTAAGCAGCTGATACAATCTAATAAAGATTTTTTATTTTTAAATTCTCTTAAACTAAGTGGTTAATGCCTGGAATAAACAGGAAACTATAACAGCACAAAGTGTCGACTAAATCTCTACTACATTTTTTTTAATGAAAATCAAATAATTGACTGCACAATGGAAACAGGCAACTATCAGTTGTTACAATTACCTGCATAAACTGCCTATAATAATTATAAAATGTTTTTGTTCTGTTTATATAATTTTAACGCAAATTTTGTTGCGAAACAAATTACAAAAACACAATGTTGAAAAAAAATTTGCGTTAAAATTATATAAACAAAACAAAAACATTTTATAATTAGCTTGCCTACTTCTTAACTGATCTTTAGTATTTGTAAAAATATTATGATCGGGTGTTAATGACGGTAGTTGTTGACATTGAATGGGTGCCTTTGGCTTTCAAAGTAAAAAGTAAATAGTGTTGAATAATTTCAGCGGGCTGGTTAGAACCACGATAGCTCAATTGGAAGAGCACCTGACCCGGTATGTCAGAAGGGTGCAGGTTCAAATCCTGCTAGTGGAAATTTTTTCAACATTGTGTTTTTATAATAATTATTATTATAATATTGCACGTAATATTATGTAGCCATTGTAGTGTGATTGTAGTGTTACTCAACGGGAAAGTCACTAATTGAGTAGGTTATAAATTTTAATATGATTAATTCGATATCCCTCGTCCAGGTCCTCGACGTGGTGCTGTCTCGTCTGCTGCAGGCGGAGCCGCGTCCCAGCGTGGTAGAAGGGCTTCAGCTGCTGCAGCGCTGCGTGGCGTGCGAACCCCGCGCACCCATCATCTTGTCACTGCTGCTGTCGCTTATTTCAGCGCTGTTTGTGTTCCTCAGCTGCGCGTACAGCCAGCTCGCCGGTGAGACACGTTTTTTTTTATTTTATTCGCCATATGATGTTAAGCAGAAGTGGAGAAAAAATTGGCGTGGTGGCAAAAATTTATCGAGTGCATACATCGTCGATAAAAAAAATTTTAACACTTTTTAACATTGATATTATAATTTTAAATTTTATTTTGTGAAGGAGCACTTTGAAATCCGTGGGGCATTTATTTATTTTCAATAAGTTCTTGAGATACAGTGGCGGTAGTGTTCTAAAGAACCGTGATGAGACTTTTCGATTTGATGCTATCCGTAAGCCACATCGATAACTTTTATCTAGGTAAAATGCTTCTTCACACTTACACTGGGGGTGATACCCGGTAATTAGGCACTTCTTTCTATCCCTGCCTAGCTTCAACGGGAGGAAGGGTAGCTCCTGCTTAACACCTTAAACACCATTTGACCGACAAACAATTGAATTTCTATTGTATGGGCGTTTTTACATATTAACCCGATAACTCTAGTACCTAACTTTTTTTCTCCTCTATCTTCTCTGTTAACTGTGTGAACCGAAAACAGCAAGCGGAATTCACTTAGTTCTAAAAGTTTGAATTGCGCACATGGATTTAGAAGTTGTTAATTGAATGGTCCTTTAAAGTACATGTTTGTAAGCATGGTGCACAGGGCCGGGCGTGGGCGTGGCGGGCGCGGAGCTGCTGCCCCGCGTGCTGGACAAGATCTTCGCGGCGCTCGTGTACGAGGGCGCGGCGCCCGCCGACCGCCGCTCGCGCGCCGTCAAGAACGTGCGCCGCCACGCCGCGGGGCTGCTGGTCAAGCTGGGCTCTAAGGTGGGGTTTTCATGATCGACCACTTGAAATGGTAGTGTAAGCTCTGTATTTTATTGACTAAATAGTAATGTGCGGGCGCCGGCATATCAATCAAAGTCAATTATTCAACCATATGCCTTACACATTAAGGTCAAAGTTCGTGTACATAAATTTCTTGTCTTGATTGCTTTAACTATAGAGTCTTATAACAATATTAGAGCACCAAGAACCATGAGAAGATGTGTAATTGTGTATAACTGTTTTATCATTATTTAATCTTTCATTATTGAGAATCTATGTGACAGGCTTCCTGTCATGTGTTTTATTTATTTTAAAATAATAATAATAGTTTAATAATAGTTTTTAAATATATTTATTCAATAAGGGAAGCACACTTCATCTAACACTTAACAACTGAATCCTCGCCTACTGATGTCTTTCCTGTATTTTTGCTCAAACACTGAACTAAAATCTCCGATCAGTAGTTACTTTAGTGTCCTTCGTTCAGAACTCGCTGTGTTGGCTACAGCGTCACCTCAGCGCTGTGCTGTGATGAGCAAACTTACAAAGCTCTTGATCTTCCTAAAAATATATTAATAGACTTCCACCCGTTCTTGCTGTAACGCTAAACTAGAATTTTTGATTAGCATTGATTTATTGTTTCTTCTGTTTAGTACCCGCTGCTGCTGCTGCCCGTGTTCCCGCGGCTGCACGAGATGTGCCGCTCGGCGATGGCGCGCGCCGACCTCAGCGCTGTGGAAAGCGTCACGCTGCAAGAAGCGCTCCTTCTAGTCTCCAACCACTTCTGCTGCTACGAACGGCAGAGCGCGCTCGTGGCACAGGTATACTTGCACGTTTTGTAAGGTCAGACATCTGTTTTTATGTAATTTAAAACTAAACTAAAAATTTAAAAGTGATCAGAATTTATTTTATTAACTTGAGTAATGGTAGAAAAATATGACAAGGCTGTCAATATTATGTAACTTTATGACTTTGAAATAAGAGTGATACCCATAAAAACAAATTCAACACGCTATGCCTGTTTAACGGTAGCATAAGCGGGCATAAACACCTCGCTGCGCCTGATAACTCTTTCACTGTTACAGGGTAATATATTTTCCATTGATTTTTAAATTATTTATTAGGCTACAAGTAGCTCTTATGAATGTCACTATGCCATCTATCTATTCTCTATATCTCTATTAATCTATTTCAATTCTATTACAACTATTTAACGTTCAATTGCTGGCATCTATATTGCCATCTATACAGCTAAAGGTTAATAGCGCATGCAAAAACAACATGGTGTGCCCATTAAAGTACAAAGTTTGGTCGTGTAGGTGCTAGGCGACTGCAGCGAGCGCTGGGCCCTCCTCGGCCCCCAAGTGTCGAGCGCGGAGTCGCTGGCGCGCCTGGTGGGGCTGGACGCGCCGCCCTCGCCCGCCACCGACGACGAGCGCGGCCGCGCGCGCCGCACGCTGCTGCACGCGCTCACGCTGCTGCTCGGCGTCGTCAAGCGCACCTGCGTGCCCGCCGACCCCGACAAGTAAGTTGTCCCGCCACGATGTCATGTGTCTCTAGCGCGGTTGGTGGAGCTGGACGCGCCGCACGCTGCTGCACGCGCTCACGCTGCTGCTCGGCGTCGTCAAGCGCACCTGCGTGCCCGCCGACCCCGACAAGTAAGTTGTCCCGCCACGATGTCATGTGTCTCTAGCGCGGTTGGTGGAGCTGGACGCGCCGCACGCTGCTGCACGCGCTCACGCTGCTGCTCGGCGTCGTCAAGCGCACCTGCGTGCCCGCCGACCCCGACAAGTAAGTTGTCCCGCCACGATGTCATGTGTCTCTAGCGCGGTTGGTGGAGCTGGACGCGCCGCACGCTGCTGCACGCGCTCACGCTGCTGCTCGGCGTCGTCAAGCGCACCTGCGTGCCCGCCGACCCCGACAAGTAAGTTGTCCCGCCACGATGTCATGTGTCTCTAGCGCGGTTGGTGGAGCTGGACGCGCCGCACGCTGCTGCACGCGCTCACGCTCACGACGCGTTAAACGCACCTGCGGAGGGGGATAAGTAAGTTGTCCTTATAAAGTTTTGAGTGTGCGTACGTGTCCTTCGTATGCGTTAAGCGACTTAGTTGTAAGCTATCTATTTTGACGGACAAGAAAGTCCGTAGTCTGCGCACTCCGTTCATTACGTTTTACTGGGCTGAGTGCAGAGTCTCTAACGCGATTGGTAGGTTTGGAAGCGCCGCCGTCCCCCGCGGCCGACGACGAGCGCGAACGTGTGTGCCCGCCGACCCCGACAAGTCGCTGTCTGAATGCAAATTCACTGTTTATACAATAAAGAGTAAATTTAAGAAGTTGAACATCCCGAGTTATGATTTTCTTTTGGTAGTGTACTTGAAACATACACAGGATATTTATATACATTTGTGCAGAGTCAATTAGATATTGTAGATATTAGTAAACACAAATTTCTTTTGCACGAATATCCGGTATTTTTAATATTAGTATACACCTAAAAATAAACTGAAACAGAAGTAGTAGTAGCAGTTGGATGCGAAACGCGGAGGACCGAGTGTGGTGGCTCTGCAGGCTGAAGGTGATTGTGGTGATAAGATGTAGTAAACCTTAAACATCTTAGAACACATATTGGTAAAATATCAAGTGAGAATATAATCGGAGCTGCATTTGAGTGCGTGTAATTTGTTTCCAAGGACGTCTAGATTTAAGTCGTGATATTTAAACATAATATTTTGTAATGACTCTCATAATAAGTGTTTTTTATATATTTTAGCGTTTTATTAACGCTTAAATATACTTAAGTAAAATTTAAACACTGAAAAAAGACGACAACCTCAGGCGGGAATCGAACCACGCACCTTCCGCATTCCGGGCGGCTGCCTTAACCACTTGGCTACCGAGGTCTGGCTTTCACCCGTCGAAATTTTTCAGTGCTTGATGCTTATGTTCTATATCTATAACGCAGCTTCATCTTAACCGAATGTTCAAATATTTGTAAAAATATTTCTTTCGGATCTCATAGGTGAAAACTTCTAAGATTAATGAAGCAATGTTGACTAAAAAACATAAGCAACAAGCACTGAAAAATTTCGACGGGTGAAAGCGAGACCTCGGTAGCCAAGTGGTTAAGGCAGCCGCCCGGAATGCGGAAGGTGCGTGGTTCGATTCCCGCCTGAGGTTGTCGTCTTTTTTCAGTGACTCTCATAATGTTCAACTGAGCTAATGTTCTGCGCAGGGCGTCCCGCGGCGGGTTCAGCGCGGGCGTGACCGCGTCAGGCAACCCGGTGTGGCGCAACCCGTGCGGCTCGCACGTGCTTCCGCTGTTCCCGCACGCGCTCGCGCTGTGCCGCGCGCTGCACGACCTGCACGCGCCCGCCGCCGCGCCGCTGCGGCACGCGGGCCACGCGCGCGCGCTCGCTGCGTCCGCGGCCGAGAGGCGCAACCTGCTGGGGCTGGGAGGATCGCGCGACCACGAACACGTCACGTCACCGCAGGACCGCATGCAGAACTACCTGCACACGCTGCATGATAATGTAAGTTTTATAAGCGAGCTGTATACACTATTAAACACACCTGCCTCCGCCGGTGAGCAAGGCGGCATGCGACCATGAACATGTGACGTCACCGGATAATGTGAGTCATACGTACAAGGGAGATACACGCGCCCGCCGCCGCGCCGCTGCGGCACGCGCGTGCGCTAGCTGCGTCAGCGGCAGGGCGACGGAACCTGCTAAGGCTGCGTGGTCCGCGCCCACCGAACACCTGCACACGCTGCGTGACAATGTGAGCCCTGTGCATACAAGTGGCTGCACGCGCCCGCCGCCGCGTCTACGGCACGCAGGGCATGCGCGAGCGCTATCTGCGTCTGCGGCGGAGCGACCGAACTGGTTGGGGCTTGGTGGTTCCCGCGACCATGAACATGTGACGTCATCGCAAAACCGCATGCAGAATTACCTGTACACGCTGCATGATAATGTAAGTTATAGACGACGAGCGACGAAACCTGCTGGGGCTGGGAGGATCGCGCAAGTTCGAGTTGATAAAACTTAAAGCTGATTGTAAACATACACGATGATATAAAAACTATCGCGGGGCCTTTATATGTGTATATAAATAAGCATAATAATATTAACATTTTCGTTTCCTAGGTGTGCCATTTAGTGGGAGCGGCGGCGAGCACGTTGGGTCGCGAGCTGTACGCGGTGCCGGGGCTGGCGAAGTTCCTGTGCGAGTCGCTGCTACACGGGCTCGAGTGGCTGCCCGACCACTGGCTGCGGCCCATCGTGCGGAACGCGCTCAAGCCGCTGCTGCACCACTGCCCGCCCGCGCACTTCCACACGGTCGCGCTGCCGCTGCTCGAGCACTTCGCGCCCTTCAGTGAGCACTTTACGTTATACATAAAATTGAAGGAAGCTTTACCGCTGTCAGGCAGACTTGTTATATAAAAGATGGTACCGTGCGGTTCAAGATCAAGCATGATGTTGTTCTTCTTAAAAATATTCTTATTCTTAGGGCCTCTTTCACCATCTACAAGTAAGTTCCCATTAGCGTTTACTTGACAGACAGCCCATACAAACCTGTCACTTTAACTGCCAAGTATCTCCTAATCAGACATTATGCAACAGGCCCTTATTTTTATAATTTTTTTTACCCGCTCTCAATATAAGCGAGTTTGTCGAATCATAGCGTCTTAAGAAGAGTTTGTATTTTTGTTGCAGTGTTAAGACACCTCTCAAAACGATGGGACTACATCACATCTCTTTACGAATCTGGAAAATTGGAAGAGGAAGGTGGCAGTGAGTCGCAAGAAGTTCTGGAAGACATGCTCGTCAGACACCTTACCAGAGAACATTTAGAAGTACTCAAGGTATGCCGAATTAAGGATTAAAATGAAACATTTTACAAAAACAATATAAGATTATGCTATGCTATGAAGATTAGGCTCACAACAATTTATTAATTTATTATTATTAATTACATGAGATGGACCCAATTATATAACTAACATACAGAATATAAAAATTATCATCATTATTATTACATTAAACACTAAGGGCCTGTTTCACAATGTCTGATTAGGAGATACTTGGCAGTTAAAGTGATAGTTTTATATGGACTATCTGTTAAATAAACGC
Organism: Eudonia truncicolella; assembly: GCA_949315975.1. Classification (NCBI taxonomy): domain Eukaryota; kingdom Metazoa; phylum Arthropoda; class Insecta; order Lepidoptera; family Crambidae; genus Eudonia; species Eudonia truncicolella. The sequence goes on from OX438829.1 coordinate 4,601,099, forward strand.
TAATGGGAACTTACTTGTAGATCGTGAAAGAGGTCGTAAGTAATAATTAATTATTATTACCCAACTATATAAAATTATAAAAACATTTAAACACACATATTATCTGTGTTTAAATGTTTTTATACATAAGAACGTTATAAAGGACATTTAGTTTCACAGAAACATAAACACTGACTGTAGCTGCTCAGCCATCTACAAATACACAACAAATCTCAACCTGCTTAGAAAAGGGAAGAATTTAAAACAAAATTATTTTAAAGGGAGATCACATAATCTTAGCGCTAACGTGGGCAAAGGTCTTATCACCAAAAGCGGAAAGATTGAGTGATTTCTCTGGCTTATGTTATCTATGCCAGTCCATTTTACCTGTATTTTGTATTGGTATCTGGTGTTAGTTTGTGTTGTATACTAAGTGGCAAGTTGTACAGGTCTCCCTCGTGGACGGCGGGCTGAGCGCGGAGATGAGCCCCGCGGACATGGAGGAGGACTCGGCCAGCGCGCCGCCGCGGGCGCCCGAGCACGTGTCGGAGCTGGGCGCGCTCGTGCTGGCGCACCCGCTCGCCGGGCCCGCCGCGCTGCACACCGTGAGCACGCGCTACCCAGGGGACCACTTGCGTGCAAGTCATCCCGCGGGGAGCTACTGTCTCTAACCTACAACCCGCGGGGGTATGTGGGGTTGGCGACTCCCGTCCAGTCGCCAACAACATCTCGCGTTACTTGTCATAGATAGTGTACTAAAAAAGTTTACAGTAAGACATATGAATCGGCCATCGCTTCGCACAACCATATTTTAGGGAATGTAACGACCCAACGCACACGCCACCACCGCAGAAACAATAAAGAGAGCATGACACCTAAGCTACTCATAACCAAAACTAATTGAAATTTTCAACGCAACGCTATTTTTATTTTTCTAATGGCATAAGCAGCAGAACTGAGTTTGCCTGCCGATTTCGATATATAAGGATTCCATTGAAGTTTAATACATTTTGTTTTTTTAGCGTTAAGCTACAAATTATTAACAGTAAACCAACTGAGTACATCTGAGAAAGCTTTGTTTACATCGTCGTAATTATTGTTACACCTAGTTACATTAAAAATGAGTGAAGTATCATCCGCAAATAATACGATTTACAGTAGTTCTCTTGAATAAGTAATTATTTCCGCCTCTGTGGGACCAGACGATAGAACTTCCTTTCTGGTGCGGAGCTTTGTACGCTCCCGAGTCTTTTCCTAGACCTTATCCTGGACAGCCTCAGCACGCAACTCCTGATGGAGAGCTTCTGGCTCCATACCCAGCACTCGGGCGGACTCGGCATCACGAGCACAAGCCTTCCGACGAATGTCTTCGCACTTTTTCCGTGTCTGCTCAGACTCGGCCTTGAGCTCCGGCTCATGCATGAAGCTCTCGTTCTCCATTCTACTGCCCTCTCTGCCTTCTCTTATTCTCTCCCATAACAGGATTTTGCCGCTTCTGTGGTCTAGTGGATAAGACCACTGGTTTAGACCCAGGTCCCGGGGTCGATTCCCAGCGGGGGGTACATGTTTGTGTAGTCGGTTTGGTTGGTGGTAGGGTTTGTTGGTCCGCCAGACACGGTGGGGCAGCTCGGGGCCGACACGCTGGATGACTTATCGCCCGGCTTGTCAGCCCCGAGGAGGGGTTTTCTCACAGATTCGTGAGTACCCTCCTGGGGTATGCTATTTTCGGAAGACGCGCTCAGGTTGAAACAATTACAGGTTGTCTTCCCGGACAATTTCAAGATTGTAATACCCCTGGTAATTTCAAGGCTGCCGTTCCCTCATTAGGCCAAAAAGGTCACCCATGCAATTCCTACTTGCTAAGGGTCGGGCGTTACCGACAGTTTTTTACCGGTTTTCTCCGAGGCTTGGTGGGTTTTCCTTCCCGCGGCCGTTTGGCCTCCGGTCTGCCCAATCACAGCGTACCCACGGCGTCAACGGTGCGGTCGTTGCCGCAAAAGCGCAGAAAACGGCTTCGGAGTTGGTGTAGACCCCGGTTGCACCGCTCTCACCGGTGCCCCCTTCCCCCCGTACCGGGACCTGTGCCTGTGAACGAGTCCTATAGGGAAAGTCCTAAAGGAGAATCTCTAAACCAATCTTTAAATTTGAAACGGAGGCACGTCACGAGTATTTTTAAGATCGCTGTTGGTTTGCAGGTGTTGTGGGCGCTGATGTGGAACGACTCGACGTCGTCGCTGCGCGCGTGCTCGCTGGCGCTGCCGGCGCTGCGCGCGGCGCTGGGCGCGGGCCGCGTGGGCGCCGGCGACGCCAGCGGCGCGCTCGCCGCCGTGCTGCAGGCGCTGCGCACGCACGGCCAGCACGACGCCAACCAGGCCGCGCTGCTGGCGCTCGCCGTGCAGGTACACGAGCCGACGAACTGCTGGGGCACGGGACTTCCGTTTAGATGGATAAGGATAACCAGCCATAAGAAGACGCTATGGGCTGCCGATAACAAGAAACCATTAACATTAATACGTTTAATGTTCTGGAATTAATTATTGTTGTTGCCAACATCCCTATTGAAACACTCCAATACTCACTACTAATAACTTACGCAGGCGTACGAAGCCCTACGGCCTCGCTTCCCCAACATCGTGACGGTGCTCCGCGACATTCCCGACGTGGACGCGCACGACCTGCACCGGCTGGACGAGAAGCTGGCCGCAGCGCCCACCAAGCCCTCCAAGATAGACAAGAGCAAGCGGGACTTGTTCAAGAAGATCACTTCGAGGGTGAGCCTTTTATGTACAGCTATAGAGACACGAGCCTTGCGCACTGCTTATAAAGTGGCAAACAATATATATATATATTTCCTGAACGGATTTGCAAAAGTGACACAATAAAATTATGGTTTTACTAGCTGGTACCCGCGACTTCGTTTGTAAAGAGTAAACCCTCAAAAACATAAATGTGAAATGAGAGCCAAGTTCAATATTATGATATATGCCTTGGTTGTTGACTTCAACGACAAAAGAAGTGAGATCTAAAGACCAAGACAATATCATTTCTTCTTATAACTTAGAATAATACATTGAAGCCTAAGATCCGACTTGGCTAGTTCTCATATACGAATTGTTATTAATTACCTACTAAAACAGTAATGGAAGAGCCCAATGTTCGATGGCTAGTTTCTACCAGCCAACCAAATTTCCAGAAGAATAAAATAAGAACTTACAGCTTTAGAACTTGCGAAGGCTATAAAATAATTCGTATATGTAAACTAGCCTAGTTAGGCCTAAATCCCAGTTGATAATAACGTAATAAATACGAAAGTCGTCTATACTCATATATTTGGATTTAAAAAAAATTAAGGGTGGTATTCCACTCGTTACATATAAACGTGAAGACCTTAAAATCTACTTAAAGACATCATCGATTTTAGATTGCTGATTCTTACATTACAGGCATCTGTAAGTAAGTGTTCCTAATAAAATAAATTAAGAGCGTGCATTCTATTTGGCGTAAGTCAAAATCTCCGCGATCTCGAAATCGTGTTGTAGTGTGCGCACGTATGCTGGAACGAATAAAATGTAGTCTTTCACATTTTAGTACTTATAAGTGAGACTCAGCTTATGCTTGAATAAAACGCAAGGAAGGAAGTACAGACGGCTGCCGAGATGCCAGCTTCTTATAAGGGTCGTAACTTTTTGTAACAGCAGTTGCAAATATTTTAAAATTGTCGGCGACAGTTTCAAATTCACAAGCAATGGTAAAAACGGCACATAGGTACTAGGTAGGTACCACTTTCTAGAAATAAGGATAATAAACTGAAAGTAGTCATAGTCGTAGTCATAATTTTTTTTTTATTTAAGTTCTACGGCTTTCTCACAGAAAACGCATCATAGTCGAGCGCCAACCTAGATGCAGGCGTGAACAAACCGGACTGCGACTGTGGGTTACATCAGGCAAACAAAGATGAGTGTAGGAACCCGCAGAAAACATAGCCGACGTCAAGCATAGGCGCGAAAATAAGTCTGCAGTATGCGAATGTGCCCTAGAGGGACCCAACCATTATATCAGATTCGATAAACTTCAAATAATCGCTAGAGAACAACGATTCATCCCTAGGATGATACGCGAGGCTATTGAAATTTAAAAACATCGTTATTTCAATAAAGAAGATGGTTGGAATTTACCACCAGCCTGGAATCCCATCATACATACTGTTAATCCTAGCCCCAACACCATACTGCCAGATCAAAGTATACTGTAAGCCTAAGGGCTTACAGTATCCTTTGATCTGGCTGCGTGAAACGGAACGCACGTCATTAAATTTAAATGAAGGTAGACAAGCTATCACCTAATAATAAGACGACCGTCAGGATAAACATAAAATCAAATTTATATGTAAAATAAACGCGAGTAGATCCGTAAAAGTAGTTTCATTTTTATGTAAAAGTAGGTTCGTAATTTTTGTACAATACTTATAATAAATAAGTTAAGTTAATTAATATATATAAGTTATAATCATAATCAAATCTTATCCATACAGATCATAACTTACTTTTTACAAGACGGGCGCTTTCCAGCGTACGTTTATTTTTATTACTTTGCTTATCGCTAAATTGATTACTTTTGTTACTTATGTCTGAAAACACTTATGATACATGAAACATTGTTTATAGCTGTTATTGTAAAAACAAAAATAATGTGCTCAATGACTATAGTGACATAAAAAATTCACTATAAGTTTACATACAACAATATCACTTGCCAAAGTATCAAAATTGTTCGGATGCGCTATGATTTGAGTGTAAGAAAGAATAAATTTGTGTTTGTGTGTGGCTGGAGACGAGCGATACGTCCTCTCGTTGGGAAGACCCGACGCGTACTGATCGAAACAATTTCACGGGCGCTATTATATAGGTCACTTTAGAAAATTATTACTAATAACTGAATAGATTAATTGTTAAGAAAAAAATACGAAACGTTGAAGTAATACCTCTTTATTCATAAAAAAAATATAAATGTAAAATTGGTTAATACTTGTAGAAAAAAAGTTTAAATGTACTGATTTGGGCAGATTTAATTATTTTTTTTTTCTGTGAAAAGTAAAGCGAATTTTGTAATTTGGCCTCTATACGGAACTTATTGATAATATACCCTATAAGGAAAAAAATATCATAAAGTAAATTTTCATTCTATAACAGCTATAATCTGCGTCATAAATGTCTGACCTGCATTTTGAAAAATCCGCTTGAACAAATTGCCTTCATTTGAAAAAATTAGACGTTGATAAATTATTTTATTTTACTCTATAATTCCCTTATTTAAGACTTCTTTTTTCTAAAACCTACGTTTTCATCAATTATACTCCTTGTATTCCAAAGGAATCTCCTTTGAAAAAACGCATATTCAGTGATATTTCGAAATTTGAAATGGAATGCACGCTTAATTAAAAAATATATTAAATTGATAAAAAATTACTAGTTTCTGATTTGTATTCGCCCAAAGGTGGACCGGTTATTAAATATTGTATTGTTAATCTAACAATACTGTTTATAATGTAATATCACTAATATCTATCTATGTAAAATTAATCCTAAATATTTTTGTCGTAGTTAATCGGGCGCAACGTGGGACAACTATTCAAGAAAGAAGTGTATATCTTAGACTTACCGACAATGCATGTAGCCAAGGACAAGCCGCGCGGCGCGCTCGAGGCGGCCGAGGGCGCGGGCCTAGAAAACTTGTTCGCCAGCGCGCCAACTTAGCGCCCCGCCGACCCCCACTTTAGCTAGCCATATCTTATTCGCGATGTTAAACATTCTCTTGTGAATAACCATTTATATGTTATTAAATTATATTATGAAATTGCAAATGTTTTTTTTTTGTTTTGCTAAATTCTTCCAGAAGATAATCATCATCATCATCATCATCATCATCATCATCATCATTTAGTGCCATCTTCATACTGAAGTTTGGAGATCAGTATACAAAATGTTCTGTTATCCCAATTCTATTATCCCTGAAGATGAAGATAATACTCTCAATACTCTCATCATCATCTAATATATAAAATTCTCGTGTCACAGTTTTCGTTGCCATACTCCTCCGAAACGGCTTGACCGATTTTGATGAAATTTTTTGTGCTTATCCGGTATCTATGAGAATCGGCCAACATCTATTTTTCATCCCCCTAAATGTTAAGGGTGGTCCACCCCTAATTTTTTTTTGATTTTTGAAATTTTTCCAATACAAAATGATTTGTTTGTAGTGTTGTCATGGAAACTGTCAAAGCGGTACGAAGTCCGCCGGGGGCAGCTAGTATTATATATATTTACATCTCTGGTGCGCGGGGTTCGAGCCAGCCCCAACAGCATCCTTATCTTATCTTGTTCGAGTGCGAACAGATTTCACTGTCGCGCTATGGTTCATGTATTAGTGATTGCAAAATTATTATGTTTATGCAACGCATCTGCGATTCCTCTGGTTTCGCGGATGTCCATGGGCGGCGGTGATTGCTTCCCATCAGGTGACCCGCCTGCTCGTTTGCCTCCTAATATAAAAAATTCTGCGTCTATGTTTGACAGATTTTTTTTTTTAGTTTAAGCAATATTATAAACTAGATAATATAATAGTAATATAGTAATTTGCGTTTTAAAACTGTTCCGAGCAATCAATAACTGCACACATTGACAAGTTTTACTGATAAGTAAAACAAAAGATACGAAATAGCACGCAAATGAGAGAGCTATAATTTTAATGATTGCACCCTCTGTGGCTTGTTTGACGCAAACTGATTGCGACATGAGACAATTGCTCTGAGTATATGTTTCAGTACTCAGAGGACAATTGGGCTATAAATGAGTCTTCTATGAGGATATCTGCTTCTCGTTTATTATAATTGGTTTAAAGTAAATTAATTGTGACTTGTGTATGATACAAATGGTTGAAATGAATTAATAATAATCGAAAATAGTAGTTGTTTATTTTAAGAAGGCCATTCGATAAAAATAAACAATGACCTATAAAGATTCGTTTCGAAAAATATTTTTTTTTAATTACAATCAGCAGCAAAATTAGCTTCCCACTTTAGAACCATGTCATAATAGCTGTACTAGAAATCGACAAGTGCCTGTTCAATTATTTAGTTTCTTTGATAAAGTGCTAACATGTTAACGACTTGCTGCGGATACATATAAACACTCCCCCATTACGCTTTTTAAATAAAACAATTGATACGGTATAAATAAATAATTTATTATACTTATCATACAATAAAAAAGGTTTCCAGTAACTGGAAATAAAGAAGAATACAGTTTGAAAAATAATACAAGGGGCAAACGCAAAAAGTCTCACTTTTCGTAGGTATACACCATTTGCCTGCCCAAATCTATATTTTTCCCGTTACTGACTAGTTCTACTTTGCTAGTGTTCACGTCTACTTTTAATACTGCAGTGTCTTCTAAAACAATATATTTGGTTTCGTGATCATTCGGGGCTGGTATCTTCCTTGGCCCAAGTGCGGGGTCGGTGTAGCGCCATACTTTCAGACTGGTTACATCTGCGAAATAGAGGAACAGAAGTTAGCATTACTACACGGTCTGACCGGCCTAAGAAAAAATAAACTGGAGATATAATTACGCCCTGAACTTACGAGAAGCTTGTTAGCGAAGCGGCTAGCTCTTGCAAACTAATACAACTTTTTCCCTGAGTTGATTGTAATTATCATTGTACTTTTGTATGCTACTAATTAGTTTCACAAGTGTAAAATGTTACAAAACCTGATTCCAAAATTCCAACTTAGAACATTGTAATGATTTGTCTAAGTCATCACCAGCTCAATGTACGTCTTCATAGCTGGGTCACCAGCCTATGGATGGGAACACTACCAGGGCACATTCTCGCTGTGTTTTCTTCCAAGGTAATTCCAATGATAATAGAAATAAAATAATACCTTTGATAGCTTTGACCTCCTTAGTGATCTTTGCCTTGACCTTCTCGACCGAGTCGCCGTCCGCCACGCCGACCGTGATTGTGAACAGTCCATTGAGCGGCGCGGGGTTGATGAACATCACGTCCACTCCGGGGTCCGCGTAGAAGTTGATGTGGGGCGCGCCGGGGGCGCAGTCCTCGCGGGACTTCTCCGAGGCTTCGGGGTCGTCCGTGAACCGCACCTCAATCGTGTCGAGCTGTGTAAATAAGTTTGTTAATTAATTGAAAGAACTGCTTCCCGGAACAGACAGTGCGGGCAAAACCAACTTTTCATACTCATTTATTACTTTTGCGAGTTTGATTGCCTCAGGCGGCATTTTCAGCGTCACCAAGGGGGGTGTGAAACTCAAGCCGTGAGATCGAAACACCATCAGAGGTTGTCTAGAGGGAACGGCATCACGCACTAGTGCGTGTCCCCGTTCCCTACTAGAGTGGAACAACCAGAGGGCGCCTCTAAAGGCTAGGACCTCAACTCAGGTTGACTGGGTCGTGAGGACATGCTTCGTACTACATTCTTTGCCTACACTCCTCGTCTTGGCTACGAAGACAAGCGTCTTGCGGCATGGTAAGCGAATTTCTAGTTTATTGCGCGTTTTAATAGCGGTCTTAGTTAACGGACATAGAAAGTAAACTCCCAGTGAATTCCCACGCAAGAGGCTTTTAAATAAACCGCATTGAATTTAATCAGTTTTAGACTTTTAGCTACGGTAGACAAAACTTTGTTTAGGGGTTACAAAAGTTCTAATAAATCAGTTTTAATGACAGCGACAGTCCTTTACTTTTGTACTTTTATCCGTCAAAATGGATAACTACTTTTATTTAGTCTTTATGTACATGCTAACGCATGGATGTTTTAATTATCTATTTTAAAAAATAGTATGAAGAGGGCTGTTTGATTAAAAAAACAAGTTTTGAAAGAAATTAAATGCGCAACGGATTCGAATAGGTATTAATCAAAGTGATTTGTAAAACATTCCATTCGTCGCGGTGCATATTTCACGATAGTATTGTAATAACATACGCTATGTTTTGACATTTGGTCTAAAAATTTAAAAACTAGTTGTGGCCATTTTGATAAGCTTCTATTAAACAATACATACACATTATTCAAAATTGTGAATTAGTTATTTTTTTATTTTATTCTTAACCTCGGTCGTCGGATTCAGAATAACCAGATTAAGGGAAAAACCTACATTTGCTAATGAAAGAACATAAAAATTGTAAAAGTAACTGTCAAAAAAATATCTACACTATGCAAGTTATACATTAAATTTTATGCGATTTGAAATTAACTGTTTATATTTTTACTATATACATATTTAGAAAACCCCCTGACACACGTTCTTACCGATATTGTAATAACTCATATGTACTACTGTTACTATATATTGTAAAAACACAAATGTTGAAAAAAAATCCACGAGCAGGAATTGAACCTGCACCCTTCTGACATACCGGGTCAGGTGCTCTTCCAATTGAGCTATCATGGTTCTAACCAGCCCGCCGAAATTATTCAACACTATTTACTTTTTTACTTTGAAAGCCAAAGGTGCCAATTCAATGTCAACAACTACCGTCATTAACATCTGATCATAATATTTTTACAAATACTAAAGATCAGTTAAGAAGTAGGCAAGCTATTTCTAAAATATTTTTGTTTTGTTTATATAATTTTAACGCAAATTTTGTTGCGAAACAAATTACAAAAACACAAATGTTGAAAACAAAATTTGCGTTAAAATTATATAAACAAAACAAAAATATTTTAACTCATGTATACTTATGTTATCATTAGTCCCAAAGAATGCATTGAATTTAATTTAATTGCACCATTCATATTAAACGAGTATGACACAGTGACTTATATATAAGTATTTATAAGTAAGCTTACATCCAGAGTGGCGAGTAGATACTGCTTGTTGTCTCCTAAGATGGCGGCCTCATCGAACGGCAGCCCCAGCGAGAGTGCGTCCGCGCCCACTTGTTCCATATTCTCCCGCGTGGCTTGCACGAACGGCATCACCCGCTTCATATATTTCTTCAGCTCGCCTAGCGAACCGAGCTTGGTTGATATAGTCTTGTTGTCGGGTAGACCTGACGCCTGAAGGAACAGATTTATGATTACGAACCTTTTTTTAGAAATTTTAAAAGGTTCGTAACGTCAGGATAATAAATATGTAGTTCTATAAACTTAAGTTGATTCATTTAAAGAGTCTCATTCAAACAAACTTTAAAAATCAATATTGAACAATTTTTTTCAATTTATCAACTACGTAACAAGACTTTGAAACTGTTAGAATCAATATGTTTTAGAAGTTCAAGAAAATGATAATGTAAATGAACTCTATAGGCCTTTGCCCATAACAACTGCCAAACGTTTCATAAACTATTATGCTTACTGTAACTGATTAACAACCTTGTGTTCTCGTACATAACGTTCATAGAAATAATATTTGTAGCACAACATGTTTTAATACGGAAACAGCCATGGTATGCAACGCTGTAATGGGCAAATACCTTCATTTTGTAAGGTCAATTATGACTTTTTGTAAATATGGCCGATTGGTCAATAAGAAAGGGTACTGTTACGGGGCGGGTCAGGAAAAGCTTTTTAAAAAAAATACTGTTTTATTAACGTGTTATTTATTATTTAAAAATGGACAGATCTATGCCCGACGGAGGTCCAATCCAATCTAATCTGGAAAATTACTAAAGCAATAATTATGCTTCTGGTTTCCTATTGCATTGACGTAAATGCAATGGGAAACTCAGCGATTTAATTTTGTATAGCTAATAGTGCTAACTACGATATAACAACCCCCCCGTTAAGATCGATCATCACAACTCAAGGTGATGAGAGATTACCCGAGATGAATCTACTATGGTTGGACTTACGTTGGCATTACAGGTTACAGATATATATATAAAAATAACAATTATAATAGTAACTTATTTACCTATGTATGCTAAAAGGACACAGTTTCAAGCATCTACTATAAGACTACTTACTAAGATTACAATCAAAGAATAATCAGAGATAAAAATGTTTTATTCGAGGTGTTGTTTTAAATTACAGCTTACAGATCATGTGTTTTCGTAATGACAATATTTCTTCGTGTAGGAATTGGTGACATCCTCACATCAGTCTCCTCCGAGGAGTCTGGTAAATCCTTATCTACTGATACATCTCGATGTATGATCATCTGGGATACATTGTTTTTCTTTGACTTTGTGTTATGACATTGGTTATAAATTTGGATACAACAAGATGACGAGCGTTTACAAAATATATTACGATATCTGCAGAGTAAGTATATTAAGATTAGGAGGCTGATTGCGTAGCTGAGAGACATGTAATGTATGCCATAGGTCTCAAAATGAGAAGTATTTTCTAATTTACTTAAATCCTGTTCAAAAGAATCTAAATGGACGCTAGCGTGTAACAGAGAATCTAAATTGTTTATATTGTCTAATTTGGTGAAAGGTAATTTCTCCAAAGTTTTATTAACCTTCGATCGCTCACAGCATTCATCTAATAATATGTTAGATAGCTGGTCGGCAGGCTTACCAGGGGCAAGGCTGACTGTCGCGACTCAGCTACAGGAGACGAACAGGAACTTGACGAAACGCGGGGACTTACGCTCCGGAGACGGATTGGCACGATAAAACGGTTATAGATGTTTACGCGACCCGTTGATGGAATACCAGTGGAACGGAAACGACGAATATCAGCACTGGTATCCCACTTCTGACACCACTGTTACGGGGCGGGTCAGGAAAAGCTTTTTAAAAAAAATACTGTTTTATTAACGTGTTATTTATTATTTAAAAATGGACAGATCTATGCCCGACGGAGGTCCAATCCAATCTAATCTGGAAAATTACTAAAGCAATAATTATGCTTCTGGTTTCCTATTGCATTGACGTAAATGCAATGGGAAACTCAGCGATTTAATTTTGTATAGCTAATAGTGCTAACTACGATATAACAGTACACTTACGCCATTAAGCTCCTTCAAGGTGGTTAGTATCAAGTGCTGCCACTTGGGATACTCTTTAGCCACCCAAATGACGGCTCTGTTGGGCTTTTTCTCTGGTTTCGGTGCCTCTCCCTTCTTAGGCTTTTTGACAGCGCAATGGTTCTTTAAATAAATACGGAAGGAATGAGCCGCGTCCATCAGATAGTTGCTGGCCTTAACTGCATTCTCGTCAATTTCGCCAGCGACAGGCCATGTCTCGTGAATAATACTTCGTTTCTAATGAAAAAAAATAAAGCTATTTAAATACGTACAACAATCACAAAAGATTCTGTAAACGGCAATATTTTAAAAAAAAACAGTGTCTCCTATCAGGAGGTACTTATTTAAAGAACGAAACGGGTACGCATTTATTTGTGGGGTGTAATGAATAACAGCATTACACCCCAAAAAAAAGTTATACGTATTTTTTGTTTCAAGTGTTTTTATGTGTTGCATATTTTATATTGTGTATATAAATTAAGTTTGTTATTTTATCAACAACTTACATTCCCCAACAATTCCCATACGTATTCGGCCACGTGCGGGCAGATGGGCGACATGAGTTTCGCCTGCGTCTCTATGTAGCGAGTCACCAATTCTCTATGCATGCCGCCTTCAGAGCAGAGTTCCCTGTATTTGTCTCTTGCAGCTTGCAACTCGAACACACCAGACTTCAAAGCTTCTTTGAACAGCAACTTGGCGTAGTTGTCATCGGTCTGCAGTATCTTAGTGTTCAATTCACTGATGAACACTTTGTCATAGAAATTGAAGTCACCTACGGTAAGAGGGTTAAGTTGGATATTACAATTTTATGATACTGTACTCTGAATATAGGTTTGTTTATTTGTTTGCACGCGTAAAGTAGCTATCTTGTGTTGTTTTTATATTCGCCAATATATGATATATGTCGAAGATCGCACGAAACTAAGCCACAGAGGTCATTAGAACCAGAAAAGATTTTTTTTTAAATCAGCATTTTAAGGCTTACCAGTTCTTAGTGTGGAATTGGCAGCTATCATCTCCTTCACCCATTCAATGAAAGTGAATAATCTGAGAATGGCTGCGTCCGCCGTGCTCTCTACGAAGTTGGCATCTTCCACGGAATCGCCTGCGTCGGCCAAAGTCAGGCGCATACCGTCCGCACTAAACTTCTCTATCGATTCAGTTAGTGTCAAGAAATTCCCATCAGACTTGGACATTTTTGCAGAGTTCAACATCAAAAGGCCATTCGCTCTGATGCCTTTGGGCCATTTATCTTCCTCTGTAGGCCAAATCGCGCAGTGATTGTATATGTAAAAGGTTAAGTGATTTTGAATTAAATCTTTTCCTGACACTCTCAGATCAACAGGGTACCTGCAAAATATTAATAATGCGCCTTCTCTGTTAAATTTACTATACAATTAATTATGTACCTAATTCTTAGTAAAGTTTTATGGGTTAAGAATTACCAAAATTGGAATGCATTTCTCATAAGATCTAATGATTTCTTAGGTATTTTTGTAGCTTTTGGCAAAGCTGATCCTTTGAAAAAGATGTAGTCCCAAACTTCAGATGTCATTTGTTCAGGTTTGATATTGAGAGCATTTTCTCCGGTCCCTCTGAAGGTATTCCCTTGCAATAAATGTGAAATAGTGTAATACGCGTTGTAAATTGTGGAATCTGATAGAGATTCTATCACCCATTGAGTATCCCAAGGCAGCTTGGTACCTAGAAAAAAAATTAATTAATCAAATTTTTATAACCTTTTTTGTAGACACATAATCACATTAAATATACATAATTTTTGCAACATACCAAGACCATAAGTCCTAGAGCATGCATACTCATGAAGCCACTTAAGAGTGGCTTGGAAATTCTTTCTAACTTCATCATGATATGTATTCATTGCACCCAGTGCCTTTTCTACCTGACTTTTCCATTCCTCATTGCCATAATCAAGATACCACTGATTACAAAGAGCTACTACGCACTCGTCTCCTGATCTTGCGATTATAGTTTTTTCTGGTTCATAATATATTACAGCGCTTTTCGCTTCAATAAGTTTATTTTGCAAATTTTTCTTGACATCTTGAATTTTACTGCCTTTATATTCTCCTACTAACAATACACCATCATAGAACCCTTTAAGGTAGACCATTTCTTTGGCTTGCGTAAGCTTTTCTTTATCATTTTGACTTTGAATTTTGAGTGTATCATACACATGGACAGCTGATAAGTTGCCAAACTCAGGAATCTCAAGTATAGGGACTGGTTTGAAAGGCATAACCATTTCATCTTTAATTCCATATTTCTCTCTAAATGCGGGTTTCTTCTGTAGATCTACTAGAGCTGCGTAGTCGTCGGGCGAATCAGATGGCACGCTCGTGACAATGCCCGTCCCTTTGTCTTCTTTAATAGTTAACATTGGAAGGCAATAAATTTTAGGGTAACAAGTAAAAGGAGATTTAACTACTACACCAAATAGATCTTGACCCACAACTTCTAATAGTATTTTGAATTCGCCTTCCTTTTCCGTAAAATCTTGAAAGGCCATGTTTCTCGCCGCCCTTCTTGTACATATAAAAACACCATCCTTGACTGTCTCAAATGCAATGTATTTTATGTCAGGATGAATCCAGCAGTTGGTTTGGCCATACATTGTTTCTGGTCTCAATGTTGCAGCAACTAGACTGACTTTTTTACCTTTTAGCGATCTAAAATATAATTATTCCAATAACAATATTTTAGAGATATATTATATAACAACAAAAACTAACTAAAAAATAATCACAAAGTTCTTACTTGAGTGCTTCAGGTAGAGGTTCCAGCACTTCCATTTTTATAAGTGTATATTCTTGGGGTCCAGCCCCTTCACCTGAGCTTCTGTCATGGTCCATACAAGGCTGCCTATCTTGTGGTGTAAAAATGGTGTACCGTTTTCCATACATAATCTTATTGCGCTCTTTCAAGTGATAAAATTGCCATCTTACAAAAGAATCATAAAATGGGTTTGCATCGGTTGTAATAAATTTTCGACGCCAATCAACCTAAAATTAATTAACAGCCATACAGTAAAATTTAAATATTTCCATAATACAAATTGTAAATTAAAAATAAAAAACTCTTTCTTCTTTTACAAGTAATATAAAAAAAAAAAGAAAAGTGACTTACATTAATACCCATTCTTTTTAAATCAACAACAGCTCTTGGTGGGAAATATTCAAGCCAGTAACTTTCATTTGCAAACTCCTTAATTTCTTCTTCAGGAATGCCGAGACTCCTCATGATCTGCCACTGGTACTTTGCAGCAACAGCCTTGGCAACAGCTTTGCTTTTTTTTCCTTTGCTTTTATCTTTTGGTATAATATCACCATCTTCTTGTACAGAAACTTCTTCGTCATCAGGAAATACAGGTGGACATCCATATAGTTCCATTTCTCGCTTGAGCTTGTCTGCACAAGCCTTAATAGGCATTCCAGTACAGTGAAATCCAAACGGAAATAGTGTCATTCTGCCTTTTAATCTGTAGTATCTTGATGCAAACTGTAAGACAACTTATTATTACTAACTAACTTCAAGATAGTAATACATGGACAGAATGATGAGGACACATAGCAACCAGATTAGCCCACTGTAATAGCAAACAGAAACAAGAGGAAAGAAGTTAAGGAAAAGCAAAAGAAAGAAAAGGGAGCAGTGAAAAAAAATGGGCTGATATAATATAGAAATAATAGTAGAAAAACTTACTTCACATTTTGACAGTGAAAATGTGTGTCCTAAATGCAAACGCCCATTCATATAGGGATATGGGAATGTGCACATAAACTTCTCATGTTGTTTCCCATCATCTGGTGCCTCCACTTCAAATATTTTTTCCTTTTCCCATCTTTCCTGCACTTTTCTTTCAATCTCTTGTAGGTATTCTACCTTAAAAGTACCCTTTCTATCCAGTGTTGCCTGAAAATAAAGTTATTTTTTATTAATATTGTTATCAAGCAGTATTTATTATGAGCAGATTTGTTATGAATTTTTGGGGTAAATAACATTATAGGTATAAAAAAGAAAAGTGAAATTTTTTAAATGCACATTTAGTAGGATGGATGACTTTCCATATACATATTACTTTTGTCAAAATACCTGCACACAATATTATTATAAATACATTCAAATTTTTTGTTTGTGCAAGTATTATAATTATGTATGTGTGTGGATGGAAATAATATGTAAAAAAGTCTCCTACAAAAGCATCACAACAACCTCATAAACATTAGCAAACTACATGACGTAGTTATCAATATTGAATTATTATAAGTATTTATAAAATTTATAAAATAAAGTGAAAAAATTAAACGCCCACCTGACCCAGCCAGGAATCGAACCTGGGTCTTCCGCAATCCGGGCGGCTGCACTGATCGCTATGCTACCGGGAAGGCTGACACAAGCGCTGAATTTTTTCACTGCTTTTTAGCTTTTGAGTGCTAATAGCGGCACAGTGCCATCTATCCAACAGTTGTTGCAACCGATGGCCATGCAGATTCACCTTTGCAGATGAAATACCACAAATTTGATAACACAACGCTATAGTAAATTTTACTTTTTATTTTCAAATGCTAATTGCTGCACTGAAGCTAAATTAAATATTTATAAAATTTATAAAATACAGTGAAAAAATTAAACGCCCACCCGACCCAGCCAGGAATCAAACCTGGGTCTTCCGCAATCCAGGCGGCTGCACTGACCTCTATGCTACCGGCGCTATTCTACTATGCACTATGCTATGCTGCATGCAGCAATTAGCACTTGAAAATAAAAAGGAATGAATTGAATAATATATATTAAGATATATAATATATATTAAGGTAAGGTAAGAATAAGGTTCCTTTGGCTTCAAAGTAAGAGAAGACAGTGTTGATTAATTTCAGCAGGTTAGACAGCGCCACGTTAGCCTGGTTGGCAGTACACCTGACCTGGTATATGTTATGGGGTGCAGGTTCGAATGCTGCTCATGGAAACTTTGGGTAGGCTGTTAACTTTTGATTAATTAATAATTGGTACATACCAACTATTAATTAATCAAGTTATTATTGTAAATTGTTATTATTGTAGTCTATACATATAAACTACAATATTTATATTATGTTGATAAGTCTCACATTATGCCGATTTCACCAAAATTACTTTTTGTCTATTAAAGATAAGAATGAACTCTATAAAAACTAAAAAGTATTTAAAAAATTTAAGGGTATGATAATTGCCATCGCAGGACCGATCGTTGTGGCGATCCTTGGGGGAGGCCTATGCCCAGCAGTGGCCGTCATATAACTAAAGATGATGATGATGATAATTGCCTAAGCATTTAAAAAGTTTATAATTCAATTCAATTTCTTGTTTGATGGCTCTCGCTATGATTTAGCCAGTGTCTAGTCAGCAATGCCCTGCACTACCAAAAACAGTTTATACGATTAGCTAACAACTATGTGGCATGCATATAAATAAAAAGGCAAACTTATTAATCTAATCTTTAATTATCTGAAACTACAGAAAAAACATTTAAAAAAAAGTTTATATGATTATTAGCTAACAACTATGTGGCATGCAAATAAATAAAAAGGCAAAATTAATAATCTAATCTTTAAATAACTGAAACTACAGAAAAAAACATTTAACTAGGACCATTTAAATAAAAGAAAAATTATTGAAAGTGTTTGCTATTTACCATTTTTCTATTTACAGCACTTGGTGAGATAAAATCCTAATATTTGCATCAGAATTCAGAATTCGGGAACGAACACGTTGCATTATCTGTCACACATATCCCAAGAGAATTTAAACTACGTTTACTTTACACACTACATACACACATTTCTTTTTCTTTTAGTTGATGGCTTTGTGCGATTAGCACATTTAGCCAGTGTCAAAGTAATTTTTCTTACAAGTAATACATAAATATAAAATATGATGATGATGAATGATAATAGAAATGAAGTGAGAAATGATATACCCCCAACTCCTCGAGTATCTCAGTAAAGATGTGGGGCTTTACTAAGTCCTCACACAGACTTCTTGAGAGAAATTGAAAAGTGACATTGCACTGTTTTGTTTCATTTGCCAACACTCATGCACACTCACGAACAATTAACGGTTAATAATCCACCAATATTTCACATTAATATTCGACATAAAATTTTAGAAAATAAAACAAAACCGCAGACATGACTCTTCACTTTCCCGCCAAGAAGTCCATACACACATTCTCGTGTCATGACAGCACTATTTTTTTTTTGTTTTTTAAGTTTAGTTCGTTACTTAAGGAACCGGCTAAGGTCATAGACCATGCTGCCATGTCATTAGTTTCTTAATTTCATTTTAATACATAAATAAACAATATTGATGATGATGAATGATAATAGAAATGGGAAGTGAGAAACGATATTACCCCCCAACTCCTCGAGTATCTCAGTAAAGATGTGGGGCTTTACTAAGTCCTCAACTCCTCACGCAGACTTCTTGTAAGAATTTGAAAAGTAACATTGCACTGTTTTTTTTCATTTGCCAATACTCATGCACACTCACGAACACTTAACGGTTAATAATCCATCATTATTTCACATTAATATTCGACATAACACAATTCTGTACGTCAGCATAAAAACGTTGTTCATGTACAAACATCTCTGTACATTAGCAATACTAGTTATTAATATTATATTAATTTCGATATTACTGAACGCATTCTCATCCCTTTGTTTCTGATCATCTGATTGACATTAAAAAATTGGCGGCAGTGGCGTTTTCTGTCATTTCGCCGGAAACTTTTCGCAAGCCACTTTCGAGAAGGGACGCTATAGCACCATTACATCTGTAGTTTTATTGTTCATACATTCCTACAAAACTGTAATTAGATACTAGTGATTATGGCGCCAAGGTCTGCAAAAGCAAAGGTACAGTAAACATCCATTAGCGACATAAATCACACCCTGATTTTTGTACTTGAAAACAGGTTTGCACTTTGCTTTGTTAACGACAAACATTGATTGAAAGAATGCGCCATTCATTTCAAAGTATGATAATTTTATAACGTATTTAGTACAAAACCCTCATGGGACTAATTTGCATCTTGCTTGCTTCCTGTCTGCAGGTTGTAAACACATGGCCTCTTCCCTCCAAAAGTAAATTCATTTTCTATGGTTGTATTGAAGTAATCATGATTATTCTTGTCTCGTAAACGCTTTTCACGAAATAAGATTGTTTGGAATATTGTCTGTATTCATTTAAAACATGTTATTAACTTTAATTCTTCCATCGTAGTTTACGAAAAAATATGTGTAGCCTAAGATTTTACTAGTATGTTATATAAATTAGAAATACTGTAAAATTGTAATATTTATATTTAAACAGATAAGCCACCACAAATGCTAATATTTATATTTTAACAGATAAGCCACCACAAATGCTTTCATAAGCAAAAACGTGTTTTTATTTCTTACAGAAGACAGCAGATGTGAAAGTGACTGAAACTGCTGAAGCACCTAAAAAGGGTCGTGGGAAAGTAAAAAACATTGAAGAACAAGAAAATGACTTTGTTGAACCCGAAATCATTGAGAAAGTGGCACCAACTACAGAGAAAAAAACAAAACGCGGAAAGAAAGGTGCTAATGATGCTAATGGGGAAGAACATAATGGCAAAGATAAAGAAACAGCACCTCCAATAAAAAAAGGCAGAAAGAAGATTTCAGAAGAAAATAATGATGAAAAACCTGTAAATGGTGACAATTCTTCTGAAGAAGAATCAAGCCCTGCTAATGATGATAAACAGAATGGAAATGCTTTAGTATCAAATGCCGATTCTGAAGAGTCTCAAGTTGCTACTAAAGGGCGCAAAAAACCTCAAAAGAAAGAAATAGATATGAAACCTAAAGAGTCTGGAAGAGGTAAGAAAAATGCAAAGCCAACAGAAAGTGTTGAAAATGCAACTGAAAAAGATGAACCTATGGAAGAAAAGCCAAAACCAGCAGCTAAAGGAAGAGGCCGCAAGGCACCACCAAAAGTAGAAAATGATCCTGAGGATGAGGAAAAACCTGATTTTCATGATGAAGAAGCAAAGCCAGAACCTGTTGCCACTAAAGGAAGGAAAAAGGGACAAACTAAGTCTACTAAAGAGAAGTCACCAGAAAGTGACAAAGAGGAGGCTCAAGACAAGACTGAAGAAGTAGAGGAAGAACCAGAAGAGCCAAAAAAAAAAGAGAGCAAAGCAAGGAAGAATCCGGGAAAGAAAACGCAAGCCAAAGAAGAATCTCAAGAGAAGGAAGAGGAGGTTAAGGATGAGCCTGCTTCAAAAAAACGGAAGACTGTTAAAAAAGATATTAAAGCAAAAGGTTGGTAATTTTTTTATTATTAAATCCTTTTTTGATAAAATGTTTGACAATCTGTAAATAGTAAAGTTGCAAGATAATAAAAAAAAACATCAAATTTACTTGATTTACATTTGCTGCAGCATTAATGAAAAAATATTCATTTACCTGTTTAGGTGACACAAAAGATGAAGATGTTGCAGAAGAAACCCCAGAAGAGAAACCCACAAAAGGTAAGAGAGGGCAAAAGAAAGCTGTAGAGGTCCCCATCGAAACTGAGGACGAGCCCCAGGACACAGGCGAGCAACCGACCAAGCGAAAACGTAAACAAGCAGAAGAAAAGGGTAAATAATTCTGTTAACTAATGAATAAGCATTATTATTATTTTGACATATTGTTTGGTATTAAGTTCTACTTTGATAACTTGTCTTTTATTAATGGTTAATTTAATGAATAAATGTTTTCCAATTGTATGTATTACTTGCTTTTATTTATTTTTACCTCTTCATCTTTCATTATCAGTTATAAAATAACATCATCATATTTACTAAATTATTCTATTATTATCAGCCCTCTTGGAGTTAAAAATTAAGGAATAAATAAATTAACTAGTTAGGTGCATGACTTGCCTTATACTTAATGATAGAAACTGAGAGAGAACATAAGTTTTATAGCAAAGCATAGGTACCTAATGGTATACCAATCCAATGAAACAAAATGTTATACTATATTTGGGAACGAAAAATTAATGGTAACCAAAAGTGGGCTTTTGGTCAAGTGACATGGAAATAAAATTATAACACTAACATGGTGGCAGTATAAATAAATTATAGTCATTAAGGGTTGCAAAGCAATTAATGCAAATTTTCATAGAATGTTATGGTAATTATTTTATATTTTGATATTATGTAGTTTTATTCATGATTTTAACCATAATACTTAAAAAGCATTTATTCATTCCCACACAAAACACAAAAAATTGTTCATTCTAAAGAAATTTAAAGTAGGGGGCAGTACTCAGCTGGGCACTTTAATGGCCCCTATATCTTCTAAGGTATGATAAGGTGTGATATCTTCTAAGGTGAAAGTTATTCTGAATGATATTGATTAAAAAGTTGTTAAAAATATAATATTGGCTAAACAATGTGTAATTGAAATAGCACAGAACCTCGGACACCCCAACTAGTTTTATTAGAATATATTATCTATAAAATAAATATTTATATTCATAATTTAGTTGTGACTGCATGGTGCTGTGCTGCTGCAAAACTAATCAATGCTACAACCACCAACCTGCACTGGGCCTGCATGGTGGCTTATTCTCCCTGTAGTGTATCCATCCATAGTGCCCTAGCAGTGAAAAACATAAAAACGAGCTAGTGAATCAATGCCACTCTTGCATGAACAAAAAGTTTCAAGTGTTATGTTATATCAATTAGACATTGTATTTTGGTTAAACTTAATAGTAAGAAACATTCAGAATAATTTAAATTACTTGCTTTTCAGCTCCTGCTGAAGATAAAAAGAAGACACTTAAAAATAAAGCTTTGACCAATTATGAAGATTTAGATTTTTCCAATATTTCTAAGAACCAACAGGGTAAAGAATGGAATTATAAAATAGCCAGCTGGAATGTAGATGGCATACGGGCATGGTTAGGGAAAGGTGGTTTGGAATATTTAAAACATGAGAAACCTGACATATTATGCCTACAAGAAGTGAAATGTGCTCAAGACAAACTCCCTGACGATTTGGTAAATGTGCCTGGTTATCATGCTTACTGGTTATGCAGTGAACAAGATGGCTACGCTGGTGTAGGTATCTATACAGCTAAATTGGCTATGAATGTCCAGTATGGTTTACAAAATGAAGAGCTGGATAGTGAAGGACGCATCATCACTGCAGAGTATGAACACTTCTATCTGATCAGTACATACGTCCCCAACGCCGGACGCAAACTAGTCACTCTACCTAAAAGATTGCAATGGAATGAAGAGTTCCGCAAGTATGTTAAGGAATTAGATAAGAAGAAACCTGTGATAATATGCGGAGACATGAATGTGGCTCACAATGAAATAGGTACAAAATAAGTTTTATAATTTGTTTCTTTTATATTATTTCATTGTTATTTTATGTACATAATGAAAGTACATAGATCATTCATGTACATCAAACAGTAGGTACCATTATTGACAAAGGTGTTTTTGTGTCTAGTAGTTTAATAAGTAAATTTGTGGTTATTATTTAAAAAAGCACAAATAAGAATAAACGCGATATTTATTGTAAACAAACTATTCTTGATTTTACGTCAACTTATCAAAACTTATATTTATTGATTTTGATTTCTTATTTTACAGATTTAGCAAACCCTAAGAATAACAAAAAGAATGCTGGCTTCACTGAAGAAGAACGATCTGGCATGACCGAGTTACTTGGCGACGGTTACGTCGACACCTACCGTCACTTGTACCCCGACAAGAAAGGCGCTTACACATTCTGGACTTACATGATGAATAGTCGAGCTAAGAACGTGGGATGGTGAGTTTCATGTGTTTGCTGAAAGTAGTAAGTAGCAATAAGACATACACCCCGCCTGATAATAAGCGGATAGTTGGCAACACGAGAGGTATAACTTCATCATCGTCATCATCAGCCTATGCTAGTCCACTGCTGGACATAGATGCCTCTCCAAAAACACGCCACTGAGCACGATCCGCGGCTACTCTCATCCAGCTCTTGCCAGCCACCTTGCGAAGATCGTCGCTCCACCTAGTCTGAGGGCGTCTTACACTACGTTTGCTGATCCGCGGTCTCCACTCGAGAACTCGTTTACCCCAACGGTTGCCGGTTCTGCGACTGACGACATGAGTGCCACTTTAGCTTGCTGACCCGATGGGCTATGTCGGTATCACTTACGCGTTGCCAAATCTTTTAAAAAAGATTCCACACTCGTTTTAGTTTGTCAACAAAAATAGGTCTTTTGCACTTTTCGAGGAGAGGCAATTCTGAACTTTTTACTGACTCGCGAGATAGGAACTTGAATACCTATCCTTTAAGTTGACCAGTTATTACTGCGTGTATCTCCTATTCTATTCTATACAGAATTTGCGATTGTTTCAGGCGACTCGACTACTTCATTGTGTCAGAGAGGCTTTTGGACTCGGTTTGCGACAGCGTCATCAGAGATGGAGTTTACGGCAGTGACCATTGCCCTTTAACACTGTTCTTACATCTAAGCAGTGCGGAGAAACCTAAATAACCTCTTAAGATCTGCAATACTTATCTATTATTTCTAAGACGGCTCATTTTGAGATCAACAATTTTTTCTTACTTACCTATTTTGTTTTATAATGTGAAAAATTTGTAAAAAATAAAGATTTTTTTGAAACAATTTAACCTTTTATTTTTATAGTGAAGAGTTTCACCCGTCATCTTTCCGTAATAACACGTGTTTTTTAAGACTCTTTTTAAACCAATCTACCATGCAATTCTTAGTTAATTAATATTAATACTACTTGAAATTGGCTTAATGTTAAACGCGAAGCCATTAAATAAGATAAAATAATTTATTGTGAGGTTTAAAGCCTAAACCCTCGCAAAATATTTATCTTAAAAGTTGCAATTACAAATTTACAGGTTATAGCATGCCACACTGAAATAAAAATTACCACCTAGTCCACTGCTAAACATAGGCCTCCTCCAAGTGTACGCCACTAAGTACGATCCGCGGCTATTCTCATCCAGCTTATGATTCTACAATTATTGGTGATACTAAACTACAGGTCTAACCTGTTACTGTAGGTATTTATGCTATGCATCTCGTCACTTCAAAGCAGTTTAATTAATATGGTTTCTAGCGCCGCGCCGCCTGTCGTTCGGCCGGGGCCCTAGGGTAAAGAGAGTAGAGCGGTAAAAATATTTTTTTATTGTCGTCTTAAGATAAATTACTGATATTGTGGTTAATTTTAATTCTCGCTCTGCCTTGATTAAGGCTTATCGGGCCGAGGCGCAGCGCTGATGGCGTCTGAAAACTGCACTTGCTCACGGAGACGGGTCTTTCCGTTAATATAACAAAGAGTACAATCTAAGCCAAACAATAACATTTTATTAATACAATTTAAAAAGTAATAAATCACTTAAAATCTAATATGGATAGTTTTGACCCTTTGCGCCGATGCCTTAGATGAGCCTGTAAAGTAAAGAAATACAATACAATTGTTAAATTATGTATAACCAAAGACTTAACTATTTACTATTAGACAGGACATAGAGATCGAAACTAATCCACAACTTATTACCAAGTGGTAACAAGTCGCTCAGTTTGATGTAATACACTATCTAGTGTAGTGGAGTTTGTGCGCGAATAGATTTGACAAAATCTACAGAAAATATGTCAAATTCCGTATTGCTATATTGCAAATCCCGATATGGTAAAACGGCTGAACGTGATTACAGTTTACTTTCATAAGAATTTTGTATATTTACCTAATAATCGGCCAATTTAATAATTTCCAACAAATTATTCTAGAACATTGCCTATGCCCTATACCGATCTCTAGTGGTAAAAATCAAAAGCACTACTTTAGGTATATTTTGTAGATGATTTAATGATGTCAAGTGATGTCGTTTTATTTATCGATTCGATAGATAATATTTTTATATCGTAAGTTCAATATAAGTATTATTCTGATACAATGATCATTGTGTTGGAGGACTGTTATGCACTGTAACAGTAAAACTAAGTGATACCTCAGCGGTCCCCCGACGCGATGATCATTGAATCAGAATATTACTACTTATATTAAACTTAAAGGGATTTTACGGATTTTTATTTTTTATTTTTTTACGGATTTTTTTTAAACTTCGACTACCGGCTGTTATAGTCGACTATTTTACCTTATCATTCCCACATAATGGATTCGTAAATCCAATCACAATCATGTTTGATTTTGCTTTGAAGTAGACCCGTTTGCATGAAAATCAGTGCTGGCATATTTGGTCCTTACTTATGAAATTGACGTTTCGTATGACCTCATTATTTTTTAAATATAGTTTTTAAGTACTAACGTTTTTTCAATTTTCTTAGCATCTATTAATGTTAACATTCTAAAAATTAAAGGCCAGTATGATTGTTTCACTGGCTAAATATAGCAGACCATAAGTAGAAAAAAAAACAAGTACCTTCAAAGGTACACACAGCGGCAGATCAACCTACCCAAAACTGTCAAATTTCTACAATCAATTTTGAACTTTATTTTTTAGTTATAAGGATCAATATTCATTGGAGAAATTTGACAGGTTTGGGTAGGTTGATCTGCCGCCGTGTGTTCAATGAAACAAAAGATCAATTCAGATAACTAAAAAAAGAGTCAATTTAAAAAAAAATTGGGCCATACAAAATTAAAAATAATTGTTATTACTTAAGTCTAAATAATATAGTCTTAAAATAAATGTATATAAAAATAATTACAAATGGTATTGAGTTTTGGAAGAAATACACTTATTGTGTGAGAAAAATTTTGTCAATTTCATAGATAAAGAAAGACCCAATATTTATTATACCGATTTTGGTTAACCTTTATCAAAATTATCGATACGTCGGAATCATAACGGAACATCCCTACTGCAGAGCGACACCTACCGTGTAGTTGCTGAAACTTATTCTAATTGATTTTATTACGCTATTTTGATTTTCAACGTAAGATGGCGTTACTAGCGCCCCAGCTCAAAGTTTTTGTATGAAATAGTCTCTAATAGCCGCTCTATTACCTACTATATGAAATCTCTTTGTGTATAACACAATATGTAATTCTAATAGATAAAATATTATCTACGAGTACAAACAAAAACAAATACTAATGCGTCATATTTATGTATTCGGTAAAAGTGATATAATACAATACACACATGTATAATGTATCATTATGTATAATATAATCAAATCATATATAATATAATATAATCATTATGTATAATGATGGATATCGGAGCGACATGCGGCTGACGTTGTAACAAGCGTCAGTGCGACTCATGAAGCTGTATATCTACAGGTTCATGGTGCGACTTGCCGTCCGTCACAACGACGCGACGTGATACGGCATCGATGCCTGTAGACCAGTGCCGAATGATAAACATCCTTCCCTCACAAAAATCCGCGCGTCAACTAGCGTAGTGAACAAAAAAAGACAGATGTGGCCACAACCTCCTCCTCCTCATCACTCAATAAATTAAAAAGTGACATCTTCAAGTTCAAGAACAGTGCTCGAAATAAAAACTTAACTTGCTTTTAACAATATATAATACCTACACATTTTAAAACCTACCGTGATTATTTTACTAAAGGCTTCTCTGTTCAATAGATGATAAACTGATTTAAGGCACCCCAATGCGCTAAGCTCAAGTTCTTTAATGCCAGAGCAAAAAAGGTCTATACCAGCTTCTAAACCAGTTCCAAAGTCACATTCATCCACAGCTATGTTCGCGTATGTTATGACAGGCTGTAATTCAGACAGTGCATTGTCCTTCTCCGTTTGATCGGCTGTATTTTCTAGCTTTAAAAATATTTTTTTCAGATTAGCTAAAAGAAAAAAAAACTTAAATTAATAATCATCTCTATGGCCCTGTAAGATGGATTTAAGAATAGATGCGGTACATCATGTTTCTGAACTGAAAATAATCATCTTAAAAATTTAATAAAATATGTCAATTCATAAAAAACAATGTCCAATCCTTTACCATCAGTTTCTGTCAAATTCCTGTAACCCAGCTGTGTTTTCTTATTAAAAGGCACTGAAATTCCTGCTCCATGCATTGTTTTAGCCACAATTTTGGCTTGCCTTGTCTTCATGCTGTACTCTTGCATAGAAAAGTTATGTTCTTCTGCTGCTTTCTTAACTAAGTCCATAACTTTCTGACAACCCATTGCCACAAAAGGAGATTTTTTCTTTTCATTTTGTAAAAAGAAGCTACAAACAAAAACAACCAATTATATAAAATTTACCAATCTGCACTGTAGGCCGATTCTACTAAATAACTGTAACTACACTGCAGCGTCGCGTGTGTCAAGATGAGCAACTTTTGACGTTTTGGTATTCTGTTATGCAGCGCTACGGCCGTAGTGTTGCATGGATGGAGAAGTAACGCAAATAGGAATTCCACTAACAAAACTGCACTACACCTGCACGTTTACTGCAAAATAATCATATTCCAATAAAATATTTTGACATTTGTGTAGTAACAGCAGTAAGTATTGGTGCAGGTTTATTGAAGTAGATTAACATTGTGCATTTCTGTGTTTTTCAGGAGTATCACACACCTGACTTCGAAAAGTGTAATATCGAATACCACGTCCCAGTAACTTCACTAATACGAACCACGTAACAACGTAAGCACGCAACCACAAATAACTTAGCACCGAAGCCATGTGATCTCGAATAACAGAACCTCTAATTCACCAATACAATTCACTTAAAACCGGCCAAGTGCGTGTCGGGCCACGCGCAGTGTAGGGCTCCGTAACCCATCTCAATAATGCGGACTCCGAGAAGAGGGCTTTTATGAACATTTATTTAACGATGGCTCATATTCTTAAATGTAGATACTACCGGTTTCACACACCTGACAATGTTATTTAAGTATTTGCCAATGAGGAATTTGTACTGCGCCAAGTACATTTTATAAGTTGGTTGACTGTTACTCGTAAACTTGTAAAGCCTACTTAGCTGTGATAATTTTCCTTTTAACTTCGTCATATATACAACTACCGTGAATTTTTTCACGTATCTAAAAACAATCATTTGGCCGGCAGGGGGAGGACACTTGAATCTAACAAAATTTTGCACTTCAAAGCTTAATAGTTCACAAACGGATCCTCAATCAATAAATTGTTTTCACAAACCCGCAATATTTTTGAAATTGCTATCCAACAACATCCCACACTTAGGGGTAAACAGGAAAAAAAAATTACATTCCACTTTATATGTAGAAGAGGTAATCTAAAAAAAATATTTTTCTCAATTTTACTTTACCACTTTGTCGGCGTGATTAATATGTATATCCCTGCCTAATTACAGCTTTCTAGGACTAAGAGTCTATGAGCTAGACTGGGGTCAGACAGACAGACAAATGGACATGGCGAAACTATAAGGGTTCCTTGTTGAGTGTTTCAAGAATCAGAACTGTCTTGTTATGCACTGGTCAAGTTTGGTGCGAAGTGTGATGGAGTATGGATCCATCATATGGTCTCCTTTTTGTCTCACTCATATTGAGAGACTCGAGACCATCCAGAAGAGATACCTTAAGTGGGCCTGTTATCGCTCTGGGAGTTTGTGTCCGCCAGTTGACTTATAGTGATCTGCTACAGAAATTCAAATTGTCTAGTTTGTCTTAGTCTTAGTAGTGTGTCTTCGTCTGCGACTTCTGCATTTCGACCTTCTGTATCTTTATAAAATTGTAAATTCTCAGATTAACTCTCCCAATTTACTGTCAGCCATTAGCATAAACACAAGTTATATAAGCCGTCATCCTAAGGTTTTTGCACTCAATGTGTACAAAAACAACACCTCATACCACAACCCCATCATGTGTATGTGCAGAGTTTACGTTTTTGAGACGGTTACTAAATACCTGGGGATTGACATTTTTGGGCAACAGTACCTATCATATAAAAGATTTGTCAGATTTAATATTTTGAGCTGTGAGTGACTACTCGCTAAGAATATTAAATTTGATAAATCAAATCAAGTCAAAATTATTAAATTAGTTATAATTGTATTGAACTTTCAATTTTATTTTCATGTAGGTAGTGTCTCCTTTTTTGTTGTATGATATAATGTAATGTTATATTCTAAATTTAATTAATGTAATGTTTTGTCTTTTTATTTAATTGTTGAATTGTTTGGGGTAACATCCCAGCTCAATATTCTCAATATTTATTGTTGTATGTAATTTTGGATGTGACCTGTTAATGTACCTAAGTAAATAAATAAAAAATAAAAAAATCAAATGGATCCCAATCCCAAAGGGTAAGAAGTAAATTTTCATATTTACAACAAGAAGGAATAAGTTCATGATACACTAAAATTAAATACTACTTACTAGACTGCTGCAAAGATATTATAGGCTATTGGTGTTATTCGACAATCTTTGTCACTGTCATTGCTGGCCAAGAATGCTGGTTTTTCATCAGGTCCATCCCTATAGTAGCCAATATGAAACTGACTATTGCCTTTTCTTTTCAAAACTGCCTAAAACAAAAACATTGTTTATTGTCTATAGAAAACTTAGCCAAGTTATTGCAAAATGCAGTAATGTTAGATTTGTATATGAGCAGACACTACCTCCAAAAACTTTGTGGTTTAAACTATATTTTTTCAAATTATTTAATTACATTTATCATTACAAAAACACAAATGTTGAAAAAATTTCCACGAGCAGGATTTCAACCTGCACCTTTCTGGCATACCGGGTCAGGTGCTCTTCCAATTGAGCTATCGTGGTTCTAACAAGCCCGCCGAGATTATTCAAAACTATATACTTTTTTACTTTGATAGCCAAAGGCGCCCATACAATGTCAACAACTACCGTCATTGACATCTGATCATAATATTTTAAGATAAATTCAGAATAATTTCGGTGGGCTGGTTACAACCACAATAGCTCAATTGGAAGAGCACCTGACCCGATGTGCCAAAATGGTGCAGGTTAAATCCTGCTTGTGGAAATTTTTTCAACATTTGTGTTTTTGTAATTTGTTTTGCAACAACATTTGCATTAAAATTATATAAACAAAACATTTTACATTTATAGGCAAAAGGCAAAAGCTTGTTATTGTAACATAGGTAGGTAATAAAAAGTTTAAAGGTAAATAATTATGAGGCATAATACTTTTATGAACTAGGTACAATAGTAATATCATAATACTCACTTGGAACTCTGGTGGATCATAGAAGAATCTCCAATGGACTAAATATAATTCTTTATCATCCAAAATTGGTAGTTTACCCAGTAGCACATCATATGGTCCAATAAGCTCTAAGTTGACACTTGCCAATACCTTCTCAATTGATGTTCCTCCATCATGCAAACATTTGTAAAATTTATAAAAATCGTCGGGCATGTCTACAAGAAACAACTCTTTGAAAATATTAATATTTGTATCTTTATCATAATATTCAAGGTTATCTGGTATGTTTACAGTGACCTTTTCTCTGGGATTTGTGTTTGACGTATGATTATGGACTGATACTACATCTTGAACATCAGTGTCCAGCACTTTATCGCTGCCAGTGTCTTCTTTTTTCTTTTCATCTCTTTGTTCTGTACGTTTTTTGGTGTAAGGACTAAATCTTCTTTTATCACGTGTATTTTGTTTTACTTTAACATTTTGCGGGGGATGTTTATATATTTTATGATGCTCTGGATTCTTTTGATAACATCTTGCGCCATATTTACAAATTATTCTTGAATCTTTATCGTAAGTTTGCCATTCATCATCACTTGGCATATTTACGTAAAAAAAATAATTACTTAAACCAAATGGAAGATACCAATATCAAATTATTATTATTATTGTAATAATGTAACTTCATAAATTTTTAGAAAAAGATTTTAGATTGGGGTTAATAAAATTTAATTTGACGTTTTTTTTTGTTTATTTTTTTTTTACGTGTAGTTCGTTCCTTGAGAAACCGGCTAAGGTCATACATAGACCATGCTGCCATGTCATTAGTTTCTTAATTCTATTCGTTAATTCTATCTTCTTAGGTAATACATAAATAAAGAATATTGATGATGATGAATGATAATAGAAATGGGTAGTGAGAAATAATATACCCCCTCCAACCCCTCGAGTATCTCAGTAAAGATGTGGGACTTTACTAAGTCCTCACGCAGACTTCCTGAGAGAATTTGAAAAGTGACGTTGCATTGTTTTGTTTCATTTGCCAACACTCATGCACACTCACGAACACTTAACGGTTAATGATCCACCATTATTTCACATTAATATTCAACATAACACAAATTTTAGAAAATTAAACAAAACCGCAGATATGACTCTTTACTTTCCCACCTAGCAGTCTTTTTTTTGTTTGTTCGTTCGTTCCCTTAGGAACCGGCTAAGGTCATAGACCATGCTGCCATGTCATTAGTTATAAACAATATTTCCTTCCTGATGATGATGATGATGATGATAATGATGATGAATGACAATAGAAATGAGAAATGATAGACCCCTAACCCCTCGAGTATCTCGGTAAAGATGTGGGGCTTTACTAAGTCCTCGGGCAGACTTCTTGAGAGAATTTTAAAAGTGACGTTACACTGTTTTGTTTCATTTACCAACACTCATGCACACTCACGAACACTTAACGGTTAATAATCCACCATTATTTCACATTAATATTCGACATAACACAAATTTTAGAAAATAAAACAAAACCGCAGACATTTCACTTCTCAGACTCTTCACTTTCCCGCCAAGAAGTCCTTTAATTTGATGTATTTTTTTTTGTGTATTGTTTTACGGCTCCGGATGAAATCCATCAAGCCTATTCGTTCGTTCTATCTTCTTAGGTAATACATATATGTATAAAGAATATTGATGATGATGAATGATAATGGAAATGGGAAGTGAGAAATAATATACCCCCCCAACCCTTCGAGTATCTCAGTAAAGATGTGGGGCTTTACTAAGTCCTCACGCAGACTTCTTGAGAGAATTTGAAAAGTGACGTTGCACTGTTTTGTTTCATTAGCCAACACTTATGCACACTCATAAACATTTAACGGTTAATAATCCACCATTATTTTACATTAATATTCGACATAACACAAATTTTAGAAAATAAAACAATACCGTAGACATGTCTCTTCACTTTCCCGCCAAGAAGTCCCTTTTTTTTTTAATTTGTTCCTTAAGGAACCGGCTAAGGTCATAGACCATGCTGCCATGTCATTAGTTTCTTAATTTCATTGTAATACATAAATAAACAATATTATATTGATGATGATGAATGATAATAGAAATGGGAAGTGAGAAATGATACTACCCCCCAACCCCTCGAGTATCTCAGTAAAGATGTGGGGCTTTACTAAGTCCTCACGCAGACTTTTTGTGAGAATTTGAAAAGTAACATTACACTGTTTTGTTTCATTTGCCAACACTCATGCACACTCACGAACACTTAACGGTTAATAATCCACTATTATTTCACATTAATATTCGACATAACACAAATTTTAGAAAATAAAACAAAACCGCAGACATGACTCTTCACGTTCCCGCCAAGAAGTCCCCCAAGAAGTCCCTTAATTTGACGTATGTTTAACTTTGACAGATTTTTTCTTCTCACGTAAGGTATGGCAAAGGATCTAGTTAATACAACCTAATCCTTAAATAAAATAACCATTAGAAAACCCTACAATAAAAATTTTAAAGACTGAAAACTACGCCACGGCTCCAAAAAATTAATTTTTTATAGCTTAAATTTTGTGTTTGATTTTTGGTGCTGTTTTGTTTGATTATTATGCACCAAGTTTCACTATTAAATAAAATTTAAAAGTTCTGATCGCATCTATTGCTGAGATCACAAAATTTTCAGTTTTCAGAATTTTCAAATGTCAGTGTCATTTGTGAAAAGATAGATTTTAGGTGGGGAGAGATTATCTTTAAAATTATTTTTTGTGTTTCCTAAAATACGTTTTCAAGAGAATCCTTCCTTGCTCTAAATTGATGTTGTTGGTTATTTACATTTCTTTCAATACATAGTAAAAGTGTAAAAATGAATGTCAATTGCTCGGTAGTGCGCTCAATTTGATGTTAATTCGCTGAACTTAGTGTACGATGTAGGTAGACAAAATTCCAAATATTTTCAATGAACGGGTGTTATTATTATTATTACATATTACCAAGGACATGTACATAATAAATCGACGCCACTCAAGCCATTCGTCGATTTCTGCAGGCTACGAATCATGCTCTACTATCGGTAAAAATATGTTTATTCCTCTTTTATTATAATAAGCATGATCGTAAAATATTATTTATTTTGATATTTTATGCTAGTTATGGCCTTATGCTTTTTATTTATTTATTTTAATTCGCTTTTGTACACCAACTTACCTGATCCAATAAGTAAGATAGTACATGCTTGCCTAGAAAATACCTAGACTATATCTAGCCTTGGCTCGCCACTTCTAGGCATCCGTCCAGATTTATTTTATTAAATTTTTCTCTGCTTTTAGGTTTTTCTAAAAGGGATTTTCCATTTTGTATAACTGTAGAGCAGGCGAAATGTTCATTAATTATATTCACCTAGTTCAATTAACTCATTCTATCATCAACGCAGTAATCATTTCGAAGTGAGGTTGTGGTGGTGTTAGCAGTGAAGTCAAAAGCAATACAACTACTATGTTAAAAAAGGATTACATTACAATAACTAGTTTGTGACTGTGCTTTAATTAAAAGCATTAAAAAAGAATCTTATTTATATTTTCTATTTTTAAACAAGGATTTAGCTTTTCACATATCATAATTTCATATTTAATTTAGTATTGTCTGTTTTGTGTAACTAAATAAATAAATAACAATACTAAATATTGAGTAGCGAAACCGATGCGATGTGCACTTCAAGTTATTCAGTCTGCTTTCAATAAGCTAATCCAGTTTTTTCACAGCCTTTCTACAAAGGCAGTAGCAGTTTATAGATTACTAGCTTTTTCTTCGCGGCTTTGCTCACATGGGCTACATGACTTGTGTTTGTTCTTAATAAAAGCCAAACTTACTAAAGATAAATATCCTAAGGGTATAATATTAATAAGAGTTAGACAACTAAACATGTCACGTCATTTCAACATTAAGTTTTTCATTAAAAAGCCCATCCATGCGAGCTAGAATTAGTAAAAAGTTTAACACAAAACCGTGTAATAAAGATCATTATGTATAATTAATTTATGTATATTAATACAAATTGTCATTGTAAGTAGGGGACTTAAGGGATTGTTTTCCAAAAATCATGAAACTTCGTAATTTCTAACCAGGCCAATTACCGAAATTTAAGGAATGACAGATTTCTATACAAACTTTCCACTCCTAATTCATCTCTAGGGGAGGGTTTCGAAAAATGCTAAAACACGTCATTCTTTATTTTTGTTGAAAAATCCAAAGATCAATTAGAATATTAATATTAATTAATATTAATTTTAATTCTTTTCAAGAACTCAAATTCCAATTTTCATGTATTTAGCTTCAAAACTGACGAACTTTCATACAAACTTTCACCCCCTATTTGACCCCCTTAGGGTGTATTTTCGTAAAATCCTTTCTTAGTGGCTGATTACGTCACTCAATTAACCTAGTCTAAATTTTATCTAATTAGCTTCAGCGGTTTAGGCTCGGCGATGATGAGTCAGTAAGTCAGGACAAGTCATTATATGTATAGTAGCTCAAAATATTAATATATTAAAATTTTATTAACTTGTATCTTAGCAAACAATTGAGTACCTTTTACTGCTTTTTAAATAAATAAAATAAACAATAATAATAATAGTTTTAAATCAGTTGATACATAAGCTCATCACTCACTTCCTATTTTAGAGTTTTATTTTTCATATATTTATAGAACCACATGGTATGAAATAAGTATGTAAATATATTATAAAGAAGTAAATAAGTTGATGTTATCATTGAGCTGGTATCACAGTATAAAGAAACTTGAAAGTGTCTAGAAAAAGAGCTCCAAATACTAAAACACATTTAGGAGAATTCCATTTAATTATAGAGTAGTGTATGCAAATGAACCAAAAAGACTTGTTAATTTTTTTTTATGACTAGTCAAAATCATTTTATGAAGCTGCTAGATTAAAAATAGGTATATACACAAGCTCTTATAAATTTTCCTATTACCTTGTCTTGGGGAAAAACCCTGACATAATCTAGTATTTTTTAATGAACCCTAAGACAATACATTGTAGCCAGACAGGACAGCTATCGATCATTTTACAGCTTTGACATTTATTCAATGAGCATTAATGATTCGGAAATGGGCGATAGAGAAAAAATCGAATGAGAAGTGGCAAATAATTGAAGAAGTCTACCTAAGAATTAATGACGTATTGTGTGGCAGTGACATAGTTATAGATAATGATTTTTTTTTTGCAATGCAATGGAATAAAAAATGTTGATGTAAATAATTAAACAAATAAATAAATAATAGAAAAATATACACAGTGGTCGACATGTTTTGATGTAGTATTTACTGAGCTTTTTCATAACAACAAATAAATTAAAAGTGGTGGAGATGGCAGGATGTGTTGGACTAATTTTTTCCAGTCCCAGAAAGCTACAGACCGAGAATGTTGGAAAAAGGGAAGAAGGGCCTTTGCCCTTCAGTGGGAATGATATAGGCTGAAAATAATAATAATAAATAGTATAGAGTAATAGAATAGTATAAAGTAAAATAGCCTATGACTGCCCACTGCTGTGCAAGCCTTCATCATTGAAATCAAGCCATCACTGCAGTTGAAGAGCAATGGCTTTATCACCACGCTTGTCAAATGTGGGTGATCTGATCACAAACACGGGCTATGCCTCGAAAAATCCGAAAGACACTTCGCCCTCGTCAGGTCGAGCACTTTGCCACTCGACCACCGGCATTAAAAAAATATAGACAAAGAAAAGATCGAATATACATAGCAATTTAAAAGTATGTGCAAGGCAAGGCGAAGCTGACCGATTTACGATCTAGCATAGGACATCGTCACAAAGGGCACAAGAAAAAAATATTCTCAAGATTTCGAAAATATCCAAAATAGGGACTGATGAAAATAGCTGGAGAAGCCTTTGTGTCTCAAGCAAGACACGCTAACTAAATACAATCGGAGAAAGAACCAAGTTAACTTACGCACGCACGTTAGGACAATTAAAATAGCGATAAATAAGTAAGTCAAATCGTGTCACATCACATCACGCTACGCTAAAATCAGATGACAATTCGAGCTACAAAGTGGAAAGTTTTAACGGCAAAAGAAATATAGGAATGGTCGACCAGAATTTGGTTACGGCAAAATAAATAATATAATAAACTCGATTTAGTTCGTAGGGTTTGTCATAACAACAATGTTGCTGACCACATTTTGTATTGATAATGCTAGTCACTAGTATTATTTTTTATTCTTAATGAGTGATGAACTAAGGTTGCTTATTGAAAGACGATTAATTTTTTAACAGTTATTTGAACCTTAGCTTTGTTTTCTTGTTTGAAAAGCAAGTGCCAGACTATCTTAAACTCTGCTATTAACATTACATAAGACATTCCACGTAGTGAGATACCAAAAAAACTTACGAATAATATTTGAACTAGTAAAAAAGCTCATCGAAAATTTAAAGCAAGACGAAGCGAAAGATTATTCATTTCTCATTATAGTAATAAATTATTGCACGTGTTTGTTTTCGACTACTGAAGAATCAGCGGGATTTTCGACTATTATGTTAGAGAAGGCGCCATATAATAATAAATAAGTACTTAATGTAATAGGTACCTATTTACAATGTCTAAGTTAATTATTGAATGATTTCATGGCACTGTTAGCCCTCCCTCTTACTAACCATTTGCGTCGGCCGTTAGATTTGGCTATCGATGGTGATTGGTGATTCAAGCCCCGGAATATTCCCAACCGAACCTATCTCCGGCTACTCGCTACTGGCGTGGCGCCTTGATTGGAATCACCTATTTCGCACTTTTATTGCCGCCGCCTGTTTTTGATTGTGATGTTTTATTCGGTTGCTCGTATTCGTATCAGCTTCTATTGTCGAATAGTGATCGATCAACTATTACCCGATCAATATCTTTATCTACCATCAAGTTTCAAGCGTGCTGGTTATTTATTATTATTCTGATAATTAATTAAAATTTGCATTTGCATAGATTTTTTTCTTTAATCTAGTTTATATTTTTATTTTTATTTGTTTTCGATTTGTGGTTTCATGCATGTATAGGTATTTTTATTGATAATTTATAATTATCTTATGCTTTTATACCGCATACCTAATGTATATTCTGATTATGAGTTATAACACTTATAACTTTTTATAATAGAAGTAATCTTTTACGGTATCGTACAGTCGTCTACGGCCTTCTCTATCTATCGTGATGATTCGATAAAATAAATCTTAATTTTTCATATCTATACTAAAAAGGTCTGTGACTAGTTGTGGTCTGTGACTAGGTTTATTTACCTATTATACACAGACTAGACCAAACGTAAATCTCAGATTAAAATCAAACGATTTTACTGATTCACATTTCCTGGAATCACCTTGAAGTTTTTATTACAGTCTTTTTGAATCCACTATTCTGAAGTCACATTCTAAATGGCGGGTTTTCTTTCGTAAAGTTAAGATATTTTGTACAAAGTCGGTTCAATGCTTCTGTTGACTGTATTAACTTAACGTTTGCCTTGTTTCTTTGTTCGAGAGAAGTTCATTTGCACTAGTTTTTATGTCTACATCCACTGCGAGTACATACAACAAATGTCTTTGCAACTAGTATGGTTAGTGATTTTAAATTGAGCTCCCTTTATCAGAGCAGCGACCGTCATGCCTGGCGTCCATACCTACCTGCGCAGCTATATTTAGTCTCATTGTTTGTTGGGTGCAATATATCGATCAACTGCAAAATTTAGAGCCATGAGTCGGCCATTGAGTACGCAGCTACGAAAACATTAATTCA
Source organism: Eudonia truncicolella (assembly GCA_949315975.1). Lineage (NCBI taxonomy): Eukaryota > Metazoa > Arthropoda > Insecta > Lepidoptera > Crambidae > Eudonia > Eudonia truncicolella. Next base: position 4,639,133 of record OX438829.1, read on the forward strand.
ACTGTTTTTCTTTGTAGATTTTCACGTTCAGTCAGTTTCAAAATTATTTAGAAATTCCCTTTGCCTTTGTTAGCGATAAGAATGTTAAGAAACGAGTAGTGTGTTAATTTTCATGGGTAGCAGCTAGAAAAACTATTTTATTTATCCTACAAATGTTTTACCTATTTATCATCGTAATGTTCAGAATGCAATATAATATTAGCTTTACGAGGTAGTCAGTGACTAAAATAAACACTTTTCAAAGCGAGAAAGTTCTGTGATTAGCTTTAATCGAAAAATGCAAAATAAATTTACTTTATCACTTTTCCATTAATTAAATTACAGTTTAGAGGCTGACGGTAATGCTCGCCTTTAATTTTGGCCTCGAATCGGTAGATCGGCACCTGAACTGACAAAATTACTTCGGTTTCGGTTTATGCCATATTCCGGTCAAGTGCCAAAAACACTGGAAAATCGTAAAATAGTAGATTGTATGGCAAGGGAGCAAAATAGTATTTTACGGCGAGGGATTCAAAGTACGTCGCCCGAGGGAAAAATAATTTGGTCTCGAGTTATATACTCTACTTTTCATCCCCTTTCTATGAGAAAATAAATAAGAAACGGTGTTATGTAATTAATGAATATATTTAAGTAAAAAAAAAGACATGTGAATATAAGTAAAAAAAATTACAAATTAATATTTATATTTTTTGACGACCTCCGTAGCCGAGTGGCTTGCACGCCGGACTTTGGGCGGCGCTAACTCTGAGGTCCCGGGTTCGATTCTCAGTCGGGTCAATGTCGAAAACAAACTTCGATATTGTGTCGGGTCTGGGTGGTTGTGGTACCGTCGTTGTTTCTGATTTCCATGAAACGAGTGCTTTAGCAACTTACCTTGGGATCAGAACAATGTATGTGATGTTGTCTAAATATTTATATATTTATTTGATACACTAGCGCAATTTTGAAAAGCTATTGTCACTGTTTTATTTGGGATCGATATTGTTGTCGATTCATATTAAATTCACTAAAAGTATCTGTATCTGAGTGTTTTTTGACATCATCGATTGTTATTTTTATAAGCTCGTTACTACGACAAACTCCATGTATGCCGAATATTAAAGCCTGTAACAAGGAAATCAGACAAGTAAGTACAATACGCACACGTTTTAAAATACTGTTTAAAGATTACAATGGAAAAACTTTAAGATAAGTACATACTTTTGTTGCGAGAAATTCCTAATCAGGCGTGTTATGCAAAAAAGTCTCAACGTTTTGATGAGAAAATACTTTCGATTTCTTTGGTTTAATTTTGAGTAGCTATCAATTTTAATAATTTGATTGGTATTTACTGTAAGTTTAAGCATTGAGTATAAAATCCAAAGGGTAGAAGGTTGCTTAGTTTTGGCCAATTCTTGAAAATAGGCCTAAAACACATTTTCCGAAGAAGTTTTCGCTCCTTTTCTGTTTTTCCATAGAATGAATCTCCCGGGATTTCGTGGGTAATAAGTTTTATACGACGTTGTTAGCTTCTATAGTTATTGTTTCAGGAGTTAATGCATTGTCACTTTCATGACTCGACGTAGAACTCATTATTTTTGCAAAATACAATAAAATATGTCAAGAACAGAGACGTAATTCGCGCGCTTTTGTTTCTTTTTAGTAAGCGCGCGCGGGTCCCCACGCCGTGCAGCCAACACGTAGCCAGTAATTCATACAATTTGCGTTCGATTTCTATGAATGATAATATATGTTCCAAATTCAAAAGCGACATATTATTTTCGAATAGAAGGGATGAAAAATATGTTTTTGACTGAGTCGGTAAACGGCAAACATACTTATAAAGTAGTCACCGTAGCCTACTGTCGCTTGTAATACCAGGATATAGCATGCACGTTGCCAACCCTTATTGTAATTTCACATCCTTCAAACCTGCTGCTGCTTGGCGGCAGAATATTGCCCAGAATATACTTTTTAGAAAGTCTCTTGCCTTTACTAAATTGCTGGCTTAAAACTTTCTTCGATAATTAATTATAACTTTTCGATTAATACTACAGAAAAAAAGCAATTTTTTTATAATTAAAAACGGGAACCCAGTTGCTACTACCGATCGTTATAACGATGAAAACATGTAATGTGAGTTTCCATTTTTTTCAAAGAAATTATTAGTAGTTTTCCGGACAACTCAAATGTCCAAAAGATGTGTGATCAAAAATAGTTTCAGTAACAACTGGATTAATTAGAAATGGGTGGTGAATGGGTATGGCACACTTTTTCAAGTACAAGTGTGGTTGTGCATGTAATGTAAAACTAATAGATTAATGCAACAGAGACGTATGAATCTCTTTATCTATTGGTGCAAGATATCACCAATATCGGAAATCTCGTATGGAATGCTTTTACGGAAAAGGAGCGTTAGACGTGTATTCAATATCTGGCTAAAGACTTGTTTGGTTGGACGACCAGATGCACACCACAATATTGATTATTCACAGACGTATCAAGTAAACAAATGGAATGAGGCCACAGGGTGGCCTGTGAGGACCAATATTAATAGCTAGTTGCACCACCGCTTACATTACTTATTTTGTAAACACGAAGTAATTATGATGATTGTGTATACAAATTTCAGTCATTAGTTCAAAAATAATTTTGATCCCACCTACTCTTAGTTTTGACCAAAAATGTTTGAGCAATAACAAAATGGCCCGGCTTTTTATTACAGTCGCCGATCGATGGTGGTGCACAGGTGCAATAATCTAGTTTAGTTTCGATTTATTGTGGATATACCTATATAATTTATCTTTATAAACTTTTGTTGCGAACAAAATTAGACAGCTTTTTTACAAAATAATATAACAGAAGTAGTGTTACGTTTAATGTAATGGTTTAAAACAGCTTCTGAGATGAAAGGACTTCTAACGTCAAGCCTACATTAACATAATGTTAAGCGACAATTCCTTAATGCTCAATGCTTCTTTGCTTTCAATATACCTTCGTTTGTTCTATCATAATCTTTATAGCCCGGTCAAATTAGCCCAAAAATAGGGGTACCCTTGCATTAATTCATAACAAGCTGAAAATTTACCCTTTAATGAAATCCTGAAAAGTCCCTATTGATCCCGTGTGTGCAAAAATTTTTATTCAAGGTCAAAGATCGCTAAAATAGTTTTTTGGATTTTTTGACCAAACGGTTAGTTTAACGATAAAAATAGCTCGGATTAAAATTGTTGATCAGGTAATTATCTCCAAAAATTAGCCTTATACTTTTTTTCTCTAAGATTTACCATTTCTGAGAAAAAGCCATTCGAAAGTTGCTGTATTCTCTATAATACGCTCGCTGTCTCTGAACATTATTGGACGCGTACGTACTTGAAGTTCGAGCAGTAATTAATACCAACAGGTCAATGTTTTCACCAACAACAACATTTATATTTGCTGGATTAAATTGATTGATTGTTTTCAACAATAAGTACATCAGCGTCATTGTCAGTTTGCTTAACATCTCGGTAGTAAATTTATCTTTTAGCGTTATTGAACATTCGATAAAAATTGTTGTTGGCTAGTTGGAACTGTCATATGTTGGTCAAAGAGAATATCAGAGCAAGCTGCTGATTACTTATATTACGCGTCCAATAATGTTCAGAGACAGTTTTTATCGTTAAACTGACAGTTTGGGCAAAAAAAAATCCATTTTTGCGACTTTTGACCTTGAATAAAATTTTTTGCACACGGGATCAATAGGAATGTTCAGGATTTTATTAGAGTGGTATCCCTTACGTGCCTGTAAATTTTCAGCTTGTTGTGAATTAATGCAAGGGTCAATGTCTATTTTGCTATTAGTTAAGTTCTCATTCAAGTACAGTGATTTTAAGAATTTTTAAACGAGAACAATAAAAATGAAACTTTGACCTAACATTATTCTGTTACTTATATATAGAGTATTAACTCGTAATATCTTAATCAAATCTAATTTTCATAAAGAACTCCCTTGGTATACTAATCCGATCTACGAAGCAAAGAAGAATGTGGAATGATACCTTTTTTAAACTATTTTGCATCTAAAGCTGGAGCAGCGGAAAGCCACTTTTGTTATGTACCCCTTTTGAACTTATTGTATACCAACTCCATTTAATCTGTAGTTAACGTAAAAAACTCTCAAATGCCACGACATCTTACGTTACTTGTACTAGGTAATTACTATCGTTAAAGGTGAAAGTTATTTTGAGACAGATAGGGCGACCTATCGTAGGCGATTAATTTATGCTCTAATTCGTAACCGTAAGCTTCGCTTTTCGTCGCACATCCTTTCAACCGCGTGTATTAAGAGTTTAAAATATAAAATCATGCTATTCTAAAGATATTTTAAATGTTTTGGTGAAAATAATGACCGCACATTCATAATACCGTCTTTTGAATAAATCTATAAACATTAGCGCGCAATTTATTAGATTTTACGTTGACGTCTTTCTTGCCGGCAATTAGTGTGTTTATGATTATGTAAAAGCATTCTTTATTTATTGCTTTTTGCTGTACAATGTGCTTTATCGATTAATATAAAATAATTTTCTTTATAAATATACTTAGACATACAATTTTTTTTAATGTACGAAAGTGCTACTAACTAACTTATGATTGTTAGTATCTGCCTTGTATTTTTGAATCCGAATGAAACGGTGCTGCAGGTAAATCGTCGTAACCATAACAGCATTACCCGATAGCTCGTGTCCCAGATACTCGAGCTCGCTGCTACAGGCAAACGGAAATCGCCTAGCGACTAGCCGACAACATTGTTATTCGATCTACCACAGCCTCCTTCAATGGAAAATATTAGTAAAAGCATTAGAAACATAAACGGTTTTTAGATTTGCAATAAATATGACAAAGATTACATGTTAAGCATAATATTAATTGTCATAACAATCGATTGGTATGCCGATCATATGATCACAACTACAACCAATTGCATATTTATTATGTTTATCAAATATTATTAAGTCAAATGTCACTAATGCATTTATAACAAAACCAAAATTATCAAGTAAAGCATCTTGGAATACTGTGAAAGTGTTGAACAGAATGACGCGAGCGGGAATCAATCCTACTCTTTATGGCAAAAAGAGCTTAGCCTTATTGAAAGTCATTTAAAACTTCATTGTATTGTAAAAAAATGGCAATTGGCTTAATATTAATAATTTTGTTTAAATTAATTTAAATTATTGATTAATTTAATCAAGTTAAGTCAAGTGACTTGAGGACAAACGACATTATAAGTAAAAATAATTAAACAGTAATTAGTTTAAATGCAGCTTGCATTACTTATCTAGGCTTAACGAAATGATAACAAATTTATATTGATTTGAGTTTTGTTAGCAGGCGATGAACACTTGACCGCACGATGGAGCGTCGTGATGGATGGGGCAGCGGAGAGTTGGGCGCGTCCGCAAATGCCACCGAGCATTCGCAATCCGCCGAACGTGATCGAGTGCGCATCGAATTCTACGCCACTTACGACGTCATGACGGGCGTTCGAATAGCCGCCACCCTGGGCGGCTTTTTTGCGCTAATGGTGTTTCTGATCGTCTACAAAAGCAGAAGTAAATCTGTTAAGGCGCTAAATGATCCGAAACTTGTTGAAATGGCCGAGGCTGTCGTTGCAGAAGAGCAGGCCGTCGAAGAAGAGAGACAGCTAACGGCCGCATTGGAGGAGGCGTTGTCGGAGCGCATTCGATCTCGGGCGTCCATAACCGAAGAGCCGCCGTGGCCGCGGACCGGTCGCTTCGCATCATATGGTGGTGGCTACGGTAGTCTATTGACTCTGCCTCGCCGACTCTCTACGCTGCGTGGAGATTCTCTGCCGGGCTCGGCGCTGCGATTTGCAGAGAGACGTGCCTCTGGCGTAACACGGGACCGTCGTCTGAGCTCTGCTACTTGTTCGAGCTCAGGAAGTTCGTACTTGGAGCGTCGCGGATCGTCAGTGGTGTGTGCGCTCCCAGAACGTCGTTTGTCACCGTGTCCTAGCGAGAGACTGGCGCCTCTCGCATCTGTAGGCAGTGTAGGGCCCTCCTATGCTGTCGAGTGTGAGCTTGCGTCGGTGGGCGCGGATTCAGTGTTCGCCGAGGACGATGTGGATTCCACCGATGACGAGGTGGAACAGTTTTCCACGGATAGCGGTGGCGGCGATACGACCATGATCGGGGACTGCACGGAGCTGAAGAGCCGCCCCTCGCCGCTGCCGCTCCCCGTAGACCGAGCTTCGCATTCGCGAGAAACGTTGTTCTAGTCGCCGCCGATGCCGTCGGCTGTTAATGTTACTGGCACATTAAAATATCGACATCTTCATTATTATTTATGTTAAACATTAATATTTAACATATCACTACTTTAAACTTTACAAATTCGACATATCATTTAACAAAATCCAGTTTGACATTATACTTACAGTTTTAAATCATCTAGTCATGTTTATATTTTACGTCTTTTTAGATTGCATTTCTTATCGCATTTTAATATGAAAATCTATTTTCAAGTTACGAAATTGTCGATATTTTAATATGTTTATAAATTATATAAGTAGCATGTAAATAGTTTGTTTTTGTTATAAAATTGATGTTTCGCAATGTTGATGTTCTCAGACCCCGATAAAGTTTTGGAGTATCAAATTAAATGTACACACGCCTGCACATCAACCTACCACAAACTGTAAATTTTCCTCAATAGACTTTGAATTTTATGTCTAAGTGATATGGTTGACATTGTATTGAAGAAATTTGACAGTTTTGGATAGGTTGATGAGCGGGCGTCTGTACATCTAGACATATGCATAGCGTCGTACCATAAACATTTCATTTCGTTGACTGGCAGTCAATCGCGTCGATATCATTCAGTTGAAGCAAGTTTCTGACATCATTCACCAGTTAGTGTTCTTTGTAAAAGATTTACTTAGCTAAAATTAAGATCTGCCGAATTAGTCTTTTATAGGCAAAATAATGCTATTGTCATGTACTTAAATACGCATTATGACTAGTTTTTGAAGAATTTTTAACTTTCGGTTGAAACTTTCGCAATTGTGTTAATAAAAATCTGAACCGAGCTAACAGCCAACCTCGTACAAGTGTTGTTCGCAGTTTACCGAGTCAACGTGGTGTTTGTAAAATGTAGATAGTACTAACTTGTTAGGTTAGGTAGTCGTCAGTCAATTTGAGGATGTATAATTGTATTACAATAGTGTTCTAACTACCCTTGAGTTTAATAAAGGGCACAGAAGACCAAAACGTCCTTTGAACAATAAATGAAGTTGGAAGCGGCCTAAAAATTAAGCGTTGCTCGTAATATCACTTTCTAAGGAAACTGCCACTGTTCTTGTTTATGGACACAGGGATTTTATTGATTCTAGTGTGCCGATCCGCCACAGCCATACGCGGACCCAGTAGATTGACTCGCACAAGTCGTTTTTATTACGATTTAGATTAACGTGTTAGTTTATGTAATGTTCGTTGCTCGAATTAAAATGAGCTCCTGTAGTCTGTAAAATGTTGAAATGTATGTAAAAAAATATTGTAAATACAAAACACAACTCATCCACTGTTTCATTTTCCTTGATCTCTGATCGCACGTTGGTGGTTTCCCGAATAAACAGTTGCGGGTTTATCGGTCTAGCATAAAACTAAAATAAAGATATTAATAGGCGTCATACCCATACCAATATGTTTCACGGTGATATGACGCACATAGCGTCACATCCTTTCATTGCTTTGTTCTATTGCATGAAATTTGATCGATTTCAAGCATCGATATAATTATATGTACTCTACACATAACTCAATATTTTCAAGTAAGTTCTAAATCCGGCCCTTTTTGACTTCTGCCTTTTATCTAGCTAGATTAACACAATGAAAGAGAACAGAGGAAAAGCTCCAGACATGCCGAAAATCCGGATTAGATGTCTCGTAAAACGCAGAATTAATGATTATAGTGTTGCTAAGGTTTCAGTTCAAAAGCTTTTATTTGTTGTTTTTTTTTGTTTTTATTCAAGTTAACTTCGTCTACGTTTAGAAGATAGCGATTTATAACAATCCTTATTTCCAATTAAAAAGTTGAAAAATGACGGGTACTACAATAGGCTACACGTAGAGCTATCCATTTCCGATCATGTGACCTCTCGTGTAACGTGTAACACACTTGTAAATTGTAACATTTAATGCTCTAAGCTTTTAACACACACACAACATGTTAATAAAATTTACCAGCCTTCACAGGGTTCTTTCATACAATTTCTATTAAAAATAATCGTTTTGACAGTTGTTAAAAAGTTTCTATATTGACTAACCAGTCAACTACCCAATTCCAATATTCAATGTAGGGTAGGTACACACGCCTGCACATCAACCTACCCAAAACTGACAAATTTCTTCAATACATTGTCAACCTTAAGCCTTAACCATAAAGTTCAAAGTCTATTGAGGAAGTTTGACAGTTTGTGGTAGGTTGATGTGCAGGCGTCTGTACGTAACTAGGTCAGAGTTTAATTGAATCAAATGTTTTGTTGCTGATAATAATACAATAGGTGTAGCAAATAATGGATATAAAAGATAATAGTAGGTCAATACCTACTATTGCATCAGCATTCATCAATCCCGCTAAACACAATTCGTGTTGACAAACAATCTGTAAATCCAAATTAATTCTTGTAACATTGTTTTGCAAAACAAATGCTCTACAAAACATTTAGCTGTAAGGCGTGTGAAGCAAAACCTGAGCCTTGACCTTCTGTGTGACCGTGCGTGACTCCCTGGTTAAGAAAAAATTATATTTACCTACCTACCTATTTAACTGTTTCAGGGACAAGCCTCTCTGTAGGTGTTAGAAGATTTTTCGATCTTTAACATTTCAGACATAGGTACCTCGCCACGGTAACGACATCTTTAAGGAACAAGTAAATGAACGGTTGACGGCATTGGCGCAAAAGATGCTCAATGGTTCGAAATGACAGAGAGCAAACCTTTGCTGGACCCACAAAAATACACAGAACTTTTTGGATGGTAAATAATACTTGCGGATATTTATGCGGTATGTAATAAATAATAATGATGGATGGATTATTATTAGCCCGATTCGTGTTTCTGACCTTCTGTATATGCATCGTTAGTAAGATAAATAAAACAGTGAAACGTCACTTCAACACACTTAAGAAGAATTCAATGTCCGTCTTTATCACCAATAATCACCATCAATAATATAAAAATTAATAGAAGATAAGGCTGCAAAGGCTAGATAGATCCCTTTCTCATTTTATATAATAATTTAAAAAAAATGAGAAAAGAGTGGGAAAACTGGAAGTTGGTACTTCTTGGCGGGAAAGTGAAGAGTCGGTTTGCGGTTTAGTTTTAATTTCTAAAATTTGTGTTATGTCGAATATTAATGTGAAATAATGGTGGATTATTAACCGTTTAGTGTTCGTAAGTGCGCATGAGTGTTGGCAAATGAAACAACACAGTGCAACTTCACTTTTCAAATTTTCAAATTCTATCAAGAAGTCTGCCCGAGGAATTAGCCCCACATTTTTACTGAGATACTCGAGGGGTTGGGGGATATATTATTTCTCACTTCTCATTTCTATTATCATTCATCATCATCATACTAGAAGGAAATATTAATATTTATTATTTACTTGTAAGAAAAATTACTTTGACACTGGCTAAATGTGCTAATCGCACGAAGCCATCAACTAAAAGAAAGAAAAGAAACTAGGAGTTGGGTCTTCTTGGCGGGAAAGTGAAGGGTACTGTCTGCGGTTTTATTTTATTTTCTAAAATGTATGTTATGTCGTACAATAATGTGAAATAATGGTGGATTATTAACCGTTAAGTTTCGTGAGTGTGCATCAGTGTTGGCAAATAAAACAAAACAGTGCAACTTCATTTTTTAAATTCTCTCAAGAAGTCAGCGTGAGGACTTAGTAAAGCCCCACATATTTACTGAGATACTCGAGGGGTTGGGGGATATATCATTTCTCACTTCTCATTTCTATTATCATTCATCATCATCATACAGGAAGGAAATATTGTTTATTTATGTATTACTTGTAAGAAAAATTACTTTGACACTGGCTAAATGTGCTAATCGCACGAAGCCAACAACAAAAGGAAAAAAATTAGGAGTTCGACGACTTTTTGGCGGGAAAATGAATTCACGTCTGCAGTTTTGTTATATTTTCTAAAAATTGTGTTATGTCGAATATGAATGTAATACAATGGTGAATTATTAACCGTCAAGTATTTGCAAGTGCGCATGAGTGTTGGCAAATGAAACAAAAGTGCAATTTCACTTTTCCAATTCTCTCAAGAAGTCCGCCCGAGGAATTAGTAAAGCCCCACATCTTTACTGAGATACTCGAGGGGTTGGAGGGTATATCATATTTTCTCACTTCTCATTTCTATTTTTTTTTAAATAATAAGACCCGCCTGCTTCATTGCCTCTGCAAACGATCAGGCGGGTCACATGATGGAAAGTAATCACCGCCGCCCATGAAGGACACCTGCAAAACCAAAGAAATCGCAGATGCGTTGCCGGCCAGGAAGGAGTTGGATCTTAAGGAGGGAGTAGGAGAGGGGAGGTGGAGGAGGAGGTGATCGCACAAAGCAATCAACTAAAGGAAAAAAAACAACTAGAAGTTTAATTTTGCAGTTTTGTTTTATTTACTAAATCTGCTTTTTATGAATATTTTTATGAATATAATTTTTAGCCAATGTTAAATTTAATAATAGTAATAATATTTATGATTTTTCGTTTTTCATTTTTTATCTTATCGAACTTAATATTAGGCTGTATGGGTCAGATCCCTTCTACTTTTTCCTAAAAGGATAACAACCAGAAAAAGGTAAAAATTTGACAATTCGCTCGTCGAGAAAGTGAAAAATCGCTGCTGCTCATTTTCTAAGAATTATTTTCGTATCATTAGATTTCCTGGAGAATAATAGAAAAAGAAAATGGACGACGATTTACCAACTGATTTTCAGGTGATTGTCGTGGGCACAGGTAAGACATACATTTCGCTATAAATTGTACCGGCTATGATGGCGATAGCAGCCTACATATCGATCTTACTTTTTTCACTGCCTTGTCAGCAATGCTGTATTCTAATATTCCTGTTTAACAATAACATAATTTAGTTTATAGATATAATTATGTTGAAAACTTTTACTTTAAAGTGTTACGGAACACTTATTTCAGAAAAAAACGCCCATATGAAGCGTAGTCTTATAATTACATACCATTTTGTGGTACAGAGGAGCTGATATTCATCATCATCATCATCATCATCATTCATCATCATTATCATCATCATTGCCTCTAAGCTGTTTCTGAGTTTAGTTAGTGAAGTATAGTGAAACTATAAGTAAGGAAAGAATTCCAGCCTGAATGTTAACAATACAGAGCCATTGTTTATAATGTCAATAAACATTAGTGATAACTGCTCAGGAATCAAAATCAAAATTAAAATGACATAACTTTAAATTTATGTTAAACAAACCTTTTCATAGTAACCTTCAGTAAATAGGTTTAAGTACACACGTCTGCACATCAACCTACCACAAACTGACAAATTTTCTCAATGGACTTAGAGCCTAATTACTAAGCTATATGGTTAAAAATGTATTGAAGAAATTTGACAGTTTTGGATAGGTTGATGTGCAGGCGTCTGTACATTCATATTTGATTTGCGTTTTTAAATATTATGTCATTTTAAATCAATAATTTAAAGTTAATTTTGGTAAATATACCCCATATAATATATATATATATTGCATATCTCCGAAACTATGTGTCTCCGGGGGGAGGGAGGATTATGGAAAAGCAGGTATGGGTCATTTAATATGGTGCAGGGTATTCATCCTTATACCTTTATGGTTATTTAGAGTAGGAACTATTTTAGTATACATTTATTTATGTAAGCCTAGTTAAATTTTATGAAAAAATATTTCAATACTTATAAAAAAATCTAATTTGTTGAATATATCAATAAACATTTTGTTTTGTTTTAAAACTTGTGTATTTTGATTCTAATGAGTTGGTAGGTTTATTCCTCAAAAACAATTATTTGTTTTTAATTTATTTATTCATTAAAGGTAAGTATACAGCCAAACAGCAGCAGCCCTACACATTGATTGATCAGGGTAGAGTGAGAATTAAAATAAAAAAGAATATCACATAATAAGCATTTAGCATTTTGGTGCCCATTTGCCATCTGGCGCCTAGAGCAACCGTTCTGCTGAAGCCAAACACACTTTTTTTATAAATAGAGATATGAAATTAAATATTATTTAAAAATATATATTCAATTATTGTTTAGGTATGGTGGAGTCCATCGTAGCTGCTGCATGCAGTAGGATAGGAAAGAATGTCCTCCATCTGGACTCCAGTGACCATTATGGAGGATTATGGGCTTCTTACAATTTTGATGGCCTGCAAAAATTTATTAAAGAAGTCAATTCTGATGAAAAAAGACAACTACAAGTTTACAATTTGGTTGAAAAATGGTACATTGAAAAGTGAGTATCACAATTAACTGTAAGTACACAGATTACTAATAATATTGGTTGGTTTTGTGTTTTTTATTAATAGTTGTATTAAACTTTATTTTATGTGTCTCTTTATAATAAGTCTAAAGTTTATTTTTAATAGTCTCTGAGGTCTAGTGGTCTACCATCAGTCTTAGACCTAGACAGACTGTGTTGAATTCCTCTGAGAGTTACCATTACTACCTATACTATATTGTAGCCTGTAGTCTGGTTGGTTACCACCAGGTTTATTCTAAATCTGCCTGTTTAAAAAGGTTAGATTAGCTATACCAACAATATAAAAGTTGTGAAATATATTAGGTATTATTGTTTCCTTATATTTTATTAGGGATTGTCCTCAAGAGGAGGAAAAGAAAGAAGGAAATGATGAGAGCAAGACTGAAGATAGCAAATCTGAACCACAAAAGAAAGTATGGAGTCAGGCCAACTTTACCACTGAATATAGGAAATTCAATATTGATATGACACCTAAGGTAAAGCTTTATAGTCAATTAATTTGATTAGAGTAACTTTCGTGCATAGGTCCACTGCTGCTTTTATGGGTAAATAGATCAAGAAGAGGTGGGAAGAAAAGTTTAAATAAATAGCAGGTGTTATATGGACCTAAATGACAAGGAACAGTGATGGTTGTGTGACTTTAAGGAAGGCCTATGCTGGAAGGGAAAAGACAATGATGGCTAATACATTTTTAATTATTTATCATTATTATATTATCATTGTCTGTCCGGGTTCGATTATACTATTGAATAATCAAGTCCATTGTTTGTCAAAAGTTGAAACAATAAAAAACTTAATATGCTATTTCTATTTCTGTTTAAATTTCTCAATCTCTGAAGCAATTTTTATTAGTGATAGATAATCACCAACTTTTATTCAGCTGCTGTTCTCCCGTGGCCCATTGGTGGAACTGCTAATATCATCCAATATTGCGCGCTACGCCGAGTTCCGGTGCGTGACGCGCGTGCTCACGTGGCTCAACGACCGGCTGATGCCGGTGCCCTGCTCCCGCGCTGACGTGTTCGCCACCGAGGCGGTCAGCATCATCGAGAAGCGCATGCTCATGAAGATGCTCACCTCCATAGTGGGCTACAATGAGGAGGAGATGGATAATGAGTTTAAGGGTAAGTACGCAAACTATCACGGCTTCAAGTCTATTTTTATATTAACATCGCAATAGTGTGGATGGCAGTAGAATAACTTTTAACATTTGGTATTCCGTGACTGAAATAGGGGTTGATAGCCGCCTGACCTACTGTTACTGGTGTGTTAGTTATCTGTCTGTGCTTTAAGATGACATTGTTAAGGTTTTGTTAGTGTTAAGTTAAATATCATATTTATTAATTTGACACATGTTTAGTTCGAGATTTTGTTATTCGGCTGCAGTAAGCGTTTACAGTAACTAGATGTTTAAGGAACGACATTGCTCAACATTACCGCAGTAAAAACTGAAAGTGCCAAGAACATGGTGGTTTTCTGTTGTGGGTGTGGTTAAGTTCTGAGACTTGGGTCTACCTTCCGGTCGTTCAGTTGTGATGATGGCCATTAGCCGCTTCTCTCAATAAAAAGCCTTTGCGTCTACTACAAACGTATCATGTTTATTTTAAATATATATGTAATTGATTTCTTTAGACTGGAACAACAAGACATTCAAGGAGTACTTAGAGCACAAAGGCCTGACTCCCAATCTAATCCACTACGTGCTGTACGCGATCGCGGGCGGCACGAACCTGATGCCGTGTCTGGAGGGCGTGCGCGAATGCAAGAAGTTCCTCATGAGCCTCGGCCGCTATGGCAACACACCATTCCTCTGGCCCATGTACGGCAGCGGGGAGCTGCCACAATGCTTCTGCAGGTAAATTCACCATAATTATTACTTAAAAATAAAATATAAATATAGTTTAATCAATGAATTGTAACCTAACATTTTTATTTGATGCTCACTTTTTTTTTTGCCTTGCCACGAATTTTATTCTTTGTCCACAAATTAAAGTTGGCGGGAAGAAAAAAGTCCGCCTTTGTTGTTTATCAAGTTTATCAATGTTTATTGTCCTATCATTAGAAAGGTAATTTACCTATGTGTTTAAGAAAAATTTTAAGATAAGAACACCCTTTGTGATAGACAAGAAGCGTCAATACCTTATGTTTCTTTGTCAATAGTGTGTACATAGTGTACAATGAAGTATACCTAACTTATCCTATTTTAAATTGTTATAATAATATACTATCTTGTATTCACATCACAACGCTATATTTATTTATATTGCAAAGTGAAAATAGAACTTTAATAAAAAAAAGACTAGTTGCTACAGATGGGACTCAAAACCATGTTCCATAAAAAAGTAAAAAAATTACTAGTATTTGAAATCAAATTGACCTTCTAGTAAAATAAAAAATGTTTAATCAATTTCGGGTTTCATAATACGTAATGGCCCACTATAACACTTGTGTTATTATGCCTTTATTAAAGATTGATGGAGCACAACATTTAAAACTTTTTATTATGATAATTGTACCCCCGACACCTATTAATCTGCCAATTACAGTATTGGTGTGAAACTTTATGAATAATGCAACCATAACATTTTAAACTTAATTATGTTTTGTGTGCATGGTTAATATACCGTTACGAATAATGATTATGGCACACGGCGGCGACACGTGACTTAACCCCCCGCCCGATCCTCTAAATGCCACGCCACTAAACATGCACACTAGTTTCGGCCCAAGACACTGTACTCGTAGAAGAAGGGTACGAAGAACCGGTTCACACGCGCTCTACACCAGGTACAGATATGTAACTGGGCGATTCTTCTTCTTCTCCTCCACCACGGCCCGGTCAACCCGAGCCGAGCTCCGAGCCTTTAGAGGCGCCCTCGGGCTGTTCCGCTCCCCGGTCCTATCCGAACCCTTCGGAGAATCTTGTAGGGCACGGGGACGCGCACTAGTGCGCCATGCCGTTCCCTCTAGAAAACCTCCGCAGGTGATTCGTTTCACACGGCTGGAGGGCCCTTTACGTTCCTCGCCGCCCCCAAACAAGCCCGGTGAAGCTTAAAATGCCATCTGAGGCAATGCAATCAGCAATCTCTCTCCTTAAAAAAAAAAGTGACTTAACTACGGCCGTTTAAAGATGTTTTTTTAAACATTATTAATGTGCTGTTAACACAATATCTGTTTTCCCATCCAGAAAAGCAGATACTCTTGTTTTTCAGTAGTCTAAAGAGCTATATGGGATTAAACCCCGATTTTTCACATTCAAAGTTAATCTACGTTTGCTCCATTCAAATTTAATTTAATTTAATTTTTGTATGAGAACAGAAAATTTTCAACATAGTTACATAAAATAATAAAACTAATATTAAAAATCCAGTTTCCAGCAACAATTTTTTTTATTATTTACATCATCATCATCTTGAAGCCATTTCCGTCCATTGCAGGGCATATGCCACTTACCACGGACCTGCGCTATCCTCATCCATCTCCCGCCCGCAATTTTTTTTCTCACTTTTTGTCCCACTGCTGGGCAAAGACCTCCCACAAACCCTTCCACATTTTTCCCTGGCGGCTTTCCACATCCTCCCGCAAAGGCATTGAGAGCATCTCGCAAACGTTTGCGCGGCCGACCATGAATTAAATACATACATTTAATTCCGAAGTTTACTTAGAATTTCAAATTGTTTAAAAATTGCATCTTGAAAGTGATATCTGTCGGCACAGTTCAATGACCTAAATGTGCATCAACTTGACCAACCCAAACAAAAATGAAGACACTTTCTAATGTTGCAAGCCACACGTTTTAAAGTTTTGATATTCAACTTTTTTAAAGTTTACTGTAATTGTAATTTATTTTTATATAATGTGATATCGCAATGAGGTTAAACTGAAGAACCACTTGTTTGGATTTGATTCACAATAATAGCTCGCTAGCTAGGAGATCGCTTAAAGCGATAAGACCGCCTTTGCCCATGCTAGCTTTAAGATTTTATGTATGTACCTGTTTATTTATTTTATTTATTTATTTATTTATATTTATTATTATTTGTTTATATTGTTATTTGTTATTGTTACTGTTATTTGTTTTAATTTGTGTGAGCAATAAAGTATTTATCTATCCATCTATCTATCTATCTAATAGCATGCACACAGTATTTGTTTATTATTTATACAACAGTTAAAAAGAACGCGTATAAGATAAGATAATTCTAAATGGCCATAAAAATGTGTAAATACAATATTATTATTGTAATTATGTATAGTATAGTTAAATTTAATTTATACAGTAATTATGTTTTTGAAGCAAAACAAAACAAAGTAACATGCATCATTCCAATCCCAAGTTAAGTAGTATAGGCATTTTTGTTCAAGAAGTCAGTAACGACATTATTAGGACGCATAGACAGAGACTCGAGGGTATTGAACCTTTTGATAATGTGATTTGACAAAAACTTTTTTAACCGCCTCTGTGGCCTAGTGGTTATATCATCGCCCTCAACCTTAACGTCCAAGGCTCTCAGCGTACATATTGTAATAACAATAATAATCAATTTGGTTGGTGGTATGTCCTATATGGCTAGCTATCTCCATCTGAACTGAGTTTTGTCGCTACATAAATCATTTTATAAAAATTAGTTGGCAAATGCCTTTGCTCCACCTGATGTTAGCAGAGGCGGAGTCCAGATGCGAAGACTGCTAGTGGAACAGGATTGCCTTGCCAACCCGCTGGTTCAAGGATGGGGAAATGGCGGCCCGTGGGCCAAGTCCGGCCCGCAACAAGATTCGATCTGGCCCGCGGTTTTAACCCGTTATCTAATATTAAATAAAATCAAAAGTAATTGATTATTTTTGTTATCTTTTTGTCTTAGAATGTCTCATTGGCCCGCGGATACGTTGTAATTATTTTATATGGCCCATCTCTAAATCTATTTACCCATCCCTACTAGTTGCTTCTACACAGCTCGTTTAATAGGGGGTGACGATGTTGTAGGAAGTCCATTCTTCCATAATGTCTTTCCACAAATTATAAAACAAAATATGTTTTTAGACTGTGCGCAGTGTTCGGCGGGGTGTACTGCCTGAATCGGCCCATCGACAAAGTCGCCATCAAAACGGTGGACGAGGGCAAGACCATAGTCACCATCGACAGCAAGTCCAAGACTTTGAACTGTGACCACCTGGTGATCGGCATCAATGAGTGCCCAAAAGAGATGCTGTCCCCCGAACCTGCTGAGAGCTGCGATATCTCGAAAGCGGTGTTCATTACAAATGGCTCGATAATGAAAAGCGAGAAGGAACCGCTGACTCTTCTCCGCTTCCCACCCCTCGCGGATGATGACAATACCGTGACGGTGCTAGAAGTTGGCCCCGCTACTGGATCCTGCCCCAAAGGACTTTGTAAGTTAATTTTTTCTATATTTTTATAGATCAGTACTTCCAAAACAAATAGCATCGTTTCGCTGACGTTGCTCCGCTTTCTTATCTTCGCGGACCATGATACTAATGTGCCGGGACGTTTCGTGTCTCTAAGTCCCGAACCCTTTTTCCGAATATGATTGTCTCGAGTCCGGGACATACAGACCCGAGACTCGAGACAACTAAATTGTACTATCAGAATTTTCTAAGCAAATAGCTTTTTTAAATAGCTATTTTCTGCTTGATTGATATGTACTGAATGTTATAAGACATCTCAGTGGTTTAGCTAGCAGTTCTAGAGGTAGTGGGTTTGATTTTCAGTACCTACACGGACAGCTATATGTAGCTACCACCATCCTATTTAAGTTTTTTTGTCTGTGTTAGTAACACTGCACTGTTGTTTTTATTATTATTAACATATTCCTTGTTTAATATAGTTTGTGGTGTGTCTTTGTAGCTTAGTTTAAATTGGTTTCCTGAAGTCGGAGTCGCGTCGTCAGTCGTGTCACCGGCCAGGGTCATTCGCGCTCGTTTAACGTTTTTTCTCCAGTTTTTGTTGAATCGTCCACTCGCCTCTAAAGTATAGGTTTTTTTTATTGAGCGTCTATTTGTGGGGGGTTACCTTTATACATGACTCATGTGCGCAATTCAAATGGCTAGGTAATTATAGGGTTCTTTAAGAAAAGTGGTTATATTGATGGATCTTTTTATGTCTTTAGTTATCGTATCCTATCTATTTCTTCTACATAGTTTTAAAACTAATGTTGTTTTCGTATTCGATCGATCATCGCGGTGCTGTATTTGTATCGCAAACGATGTAACACATGAACAAACTAAAACTGCCACCCGCTTTGAGTCAAAGGCACGGGTGGCGATCGTGAAAGATTGGTAAAAAAATATATC
Organism: Eudonia truncicolella; assembly: GCA_949315975.1. Lineage (NCBI taxonomy): Eukaryota > Metazoa > Arthropoda > Insecta > Lepidoptera > Crambidae > Eudonia > Eudonia truncicolella. The sequence goes on from OX438829.1 coordinate 4,658,002, forward strand.
TTAAGTTTCTAATTTAGGTCTTTGGTTCCGGTTTTTATCGCAAGATGACACGTCGTGTTGTATTTTCCAAGAGTGAAGGGCCTTAGTCCAACTGCTTCTTCAGGCCTGCCTTGTACTATCACAGCATATGAGCTCACAGCGTTCTAATGCGTTTTCGCCTAGCTTTGAGTGTTTAATTTAATTTGATTTGCATCCAAAATGTTACATACTTGATTGTTTGTTGGTTTTGTGCCAGGTAGCTCTTTTCGATCCTTTGCATGTAATGTAAAATTTAAAGGCCTTGTTTCATTTAATGGTAAGTGACAATATGACTGAAGGTGGACACTTTACTCATAATCCTCAACTGAGGAAAAGGTTATTTTTTTCTGCTATTGTTTTGGCAAAGACTAAGATAATAGAGTGGTAACTAGCTAGGTGGAATTGCAATAATAACTACGCTTGCATCGAACCCGGCATCTGTATCTGAGTATCGGAGGCCCGTTGTCTAACCAAGAACCGCATAGTCAATTAGTTCCTTGTTTTTTTTTTTCAAAATAGTTTGCTTGTTGTTTGAAAAATGCTTAATTTCTTTACAGTTGTGGTGTACTTCATAACGAAAAAGGTGAAGGACGCAGAGACCGACCTCAAGCCGTACGCTGAGCGGGTGTTCGACATGTCGGGCGGCGACCAGACGGCGGCTACGGACAAACCTAAGGTTGGCTATGTTTTAAAGTATTTCAATCTTTTCGGGGCCTTTGTTCAACTGAATTCATCAGCATTAACTCAGTAGAATAAACTTTTTTTTATGTTTTCTACTAACTATTTAGATCTCTATATTAGGCCTACAACGCACTATCCGACCAGGCAGCGGCAATTATGGACGCGTTGCTTTGCGCCTGGTGGACGGTAGACGGCTGGCTGCATGTGGTGCGTTTGAATAATACGGTTTCATATAAAAATAGATATGCGCTCTGCCGCAAGGGTGCGTCGTATTGCGACAGACCGGATAGTGCGTTGTAGGCCTTATCTTTAACTGTAGAGAGTTTCTTTAAAATTAGGTTATTGGTTTAAAAAGTTGGAACTATTGAAGTTTGTATGCGACCTTGAAATGTTCAAAGGCTCTAAAACCCTCGATCACTCGATCCGAAAATAGCAATACGTAGAGCCAGTGTAACTTAGTTTTAGTGTGTGTTTCCACCAGAGCAGTGCGAGGTAGAAGACGATTGAAAAATCAACCCTAAATAGCCTTAGGGAGCGCGCTCACTGCAAATTTGCGGCGGCGTCGAAGCGCGGGCAATTATGCTTTATTTTCTAAACGCAGCTAAATCCGAAATTAAAGAACAAAATGGCAGCGGCGTTGCGCCGCGCCTTCACCTCGACTCTGCCTCGACTCGAGTAAATGAGCGCACATACATGTAATTTAAAGACTCGACTCGACTCCAGGGTGCCGAGTGCGAGTTTTTTTTTTAAAACATAGCTCGGCAAATGACTCCATTCCATCTGATGTTAAGTGGAACCGGAGTACAGACGCAAGGACAACTGGTGCAGCGTGAAAACAACGCAGCATCAGTCACCCTCACCCTGCCGGTCCACAAGGTGCTTCTTCACGCCTCGTTTGAAGGACCCCATGTCATAGGAAGGAGGGAAAACGTGTGCTGGTAGACTATTCCATCTTTTGGAAGTGCGACAAAGAAACGAGTCACCAAATTTCTTTGTGCGCGATGGAATGTTCGAGACAGTTCAGCGGTGACTCCGGAGACCGGCACGCGTACTCCTATGGAGGAAGGGAGAAGGTGGGATAAGGTCAAAGAGTTCTTCAGAGCACTCGCCGTGGTATAAGCGATAGAAGACGCTGAGTGACGCTATATCTCTACGCAATTGCAGGGGCTCGAGAGCATTAGTAATCTCTGCATTGCCGATAATGCGTATAGCGCGCCGCTGCAATCTGTTCAAGGCATTGAGAAGGTACTTTGCGGAATCGTCCCAGAGGTGCGGGCAATACTCCACGCAATACCGAACCTGTGTCTTGCACAAAAGGGACAACTAATCCGGCGTGAAGAATCGCCGCACCCTGTTAGGACACCGAGTTTACGTGACGCTGTTTTTACCACGGCTTCGACATAGTCCCTCTGGTCCAGATCGCAGCGAATCTCCATACCGAGCATGTTAATACTGCTCTGCAAGCCGAGTGATGTGCCTTGAAGAGAGGAAAGGGGTAGGAATGGCGACTTTTTTGCCGTGAACGCGCATACCTGTGTTTTCTTGGCATTGAACTCAACAAGATTATTGGATTTCGCCATTCGATCACGTTAACGAAAACGAGAATTTGTATGGCAAAAAATTTTAACTCTTCTCGTATGTCGACAGGAGGCGCTGCTTCAATGCCGTACTAATTTTCGTTTTCGTAAACGTAATCGAATGAGTACGATTAGTAATCAAATCTCACACAAGGCACCCTGTACGTGTGAGCGCGCTCCCGTAGTAGTCGGTAGCCTTGAGGCTAAGCGTACGCTGCGTCGCAGGCACGGGCGACGCTGACACGTGTATCCTGCTCTGCGTCTCGTTGGAGTGCCGTCACAGATTTCTTCGCAACGCGTGCGTGACGGCACGTGTTTCTTTTTAAACCATTGTTTTATAATTTTGTAACAGTGTAACAATGACAGAACAACTAATAGAACTCTCTCGATAGTATAAATTATCCATTTGTAGAATGTTTTTTTTTTTCAGATAATCACTTTAGTTTTCCTATGCTTTGCCAAACTGTAAAATAGTAACAACTCATTAATTTCACTGGCATACTCTGACTCTGAATTCATATTGTTCATCAAATCCAACACATCCTTTGTACTAGCTAGGACGTGAATGAAGTGTCTGTGCTGTGGCACTTAGCTGCGTCGCGTCGCAGCACGCGTTGGCGGCCTATGTCTGCCCCAACTGCCCTGCCCTGCAAAATCTGCATTGTATGTCTATATGTCTCTACGTCGCCAGCGTCTCAGCATACGCTTTGAAACAAAATCCTCAATATTTTGTTGAAGCAATTGAGTTATATCCACGAACTATTTGGAATGTCGGTAGACTTGTATTAGATGAAGTACCAAAATCAGAAAAATACAACAGGAGTTGTCTGTGTATGTGTGTAAAATTATTTAATAAATTATCGAATGACATTAAAGTTTAAAAATTATTTAAAACGAAAATTATATTAATGGTTAAACGAATATAATTTCTATATTATGAGTTTCTTGACATGTAAAGCAATATTATAATTTATGTATTTTAAATAGAATGTAATTTGTAATTTTTAATAATGTTTTAAGAACCTGTTTCATTGATGATAAATTGTTTTAAAATGCTTCTTGATCTAGGTTTCTATTAATTCAATCTTAATTTTATGTTTTTATTTTAACTTTGTTGCCGTTTTTGGTTTTAATGTAAAATTTTGTTTTGTATTTAATTTTTTTTTTTAATTGATTTTAATTTAAATTTAAATTTGTTCATAAATTGATTAATTGTTATTGTTTTTTCTCAATTTTGTATAATATTGTGGTCTGTCCTGTTACTCGCTATTTTATTTTTATTTTTTATTGCATGCTGTCCACACCTATAATTGTAGTGGCATTTGGTTTGTGTCGTTCTGTGTGTGTATTTTATTTAAAATTGTAATAGTGTACACTATGTTGGTGCTCGTTTAAATAAATAAATAAATAAATAAATAAATAAAGAAGTTCTTTAAATAATTATCGAATGTATTTTGCATGCTATCTTAATGACAAAACACGCTATACCGTTTTAAATATTGTAATAACTTAAATACCGTTTTAAGGCAAATAAATTTGTATTGTATTGTATTGTAACGTCGGTTGTTTGTGCCCAGTGCCTGTGGTCGGTGTACTGCAACGTGCGCGACACGAGCGCGGCGGCGGCGGCGGCGGGCGCCGTGCACGTGTGCTCGGGGCCCGACGCCGGGCTCGACTTCGACCGCGCCGTCGAACAGGTCGGTCCGCTATTTATTTGTTATTTATTCCAGCATCAGCTCATTTTATGCCCCAATGCTGGGGCACAAGCCTTCTCAACGGATGGATAGGGAGAACGGGCTATTAAACGCCAGGCGGGTCCAGTGCGGTGCGGTAGATGTTAACGACTGCTAATGCAGCCGGGACCGACGGCTTTACGTGCCTTCTGAAGCACGGAGGATATTCTTCTTTTGATTACCCAACTCGTGACTGGCTTTTGTGAAAGTTGCTTAACCTCAGCATTCGCAGACCGGACGCGTTAACCACTGCACCGTCGAGTTCCTCATTATTCATTTAGTAAAAATCAAATACCTGCTGGCAACGCCACGGGTGCAACAGGTCATTACAGGTCATTACAGGATAAAAAAATATATAAGTTAAAACGAACAAATTAATAACTTCAAAAAATATCTCAAAAATCAATAAACACATTCAATTTCGTATTAAAGATGTCTAGATGTGTGTTCTCTGGCGTTAAGTAGCCTGAAGGCTTGTATCGTAGGAGCGAAATCGATGGGCAGGCGAATGTCATGGACAATGTCTTATTGCCAACAGTAACCTTTATTTTTTTCAGAGGGTGCAGGTTCTAATCCCGCTCATGGATTTCTTTTAACACTTTCCAAACAAAATTTGCGTAATATTACATTATAACATAGTCTTTATATTTATTAATACGTGATGAGAAAACTCACCTTTGTTATGTCGTGTGTTTTATAGGATTATATAGGATTAATGTAAACTTGTGCCCCTTTTTAAACATATTGCGCGCACGGAGAGTGTGAGATTTGGTTTAGTTATAGTTTAAGAAGGAGTTCCGAAATATAAAATGTATGTATAATATGCGTTGAGGTTGATTACATTCTATAAATAATGTATATTATTTTGTGATTATAAATATGTGTTTATAAAATATAAATGTACCTTTTTCTAATTAGTTTGCGTTAAACTCCGTTAAAATTAAAGTCGGCCATTGCAATTTGACAGAGAAAGGAGCACGATCATGGTCGTACGCACGGTAGGGCATAGTAGGGCACTTGCCACACACTGCCTTGTAACCAAGAGGAAAGTTGATTACTCATGTAAGCTAAGCTAAGTAAGTTTAACGTAGCTGTTAGCTGTTAAACACGCGCTCCTTCTTTAATCGCAATTTCCTCACTCAAAAAAAGGGAGTAAGGTTGTTGATTTAAAACGTCAAAATATTACTTACTAATAAAATAGCACCTACTATAGAGGTGTTAATAAATAGCATATTCGGTCTAAGCTACAATAAGACAGTACAAGGGTACTGAAAAGAACCGGCAAGAAACTCAGTAAGAGCATTTATTTTCTCTCTTTTTTTATATAATACATCTAAGTTATTAGGAAATGCCCTCCCTAATATGATAAAATGATTTAAAATAAATAGCTTATCCATCTTTATATATATAATTCTTCTGTGCGTGTGTATGCTCCTCCTAAACGGTTGGACCGATTTTGATGAAATGTTTGGTGTGTGTTAAAGTGGATTCGATGGTAGGTGGCGCTGCAATCGAGTTGTTCACTCAAGCGGACGAAGTCGCGAGTGGGCTTTACATATAAAAAGCTGAGAGTTACATATAAAAACAACGATAGCTACATGCGAAAGAACATACTATTTTCTAAATTTCTACAATGTCCTACTGTATTGTACTAACCTTATTATAATATTTAGCAAAATTGACTAAATCTTGTGTAAATTTAGCTTGTTCAGGGTACATGTTAATTGTTAATCATTAAATCGTTTTATTGTTACCTAACAAGCTAAACTACTACTAAGATAACAATAATACAATTTAAAAAGCCATTGTTAACTAGTTTCATATTTACATTTTAATATCAACACTTTGCAATACCACTATAACATAAACATAGCATTGTATGCAAATCAATTATAAATAGTTATTCTTAAATGTTAATTAGTACCTATGCATTCTTCCAACCATTTTGTCAGTTTTGGACATTACTCTGACCATTCGACCTATTGACTGACAGGTCAAAATATAGTTGACAGTTAATTTTATCTGTTACTTATTATTATTGATACAATTCAAATTAAATCAAATCAAAATATTTATTCAATTTATACTAATATAATGATACTCAAAATATAGTGTTTTATTCTTATTTATAATGGGGAACTGTTTAGCCTTCATTTCATGTGATGGTAAGTGAGGATAAGGCCGAAGGTGGGAGCGCACTTCACCTCTATACCAGGTACAGATATGTACCTGGGCGCTTCTCCCCACACCCCACGACCCGGTCGACCCGAGCCGAGGCGGACCTCGGCTTGTTTCGCTCCCCGATCCGATCCAAACCCCTCCGACAATCTAGTAGGAAACGGCCGGGGACACGCACTAGTGCGTGATGCCGATGCCTCTAGAAAACCTCTGTCGGTGCTTCGTTTTCACACGGTTTGAGGAACCCTTAATTAAAGTTTCTTGCCGCCCCCAAAAGACCGTTGAAGCTTAAAATGGACAAGGGCAATCAGCCAACTGACAACTCTCAAATAAAGAAAAAAAAAACACTTACACTTACTTACAGGATAGGTTAGGCAAATGCTAAATATAAGCATTTAATTTTGTTAGTTTAATTGCTGGTTTCTAAAATTGTTTAAATTTATAGACTATTAGGTCTTTTCGTATTAATTGCATTAAGTCATTATTATATAAGTGTTTGTTACCTAAATAAATAAAATAAGAAATGATTTAATTTAGTAGGTAATAGGTTAAATATAGGTGTTTTATAAATTCGATTTCTTTGTGATTTATCAATCTTCATTGTGATAGGTTTTGTGCTCTTCTTATGTAAGAATGTTAAATACAAACTGATGAATAACGGCCTACCAACCACGTGATATTTTATCACTGAAGATAACGCTAATTATAAATATTATTAATAAAACTTCATTTTTAGGCTTGTTTAGTTTACTTATATCTGATTGACATCACACTTAGGTAGTTGCCAAATGATAATTCTCTAACGAAAGGTCAAATGTTTTATTGCGATATTTAAAAGATAGATAGTAATATAGGGTGTCCTAAACTTCTGAGCCATGTAAATATTTACCTTAACCAATTAACATATTATACAAAAAAAAATAATTATTAACAATTAATGTGTTTTGCTTGATTTTACTTATGAAGATTATAAATTACCAGCTTTATCTAACGGTTAACTGCATATAAATGTTTGTGTGCCGCAACATCGCAAAAAGGTATCTCAGCGTCTGTCGTATCGTATCCGAACGCCTCGGAGAGTCAACTAAGAAACGGGGACTGGCTTTCTGATGCCATATCCTCTAGAAACCCTCATAGAATGTTTCGATCACACGACTTGGAAATGGACGGTGAGGAAACCTTTAAGTGTCTCTTTGACCACAAACCGTCCGGTTTTTGTTTTTGAAAACAGGGTTGAAAAAAATTTCACGAGCGGGATTAAAACTCGCACCCCATGACATACAAACGCCCGATTACCAAAGAACCCGGGTTCAATTCTCAGGTCGGGCATTTCGATTTCGCTCACCAACCCGCATTTGGCAAGCGTGGTGCCAATACCATAAATTGTAGCGATGACTTGATTTCATTGATGGAGACCTTTGCCCAGCAGTGGGACAGTATATAGGGTATTTACTTACTTACTTTACCATGTCATACCGGGTCAGGTGCACTACTTTTATGCTATCGTGGTTCTGTCTAAACATTATTTGATTACTTGTGTTCGCAGGCGGAGCAGATCTTCCATAAGATCTGCCCGGGCGCGGAGTTCCTGCCGCGCGCGCCCGACCCCGAGGAGATCGTGTTCGAGGACGAGGGCCCGCGCGGCCCCGAGTTCCGCCCCGACGACGCCGCCGAGTAGCCGCGACCACGCGCAGCGCGTTTCAACGGGTGCACACACTTTTTATCAACAGCTTTTTTCGTCTTACCAGTGGCATTAATCACTTTCATTGAAGGCTCTGACGGAATTGTGGACGTCGTAAAATTGTTTATCCGGGTTTTCATTGTTTAACAACAGTTAATTTTTTTGGTACTTTCGATTTGAATTTGTCACTTTAATTTAACGGGACAGATGTAATTCGCGGGTAAAATTACTTGTTGTTATTATAGAAACGTGCGTTCACTCTCCTAAAGAATGGACTGTTTTGATGTAAATTCCATCTCTGGCCAGCAGTAATGATCGCCCCAAATATATAATAAATTAATATGTTTTTACGATTAGAACCGTAGCGCGCGCCTTCGCCCGCGCTTTTATTGTGCACTTTTGATTTTAGATGTCAGGTTTCAGTTGCTTAAAGTACGTAATAAATAGTAAAGTAATTGTCAAAAAAAACTATCATGCTTGTAGAACTTTCACAATTTTATGTGACATGACATCCTGTACTGTTATTATAATAAACTGATACATTTTTCCATTAGTACTTACATTCCGGTTGAAGTGACAAAAAGAAATGTGATGATGCTCGTAGAACAATATGAGAATGCTTTGAGATTTTATTTTTGTTACACATTCAAACGCGCTGGTTCCGTACTACCTAAGGTGTAATCTCAGTAAGGTTTATACGCTTCGGGCGCTTGTCTTCGTGCATTCCGACTGGTGCGTTTCAGTCGCGAGATGGTGACGTCATAGTCCGTTGTGCAATTGACTCGTAGGATAGTTGACCACGGATCGCTCTGTAAACTACGTGCACGACAAACGGACCTACGTTTTTAATTATATCAGCTGTAATACGATTTTTTATAAACTATAGTAAAGAGAGTTAGTCGAACTCAGTTTAGCGATTCCGAGACCTCGAATAAGCTAGATTGTCTTGAGGAAAATTGGCAAGATCGGATCATAGCATTTGAAAAACACTCGATGTCAAGTTAGTGATCTATAGCAAACACTTTAAAATTTGTTTTTAATTTTAATTAAATAATATTCAGTCAATCAACAGCCAAATTTTGTTCCACTTATAATACTGAATATTTTTTTTCCAATAAGCGTATGGTATAATGGAACCCTCCATTTAGAGGGCGCGATAGCTTTTGCGATATTTCGAAGGAAAGTCCCAAGTTTTAATCAATATTACATGGATAAAGTTGATCAACATCATGAATGGAACAAAGTATCGAAGTTGGGACAGTGATAAAAAACTATATTTATAACTTATTCGTCGATATTGAAAGGGACTGTATTTTGCTATGGATTACTCTTGATTTAACAAGCTGACGTGGACAGTACTGTCATACTCATTTTGCTTTACCAATTTTTTATACATATCCCATATCAAATACAATTGCCTAATTAAGTCCCTCTGGCTTTATTGAAACAGAAAACTTGACTTAGAGGGCAATCTTTCTATCACTAGGTAGGTATAATGTTTGTGAGCATTACTGTCAGTCAATGTGTTAATTGTAATGGCCAGTTGCACCACCGCTTACATGTTACTGTTTAGTTAAAAGTGACAGAATACGTCAAAATTCGGCTCAACCGTAAAACGTAAATGATAATTGATAAAGTAAATATTGAAAAAAAAAAACATAATCTGGTTTGGTGCAACCAGCTATTAGTTTTAATAAGCTCTCTTAATTTGGTTTCATTATGTCAAGGTGTACATACCACATTTGGTTAATGAGCATTATATGAAAGCATTTTAAGACCAAAGGAGTATTAACATTCTATTAGTTACGAGAATATGTGCAATCATACTAGCTTGGATGCAGTTTTAAAATGTTAAAGATAGCATTTTGGACGCACCAGTCTAAGGCATAGAAAGTAGCTATTTTTTATTATTTAAATGATTTAGCTTTTTAAATGATATTTATTGTTAAACAAGAATAATCATGCCTCTGCAGCTTATGCATTGATAATTCCATTAAATTGTAATTATTAGAATAACTCACTTGTTTTTTTTATTCCCCACAAAATTTTAATCTGGAATCTTATTGGCTTACTAAGCTTGTAAGAAACCTAACAATACAAACAAGATTACGAAGGCAAGGCAAATCTAATTATGAAATAAACCTAGTGTAAATGTATGGTGGAATTCTAGTTCCATCTTCCCAGTGCGTAATTTGTAAAAAGGGTTTTTTTTTATGTACGGCATCTTAAAAGTTAAAAAACTTATTATAATAGGAGATAATCAAACAATAAGCGGAGCAGGATTTTCCACATTGGTAAATCGATCCCCAACCCATAATGAATAATAAATAAAATTAATTGCTTAGTGGTAAGAAAAACATTAAATAATTTATAAAAAAAAAACTAATTATTCATTGTCATACCAATAGAGGCTATGCAGAGGCTTACTACCTTTGATCTAATACTATTATTAAAAGCATACTACCCAGAATTTTATGCCAGTGGTTGCTAAATGTTTAGGCAGTGTTAAATTCATAAACAGTGTTATGTACATGAGACATAAAAAAATATATTTTATTTTGCACCTACTGGTCTAAAAGTAGACTGTAAAAATGTAGCTAACCCTAGAAGTTTAGGTTCTGAAATGAATGTTAGATGTGAATTTCAATATTCTGTACTTATATAATAATTTAACTTTTTGGTATTACTTGACAATGTAAATTAGGTAAGTCTATTTTTCTGTGATCTTTTATAAGGGTGCGCCAACCAAAAAATGCCAAAAGTGCAGTCACAATTAAGTTGATATAATTGAAAATACTATCGTATTACATAAACAAAATATATATTTAGTATCAAAGGAAACGTGTTTATAATTAGCCCGATCCATAAATTCATAACACAGTATAGTTTTTTCTACAACATCATTTAAAGTTGGTCAAAAACCATAAAAACAAGTGGCAGCATTTAGTTGATTAAATATAGTTTATCTAAATTATTGTGCCTCTGATTTTGTCTTAACTATTACCTATGTCTAAATTACAAATCATCCGTCTCACATTTTCGATTTATCAAGCAGTTATTTAAATTAACATTTTTCAAATTAACACGTTTAATTCCCCATACAAAATTAGTATGGCCGCGCGGAAAAAATAAATATGGACGAAGACATTTCAAATAAAATATATGACACGTCTTGTCACTATTATTACGGACGGCGCACCCTGATCAATATCAGTTCTAAAACAATAAACAGGATAAGACTAATCAGTCTTGTTAGGTACCTTAACTACTATATAACTATCAAATTTAAGGTCATAATAGGAAAGATAAACAATGTACTCTGTTTTAATTCACACTTTAATAAAGAATATATTTCTCTGGTCCATAGTCAAAGTTACATAAACTTTAATTGAATGGCAAACAAATAAGGTGACAAAAAGGGTCATTGCTCCAGTAGATAATATTTCCTATTTTAGCTTAAAGCAATAGTTATTTCTTAATATACAAATACAAAATATTATTCTCATTGTAAAATAAATGGATACTTTAATATAATATATTGTATACACTGTAATTAAAACAAAATTTAGAGTACTCATCACAATATGGAAAATTATTAGCTTTAGAATAATCTCTTTTCATATGAAAACAAGCCATGCACATTGCCTTCCAACTGTGCAGAGTATGTTCTCTTCATGAATCTAAGATCTCCAGAGTAGCTCATATCACGTATACGGGCAACAGATTTGGCTCCAAGATCCTGACAGCTGTGTTGCATGCCTGCCTGCAGATATGGAAGGAACCGTAACACTGATCCTTTGTCTACAATACTCCCGCTAACTCCTTGAGCTACTCTGTGTTTATCACTCTCCTTGTGAAAGTAACGGCTCATAGCTGATCCTTTGCCTTCTTTGTTCTCCATAGCTTCCAAGCTCCCCATACCTCGGTATTTTTTAAGCCTGACTCCATCAGAGAAGAAGTATTCTCCTGGTGCCTCAGATGTGCCTGCAAGCAGAGACCCCATCATAACAGAAGAAGCTCCAAGAGCTAGTGATTTCACAATATGTCCTACTGACTGAATTCCTCCATCAGCTATAACAGGAACATTGAACTGCTTTGCATAGGAAGACACCTGGTACACTGCTGTGGCTTGAGGGCAGCCACAGGCCATCACCTCTTGAGTTATGCAAATAGAACCACTTCCCATTCCAACCCTCAATGCATCTGCACCAGCTTCTATAAGATTTTTAGCTTGCATTCTGGTCACAACATTTCCTCCAATAACTTGAATATTGGGATAAGTTGTTTTAATAAACTTAATCATTTCTATCTGATATATTGAGTTTCCTTGTGATGAGTCCAATACAATGACATCTACACCATTGCTGACAAGTAACTTGAGGCGGTCTCTATCTGATTCTCTTGTACCCATAGCGGCTCCAACTAAAAGTTGTTTGTTGGAATCTTTGGATGCATTTGGGTAGCTACGGGCTTTCTTTAAGTCAGTTCTTGCTATCAGTGCTACAAGCTCACCTGCCCCATTTATTATAGGAAGCTTACCTTTCTTGCTTTTCTCTAAAATGTAATTGGCATCCTGTAATGTTACACCTGACTGAGCTGTTATCATTTCTTCAATTGGAGTCATAACTTCTTTTAGACTGAGCTGGGGGTCACCCTCTCTGAAATCAATGTCTCGAGAGGTGACAATGCCAATGAGGCGACCACCCAGTTTACCATTTTCTGTGATAGGGTAACCCGTGAATCCATTTACCTTTTTAGCTTCCAAAACGTCGGCTACTGTGTTTCCTGGGCCCATACAGACTGGGTCTCGAATGAATCCATGCTTGTATTTCTTAACTTTGTGCACCTCGTTGGCTTGGTACTCGGAGGTGCAGTTGTGGTGGATAATGCCTATTCCGCCGCAGAGAGCCATGGCTATGGCCATGTCTGCCTCAGTAACGGTGTCCATGGGCGTAGACACCAGGGGCGCTTTCAGGTTAATTTTCTTGGTGAGCGGCGACGTCAGATCCACCTCTTCGGCAGTGAAATCTATGTATCCGGGTAACAATAAAAAGTCATTGTAGGTGAGACCTTCGCTATTAGCGAATATCTCCGCAGCAGACAACCCATCACGGAGATCGCCTTCGGCTTTCACAGACATGTTTTAGTAATTAGTTAATTAGTTATTTAGTTAATGTTTAGGAATGGATATAGTTAAGTTATTTTGTAGTGGATTTATAATTTTTACGTAGATTTAATGTCTTGAGATCGAAGTTAGAAGTAAATTTATTGAAAATTCACTATGCACACGTGGTAGGTGTGCACCTGTTTATGTTTGACTTCACAAAACATTTATTGAATGTTAGGCAGTCTAAACAATGAACATAACGTAACTTTATCAAATTCTTTGACTCTACACTAAGTTATATTTAGGAAATAAAGTATTTTATCTCAAACGAAGAGCGAACCGGCTTCACTCTTGTTCAAAAAACGCGAGAATGCTAGAAAGAGATAGATAGTACCGTTGTCACTGTCAGTGTCTACTGTCAACGTCAAAAACTTTTTCGTATGATGGGTTTTTAAAAATAGAAAAATAACTTGAGAAAAGGTGCCAGTGGGGTTTCACCCTAGTCATCCCGCAATAACTTGTGGACTCCATTTTAATTTCTATCTACCGTGCAATTGTACCCTCACTGCTAATAATAAAAATACTTGAAATTGGCTAAATGCTAAACGCGTAGTAAGCTATTAATTAAGATAATGAATTAATTGAATATGAGTATCTAGATTCCAGACGGAATATTATGCTAAATATTTTTATAAATGAAGTATGTGTCATTATTTGATGCAAATACTACTACTATTGATTATAGTGATTACTTGCGGTTCTATTGATTTGATAACTTCTTGGTGAGAAAGTGAGGAGCCATAAAAATGTTTGGTTTTGATGTTATTAACTGATGTTTTTGTTTTCATCAAATATTAAAGTTGAGAAATAGTGAATTAACATTCAAACGTTTATCTACGTTTATATGTTATATTATCACTTATGGTCTATATATTATAAAACAATAAAAGTTTTATTGAAGTTTAGGCTATATATGTTAGATCCCTTTGCTTTATTTCTGACAGTAGAAGAAAACCAACCATGCAGACGTCTTGGCGGGAAAGTAAACTCAGAAATATAACGTAGTGATTGACTTCTTGGCGGGAAAGTGAAAAGTCATGTCTGCGGTTTTGTTTTATTTTCTAAAATTTGTGTTATATCGAATATTAATGTGAAATAATGGTGGATTACTAACCGTTAAGCGTTCGTAAGTGCGCATGAGTGTTGGCAAATGTAACAAATCAGTGCAACTTAACTTTTCAAATTCTCTCAAGAAGTCCGCCCGAGGAATTAGTAAAGCCCCACATCTTTACTGAGATACTCGAGGGGTTGGGTGGTATATCATTTCTCACTTCTCATTTCTATTGTCATTCATTATCATCATACTGGAAGGAAATATTGTATATTTATGTATTACTTGTAAGAAAAATTACTTTGACACTGGCTAAATGTGCTAATCGCACGAAGCCATAAACTAAAGAAAAAAAACGTAGTGATTACTTGCTCAGTGCTCAGACACAGACAGAGTCAGTCATGATTTTGTTCATTCATGTTGTACTTGTACGTACGTCAGGTGAGATGACTGAGATGAAAAGACCAAGTTCTTACCCGTACAATATAAAACAAAGGGTCAGTAACAAATTTTAGTCTAGCGACAATTGTTGCTTCGACCTCGCACTAATGTGATATTAAGGTGGTTTATTATCCGTTAAGTTTTCATGACCGTTGTTGTTGACAAATAAAACAAAACAGCGAGTGTAATACAATAAAATACCTCGTATAATACATCATGTTCAAACTACGTGATGTTTGATAACATGATTTAATTTCCCTTTTACGTAGAAAGTCACAAAAAGTAGTTTCATGGGAAAGCTTAGAATGTTTTTCAAGTTCTGGGTCGGCAGCGCTAAACTTTTTACCTGTTGAATAAGAATTTCTGTAGCTATGTACCTTATTTTGTTTCGCATTAGGTATTTGAAATAATAGCTGGCAAATATAAATTTAAAATTGCTTTATTTAACTTTATTTTCGGACAGTTTTCCTGTCTTAGATACATTACATAATTATATGCGTTAGTATCCATTAGTCTGGGCATTACATATTTAGACAATTTGATTTTAGGCCAAGTACTTACCTACTTAATTTATACAGTGTTAATAGTGCTACCTACCCAGCAATATACATAAAATAGTTTTGCACTTTATGCTCCGAAGGGAATACAACTTAGGCTTTAGGCACTTTGAACGTTGATGAAGTCTATGGATCTACTATTACGCATTTGCCATTTAATCTTATGTACCCGGTGGGACACTTATCGCCATCGAATGCGACGCGATCATCTAATTCTGTCATTGAAGAGTTGACTTTAGGTGTTGGGGCCGGGTGGAGAGGCTTGGTATCAGATACAGGCGGCGTGGCATCCTCGGGCTTTGACCTCGATCCAACGCTTATTGTTTCTTCCAGCTCATCATCAATGAACACTATCCTGCCGTTGTCGTATTCAACACTTGGTGGAGTTGTATTTTTGTTTGTGTTCATTTTTCCTGATGGTTGTGCCAAACTACTCACCACTTGTGTTTTAAAAAGTTGTTTCGATTGATTGTTTCTCGGGGTCGGTAGCGGTGAACGTGGGACACCACGAACTAAAGACTCATTGAGCGTCGACTTGTTATAAATGTTCGGTTTTTTTGCAAAAGTCAGGTTTTGGCGGTTGTTTTCGCTTGCATTTACAATAACTGGTTGCTCACGATTTGATTGTGATTTCAGTAATAATTTAGACATCCCTAAATCCACTTGCGCCCTCTGGTCGGCGCCGGCGGTACAGCGCAATGGAAGTAAACACAGTATTATAACGAATATACCCATGATATTTATATCCTCAATGCACTATTAGTCACGAAAGAAACAGGCGGCAGGAAAATATATAAACACACAACTTTAATAATATGGTATGATTAACCAACTTCTTGAATGACAAAAATGTGCAGGGCGCAACAGCCGAGCGCGTAGTGAAGAATTATCATCTGGCTGACTCGACTTCACACTTTTTGCACTTAAGGCCAAGACAGTGTTAATAGTAGCAATAATAGTTTCGTGAATAAGGCTGTCTCGTTACGGCGCCGGCGACGCGACGTTACCGAGGAAATCGGTCCACAGTCAGAATTTAAAAACAACGTTCAATGTCAAGGCTACTGAGCTAAATTGTCCCACACTGAGAAAACATTATTCCTATCAGACAGCTTAGATCAACTGTGGATAAAATTGCTGAGTTCCAATACCCAGATAGGTACTTTATATGCCAAAATTTATTCAAACTTGAAGGATGAAGGTAAACGTGATATTTAATTCAATCGAATTATGAATAACTCGTTTTAAGATTATTGATTTGAAGTAAATTATTTGAAGGCAGCCTTCGAATACAGGTTGCTTGGAACAGGGTATGATATCCCGAAAGCAAACAATCTATTTACGATAGCTATACAATCAAGCTACTTTCACTAAGGAACCAACTTAGAAATCGCCAAACAAAAGCTGTTCCATATTTTTTTTATAAAGTCTTTAAGAAAGGGAAGTAAAGTTTAATGTGAAATTGGTCCCTTTTCGACACAATTTCAAAAATTCTATCATTCAACTCGAGCAGCTATTGGTTCGCCTACCGTGACGATTTTGTATTGTACGTTTTTAGTGTTCAGTAATCAAAAAGGAACCCTTATAGTTTCGCCATGTCCGTCTGTCTGTCTGTCGGTCTGTCTGTCTGCCTGTCTGGCATGGGTATACATATTAATTATGCCGACAAAGTGGTAAAGCAAACTTTAAAAAAATATTTTTTTTAGGTGTAGGGGACACGTGAAGTGGGGATGTAATTTTTTGTTTGTTTACCCCTAAGTGTGGAGTGTCGTTGGATAGCAATTTCAAAAATATGCCAAATGGTTATTTTTGGATACGTGAAAAAATTCACGGTAGTTGTATATATGACGAAGTTAAAAGGAAAACTATTAAGTACAGCTAAGTAGGCTTTACAAGTTTACGAGTAACAGTCGACCAACTTATAAAATGTACTTGGCGCAGTACAAATTCCTCATTGGGAACTGCTTAAATAACGTTGTCAGGTGTGTGAAACCGGTAGTATCTACATTTAAGTATATGAGCCATGGTTAAATAAATGTTCATAAAAGCCCTCTTCTCAGAGTCCGCATTATTGAGATGGGCTACGGAATCCTACATTGCGCGTGGCCCGACACGCACTTGGCCGGTTTTTCATGTCTACATCCTGCGCTAGGCATCGGACGTAACATACCTACCCTATCTTGTTTACTTTATTTTACAAGTACCTACTGGCTACGAAAGGATCGAACGAACTTAAGAATGTTGATGTTTAATAAAATTATTAGCATAATTTTAAAAGTTTTCTGTGCCAGGTGTAAGCCCTGTAACCTGTAATTATTTTTCGACTGATACCTATTGTGTGTGTTTATCCACACATAATGATTCTAATAATGTGATTGCAACCTTTCTTTTTTTTTAATAAGTATGTAAACGTACTTATTGACGTAGGTATAAAAATACAAGGTGTCGGTTGTCGGTGTCGTAAAACTCAAAATAAAATACTACAATATTAAAAATTGTGAAGTGGCTTCAGCAATTCCTCAGAACCTGCACAGTGCACTACGTATTTTACATATAGGTTTTTATGGAAAGAGTTTTATGTTGACTTTAGACGGCCTTTACCTACAGCGGACTTTTTTGGAGACGAGAAACTTAAACTCAAGTCGTCGGATCGAAATACAGGAAATACCTACTGTCAGAGATTTTCTAGAGGGAATGGCAGCACGCGAAATGTTATATTAAAAGCTAAAGTTTTCCCGTTGCTTATTAGATTCACCAAAGGGTTCGCATCGGATCGGGTTACTAACAGGTGTATATTAATGTATATTATTGAAATGTTTATAAAATAATTAATGTTTTTTATTGAAAAATGCAATCGGCAGTCAAGGGGGTGCGGAAGTGTAAACCTGGCTGTGATTGGCTATTTCAAGGTGGAACAGTGAAATGGTCACATGACAAAACATTTATCTTTATATCTCATTAACAGTTATTACGTACCTACTAACCGGCATCGTACCAAGCTAAAACACTAACTAACTAACTTTGACTTCACAAAACATTTATTGAATGTTAGGCAGTCTAAACAATGAACATAACGTAACTTTATCAAATTCTTTGACTCTACACTAAGTTATATTTAGGAAATAAAGTATTTTATCTCAAACGAAGAGCGAACCGGCTTCACTCTTGTTCAAAAAACGCGAGAATGCTAGAAAGAGATAGATAGTACCGTTGTCACTGTCAGCTACAGCTGTCAGTGCCTACTGTCAAGGTCAAAAACTTTTTCGTATGATGGGTTTTTAAAAATAGAAAAATAACTTGAGAAAAGGTGCCAGTGGGGTTTCACCCTAGTCATCCCGCAATAACTTGTGGACTCCATTTTAATTTCTATCTACCGTGCAATTGTACCCTCACTGCTAATAATAAAAATACTTGAAATTGGCTAAATGCTAAACGCGTAGTAAGCTATTAATTAAGATAATGAATTAATTGAATATGAGTATCTAGATTCCAGACGGAATATTATGCTAAATATTTATATAAATGAAGTATGTGTCATGATTTGATGCAAATACTACTACTATTGATTATAGTGATTACTTGCGGTTCTATTGATTTGATAACTTCTTGGTGAGAAAGTGAGGAGCCATAAAAATGTTTGGTTTTGATGTTATTAACTGATGTTTTTGTTTTCATCAAATATCAAAGTTGAGAAATAGTGAATTAACAATCAAACGTTTATCTACGTTTATATATTATATTATCACTTATGGTCTTTATATTATAAAACAATAAAAGTTTTATTGAAGTTTAGGCTATATATGTTAGATCCCTTTGCTTTATTTCTGACAGTAGAAGAAAACCAACCATGCAGACGTCTTGGCGGGAAAGTAAACTCAGAAATATAACGTAGTGATTGACTTCTTGGCGGGAAAGTGAAAAGTCATGTCTGCGGTTTTGCTTTATTTTCTAAAATTTGTGTTATATCGAATATTAATGTGAAATAATGGTGGATTACTAACCGTTAAGCGTTCGTAAGTGCGCATGAGTGTTGGCAAATGTAACAAATCAGTGCAACTTAACTTTTCAAATTCTCTCACGAAGTCCGCCCGAGGAATTAGTAAAGCCCCACATCTTTACTGAGATACTCGAGGGGTTGGGTGGTATATCATTTCTCACTTCTCATTTCTATTGTCATTCATTATCATCATACTGGAAGGAAATATTGTATATTTATGTATTACTTGTAAGAAAAATTACTTTGACACTGGCTAAATGTGCTAATCGCACGAAGCCATAAACTAAAGAAAAAAAAACGTAGTGATTACTTGCTCAGTGCTCAGACACAGACAGAGTCAGTCATGATTTTGTTCATTCATGTTGTACTTGTACGTACGTCAGGTGAGATGACTGAGATGAAAAGACCAAGTTCTTACCCGTACAATATAAAACAAAGGGTCAGTAACAAATTTTAGTCTAGCGACAATTGTTTCTTCGACCTCGCACTAATGTGATATTAAGGTGGTTTATTATCCGTTAAGTTTTCATGACCGTGCATGAATGTTGACAAATAAAACAAAACAGCGAGTGTAATACAATAAAATACCTCGTATAATACATCATGTTCAAACTACGTGATGTTTAATAACATGATTTAATTTCCCTTTTACGTAGAAAGTCACAAAAAGTAGTTTCATGGGAAAGCTTAGAATGTTTTTCAAGTTCTGGGTCGGCAGCGCTAAACTTTTTACCTGTTGAATAACAATTTCTGTAGCTACCTTATTTTGTTTCGCATTAGGTATTTGAAATAATAGCTGGCAAATATAAATTTAAAATTGCTTTATTTAATTTTATTTTCGGACAGTTTTCCTGTCTTAGATACATTACATAATTATATGCGTTAGTATCCATTAGTCTGGGCATTACATATTTAGACAATTTGATTTTAGGCCAAGTACTTACCTACTTAATTTATACAGTGTTAATAGTGCTACCTACCCAGCAATATACATAAAATAGTTTTGCACTTTATGCTCCGAAGGGAATACAACTTAGGCTTTAGGCACTTTGAACGTTGATGAAGTCTATGGATCTACTATTACGCATTTGCCATTTAATCTTATGTACCCGGTGGGACACTTATCGCCATCGAATGCGACGCGATCATCTAATTCTGTCATTGAAGAGTTGACTTTAGGTGTTGGGGCCGGGTGGAGAGGCTTGGTATCAGATACAGGCGGCGTGGCATCCTCGGGCTTTGACCTCGATCCAACGCTTATTGTTTCTTCCAGCTCATCATCAATGAACACTATCCTGCCGTTGTCGTATTCAACACTTGGTGGAGTTGTATTTTTGTTTGTGTTCATTTTTCCTGATGGTTGTGCCAAACTACTCACCACTTGTGTTTTAAAAAGTTGTTTCGATTGATTGTTTCTCGGGGTCGGTAGCGGTGAACGTGGGACACCACGAACTAAAGACTCATTGAGCGTCGACTTGTTATAAATGTTCGGTTTTTTTGCAAAAGTCAGGTTTTGGCGGTTGTTTTCGCTTGCATTTACAATAACTGGTTGCTCACGATTTGATTGTGATTTCAGTAATAATTTAGACATCCCTAAATCCACTTGCGCCCTCTGGTCGGCGCCGGCGGTACAGCGCAATGGAAGTAAACACAGTATTATAACGAATATACCCATGATATTTATATCCTCAATGCACTATTAGTCACGAAAGAAACAGGCGGCAGGAAAATATATAAACACACAACTTTAATAATATGGTATGATTAACCAACTTCTTGAATGACAAAAATGTGCAGGGCGCAACAGCCGAGCGCGTAGTGAAGAATTATCATCTGGCTGACTCGACTTCACACTTTTTGCACTTAAGGCCAAGACAGTGTTAATAGTAGCAATAATAGTTTCGTGAATAAGGCTGTCTCGTTACGGCGCCGGCGACGCGACGTTACCGAGGAAATCGGTCCACAGTCAGAATTTAAAAACAACGTTCAATGTCAAGGCTACTGAGCTAAATTGTCCCACACTGAGAAAACATTATACCTATCAGACAGCTTAGATCAACTGTGGATAAAATTGCTGAGTTCCAATACCCAGATAGGTACTTTATATGCCAAAATTTATTCAAACTTGAAGGATGAAGGTAAACGTGATATTTAATTCAATCGAATTATGAATAACTCGTTTTAAGATTATTGATTTGAAGTAAATTATTTGAAGGCAGCCTTCGAATACAGGTTGCTTGGAACAGGGTATGATATCCCGAAAGCAAACAATCTATTTACGATAGCTATACAATCAAGCTACTTTCACTAAGGAACCAACTTTGAAATTGCCAAAAAAAAGCTGTTCCATATTTTTTTTATAAAGTCTGTCAGAAAGGGAAGTAAAATTTAATGTCACTTTAAAATTTTCGCTATTTTGAAATTGGTCCCTTTTCGACACAATTTCAAAAATTCTATCATTCAACTCGAGCAGCTATTGGTTCGCCTACCGTGACGCTTTTGTATTGTACGTTTTTAATGTTCCGTAGTCAACAAGGGACCCTTATAGTTTCGCCATGTCCGTCTGTCTGTCTGTCGGTCTGTCTGTCTGGCATGGGTATACATTTTGGTATACATATTAATCATGCCGACAAAGTGGTAAAGCAAACTTTTAAAAAACGTGAAGTGGGGATGTAATTTTTGTTTGTTTACCCCTAAGTGTGGAGTGTCGTTGGATAGCAATTTCAAAAATATGCCAAATGTTTATTTTTGGATACGTGAAAAAAGTCACGGTAGTTGTATATATGACGAAGTTAAAAGGAAAACTATTAAGTACAGCTAAGTAGGCTTTTTAAGTTTACGAGTAACAGTCGACCAACTTATAAAATGTACTTGGCGCAGTACAAATTCCTCATTGGGAATTACTTAAATAACGTTGTCAGGTGCGTGAAACCGGTAGTATCTACATTTAAGTATATAAGCCATCGTTAAATAAATGTTCATAAAAGCCCTCTTCTCAGAGTCCGCATTATTGAGATGGGCTACGGAATCCTACATTGCGCGTGGCCCGACACGCACTTGGCCGGTTTTTCATGTCTACATCCTGCGCTAGGCATCGGACGTAACATACCTACCCTATCTTGTTTACTTTGTTTTACAAGTACCTACTGGCTACGAAAGGATCGAACGAACTTAAGAATGTTGATGTATAATAAAATTATTAGCATAATTTTAAAAGTTTTCTGTGCCAGGTGTAAGCCCTGTAAACCTGTAATTATTCTTCGACTGATACCTATCAGTACGAGTAATTATCCAATTACTATGCTTTGGATGACTAATCCAATTACTATGTATTTATAAAATACAGTGAAAAAATTAAACGCCCACCCGACCCAGCCAGGAATCGAACCTGGGTCTTCCGCAATCCGGGCGGCTGCACTGACCGCTATGCTACCGGGAAGGCTAACGTAAGCGCTGAATTTTGTCACTGCTTTTTAATGTTTGAGTGCTAATAGCGGCACAGTGCCATCTAATTACTATGCTTTGGACGACTAATTTTCTCGTGTTTATCCACACATAATGATTCTAATAATGTGATTGCAACCTTTCTTTTTTTTAATAAGTATGTAAACGTACTTATTGACGTAGGTATAAAAATACAAGGTGTCGGTTGTCGGTGTCGTAAAACTCAAAATAAAATACTACAATATTAAAAATTGTGAAGTGGCATCAGCAATTCCTCAGAACCTGCACAGTGCACTACGTATTTTACATATAGGTTTTTATGGAAAGAGTTTTATGTTGACTTTAGACGGCCTTTACCTACAGCGTCACCGGACTTTTTTGGAGACGAGAAACTTAAACTCAAGTCGTCGGATCGAAATACAGGAAATAGATTTTCTAGAGGGAATGGCAGCACGCGAAAAGTTATATTTAAAGCTAAAGTTTTCCCGTTGCTTATTAGGTTCGCATCGGATCGGGTTACTAACAGGTGTATATTAATGTATATTTTCTAATTTTGCGTCATCCTTCAATACACTATTATTTATAGTTATAAAGTTAGTTCTTATTAGCTTAGTAGTTTAAATATAATACTTAGTAGTTCAATATCAATAACCCTCCCTTCGACCCGGCGAGATTGTGACCGCCTCACACATGACGTAGCCTTACACAAATCACATTATTAATGAGAGTTTTTTTATTGAAAAATGCAATCGGCGGTCAAGGGGGTGCGGAAGTGTAAACCTGGCTGTGATTGGCTATTTCAAGGTGGAACAGTGAAACGGTCACATGACAAAACATTTATCTTTATATCTCATTAACAGTTATTACGTACCTACTAACCGGCATCGTACCAAGCTAAAACACTAATTGCAGCCACAGTTTTTTGGCTTACCTAATAACTTTGATTGTTCTGTACAATAAAAGTTATAATCACTCCATATCATATAATCGTGACTATAATGACAGTGTATTGGCTGACGCCATATTGGCTCACCTCATTTTGCAAGCTTGTTTTGGTTCTGGCGCTTCGCCGGTAACTGCCGTGGCACGTAGGTACGCTACGCTCGCTCACTTGTTTAATTTATGTATGCCTAACGCTTTTTGCTTCGCTCCTCACCACCACCCCTAGGACCTAGGAGCCCTAGTAGCTTGAAAATTGTATGTTCACAATTCTAACCTAACCTGAGATAAAAAAAAAAGATATTATATACTATCTATACAACGTGTAACAAAAAGGTGTGGTCAAAATGAAAAGATCCAAAGTGTATCCTATCTAGAACTTGTATATATGTGTTGTTATTAAGACATAATTATTAAATATTTATAAAACTTATAAAATACAGTGAAAAACGCCCACCCGACCCAGCCAGGATTCGAACCAGTACCCTAAACCGAAGAGCATGTATGAAGGGAATAATGAAAGTGGACGAAGCGAAACAAGTTATGTATGGAACGTAGCAAGTGGAAAGAAGTGGTCTCTGCCTACCCCTACGGGAAAGAGGCGTGATTATATGTGTATGTATGTATGTATTATACCGACCACCTGCATGCATACTTGCTGTCATCCCGTATCATCATCATCTCAGCCAAAAGACGTTCATTGCTGGACAAAGGCCTCCCCCAAGGATCTCCACAAAGTCCGGTTTTGTGCTGCTTGCATCCAGCGGCTTCCCGCGACCGAGATCCGCAGAATAACAAAGGTTATCGACATAGCCCAAAGGGTTGCTAAGCTCATCCCGTATATTTCATTTAATTTTTTTTGGCGACGAAAACACTTTAAATTTTTGGTGCTATTACCCTACATATGTCATTGTATTGAATTATTATAATTATAATTATTATGTATTTAAAGTATACATGATTATTTACATATATAATGTTACGCAAATTACAATTTGAAAAAAGACAAGGTGTTGAAAAAATTCCACGAGCGGGATTCGAACCCGCATTACATTACCAACCAAAGAGATTTAATATAGTAGGTGTTGGAGCACGGGCGCCTTCGGGAGGCATAGGCTCCAGTCGTCGGTCGTCGGGCTGCGGCGCGGCAAGACAGATCGGCCGAGACCAGCGTAGGCACAGCGCGCGTCTCCCTTTGTTTAGGGTCAATTATAATAACGTACGAGTAAAAGCCTATGAAATACAGTCCGTCTTTAATTGATATATAGTCCAAGTTAGGACCCTAACAGTAGGTAACCAGTTAAATGTCTTTGTTACCAACTATGCTAATGCTATCGTTGGTAATGCACTTGACCCGGCATGTCATGAGGTGCGGGTTCGAATCCCGCTCGTAGAATTTTTCAATACTTTGTCTAAAGTTTACATATTATTATATTTGCTGTAAGTAGGTATATTTTGTTTATACTAAAAACTATCATTATAAAAACAGCGGATAAAGTCAATAACGAGAAAACTACAAATGTTCATAATGAATATAATTAAAATCACAATGACAGTACTTAACTTATAATAATATTGATATTCAATTTTAATACATATCAACGTTGTTTATTAATTCTAACGTCTATTGGGAAAGACTCATCGTCGTCATTTTCACTCGCCGGTTTATTATTTTCGTTCGTTTCCCTCTTCGGAGCGTTAATTTCAATTTTATCGCCGCCATAAATATATTCGTTCTGATTGAGTGGCACAAAATAAGGCTTATCGTCCTTTGGTGTCGTGGTCGTTAGCTCTTTGTCATTCCAATAATGGGGTTTCGCTTTCGGTGCTTCGGTAGTGATTTCTTTTGGTGCTTCGGTAGTGATTTGTTTCGGCGGTTTGTATTGATCTGGTTGTTCAGAAGGTTGAGTGTCTTCGTAATGATTGGGTCCGTCGTTTTGATTTTGATTGTAGTTATTGTTATTGTAGGGTCCATTAGGAGTGTTGCCGTACCCCGGCGGCCCGTTGTGCTGATGTGGTCTATTCTGATTATTATAATAGTTCTGACCGTTGTTATTCGAATTGTAGCCGTAGTTGTAGCCCGGTTTGTCCAGGAAATTGGGTTTGTTGAAGTGGTGGTTATGGTGAGGTCTGCCATGCCCGTAATTTGGTTGTGGTCGCTGCGGCCTCTGTCCGTAGTGGTTCTGTTGTGGTTCAGGCTCTTCTTCTACAATGACTATGATGGTTTCGGTGGGTGGTGTGGGCTTATTGTTAGCACCATTGTTGGGGTAGTAATTATTCGGCTTCTGATATCCATACTGGTGCTGCCCACGATTAGAGTTGTGGCTCCCTTGAAAGTTTAGATCGATACCTTGTGCCAATCCGTGGAGAGCAGCTTGCACGTCAGAGCCGACATTTTGAGCACCAGACAAAATCCCACTGAGTATTGGATTGTTGTACGAGTGTCCGACACAATTGTAAGGCACTGTCAGTAAAACACTTAGAACGAGGTAATAAATCATCGTGCACTCGCGAGTTTGCGGCCTTGTGTGAGCCGGACTCTGTTTGTTGTGATGAGAAGCGGTGGACTGACTGTGCGTCGTAAAGATTCTTGATGTTGTTGATATCGAATCATGGTAAAACCGGTTTCGCCTCGCGAGTAATTCATGCGAACAATGCAAAAAAATACTTATCGCCATACTCGTGGGTTAGAAAAAAAACCGTGTAACTTATACATTTTTGTTTTATCTGTTTTCATTATTTTAATAAGGTAGCTTGTTATTTTCCTTAAATTTAGTAATGTATGTTGCTTAGTGTGTACAAGTTACTTTAAGAAGTTATAGGTAGGTAGCTTAATACTTAGACCGGGTACAGTAAACAATGATAGTTTTCGAAAATAACATGCACTGGGAGTCGATCCTAAGACATCTAAGTTTGCAATAACAGATTAACAGCAGACCCATTAGTACAGCTAGGTGTAGGTAAAGGTACCGAACGGAAATTAATATAGATGATAGTAAAAAGAACAAAATTATAAATTTCAGGCTTTATTTGAGTTCTTGTGAAAGTCACTACACCATCGGTTCGCAAGTTTACGACGATAAACCTTGTACTGAGAAGAATGCAAGAAACATCAGCTAGGGCAAAAAAATACCTGCTATTGACCACAGCAAGATTTGGAGAAGGTAAGTATAAAAGCTCATGTAAAAACAACAGATATTTATTACTCATATTCAATATTAAATGAACTAGTTTAATGATAATTATTTAAGCACCTTCACAAGAACCTGTTTATTCATTGTCTTTGCGGATGTCAATGTCGTATTGCACATCTCCATTAACGTCTTGCTGCGGGCTGGATAACGATGACGTCACAGTGGTCGCTGCTGGCATAGCTTCTGTGGTGACGTCACCTCGAGCGGGGCCAGCCGACGACGGCGGCTGCGGCGAGTCTACGTGACCGGCCTCAGAATTACCAGCCGGTTGATCTTGAGGTCGATCTTTTAGCATGTGTGGCGACGGCGACGACGCCACTCGATCGTCGTTCGTTTTAATGAAATCTTTAAAGTGCCCTTTGAGCGTCTCAATGTGAATGTGGGTCTTCAAAACATTCATTTCGTTCAACTGGCTGTGATCGTGGAACTGCACATCGAGCGGCGACGAAAATATAAAGCCAAATTGAGTTTTACCTCTGTGGTCATTCAGTATTGCGTCGTGAGCAGGATTCGGCTTAAGATTCACATGCGCGTTAACATGCGGCGGCATTGGATAAAAGTTGGTCGGTCTTGAGATGTATAAACCAGTTGTTCCCGTTATTAGACTGTTCGCCGTTTTATGTGTGTGAATGTTCGTTGACAGAGGCTGTAT
This sequence comes from Eudonia truncicolella, assembly GCA_949315975.1. Lineage (NCBI taxonomy): Eukaryota > Metazoa > Arthropoda > Insecta > Lepidoptera > Crambidae > Eudonia > Eudonia truncicolella. The sequence continues at coordinate 4,685,309 of OX438829.1, forward strand.
ATAATTAAAATGAATCGTCCGGATATGGCCGCTTCTTTGCCGAGTGTTTTCGGTTGCCATGCGCGAACTAGAATTTATTTCTTCATAAAAGTCTTTTGATAGCACATACTGTGATGCCGCGAGTAACACTAACAATTTTATGAACATTTTGATATTGAGCACTTTACTGGAAGACAACTCAAAGAAAACTGCAACTGATCTCTTAAATGCGTCTTCAATGCCGTTTGCTAAACTGCATTTACAATCCAGAAATATTAACTTTCAATTTGTTTAACAACTCTTTGTGGTTAATATTCGCTATTAAACTGACATTAGCCAAAGACGAGGGTAGATTATCACAATAACTCTTCAAGTGTCAATATTTTATCAACATTCGGCAAACCCTTAATTATCTTATTATCTTAATCTTAATTATCTTATTAAAGATCTTTATTCTCATACGAAATTACATTTCACTTATAATGAGATATAAACAATACATAAGTAAAATTTAAAACACTGAAAAAAGACGACAACCTCAGGCGGGAATCGAACCACGCACCTTCCGCATTCCGGGCGGCTGCCTTAACCACTTGGCTACCGAGGTCTGGCTTTCACCCGTCGAAATTTTTCAGTGCTTGAATGCTTATGTTTTTTAGTCAACATTGCTTCATCAATCTTAGAAGTTTTCACCTCTGAGATCCGAAAGAAATATTTTTACAAATATTCGGATCTCAGAGGTGAGGTTGTCGTCTTTTTTCAGTGTTTTAAATTTTACTTAAGTATATTTAAGCGTTAATAAAACGCTAAAATATATAAAAAACACTTAACAATACATAAATTACAGTGCCTATACAAATTGTCACTTAGTGGTAGGTACTCGTTGCGATATGCAGTTTAAGTTTATTTTTAAACATGTTTTTAAATTGTTGTGTTTCACAAGTTTTCACTTCATCTGGTAACCTATTAAACAGCTGTGCTCGGGATCAAACAGAATTGTCTTTTTCCCATATTGAGTCCTAGGTATAATTAATTTAAGTTTGTTTTTGTGTCGGAGATTATGCGTTAATTTTTTTATATTTGATTTAATACTCTTTGTATTTTTTTTTTATTAGAGTATATGTTGTATATTTATGTAGTTGGGATAGGTTCATTAGTTTAGTTTTATCGTACAATTGTTTAGTTGGTGTAAGAAATGATAATGGAACAATGTCTTTATTATTTTATTTTGAGTTCTCTGTAGCGACTTTAGGTTAGTTGGTGCGGCTGATCCCCAGATTTGAATTAGGTATTCTAAATGTGTTTTTATTAATGAATTGTATATAATAGGTTTTATTTTTATTGGTACCTACTATGTGTGTGGCTATCCAATTTTATTTACAAATGTTTACAATGCAGAGTATTTTAGGTGCCTATAAAATATTAAAGTGCTCTAATGAATATAGTAAAAAAAAATCAATAGTTTCCCTGTTTTTTTCCTTCTTAAAATATAAGTGTTAGGTACACTAATTAAGAACCTATATTTTTACACGTAGGTTCAGAAATATGTAGAACAGGACTCAAATTAATATTATTAGGGATTTGGTATGGAAAGAAATGAAACTATCACAGTATTTGATTAAAACTGTATTAATGTTATTCAATTGATATTTTTAAGAAATTTTTAAACATAATATGAAAAGATAACAACATTGATGAAAATTGCACAATATTATAAAGATTTCGCTGTTACAAAGTAGGTAAGTGAAATAAATTGTAATATTAAATCATATATTCATTATTATTTATTTATTCCATTACATGCCAGCTAACAGACTATATGTCCAATACACAGGCAAGTTATACATTTAGAAAATTAGAAAATTAAATTATATGAAAATTAGGAAATTAAATAAATTAAAAATAAATTACATAAACATATGAAATTCAACTTAAAATACCTAATGTCAATAAAAATTCCAATTTAGCAGATATTAAGAAACTGGTGAGTTGCTGCCACCAGCCGTCTTAGACCATCCACATAAAGATCTAAATCATTGTATTGAGCGAGCATGTCCCCAATCAGGCTGTGCGCGCGCTCGGTTGGTGCTTGTGCGGTATGGTGGGTCCGCGTGGCAGGCCTTTGCAGTAGGCGCGGACGGCGGCGCGGCGCCACTAGGAGTCACGGGGGATTCGCAAAGGCACTGAGAGGCATGTTCTCTCGAGCACATACGGGCAATCAACCTTATAGTATAATATGGAGAGGTAGTGCACCATAAGAAACAGTTTTCTTCTCGAGGCAAGCGTATCAAGACCCACCATTCCGTATACAAACAAGGATGGATAAAGGAAGGGATAGTACCCGTGAATCCTTTTAAACAGCCAACGAGCAAACTTTCGTTGAATTTTTTCTACCATGAGACTGTACTTGTTCTCATGGGGGTCCCAAATGACTGATCCATATTCGAGTTTGCTGCGCACATACGCACTGTACAGAACTTTTGCCACCAATTCACCTTTAAATTCCGAAGTATATAAGTAGATTGTAACTTAATTTACGTTCCTACGCATATTGAAAATGAGAAACTTGTGCATAGCATAGGGTGTTTTCCCACCGCAGTTGAGCGAATTAGCTAAGCGGTCTGCGCGAGGAAAAAATTCACCAATAGGATTGCTTCCTTTTCCTTGCGGTGTAAATTGGAGTAATCCTATTGGTGGTTCATTTCCTCGCGCGCCGCTTAGTTACCGCGCACAGCCTACATTTAGCATAAGAATCATGCTTTACGCAATGAGCATCTATCGGTTACTACATTACACAAATTAAGTCTATTTTCGGTAAACAAAGGAATTGATAAAAAAATGTCAAAGGTCAATCTTGCCACTATTTTTTATTTGTAAGATGTATTTGCAAATCTGGACTAACTTTGTGGTCTTTTAATGTATTAGAATATCTTCTAATATTTTTATTCCATAACGGGGATAAACCTTTTCTAGGAATCGCACCCAGGACCTCTGACGAACCATTACACCAAAGAGGCGAGTTAACGACAAATGCATAAAACTGTGCGAAAAATAATATTCAAAGTGGAAAGTTGTGTTCTCACAAATTAAATTCCTTAAGTTGACGTAACTGATGAAAAAACTGACGTAAAACAAGTTTTTCATTTTCGGCGGCTCGGATGTTATACTCGTACATTTTATTATAACGTGATATTATGCATAAAAGTGATGAAATAAGAAATTAGTTTTTTTTTTCTGAGGATTAAGGATAAAATGCGTACTTTTAAGTATCTATAATTATTGTGCAATTAATAAAATATTCGTAAAGAATATAGAAATAGTGTAATTAAATGGACAAACCCGTAAAAATATTACTCTAAACATTATTTTTTGGTATAAATTATTAAATCTTAACTTATAACAATTACAATACCTACGAATTCAGACAGATCATAATATTTTAAAAAATAATGAAGTTCCGTTTCTTTTAGCTATAAACATCATTGATAGAAAATAATGTATTCTTTGACATTCTGAAAATAAATAAATAAATAAATTGTAAAACATCAGTAAGTATGTTCTATTTTTTAACACTAATAAATAAGTTACAAAACATTTTATATAGTAAGGTAGTAATAATAACTCTTTACAATTTCAACTAAGAAAAAATCTTGTGTAGTTTTAGAATAGCGACACGACGTTATGCAGCGAAATCGTTTCTATGTATATATGAGGAACTTAAAAAGCGCAAATAAAGTAAACTACTTGCGTTAGAACACGTTTTGCAACTGGTTTATGAACAATACAAATATTAGTTTATAATTTTGTACCTACTTATTACCTGTTCTTTGGTGAGTAGGTATTATGAACTGTATGTAGGTATTATGTACTGTCTAAAACTAAAATTACGGAATTATTAAATAAAACGTTATTGCGCCGATTAGAGTTCCATAAATATCTAATAACTACAACATTAATAATTAATAAGGCACTTCAAAACTTATTTACATTTTATTTACACTAAGATGAATCGATTTGCGGTTGGTAGATATTGATTTGTAACGCTACTATTGAATATCGATACCAAAAAATATCTGAAAATTGAAAACAATACTAAACCCAAGACACATTACGATTCAGAAGTATACCTTATGACTACTTGCATTAGGTCGATTTTACAACCAACATTTAGATACTTTTGGATACCAGGAACGCTTTCTTGAGTTGATGGTACGGTACTTGGTACTTTATTTAGTATACAATATTGTCTTGTTCAACGTTTACGAGACATCAGCTATTACAATGAAGCTGTTAAGGTCACATGCAACTTACATTTACCTACGATGATGATGATCATCATCATCATCAGCTCATTTTATGTCCCCACTGCTGGGGCACGAGCCTTCCCTATGGATGGATAGGGAGAACGAGCCATAAACCACCATGCGGGCCCAGTGTGGATTGGTGGTTGTCAACGACTGCTAATGCAGCCGGGACCAACGGCTTTACGTGCCTTCCGAAGCACGGAGGAGCTCGAGATGATAAATATTTGGTCACCCATCTTATGACCGGCCTTTGCAACCTAACCTTAACCTTAACCTTAGCACTCGCAGACCATTCGCGTTAACCACTGCAACATCGAGCTTCTCAGTTGATGTTGATGATCAGCCATCGTTAATTATCATTTAGAACATACACGCCACCTGTTTGTAACCATTGATAGGCTAACAATACCTATTTTATTAATTTAATAAAATGTGTAAGAATTGCGAGTACTCAATTTAAATAAAATATTTATCTCAGAAAATACAGTTTCATAATAACATACTTACATATTTTAATGAATAATAGATACTTAAGTTATTAATTGTAAGCTTTTTAATCTTAGTGATTTCAAAAAAATTTATACATTTTGGTATTTTATTTAAACTTCAAAGTTATAACTTTCCATAATGAACTTTAAATCGCATAAATTTAGTTTTATGAACTTTTTTATGTTTTGATCATAATATCTCAGAGTTCCTGGGTAAAATTTTCAGGTCGGGCAGTGTTTCAGATTTTCCGATGCATAGCCCGGGTTTGTAATTAACACCTGCATTTGGCAAGTGTGGTGATTAAGCCAACACTCATCAATTGTAGTGACGACTTGATTTCAATGATGGAGGCCTTTGTCCAGCTGTTGAACAGTTTATGGGCTAGTTACTTTTACTTAACATTTTTGGCTTTTTATATTGATTAAAATAAAACTTTGAAACTTGTATAGAATATTAAAATGTATAAAAGATCTTATATAAGTTTTTTTAAATTTGTAAGTCAACTGCACTGCGTTAATATACGTTTAATATCTAGAAAATATGGTTGATATTAGCAGTACCTAGTTAGTTAGTACCAGCTGTGTGCTTCCTGACATTATAAAGCATTTCGACTAAACCGATCGGATTTCTTTAGCCTATCCTTATTCGATGTGCCCTACCATGTTAAGTACACAATGGCCAACGGTATCTATAACAAAATATAGCACCATCTTTAATATACATCTAACAAATCTCTTCTAACATATAAGTTATTATTTTCAAACGTACGACATACATACAATTTGATATAAATTCGGTCATGGTCTACTGACTACGAGCTAGGTATAACTCCTGTTACCTTACATCTAGAATAGTTTAGCGATGAACACATGAAAATCTAATTATTTTGCCAGTAACGTCAGTCACATATTTATCAAGTGAGAAATTATGTAGATGAATGGAGTCCAGCGAACAAGCAAACATGAATGGTTGCCATTTGATTGTCGAAAAATAATGTACCCAAGGTTGAAATATCAAATTTCAAAATATTTATAAAACTAATCATCAAATTAATAAAGTAGAAACTTAACGGTTGATACATAAATGAAATGACTTATATCTCTAAACGATTAAAATGATTTCATCTATACTAAAAAATACCGATGGTATTCCTTTATTTAAATAAATGAAAGTGAATCTGCTATTTTTGGGTAGAACCAACCCAAGTATTTTTTATGAATTATAGTATTTATAGACACATAATTTATTATAAATTAAAAAAAACCTAATGAGTCAAAATTCCAACCATTGGGCATATTATTATTTGTATTTGGTTTTGGCAGCTTTAGTTTTGTATCAAGATGCTACAGACTAAACAAAAGCGATGTTGTTGCTGATGTGAGGTATATTAGTAATCGGAGGATCGGGATTCGTGCGAAGGATTTGTAGTACATGGTCAAATTAGTACGAAAACGCATACAAAGTGCATCTGGCCTTACAATGACACTTTAGTTTTGTATCACGATGCTACAGACTAAACTAAACGCTGACGTTGTAGCTGATGTGAATTACAGAGTCATGCACAACAGCCTACCCAAAAACTGTCAAACTTCTTCAATAAGTATTCAACAATATTCCATATTCATAAAGTTCAAAGTCTATAAAGGAAATTTGACAGTTTGTGGCAGTCTGATTTGCAGGCTGCCACAAACAAAACACAAAAAATAAAAAAATAAATTTCCTTAGTAGATTTTGTACTTAACGTCTTAGGCTTATGGTTGAAAATTTAACGAAGATATTTGACAGTTTTGAATAGGTTCATGTCTGTCTGTACAATAGTAATAGAAGGATCGGCATTTGTACGAACTATTTGTAGAAGGTCAAATTCGTACGAAAACGCATCCAAAGTGCGGCTGGCCTTAAAACGACATATTTGGTTCACGATTCTATAGATAAGACTAAATGCTGACGTTGTCGCTGATGGTGGATATGGTCGCGGGCTGTGTCCCGGCGGGCGGGGGCGGGGGCGCGGGCGCGGGCGCGGGCGGGGGCGGGGGCGGGTGGACGGGGCAGGGCGCGCGCCGGGCGCGGGGCCTGGCGCGCGGCGCGGGCGCGGCGGCCGGGGCGCGGCTCGGCCGGCTCAGCTCACCGGCGGAGGCGGCCTTGTCGAACACCTGGTACGAACATTTTACTTAATTTATTTTGTTTAATAATACGTAAAGAAAATACTTTGTACTCTTTTTTATAATATTATTAATAAATAAATTCATTTATTTCAGAAAACAAACAATGTAACAAGAGATTGTAAAATGCATAGTTGGACCCTGTAATTAGGTACCTTACAGACTAACAGACTTTTAGCAATTTGCGCGCACGGAAAAGTATAAGATACGGCGTAGTTAAAATTCATATGTAGAAAGAGGTAAAGAACGATAAAATTATGTGTAATATGTGCTGTATTGTCAAAACACGGTATGTTTTGTGAATTATGTATAATAATTACTGCTAGCTTTTTATATAGATTCACAAACGATGGTTTACTCTAATACTTATTGGTAATTACGATTGCAACATTAACTACGTGAAAATAATCATTGTAAATTTTTGTAAAACAAATGATTTGATAAACGCGCAGTTAGAACTGGGATCTATGACCTCCTGTAATACGGCTGACTTTTAAAAGTCATGTATAGTAATCATCGTAAAAATAATACCTTCCGGCAGGTATGGCAGCGCTTTAAAAATAAAAATAGTACCTTCCGGCAGGTATAGCAACGCCTTCAATATAAAAGTAGTACCTTCCGGCAGGGGGCGGCCGGCCGCGCGCGGGGTCAGTCGGCCACATGCTTGATCTTGGCGTACAGCGCGCACGAGAACAGGAACCCGAAGATCGGGATTACCGACATGCCCACGCCCACCGCCGCCAGCACGATCAGCTGCTCCCGTATGTGGCTCGTGAATTGGCGGATGCAACCCTGTCAACATTCAAGGGTTATGGTTTTATTTGTACGAGATACGATGGCGTTCAAATGTATAGAGATCGAGTTATATTAAAAAAGAACACTTTTCCCACTGTGTTTACGATCACATGTATAGTAGATTGTAACATGTCTGTACAGCACAGCACATACAAATTGTTTTCCGCGTAATATTAGTTGTTAATAATTGTGTAACTAATACCGTGTAGTGTATGTTGGAGGGGTGGTCGCGCACGCCGCAGCGGGCGGCGGGCGTGCGGCAGCAGGAGTCAGGCACCAGCAGCCGCGGGTCGTGTATAGTACTGACCGCGTAGTGTATAGTACTGACCGTGAGTGTATAGTACTGACCGTGTAGTGTATAGTACTGACCGTGTAGTGTATGTTGGAGGGGTGGTCGCGAGCGCCGCAGCGGGCGGCGGGCGTGCGGCAGCAGGAGTCGGGCACCAGCAGCCGCGGGTCGTGCTCGTGCCACGCGCTACGCCGCCAGTCGCGGAAACGCACCGCGCCGCAGCACTTGAACTGGGGGACGAATGATGGACTGTCACATGATAGTATAAAGATAAAATTGCTGTATAAAATTTAGATGCAAGAAAATTTAACCTATATAATTTATTTTATACAATAAAAAAGATTATGTATACCCTTAAATCATACCATGTTCAAAGGCAAAGCCTTTAGCGTTAATGTAGTAAAAATTAGGTGTACTTTAAAAAAAATACCTAGGTCGGGCAAATAACATAGTGAGTATATACATCTATAATAATTATAATTACGTCTTCAAGACACTGCGTAGGGTAGCTGGTTCGGGACTATTACTACAAACATACAAAACACTCTGTCAATCTCTTATCACTTATGGGATCTGTTCTTGGGGTGGTGCTTTCAAAACCAACCTGATTGAGATTGAACGTGCAAAAGTGTGTTGTGCTAAAAGTATTGCTTTCGTTTCCTTATAGGTATCCAACCACACTGGTTTATGAAAAAGCACAGGTCCTTTAAGTTATTTAACTACCAATCTCTTATAAAAGTAAGTTATTATTAAAGTAAAGTAAAGTAAAGATTGAACAGTCGTAATAAAGTCGATAAATACCTAACTCCTAAAACAAACAGTGCTTTTGCTAAAAGGCATTATTACTACCTGGCTCCTGGCATTTAATATGGTTTATACAAATAAAACGCTAACTATTATATAATTAAAAATAAAATAATTAACTGGCTGCAAGCTTTTGACTATGCAGCTGCTGAGGGTCTCTTGTACTCTAACATGTGTTAAAGTTCAGAAGAACCTCTGTGGTTTACGTGGTCAAGGGCTGGCAAACTCAAGTGCATACCCACACACACACACACACACACACATTACCCTCACACACACACGCACGCACACATTAATTTCGGCGAGTCGGATTGAGCCACGACAGCATAGTTGGCAGTGCACCTGACCCGGCATGTCATGGGGTTTTTTTTCAATACTTTGTCTTTTTTCAAATATAATATTATCAGGCCATCCTGATCACACTATGTGGGAAGGCCTGAGGCCAGCAATGAAAGGTTTAAAGTTTTTAGATGATATTATAAATCTGCATAACGAGTATTTAACGGTTTGAAAGTTATTTAAACTATATTTTACTTATGTATTTTCTATATCTGGTATAGAAAATTCAAGTTGGTATGATGAAAACCATGTTAACCCTTTCACTGGTACCTAGTGGAAATATAGATGCCATTATGATTTGAACCTTATATAGTTGCAATAGAAATGAAATCCAATGAAAAATATATTACGCTACACCAGTAAAAGGGTTAAAAAGAAACTCAAACCTTTTCGTTTATAATCTAAAATTACATGATACATTTTTGAATCAAACGACAGAAAACAAAAAGACAAATGAGGTTTCATATCATAAGATAAATATTAAAAAAGAACCAACAGAAAAGACGCCTGCACATCAACCTACCACAAACTGTCAGATTTTCTCAATAGACTTTGAACTCTATACCTAAAGCCTAAGGTTGAAAATGTATTGAAGAAATTTGACAGATTTGGATAGGTTGATGTGCAGGCGTCTGTACAATTAAAAGAGGTCCCAACCTCTTCTTGCATGCGGTCGACGGCATCCGTGATGACGGTGTCGAGCGCGTAGTTAGACAGGAACGTGTTGTTGAGCTCCGCCTGCAGCTCCACCTCCACCGCCACCTCGTAGTAGTACGCCAGGCCGCCCGCCCCCACCTCCAGTATGAAGGTGATCAACAAAAAGTATGTATACTGCAACAAATGGAAAAGGGGACTAAGTAAATAAATAATAGGACTTCTTGGCGGGAAAGTGAAGAATCAATCATGTCTGTAGTTTTGATTTATTTAAACAAAATTGTATTATGTCGAATATTAATGTTAAATTATTGGTTATTAATTAGTTAGTGGTTAAAGTATTAACCGTTTAGTGAAATTAAATGAAAATCCTTTATTCAATTTAGGCATTTGAATTGCACTTATGAACGTCAAGTAGTTACATAAAAAAAACCAAAAATATATTAAAAAATAATATAAGTACACGGGACTTCTTGGCGGGAAAGTAAAGAGTTATGTCTGCGGTTTTGTTTTATTTTCTAAAATGTGTGTTATGTCAAATATTAATGTGAAGTAATGGTGGATTATTAACCGTTAAGTGTTCGTGAGTGTACATGAGTGTTGGCAAATGAAACAAAACAGTGCAACGTCACTTTTCAGATTCTCTCAAGAAGTCCGCGTGAGGACTTAATAAGACCCCACATCTTTACTGAAATACTCGAGGGGATTAGGGAGTATATCATTTCTCACTTCTCATTTATATTATCATGCTTCATCATAAATAATATTAACAACCTAAATATTGTCTATTTATATAACTTGCAAGAAAATTACTTTGACACTGTCTAAATGTGCGAACTGCACGAAGCCATGAACTAAAGAAAAAAAAGGGTAAATAGCCATACACTGCCAATAAACTGATCAGATGCTAAGAAAAGACATCAATCATCGAAATAAAGTCGACTAAATTTCATGCGTATTTGATTAAACATTGCGCTTGCTTTAGCTCAGGGTTTATAATCATCATCATCAGCTCATTTTATGTCTCCACTGCTGGGGCACTAGCTGTTCCTATAGATGGATAGGGAGAACGGGTTATAAACCACCACGCGGGCCCAGTGCGGATTAGTGGTTAAAATAAAATAATAATAATAATATATTTATAATCATAAAACTGGGCTATGTATTGATAATAACCAAAACACACTTAGCCCGATATGGGAATTGAAGTCGTCTTCAGTATATACCTACTCAGTATATTTACCGATTTAAAACAGTCTTTCACCATTAGCATGCTAGCTAGCAAGCCGGGGCGGGCCGCTAGTGTTCATTAAAAATACAGCACTATTAATGGTAGATAAGTACACGTGAAAACTAGATTTTCGTCGCAAGTTTTAATTTTTAAGAAATTTTATATTTTATGCAATACTTATTTCCGACTTTACCTGTGTTTTATTTTACGTAAGTACCATTTTATTCTGATGCTTTTTTTCACTTTTTTATGGTTCAAAATTATCTTTTTTTTGTATTTATTTATTATTTGGACAGTCGACAAAAACATATACTAGCAAAAACAATGATACTGTTACAAACATAAGCCTTATGTAAGCATAGCATGCGCTGTGGACTTATTAAATCATTAATAAAACTAATCTAATTGATCTAAAATCTAATTAAATATTAATTACAGTGAAACTATGGATACTAAACATACTAAAGGGGGTCCACGTGAAGACCAATAACTTTGACATTTCTTGTATTTACGTGCATTGAGGTGAAAAATGTCCAAATCATTATAAGATAAGATAAGAATGTTGCATAAAAACAATCATAAGAAAAAAAAATATGTGAATAATTATGATTAGGGTTAGCGTAAAAATTTGTTCTGTGGCTAAGCTAAGAAAAAAAAATAACAATCTGTCCCTTTTGGGTGCCCAGTGCGAGTTTCATTTGCCATTCGATCACGTTAACGAAAACGGGAATTTGTATGACAAAATTTTAACTCTTCTCGTATGTCGCTAGGTGGCGCTGTTTCAATGCCACAATTGCCATACTAATTTTCGTTTTCGTAAACGTAATCGAATGAATACGGGTAGTAAACAAACTCACACTAGGCACCCAATGCATTATTGATCAGACAAAACTATCAAGACTTTGTTTTCATATATGACATAGGTACTATATATTTGATGAATACTTGTCATGCATCATGGAATTATTTTAACCTTGAACTCGCATTGATCTATAGATTATTTTGATCAATGTTGATATTGTCTGAAGGAGACTCGGTTCTTTTTACTTATATTATTTTTAAATAAAAAGAAAACTATGTAGTCGGATGGTTTTTTAGTTCGTTTTTAAATAACCTACAGATAAACAGGAAAAACGACTTTTTAATAGACGTCTCGTACATAAAAGGCAAAAAACGTTAAACAAGAATGAAGTTTGACCGTGGAAATCGTTGGAGGCCTATGTTCAACAGTTCATGTATTTTGATAGACACAATGTGCTAATATGTATGTTTACGTCATTGGTTACTGTTACAATCGATCGGTTGCGATCTTGCAAGTAAATAAACTTAAACAATAATTATTATTTGTAAGTACGATTTTTTTCCCCAGCTATAAGCAGATTCATTATTATTATTATTATCAGCCACTACTTTAAACAATTGGGTGATCAAATTAATAACAAAACTTCTTAATTGTAGATATGTTAAGCTCAAAGAACAAAATCTCTCATTGAGCGAAAAAACAGCTCACAATGCGTCGTCACTGTAAAACAGCCATAACGCGTTGTGGCAAACACAGAACGACTATTAATTAACAGATATATATAATTTAATTTTTAGTTTTTATTTTTAAGTGCTACTTGCTGCACTTAAGCTGAATTAAATATTTATAAAATACAGTGAAAAAGTAAAAGTAAAAATTTACTATAGCGTTGTGTTATCAAATTTCTGGTATTTCATCTGTAAAAATGAATCTGCATAGCCAATCGGTTGCAATAACCGTTGGGTAGATGGCAATGCCAATAAAAAGCAGTCAAAAATAAAATTCTGTGCTTACGTCAGCCTTCCCGGTAGCATAATGGTCAGTACAGCCGCCCGGATTGCGGAAGACCTAGGTTCGATTCCTGGCTGGGTCGGGTAGGCATTTAATTTTTTCACTGTATTTTATAAATATTTATATATTTTAACGCAAATTTTGTTACAAACAAATTACAATTTGAAATAGCGTTGAAAAAAATTTAACGAGCGGGATTCGAACCCGCTCCTTTTGACAATCCGGGTCAGGTACGCTTCCACTTACTACCGTGGCTGTGTCCAAGCCGCCGAAATTTCAACACTATCAACACTATCTAAGTACTCTTACTTGGGCTACGGGTTGATTTTAGAACGCCTAACATGGCAGGCCACTTGCTACAAGGTAGGTAGGTATTCAACATTACCCAAAGTCAAAATAGTTACCCAACGCATTCAATGGCATGACCGCGGGAAAATGACGTCATGACGCAGACCTCCTAATTGAGGATTGCAGTAATAGCATGAGGGGACTGCACGAAGCGGAAATCGGTTAATGTTTGAGCCATTTACTATCTACATCAAACATTGCACTCGACAGACCTTAACAAATACATTTTCCTAACACTAAGTCGGAGCACGAATTAAAAGTGCTACTAACATTAATGTTTTTTTTTTAATATCTTACGGGTAAGCAGTGCCTTCATCTCACCTGATGTTAAGTGATGATAGGCCAATGGTGGAAGAGTACTTCGCCCGGAATCCTCAACTACTGAGGCACTGGCTATCTTATCTCTAGCTGCCGGAACACAATAATGCTACAAACATTGCTGTTATGGCGACATATTTAGATAAGATGGTGGCAGCTAGCCAGGCAGACAAACAAACTCTACCATCAACCAAAACGGGTACAAACATGTACTCTCATGGGAATCGAACCCAGGAACTCTGGGTCTACAACCGGCAGTCTTAACCAGTAGACCACAGAGGCTCGATACGGTCCATTGGTACGTAACGTAGCCCATATAATTTGCTGGAAAGTTATGTGGAGTCGCTCTGTTAACCCCACAACTGCTTTCTTATTTGCAGATTTCTTGTTTATATAATGAGACTAGTTTTACCTTTAAAATAAATATAAATCTCTATTGTCTTATCTATTTTGGATTCTATAATGTATTTTTTAATTTCCAGGCTGCTAATGATGGCCCGCATAAATTCTTTCAAGGTGTAGAGGCGTCCCTCCCGCACCCGGGACGACGACGACGACGCCTCCACAACTGTGGTTGGGATCCCGCCTATCATATCAAAACATAACATCAGGCTAACTCCACATACCCCGCAGAGTTGAAGCCCCACGGGATGATGCGGGTGGAATTACATAGGCAAAAAAGGCTAATCCTGTCGCAATCCAGCCGCAGCAGACAAGCGGTTACAGCGGAGTTCAGCGATTGTTTTATGACGTCAAAAAGACAGACAACACTTAAAGGAGGAGCTCCATGGTAGGCATGATATCGAGCTCCTCCGTGATTCGGAAGGCACGTAAAGTCGTTGGTCCCGGCTGCACTAGCAGTCGTTAACAACCACCAATCTGAACTGGGCTCGCGTGATGGCTCCGAGCTCGTACATTGGAGTTGCTAGCGATTGTTAGATGATGTCAAGAAATTGCTAAAGACTTAACAAACAACACTTACACACAACAAGCTCGTCCGGTTCTCAGTCTTGAGGCCGCAGCAGCCGAGCGCGCTCAGCGGCGCGCCCAGCCCCCCCGCTATGACAAGCAGGTACGCTATGGCGGGGTACGTGGGCGTCGGTAGCAGCGCAACGAACCGGTGCCGCGACGTTATCGTCCACGCTCCTACGGCTAGTACGCCGATGCCTGCAAACTGTAATACAAAAAAAGAAATAGCTTGTTTGATTTTGCGACTACACATATGCCATAAAGACCAGTGTGCTGAGCACAGCACTCAGCAGAGTGCATAGCAAAAAACAAATACATAACAAGGACTTTTTTTTTTTAGAGAGTTGAGTTTGCTTATTGCCTCAGACGGCATTTTCAGCTTCACCAGGCTTTTTTGGGGGCGGCGAGAAACATTAAGGGTTCCTCAATCCGTGTGAAACGAATCACCTTCGGAGGATTTCTAGAGGTAACGGCATCACGCATCAGCGCGTGTCCCCTACTAGATTCTCCGAAGGGTTCGGAT
Source organism: Eudonia truncicolella (assembly GCA_949315975.1). Taxonomy (NCBI): domain Eukaryota; kingdom Metazoa; phylum Arthropoda; class Insecta; order Lepidoptera; family Crambidae; genus Eudonia; species Eudonia truncicolella. The sequence goes on from OX438829.1 coordinate 4,700,326, forward strand.
CGGATCGGAATTCGAACGAGTAAAGTTTATTTTGTATGGGATCTAAGCAGAGAGCCACCTAAAGAAGAACTTATGCAAACAACTTATTACTGCTTTGATGCCATATAAATTTTAGTATATGCTATCTCGATGGAATGGTGACAAAACTCGCACTATGCGCTCAGGTTCTTTTTCAGGTGGCAATTTTGAACCGGTTTAATTCTCACTAAATGATAACAATTACGAGTGCGAGTTATTATTTTTTATTCTTTTTGTTACTGTATGTTTAATTGTGTGTTTTGTTATGTGATTCCAGTAAATGTTTTTTCTTCTTTTCCTAATTTTAATTTCGAGATAACCGGTGAATTTCAAAAATCGTTCTCCTGTTAGTATGTAAATTTAGAAGTTCAATCAAAGTTTTTCATAGAAGATTTAAACCTTTAGGCGTCAAGATGTGTATACATATATATGAAGGTACTGCATATATCAAGCCTTTTGTCCAGCAGTTATTCATTTCTGCATACTACTATAAATAGAAAATTTATTTGTCGATTTCCTTACCAAAAACACTACGTTGAATATGTGCAGGACGCATTTCAAGAAGTTGACGCTGCAGCAGTCGGCGTCGCGCGACTTCTTCGGTTTGATCTTCTTTTTCTTCCCTAATAGCGCGTTGCCGTCCTTCTTCTTTTCCTCTGCCATACTTCAGTGCAAAAAACTCTTCTCATTCAAATGAGATTCTATGTTTTAGCTTGGCGTATTCATATTCTGGATATGGCTGTCGTCTTTAATATTTAATCAAGTCTTTTATCTTTCCATGCAAGTCATAGTTATGCTTGTATGTAGTGTTGTGACGATTCTCGATTTTTCGGTTTTGAAAATGTCCTGGAATATAAATATAATTGGGGTCAGCATACTCAGCATATCGGGTTTAGTAGATAAACGATGGATATGACAATATACTTACTAAGTAGCTTTAAATGGCTCAATGTTAATCTCTGTTACTAAGGTTTCTATGCCTATCAGGATTTACAAGGTGAATTAGTGAAAGTAATAAAATACATTCAACGAATTACATTATTTATTCAATTAGCAGAGCCTATAAAATATCTTATAAAAGTGGAATATTATAGTACAACACTTATACTAAAACTGGAAACAAAATGTCAAAAAATCACACAAAAGGTAAATTTTATATAGATGTATATGACATAGAAAAAATAATAATCCTAGAAGATTGTCTTCGATTGATGCAAGAAATATATACAGCATATTTTTCGAGATTATGTATCATACAAATCAGTTACATTCAGTCCATGATTTAATCACATGCATGTAAATTCATTAATTTCTTCTGCATTACACCCAATGTTTACAAACTTTACAAATAACCCTTTGGATTATATTATGTTTGTGTATAAAAGTTACATGTATACAGATTTATTATAAAATAATTTAGATTAGAAAAGTAAACTAGATATATCCAAGGCCAATTTTTTACAAAAATATTATAACTTAGCTGATTCCATAATTCTAAAGAAGCTTACTCATCATATTGTTGAAGAGTCAATTCTAGTTTGTCAACAATCTTTTTGTAGAAAGTAATTTGCTGCCGGAGGAATTTCTGCATTGTTGCTTTTATATCAGTGGTCCGTTCGGCCTTAAAATGATTGATTTCGGCAAGAAGTGCATAAGAAATTACATCTGTTCTCCTCAATACCTCATTCAACTGAGCTACTTCCATTTTGTGTTCTGCTGTGAGCCTTTCACACTCTCTCTTTTTCTGAACAGCCCCTTTGTGGATTCCTAAGACGTCAGGAAAGCTGCCAACAATGCCTTTATATAAGTGGAATTTGTCACCTAATGGGTCCCAGTCGTATTTCGGTTGCTCATCGTACATGCGCCCAATCTCGATATAAGCACCACCCGTGAGTTTAATAGCAGATGTGAGTTTAGATGTTGAGACTATAGTGCCTTCATCTAAACTGAGGGCATTTCCTAAGTTGTAGAAGGCTTCACCGACTTTTTGGCAGTCAGTTTTGTACGGTCCCTGGAACCTCTTGGTTTGTGCGTTACACATGCTAGACACCGCTTTGACAGAAGTATCCATACTACTTACAAATGTGTGGCACTGTTCAGTGATGTGATCCACTTGTGATTGTAATAAAGCTTTTTCAGGTACAACTAATGATATACAATAATTAAGACCTAACAAATTGTCTCGTTCTGCTTGCCTCTTGCCCGCCTTCCATCTCTTCTCATCGGTGCAAGTCAGGAAGTGTTGCCATACCTCACTCTTTGACAGTACTGGGTGCCTGCACATCCATTCTACAAACTCTTGAAGTTGGACTCTTCTGCGTTCAATTAGCTGCTCATCATAGCGACCAGATATTTGTTTGTCTGGCAAGGGTGGGATAGGTATGAGTGTAAATTTCTCTTGTAACCTTTCATGAAGCCAGTCAAAATGCTTATATCTTCTGGAAACTTGTATGTTATTAAAAGATGGTGTTAGCTGGTATGCTATGAAACTTTTGATACCTTTAAACTTGGACTCTTTCTTAGGGGATGCTACAGACACAGAATATGGCTGAGCCTGTGGTGACCAAACGTAGCCTTCTTCATCTTGGACAATAAACACTTTTTCAGAATCTGGCACATCTACATTTAGTGTGCCAAGTAGATAGCTCTCTCCGCTCACTTTTGATGAAGGGGCAAATTTACTTTTTCTAACTGTACCCACAGATGTGCTAAAATTTGATGTTGTGTCGTCAATATTCTGATTGTATTCATTGATTGGCATGCCGGGAAGAGGGGCTAGTGGGGCTTGTTGACTATGGTGCGCCTTGTTTTGTTGTGCTGGGCCTATTTCTGAGTATGTATCATCGTCCCAGTCATCATCCCAGCCGTCATCGTGGGATGCTCCACGCTGGTAGTTGTTATCACCTGCACTATACTGTTGATCACCCCACTCATCGGCCGCTTGATCATATCTAGGAGCTGCTGGTGCCGTTTTAGTATGAACAGATTCTTCGGGGGCTAGTTTTCTCACATATGCTGCAGGAAAAAGGCCAGTTTCTCCTTTACTATTTTTTCCTTCCCACCAGCCTTCACCAATTTCTGTATTTAGAAGTGTTAATATTTCACCAGAATTTATTGACATTTCCGTGGTGCCAGGCTCACCCGTGAAGTCATATAATGCTTGAACTTGGGACGCCATTTTAGGGCCCTGTTACCTACAACAATATAAAACATATTATTACTCATAGTATACAAAGCTTAAGGATAGAGATACACAAGTACTAACACTATCTTATCTATCAGTGTTATCTAGAAAAGTTGGAAGTATGCACACATATGTGATAATAGATGATAATATTAAATAGAACAGCAATGAGGGCGTCACTCAATCAAGGAGCTGACACATATTCCTAATAGCCATCAATTAACCATGCTTTGTATTTGTCAAAAGTGTGCTAGTACCTATGTAGTATGCTTCATTATTATACAGTCTCTTAAAGTTCAAAAATCTGAGTAATGACATCGTAAATTACATACTATTGTGTTAAAACACAATAACATGTGTTTTAACACAATAGTACTACTAATTTCAAATTCAGAAACAAAACTTCCAGACCACTCTATTTCTGTGAACATTCTTTACATAAAATCATTTTAAAACTGGCTAACTACACAAATTATTTATAAACAAGGGATAATACGTTCGTTTTACTCAAAGAATAAGAGAAATTGATTCGTTTTGAGATGGAATTTAATGATGTCAAGTTCTGGTGTTCATCGTAATACATTACAATGATATATGAGCCTAAATCAGAAACTATGAAATATATTCACAAAATGAATAAAAATACGTGCAATATAAATACTATTACTTACTTTATTCACTTAAAACAATTAAAATCAAGGCGGATACACCGATTGTACAGTCATCGAAATGACAGTTGCTTTCTTGTCAATGTCAAATTCGTTGAACGTCAATTTGTTTTTGAAGTTCGTTCTCTATTACGTTGCATCACACAGGTCTACCAATAACAAGCTTAGATCAATAAGTAATGATGGTTATAAAACCAATAAACTATAAGAGTGAAGTTAGCCGAGAATTCTGTCTACGAATGTTATCTACGAGCTACAATAGATGGCGTTGCCGGTTTTAAAACTGAATTTCTGATTGAACAAAAGTTCATGCACTGCACTAAACTGTTGAAGTCTTGTAAGCACAAACATTTAACTTTCGTAGGATACAGGATACAAAAATGACACGTTAATTACAGAAAGTACTAAATATTTTTTAGTTAATGTAGGTATACGAAAGAGACCAAGACAAAATTACATTTTTGCTTACTTACCGTATATGTAGGACGTACCACAAAGTAAAAGATGACTTGACCACGAGTCGATCTTTTCTTCCACTTAATTCTAGTAAAAATATAAATATTTGGGTTTATGAAAATAAATAAGTACATACGTAATATTTTGACTTGTTTATTGTTAGATTGAGACAATTTTCTTTAAATGTATCTTTAATTTTGTGCTGCTTTACTTGTTTACTTGCATGGAAAATAAATACCTACAACTATGGTAAGTAGAGTGCCCTACTGATCCGGATTACTTACCAAAAACTGCAATGTAAATTCACGCTTGTGGGAATTTAGTCAAGTTACCTATATAAATTAAAACTAATTCGCAGTTAAATTGCTAAAATGAATATAATCTAGAACAGCTATATGTAAATTAAAGTTTAATTTCTTATTGGTGTTACGTAGACCTATTACCTATTTGTGGGGCAAAACAATGGAAATTCTTTGTGTGTGCCATCATGATACCTACACGTAGCGAGGAGGTTAGCAGATAGATAACCAACAGAGAGAATTTCAGTTACAATAATTGTGCGCATCCACCGTTGTGTAAAGCATTCGGTAGGTATTTACTTAATTACTAACAATTCCTGTATTTCGATGCGTGTAGATTGTGCTGAGTGTTGTAACTTTAAATATCTTTTTCTCTATTTTAGGTTATATAGAAGACTAGAGGCCTATTTTACTGAAAGTACTGATTATAGAACTTTTTTATTATTGTCATTGTTATGTGTTGTCACAGAAGAAAGAACGTTGTGCTGTGTAGAATGTAGATCAATAAACGTTTCTTATTCTTGTTAAGGGTGTTTCGCAAAGGTATACGATATACTAATAATAGCTTCTAGATAACACAAGTATGGAAAGCATATTCATACATATTTTTATACATAGTGAAACCAAAGAAGGTATTTGATTAAAGATAGAGAATAGGTTTATTGCAACACCAATAAGAAACGTATTGAAGAAAAAACTTAGATCAATACAAAGTTACGAGTATTTGACGGAAAAGCGATTTCTTCCAGACAACGAGATGGATAGAGAGGTTAGGTTATGTACTTAATGCTCTTCATAAGTATGTTTTATTCTTATGTTTGTATGCAGTATTGCTAAAACCGATTTTGGGCTCAAAGCCCTAGAAATTACCTTTCGAAATCGGTATATTATAGAAAAATTGGTATATTAAAAAAAATGTAACTACTTACACTTTTTAAAAAACTGAAAGAAAACTTTAGATGTTAACAATTTTGTAACAACCAATATAAAATATAACATATTCTTACAAAAATACTTAAAGAAACCCTCTTATTAATTATCACAATTACAATTTTATTTTGATACGGATAGCTAAGGAGTGGAATTCCCTTTCTACGGATATGTTTCCTGACGAGTTTACCACTGGATATCGAAATAACCATCGACATTTCTATATTTTCTATCATTGATCGAATGGTCGTTTGGTAAAAGTCAGTCAGTAATAGAAAAGCCAAATGTTAACGTGACCTTAAGTTAAACGGCGAAATGAATTTAGGTATCCCGTGGTAAAATGTTTCCTGACACAAACAACCTAGACATTTTCAAGGTAATAGTGAACAAGCATTATCTAAGCAAGTATGTTTTATGAGGAATAAAAAATAAAAACCGCTTAAATCAGTAAGTATCTAGCCGAAAAACTGCTTACAGGTTGAATGTAAATTATGTTCCTCATGTTGAATACAAAAAAGAAAAAGTGCTACGAAGTGTACCTAAAGGCAAAAGCTTCCCTACGACCTATTCGCATTTGGAAAGCAGACAAACTTACATAGCGATGTCAGCACATTCGATAGTTGCTGTACACGGATAGTGGGGATTAGCTGAGGCTTTGTCCAGCTTCGCTCTGAGGGCGGTGAATTAATGGAATCGACCGGTTCACGTTGTCGTTTGCTCTATAGATTTGGCATGGATTTTCGTACGCTACGTCTAATTGTTCCATTATGTTTCGAGCTAAATTCACCACAAACAGATCAGGGTTGCGATTTTTGGGTTGGTTGGCTGGGTTCAATTCACAGGTCGGGCAAAGGTTCGGATTTTTCGATGCATAGCCCGGGGGGCCTTCCGCCTAACTCTATCGCTATCGTTCTCGTTATCGCGCTCTATAGTTTATGGCATCATCTTGTCAGTTCAAAAGCGATATGAAAGCAATACGAAAGCAATATCGAAAGCCTATAGCTTTCGATATTGCTTTAATACCGCTTTCGAAATTACAAGATGACGCCATAAACTATAGAGCGCGATAGCGAGAGCGATGGCGATAGAGTTAGGCGGTCGGGGGGCAGGTTTGTGATCACCAACCCGCATTTGGCAAGCGTGGTGATTAAGCCATTACCTACCCTTCAATTGTAGTGAGGACTTGATTTCAATTACGGAGGCATTTGCCCAGCAGTGGGACAGTTATAGGCTATTACTTTACTACTTTACTTACCTATTCGTCAACCCAAATGAGAGACAGTGAGAGACAGTGAGAGTGAGTGAGAGTGAGTGAGAGAAAGGGAAGAACGTTCATCTTCGTCTGCTTGTAACTACAAGACAAACTTTGCCCGTGGTCCAGGCCGAGGCACGTCAAACAGACCCGGCCGAAGTTCGCGCTGTTGTTTTGAATTCAAATTGGATTCCTCCTATCAACGGATGGGGCATAATGAGGATTCTTTGTAAAATTATTATCAACCTAGAACGTTGAATTCAGGCGTATTACTTACTCCGTTCCCTCGCAACGAGTTAGTGTATGGATTTAAAAGAAAAGCTTGCCTATTACATGAAGATGTATCACTAGCAAATAAATAAATTTTATTTTGAAGGTTTATTAAAGACAGCTTTTATTTACAATAAGATCACCTGAATTGAAACTAAACGTAACTTTGTGCAAGACAATAGAGTTTTTTATGCCTGCAATCTGCAATGCTCTCTCGTTTAATAGCTTGACAATATTTTCGGTGCATTTCAGAAGTGTTGGCTGTAAAATTGACCCATTAATGGCCCATTAAGCTGGAAGCGCTCTTGGCAGCATACGGAACTGTCCCGCTGGATAAATCATTGGTAAAGTGCTGGTATTTCACTACGGTTATTATATGACAACGATTTATTTGCCACTTCGTTGGCAATTGGCATTTTAGTGCCACGTTAGTGAGGTTAAATAAAAATTGCTTGATTTTTTCTTCAGTTTTGACAACATGTTTTGTTTAATATTAATTAAACTAAAAATTTAGCGTTTAATATTCGAAAATGCCTTCCCTGTCATAAAAGGACAAGAAAGTATTAAATAAAACAATAACAAGTTATTGTATTAATCTAGGTTGTACCTATCTCTTTTCTATGCTACACTTTTTGCGCAGTTTTGTAGTCTGTGGTTCTAGTTGATGAAGTATTCAGGCTTGATGTGTTTTTGTTGTTCGATGTTTAAATTTCAGAGCCACTGCTAAATGGTTCGAATTTTTTAGCTTACAGTATCTTTTGGTCTGGCAGTATAGTGTTGGGGCTGGGATTTAGTATTTTGTATGATGGGATCCTAGGCTGGTGGTAGATTCCAACCATCTTCTCTATTGAAGTTAGGATGTTTTTTAATTTTAATAACACAAATACTCGCTAGTATTTGTGGTTTATCAAATTTGATGTAATGGTTGGGCCCCTCTAGGGAAAATGGAACGCACCTGATTAAATTTAAATGAGGCTATACAAGCTACTAACTAATTATGAGACGACCAACACCTCAGCCTCCCAGTGACCATGGACCCTGCAAAGGGTTCGAAACGTCAGGATAAACATTAATTTAAACTAATGTGTAAAATAAACGCGAGTAGATCCGTAAAAGATGTTTCATTTCAACAATAAACTCCATTTGGATCAATATAAAATTAATTTATGTAATTTTTATACTGATTTGATAGCCTTTATCAGCAGTGTCCTACAGATAACAAACAGCGTTGCGTTAAATAGATCATTAAATTTTTATTTAGAGTATCTTGAGTGTGTCATGCTCATTTTATTGTCTCTGCGGTGGTAGCGTGTGCGTCGGGGTCGGGTCGTTCGTTACGTTCCCTAAAATATGGTTGAGCGAAGCGATGGCTGATTCATATGTCATACTCGTGAACGGGTGCCGCCTGTGGAGGCTGGTCTGCTCTTGCATACTTATCTTATTTTTAGTATTATTCATTATAGTATGACTTTGTTTTTCTTAAACAATTTTTTGACTTTTACTAGAGTACCTACTGTAGTGGTACTGTATGACATTGTGGAAATTGAAACTGTAAATTTGTGGATGTAAAGGGAATGGCCAATTTCGGCCTGGTTTGAACAAGTTGCTCAGTAAAAAGTATTGTTACGAATAAATATAATAAATTCGTTAATAATTATTGACGCAACACTCACCGCAGGAAAGTGTTCTGTTAAAAAAGATGTAATAATAAGTATTCTCGCCGATTGCATGAACAAAACACCGCCATTTTTTAGTTGCAGCGTTGCAGGACTTAATTTTGGGTTACCACATGAACGCTAATATGATAACATTCGTTTTATAAATGAATAATCGAATTCTGGTACTTGAATTAGAAAACTTTTTCTTTATTCTATTTTTTTATTACCTGGCAACACTGACAAAATCAGCTCATAAGCCGAAAAATATATTTTATTTATATCTTATTTAATAATAATCAACAAGGCAGAGACGCAATTAATCAATATTGTTGCAATTTCCTGGTAGGCCGAAGAACGGTGGGTTGCTGTGCTCACGTTATGACAATAATGTGGTATTTAAGCTTTGCAAGGCATGAAAATAATATTACACCACCTGCCCAGTTTTTAGACAATATTTTGATTACATATGATTCTGAATAAAGCCATTATACGAAATAATGTTGTTTTATTTTATGCGCTAGTATTACACTCCCTGACATATTAAGATTTTTTTTTTCTTAGACACCCTTAAAATTACACCTACTTATAATATTCTATACCATAACGCATAAATAAGTAAATATCTTTAAAGTAAAGAATAATACTTATATTATTTTAGAAAGAGATAATATTTTTTTATGAGTTTTAGTAACAAAATCATAATATTACGCATGCTACATTTGGCATGTTTTTTACGACTTGCTGCAACTTTGTTATGTTATTTAATTTCTTTTAGGTGTGAAATATTTAAATAGGAATTCATTTATTATTACAGTTAATGTCCACGCCAGGCCAAAGCACCCTAACAAACTGATCAATTCCCTTTGTTAATAGATTTTTTATTTTGTTTTTTACATGTTGTGGTTATCCTTTATTTTTTATGTGTTTATTTGTAATGGAAAGTGTCCTACTATGATAGGGCATTTTCCAATATTTTTGACGCTGTAAGAGAGAAAAAAACTTGACACTAGCTGAGGTTCTTGCCGGTTCTTCTCAGTACAAGGTTTCCCGCCGTGTGTAGACTTACGAATCGATGGCATGGTGACATTTACAAGAGCTACTTGTAGCCTTAACTGAATAAATGATTTAGAATTTAGAATTTTAGAATTTTGGTGATTCCTAGGAAAGATAATCTGCCTTAGAACCCGCAACGAATATAACAAATTAAATAATTAAAAGCTATTAAGATAATAATATAAACTTATACATACGATACGATATTTAAGCGCATAAAAGTTGTTAATAGATTTGTCCATTGATCATAATTTTTTAATGACAAACACGACAATTACCTACATAAAATACTTAAGTTAATAAATTGTCCAATTTTTACTATTTTAACAAAAAACAACACCCTCTTTATCCGATCTGGCAATCGAACCTTGACCTCTGAATATCGGGCCGAATGCTGTACCACTCAACAACTAAGGCGCCATTGTTAAAAGAAATAAAAAATACTGAAGTACGAAACAAAGCGCCAAGCCAAATGAAATCAAGCAATTAAATCGTGGTAATAAATTTTTCATGGAGCGAGAAGCGAGAAGCGTCCATCTGGAGCAAGAATATCACGATTGCTTCTTTGTGAAGTCTAGCCGGCAAGCTCTTAAATTAGTTCCTTTTAAAAACTTCAGCCGTATTATTGGAGTCCGGGCTCAGTAAATACGGGGTTGTTTCCACTTTAATTGACTTTGCTGTCAGTTGCTTGTTTCGATCCGGTCGCGCGATCCGGTCCACGAACAGATTGCATTCCACCTTCGAAGCATTCGAAGAAGTTTGGAATGAAGCAATAAAGGATCAGTGCCAATGTCGTGCTTTCTGATTTTTAAATGAAAATCACTGGCTGTCAACTCCCTATCACTTAGTTATATCTAGACGCATGTTATGCCACTGTCTTAGCACAAAATAAGAGACTACAGAAGGCAAGCTTTATACAAATGCGTTATACAAAACTTTATAAATTATAAAAAACTTTAAACAAAACTTTATACAACTTTATACAAAAATATGGGTGAGTTGCTCGAGCGCGGTATGTATTAAACTTACCTTCTGGGTCCTCCTTATTTTGTTGTCTCAGGCTCAGAGGTCTCGGGTTTGATTCGAAACGGTGGGTAGTTATAACATATTGTTGTACCTACATGGTTGGTGGAAGGTTTTCTTTTATAAATATGTGTTACTTCGACAGTTTAGTGTTATAGACAGACTTAGAAAAGACGGTGGTGTAGCTACACAGGTGGAATTAATTGAAACAACCCCTTTCATATCACCAACCAAACTGAGCACGTTAATAGCCACTAGACCACGTCAAGTCTTCAAATTACTTAACGTTAAGCCACGTGCATTCCGAAAAACGGAGCAGTTTGTAATGTATTAATTTGGTCACATATCATATCAGATTGCAATGTAACGCCATCGAGCCCTTATATTATAACACAAAGTAATAAGGTAAGACTCCAGAAGGTAAGCTTCATACAAACGCGCTCCAGCAACCACACATAAACATCTTACGGACACGAAATTTCGCAACAGCTGCGCTCGGGCTGCTCCGAGCTGTTCCGAGATTCGTGTCCGTACAAGGTATGTAGTGTAGGTATTAATTAAACTTACCTTGGTTTCCTTATTTTATGCTTATAACGAAACAGTATAAAGTTAAGCCGACAGAGTGTGACGTAAAGCTGCTCGGTCCGCCGGATGTTCGTCTTATTTCATTAAAGGAGGCGGCAATTAAAGCGTTTGTGCGAGTTTTTAAAAGGACGTTTGTCTTTGTTAATCGCGCGTAAATCCCGGGGTTTTAACCGGCCCGTCCGTTGCTGCTGATAGAAATCCGGACAGCTTGACGCTTGCCCCCCTTTAAACCTACGCTTTTCGGCTACTGGGATCTTTTTGAGATTCACGCTTTCCGGTAAAGGCTATTAATGACAAGACGCACAAATTAAAAATAAAAAACTGTACGAGAGTCAAAACTTTTTACAATTATTCATGGTCACTAGTAGAGTTCGAGTCATTTATAAAGTATAGACGCCTGCACATCAAACTATCCAAAACTATCCAAAACTGTCAAACTTTAATAAATGTTCAACCTTAAATTATGGACATGACTTCTTGGCGGGAAAGTTAAAGAGTCATGTCTGCGGTTTTGTTTTATTTTCTAAAATTTGTTTTATGTCGAATATTAATGTGAAATAATGGTGGATTATTAACCGTAAAGTGTTCGTGAGTGTGCATGAGTGTTTGGCAAATGAAACAAAACAGTGCACTTTTCAAATTCTGGCACTTTTCAAATTCTCTCAAGAAGTCCGCGTGAGGATTTAGTAAGGCCCCACATCTTTAATGAGATACTCGAAGGGTTGGGGGGTATATCATTTCTCACTTCTTATTTCTATTATCATTCATCATCATCATCATACAGAAAGGAAATATTGTTTATTTATGCTAAAGAAAAAAAAAGTATGGACATAAAGTTCATAGTCTATTGAGAAAATTAGACAGTTTGTGGTAGCTTGATTTGCTTGTGGTCATGTATCTAATAGATACCTAAGATACAGGCATCTTTTGTTCTTAGCTTAGGTATTACATAATTTATTTTATTGTGTACCTTATCATCCATCACATAGTTCAAGGTTTTGTATGTAGGCTAAATTTATCTTATACTACTAAGTCAAAGTATGGGATACTCATAGACAAAAAAAAAACCCTGCTTGGGCGTTTACCGTGGTTAACCTGCGTTTGATATGTGAACCCTTTACAGTTAGCAACTGGTATTTATCCCTAATAGTATTATAGATATTATAAGCTTTAGGTAAATACGGTTTTGATCTAAAGCTTGCTACCATCTTGGCACTCCGCATTCAGCCTTAGTCTGTCACTTTCAGGCGAGTCCGATAAATGGGAGGGACCCTTTAACTAGCAAAATTGTCATTGCCCTTGTTACGAATCGGAAATTATACTGCGCTAGTCATAATGGGTAATATTATCAGTTCACAATTAATTATATATGTAGTCAAAAGCTAGCAAAAATACGTACGCTGATACACTGCGGAAAACAAAACACTAGTCCAAAAAACTAGACAACTTGGTTGCCATTAGTCCTTAATTAATTTGGCATAACATAGGTATATACCTAAAGGTATGAATTTAAATTCAAAGAGCGGGATTCCAACCCGCATCACATGAAATACCGGTGCTTGACACTGGCACTGGAACTACCAACTATGCTTAACTATGAATGAATGAGTTCGTTTATTTCCAGGCAACAATTTAAAGTTACAAAATAACAGGCCCATAGACAAATACCTTATAGGTTAACATATACATACTAATAAACCATTTTTGTTAGTATATAAAATAACTTAATAGCTATGTTAGTATTATTTGATTGGCACCTACTGTGCCAACTTGGTAGTCACAGGCAACTTTTCATGGAAGCGCCTGTAGACTACACCCTTCGGCCAGAACTCCTCCTTCATGAAGATGTCCAGCTTTGATGTCGGGACTCGCACCACAAACGCTTTGAAGCTCGTATTATGGCGCGACTCCAGCGGTCCAATCCTCAAATTAAAGTTAGACTTCATTCGTATGAACTCTGCTACCTCCTGCGATATAGTGGTGTGATGCAGGCGGGACAGATACATGGCCTATGCTTCAGCTATGCGATTTGGGGTAAAAGTTACTCGCGTCCGTAGGTTTACGCTTGAGACCCTACACGTGACCCTGGGTGGTGCTAAATGAGTGACACTGTCTGACTGGTACAGCTACGCTGCGTTGCAGCACGAAATGGGCCGGCTCACCCGGCGTAATACCACCCTCTCACAGAATATCGGCGTGAAACAATGGCACTTCGATGCTGTTGTGTTTCGTCCGGTGAGTGAAAGTACCGGAGGCCCATCTCTCACTCGGGTGTCCATGGGCGGCGGTGATTACTTTCCATGAGGTGACCCGCCTACTCGATTGACTCCTTTTAATATATATAAAAAAAATGCTATCGTGGTTCTCTGTAATCCCCCAAAATTTATCAACACTATCTACACTTACTTTGTAAACCAAATTAGCCTATAGTAAATTGTTTGCAACAACGTTTGCATAACATTGGGTGATTCGTCAAATCGTCCTACATGCCTACCACCCATTTGGGACGAGTTGCAGAAAATCAAAATAAATTATATGTATCATAATTATCCATAGGTGTATAACTGAACCTAGGCAAGATTAATAATGTTTAATAACAACATTGATAAAACAATTTCGATGTTAAAGTAATTCGATAAACGTCAGATTTAGTTAAAAATCTAATTTGGTTGTTTGATTAAAGTGAAGAGGTCATGTGAATTTTAAATGAGCACGTTTTCAGTGGGGCCGCTGTAAATTGCGGGGTTTATCCGGCGGCCGGCGGGCGTCCGCGAGCACTCCAAGGGAAAGCCAGGCGGCACACCGATGACTTGCACTTTCCCGCCTTTAGCCCAGATTTTGAGTCTTTCCGGCTAATGAAATGTGGAGTGTTGATACTTTTTTTTACGGCCTATGTAGTTTAGTAGGGCTAGACTGTAGCACTCTGAGACAAAAAGATCCGTGTCTGATTTAAAGAGGGCGTTATTGTACTTGGTTTAGTTTTTAGTGTACTCGTACTTGTAGTCTATCGGCATAACAGCGTTTTGTACCGCTGTTGTCTTCAGACAGTTTAAAATTAAAAATTAAAAATTATTTATTCAGTTTAGTCTACAAATAGCTCTTCAGAACGTCATTATGCCATCGGCCGTTTAAAATACCTATATAATTTATTAGACCAAATTAAGTAACACGTTAACACGTAAGCTTGGATAGATCTATGTAAACATTAATAGTAGCATCTACTGCCGAGCTTGTTTTCAACAGTTCTGGATAAATAAGTAATATACCTACTTATATAAATAAGTACTTACTTATAAATAAGTAATATACCTACTTATTTATCCAGAACTGTCGAAAACAAGCTCGGCAGTAGATGCTACTATTAATGTTTACATAGATCTATTCAAGCTTACGTGATTCATCATTGAACAAAATCCTAGCAGAGGAAAATTTTAGATTTAAAAAAAACAAAAACGGCATATCATTAGAGTAGATGACTACAAAAACACACGAATTCATTTCAAAGGCGCGCACACGAGTGGAAAAGACACACACGCTGTGGCAGTGTAATCAGCCGGGCACTGTCTGATGTTTTCTGTTTTTCGGTAACCAAACTGGGACCTCGACTGTCTCACTGTTATTTTAAGCTTTGACTTCTGTTTTAATTTAGTTTGTAAATGAAATGAATAAAGAATGAAACTTTTCTTTATTGTACAACATACAACAAAGACATAGGAGGACAATACAAGAAGTAGAAATAGTTTGTTTCGGCTGTTTAGACTAATTTATTTTATTTTTATTTTGTTAGAAAAAAATACCTGACTTCAGTCCAAAAATCGATCGATTATAATAATTCAATGAAATCGATTCTTAACAAACTATACTTTCAGGGGTTTATTTGGTAGCACTAGCATAGACTAAATGCTATCGCAATATGTGTATACTAACGCAATATGCTATTATCAAAATGTCCGAACATTAGAGCATACACAATCAAAGTCCTTAATATACGAAGTGGACGCAAATAGAGCTTTCTATTTCGAAATAAAAAATAACATACAAGTATATATATATCCGAGTAAAGGATGCGAGGCTTTACAGACAGCAAAAGGGGTTAGGAGACGACAGATGGCACTCCACCAGCGGCTGAGTGGCGAGGACTCGTGGCTAGACAAGCACAAGGCTGCAACTTTGAGGCCGGGATATATCAGCCAGGCCACAAATAAGGTGGGAAGGTACACAGAAGGTATTATACATACTGCGCCTCGGTGGCCGAGTGGCATAGCGCTCGGCCCGATACTCGAAGGTCCCGGGTTCAATACCCAGGTCGGGCAAAGTGTCTTTCAGATTTCGATGCATAGCCTGGGTTTGTTATCACCAACCCGCATTTGGCAAGCGTGTTGATTAAGCCAACACCCATCATTTGTAGTGATGGCTTGATTTCAATGATTTGGCCTTTGCCCAGTAGTGGGACAGTTATAGGCTATTTACTTACACAAATAAGGAGGGATTAGAAAGTTAGCTTAATACATACCGCGCTGGAGCAACTCACACATTGACAACTTACACGTACACTGATCTAGGAACAGCAATTTATTTTTGAGAGAGTTTGCAGATTGCCATTGGGCATTTTAAGCTTCACTTGGCTTTTATGGAGGCGGCGAGACACTTAAAGGGTTCCTCAAGCCGTGTGAAACGAAGCACCTTCAGAGGTTTTCTAGAGGGGATCGCGCACTAGTGCGTGTCCCCGATTCTCCGAGGGGTTCAGATCGGATCGGAACGGTACAGCTCGGAGCAGTCTGGGCGCAGTTGTTACGAGATTCCTTGTCCGTGAGAGGTTGTCTATGTGTGTGCTCGAGCGTCATTGCGCGAGATGCGTTTGTATGAAGCTAACCTTTTGCAGTGTGTTTAGTTTGTAGGCGCTTTGAAACGTTTGCGAGATACGAAGTGTGCATGAAATGTTTTGTCTGCCGTATGGTAGATGTGGCGCGTCAGATTTCATTCGGAGCCGTGTATTTTGTATGTGTCATAGAAAAGCTTAACAATGGTTTTTTAAAAATGTATGACTAGTTCTTTTACGATAATTGTTTTTGTAGTTAGTTGTTTGTTAGTACCATACTCTATGTATACCTTGTGTATGATAACCAATTAACGAAAATAAGAGAAAGTTGAAAAAAGCTCTTTCCTTGAAATTACCGTTTTATATCCTTTGCTTTTAGAATTTTAAACCCTATTAGCAGCATACCTATGGACATCAACAAGAATACAAAGAATTACATCTTCAGTTATGACTAAGCATTATGCAGAGGTGGGAAACCGTTAGAGATTGAGATAATGTAATAAAGGGTTTAGGGAAGGCCCAGGTGGGACGATATAGGCCAAATAAAATTAATAAAGTAGGTATAGAACGAACACCACGAAGATTAACTACCAAATATAAAAAATACGTCAAAAGAAGTTTTAGTGCGGCCAAACTCTAATTTTAAAAAAAGAGTGGCGAAAACAATTTCCATAAGCGGGAGATCCCGACATCCCGCGCCTTCTGGCTATCCGGGCCAGATGCCCTGATTATCGTTGTTGTATGCAATTTGTGCATAATATTTATTATTCCTGTATTAAAACATTAAATTTACTCATCGGAGACTTGCTGCTATTAGTAAATAGATATTTAAGTAAAAATAAGGGATTCAATATTAATGTGCAAAAGTTAAAATAATAAAGTTAATAACCACGTCAGCTATCAATAACATTAAAATAAAATAAAATTTACAAACAGCATACACTGCTATTTGATATTCGTACTGGCCAAACTGCAATTACTACAACGAATTGTAATTACTATATTCCATGTAAAGACACTAGCTTCATATTTCTCAGGGCCCGTTAAACTATCGGCCTGAGGGTCCCATCTTATTGATGGTGGTCGTTAAGCCACGTCAGCAACATGTGCAGACTTCAACAACTATGACAAATAGGCTGGCTATTAGCCTGATGTGACGATTCGAAGAAAAGGACATAGCACAATTTACAGTTGCAATACTTATGGCTAAACGGTATAGGAGAGATATCTATAAGCCTTTATTATAAGCAAAAGTTTGTCACTTAACACTTGTGTGTATTTGGGGATACCGAAGTCGAGATTCTTAGGGAACGGAAAATACATAGTCATTAAGCTGAACAACTATTGCTATGAGATTTTAGAAACTGCAAGAAAACAGCTTTTTTTGTCGATATATCACTTTTAAAACTATCATGGTCATTTACATTAAGAGTAAAAATTAACGAGATTTGTATTATGATTTTCTCAACGTATACTGTACCAGAATATCGAATATGCAAAAACAATAAAAACATGGTAAGAAGCCCGTTAACAATTATTCTGAGATAATAATTATTTTAGGTCTCATTATTCATACAATATTTTATGTAAAACAGGCAATGGTACGGAACTCACGGCCGGAAGTCTCTATCGTCATTTTACCGGTTTCGTTTGGGTTTCAACATCACTGAAGTTAAGATTTCAAATCAATACACGTATAAATCGTGCTGAAGTTGAATGAAAAAAGCTGTATAACAAAAAGATATCGGCACAAAGTAGCCGATCTCCGAATAAATTTATACAAGGTTAGAAAGTCAAGTTGATTAAATCGCCAGAGATTTTTACGCATTTCCTCCTAATGGCAAATTGGCGTTCATTAAATTATTTCATCAAAATCGACGCCTCACTCACCGAGAGCTTTGGATCGCCAAATTTATTCAAATAGATTCTATATGCTTGAGTTTATATGTAAAAAATATATAAATATAGATAAATCCTTCACTTAAGCTATAACCAAGCTAAGCAACATGATTTTAGCTTGGTTCGTGTAGCTTGGTATGATCTTGGCAGACGTTAATAAAAAAAAAATAACAAAAAATAATTCGCAATACTCATACAAGCAGCCATCTGGTTTACTAACCCATACAGCTATCACTTTACTAAAGCAACACTACTAACGCCATCTCCAGAGTTGTTTCAATCCGCTTGCTGGTTAATTCAGGTGCAGATTAAGCGACCAGCATGACGTGCGAAATACATTTCCATTTTGTTTTTGACAGAGCCAGTTAGAATGTTAATCGGAAGGATTATATGAATTATTCAATAACAAAGCCTGTTTCCCCAATTTACTTTTCAAGGGTTTGTTTTTAAGCGGTCTTACTCAATTCATGACATGAGATTCCATTTTGTTATTTATATCGAGGGAGTGGAGTTGACGTAATTCAGTAGGTACTTTATTTTCAATTTGCCCAAGATTGAGAGGGGCTTGGTGGCGCAGCGACTTGCGCATTCGGGTTGCGATTACGCAAATTATGCAACTATCGCAGTGCTGGGTCACAGGATGGATGACTTAGTACTTTAAAAATCTCTCGAGCTCCTTCCTACTTCAGAAGGCACGTTATATTGTTGGTCCTGGTTGTCGTGAGATGGCAGTCCATTTAGTCGCAACTATGTGTTATGTGTGTAATGTGGACATTGGGTTGGTGTGGTAGGTTATGACCTAATTTAAGAGGGTTACGTCAGGGAATAGTGTTGTTTTTATGGAGGTTTTCTTACTTATAAGACTAATTTATTGCTTAAACACTTTTGACTGTTGTCTGTATGATTATGAACGCAACTAACAATTATAAAAAAAACAGACTGTCGCTTGCCCTACTCTATGAAGCAAATACGCAATAAATTCGTTCAATTATAAAAAAGGTTATTTTTGCGCGATATACATAAAATAAAAGCATAAGTAACAAAATATAAAAGGGTATGGGCCCAGATGGCACAAAAAAAACAACGTAAAAAGGGAAGACAACGTCAAAAACCAAAACTATCTAAAACCGCTAAAACCAGAATTCATCAAAGAAGAGAATATAATCATGAAAAATGGATAAACTTGGTGAATATACGTGAAGAAACGTATATTCACCATGTATATATAAACGTATATAAAACATGGAAATTTCAAATAAGTATCTTACTGAAAAGTCAAAGTCAGTATGGCGAAAGTGGTGCTATCGCCATTAGAAGTGACAAAGACCGAAACATCAATAACATCAAGACCGGATCTGACATATTCAGTTTCATATTAGAGTCGCTACTTAGATAAAGCTAATACTCAAACATGGAAAGCGGCTAAGCGTATTTTAAGATATTTAAAAGAAACAAAAAACTATGGATTAGTTTTTAGAAAGTCTGCGGATAATGATTCACATGGTTACTCAGATACTGATTGGGCCGGTGACTGAACAGATAGGAAAAGTGTGAGTGGATCACTGATATTACATGGCAATAACACGGTAGCACGGTTCTCCAAGAAGCAAACCTGTGTCAACAGCAAAAGCCGAATATGTGGCCGCAGCTATGACTGCCCAAGAATTATTGAACCTAAAAGGTATCAGCGAGCACTTAAATTGTCAAGGAAAAGTTGAACTATTAGTAGACAATCAAGGAGCTATCTGTATGACGAAAAGCTATGAAAATTCGAAAAGGACAAAACATATAGATATAAAGTGCCAGTTTATTAAGGACTTGATTATTAAGAATGTCATAAATATAAATTATATAAGTTCACAGAATAATTTATCAGATTTGCTAACAAAAGTTCTATACTGTAATTAATAATTTCTTGATTTAAATTATAACTGTAAAAGTAAATTCAATTAAATTGCAATTGTTAATAGTTAAGAAAGACTGTTTTGTTCAAATAGTTAAAGATTTGTAAAAGCGTTCTATTGTTTGCAATTTTAATTATGTTAAACAAAATTAAACTCGAACACTCCTCGTGTTGGCTGTATGATTATGAACGCAACTAAGAACTATAAAAAAACAGACTGTCTCTTGCCCTACTCTATTTGAAAGGGGACTTCTTGGCGGGAAAGTGAAGAGTCATGTCTGCGGTTTTGTTTTATGTTCTAAAATTAGTGTTATGTCGAATATTAATGTGAAATAATGGTGGATTATTAACAGTTAAGTGTTCGTGAGTGTGCATGAGTGTTGGCAAATGAAACAAAACAGTGCATCGTTACTTTTCAAATTCTCACAAGAAGTCTGCGTGAGGACTTAGTAAAGCCCCACATCTTTACGAGGAACTTTACTAAGATACTCGAGGGGTTGGTAATATCATTTCTTACTTCCCATTTCTGTTTTCATTCATCATCATCATCATACTGGAAGGAAATATTGTATATTTATGTATTACTTGTAAGAAAAATTACTTTGACACTGGCTAAATGTGCTAATCGCACAAGGCCATAAACTAAAGGAAAAAAAACTCTATGTGAAAAAGTTAATATGCAATAATTTCGTTCAATTATAAAAAGTGTTGTTTTTGTGCAATATACATAAAATAAAAGCAAAAGTAACAACATATAAAATTGAGATGACGAATAGGTAATAGCAGGCGTATAAGTACAATTTTAAATATGAATAATTACATTTTGTAAAATATTGCCAGTAAATATCTTGAGAAGAAAACAGTAACTACTAAAGATGCATAAGATTATCGTTAACGGCACAACTTGTCGTTAAGTGCTCCAATCCGGCCGAGAACAAAGTTTGTTAACAAGATTACCTCCCGGTTGACTTGTAGGTATTAACAAATGGAACGGCCAAAACTCGGAGTGGCCGCTTAACATTAGCATCCGAGTGTACTTTAGAGTCGGCAGACGCAATAGACGTCACAAGTGGTCATTTGGAGTCATCCAATAAGGGATGAGGGCTGTCAAAACTTCGTTAGATTACGAAGCAATCCCGACCGAAGATTTAGGCGGCGCGTCGCAGCCTTCTATAAACAACAGGGAAGTTGGGCTCGACGCGAACCGTCCCAAAACGGGTATTCGAGACTCATAGAATAGGGTGATTCTCTTGCGATCCACGTTTAATTTTGGAAAGTTATGACGTATCAAAAGATTTTTTTCAAATATGAATATTTAACAATAGGTTGTTAAAGGCCTCAAGTCTGATGATTTAATAACGTGTCATTAGTGTCAGTTGCCTGATTTTGACATTAACTATGGTCAAAAAATAAATTTCAGGCTAATATCCACCGACATACGTTTGTAGACGCTTTAAAATAACAGTGTCAAGGATCGGTAAAACGTGCATTGGTTTGGTTTACTATGATGTTTTGATGGCTTTTTATCAATTTTATAAGTGAAACACAAAGATATCCTAGGTTGTCATATTTCGTTGAGTATACAATATGTAATCTATATATTAATACGTGAAGCAAAAACTTTGTACCCCTTTTTAAGAAAATAGCGCGGACGGCGGAGTATGAAATTTCGCACACTTATAGTTTATTTATTTATTTATTTACAAGTTTATGTACACACATAAAAGGGTAACAAAATAAGCTATACGAGTGAATGTAGTACAAGGGCGCTGCTTATTTCAGTACTGAAATATCTTCCAGCAGGCCCGCAAAAGGAAACATTATAAATAGAGGTAGAATGAATGTGTACCTCCTGCAAACTAAACTAAACTTACGTACTAAAATAAACTTACTTAAATATTTATAATACACATACAGTTTATATAGAGAAGGAGTGCAGAATGCTTATATTTAAAAAAAATTATGCATAAAAACACATTAAATTAAATAAACATTGTTTCATACTGCCGACAAATTGCTATGCAGTTTGGCAGATAATAATTCCGTAGAAAACATTTATAATTTTTTTGAAAAAAAGAATACGTTTTTGAAAAATTTTAAATACTACGAAATACCAAACTAGAACTTATCCATAACTGTCTATAAAAGACAGACTGACAAGCAGCCGGTTGCATTAAAGTGCCTTTAGTTTTACAAAAAACGCAATATGAATAATGTATTATGAAAAAATCTTTCCATGGCTCTCTCTCAGACCCTCATACTATCAATATAAATTAATAAACTACACATTGTGCCAATGCTCTTTCAAAATAAAGTCAATACGTGAAGGAAGATCTAACCAACCAACAAACAATCACACTAACGCATAAAATATTATATAACATTAGTTAAGATAAAGCTTGTATTTATAAGAACTAGTTATTTGTGCAACAAGAGACCAAAGTCGTTTTTTGCTGCGAGTGCTGATTTTGAATCCTGAGTGTGGCGAGGGATTCAAAGGCACGAGATGCAAAAAACTTTGCTCTCGTGTAACACACATAACTTTTCACTTCAGCAGCGAGAACACTTTAGAAGATAAAATATATTACATAACATTATTGAAACTAGAAATAAATATTTACAGGTTAAATATCAGTTTTATTTGCAGTAAATACTTATTTTCGTTTAAATACAACAATAAGTTAAACATTCAATAAATTACATTAAAAGACATAATTATCTTTTATCAAAATTTCTTTAGTTTTTTTTTCCTTTAGTTTATGGCTTTGTGCGATTAGCACATTTAGCCAGTGTCAAAGTAATTTTTCTTACAAGTAATAAATAAATATACAATATTTCCTTCCAGTATGATGATGATGAATGATAATAGAAATGAGAAGTGAGAAATGATAGACCCCCCAACCCCTCGAGTATCTCAGTAAAGAAGGATTTACTAATTCCTCGGGCGGACTTCTTGAGAGAATTTAAAAAGTTAAGTTGCACTGTTTTGTTACATTTGCCAACACTCATGCGCACTTACGAACACTTAACGGTTAATAATCCACCATTATTTCACATTAATATTCGATTTATCACAAATTTTAGAAAATAAAACAAAACCGCAGACATGACTCTTCACTTTCCCGCCATGAAGTCAATTTCTTTAGTTAGTACGAGATTTCGAACGTGGTTGTCTTTGAGGTCGAATTCAAAATTGGATCTTCGAAAGGGCTGGTCTTTGTCTCTCTCTCTCTTTCTAATGGCGGGAAAGAGATAGAGTGTGAATGTTTCGAACTGTATGACCATCCCAAGGCTGAATAACATATTAGCGGTTTCTGAAAAAAAAAAATTATAAAGTTACTTGGTCTCTTGGTCTTGGATTTCAGGCAGCAAAACCTACATGTTTGAGTTACTGAAGTGAAAAATATATTATAGTATTTATTGTATTGAATTTATTGTATGTAATTTACATAGAGGCAAAAAATCTTCATTTTACTTTATTTATCAACAGTTTCCAGGCGTGTTCAGAAGTCAATTAGTCATGAATTTTCATTAAGTGTAATGTCAGAATGTTACAAGGTTTGAAGACTTTAAGGGTACACACGTAAATGGTCCTCCCATCTCCAATTCGAGCCGTGAAGCTCAATTTGCGAGTTCCGAAGTGCCATAAACGGTCAAAGAGGGGCGGCTCTTGTCGACATTAATGCGCCCGTGATTAGAACCACCTAGCTTCCGGTCCATTCGATGTTAAGGCCGCCTAAATTATTAATTTTGGCCCGACGATACTCACTTCTCTCGCTCAATTGTTTTTATTTCCATTCGTGCTGCAAGTCATCAGATCTTTGAGCCTCTATGCATAAGATTGTATTTTAACCACTTGTGTTCTAATATACAGAGGTCTCGGGTTCCCAGTGAGGCGTACTTATCGTTCCCAGTTTGTCTTGGTTTCAGTCCGCCTAGGTAGGCACCATAATGTTATCAAACATATCTGTTTGCCATAACAACAATATTGGTGCCATTGTTCTTTCGAAAACTTAGGGATAATAAGATAATCAGTTCTTTATTAGTAGTAGAATTCGGGAGAAATCCGCTTCCATCAGCTTCAATAGCTTTAAAGCTTGACGCATATAATTCAAACTTTAACATGACTATGACTTATTTTTGTTGTGTTCTAGTTTTTACGATATGATTTTATTTTCCTAAGATATTTTATTGTGTTCGAACTGAAAACATGCAAATATATTAAAAAACAACAAGAAGGCAATAAGAAATACATCTTAATAATTACCAGCATTGATGAAAGCGCAACAAACCGATGGCAAGATTTACAATCCATCAATAACCCTATATTGATGGAAGCAATTAATCATTCAAAGTATCAACTAGTTGTCGATGAAATGTTTAATGCGTTCCCAAAAGAAAAGTTTTAATCAATCTCGCTTGCAATAGCAAAAATGAGAACAAGAGGGAAACTGGTATAAACGGGAATTCATTAGGGATGTCTGGGCGGCATAAGATTGATGGGTAAGATAATGATTTCGCGATTGCTACGCTGCTGAGACAGTTCGCCAAAGCCAGGCTAATTGATTTTCTAATTGGCTAAAGAAAAGTAAACATTGCTACGAATAATATTAACGTGAGGCGTGAATCAGCCAAGCCACAATGAGGTAAAACATAATATGTGAATTTTCTAAATTTGACGCGAACACTACATACTTTAAAACGAAACTTTTTGCGAAATTACTTGCCTAACTTTTTTAGAATTGACTTTATTTTATTTTAGCGTTTCAAACGCTTTGCAAGATATGTGGTCACAGAGGCTCGGGCGTAGATTTGAAAAAAGTTTCATGTGTGGCGCTGGTGGGTATTAATACATATTTATTTTTGTTTCTATTTCAATATTTTTCTTTTGTGGCATAATTCTACAACAGGGTAATATTTGGACTACATCTCACTTCATAGTAAGTGAAAACAAGACCCAAGATAAAAGATTCAACTACTAGTTGTTGCCCGCACAACTAGTAGTTACAGTAAAAAAAATAAGGAAAAAAGTATCCTATATGCTGGTCTGGGTCATGGTCTGTATATGAGGACAGCGGCTTAAAACAAGCGGCTTAAAACAAGCTCTACCACCAACCAGACCCTTCTTTGTAAATTTGCGTAATATTTTCCGTAAATAAAGTGTTGGATATATCATTCAGATAGTGGCTTCCATCATTGATGCATATTTGCGCCCTGTTGAATAACTGAATGAGATTTGCATTGATCCGCTGGATTACCGGACTGATCCGTCCACTTATCTTTTGTAGGGTATAAAAGTTTAATTAAAATTTAATTACCTTTGAGGAGTTTGATGGCGCAGTAGTTAACGCGGCTGGTCTGCGATTGCTAAGATTGAGTAACTCTTACAAAGGCTGGTCATTGGATGGGTGACAAAAATGTATCACCTCCTAGCTCCTCCGTGCTCCAGAAGGCACTTAAAGTCGTTGTTCCCGGCTGCATAGCAGTCGTTAACAACCACTAAACCGCACTGGGCCCGCGTGGTGGTTTATGACCCGTTCACCCTATCATCCATGAGGAAGGCCTGTGCCCCAATAGTAGAGACAAAATGGGCTGATGATGTGATATGAATGACCTTTACAATAAGTAATAAAACGTGCAATACCCAATATCCAAAAAAATTAATAATGTTGTATACCAGGCACTACAATAGATGTAATATCCGTTATGTTGCCATTACAATAAAATTCTTTTATCATGGTAATATCCAGGATAAGGATTTCTAAACAGCAGGGTCGAAAGGTTAAATAGTTTCCGAAAGACGAGCCTACAAAGGCTGTGTTCGAGTAAAAGGCAGAGCATTCGGGACGATATGACTGAAAGGCTTATCCGGCTAAAGCGTATTCATCTCATTAAAAGCGCGACCTTTTGAGAGAGTTTCCATGTAAGAGCCGCGCTCAGTGTCTAACTTTTTCGAGAGCATCCAATGGATCAAAGGTCACATTGTGCCGTTGGATTCGTACGGGTATATGCTACTCGTGACATGTGTGTTTGAAAGGAACGAAGGTATGCTATGTACTGACCAGTGCCTCCGGGTTGGATCTGAAAAGAGAAATGGGAATACTTAGAAAGGTTTGACATAAATGGCTCCATTATTTTAGCATAACAACTTACTGATAAATGTTATGGAGATTTCGTTATTCGAAGTTGGTTATTCCTTAAACAATACTTAAAATGTTATTCAGCAACGATAACTTGTGTCTTTGTGAAGTGGCTGTTAAGATTATTTATGTTAGGTAACTCGCAAGTACCGCCGCGAACTCCACCCACACCGAGTGATCTCAAGAACTTCCAGATTTGACTTGGTGGTAAGTCTTCCACCAAGGAATGAATGTAACGGCGTTTAGCATCCCGGCAGAGACGATTGCAGAGATTGCGCAGCCTCTTGTAGCTATGTAGTTGTAGTAGTTGTCACTGTAGTTGTCACTCGGAAACCTCTTACGTAGTGATTTGGCCTTATCCCTACGCTGCATAGCTTTCTTTATCAAAGGTGTTAACCATGACGCAGGTAGATGTTTTACACGCACTGGTCTGAGAGGAGTATGAGTATCAAATAGCTTTGTTAGCTGTGTGCTAAACAATTTTACCATTTTATCCACCGTTCCAGCATCAAATAAAACAGACCAGTCTATTCTAGTAAAGTCTTCTCTCAAGCGATCCACACATATACCACCAAAATTACGGCGAAGAATTACTTTGGGTTTCGGTTTGGGGGCGCGTACACAATAGGATAGATATAACAAGTCGTGGTACGAGAAAGGAGCAGAAGTTTGTCCATGAAAAATGACTAAGTCCGGTTTAGAAACTATCTGTACGTCTAAAAGAGAAGGCTGACAATTAGGGGAATGAATTATTGTTATTATTAATGTTTAAGTAAACAATAAACATATTATATTTTATGTTGCTGTATCTTATAGCAATTCAAACGTCATATTCTTATATTATATGCAAATATATTATTATTATTTATTATATAATTTTTTTGATGTGCCTTCCATGGGAGTGATTTCGTAGAAATGTGACGGAAGTAGGTCCGTAACAGTGTGATAGGAAGTCAGGGAAGCGCGCAAGAGCGTGCCATTTTGTAAATTTTAAATCGATATTACAAGACATATTATTATTATGTGACATGTTGTGTCATCATTTTGATATGGCAAATGTCTTCTAATGAGTATTTACTGTATTCTCTTTATGATTATAAAAAAATAAACGTAGGTAATTGTTAATTCTGTATTCTATGTTCTATTGTAATACTTATTGATTTCAAAAGGTGAGATGTCAAAGGTTACACATCATATGCGACTACTGTATGCACTGGCTCGTTTGTTTTTTTTAAATACGATTTTCAAAGTCAAAGTCAAAGTCAAATTCAATAATTTTATTCAACATAAGCCTTCAAGGCACTTATTGACGTCAAATCTATAAATCATAAAACTAAAAAAAACTTTTAGACTACACTATTGAATACCACCAGTTCGGATTTTGGGAGAGCCTTCGACCGAGAAGAGCTGGCAAGAAACTCAGGAGGCTTATTTTGAATAGAAATGCGAGTTATTTCATGTTAGTACAGACTTCTAAGAAGTAAACCTATTTCCGGGATTCGGGATACGATAAAATAAATTAACAAGATTTTGATGGTTTTAATCACTCTTAGTCATGTCAGTTAGTGTTTGGTATATTTGTCCCCTCCATTCCGATCACTGGTAACAACAACACCAACAAAACTAATTTTATGCTCTTAACAAAACTTCGTATGGCTAATTGAATTTTTCTGTTCATTTCCAGCTTTGGCATCAGAAGACCAATGTTCGGAGTTCGGGGTCTGGCCGGCCGCGGGCCGCGGTCTGCGGCGCCGCGGTTATCGGTTTTTCCTCCGATACCACTTCGATTTACTACTTCATCCTTTTTGTAATTCCCCTGGCCGCCTTTGTTGTCCGTAAATCATTTGTTTATTGACTCGTGAAACGTTAAGGGTTTACTTCTGCAAAATCTTTCATGCAACTCTCTTGATTGGATTTTTCGGTTTAACTTTGAAGTGTTGTATGCTCTCTCTGATATTGGTTTTCTTTTGTTTTGGTACGCGAAACCGTAAAGTACGCGCTAACAAATGGGAAACCTATTTATGATACTTTTTTAAACCAGACTAGGTTCTGCTATTTTAATACGGCAACAATTTTTTCAGTCCCCTAATTTTGACTTTAGCACTATGGAAAACATGTCTATGTAAAAAAAAATCACCTGCGCGAGCCCGATTAAACGAGCCCAACCACCAATCGAGATAATTAAAGCATGTACCCCCGCGGGGAACGCGACGACCTAGGTCACAGAATAGTATAAGAAAATATACCTAGGTCACAGAATAGTATAAGAAAATATGCCTAGGTGTATGAGGCTGACGACTAGTTTAGGTACTAATGCTATGTCCAGATTTAATGATTATGTCAAATGCTGTCATTGTGCTGAGTGGAAGTTTTGTTCATCATTCAATCACGTTTTGTTATTCAAACGAGAATTTGTATAGCAAAATCGCAACTCGTCTGTCGTAAGGGTTTCTAGTGCGAGTTTAATTTGCCATTCATTGTTAACGGAAACGAGAATTTGTATGACATTAAAGTACCGCCTCCTGGTGGCGAACGAGGAGAACTTAAACCTACCTTGTAGTTCCGGGCTCTTGAAAGTTTTTAAGTGTAACTGTATAAAATTAAATATTGTATCATTTCCTAACGACATACTTTTTTTTCTATTTGTAAATGTCGTTACTTCTATTAAAGCTGTGGAGTGTGGAGTTTCTTGGGCCCATTCTTCTCCACATCTAAAAAATAGACGTCCTGAATGGGTAGTAGGAAAAAAATGTATGGACGATTCAAAAGCACTTTTTTAAGTTTAATTATTTGAATATATTTTTTTTACTTTGACTAATAATTGTGTTTGGTTCGCAGTAACAGTGAGTAAGGCTCTATTGTGTGTGCTATGTATCAAAGGAAGTGCCTTCTAATCTTTGGTACCGTGCTGGAATTATTACTTTATTTCGTACTCGACTTACATTGGCTCAGAGGCTTTATGTTTCGTCTCTCTATTGAAGGTGATAAAACAAGGGCTAGATTGTCCATCCCTCACGTCGCAGTTAAATATTAATGTCCCAGAGTACCTGCCACGCTTCATAATTACAAAACTTTTTAGACAAGTTATATATTTAAAAAGTACGTAAGCTTTTCGTGATGCATAGGTACACAATTAATCCTTTGTTGTACATGTAATGTACACATATTGAAACAGGCATATACAAAGGTGAGCTTATCTCTAGAAGAGATCTCAGCTATGGTGTGGTACGGAAGTCTGCCATACTTAGGTAAACTAATTATAATGTATACATACGTACACATAAATAATCTAACTGTACACAATATATAACGTTAACGATTATCGGATAAGTTGGGAAGGTAGTTATCTTTCAATGCACGTTTGAATGATACCACTGATGGACTCTCAGGACCCTAAAGGCCTACGTAGACCGGGACCACATGGCAAAGGACTGGCAGCCGCCAGTCAGCGCTCAACAGCCGCTTGGATACCGCGGCATTCCAGTCGATGTATGTATTTATGTCCTATTTATATTTCGATATGTTTGAATGTCCATTGGTAAAAATTTAAATCCTTTGCCATGCCGTCCCGGTCTGCATAGGCTTTAAGCAACCTTAAATAAAATACAACAGCACATTCTACCTCATTCGAAACGAGATCACCTGTACAGTCACTCCCTTCACATTCATATCATCGGTCATCAAACCCATCCATCTTTTCTTTGGTCTTCCCTCCCCCTCCATCCATCACTTCTCTCTCTCTCTCTCTCTACTCTTTCATTCACTCTATTTCATTCGAAACGAGATGTATAAAACAATTGTATACGTAACTACAAATTTACCTAGAGACGCCGA
Organism: Eudonia truncicolella; assembly: GCA_949315975.1. Taxonomy (NCBI): domain Eukaryota; kingdom Metazoa; phylum Arthropoda; class Insecta; order Lepidoptera; family Crambidae; genus Eudonia; species Eudonia truncicolella. Next base: position 4,730,317 of record OX438829.1, read on the forward strand.
CGGACGCCGGTAGTGTCCTTAAGTGGAATAGCTACGAAACTTGTTGGCAAATTGTTGAAGATGGGACCGCGATATTCAACTCGTCCGCCGTCGTGTCAACTTCAAGGATGTTTGGGATCGTTAGGCTAAAGGAAACACTACTGTGTTTGTGAAATAGACACGACCTATTCAACCTACAACACTATTTCATGAGTAGGTAGGGTAATTTCCATTGTTGCACGACATACCGCGTCCTTACCCGATGATAAGCGATACGAGTTGAAGGATATCGGGACAACTGCTGCGGTCCTATTTGTCACAAAGCCACAAAGGTTGTCTGGAAGAGATCGCTTTAAGCGGTAAGACCGCATTTGCCTACTATTATTTAAAAAAAATCTGTTATTTGTTTTCTGTAATCAATAAAGTGTTTATCTATCTGCTGCGGATATACAATATTCCTAGGGTAGTGGCACCAGTGTACGTTTAATTAAAGTTTAATAATTGAAAATATTGGTCATCAACCGAGTTTATGTCTTTAGAACTATTAAAAATCTACGTTAAATATTTATAAAATACAGTGAAAAAATTAAATGCCTACCCGACCCAGCCAGGAATCGAACCTGGGTCTTCCGCAATCCGCAATTCCGCAAACCATTATGCTACCGGGAAGGCTGACGTATGCACTGCTTTTTGATTTTTGACTGCTTTTTAGCGGCAGAGTGCCATCTATCCAACGGTTATTGCAACCGATTAGCAATTATCACTTTAAAAAAAAGGTTAAAAACGAACTTTTTTTGGCTTCGAAATTTTTGTCGAAACTGGACTTAAAGTGTCGAATACTGTTGCCCTATGTTGGAAGAGTGCTGACTTGCTGCAGCGATTGTGGCCGCACACTCTCTGCCAAACTAGACTTTGCCAATCATATAAGAGCTCCGCTCGCAATAGCAGATCGCAGTCACTGAGGCTGCAATCGGTCAAGGGAACTAGGGGAAGTGACAATACTACCGCCTCTGATCAAAATCCACTGAGATCTGTCTGGTTAGTATAGGGGCTAGACTTTATAACACTGTAGTTATGACAACAGACTTGCTTAACATGGTGGTAGCTAGGTAGGCTGTCTCAGAAAAAGCTCTTACTAGCTCTTAGTAGCATTGTAGTGTTTCGAAAGATAGAAGTTAGATATCCTCCTCAGGGTTAAAGGGTTCCGGATTAAAAGCGTATTAATCTTCATTGTAAGTATCAGGTATGAAGAAGAACTAGCGTCTCCCCGTTGTGAAATCAAAATATGAATTTTTAAGATTTTTCTACATGTCTAATATTTTTTGCAGAAAGTGGTGATAATGTGACTCAAAGTATGACATGAGTTTTAAATTGCAATTTAAGCAGACGCATATTGAAGGCGAGTCGTTACGTTAATTTAAGATGGCCCTCTTACTAAGAAGAATAGGCAAAAACTCGGCAACTCAGCTTCTCGGCAATAGTGTGTTAAATTACAAGAAAGAGCGAAGAATATTATCGCATTTCAAGTTCACCAACTCTGTCAGTTACGTTCGCTCAAGTAGCGACAACATTTAATCAATGCATTAAGTGAACGCCTTAAAATATACTCGTAATACTTCGGAAGCTGGCAGCGCTAACTATAGTTTCGTGTTGTGTGAGTTTTGCATACTTTATCCGAGGCGCCTGCCGGCGATTAAATGAAGTGTTTGGTTATGTTAAGTCGCCGGCTGGCCGCGGCCGCACGGCCCTGACAGATAGCTACGCGAAATATCCACTGACAGATTTTGGGCTTTGTACTGTCCCGTGATTAGATGAAAATTACTCAATGAAAAGTTGATGGAGATTAATTAAGAAATCTTATTTGTTAGATAATTTTAGGAGGCGCTCGTTGGCGTAACGGCTTTCATAATCAGTTTACGATTTTGCAAGTAAGCAACTGTCGCGATGCCAGGCCATTGTATGGGTGTCCAATGTAAAATATTTTGAGCTTCTCCGTGCTTTGGAAAGCACTAAACCATTGGTATTGGTGTTGTCGTAACATGGCAGATTTCCCGATATATACTATAATCTCATAAAGTCTACACCTGTGGGTTTAAGACCCTTGGTCTCACTACTAAATTGACTAAAGAGATATACATATATGTTTATCTCTAATAAAAATAATAACATGCAAATAATAACATAATAATAATAACGTAATTTGCAAATACAAAAACCTGTTAAAAATTTTAAGAAATAATTAGTCCATATATGACAACGGAATTATCTACAGTACAACCTGATATTGAGATACACTTTTTTCATCCAATATTTATGTTACGATAAGCTGGCTGAAATGACTGTTTTATCATAAATACACTAAATGAAGTTGCAAGCAGTCGGCAAAGAAATAAGGAAAGTACAACAGTCGTAAACATTTGGCCCGATGAATTCGTAGCGAGCGGCCGTTACGCCATATGATCCCATGAATGTCTTGTTCATAAACATACTTTATGGTTAATGTTAGTAAGGCACGATAACATACGACCATAATATTAAACTTATCGGGAATAATATTTGTTTGAGGACGATGAATATTATGAAAATGTCGTGATTAGCATTTTCTTTGACATATATTTTGTCTTTAACGCTGAACTGATTTGGAAATTATTTTTGTAGTAAACTCGTATATAGTAATAGTAATAACTTTATAAAGTAAAAAAACTTTAGACAGACTTAGACTTATACGAAGTTGGTCGAAAAGGCAGCTGTAACTTATACCAAAATAGAACTACTTCAGTACTACTTTGAAAAAAGAGCTATAGTTAGAGCCACTGTTTATGTTGAAGTTACAAATCTCTTTTGATGAAATTTTCAAGCGTCAATTTTATAAGTAAATAGATTGACATTTTTGGGCAACAATACCTATCATATAAAAGATTTATCAGATTTAATATTACCACTCGCTCAGAGTATTAAATTTGATAAATCAAGTCAAAATTAATTTTAATTAGGTATAATCATATTGAATTTTAAATTTTATTTCCATGTAGTGTTCCCTTTTTTGTCGGGTGATGTAATGTAATGTATATATTTTAAATTTAATTAATGTAATGTTTTTTTTTCTCGAATTTGGTCAAATTGTATACATTGTTTGGGGTTGCTCAATATTTTCGAATATTATTTGTTGTTATGTAATTTTGGATGTGACCTGTTAATGTACACACGCTTGCACATCAACCTACCACAAACTCTCAAATTTCATCAATAGACTTTGAACTTTATACCTAAGTCATATGGTTGACATTGTTTTGAAGATATTTGACAGTTTTGGATAGGTTGATGATATTTTTTTTGCAGGCGTCTGTACCTAAGAAAATAAAAAAATAAAAAAATAAAAGATAGGTACTTAAGTAGTGCATCCTCACCATCATCACTTATCTTGAAACTTAGTAACTTGGAAAAACCACTAGTTTCCTAATATGCACGTATTAAGCATTTATTGTCCTCCGAATTTATATGTACAAAACTGACACAAAGGCCGAACTGACAGCAAAGAGGGGAATATGATTCCACATTCATAGCTTCGAAACTCATCCCGACGTTCACTTATTTGTTGTTTATGTGGGGTTTTATCTAATCTCCGCTTTCACACGGCTGGTAGCGATAAGCAACAACAGCTATAAAGAAAATAATTTCTTTCTTTGTTGAAAAGGCGATAGGGAAAAAGGTGAATACTTTATTTTCGGTTTTATGATTACTTACTCCTGATGCCTGTCAATGGCTTTTGAAACATTTCTTATTTTGCAATCTGCTCTTTTGTAATCAATACATGGGACGGTCGTAGATTTAATTTGAAGTCGAATTGACATTATAATTGTATTTTTTTAAATAATAGGATCACGGGATCAAAATACATTTTCACTCGTATATACCTATAACCACGCACTATATTATTAAACATGCAATGCTATGCTATCTGTTCAATGCGCCGGCTGGTGGGAGTATATAATACTTGTAGTTATAGCTCACCGCGTTTGCTCTATATTTTACACCTTTTTATGTTAATTGTTAATTTTTCATTTAGTTATTTAATTATTATTGTTTATGTTGAGAACCTAGTATCTAGACAAACCTAATATAGACTTTAAGATACTACTAACTAATATTGTGTTATTAAATTTTGGCTAATAAATAATTAATGTATTAATCTATCTATTTACTTAAACAGTAAACTAAAAAAAGTCATAGTAGAAGAATAAACAGCCCAACTGCCATTTTATGTTATCTTTTTTATTAATTTATATAATTGTTGACATAGTTAAGTTTGTTTTAAGACGCCGGAACACGCCGGAACACGGAATAACTATTCGGACCTCATTCTTTGTTTATTTGTAATGTTATTTTAATGTTATTGTTATTGTTGTTATTGTTATTTTTGATGGTGTTTTAATGTTATTTATGTTTATTTGGGTTATAGTAAAGAAACGGTTACGGAAAAGAGAATACTCAACAGAATCGCACAATCAAAAAACAAATACTCTTCATCATCCCCATTCCGTTCTGCATAAATGTATGCAGAATAAAATTAAAAAAAAACCACTCGTTGCAGCTCGTCGCTGAATAACTGTCGGTCCAGTCACGAACGGACGGCAATGTAGCAATACCAAGACAGATGGAAATTCAAATATAATAAGGCAACTCTTATAAACGTCCTCATTAGGATTCATAAGAACTGAATTGTGAAGCCTTACGTGAAAAGTTTTTGATTAGGAATTCGATTAATAAAAAATAATATTTCCAGTTTGAATTTACACTTGCCTGCGGTCTAAGATTCGGGTCGCTTATTGTAGAATATATTAACTTTAATTACATTGATTTAAAAACCCAAGAATTTCCTATACAATATGTCTAAAATACACTTTCCGATCCGTAAAGGTGTTATTTTTTTTCCTTTAGTTGATGGATTCGTGCGATTAGCATATTTAGCCAGTAATTTTTCTTACAAGTAATACATAAATAAATAATATTTCCTTCCTCTATGATGACGATGAATGATAATAAAAATGAGAAGTGAGAAATGATAGACCCCCAACCCCTCGAGTATCTCAGTAAAGATGTAGGGCTTTACTAAGTCCTCGGGCGGACTTCTTGAGATTATTTGAAAAGTGACGTTGCACTGTTTTGTTTCATTTGCCAACACTCATGCGCACTCATGAACACTTAACGGTTAATAATCCACCATTATTTCATATTAATATTCGACATAACACAAATTTTAGAAAATAAAACAAAACTGCAGACATGACTTTTCACTTTACCGGCAAGAAGAATGGTGTTATTATTAGGTATCGAGATTTAGTTCTATTCTATTTACGTAGTAATTAAAAAAAACCCAAAATATCCCAATTTAAATTTAGTTAAATAACAAAACTTACATGGCAAAACTTTTGTCGGCAGTTCGGGTAAGACCTTTGGCGCCGCCGCTATTGATGAAAAGTATTGACACATTTATAACATTTTGGGGTAATTTGAGCAGTTTAAGTATAAAAAACTTGCGTTTGAAATTACGATAACTCATTTATTTTCATGAATAATATTTTTTTTGTTATTGTTCTTGGCATACCTATGTACCCCTTTGCGATTGGACAGGGTTTTTTTACATATTGTAAAGCTTTCAATAAATGTAGGTACAATATAAAAATATTACTATTTCACACTTAAGTATCGTAGTGTTTAATATGTGTCAAACTTTGGGCCCATTGTTAGCCCATTCTTCGGACACATTTTTCGTCGCCAAAAAATAACATTGGTTGTCATTGAAATACGGGATGACAGCTAAAAAGCATGTGGTTTGTATTGAATTGTTGGTAAAGTCACAAATCAGTTGCAAGGCCCTATTTTTAATAATTCATTAATTCATTCATCTCAGCCAAAAGACGTCCACTGCTGGACAAAGGCTACCCCAAGGATCTCCACAACTACCGGTTTTGTGCTGCTCGCATTCCAGCGGCTTCCCGTGACCTTTACCAGATCGTCAGTCCACCTTGTTGGAGGTCTGCCCACACTGCGCTTTCCGGTACGTGGTGGCCACTTGAGGACAGTTCCGCCCCAGCGGCCATCAGTACTGCGAACGATGTGCCCTGCCCACTGACTGCCACTTGAGCTTAGCAACTCTTCGGGCTGTGTCGGTAATCTTAGTTCTTCTTCTCCTCATTTCTGATTCGATCACGCAGAGAAACCCCGAGCATAGCCCTCTCCATTGCTCTTTGAGTGACCTTAAGCCTTTTTATGAGGCCCATAGTGAGCGACCACGTCTCAATCCCGTATGTCATCATTAGCAACACACACTGGTCAAAGACTTTCGTCTTGAGACACTGCGGTATGTTGGACGAGAATTCTTTCGTAGCTTACCGAACGCTGCCTCCTAATTGGATTCGACGATTAACCTCTTTGTTGAAGTTGGACCTACCTAGCTGGACCGTTTGTCCCAGGTAAACATAATCGTCCACAACTTCAAGGGCAGAGTCCCCAATCTTCAGAGGAGTGGGTGCGACACGTGAGTGAGAGAGATTTTTAATAATAAAAGAAATAAACTGAAGGGATAATGAACTGAAAGAAATAAACAAAAGGATTGAATTTAACAAAAGGATTGAAAAAAAAACCTATGTACTTACCAATTTATTTTTAATATATTGTTTTATGTCACAGAACCGCGCGAACGCGCGGCGTCACTGCACTATTTGTCACGCACATACGAACATACCGCTGTCTACGAAAGCTGCGCACAAACGTACAACACAGTGACGTTATGATTTTTGAGTCAATGAGGTATCTCAGTTTAAAATCAATGGACTCGTTCTGGCTAACAAATTACTTGTAACAAAAACTTTTTTTACTCACTTAATTTGACTTTTTGATTTTGTTCTGTTTTTGTATTATTAAAATTATGTATAGCCTAGTTTAAATGCATGTTTCGTAACAAGGCAATTTAATTACTTTTTATAATTATTAATCTCATGTAAATGAATTCTGTATTCTTATGAGAATAAAGTTTTTTAAACCTAAACTCTCGATCACTGGTGCCGCTACCTTTCATTGTATTACCGCCATGGACATCCAATGCACATGTCATGCGATTTGGCTTGCTGTACACCAAGTTTCTGAGGCGATGTTGGGGAATTTTCCTCCGTTTCTCTACCAATGCCATTTTCAGTTCACGAATCGTGATTGGAGCGGGGGTTTCGTTGCCGCACACATTGTCCGAGCTCGCTCTAGGCATGCTCGACTGGATTTAGGTCGAGGCTGCGTGCTGGCCACTCCAAGAGACTTTTCAAGTTAGTCATTTACTATGTAAGCAGTATGACAGCGTAAACAATTACAATGTATGCACAGCAGACGACAGATTAATAATGTTGGTCAACCAACAAACAAACAAACGTTGGTCAACCAATAAAGAAAAATATTTACCACCTGCGAACCTCATCAAGCAGGCTATTTATTCTCAAATTCATCACCAATGCAAGAACCAAATACTGATTTTGCGGAACTAGCATTATATAATATTTAAAACAAAAGCGACAGTCTAAAATTAAATTGAATAAATCGAAATATGGAGATATTTCTTATAAATAAACATTGTTATAACAGACACAGAATACACGTTTCAGAATAACTGACAAAACAACATTAAACAATGTTAGCCAAATACGAAACCAGCAATGTTTGTCCCAGACAGGGCCACTTTGTGTTTTGATAATAATATCGTTTAAGAGAAAGTAATTACTTCTTCCAAATGAGAAATTAGCCGGTTCCTTTCAACTTTTTACATGAAAGAAATAAGACATCGTGAGTAATTCATTTCAGAATTAGCTGGTTAAAGGCTGTTTATTATTCATATTAATACAAGGGTGTTATTTAAACAGTTAGCAAAGTATTCGTATTTTTGTTAGCAAAAAAATGCTAGTTGGGCATCAACTCATGGTCAGCAAATATTTCTAAATCAGTCTGCAACTTATATCATTCTGAACAGCAGTCTTCCGTGACTCTCCCTCGTTACGCTGCGCAACGCTCGGGAAAAAAAAACTTAACCTACCAACAGTATGGATTTCTTATGCTGACCGATTGTATAATTTTGCTGACCAATTATTTATTTCGTAATACAAATAAATTATTTCCTTAATATTATAAGGGAAATATGGGAGGCGGTGGGAGGATTCTGTCCATAAGCCGACTGGATGGTTGTTTAAACTGATATGGAGTGGACAGTTTTTGTGGGCTGGTTTGATGATGATGTTTTGATCCTCAAATGCTACTACACATTTACAGAATACACTATAAACATGCACACTAGTATAATGCACACCGTACTCGTAGAATAAGGGTAACGGTTTACACGCGCTCTATACCAGGTACAGACATGTACCTAGGCGCTTCTATCCCCCACCGCGACCCGGTGAACCCGAGCCGATGTCCCTGCCTTTAGAGGCGCCCTTCGGGTTGTTCCGCTCCCGATCTGATCCGAACCCATCGCAGAATTTAGTAGGGCACGGGGACACTCATTAGTGCGTGATGTCTTTCCCTCTAAAAAACCTCTGACGGTGCTTCGAACACCCTTTAAGTTTCTTACCGCCCCAAAAAAAAGCCTGGTGAAATGGAAATTACTAGTGGCTATAATAAAAATAAATACTCTCTCAAAAAAAAATTCATTGCTCTCATTACTTTTTTTAATTGTAATAAGTACTATAAGCGGGGGAACGCTCACTATGGGGGTTCTAAACAGGGAATCGACGGTGGCTGACAAAGGTTTATTTTAACTCGGGTTTACCGTTAAACACGTTAGTAAATTACAGTATAATCAGCGCGGGCGCGGGAGTTCGGGACACGCGTGCCTTGTTCTTCGCGGTCTCTCAGCGAACTGGCGCTCGATGCGCGTACGGAAACTTATGGAACTAATATCCGTTCCGAATCATGACACTAGTGTACGGCGACACGCTATAGTACGTGACGTATTATATGAGTATAGTTCCCTCATCTTATAACATTTACCAAAGACACCATTTATGCGCGCAAGTAGAGCGGCTTGGTTTTCCGTTATTAATTTTGCATAATGAACCACTATTCCAGAGACATTTTCGACACAAGTATTAACTTGTTTGTAGTTGAAATTTACATTGACACGTTTTACTATGTGGTATCAGTTTACCAAAGCATATCATTATACCGTGTATGTTGTTAGAGGGAAGATAATAACCAGTTCGCTAATAAACAGTTTTTATATAAAAGAGTAGGCAAAGTAGTATAGTATAACGACACCTCTTCACCTGATGTTAAACAGAAGTAAAGTCCAGTTGCGAAGACAGCTAATGGAGCAAGGTTGTGCTTTACAAGCCGTCCTCAGCTTGCTGACCCGCAAGTTGCTTCTTTACATCTCTTTTAAGGGACCCCATGTTGTAATAGGGAAGGGCGAAATACGTGTATTGAAAAAGCATTACATTTTTTGGTGATGCGCAAAGAAATGTTTCTCAGTAATATCAAGTGCGCGGTGTGATATTTATTTATTTATTTAGAAACAATTATTATTATTACACCCTTTATTTTTTTTTTCTTTATTTGAGGAACCTCCTGACTATACGTGTCAGGCCGTGTCAGGAGTACTGTTTCTGAATCTGACCCAAGATCCAACCATCAAGCGAGAGCCTCTTAAGATGTTATTATTATTAGCCCTCACTGTCCCACTGCTGGGCAAAGGACCCCCGTAAAACAAAACAATTTAGAAAACAAAAACAAAAGAAACAATAAATAAACAATTATATACATTATTACTTTAAGGGCGGATTTCACCAAGTCTTATTCCGAGAGTAAATCGCTAATTACTCGCGAGTAAACGAACTTTTCATTTCACCAACATTTAACCCAAGGATAAATTCTTATACCGCCGATTTCGGCCGAGTAAACCGTTATTCGTAGATTAAGTTGCGTCACAATAACTGTCACTGACAAATTTTATAGATAACCTAACAAAATGTTACCTTTGAATCAATTTATTGACTACTGACGATGAAAATTATTTTGGCCCTCGCCCAACATGGTTTAAAGAAAGGACATAGTACAGAAGGTAACGACGACTACGACTTCGCCATACAAGATTCCGTTTGTCAAAAGCGTCTGTGTATAATTTGCTGACGAAAATTGAGCATCTGGAGTATGCAACAAATAGGTGGTGCGCTCGTTGTATTACGTGCTGGTACGTATTAAGGAATTACGCTATTCATGACTTCTTATTGCTTTACACATTCTCTGTCAACCAACAATCAACACAACATAATATTTGAAGTTATTCAAAACGTCAAGCAGACATATTACCCTGGTTAATTAAATATACGCAGCACCATTGCTCAGGCATGGTATGAATATACTTTTATGCTTGGTGGTTAATATTTTCGTTTGTTTCATTCGGTCGTCGTCACGGAGTAACTATGCGAGAGTAACTTACCCATAGATTAATTTGGTGAAATGAAACCAAAGTTAGCCGTAGATTAAATCATAAAAGTAATGTAACCCCCCTAATAAGGGCGGATTTCACCAACATCCAATTTATACGAGAATAGCTATCCTAGTATTACTGTATTCTTATGATTTAATCTACGGCTAACTTAACCACCTCTGTGGTCTAGTGGCTAAGACCACCGGTTTAGACCCAGAGGTCCCGGGTTCAATTCCCAGCGGGGGGTACATGTTTGTGTACTCGGTTTGGTTGGTGGTAGGGCTTGTTTGTCCGCTAGCTACCACCATCTTATCTAAATATGTCGCCATAACATCAATGTTTGTAGCATTGTTGTGTTCCGGCAGCTAGAGATAAGACAGCCAGTACCTCACTAGTTGAGGATCCCGGGTGAAGTGCGCTTCCATCATTGGCCTTATCATTACTTAACATCAAGTGAGATCAAGGCACTGTGCTTACCCGTGAATATAAAAAAAAAAAATATCATTGGGTTAAACGTTGGTGAAATGAAAAGTTCGTTTACTCTCGAGTAATTTGCGATTTACTCTCAGAATAAGACTTATTCTACCTTGGTGAATATCCGCCCTAAGTGCCTAACAAATAAATAAAGAATAAACTTCAAATAGTTATTCCGTGTTTTGTGTTTTGTAAACATAATTTCGAATTAGAGTAAAACAAAACAAAACACGGAATAACTATTCGGAGCTTATTCTTTGTTTATTTGTAAGACCTTTAATGTCTTGATGTGTCTTTGGTGTGTTTTTGGCCCAAAAACGACGTGCTTGAGCCATTTCAAATTTCGATAACCAATAGTAACTTCAAAGTTCTAATTCTTTCAAACCAATAAGTCGATTTTAATGAATCTTCTCTGAACCTTCTCAAACGTCTGTGGTATGCATTAAAAGAGGCCTATGTCTGATATGGGCTGATTATGATATGAAAATTGAAAGGGAAATACGGAGTTGTCGGCAGATTATAGAACTTTAAAAAAAAAAGTTTAAACGTACCTAACTAATTTTTTGCGATTTGAAGCTTATTTTACGTACGCCAACCCGCACCGGGACCGCGTGGTGGTTTATGGCCCGTTCTCGCTATCCATCCATAGGAAAGGCTCGTGCGCTGCTGGTGATGATGGTACTTACGTTTCAAATAGTGTGTGCAAGAACTATTATTTACTTGCTCCAGACAAACGGAGTAGGTAAACAGGCACAATCCACCTGCACATTCTGAATAGGGTTTAAGTTGATGCGCCCGGAGCTGTTGAGCAAATACCGCTCGCTACGCTTCGGAGTGCTCGTCACCGCGAATTCGCCAAGTTTTCAGTTCAGCGAGTGTTTCATGAATGTGATTGCAGGTGACGGGATTGATGGAACACTCAATCCAACTACGTTTTGCTTGCTGAACATCATAACCGGTACTAGTGTGGTTTAGAATAATGAAACATTGAGTTATATCGTCGCTTAAATTCTAATACCGCGCAACTCAAAATGGTCAACTATTCAGGAGACAAACAAAACAGTTGTTTCTTAGCGTAAAAGCACGGCGCAGTCACAATGTAATCTGCACTGCGACTAAGCTGTTTTTGTTGACGAATTAAAGCGTCGCAATTGGCTCTTAACATTGTTTTGATTGGTCACAAGATGCATCTTGAATTTTCTATCCAATAACATGCCTAACTTAAGACTATACATTTTTACTTACGCAGTGATGATTTTTTGGTTAAAAATGTGTTTGTTCATCAGTAGAAGTACAAAATCCTTGGTGTTTTAGATAACGCTCTCGTTATATAGATGTAACGAGATAAGAGTGATTGATAGCTACTCTAAAATCTAATTGAACGAAGCAACTCAAAATGTGTTTGCAAAATTAGTCTAATTTTATAATAGTTACAACAAGGTTAATTAATAACAAGCATGAATTAGAACAGTTATGAAGCGAGAGTTTTTATGCTATGACTCTAAAGATAATATGAGTATATATATTTATAATAATATAGTATTTTAATGATGTAATAATATTGAAATGAAACAACTTTTACGGATCTACTCGCGTTTATTTTACACATTAGTTTTAATTAATGTTTATCCTGACGTTTCGAACCCTTTGCAGGGTCCGTGGTCACAGGAAGACTGAGTCTAGTCTAGTTAATTAAAACTAATGTGTAAAATAAACGCGAGTAGATCCGTAAAAGTTGTTTCATTTCAATGTGTAGTGTTCGCGTAAACTTTAGAAAACAATGATGTAATAATATTTTATAATAATGCTCACTAATGCATTGAGTGAGAGGTAACTTGTAAGCTCTTAAAAAACATTTAAAGGAATCACAACCAAATTATTTTCACCATTACCTAGCCAGTCTGTTGTGAAATTTTTGGCCAGTTAAATTTGGTCATTTAAATATTTTGGTCCGTGGGGTCCTAGCGCTATAAGGCTTTTTAAAAAAATAGCAAAAAGGTTAGTCGACATCACAGGAGACCAAAGAGCTGGCAGCTACCTCGGACAAAGAATTAGTGTAGCTATTTAAAGGGGGAACGTTGCCAATATCTTCGGAACCTTGCCTAAAGGGACTCCTTTTAATAATATATTTTAGTTATTATATTATATTTTTTAAGGTTTTTAGTTTTAGGTTCTTTATGTTTTAGTAAATTGTCTTATTGTAAATAAATATGTACTTTCTATTGTTGTTATGACGATTGACATTGACTTTTGGTATAAATATATTATTATGTATGCACAAGCATATATAATAATAGTAACAATACTATTCAAACAGGCTAATTCAACAGTTTTAATTTTTTTATTGCTACCTACTTACAAAAGTTTTGTAGCGACAAATATAAAAACGCATACAATGGTTTATGTTAAATTACATATTTTTAGAAATATATGAAAAGTACTGATTCTAGGTATTATCCATCCATTAAAATTATAATGAGTAGTTTGTAGTAAGTGTAGTTTCACTAAGTAGGGTCTACTTACGACTATTAAAATGGTAAAATTTTTTATTAGGTATTAGCACAGATTGATTAACGTAATGTCATTGTCAATCTCAGGTACATAATATTTTTTCATTGGCTATAACATTAGTTTGTGATTCGGAATCGTTTTAGGATCACATTTTTTTTACGGGTAGATAAGCACTTGGCCTTCATCTCACCTGATGTTAAGTGATGATAAGGCCGAAGGGGGAATCGCACTTCACCCGGAATCCTCAACTAGTGAGGCACTGGCTATCTTACCTCTAGCTGCCGGAATACAACAATGCTAAAAACATTGATGTTATGGCGACATATTTAGATAAGATGGTGGTACTCAGTCAGGCGGGCAAACAAGCAAGGAAGGAGGAATCGAACCCGGGACCTCTGGGTCTAAACCGGTGGTCTAGCCGCTAGACCACAGAGGCGGTTAGAATGGACCGACTGCATGTAAAGTATTCTGTGCTTACACACAATAGATGGTACGGTACAGATCTAGACGAACAAAGTCGCTTTGAAAACTGGCTTCACATTTACATGTTGTAAACAGAAAGCTGACATATTTTAGTGCTCGCAAAACGGGCCTTTCTAGTGAAAAACTATGTTAGAGCGGACGATATAAAACCTTTGTTATAGTCCTGAATAAATTTCATGATGTCGACCCTCCGTTGCAAAACACTGACAAAGGAAGACTTTCAATATGCAGGTAAAGTGAAAGTGAGATAATTTAATTTTTCTGTTTCATTAATTTTTTTGGGTAAATCGATGAACTGTTTTTAAGATTAAGTATAATTTTTTTATTCATCTAATGCACGGTTGTTATTTTTTTGTTTACAATTGATATTTCAGTGTCGTACCTACTTAATCTCTTAAAAATCAAATCGTATCAAATTTATTAGTAACCAACTTTATACTAAAATGTCGACATCACTATTATTTTAAATAATAAAATAATTTATTTATATTATAAAATAAATATTTGGTCAGCAAAATTATTATTTGGTCAGCAGAATTATACAATCGGTCAGCATAAGAAATCCTTGCTGTTAGGTTAAGAAACATTTTTTTCCCCGAGCGAAGCGCAGCGTAGCGAGAGCCAGTCACGAAAGGGGGGAGCAGCATAAGACAGCTGTTCAGAATGATATATGTTGCAAACTGATTTAGAAATATTTGCTGCCCAAGTAGCATTTTTTTGCTAACAAAAATAATAATAACCGTTTAAATAACACCTTTATTTATTTATACCTTATTACTGTAGTGGTAAGAGACCGTCATCTACGGGGTCACATATTGTACCATGTAAGAACGGGTCGGTAGCCAAAAATTTATCAAAACTACTACTAACTAAACTAAACTAAAATGTAAATAATATAGCACAAAAACAAACTAAAATTAGTCACTTTTCTCTCACGTAACTCCCGTGTAACTCAATTTTTCTTTTAACTTACCATATAGTTCAAGAACTCATTTTAAGAACCTTTCTGGCCCTTTCCATTTTTTGGGCACCGAACCGTTTCAATAATAAATCTTCTCCAAAGGTGTTTGGCCACTCGTTATCATTTTACGACGCCATTGTCAACGCCCAAGCGACTTTTTACATGCCCATAAAATGATAATATATTATCGGTATATACCATTTACTTTATAAAATCTCGGTAGCCACGTGGCAAATAGCTCGGCCCGATTTTCTGAGTTTCTGGGTCTAATTCTCAGTCCGGCAAAGTGTGTTTTTATTTTTCGATACATACGTCGGGTTTGTGATCACCAACCCGCATTAGGCAAGCGTGGTGATGAAGCCAATACCCATCAATTGTAGCGATGACTTGATTTCAATGGTGGATGCCCTTTGTTCAGCAGTGGTACAGTATAGACTGTTACCTGTATACATTAAAATACTTTCGCTGCTACGGTTTTCTACGTGACATTTAAGAAAATAGATTATTCTATTCAACAAGTACCTACAATGATTGATTAAACGGTGCCTAGTTGATATTTAATCTGAGAATAGTAATGCTTTAGTTAAGGTTCGGAGTAGTTGATAAAAGGTAAAGGGATTTCATAAAGGTCCGAGCTGTAACTTTAGTCGAATAATAATTGCTCTAGTTATTCTCAGGAAATGGAAAGTCTTTTTGACACTACAGCCGCAGAGTTTCCTAGAATGACAGTTTTGATTTTATTATTATGTTATTTCATCAAGCTGGATAGTTAAATAAATAAAACCCTTTTGGATTCATGGACACACAAACACACATTGACACATAGTCATAAAATAACAATGAGAATGAAAGAAAAACCTGACTATAAAACAAAGCAAACAATAAGAAATCCACATTAAAGTAAAGTAAACAGCCTATAACTGTCCCACTCCAGCAGAGCAGGCAAAGGCTTTCAACATTGAAATCAAGTCATCATTGCAATTGATGATTACCCATCAATCACCATGCTTGCCACGCTTGGTGATCACAAACCCGGGCTATGCATCGAAAAATCCGAAATACATTTTGTCCGACCTGGGAATTGAACCCGGGACCTTCGGGTATCGGGCCGAGCGCTCTGCCACTCGGCCACCGAGACATTAAACAATTTTTAAATGTTTGTTTTTATAATGAAGAAAGTTAACTGAAAAGGTTTGGAGACTTGTGATCTCCTTCATTATCATGCGGTGCGTAACGTACCACATGGGAATTTCGGCCGCAATGGTCATTTGGTTCCATTTAGTTATTGGATGTAGGAGCGATGCGCCTGACAGGTAGCATAGGCACAAAATAACGACACTCAGAAGGTAAGCTTTATACATACCGCGCTCGAGCAACGCACACATAGACCCCTTGCACAGACACGGATATCGAAACGGGACAGCTCGGGACAGTGCGAGCGCAGCTGTTGCGAGATTCCATGTTGTTTATCTATAATATTGTTAATAGTTCAGAATTAATTTTTATAAAATTAATTTTTAATCTTTTATTTATAAGATAACCAATATTTTTTTTGTAGAACCTTAACTAAATGCAGATAAAAAAATGTTACATAGGAAGGTTTCATTGTCTACAATTCTGGTCTCCTAGTGTAGGCATTTATAGAATTTAAGTTTTCTGTATTGCACTTTGAACAATAAAGAAATAATTTATTATTTATTATTATTATTATTTATTGTCTATGTGTGCGTTGCTCGAGCGCATTTGTATGAAGCTTAACTTCTGCAGCCTCCTTATTTTGTGGCGTAAGGCTCCAACGACTTAGCCTAAAGGTATTAGGGAATTAAACGTCGGTACTTTTATTATTAAGGGACTGTTGAAGACCCAAGCTTAATAGATTTAAACAGATCACGAACTTACCCACGTCACTACACTTCACAGCCTTTTCCTGGTATTTTCCCAACAAAAAATGACGCTATAATTTTTCGAGCTTTATTGAAAACTAGCGCCCCGCTCGCAACTTCGTTTGTTTGTGTGAACAACCGTATCCCACGATGGTTTAAAAAAATCCTAGCAGCGCAACTACTGGTCTAAGTGTAATGTTAAGTAAATGTATAGAGATAAGCATTTGTAGAAGCGGGCTCTTGAAAGTTTTTAATTGTAAATATTGTATGATTTGGTAACGACTTTTTTTTTTGTGATTTTCTTGCGCCCTTTCTTCTCCGCAGCTAAAAAATAGACGTCCTGAATGGGTAGTAGGTAAAAAATTTATGGACGATTCAAAAGCACTTTTCGTAAGTTTATTTGAATAAAAAATTTTGACTTAGATTTTGACTTTGACTAATTATGAATCTAAACCTTCCAGGGATACCAAACACACACAAAAAGTTTTATTTGAATCGGTTCAGCCGTTAGGAGGAGTTCAGTGACATAATCACTCACGGAAGAATTATATATATTCAGACTAGCGAAGGTTTGAGCTCGACGTGCTAGTGAGTCCGTGACTGAGTCAGGACTTTTATTTTTCGGATCAGGGTGCCTAGTGTGAGTGTTGTTTACTATACTTATTCGTTTACGAAAACGAAAGTTTGTACGGCAAAATGTTAACTCTTTTTGTATGCCGCCCTGCCGGAGGCGCTGTTTCAATGCCATACTAATTTTCGTGATCGAATATCAAATGAATCTTACACTAGGCACCCCAGGACATGATTTGAGTTCGTGAGTTATCGTATAAGTTAGGCACATTTCATTAGGCTAAGATAGACTGTCATTGTTAAAGTCACAGATATTTGTTCAAATCATAATTAATATTCTAATAATGTATTTATTAATTATCAATAATTAATTTTATCTTATAAATCCTAATGTGTATCCACATCCCTCCTAATACAATGGTGCAATACCTGGTAGGGTCCATAACGATCTATTTAATATTACGAAACACGATCACAACATGCAAATATAATGTAAACGTTTAATAGAGAAATACACATTTTTTAAAATAAAAAACTTCATTTACTATTGAAAACTAACTCTTATGCATCCCAGATCAAATTATTAGCTGGAATATAAAATATTGCGAGTCTATTACTCGTTACATTAAATAAAGGCACTTCTAATTAAGTTAGATCACTTTCAGCTGAACGTAATGTTTTTAATAAACCTGTCTGCATCGGCAGGGGCGAGGCGAGGATACGCGAGTGCAGGATTACATGGTGTTTGATATTTAATTTGCGGTGGACATTTGGACCCGGCCGTGCCCTCATTTGGACCCGACCCAACTCACTCCGGGCCAGTCCGACCATGCTTTGTATCGTGGACAGTCAAGAGTGCGGATATGAAAACACTTTATATGTGTGACTAAATAAGGAACTTTTATATTTCTATTTTACTTTCGACTCTTATTCAATCGAATTAAGAGTTACAATGGTGAGTTACAATACATGACTGTGCGCGCTCTGAAAACTCATGATGCAACTTTCTGCTTTTAAACCCCAAAATTATTGTTTTTTTGGTATTTATCTTCTTGTAAGTAACGAAAAGGAACTGGCTATCTTCTCTTCTGCTTAGGTAAGCCCATTGGGCTTTCAAAATTCAAAATCATTTATTCAGTTTAGACTACAAACAGCTCTTATGAATGTCACTATGCCATCGGTTCGTAATTCTACCCTGAGCGTGAGATCATGTGCTGAGAAGAACCGACAAGAAACTCCCTTGGTACCATAACATGGGCATTAAAACACCACACTTCTCAATGCGAGCTAATGCTGCATACAATATTTATACATGTCAAGATAAATAAACGAAATAATTGTAAAATGCGAAAGGGTGTAATATTTTATCTGTGGCGGGCGGTAAGGGGATCCAGCGACGAAATTACATCTATTTAGGTATTTAAATTGTGGTGGGCTCTTATTTGGACGACGGACGTCTAACTGGGAATGCGGGAACCCGACCGCCCCCCAGAACTTTTACTGTGCCGAAAATGTCGGTCTACCTAAGCTTAATCAGAAATGTTTCAAAAACACAAATGTTGAAAAAATTTCCACGAGCAGGATTTGAACCTGCATCCTTCTGACATACCGGGTCAGGTGCTCTCCCAATAGAGCTATCATGGTTCTAATCAGCCCGCCGAAATTATTCAACACTATTTACTTTTTTACTTTAAAGCCAACTGCGCTCATTTAACGCAACAACTACCGTCATGAACATCCGATAATAATATTTTTACAAATACTAAAGATCAGTTAAGAAGTAGGCAAGCAATTTATAAAATGTTTTTGTTTATATAATTGTAACGCAAATTTTGTTGCGAAACAAATTACAAAAACACAAATGTTGAAAAATTTCCACGAGCAGGATTTGAACCTGCATCCTTCTGACATACCGGGTCAGGAGCTCTCCGTCATTAGTATTTTATCTATAGTATTTGTAGTATCTTTAGTATTTGTAAAAATATTATGATCGGTTGTTGCGTTGAATGGGCGCCTTTGGCTTTCAAAATAAAAAGTAAATAGTGTTAAATTAATTATTAATTAATTGTTAATTTCGGCGGGCTGGTTAGAACCACGATAGCTCAATTGGGAGAGCACCTGACCCGGTATGCCAGAAGGGTGCAGGTTCAAATCCTGCTCGTGGAAATTTTCTCAACATTTGTGTTATTGTTTCGCAACAAAATTTGCGTTAAAACTATATAAACAAAACAAGAAAATTTTAATCAGTTGTGCCTTCAACATATCCGAAAATTCACGAAAGCAATTAAATACAAAAATAACAAAAGAAATTTACTCACTCACTGACTGACTCATCACGCCCAAAACACATTTGGACCTACAAAGCTAAAATTTTGCACAGATGTTCCAATTATGACAGTCCCGATTATAAAATTTTTAGAAATGCCCGCCCTCCCGCGATGTCACGGAATATGTGTGTTGACAGGGATAAAGACGTGGATGGTCGCTAGTTTTTTATTTGATAACGTTTGAAAAATATAGTGTTATATTTAATAATACATCTGTTATGGTATTTAATTTGCGGTGGGCTCTTATTTTTGGACGACTCCTAACTGGGAATGAGGAAACTCGATCGCACCCCAAACTTTTACTGGACCCAAAAAGTTGAGCGGACGATTCACACCGAATTTTCTTAATGCAACTTTTATTCGAGACTTTCATTTGCATTTCTCAAAGTTTCTGCGCCGTTATGGTGGCTGTCTTGAGCGGAAAATTCCTTGTTTAAGTGAGATTTGAGAGATGTGAGGTTGAAAAAGTGTGTGCTTTCGTTTTGTGGAAATTCAGAGGACTTTTGTAGCATATGAGATTTTTTAATGTCAAGTGTAATACTTTTACTTTGCTGTTCTATTCTATATTATTTTGCTATATTACAGTTTTAGTTACTAATGCAACATAATTAATTCTTTAATTGAAAAAAAGTCCTACCAGCAACTAGAACGAATACCTACGTACCTTCTTTTAGGAATTGCATCCAGTAAATCCTGTGTCTGACATACCAAAGATACAACCACTAGACCATATAGACAGTTAGTGTATAAGTTACTCTATGTATGAGTATAGGTTGTAGAACAATAGCCTCAAAGCAATAAAACTAATAATGTAAATGACTTTAATCAAAACTTAGTTGAAGTCGTCTTGTTGATGTCACTAGTAAAAAAGTTTGATCGCTGAACTCCGTGGCATCAGCGCGAGACGCACAGTTGTCTGGGAATTGAAGTCCAAACTTATTTGAATTTATTTCGCTCACATATATGGTAGTGCTATATCGAATGTCCTTACAGATTTATTTAAAGATAGGTCTCGATATTTTCACAAAATAACTACAATCATTTTTGGATATTGCATGATTTGAAATGTTTTCTATAAAGCAGTACAGTTTCTTGCGCATTATTCTTCATAGCTAAACGAGGACGTCTTTGAATGAGTAGTACATTTTTAGAAAGGATTAAAGAGTGCTTCATTTCTAACTATTTTTTTAAACAAGATTTGGCAAAAGACTGCTCTGCCTGTAAACTTAAATAGAGCATTGACTTTTTGTGACTCACTGACTTATCAACGCTCAGCTTAAAGACTAAATCCTTGGTCCTAGCTCCCTTGCGCTTGTTCACGTGGAAAAACTCGAAACCAGCAATGGTATGTTTAAAAGCTAATGATGATATGTCGCCGGTTCGGTCACGTGATAAACCTACTGGTTTCACACGCAGAGGTTCGGGTCCGATTTCCACCGGGTTCCAATATGCTTTTTAGTTGGTTGGTTGGTTGGTTAGGGATATTATAATTCTTCATCGCTAGCTACTACCCTGTTACGAAGACTACCACTATAAAAGTAGCAATATGGTGGGGTTCGATTACAACAGAATAGTCAATTTTTCAGTGGTTGAAAGTTCCTGGTGAATCCTTTCAATTATCCTTAGCTTCCTATAGTCTTTAATCCTTAGACTTATAGCCTTAGCGTCACATACCACCAGCATATGAGTAAATAAACACCGGGTTTTTACTCACCTGGTGTCACCAGATGAGATGAAGGCTAAGCGTTTTCTCGTAGTAAAATAAAAGATAAAAATATACTTGAAATTTAATTTATAAATAAATTGTCAGTTGAAAAATGTCGGCCATTGTCGAAAAATTTAAAAGTGCCAGCCAACTTCGATCCTAAAATTTGAATATTAACTTCGAAGTTAGTGGAAGTTTCAATTTTCATAATTCACTAGAATAAGTAAATAAGGCGAATAAGGCGTAATAAGGTGAATAAGTAAGTAAGGCTCCCAATATTTAGGGAACCCTACTAGGTTATAAAATGAGAACAATCGTTGCACTTAACTTAGTGTATTATCATAAAAATATTACATTATATTAAATCGATCTCAGAGCACCTCGACTCTTAGCCGAGCTGCCTAGCTCCTGTCTACGACTGTCCACGACTGTGTCGAACCGTTGCAAACCTTTTAATTTTACCTGTTCGATGATTCAAATATTCATCCAGACTAAAGAGGCTTACATATAAATACAATAAACAAACTTTTACTATGAGCTGCATATAACCTCCTTACAGTACCGTGAAACTTTGAAGTGCTATGAAGATTGAATATGTAGCTCCTAAGGGTGTCAATTCATGCTTCCAATGACTCGAAACTGGCAGAGGCTTAATGGAAAAATTCCTCGCGCCGCTCCGGATGCTTGCATGATGGAGGGGAGGGGGGGTGGGCGTGCCGGCCCGCCAATACCTCCGGATATCTTTCCAAATACCTTTACAGGCAATTTGAGACTGCCCGGCTTCTTAAGATTCACTGTCGCGATCAATCTGATTGATTCACTGGAATAATGATTAAACGGTACTGACGGCTGTTAATCTTTATAATACACTAGGTGACCGGCGGACTTCGTACCGCTTTGACAGTTTCCATGACAACAAAACAAACAAATCATTCGTCCGCTTAAGACACCCGTATCCCATGATGGACCCCTATAGCACCACCTTCTACCGGGGCCAAATGTAAATTTAAACTATTCTCGAATCCACTTCAACACACACAGAAAATTTTATCCAAATCGGTCCACCGTTTTAGAAGGAGTTCAGTGACATACACACGCACAGAAGATTTATATATTACTAGCTGACCCGGCGGAATCGTACCACTTTGACAGTTTCTATGACAACAAAACAAGCAAATCGTGGAACATTTTGTATTGAAAAATTAAATTGTCGTTTATTTATGTTATAATTATTTATGTTTCTCACCGTTTAAACCTTCCCTGATCTTCCACAAATATTTCAAAATCAAAATCAGCCAAATCGGTCCAGCCATTCTCGAGTTTTAGCGAGACAAATGAACAGCAATTGATTTTTATATAAAATGTTTTTGTTTTGTTTATATAATTTTAACGCAAATTTTGTTGCGAAACAAATTACAAAAACACAAATGTTGAAAAAATTTCAATTGGGAAAGCACCTGACCCGGTATGTCAGAAGGGTGCAGGTTCAAATCCTGCTCGTGGTAACTTTTTTCAACATTTGTGTTTTTGTGATTTTTATATAAGTATTTAGATAATACTATAATGTATTGTTACTACTTTAATGCAGATTAGTATAGAAACGATATGTAGTTATGGTATAATTACTTACTAGTTCTTCATCAGCATCACATACTAGTTCATAACGCAATTCCCCAATATACTAAATAAAGGTAAAAAAATATAAAGAAATAATTCTTAAGTGTTTGTACTTCCAAATAAAAGAATTGGTAGTATGGTTACCATTCGTATAATTTGTACATTTACTTTTATACTTTCTTTTATTTCGGTACATTTACGCCATTACAAAAAATAATATTTAAAACAAAATCACATAATTATTTTGACTTTTTTTATTTTCAAGTGCTAATTGCTGCACTGAAGCTAAATTAAAATACAGTGATACAATTTAACGCCCACCCGATCCAGCCAGGAATCGTAATATTTTATTGTTAATCCGCCCGGATTGCGGAAGACCTAGGTTCGATTCCTGGCTGGGTCGGGTGGGCGTTAAATTTTATCACTGTATTTTATAAAATTGTATAAATATTCACATAATTATGTTAATGACAACAAGTGCCTAAAACTACTAAGTAATAACGATGTGGGTATAAAGAAACAGGGTTCGCAAACAAGCACAATAAAAACAAAACAGCAGTAATAATTTGGTTCCTCACAAGAGGTTATGAGATTATATGAATTATCGTTGTACATATCTACTTGCTATTTATCACTGAGGCTGTTCTTCACGAACAAGTACAGAGTTTATAAACATAAACGGAAGGCTCCCGCGTTAAAGATAAAACATTATTTATGTCTGCGTTTATCGCAATAAATTTTCTCTAGCACTATTAAATTTTCCGACTATATTTCACCTGCTGCGGCGTGACTTGTGGCCGTCTTAAAAATAAATGACGCTATCTTGCTACAGTTGAAATTATGGTATTACTAGTTGTTGCCCGCGACTTCGTTCGCGAAAACTACAGTAAAAAAAAAAAAGTAAAAAAAAAGTATCCTATATGCTGGTCTGGTTCATGGTCTGTATATGAAGAAAGTTTCATTAAAATCCATTCAGTAGTTTTTACGTGAAAGAGTAACAAACATCCACCCATACTTACAAACTTTCGCGTTTATAATATTAGTAGGATTAAATTGTAGGGTTTAGTGCAGTGTCCGACAGAAAAGAGAGATCAAAACCTTTTCTCTTAAATCATTAAAAATAGGTAATAATTAAACAGAAATATGTTCTTGCACAGTTCTATGTAAGAGCCAGCCATATAGAACCACGACTGTTTAAAATGCTTTAAGAGAAAGTCCATTTGAAAAAGAACTTTTTCACTTTACCATGCAGAATATTTTCAAATGATTGTTGTTTTAACATCGACGCTCTTTGTAGGATATCTCAAGTTAACAGATTTTTTCAAAGGCTGTGTATACTGTTATTTGTGCAGCTGGATAATTTGTGCTAGAACCACAAACATATCAAGGCATAGAACGTAAAGGTTCTGAAACGGCATTTCGTTTTTGTGCACAATGTGAAAGCCTCTGTGGATTAAAGCTAGACCACCGGTTTCAGACCCCGATGACCGGGTTCGGTTTATTTATTTAATTAATCAAAACGGTAAAAAACCAATTACATTCATTAACAGCATAATTACATATTACCAATACAATTCATAAACACAAAAAATAAAAACAAAGCAACTTCAATAAAAAAAAAAAAATAAGTAACCAAATAAATTCAATTAACAATAATATATTACGATTCAATTATTCACATTTAATTACAAGACAAAAATAACAAAGGGCTTTTAGAATTTAATAATTTAACATTACCCCATGATGATTTCTTTTATATCATACTGTTTGGAACAGGCAACATAATAATTTATGCACGTGAAGAGATACCAAGCTATGACGTATTATGACTCGCTTGCCATAAATGTAAAATACAATAGCCGTGAGCAAAAGCTCTAACAAATAAGTTTTAGCACATATGGTTACCCATCCTAAGAGCGGCAACGGATATTCCCTATCCGCAACTATTATTGTAGGAACTACCGAAAACGCTTTAAGCTCATTTAATCCTGACATGAATAACTGAAGCACAATTGCACGCTTGGGATTTATACATCAGTTATTTAACATAAGGTTCAAATTACATTTAAAGTTGACCGCATAATACCTTTACGCCTGTTTGGCTTTTAACAGTGGGTGTTGGTAGTGCAAGCCCGATCACTCTCACGGTGTAAATACAAAACACATGGCCTGCTTAATAACGACTGTGTTTTTGTAAGGTTTTTACTATAAAATTACGTTTTGTAATATAATCAAATTTTAAGAGAAACATTGAGCAGAAGCTTTGCTCGCGTTGATTGGAAATGGATCTCTTGAAAGAGATCAAAAGGCAAAAGCAGCTTTATAGCTTGACTAACACTTCAAAATATGTTGTACATTTGACTAGTCTTTCAGTTTCAAGACATCCAAAATATCATGTGGCCAGTCTTAATTTTTTTTTTGAGAGAGATTGCTGGTTGCCAAGACGGCATTTTCAGCTTCACCGGGCTTATCCAGTCTTAAACCCAGCAGTGGGACCTTTAAAGGTTGACGATAAATGGAAAATATCAATATAAAAATATTACATCTTTACTAAATGAATGACAATGAAATTTTAGTAATTCTTGCGGAATACCGCAAGAATTACTTTTTGTTTTAGCCAAAAGAGAAATTTTATACACGACAATCGTACACGAAATTCAACTTTTAAAATTTAATAGACGACGCGACGCGACGTTTCTGAAACTGAAACGTTCATCATGACGTTTGTTTTAACTTAAATTGGATAGCGGAGAATACGGCGTATTACCCGCTACGAGAATCTGTTACTCTTGATATTATTCAGAAGTTAATGTTTGAGCAGACATAAAGTTTGTTATTAAGTTAAAATCAGACTTGCGCTAGTCCTGACTATTTACTACAGACAAGACAGCTTTATTATTCTTTGGCTCACATCAGTGCATCGCTAAACATGATTTCTGGCACCTTCATAGACCAACCTGCTTACTTTCTCAACAAATATTGCAGGACTTGATTTTGAAGCTGGGATAAAAAGGCGAGTTACCAGCTCATTTTATGTTCCCACTGTTGGGGCACAAGCCCTCCCAATGGATGAAAACACATAAAGGGTCATAAACCACAACGCGGGCCCAGTGCAGATTGGTGGTTCTTAACGACTACTATGCAGCCGGGACCAACCTCTTTACGGAGGAGCTCGAAA
This sequence comes from Eudonia truncicolella, assembly GCA_949315975.1. NCBI lineage: Eukaryota > Metazoa > Arthropoda > Insecta > Lepidoptera > Crambidae > Eudonia > Eudonia truncicolella. The sequence continues at coordinate 4,756,470 of OX438829.1, forward strand.
TAATATTATAATAAATAAATAATATTTTTGGTCGCCAATGTTATAACTGGCCTTTGCGACACTTGCTTAACTTCAGCAATCGCAGCCGGAGCGCGTTATTCACTGCGTCATCGAGCTCCTCAACCAATATTGTTACGAGCAAATGCTTATTTTCTGATCAACACCAGGCCTCCGTCACTCGCTCGAGCCGCGCGTTTTATCTACCGCCAGCCGGCTAGCGTACGTTCGAACCTGCAAATTTTAATATCAGAGGGGCGCCGCTCACCTACTTGAATACACGGCATTGCGTTAGCTAAATAAAAATGTAAAAATCACGGAATTCTTAAATAATTTTGATGTTTTGATGAATCGACCGGGAAGTACAATTTACGAAATATTAAAACTGATTGATTTTCCTCCACTTTGCTCTTGTTTTCCAATTGAATATTTATTTAAATTATTTACAAGATTCAGAATATTTTCAACCATTAAGTTTATTACCAGAGAATTCCGAAAAGGAAAAAAGCTATTCATCATTATGTATAACTGAAACATATTTAAAATAATAAAAAAATAAAATAAGTTTACAAACAACAATCACTTACATTAAAAACAAATTTAAGTTTGTAGTTAAAATTAGGTACTTATAAGGTGTGTTCACATTGCACCGACAAACGTGTTAAACCATCATTTGATTATGAAAGAAGTGTTTATTTGATTATTTCTTGTCTTTTATTTATTTCATCATCTTTAGACAACCCTAGCGTGTTCGCTCAATGGCGCAGCTATACGAAGACCGCGCGGTGGGCAAAGCGTCATCAACTCTCGATACGCGTAGATAAGGTATATTTCTGCTTGCACCTAACGCCAGCTATCATTATTACAATTTTGTAGGCTATAGCGTAGATATTTTCGCTTTTGTATGGCAGTAATGCTACTACTTTAATCTGTGCCAATACGTTGACGACTCATTACTATTCGAGTCACAGACTAAATAGGTTTCACGAGTGCTTATTGCACCACTGCAAGACTACAGTTGTTCAGCTGGACGAACAGAGCTGGCGCATTTTGAACGGTTGCAAGCCTTCATTGAAAGATAAGGGCAGCCGCGTACTGACGACTTGTCGCCAGAGATGTTTTGCCCTAAATCCGTTGTTATTTAATGTCTTCATAAATAAAACAGGTTACTTTTAGGGTACCTGCATTGAACCCGAATAGATTATGGCTACCATCCATATACCGAATTCTCATGCCAAGCAGCAGTTTCATGTATTGCTTCAGTTTCAGTTCGATGGGTTTGTGATCCAGAAAAAGCATTCAGTTTGAAGGAAAGAAAAAATTCGAAACATTCTGGAGATAATAATGAAGCTTCAAATATTTACAACCTTTGTGAAAAATATTATGTACAAAATGTTTTTGTTTTTGTTTATATAATTTTAACGCAAATTTTGTTGCGATACAAATTACAAAAACACAATGTTGAAAAAATTTCCACGAGCAGGATTTGAACCTTAACGTTAGAACCACGATAGCTCAATTGGAAGAGCATCTGACCCGGTATGTCAGAAGGGTGCAGGTTCAAATCCTGCTCGTGGAAATTTTTTCAACATTGTGTTTTTGTAACTTGTATCGCAACAAAATTTGCGTTAAAATTATATAAACAAAAACAAAAACATTTTATAAATAGCTAGCCTACTTCTTAACTGATCTTTAGTATTTGTAAAAATATTATGATCAGATGTTAATGACGGTAGTAGTTGACATTGAATTGGCGCCTTTGGCTTTCAAAGTAAAAAAGTAAATAGTGTAGAATAATTTCGGCGGGCTGGTTAGAACCACGATAGCTCAATTGAAAGAGCACCTGACCCGGTATGTCAGAAGGGTGCAGGTTCAAATCCTGCTCGTGGAAATTTTTTCAACATTGTGTTTTTGTAATATTATATACAATTAAAATAAAAGTGCTTACATATTTTTAACACATTGAATTAACCAAAAGCAGAAAAGTATGCGTTAGCCCTAACAGTCACGAGGAACACATCGGAATGGAGCCTGCACATTGCACCACGCCGCAATAAAATGTTAATATCTACAAACGTTAACGTCAGCGACTACCGTTGTTGTTATTGTCGCAGTCTAGTTAGTGTTTGCTAACATATTGAGGGTACTGGAGAACACACTAAAACTTCGGTTAGTATCATGGCACATTTCAGCACTTGATTGAATAGTATCGTCGTAGGGATCGCAATATTGGGCAGTTTTACCAATTTCGATATTTTCGATATTGAAGATTTGCTAATATCAAACATTCGATATATTCGATACACACCATCAAAAAAAGATGAGATCTTATAGTAATTAAATAATAAATCAATATCTAGAAAACAGACATACACTAGGGTGGGGCCTCGTGGGGCTATTGAGTAAAATAAAAGGAAGTTATTTACGGTTATTTAAATAGTGTGACCTTAAGGTCACTTAGGTAATTTTTAAAAATGAGAGTGTATTAATTATGTCATCGCTTAATCGCTTAATAATTAGTGGGAAAAATAAAAAAAATCTTTTTGATTAAAATAAATATCTTTAGTAAAAATTTCGATATCCAGGAATATAAAATCGATATTTAATTATATTGATTTGACCCCGATATCTCGATATTTTCGATACTCGATATTTCGATATTCGAACCCTAGACTCGTGTACGTGTTACTCGTAACTGTAGAAATTTCTTATAAAATAAAATAAAATAAAGGGGACTAGTCGGATTCGTAAAGTCGTCGTAATATGTATTATATGCCATATTTAAATTGACTCTCAAAAACAATAAAATAAAAGACGCGTTAAAACTTCCAAGGTAAATGTCATGGCACATCTCAGCACATGCTCGCATATGTTACACATCACTTGATAGTCGGGTTCTAGGCAGAATCCCAAGGAATTATGTCATATTTAAATTCTCTCTCTAAAACAATACAATAAAGTTACTGAAGAACAGAAAAGACGTCCACATCCCATTCTGTGGAATGAACCGCATCGTGGAGAGCCGTTGCCGTTGCACTGCGCGTCCCTCGTCGAAACAATAAAAGAATAATTTGTTGCGGTGTGGAGGCTTCGAGCTGCCTTTACCGTTTGTGGTTGGGCCACAGATCTGAGGTAGCTTCAACTTTTTTAAGTACATTTCAAATCTTAACCCAGCAATGGAAATCAATGCTGCTTGGAAGCATAAATATGTGCACCTAAAGGTGGTTTTCATCCAGTCCGCAGGCTTACTCTTGAACGTAATCCCAATCTCAATTTCAAGCCAATCCAATAGCAATGTTAGATGTTGTCAAATCCCAGTCGGTACTCTTGAAACGCAATTCTTGAGTATCGGATTGGTATTGGAATCGCGTTCGGATTGAGAAGTTACGCATGAAGTTAGCTTCAAACAACATCTGCAATAGTGATAACCATTATGTTTAGATCGTATCGATAATGCGAATGTGGAATGAAAAACTACGCTATTTTACCGTTTTTATTATTTTAAACGTAGTTAAATAACAAAAATAATATTATGTTACAAAAATTATTATGAAATATTATGTTTACAGAAGTAGAATGGTCAACGTGACAATTCCAATGTCGATCGGTCGGGATTGAGATCAAGAGTAAGCCTGCAGAATCCTACTACCAGACAATATGTATTATGTCATATTTAAATTCACTCTCAAATATAATAAAATCAAATTGTTGAAGAACAAAAATGACGTCCACCTCCCATTCTATGGAACGCACCGCATTTGTAGTGAGCCGTTGCCGTTGCACTGCGCGTCCCTCGTCGAAACAATAAAAACATAATTTGTCGCGGAGCGGAGGCTTGGAGCTGCCATTACCGTTTGTGGTTGGGCCACAGATCGCTACAACTTTTTTAGGTTAATGGCACTTTTAGTTGTTTCCGATTCAGCGACAGTGCTTTTCGATTACTTACGGTTTTTATACTGTCTTTAAGCAAATGGTTTTCATTGCCATAAAAATACTTAAACGCCATTTTCGTTTTATTTAACGTAAGAATCTTTTTTAAACAGTCAACAGCAAAGTCGATGATCAGAACCAATACGAATGATATTAAAGATTAATATGCTAACAGGTTTTTAAAATATCTTATCAAAAGTATATGAATCTTAGCTGGTATTTTATTTATGTTATCTTTTAATTGATTTAAATTGGTATTCTGGTCTGGTATCTGCGTATACCATTTTTCTCAATCGATTGACTTTTTGAAGCACTTCAAGATCAATACAAGACTTCGAAAACATAGAGTTAAGTTTACCTACAATATTTTTTTAAATTTGGGCTAGTACCAGTCAACGCCTCGGTGGTCGCTTGGCAACGCGCTCGGCCCGATACCCGAAGGTCCCAGCTTCAATTCCCAGGTCGGGCAAAGTGTGTTTTGGATTTTTCGATGCATAGCCCGGGTTTGTGATCACCAACCCGCATTTAGCAAGCGTTGTGATTAAGCCATTACCCATCAATTGGAGCGATGACTTGATTTCAATGATGGAGGCCTTTGCCCAGCAGTGGGACAGTTTTGGGCTATTTACTTTACTTTTTTAACTAGTACAATTTGTCTGCATATAATAACTCCTGTTAACAGAGCGTAACATCTTACCTTAATGCATAAGAAATTGAATTTGAATTCGCTGAGCATCTTGCAAATGCTCAGTAAGGGAAACGTAATCCAGTCCCCATGAAACCACTGATTCGTAAAAATGTTTTCGCTCGCCGCGGGCGCTATTGTTCCAAAATTTTTATGTTGTTGGTATAATATAGTAGCTTTCGCTATTTATACAATAGAAAAATCGTACACCTATTTTTCTATTTAGACAATAGAGAAATAGGTGTACGAGGAAAAATAACAGGAATAAAGAAACTGTGACGACTTCGCGTCGCCACTGCGCCCCTCCCGCGATGTCTGTGCGTTTTATTTCGATCATGTGTCATGTCTGCGATTTTATTTGATCTATTGTTTTGCAAATGAAGCCGTCGGCTTTCACTTGAGTGATTATTTGCTTGACTTAATCCTTTGTTGTTTCTGTTGAATGGACTAGGGCGACGATAGAGGAATGCCCAGATTGTGCACGACAGTTTGCCGCGAAGATTGGCTATGTAAGTCATCTTCGTGCGCATCAGCGCAGACCCGACGAGGAGTCGAAGAGGTCGCCACGGCCGAAACCGGTCGGAATCCAAAATAATACATATATATATATTATGTATTATTTTGGATATATATATATTTCGGTTGAGTGTTACTGGACGAAAGATTACGGAATATTATGATGTTAATTTTTCTTCTTTTCGTTGTTATTAGATGTTTTGATGGATGTAATAATTATCCTTATTTTTTTTTAAATTTTCATTGATAATGATTTTAGGTATTTACTTATATCCCTTTCAGGCTGAGATCGCGACTTTAAATCGCCGGGCTATAGTTTATAACGAGTCGTCGACTAATATTATAATCGTCGTCGATATTTATTTCGTTATTTCTGATCGTGGTCGAGTCGCACGATCGTATCAGCTCGTTTGGAAGATATAATTGTTATTGTGTTCCTTGCTTCGGAAGGCACGTTAAGCCCTCGGTTAAGCCTTGATATCAGCAAGGGCATTTATTTTTCCCATTTTTTATAGCTTCAGATATTTGTAAATGCCCTCATATCATCAAAGCTTTTCTAGGAAGCTCTTCAAGAAAGTGAAAGTTTAATTAATTTGATTTGAATTAATTTAATTGCACTAGTAACTCATTTGTAAAAGTCAATATGCATGCGTAAGGCATGGGTTTTTACCCATACCTTACACATGCATATTGACTTTTCTCAGTAGTCTCACAGAGCTATGGGGATTGAACCAAGCTGTCTCGCATTCAACCCTTAAAAGATTAATCTCATTATAAAATAAAGTTCTGCATAGTGAAAGGCAGTTAGGATAAATTTTGATAGCGGCAACATCTTACAGTCAAAATTTAACCAAAATTACTAAGTCAGCTGTGGGAATTGCCAAAGTATTTGAGGGAACAAACTTGCGAGGGGCTGTTTAACTACACCGCTTTTGTCGGAGAGTTTGCGAAAAACTATACAGGATGAAAACCGAAACATAGACATGGTAACCATGTAAAAAGCCGTGATAATATACATAATAATATGTGTTTACGTAGATTTCTTTTTCGATACAAAATCTCAATAATATTTTATTATCTTATTTTTTGTTTAACCCTGACCATGTTATGACCTTTAGATCACCAATAACAACGCATCAGCTGGATTTAGGGTTGTCACTTTGCAAATTTGGTTTGCGTCAACATCTCGGGCTTATGTTGCTATTTAGATTCATAATTTTCCAGGATTCTATGTACGCTACCGTATATGCCATATAAGAGATTATACACGTATTACGAATCAACCCACATAAGTATACAACAACGGGAAGTAACTTTAAGAGATATTTACCGAGCGGATTATTAAGGTTTTGATTTGTCGTGCGAAACGTATATGTTTGAGGTTTCATTCTTTGTTCTGAAGTTCAGACTCGTTATTTTTCTATTCGATAGGATAGAAGCTCGATGGCGCAGTAGTTAACGCACCCGGTCTACGAGTGCTGAGTGTATGAATCATACATAACTATGAGGTTGTTGCCAGGCGATTGTAGGCTCTAATGTAGCTCTAAACCAGTTGTACGTCAGACACCGTGGCACGTAGGCCTACTTTTGTTATTACCTTTTATAAACCTAGAAAAACAGTTCATTACATCGTGAAATATATATGTGGCGTTTCATTTACCAGCGAGCGTCACATAATTTGGTCCTTCGAGAAAAAGGGCTGCGTGTGTTAGGCGTGTGCAGTGCAACTCATTTTGAGGGCGATCCCGTGGATCCGCCATTACGTCGGACAATTCCGAGTTTTTTAAGCGAGCGAGTGAAGTGCAAGACACGAACAATTTGTTAATTTTGTTATTTTACGTCGTCTATGCCGCCGCGTGTGTTACATTAACTACTCTCAATTTGTGAGATCGCATTTTGTTATTTCTAAAATTACTAGATAAATTATCTAGTAAAACTCTTTTCGTTCGTGTGCGAACGAGACAAGGCGTGAAATCAACCAGGCCAGAGTGAGACAGCTAGCGGCGTTGCCGCGTTCCTGCTCGTCGCAGTCGCAGCCAGCGTGGCGCCCCTCGCCGCGTTATCTCGGTTGGAGTCGGAGCTTGTCGGCAAGCCGGCCGCCTAGTACGGTGCGGAAGGGAGAAAATCGTCGCCCCGGGAGCATTCGCAACGGAGTGCGAGCGAGAGAGCGCAGCGCATCTAGAACATTCGCTGCGTGACGTCGTCGCGACTGCGAGGCGATCTGCGCGCCTCTTCCTGTGCTGTGCTGCCGCTACGTACTATTCACTTTCTTTGAAACCACGTCCTGTGCAATTTAAAACCGCCATTACGGGCAACCATTTTTTTGTGATTTGTTACGCTACGTATTTATTAGCTACGTGCTATTCGTATTGTAATTATAATATTTAGAGCAAGAATGGGTGAAGAACTTAAACGCTTGGTTGCGGCTCGCGGCCAAGCCAAGGGGTCCATCACAAGACTTTATAATTTCGCTAAGGGTGATACAACACGTGATTGTACGTTGATAGAAATTACAATAAAAAAAGACCGATTAGTGTCAACATTTAGGGAGTACTGTGATCTAAATATAGATGTTTTAGTTCTAGATCCTAAGAACAACGAAGACTTCACCGAAACGGAAGAGAAGTACATGAGCACGTTGGCTCTTCTCGAGGAGCAAGCCATGGCAAACGTTTCTAAAGGTGGATCTGGTACTGAACCAACCCAGGATGAAATTAGCACAAGCAGGTTACCGTGTATCAACATCCCCAAGTTTAGTGGCGAGGTAGGTGGTTACCACGATTTTATAAATCTCTTCAAAAGTGTTATCGACTCCAGCTGCAAATTATCGCAATGCGATAAGCTTTATTATTTAAAGTCTTTCCTAGAGGGGGAGGCTGCTGCTTTATTAAAGCATTTAAGTTTAAGCGCAGATAGTTATATCACCGCACTCCAGCTGTTAGAAGACAGATATAATAATAAAAATAAATTAATTAATCACCATATTACTTCTTTATTAGATATGAAACCTATTACCAAGTGCACTGCTTCAGCGTTAAGAGACATTATCTCATTGACGCGCCAACACCTAGGGGCCTTAAATAATCTGGAAGTGCCTGTCCAACATTGGGGCTTATTGCTAATATGCATTTTGCAACGCAAGCTGGACCAATATACCATAAGGTGCTTTCATTTGGAGCAAGGGGATAGTTTGCCTGACTTAAATTTGTTTTTGCGTTTCTTAGAACAACGAGCGGCTGCACTGGAGACTGTTGCTGACGTTGGCCGGGCTCAGGCAAGCACCTCATGGAGCAGCGGGCGCAGGGCAAGCTTATTAACCACAGCTGCAGCTGCACAACCTGCATCATGTCATTTTTGTGAGTCCAAGAGTCACCGGCTCCATCAATGTGAGAAATTTAGGTTAGCCTCGCTGTCCGAACGTATTAAGTTTATAAATTCTAATAAATTATGTCAGCTGTGCCTTAGCAAGCATGATAAAAAGTGTAGGTTTAATTTCAAATGTTCAATTTGCAAAGAAAAACATAATACTTTATTACATCAAAGCAAGCCATCAGGAGAGTTGAAGCAAGTGGCACTTTCCAGGAGTAGGGGTGATGAAATTGTATTACCTACTATTAAGGTAAGGTTAGTTGATAAACACAACAATGATATTTATGTCCGAGCACTTTGTGATTCTGGAAGTCAAGTCTCTTTTATTCTATCAGACTTGGCACAAATAATTAATTGTAATATCTATGATAAATACACTTCCTTTTCGGGCATTGGTAGGGACAGTCACATTAACACAGTGAAGAAAAATGCAACCGTACAGATCTTTTCATCTTCAAATGATTACAAGTTGAAGGTGGAATGTTGTATTGTTCCTAACATTACTAGTGATTTACCACAATGCGAAATAAGAACAGAAAGCCTAAACATACCTTCACACATAAAGTTAGCCGATCCTAAATTTTATAAGACAGAAAAAATAAGTATACTTTTAGGTTGTGATATTTTCTTTAAATTATTACTGCGGGAGCAATTACCTATCCTATCTAGCGGCTTATATGTTCAAGATACCAAGTTTGGTTTTGTTGTTGCTGGCAAGCTATCACATAGTAGACGGCAAAATACTGTTAATAAACAGGTAAGCGCACATGTTAGCAATAGTGATAGTTTAGCTTCATTAGAAAATACTATTCAGCAATTTTGGAAGTGTGAACAGGTGTCTGAGGTTTTCAAAGAAGCTTACTCAGAACATGAGCTTGCTGAAAAGATATTTAGTAAATCAGTAGTGTTAAAACATAACAAGTTTCAAGTAGATTTGCTTTTAAAACAAGACATTAACCATTTAAACATGGGCAGCTCACTTTCACGCGCATTGCAGCGTTTTACAAATTTAGAAAAAAGGTTTCAAAAAGATCCAATTCTTTTCCAAAAATACAAAGCCTTTATTGATGAATATGTCGCTTTAGGGCATGCCAAGGTTATAGACATTGAATCTTGTGATTTAGAGAGTGGTGAGTTTTATTTTTTGCCTCATCACCCGGTTATTAATGAAAATAGCGAAACTACCAAGTTAAGGGTGGTGTTCGACGGTTCTATGAATACAAATTTAGGTTTTTCACTAAACAATATGCTGTTAAATGGACCATGTGTGCAAAATGAGTTATTTAATATCCTTATCTTATTTAGATTACAGAAATATGTCCTAATCAGTGATATCAGGCGTATGTTCAGAGAGGTACTATTAAATACTTCCCATTGTAAATTGCAAAATATTCTGTGGAGAAATTCACCACATGAAAAAATACAGTGTATTCAGTTACAAACTGTAACTTATGGGCTGAAGTGCTCAACCTTTTTAGCAACTAGGTGTGTAGTTGAATTAGCCAACCGTTTTAAGGATCAATATCCTTTGGCAAGTGCAGCATTATTAAACAACACATATGTTGATGATATTATTATTAATAATAATAACATTAAGTTACTTATTGATACTAAAAGACAGCTAATTAATTTACTCAAGCTTGGTGGGTTCACATTACATAAATGGCGGGCTAACAGCGATATTCTGTTGAGTGATACTACTAGTACAAAAAACAATACAAAAGAGATAGATTTATGTAAAGATGAGTATACAAGTGTCAAGACTTTAGGTGTTACATATGATATTCAATCAGACACACTTAACATCACTAGTCCTCCTCAGAGCCCACTGGAACACTATACCAAGCGTCAAGTATTAAGCTTTATAAGCAGATTGTTTGACCCATTAGGTTTAGCAGGTCCAATTATTGTAGCTGCAAAAATAATTATGCAACAAGCATGGTTAGCAAAAGTTGATTGGGATGCTCTTCTCCCTGTCAAGCTTAACAATGATTTTAAGTCATTTGTTTCCAATTTGTCTAAAATGAATACAATAAAGGCAAAAAGAAACATAGATACATTAAATGCAAAGCTCATTGAATTGATTGGGTTCGCAGATGCCTCAAAGAAGGCATATGGGTGCTGTTTGTACTTGCGAATCATTGACAAGGAAGGAAAGGTAAAAGTTAGCTTATTATGCTCAAAATCTAGAATTAACCCTATAAAACCTTTAAGTATTCCTCAACTAGAGTTAAATAGTGCGTTATTACTGTCACAATTAACAAAAAAGGTCTATGACCAAATGTGTCAGGCAGGATTTTGTTCAAAGGTGTATCTCTATCTTGATTCACAAGTGGTTTTAGCGTGGTTAAATACAGAACCTACAAAGTTGCCAGTTTATGTTGCAAACAGAGTTAGGTCAAGTCAAAAAATCACTAATGATTTTTCTTGGTCTTATGTTAACACTAATGAAAACCCTGCAGATCTAATATCAAGAGGAGTAGATGCTCATTTACTGAAAGATAATATGTTATGGTGGCAGGGTCCACAGTTTTTACACAGTGCAGATTATTTTCATAAATTTTTCCCCTGCAAAAATGTTAGTGAAATTTCTCATTTTAAAGTCTGTAAGGTCATTGCTATCAGTTCAGAAAGTGATAATATATTTGCAAAATACTCTGATTTAACTAATATGAAACGAATAGCAGCTTATGTGTACAGATTTATTAACAATTGTAAACAAATAAAGGCGAACAGAGTATTTGGTAATTTAACTTGCAATGAAATGGAGCTTGCTTTAAAAATGATAATCAAAAAAGAACAAGCTCATTATTTTTCTGAAGAACTTAAGAATTTAAAGTCAAATATGCCAATTAAATCAAAGTTAAAGTCATTAAATCCATTCATTGATGGAACGGGTATACTTCGCGTTGGGGGTGGCTACAGAATGCAAACATGTCTTTCTCTCAGAAACACCCAATAATTTTACCTAAAAAATCAACAATTACAATGGCAATTATTAATTATGTACATAAATGTTTAATGCATGCTGGTCCAAAGTTATTGTTTGCAAGTTTAAGTCAAATGTATTACATTATAGATGGGCTTAGGATCATAAAAAATATAATTTATAAATGCATAACTTGCTTCAAATTAAAGGCCAAGGCAGCAGAACAGTTAATGGGTTCCCTGCCTACAGATAGGGTGACTCCTAGTAGACCATTTGAAAAGGTGGGCGTTGATTTCGGTGGTCCATTTTCAGTGAAATTACACCGTGTTAGAAAACCAATTATCTACAAGGCTTATATAGTGCTTTTTGTATGCTTTGTCACTAAGGCAATCCATATTGAGCTGGTGTCCAATATGACAACAGAGTGCTTTTTGCAGTGTTTGAAAAGATTTATAGCGCGTAGAAATAAACCTTCAGTAATTTACTGCGACAATGCCTCAACTTTCAAAGGTGCTAATAATCAGCTACACGAATTGTACGAACTTCATTCCAAACAAGGACACCAAGACAAGGTCACAAAGTTTGCAGATAATTCAGGTATTCGCTTCAGCTTTATTCCTAGCTATAGTCCGGTGTTCGGAGGCTTATGGGAATCGGGTATCAAAAGCGCGAAATACCATCTTAAAAGAGTGGTAGGTCTACAAGTTTTGACTTATGAAGAGTTAAATTCAGTAGTCATTCAAATTGAAGGTATTTTAAACTCAAGGCCACTATTGTCTCTTAATAATGTAGATACAGATGACATGTCATACCTAACTCCAGCACATTTTCTGACAGGTGCATCATTAACCTCATATCCAGATCAAAACATAACACAAATGCCAATTAATCGTTTGTCGTTCTGGAAACAATGCACACACATGGTACAGTGTTTTTGGAAAATATGGTCAAAGCAATACTTGACCCAACTTCAAAACCGTCCCAAGTGGCATAAGTCTCTTCCTAATATTCAAAAGGGTATCTTAGTTCTACTAAAAGATGACAATTTATCACCCTTGGTCTGGAAGGTGGCACGGGTTACAGAAACATTCCCAGGTTCGGATGGCAAGGTCAGGGCTCTCACAGTTAAAACTGGCAAGGGTTCTTTTGTTCGGGCAAGCATCACCAAGGTCTGCGTGCTTCCCATTTATGACACAGATGATTCAGGTTGTGCAGGGCAGGGTGGCTGATCGGGCTTTCCATGTGTTACTGCCTTTTTGATAAACCGTTCTAGCGTTTGTACCTTCCATTACAACAATTTTAAAGAGCATGTTCTGTGCTGTTAGAACAAAATATCTATACTTGGGTCACAGTTTACAACTGCATATTGTTGTCAACATGTAATTGATATAATGTAAGAATATTTAGTAAAACTTAGTAATTAATATAAATTTTATGTAACTAACTATAAGTAGCTTCTTAAGCAATATGTATATTTTATAAAAACCTTAAGCTTATTAAAATTTTATATTACATCAAATAAAAAAAGTATTAAATTTTTTGCTATAAGTACATACTTAGTAAAAACAAAAATAGATGTATAAGTTTTTGTTTATCTAACATAACCTGCAGTGAGGTAACTAAGTCTATGTATTTTTTAGTAAGTATTGTGCTTTAAATAATAGTTTTTTTGTGATTTCAACTATTTTTTGTGTTGGTCTCGATTGTCACAGGAGTACAGTGACTAGACTTTAAGTTTAAACTAATATATTGGTAATTTAAGTTAATATTGTTTTTGTTACACAGCAAGCATTTGTAACAACTTACCACAGGAGTAAAGTGGGTCATTTTGTTTACTTTGTTAAAAGTTAGGGCATAGTAATGTAAAAATAGAAAATGTGTTACAATATTACATAATGTTCATTGAAATATAAATAGGTAAACGGTCAGGCATCTTTAAAATACAAAATAGATTAAAAATAGAATTTGTAATTTTCAGAAAAATTAGCTTACTTATGTATTAGAGTGATTAGCATTATATTTTGGTTACAAATTAACATGACATTGCTATTTACCCAATGTTAATAACTTTGTAAGGCGACAGTTAACCTTTTTGTTGTTGTTCCCAATTTATGTATGAATCATACATAACTATGAGGTTGTTGCCAGGCGATTGTAGGCTCTAATGTAGCTCTAAACCAGTTGTACGTCAGACACCGTGGCACGTAGGCCTACTTTTGTTATTACCTTTTATAAACCTAGAAAAACAGTTCATTACATCGTGAAATATATATGTGGCGTTTCATTTACCAGCGAGCGTCACACTGAGGTTAAACAACTTTTGCAAAGGTCGGTCATCGGATGGGTGACCGAAAATTTATCATCTCAAGCTCCTCTGTGCTTCAGAAGGCACGTAAAGCCACTGGTTCCGGATGCATTAGTAGTCGTTAACCACCAATCCGCACTGGGCCCGCGTGGTGGTTTATGGTCCGTTCTCCCTATCCATCCTTAGGGAAGGCTCGTGCCCCAGCAGTGGGGACATAAAATGAGGTGATGATGATGATAATGATGATGATGATTTATTCCACAACAGGGAAGAGTTTGGCTTTCATTTCACCCGACGGTAATTGATTATTAAGCCGAAAGGTGCAAGCAGTGTACCCAGAATCTCAACTCAACTACTAAGGAACTGGAAATTAACTCTTATAACTCTACTCCTAACTGTTGGAACACAACAATGCTAGTGACATTGCTGTTATGGCGACCGACTTAGATAAGATGATGGTAGCTAGCCAGGCAGACTTAAAACCAGCCCTACCACCAATAACACAAAACACTATATTGCTTATCCTGGGAATCGAACTCGCGCAGACCTCTGGGATCGGTACTTTAACGATCGGACCATGGATGCGTATATCATATTATGTTCACAATGATAATTCACACAGTTTGATCCGAAATTCATTTTACGATTTACGTTGTTTGCAATTAGTTCCATGCCATTGAGCAAGAAATGCTCACATTTGTCACAAGCCACTCTATAATTATGCAAAGTTAATAACCCTTGTGTCACAAACTCTAATTGTGCATGTTAATAATACATTTTGTTGTTGAATTTGCCAAACATTTCCATTGTGGCTTGGCGTTTCCATTGCGGCTTGGCGGATTAATTGCGGAAAATTATCCATCGCTCCGGTTATCGGAAAAACTATCGGCACAAAGCAAGCAACTAATATCCTAAGTTATGTCGCCATTTGACGAGCGCTTAAGTCTGAGCGAGACGGTCTCGTTCAACTCTACTAGAATATTATAAGTAATAATATGTAACAATATGTCGTTATAACTTTGATATTTTCATTACAATCAATGTAATTCATTGATATTATATTTTGTTAAGAATACCTGATACTCCGTTGCCAAAAATAAGTAAAATGAAATGTGACATTAATGCCTTTTTATCAGCTCGACGAGAACTTTTCTATTTTTTTAATTTAATTTAATCATTAAGATTTACCAATATTTGAATACATTATTTCATGAAACAAAGATTAATGCTACGGCTTATATCTAAATGCATTAAACAATTTATAGGTAAATACCCAATGCTATGTAAAAAATTTAAACACTTGAGTAATTTAACTTAAGTTAAAGTTATTTTAAAATAGACATAAAAAGGAAAGTAAACATTTAAGTAGTTCTTGTTAAACGTCCCTAGTAAGCTTTGGACAGCAATTTAGATTTATATTGAATTACAGCTTTACGAATACGGTTGACGAGTCAAAGTGAACATCAAATGTGTTGCTATACTTATGGAGAATTAGCCCCGATAACAGTTTTACGGAATGGAGGACAAAGTGGCGTAATCCTGTTACGTGGATATCTGTTAGGCTCTAACAGATATCTACGTAACACAGTTAGAGACACGAAATTTAAACAGTGACAGCAGTTGTGTACAGTCAATCTTAACATTAAGGACCTTCCAGGCAATGATGAGAGAGGTGATGAAGTATCGAGAGGTATCGCGTATTATGCCCATTTTCATTAATCACTTATTTTCATTTATCACTTGCAACCGCACTTGCATGGTGAAAATTATTCTTACTATAATAATATATTGTTGAATATTGTCATCTATACGATTAAAACAAATACACATTTGAAATAAAATAGTCATTCAGATACTATTAACAAAAATAATTGAAACTAGTTTTTTTTTTTACTTTTCTGAGATCTGCCACAAGCCGGCCTATTCGTTTTTTGAAATGTAGCCAATAGATACCTATTGGTTTCATTTTAATAAATCTTGGGTTTGGGTCGCTTGCACACGCACGCACACAAGCACACACACACGCACACACCCCCCCACACACAAACACACACTACTTCTATTAGTTTCTGGTTGCTGACTTTAGGAACATCATAATAAAGGTACGTACAGTAACGAGATTAACCTGTATACACTTTTGACTCTTATTCTATTGTATTAAGAGTTCCATAGTTAACTGTTATTGCTCGTGACTGTACTAAAAGCTACTTTTATTTCTATACAGTTATGTGATAAAATATGTATAAAAAACATGCGAGCGGAGTCGCGTACAAAGCTAGTCAGAACAAAAGGCTATGAGAACAAAAGTGCAACGAACACATTTCAGCTTGTTAAAACGCTGATGAAATTGGAAAGTTGTTAGAGCAGACTGCGGCGAATCTTATTAAAACTGGCGACAGGCTAACAGTCGCTGTTCAGCCAGTTGGTAACTAAACCGATGTGGTTTTCCGGATTACTTCGGAAAATAGATTCTCGGGAGCAAGAGGGATAGTTACTTTTTCAAAGAAACTGATCTGAGACTCTATAAGATATATTAATTGTTAAGAAAAATAGGATAAAGGATGAAGACAAGCACAACGAATATTTTCTGTAGGTACACATACCAAGGCAATAGATAAAGAACGACATTAAAAAGAAAA
Organism: Eudonia truncicolella; assembly: GCA_949315975.1. Lineage (NCBI taxonomy): Eukaryota > Metazoa > Arthropoda > Insecta > Lepidoptera > Crambidae > Eudonia > Eudonia truncicolella. Next base: position 4,772,840 of record OX438829.1, read on the forward strand.
AGTAAAACAAAAGACAGTTGACAGATGCAAAAGGAATTCGAATACAAAACATTATTTACTCTGGCTTCGTACTGTCTCCATGAAGCTGTATGTACTGTCTCCATGAAGCTGTACTGTCTCACACGGTTACGACCTTGGATATTTATCTCCTCTCTGTGTTACGGAGATAAATTTATTTTTGTAAAATAAACGCGACTGGATCCATAAAGTGTATTACTTTTACGTGTAGATTTATTCAATTGAATGGGTCGAATGCCATATTTCTCAAAGTTCTCACAATGAGTAATCTTATTAAAAATGGCAACGGGCTAACAGTAGATGTTCAGCCGGTTGGTAACTAATTCGATATGACTTTCCGGATTACTTCAGAAAATAGATTCTCGGGTGCAAGAGGCTCCAGAGAATATAGTTACTTCTTAAAAAAAAAATAACTCTGACTTTGTAAGGACTGACCATCTCTCACGAATATGACCACTTCTATTTATTTCTGTGCTTCGGAGATAAAAGTAAAGTAAATAGCCTATATCAGTATATAGTAGTGGGACAGTGTCCCACTGCTGGGCAAAGGCCTCCCCCGTCATTGAAACCAAGCCATCGCCACAATTAATGGGTATTGCCTTGATCATTACGCTTGCTAATGCGGGTTGGTGATCACAAACCCGGGCTATGCATCGAAAAATCCGAAACACACTTCGCCCGACCTGGGAATTGAACCGGGACCTGCAGGTAACGGGCCGAGCGCTTTGCCACTCGGCCACCGAGGCGAGGAGAAAAGTAATTTTGTTAAATAAACGCGACTAGCTCCGTTTAAATTGTTTTACTTCTACGTTGGTCTAGTTTTATTAAATTGTATTGGTCGAATGCCATACGTATTTCTCAAAGTTTTACCCAGAGTAATCTTATTGAAGCTCGCGACGGGCGCTAAGAATCGATGTTCAGCCAGATAAGTAACTTGCTGTGGCTTTCCGTACTACTTCGGAAAATAGATTCTGGAAAACAAGAAGGGTAGCTGGATTCAGCATTCTGACGTTAAGATACATTGTTCTATTATTTTATTAAGGTTACGCGAAAAAGATTGAAATAAAACATATTAATAATTTTCCAGGTCCGTGGTTGCAAGGATATGATCTCTGAGCATCGGAGATTAAGTTATCATGTAGGTAAAATTAAAGAGATTATTTCTTTCCTATTGCGAATATTGTTGTGGATTAAGGTTGGCTCATAATTATTTTGTTAAAAAAATAAAATAAACGCGAGTAGATTTTGTAAAAAATGTTTTGTCACCGTGTGTAGTGTTTAAAAACAAAACAGTTATTATGCTCGCACCTACGCCACGTGAACGAAAATAAAGCACTACAAAAATATAAGTCACCAGTAGATGTTATAATTAATAATGTAAGGAATGAAAATGACGTCACGGGTTTCAGTGGGCGCGTGGCGACATTGACGGATTGTAGGTCGCACGACTGGCAAATTCCTGGCAACACTCGCTCTCCCAACAGCGGGATCATTTGCCACCTATAAAATATGACAAATATCGGTAAACGTGTCAGATAAAAGATTTTAGCACATGATTAAGTGCACGGGAAGCTATTTATAGAAAGTGCTCTTTTACTTTGAAATCATGGAGGCGATATATCTTCCACGAACAATATGAACATGATTTTGGTTTGTTTAGACTACAATATGAACCTTATATTACCACACTACCGAGACCAAAGACTGAAAAAATAAAACTTACCTATAAAAAATATTTCAAAGGCCTCCATCATTCAAATGAAGTCATCGCTACAAATACTGTATTGGCTTAATCAACACGCCTTGTAAAATGCAAGTTGATGATCACAAACCCGTTATGCATCGAAAAATCCGAAACACACAACTTCCTCGACCTGGGAATTAAACTCATTATCTCCGGATTTCGGGCCGGGTGTACGAGTACTAACCACCGCAACGTTAAATAAATAAAAACCTAATTTAGAAAAACCATTTATACATTAAAAAGTACTGATAACAAAGTACTGACATAATATCTGTATTGTTTTTAATTTATTTTTAGGCTTATCGACGACTGGTTCAAAAAAAAACATAAACTAACAACAAAAAATGAAAAAAAAATGTCAAAGTAACTTCTTTTAACTTATATCCATGTCAACCATTAATACAATAGACCGACATGATCCTACACTGTTGAGATATTATTGAACTACATAAAAACCAGACGACAACAAACGAAGTAAAATGGACATTCACAAAGGGGTAGATATAGAGATAGAGATAAAACAGCAAAGAGATATGTTTTAAAATTTAAAGGAACCAGCCAGTGCCCTGCTGCGCCGGATAACGAAGCAATCGGGGTGTAATGCGGCCCATTTGTGTGATGCTGCAGCGCCGGCCAGAGGGGATAAATCCACGTCGGTGGTTAATAGGGGGCGATTATTGGCGCCATGTGAATGCGCTTCCTTTATTAAAGTTCCGTAGTTAAAAAATGGACTTGGCTATATGAACATTTATAGTCAAACAAAAGCCAATCAAAATTTGTCTGGTGACACTCTGGTGGTAAGAGTCTGACTGGATGGCATCACCTTTAATGCCACCGCTGTGTAAAGATGTAAGCGTCCATGGGTTGGAGGTTGCTTCTTGAATTGGGCTCACAGCATACAGACCCATAAAGCCTATATAGCATACCACAATTGGGCTGGTAACGGGATAACGTAGCAATCGGGTTTTATATGGCACACTCGTGTGATGCTACAGCACCGGCCGAGACACGTCTGTGGTAAAAGGGTATTGGCGCGTGTGACGTAGCAGTCTTCATACTCTTCTTTTATGGAGTTTGCAGGTTAATCACAGACATTTCTTTAATTTTGCTTCTTACTTTTCATCTAGATCATCACGGACGGCATGGCATCACGCACTACTGTGTGTCCCCGTTCCCTACTAGATTCTCCGAGGGGTCAGACCTGGTCGGGAACGAAGACAACCCGTGGGCACTGTTCTCAAAACGTCGCAAATCGCCAGAAGAAACAGGAGAAATTTGGCAAGATCTATGACTCGCGATAAGGCAGACCACGACGATAGAGACCGACCACTTTTACCATCTACACAACCATGATCACTCCGACAAGAGGAATATATATATTGCTTGCAACTCAATATCGTAAGATTCGCAAAGAATAAATCTTACGTCCGGAGCGAATTTACATGACAAGAGGACGCGGGTCCGCTGTCATCCATGTTTGTTAGGTTTGTTCTCAATGGATGTTTTGCTGAAACCTATGTTCTACATCGAGACCACGGTGCGGCACCGGCGCTTCCTCCAGAATAACATGTTTGCCAAGGAAACACCGTTTTTTATCGAATGTAACATTTTATAGTAAACCCTTAGTAAACTAATGGGATCGGAATAAGTGTTTGTTTTAAGCCTACTTCATAGATTTATAATAATTCAATTAATTGATAATTCCTTTAACTTTGACTGTGGTTCTACAATAGAAATCGCACAAGGTACTCTGTTTGGGTACATATAGAGTTATATGTACTACCCAAACAGAGTACCTTGTGCGATTTTTATTTTTATTTTAAAAGGAAAATTTGTATGGCATTGAAGCAGCGCTTTTTGGTGGCAACAAAGAGAGTAAAATTTTTTTCATACAAATTCTAATTTTGAATAAAATGTGATCGAATAGCAAATAGTAAGTAAACATAACAAGCGCTAGGCACCCAGGGCGTATGAATGCTTACTTACAGCAGTTTGAATATCTCTGTTACATTAAATACGTTTTTGCTACAAAAAGGTTGGGTATCTACACGTAGGAAACTAATGTAAATGCCGTACCGTACTTACTTCTATTGCTGAATAGAAAAGAACGACTTCTTTTGTTTGTTGGTAGGTATGTACGAGCACTGCTCTTGAACATATAAACTAACCCGGCAGTTTAACTAAAACGTATAAGTTACTGGCAGCCATAGATCTCTGCGAGCGAGAGAGGCGCAGACCGTACATTTTCTATATGAAAAAAGCACCAACGAATAAAAAAAGTTGTTGTTAATAAAACTTTTTCTTAGTGTGTAAATCGTTCTTTAAAAGTTAAAAAGGAAGTGTGTCGCGACGCAACGCTCAAGAAGTCTTTATATGCAAAACGTTGGGAACAGAAAAACTTTTCGGGCATTATAAATAAAACGGTATGAGCACTTGTTCCGTCGCCGAACATGAAAGTTGATCCACTTTGCCCTGTAGACAATAAAAGAACTAGACAAGGCATTGGAATTATATTATAGTGAGATTAAGGAAGGACATACATGGTGATGCATGGTGCTTACCTATATCTATCTATCTCAGCGTATGCGGTTTGTGGTCGGATTACATTTTAATTATGCGAATTATTACGAATTTCTGTTATGTGAATAGACACTAGTTTCAATGCAACACCAGAAAATTTTAAAAACAATAGATATATAAAAAAAGTACCAAATATAATAAAAAACGTATAAGTACGTGTAACCGGCAGTTTGAGTACACAAACAACTCCCACTAGTAGGTACCGCGTGTCGGTACCTATAACGATATGAGATACGGGATTTATACGAGGACCTATGTAGAAGGTTTCACATTTTGCCACTTCATGTGCGTCGTGATATAGCAGACGTTATATTAATTTTAAAGATCATAGCAGGTACTTTGGATTGTCCTGATCTGTTATCTAGAATAAGTTTCAACGTCCCCCGTAGTTTTCGTCGTACTGTACCACTTTTTATCCTTTTTTGTAACACCAACAACCGACAAAATGCCTTTATCTGCAGAGCTGGCAGGCGGATCAACACTGTTGCTCAATCTTTAGATTTAGATATTTTCAGTGCGAGTGTCCAATCAGTGAGGAAATCTCTCGGTGATCGTTTCTTCGAAGTTGCTTGATAATTATTATTATATTCGTTGTCTAGTATCTTGTACAGTGGGAAATTTAGTGTTAGTTATTAGTTTTAATTTAATTTTTTTTTATTTTTGTGTGTGCATTAATTAGTAATTATGGTTAGCTACTCTAAAAAGCAATAAGCTGTTTGTTGTTAATTTTCTGTTTTACACTACCTCTATCAGTGCGAATCTTTTAGTAGCTCTTAAGTTCTATTGTAAGTTCTATTTCATTAATAAAAAGCTGATGATTTGCTGAATAAAATAAAATAAAATAAAATAAAAATAACAAATTACCCATTTACCCACGTAAAATTAGTATCTCGTGTACTTTACCCCTAAACGCTTCGTGAGAGCACGAGCCATGCCCCTGTCTGCTTCTATTTCTTCGCACGTTTTAAGAGAGCCGTTATGTTCCCTTTCTTATTCACTCCGCACAATTGGATAGTGTCTTGTTGATAATTCAGGAACGGGCAACATGGTCCAAACTTTATTTGCCGTGGCAAAGGGTACACGCTTGAAAGGAGTATTTTATACTCCCTGAATACAAATGTTTTAGAGCTTTTGAATCGAAATGGACAGGATGAAGGAAAAGTATGTGATAATTTCTAAAGCATTATACAGTAGACGTATAATATGAATCTGATTGAGAAGGTTAAGTTAGGTCAAGCGTTTTGAGTTTATATAACACCAATTAAGAATAGTCACGAAAAAAATTAATATGTTTAAAAATCAACCACAGTACTCACACAATTGCAATATTATATATATACAAATTAGTTTAGAAATGATGAAGCTGACATATCCTTAATGTCTAAAAGCCTCTAAATAAATTATATAAAAAGTTACCATAAGAACCTTTTAGAAAACTTTTAAAAACCAGCAGCACCAAATTAGTAGATTTTTTAAGTTGGTAACTTTAAAAATAAGTTACAATTACGAAACACATATATAATAAACGCTTTTTTTTAATGAGACTTTTGTAGGCTGCGTTGCATTTACAACGCAACTGGACTTTTGTGGATGGCGAGAAATGTAAAGGATTTATAAAGCCGTGTGATCGAAACATCCTCAGAGGGTTTTTAGAGAGAATGGCATCACACAAGAGTGTCTCCGTCCTCTACTAGATTCTCCGAGGCGTCCAGATCGGATCGAGAGCGGAACAACCCGAGGGCGCCTCTTAGGCTAGGACTTCGGCTGAGTTGTGCCTTAATAAACCAGTAAACGCTAATTACTGTATTATTTTTCATGGGTTGGATTTAGAAAGCGATAGCCTAGTTCTGGGGAAACTGATACTATGGGTGGGGGGAGGGGGGGCTTAAGGTCCTACTGAAACACTTAGTATCGATTTTGGTTGCCGGAAAGGTACCTACGTATTTTTTTATATATTTATTTTCTTTCTTTTTGAGTGAAACGAAACGCAAGAAGTGAGAAAAAAAGATAGAACAACACGGTAAAACTACAAGAACAATGTGAAATGAAACGTGTTATGTCAAAAATTACATAAGAGAAACGTCAAACCGCCATGTATGTTGTGTTTATTCTGTTTCCGTTGCTTATTCAGTGTACACGCGAATGAAATAAGTAGGTATCCAAATTACTGACAGAACCAAATTAGTCAACCCCGACCCCACGTGGTACTAGTCTGCCCTACCCCTAGAGTGTTTATAAGAGACCGGAGGCGCGGAGGGAGAGCAGCCCCCGCCCGCTGTAACAAACTACAGACATGAAATGCCTTTAGTTTGTTACGCAAGGACGAAGGGGCTGCACTTCCCGCACCGCCGGAGACGTTCAGAAGTCATTAGTTTGTAAAATAAAAAACTTCTAAACTCAAAACCTCAAAATTGTGACTCGGTTATGTACAATTTCACCACACAGGAAGTGGGGAAGGAGTACCAGAGGCTAAAATACCTCCCCTCCCCTCGCCTAACCTTTTCTTAGCCTTCTTCTTGCAAAATTCTGACCAAATATTACTTTGAGGTTATGTTGCAAAATTTTTTTTTTCTTTAAATGTACGCATCTCCGGCAGACGGGGATTGGAGGGGGGGGGGGACTCTAACCCTCCCCCCTCCCCCTCCCCCTGACAGAAAACCTCTATTGAGGCTACCGGTTTTTTCATTGCTTAATTACTTCTTTCAAATATTTTTTGAAATAGAAAGCGGTGCTGTAAGGCCACTTACATAATATTATACATGAAATTGTATCTGACGACGTATCAACTGTAAAAACTTCTTTCTCCATTGGGAAAGCAATCTCCTCAAAGTTGAGCCAAGTTGGTATTTGTTCCTGACTATTAATTATTATGCCAAGCTCTTGGGAGTTGGCAAGTCTAGTATCTGGACGCAAGGTGACATCTGCTACCAAGTTCGCTGGACTTTCAACGTGTTTCTGTGTGGATTCATTTTAGACTTTCTGCTACTTCTTTATCCTTACTAATATTATAGTTGGCCATACGAGTGAGTATGTTTGTTTGTTAATTCTTCCTTCACATTTTAACGTGAACAAAGAAATGAAATTATTTTCAGGTAGGTTTGTAGAACAATAGCAGTATATTTTATTTTTAACTTTTTTTGCAAAATTTATTTATTTTTTAATATGTCACAAAAGACTTGGTCGTCGTGGTATGTTGATATAATAACAATAATAATTAGCGTTGATTGGTTGCACTCGACACATACACAAACTTACATTACAGAAAATTATTCAAAAAGGGAAACTAAAATAGCAAAGTGATAACTTAGGGTTGATACCCTAAGTTATCACTATACTTATGATTAAGTTATCACTTATTACTAAAGATATAACTACTTACCGGTGCCAAGTGTATCACAGGAATCCTCCTAGCACATTGTTTGTGTACGCAGGTTGGTAATTAAAAAAATACCTACGAGTACTAGACGTTATTTTTAAATGAAAGAAGGTTCGTATGGACCAGGTTGTAAAATTAAAGTTGTATGCTTGGGAGACGTTTAAGCTACCAAACGTAATATACATTTTATGGGTACTATCTGTATCTCAGTGCATCATTATGCAGTCGAATAAAGGATCTCCTGATAAGTGCTGTCCTCTGACGCCGCTAGCGATTATATGCGCCATTTTTAATGGCGCATTAGTGGTTCTCAAAGGAACATGACGTGGCAATGTTTGCTTTTCGAATTTTAAAGTCTTCTGTTCTCTAAAATCTACACGAACACATCAGTTTTTTTGGTTGCGGTGGTCAACAACTCTGCTAATAATTTGAAATCTCAAACACTGAAGAAAAAAATGTGAAAAATTATTTATTATTTGTTGTTAGCTCGTATTTAATTTTAAAATAATATTTAACTGTATCGCTTTAAAGGATTGCATTTTGATTGCGGCCTTATCTAAATAACAATCTTACCTAATCCAAGAAAAACAGTTTTGACGTTAATTCTCAGTGACAAAATTATCAAAAAGATAACTAAGATAAAGACTAAAGACCAAACTTAACTATAACATAAAGGGAATTGATCAGTTTGTTAGGGTGCTTTGGCCTGGCGTGGACATTAACTATAATAATAAATGAATTCCTATTTAAATATTGCATACCTAAAAGAAATTAAATAACATAACAAAGTTGCAGCAAGTTGTAAAAAACATGCCAAATGTAGCATGCGTAATATTGTGATTTTGTTACTAAAACTCAAAAAAAATTATTATCTCTTCTAAAATAAGTTGAGTATTATTCTTAACTTTAAAGATATTTACTTATTTATGCGTTATGTATGGTATAAAATATTATAAGTAGGTGTAAAGGTAAAGAAAAAAAATAATCTTAATATGTCAGGGAGTGTAATATTAGCGGATAAAATAAAACAACATTATTTCATATAATGGTTTTATTCAGAATCATATGTTATCAAAATATTGTCTAGAAACTGGGCAGGTGGTGTAATATTATTTTCGTGCCTTGCCCAGCTTAAATACCACATTATTGTCATAACGTGAGCACAGCAACCCACCGTTCTTCGGCCTACCAGGCAATTGCAACAATATTGATTAATTGCTTCTCTGCCTTGTTGATTATTATTAAATAAAATATAAACAAAATATATTTTTCGGCTTATGTGCCTGCTTTGAATTCTGCCTCGTAATAATGTGCAATCGCCTGGCAAGGGTAAACCTTCTAGGAGGTTGCTGGCTCGGTCCATGCATATTTCAATAGTATAGGAACCATCATTCCTGATATGCTCTCCATAGTACGATCGAGCCTGTTTCAACTGGTATGTTCCACAACCAAATAATATAAGGTCACTATATGTTAGTCGTGGAAATAATACATTATTTATGTTTACATTTATGCTCATAAACTGTGTGCGTCTTCTGTTTAAATTATTTTGGATCACAAAATCAGCAAGTGTGTTATTCATGTATAATCTTTCATTTACAATCTCTAGGATTTGACTTGCATCTTCTCTATCTCTAACTCTAAGGTGAAACTTATTTATCAACGCGGCAGCCACCCTAAAGTCTATGATTGCATGCTTGGATGCTAAGTTAAAAAATTCATGACGGAATATTTTAAAAGAATGTTTGAAAATTCCATTCACAGCTTCAACAACCCACCTACATATGGTTACTGTTCTGGATTTATTAGCTGCCAACGTTGATAATTGAGTTTCACCTTCTTGTAAAGATGCAGGCATATGTACAGAATAATTACACTGTTCTAATAGTGGCACACAGTCTCTGAAACCCCTATCCAGAATAAAAACGTCTCCTACCTGAAAATATTGTCTTAATGCATTTGATTCATCTCTAAATTCATGTGATATAATATTGGCATCAGACGTTGTTGCTGGATAGGGGCCTAATACATCTATAATGTATCCATCAGAGCATACCATAAGGAATGGCTTTACTAGGTTCCTGTACTTGTGCAAGGAGTAAGTATTTTTTTGATAAAGATAGTTCGAACTTTTTTGTACAAACAAATATGTACCGTCAATTATAATAATTGGTTTTCTGTCATCTCCACCAAACAAACCGTTGGGGATAATTAGATTTCTATTTGATATTTCTGCCCTTGAAATGTGATTTATTCCCAAGTTATGGGGAATAAAATCCTCATTGAGAATATCACGAGCTTTGCCTATTATTCTGCTTAATGTTGAACGTGGAATGTTAAGCAATGATGATATTCTTTCATCACTGTCCCCGGTTCGGAGTTTAATTAAATAGGCAGTGAGAGCCAATGTACCGTTGCGCATCCCAGATAATCTTGGAAGAGCTGATTTTAATTCAATGAATTGGTTTTTAGAGAGACCTATCCAGAAATGGACCATGTCATCGGCCATTGCTTCAATATTATGAAAGTGAAATGTATGATTTCTTTCTTTAACAAATGTAGCAAAGTCCTGAACATGGTCTACAGTAAAGGTGGAGTTAGGGTTTAAAATGTTGGATAAAAGTTGATCCCAGTCATTATTTTGCAAATGAAACCTGCATATTCTGCAGTTTTTAGGGACATAATAATTATAATCTGTAAATAACTTTACCCTGAGCCATAATGGAACAGTTAGTCGCTCTAGCGAATCACAATCCGGACAAAAACATTGGTTTTGTGTATCTGCTGCTCTTGTATAATCCGGAAGGGTAATTGTTCCTGTTAATGCCGGTACATATGCAGCAGCCAGAGTTGGAACTCTTACTCTATCAGCACGCTGCCAACACGGATGGCAGATGCGATCAGATCCATGCACCTTAAACAAAACAAAAGTAAGTTAGAGGCCGAACTGACTGCTTCCTATTTATTTAATTTTAAGTAAATATTCTATTATTCATACAAAAGAGTTTAATCTGTGCTCACCTGCCGTGGTGCTATCCACTCACTTATAACGTTTCTGATATGCGATTCTCTCTCAGTATTTGTACACAGAACATGACATCTGGTACGCAGTATGGAACATTGACAATTAACACACAGTTGTCGACGATGTCCACTACTTGTGCTCTGTTCATTTTCTCGGACTGATGAGTTATTGAATGCCAACATCCAACATGAATGGCACACTAAGCTCTGGGCTGTAACCTGTAAATAACACAAGCATTTTTATTTTTATATATAGACAATAGACAACAATCTTAAAAACAATAAATAGTTGACATGATAATTTAGCTCCCCAAATAAGGCTTGGCTGTTGTATGCGGACTGTTAGTGTTACCGTAGGTATAGTACCTCTACACCGTACTTACGTGATAACACAAAAATCAAACAATTGACTTTATAAAATAGACTTACGACTTGGGGTGCAGTCCATTGTCGAATCACAGCTCGTACTTCAAAGAGTTCTAAAGTGCGTCTTCTGCGATGCAAAACATCGACACCACAATTGAGACATCGCACAAGTTCGCCCTCATTTTCACAAGATGGAACAAGACGATGAGTAGGAGAGTCCAAAATAGCGCCAGGATTAACGTAAGAAGCGGGTTCGAGGTCCAAAATAGCGCCAGGGTCGTCGTTAGAAGTAGAGTCGGTGTTCGAGAGTAAGGCCGGGTCATCATGAGGTGCGGTATCGGAGTACATTTTAACAGAAACAAACGACTTTCGGAATAATAACTAAGACACCAGACAACATTCACGATACAAGGAAGCAAAGCGAATAGATAATATTTTCCAGTTGTTGTTGTTGACAGCTGATTCTGTGAGTGTTGCCAGGTAATAAACATATTTTTGATATCAATCGATTTATATTGTTGATTATCAAATCGATAATCTGAGTAAATTAGATTAAATAGAAAAAAATACAATGTTTTTGTATGTTTAAACTAATTACAGATAAATTATTATAAACTCTGTACCAAACCACTTGATCAGTGAATGTTCTTAACAAAAAAAAAAGTTTTCTAATTCAAGTACCAGAAATCGATTATTCATTTATAAAACGAATGTTATCGTATTAGCATTCATGTGGTAACCCAAAATTGAGCCTGCAAGGTTGCAACTAAAAAATGGCGGCGCTTTGATCATGCAATCGGCGAGAATACTTATTATTACAACTTTTTTTACAGAACACTTTCCTGCGATGAGTGTTGCGTCAATAATTATTAACGAATTCATTATATTTTTTCGTAACAATACTTTTTACTGAGCAACTTGTTCAAACCGGGCCGAAATTGGCGATTCCCTTTTAAATCGTGATTACGACAAATATTCACGCTTTCGGAATTTTAAGTGAAATAGTAGATAATTATTATTAATTGATTATTGATCACCGAGCTACTACTGAGAAATGCCTTTTGAATAAAACACCGATTAAACGAAATAAATCTGTATTAAAAAGACCTATTAACAAGACTGACTTAAAGCATTGCATTACATATCGCGACCAACGCGATTTAGATGCGGAGCGCCATATCGAGCAGTAAACAGCCGAACAATTATTGTTAAAACCATTTTTTTATTAAATATGTAGGTATGTTGAACCTATTTTTAATAGTTTATTATGTGTCAGTTACTTTATACATAAGTTAGACGATGAATGACATCATAGTAATGATTTAGTCTTGTTTACATTTGACTTTTAATTTTTCGCCGTTCTACGTTTTCCCACTTATTGCATTGCGGTATTATCATCTTGTGATTGTTACAACTGCAGGTTTGAAATTGCAAATGGCGTCTATTTGAATTATACCGCTGTCCACCAGCGCGGTGTGGTCAGATTAACGCAAATGGACACAATTACCTAACCGAATGAAACTAATTTTCCCAACCTATTCAAAGCACAAAAAGTGAATATGTTGTTTCTATGTAAGCTTGTTCCACCGTAGGCCAGATCTTTACTTATCATCAGGTCAGATGGTGGTTAAATCCTTACCTATTAAATATAAGAAAATATAAGAAACCTATATTTCTATCCTATCACGGTTAGTATTTTTCAAATACCGATTGTCCCTACAATAGCCTAGAGCCTTCATTGTAGCTTTAAAGTATTTGATTCTATTTATATGTCTACTTGATGGATTTGAGTGAAATGGTCTCACTATGTTAATTTTATATTATACAATTAAATACCCTAATTTTTTGTTTCACCCGAGTTCTTGCCGTAATAACACGTGTTGTGAGACTCCATTTTAATTTCTATCTACCGTACTCTTACTACTAATAATAATAAAAATACTTGAAATTGGCTAAATGCTAAACGCGAAGCCATTAATTAAGATAATTAATTACCCTAATTTTTATAAATTGTATAATTTACACGTGATATTTTATGAATTATGGATACAAATAAGATCCTCATAAAAATCGCAAAAACTTAAGTACATAGGTACACACATTTTTTTTATAGATAGCTCGGCAATCGACTCCATTGCACCTGATGTTAAGTGGAAATGGAGTACAGATGCGAAGATAACTGGTGCAGCGTGAAAACAATCGTAGTATCAGTTAACTTCACTCTGCCGGCCCGCAAGGTGCTATTTCACGCCTCTTTTGAAGGACTCCATATCATAGGAAGGAGGGAAAACGTGTGCTGGTAGACTTCCATCTTTTGGAGGTGCGACAAAGAAACGAGTCACCAAATTTCTTTGTGCGCGATGGGATATTTGAGACAGTGAAGCGGTGACTCCGAAGAGCAGCACGTGTACTCCTTTGAAGGAAGGGAGAAGGTGGGATGAGGTCAAAGAGCTCTTCAGAGCACTTGCTATGGTATAAGCGGTAAACACGCTGAGTGACGCAACATCTCCACGCAACATTCAAGAGTATTTGCCACGTCTGCAATGTCGATAATGCGTTCAGCGCGACGCTGCAATCTGCCCAAAGCATCGAGAAGGTAATTTGCGGAACCGTCCCAGATGTGCCATCAATACTCCACGTAAGACCGTACCTGTGTCTTACGCAAAAGGCACCACTGGTCCATAATAATACTTCATTCCCATTCCACTAGAGACTAATAAAATAGTCAGAGCGTGAAACAAACTCCCAGTATTAGTAGTTTCAGCCCTGAATGGAAACCGGCCTGAAAATATTTTCTTTAAAAAAATATATTTAGTGGTGAACAGCAGGATAGCAGGAAGGAGCAGTTGTTTCAGCTGCCTGCCTGATTCATTTTTTTTATATTAAAAGGAGGCAAATGAGCAGGTGGGTGGAAAGTAATCACCGCCGCCCATGGACACCCAAAACAAAACCAAAGTAATCGCATATGCGTTGCCGGCCTTGAGGCAGGAGTTGGATCTTGAGGAAGGAGTAGGAACTGGGAGGGGGGAGGGGGTGAGAGATGGGCCTCCGGTTCAAAAGTAACTCCGGTTAACGACAACTATTACCTATTTTTGGATCATCATCATCAGCTTATAAACTTCCTACTGGGACCTAAGCCTTCGCACATGAAAAATGGGGAAAAAAAGACCACCTGGCTGTCCCAATGCGGGTTGGTGGGCTTTAAAAACGACTACCTCACGGCATCAAACGGTACCAAGCAACGCCAGGTTAACGTGCCTTCTGCAGCACAGAAGAGTTGAGATAATCTTAATTTAGAAATTAAATAATTGTTTGCATTTCGAAAGTTGCTTGACTCTTTAGCTACACTATCATCGAGATTATCTACATTGTAATGTAGCTAGAACTAGCCAAGTAGCCAATGTACAATGTAAACTGTCCATTCTTTTAAAGTTAAGTACAGGAAATATTTACTTGAGCAACAAAAAATTTAAGCAGGCGGCTTTTATTTTTTATTATTATTTGTATTATTAAAGATGGTTTTTGTTTTATATATTTTGTTCTTCATACTTAGTTTATGGCACACCCTATGTAGGTGTTTTTAACTTTAGGTATATTAAAATGTTTTTGTTTTGTTTATATAATTTAAACGCAAATTTTGTTGCGAAACAAATTACTAATAGATAGCTCAATTGGAAGACCACCTGACCCGGTATGTCAGAAGGGTGCAGGTTCAAATCCTGCTCGTGGAAATTTTTTCAACATTTGTGTTTTTGTAATTTAAGTGTATTATTATGTAATCACACACAGTTTTAAATAAATATTTATTATTTATATTTTAAACTTTCTCACTATCTATATTAGTGGCATTATTTTTATAACATTACACGTGTGTGTGTAACACACCCTCATATCACGCGCTCCTCTGAAAATCAGCGTTGCAGTTTTTGAAGCTGCAACTTATGCTGAGAGGAGTCCAGTTCGTCGTAGCATTTTAATTTTAACTTTATGTATTAATTTTATTGTTAGAACATAAGCCTGCTACGCCGAATAAATATTTTGAATTTGAATAAAAAAGTTACAACATGTTTCTGAAACATTTACGTGTTTCAAACGCATCGGCGTATCCGAAACTTACGAACGAACGCAGCCTAATGCCTGCGTCTCGCTAATAACAATAGGCGTGGATAGATGCTTTCAGGCGCAAATAAATGAATATTGATGAAGGGGAGGCGTTTCATTGCGCAGCTCTCACGTCATTGTCCCGACCGTTAACAAAGCCGAACTAGTTGATCACCCAATCACGTACTAACCGAGTTAATCAGCGCCCGGAAAAAACTAAAGAAGACCGTGAATTAACATCACTAGTTCCCTTTTGTTTTTGTAACGTTAAGTTCGAGTCTTGATTGCTAGCAATTGGTAAAAGACCTAATTTGGACTAAGATACTTGCTGTTTTCTGAGCTAAGCAAGAAGAAACAAGTTATATTTTATTGCAAAAAGTAATGGATTATAGTTGTCTTTTTAACATTTTTATAGCATATGTAAGTCCAATAATATTTTGGTTGTATTTTAACCCATTATAATTCTTGGACAGCGAACCTGTTAAGCTTACTTACAATAACACATATGTTGAAAACATTTTCCACGAGCAGGATTTGAACCTGCACCCTTCTGACATACCGGGTCAGGTGCTCTTCCAATTGAGCTATCGTGGTTCTAACCAGCCCGCCGAATTTATTCAACACTATTTACTTTTTACTTTGAAAGCCAAAGGCACCCATTCAATGTCAACAACTACCGTCATTAACACCCGATCATAATATTTTTACAAATACTAAAGATCAGTTAAGAAGTATACAAGCTATTTATAAAATGTTTTTGTTTTATATTTTTTAACGTAAATTTTGTTGCGAAACAAATTACAAATTGTGTTTTTGTAATTTTTTTTCGCAACAAAATTTGCGTTAAAAATTATATAAACAAAACAAAAACATTTTAAGCTTACTTATTTTTAATGGAAGTTTAATTATATATATTATAATAATAATAATTATTATTTGATTATTTTATTATATAATTCCACGCAACCTATCAACTTTCAAACACTTCTTTGTTATTTAGATTACTCTAATATGTTGCTTTTGATAAAATACATACATATACATGAGATTAAGTTATAAGTATGCCCATATCTATATTATTATAATATAATTTATCTATTTTTCCTGGTCATTACATCTTTAATGTGTATGACTTCTTTCCTATCCTATAACATTCTCTTTTTATGTCTGTGTTGTCCTTAACAAGCTAATTAGTTAGTTAATAGTTTAGGTTCCAACCACCATATTTTTTTTTAATTTACTTAAAACCAGACAAAATTATTTAAATCAAACATTCTCCGAACGAAGTGACCAATAAAAGTCGTTATTGGCAAAATACATCTCAGCCACAAGAGATGTGGTGAACGCCACTTTAAAAAAAATTGGTTGCCTGTAAAGTCGATATACGGGCGAAAGTTTTACGTGACAACGACTTTGAGTGGTAAAATAATTTTAATGTGAATATTCATTCGTATAGTAGGAAGAAGGATGAAATAATAGTAACAAATTAAAACATTTATTTATACAAAGAATTATATTTAAAACATTAATTTATACAAAGAATCTCGCACTGAATTTCATATTAACAAAATTTTATTTTTACCTTTACACATACATACGTATTTATATACAAATATACATACAATAACTTAGTAGTTCGCTAACTAGTTGCCTATTTTCCTTTTTCCTACTTTCACTTTTTATGTCTGTCTCTCTCGCTCTTAGGCGGGCTAACCATGCCCGAGTGGAAGGGACGCGTGCCTCTCACTCGCTCTCATTGTGAGCGCATAACGTGAGCGGAGCGTAACGCAGTTTCTTGAAGTGTCACCCGGCAAACCAATTTATAAGACGTTGTCACGTCAAAATAAAAATATGTAAATATGTAAATTCCGTGCTTCAGAAGGCACGTTAAGCCGTTGGCCCAGGCTGCGCCAGCTGTCGTTAAACCACCAATCCGCACTGGGCCCGCGTGGTGGTTTATGGCCCATTCTCCCTATCCATCCGTAGGCAAGGCTCGTGCCCCAGCATCAATGAGCTGATGATGATGACAATGATGATGATGATAAGTATATTACTTTATTTTTCTTTAAACTAGGTGTAGGTACAAATTCGTTAAAAAAAAGCCCAAGACCGGACAGGATGGCGTGCATATAAAGAGACCTACACTCATCAGGGGGTGACTATAGGCTGAAGAAGATAAGAAGAAGCGGTACGTATTGAATATGTTTTTAAACATTAAAGTCATAGTTTTGTAATTCACCATCACAATTTTTCGCAATTATCACGAAAAGCAATTAGATACGATTTGTTTCGTAGTAGCTTTTATAAAGTGTATTTATTCATCACTACATAGTATAAAACAAAGTCGCTTCCCGCTGTCTGTCTGTCCCTATGTATGTATGCTTAGATCTTTAAAACTACGCAACGGATTTTGATGCGGTTTTTTTTAATAGATAGAGTGATTCAAGAGAAAGGTTTATATGTATAATACATGCATATAATTGGACTCGGTAGGTGGCGCTGCTTTAAGGTTCTATAGGATACGGGTATTTACTCAAGCGGACGAAGTCGCGAGCGGGCCGCTAGTAAATATATAAATGTACATTTTTCTAAAACTATGGTTGCGGATTTTATCCCGTTACTTGTGGAAAAATTTTCAACACTTTGGCGTATTCATTAATTGTTGGTTTGTTTATTTAAAGGAGCCACTGCAACACGGCAACGCCCTAGCGAGAGATTGTAAATCTTTGGAGTGCCTTGTTCTTTTACTAAAGGGCGGAATTTCAAATTATTGCGTATTGCTAAATTATGGCTCTGAGCTCTTGTTACTGTTATTTATACTCTTTGAAATTTATAAACTGTAGGTATTACAAAGGGAGAAAAACAAATTTTCTTTTTAGGACCACTCTATTGTATATTTGCTGATTAATGAATACAATTTACTTAAAATAAGTACATAAACCTGTCATGTTATTTTCTTATTATTATGAGATCTAAGTATGCGCGGCAAGCCGCTGTGCTAGTCTTTGTTAAACTTACATATAGTTAGTTATTCTGTTTTTAATTGTATTTAATCTTATTTAAATACAATTTAATTTAACCTTCATACATTTAATCTTAATTTTAAGTATGTGTAATGCAATTGGTCTTTTTTTGACACCGTTTTAATTAAAGTAAAAATAAATCAGACGAACTCGATTATTCGATTTATGTTACCTAAATATGAAAATATTTTTGATAATTTCTTTAGCTTTTTCTCTTTTTGATCAGCTCTAATGCGTCGTGGAGATCCTTGAGGGAGACCTTTACCCAGCAGTGGACGTCTCTTGGCTGAGATGATAATGACTATCAAGCCAATAGTAAAAATTTTAAGATAAAAATGTGTTTGTACAAGATAGTTAGTTTATTCCATGCCAGGCAGTTGGAGCCCGCCCGAGCGTCGCCAATTTGTGTCGGCTCGGTGCCGCGCGGTAATGTCTCAGCCATACGTCACGTGCCTGTGGACTTATACGCATATTCGTTGTTACAAATTACCATATGTCGGGGTGTTTATTTTGCAAAAAGGTTAACTGTTTTTTAAATGGAGAATGCTCTGAGGAACTTTTTAATTTGGTGCCCACTTACTCGTTCTACCATCGCACCGCTCGCCATCGGAACAGGGCACACGCACACTTCCTGGAGCCGCTGTTCTCTCGAACGGTTCGTTTCCAGAAGAACTTTATTCCACGTACGATAAAACTGTGGAATGAGTTGCCATCCGAGGTTTTAAAGCCCGGTGAAGCTGAAAATGCCGCAGCGGCAATCAGCAATCTCTCTCAAAAAAAAAATCCGAGGTTTTCCCATGGAGCTACGACATGGATTCAATAGTCAAAGGTCACAGTGAAGTGCGCTTTTTTCACCTCCGGCCTTTAGTTTCCTACTTTGAGGTGGAAAATAATAAAAAAAATCAGCTCGGCGGCTAACCTTATAATTAATAAATTCTAAATAATCATTTTAATTTCAGTTCGTTGACTACCGTTGCTCGGTACAATTTTCCTTTGTCAAACAAAAAATATCACAAAATAATTTGTATCCTCATTATTCTGTACCTGACTGTTCTGAAATGGAGATAATGAAAAGGGGTGTTGCCACCGCTCCCATGTCATTATAAAACATTATTACGATCTGGCGACATGCAGAGAACACAGTAAATAAATAAAAAGACCCAGAAGGTCAGCTACCACGCTCGTGCAACGCACAAACAGACCTCTCACGTACACGGAATCTCGTAGCAGTTGCGCTCGGCCTGTTTTTGCGCTGTTCCGAGATCCGTGTCCGTGCACAGGGTCACAGAAGAAAGGCAGGGTCTATGTGTGCGTTGCTTTGTATGAAGTTTACTTTCTGCAATCTCCCTATTTTTTGACACAGTTCAAACCTTTTTCTAATGGTGAGTAATTGGGGGGCGGCGGCGGCGTGTCGCCAGCGAGCCGCCACAGCCAGGGTGAGGCGCGACAACCTTGAGATTTACAGTTTTTACAGGGCACGCCACGTTGTTGTTACTCGTATCTGCTTTTTAATTTGCTTGCCATAAGATGATACAATTTTCAGGTACTAGTATCACCATACCATACCATTATGGAGCCATGCCCCTTCTGGTGTACCTCAAGGTTCACTTTTAGGGCCACTTTTATTCACAATTTTCATAAATGATGTAGGTAACTGTTATTTAAATTCTAAAATTATTTTATATGCAGACGACATGAAAATTTTTAAAATTGTTCAGTCTGACTCAGATGTGAGAGATCTTCAAGATGACTTGAACAGATTTGAACAATATTGTTCTGTCAATAAGTTAGACTTAAATGTTTCCAAATGCTTCCATATGATTTTTACACGCAAAAAGAATATCATCTGTTCTAAATATATTCTTAAAAACTGTCCTATTACTGTTGTAACCGAAATTAAAGATTTAGGTATAATTCATGATAATAAGCTATTATTTGATAAACACATCGACAACATAAATAAAAAAGCAAATAAAATGCTTGGATTTATTATGAGAACATGTTCAGACTTTCGTAATTTGAAATCGCTTAAAATATTATATTGTACGTATGTAAGAAGTCAGCTGGAGTATGATAGCCAAGTTTGGAATCCCCAATATGAAATTTATAAGTCTCGTATTGAATCTATTCAGCAAAGATTTCTAAGATATTTAGATTACAAGGCCCATCATAGCTTAATCGATTACGAATCTCGCTGCAAGCATTACCATTTTCTACCACTAACGCTAAGGCGGGACATAAGTGACATTGTGTATATATTTAAAATTGCAAATGGATTGATTGACTGTGCTGAGCTTCTGTCTAAGCTATCACTACGAACTAACCTGTCACTAAGGCCACGGCCTATTCTATATACCCCAACTGCTCGAACAAATTTCCGACAAAATTCTTTTATTATAAGGGCAGTTAGAAGTTTTAATAGTGTAACAACATCTGAAGAACTCGACTTGTTCTGTACTAGCTGTTTAAAAGTTAAACGTATCTTAAGTGAACAATACTTTAATTAATTAGCATCAGTTAATATATAGCCTTTTAGTGTCAAGAAACTACCTTTATGTTTAATAATAATATTTCATTTATATGTGAGTTGAAAGTCTTTATACCTATTTTACTGCTAAACGTGGAAATTTGTTATTAGCACCTGATTGTTCACAGTTTTATATTAGTTAGATATTTGTCTGTAAATTTACCTAAAATAAAATAAATAAATAAATAAATACCACAATTTAAAAAAAATAAAAAATTAAATAAACACTGATTACGATTTTTTTACTCATATACATTAGGTAAGTAGTTTTTATCTCTTTATAAGTTTTTTAGTATTTAAATTTTTGAAGACATGAACGGCTACTTCTGTTTTAATTCTCATAATGTTTATACCTGTAATTGGCTGTGCATTCAGTTTGAAACCACAATGCAATCTAGCGAATAAGTTTCAATGTAACTGCTGTAACACAAATAAATAAAATAAAATACCATCATCATCATCATCATCATCAGTTTACATTTAGCCCATTGCTGGACGTCCAGGCCTCTTCAAGTGCACGCCACCACCATACCATAGGGGAGCTCATATGCACCGCCCAATGAGGCATCGCAAAGTTTGAGGGTGAATGCCACATAGTACAGGTAATACAAGTATAAATCAATGTTTTCTTAGTTTGTACTACATTATACTGGGGTATCGAGAGAAGAGATGTCACTAGGTTTTTAGTGGGTAGGCCTCCCGTTCCCCCTCCGCGCTTTTTGTAGTCGAGCTACGGAAAAGGAGAGTTCCACAAAACTTGGGGTAGTCCCTAGCCCCGGTGTATGCTTAGGACAAGAAGAAAAGAAAGACAAACAAAAAACTAAATGAAAAGAAATAAAAACCATTGCCGTGTCAATCGTTCTCGACACGGAAAACCAGAAGTCGACCGTGATGAATCCCAAGCAAGAATCGCGTATGATCAGGGGCCCGAACCGGCCACTACGTCCAAAGAATTCAAGCACCAGCATGCGTAAAGATGAATTATTAAGAAAAGTTATATAACATATTTCAAAACTTCATGGTGGTTTTATTGACACTATCGTCCACATTGTTAAAACATGCTATATAACATGTTTTGTCATATAATCTGGACTCACTTTGAAGACAGCATTTTAGCTAAGTAGCTGAAAACAACGATCGGATCGCAATCGTGTCGGCCACTATGAAAGTTTTGCACATGGGCGCGAATTCATCTAATAGTGTCATGTTACTGAGCCATTACTCATTGCAAACATTTTCAGCGAGCCCCGAAAATATGATACGAGCCCGTAATTTATTTGCGGTAATATTAAAACGCGAGGAGTGGCCGAGCGCACTCATATTTTTGGGTGGCCCTGACGCGGCATAAACATAAACTGTTTCCAGTTCTCATATATCACGGGGTATAGACGCGTAATGGCATGTTACGCGGGGGTTATACCCATGGTGTTGCCATCAATAGGCTGCGGTCATCCCCCCCGCCCGATCCTCTAAATGACAGCACACATTTACAGAATACACTAAACATGCACACCAGTTTAGGCCCAAGACACCGTGCTCGTAGAACAAGGGTACGAAGAACCGGTTCACACTCGCTCTACACCAGGTACAGACATGTACCTGGTCGGTTCTCTCCTCCTCCACGGCCCGGTCAACCCGAGCCGAGGTCCATGCCTTTAGAGGCGCCCTCGGGTTGCTCCGCTCCCCGATCCGATCCGAACCCTTCGGAGAATCTAGTAGGGCACGGGGACGCGCACTTGTGCGCGATGCCGTTCCCTCTAGATAACCTCTGAAGGTGATTCGTTTCACAAGGCTTGAGGGACCCTTTACGTTCCTCGCCGCCCCCAAAAAGCCCGGTGAAGCTGAAAATGCCGCAGCGGCAATCAGCAATCTCTCTCCAAAAAAAAAAAAAAAAAAGGCTGCGGTCACAGCCTGAAATCTGCTAATTCAATAACACGTCAATAGCGTGTCAGTAGAGGAGCTCGATGCTGCAGTGGTTAACGCGCGATCTGCAATTGCTAAGGTTAAGCGACTTTAGCAAAGGTCTGTGATCGGATAGGTGACCAAAAATTTATCATCTCGAGCTCGTCCCGGCTGCATTATCAGTCGCTAGCAGCCACCAATCCGCACTGAACCTGCGTGGTGGATTGTGGCCCGTTCTTCCTATCTATCCATAGGAAGGCTTTTGCGACAGCAGTAGGGATATAAAATAAGATGGTGATGATGATGAGCGTGTATTATGTATAGCCTGTTTTTTTTACATTTGTACATAGAAGAAGATATCAGTAACTCTCAAAAGAAGAAAATGTCTTAAACACAAGGTAATGAGACACGATTGCATACTTTTATAATTAGCAGAATCGAGGACTATGTGGACCGTAGGGACTTCTTGGCGGGAAAGTGAAGAGTCATGTCTGCGGTTTTGTTTTATTTTCAAAAATTTGTGTTATGTCGAATATTAATGTGAAATAATAGTGGATTATTAACCGTTAAGTGTTCGTAAGTGTGCATGAGTGTTGGCAAACAAAACAGTGCAACTTTACTTTTCAAATGCTCTCAAGAAGTCCGCCGAGGAATTAGTGAAGCCCTACACATCTTTACTGAGATACTCGAGGGGTTGGGGGGTATATCATTTCTCACTTCTCATTTTTATTATCATTCATCATCATCATACTGGAAGGAAATATTTTATATTTATGTATTACTTGTAAGAAAAATTTGACACTGGCTAAATGTGCTAATCGCACGAAGCCATCAACTAAAAGAAAAGAAGTGGACCGTATGGTCGATAAAATGGGGGTTAAAGTTACTCGCGTCCGTAGGTTTACCCTTGAGACCCTACACGTGACCCCTGGGTGGTGCTAAATGAGTGACACTGTTTGAGTGGTAGAGCCACGCTGCGTTGCAGCACGAAATGGGCCGGCTCGCCCGGCGTAATACCATCTCACAGAATATCGGCGTGAAACAATGGCACTCGTTGCTGTTGTGTTTCGTCCGGTGAGTGAAAGTACCGGGAGCCCATCTCTCACCCCTCGCTCCTCCCAATCCCTACTCCCTCCTCAAGATCCAACTCCTTCCTCATGGCCGGCAACGCATCTGCGATTACTTTGGTTTTGCGGGTATCCATGGGCGGCGGTGATTACTTTCCATCAGGTGACCCGCCTGCTCGTTTGCCTCCTTTTATTATAAAAAGTAATAATAATAATAACAGTGTCAGTTCTAAGGACGACCTCCGTAGCCGAGTGGTTTGCACGCCGGACTTTGGGCGGCGCTAACTCTGAGGTCCCGGGTTCGATTCCCGGTCGGGTCAATGTCGAAAACGAACTTTTCGATATTGTCGAGTCTGGGTGGTTGTGGTACCGTCGTCGATGTTTCTGATTTCCATTAAACGAGTGCTTTAGCTACTTACCTTGGGATCAGAACAATGTACGTGATGTCTAAATAAAAATAAAAAATAAAAGGAACGTTACAGATGCTAATGTATTACTGCTTTAAAATAAAATTTCTTTGACATTTATATTATGAAACTTACATTATATATAGGTAAGGAAAGAAAAGGCAAGAAAGCCCTACCAACTAAAAATCTTCTCTGCGACAGGGATGGCCGGGACCACAAAAGGCAATCACCCTACGCTTACCGTTTTACCACCTAAAAAGGTTGAACGATTGTCCATTATTTTACTACTTACGTAATTGAGATTCGCAAAGGGTTGCTCCCCAAGTGTCCTTTAATAACCAATTCCGATAGATTGTGTTTACAATAAGTAGCGGTTGGCGTTTCGCCGCGCGCGCGCGTGTCCGCCCCGACTTATTGCGGATGATTGCGATCAGAATGCAAACGGGAGGCCTCTATGAATTATTCAATAATCCTAGGAGCTTTTCGCAAGTCATCGATATTCATGTGAAACGTAATTTTGAAGTTTTGGACCCATTGTACTTAGGAACGTCAGGCTTTCATTGGCTCACTTGTTAGTGTTTAATCTGTTTTAATGTATACAATATATATACGGATAAACTGCTATGCTGAACACCATTAACGTACTCACTGACTTATTGCTAAATCTTGGGAACTATTAAAAATAAAAACGTAAAGCCTATACACTTACAACTTAAGTCCACTTTAAGCTTTAAAAATACTCCCTCGGCTAGTTACTTGAAAAATGCCCAAAGAGAGGCCAGTGTGATTACTATTGAAATAATCAAATCGTCCGGATATTATTTATAATGTTTATCCTATGGGCAGAGTAGTTAAAACCAGGTTTTATTAATGTTTTTTTTATTTCAAACGTAGAATCAATATTTAAAAACAAATACAATTCTTTCTTTAATAGGTACTCTGCTGACCTATGATAATAAAAACTTAAATTAACTGGACTTTACTCCTTGTTCTGGTTACCATTCGAAAGTTCGACAGTTATTAAAGAAATCTGATAACATGCAGCGAAACGCTAATTGTTCATTTCACAAACAACACTCCATATGAAATAGTTTTACAAACCTTACATCTTAAAAAATTGTCATTTGTTTTATAAATTGTCATTTTGCTACAGAACATTAGTTATTTCTTCCTATTACAAATACGTCGAATGGTCATAGATCTATTAATCAAAATGTTTTTGCTTTGTTTATATAATTTTAACGCAAATTTTGTTGCGAAACAAATTACAAAAACACAAATGTTGAAAAAAAATCGAGCACGAGCAGGATTTGAACCTGCCCCCTTCTGACATACTGGGTCAGGTGCTGGTGCATGACGGTAGTTGTTGACATTGAATTGGCGCCTTTGGCTTTCAAAGTAAAAAGTAAATAGTGTTGAATAGTTTCGGCGGGTTCGTTAGAACCACGATAGCTCAATTGGGAGAGCACCTGACTCGGTATGTCAGAAGGGTGCAGGTTCAAATCCTGCTCGTGGAAATTTTTTCAACATTTGTGTTTTTGTAATTTATTAATCAATTTTAATTTAATAGAATAACATGACCTGTAAGACATTAGGCAATATTCCAGCAAAGAACAATGGAGAGCAGGGCGACTAGAGGGTCTCAAAGAACAGAAAGGTGATGGTTGGGCAGGTTTGGAGTGGCTAGATTAGGTTAGATCAGTGACCAAAACAAAACGCGAGCCAAGCGAGCGAAGCGAGCATGCCGCTGCAGCGGCCGGCGAAGCGCCAGAATAAAATTTTTGAAGATTATTATTGTTGCTTGTTGACGTTGACGCTGACAAATATTGTTTATGGAATGAAAATTGGCAAATGGATTGTATGTTAAACATTATAGAACCCTTTGTTCTCCTCCCTGCACCCCGTGCAATGTAAAATACACAGGGTATTATCAGATTGCCCGAAAACAACAAGGCAATATTCATAATGTCTAGGCAATGTGCTAAATAAGGAAGTTCAAATTATAATTATTTACTTCGCCCTAAGGAGCTTGTCATTATTCATAATGCTCGGCCATTATGAAAAATGCCCCAATTTATTACTTGGTCCATAAAATATACATTCACAAATACACCAACAAGACATCGCTTATGTTCTATTTTTTTTTTCGCCAACAGAAACACAAGTCAATACGTACTTATGCAAATAATAATATACGGGGTAGACACTTTTAAGTACGTACTCGAGTCGGCAATGAAATGTTCTGCAGCGGTGAGTTCAAACTTATGATGCGGTTTCTGGTTTGCTGAGTGGATTTAAAATACTCCATTATTTGTGCACATTTGCCACTGAAAATTCTATTCGGCATTTCGATCGATGGATTTTCAGCTTATGTTGATTCGCTGTCTGGCGGACGCAACTTCTGTGCACCTCGTTTTTGCATACACAGTATATAGATTTGTGTATACAGGTTGAGGTTTAAAAGGGTCAGTCTTTTTATACTTCGATCATATAAACGATCGAAGTTTCTATATGTTTTATTGTTATGTGTTGTGTATATAACAATAAACAGAAAAAAGAACTAACCCGTATTACCGAAAATGGCGGTTCAAATTTCGCTCTCAGATTTTTCAATCTTTTTCAGAAGTAGGTAGGAATGTAGGCAATATCTCAATTTAAACAAACCATAGTTTGTGTGTAAATATGCTTCTGCAAACATTAAACTTATTCGATATTTATTTGAGAAATAAATAAATATTTAATAAATAATTTTTTATTTGCCTCAAACATGGTCTATAAGATGACAATAATATTAATAACAGTACAACCATGTTTCACCAAGTTACAATTGGCATGAAATATAATGATCACCAAATCAAATCAAATTTCATTAAAATAAAAAATAAAAATAGTAATTACATTCAAAAAAACATTTCTAACAAATCTTAACAACAACAAATCAATAATAATTAAATTACCACAATATAATTATTTCATGTCAAAAAACTCCTTGAGATTATGGAATTCGTGCTCAATTAATCATTCACGCAATTTAGTCTTAAATAATTTTATATTATATTGTTTTATATCATTGGGCAAATTATTATATATTTCAACGCACATAACCAAAAAACTCTTGTCATACTGTCGTATTCGAACAAATCTATTTGGATTTCCTCTAATTCGTGGGTAAATAAACCTTTTAACGTAAAAGTGCTCGAATAAAAAAATGTTTAGCATTTATCTTTAGAAACATAAATAAAGCTAGAGTGAACTTTTAAGCTCCTGAAACTTCGCCTGTGATAGTAGCATAAAGTTTATATAAATACCTGCTGGAGCTCGGGTAGCGACTGGTAGCTCGGGTGATGAAGTGTCGCTCGTTGCGCGGCGTTGTAAATGTAACGCTGTTCTTGCCCCTAGAACGAAACATAAATAGGTTTGAATTGGTCTAACACGACGTAGGGTAATGACACCAATGTACGACACAGTTTTTGTCGCAAAAAATAATATAGATTTTCATTGAAATTTTACTGTATGTATTGTACTAGGAAGCAGGTGATCTGTATTCAATTGTTATCTACTAAAGACTAATATCAGTTGCTGAACGTATCTTTTACTCTAATTTGAAATGACGTCTAGATGACAGGAACAAAACACGGAATAACTATTCGGACCTTGTTCTTTGTTTATTTGTAAGGCGGTTAATGATTAAGGTAAAACATTTCTATAGCTGGTTCCTGTCGAACACTGGTACTATTACCTTAGGTATATTTCTTTTTAGATTACAACATTTTGCGAACTTTTCAATCTTCTTTAAAATACCGATAATTGTTTCAACTGGGTCGGGTCGCTGAGTATGTGATCAAATTAAAATATCTCCAGATATCCAAGTATTTCAGAAGGTAGTTTAATTCTGTTGTTGTTGGCAATGCAGTAGTTGGATTTAAGTTTTCTACAAATGGCAACACTATTAATAAAATATATATTTTTCTCTTCCTCTCTACTGGCCGTCCGTCGTAGCTAACAAGTTTAGTTTCAGTAAAGAAATATAATTTATATAATATAAAGTTGTTGTTCTTTCTAAATTCCAATAAATTCTTTAGTACCGGTTGTTGTTAAAGTAATTAAAACCCCACATGTGACCATATTTTTTTTTTATAAGCTTATACAACTATAAATAAATAATATATCTTTATTGAAACTTAACTTGTTAGCTACGGCGACGCCATTAGAGAGCAAGAGAGGAAAAACCCTAATTTTAACTTATTGGAAAACTTATGCGCATTTTCACCATTGACCCGTAAGTTTTAGGTGACCTCTAAGCCATTTTAGGTGACGGTTTTGTTCCAACAACTGTCATCTAAAATGGGTTAGGGGTCACCTAAAACTTAGGGGTGAATAGTGAAATCAGGCATAAACCCTAGCAATGGGACCTTGAGGCCATCCCTTATCCTGTATGTTACTTATGAGGCGTATTTAAAATGCAACTGTGATACATGTTGACCTGTCGCCTGTACTATGACGATAAGATAATGAATGATCAAATAAACACAACCCTCTCAGGCACCGATTGCTTATGTTCGTCGCACTAACGTTTGCGTTTGCGGGATTATTCAATGATTCCATACCCAGTAGTGGGATAGTACAATATATCTTATTGCCTATACCCATCTCTGGGACAGTACAATATATCTTATTGCCACTTGATAGAGTCTTGTTTGTAATGGTTAGTTGGTGGCATGTATTTCGGCTTTGCCGGTCAGAGCTTAGGTCACCGCAGAAACCTGAATGATGGTTAAAACAACTTCAACTGACACAATGTTGGCTGGATACCAAGAGTTGAAATAAATTCTGATAAATGGCTCCAGTGCAACTCAACAGTTGGTAGAGGAATGTTTGTTAGCAGTTTATTTCATAGAGTGTGCACAAAATAATGGAACGGCGGGCGTTGTGTATTTTTAAAAGATTTAAAGAATAAGGAGGAGGTTCTCTACTCGACACTGACCATTAATTTTTTTTTTAATAATTTGTATTAATCCCAATGTTTTCTCTTTGACTCCTTTAATAACGAATGTTGCTACAGTATTTTTACTGTAGTTTGATGCAAATTTTTGGGGCACAGTTGGGACTCGAATCCCTGGGTTCCGTGGGTCTAAGAACGGTGGTTTAACTACAAAATAAGGAGGCTGCAGAAGTAAGCTTCATACAATACAATCGGACACTTAGGGCTCTTTCAAATTAGGCATTCGTGTCGGACCGCTGCCTTGCGGTTTCATATTAAACGCCAGCTGCACGACAGCCGCACGACTGTTTTAAAATGGAACGCAGTGCAAACGTGCGTTAGCCGTCGGACAACAAACGCCTAAATTGAAAGAGCCCTTAATCTCGGATCATCTCGAACGTGTCTGAGCTGTTGCGAGATTCCACGTCCGTGAGAGGCGTCTAGGCTGGATTTACAGTCGCGCACTTGAACAGCGCGTTTCTAAACAACACGCGCTTGACGCAAGGCGGACCTATGAGAAACGCGGCGCGCTTCAACAGCGTGACTATAAAACGCTACTAGTGAATTTAAAAGCGCGCGAGTCTAGTGAATTTACAAGCGTAAGCGTATGGACAGCGCGACTGTGAAACCAGCCTATGTGTCTGCTGCTTGAGTGCGGTATGTACAGACGCCTGCACATCAACCTATCTAAAACTGTCAAATTTTTTCAATAAATTTTCAACCATATAACTTTGTTATAAGGTTCAAAGACTATTGAGGATATTTGACAGTTTGTGGTAGGTTGATGTGCAGGCGTGTGTACCTACTAAGCTTACCTTCTGGGGTCTCTTTATTTTGTAGTTTAACCAATAGAAAACAGAAGAAGTCAGCCCAATTATGAAAGTTTGATGGTCAATTTGAGACCGCTCACCTAGCGAACAGTGTTAAGGATCTCAAGAGAGTAAGCACCTATAGACTCGCCGGATCCATTAGCTTTCACCGCTGCACGGTGGTACTAACTGGTTCACGGTGGTTTAACCACTAGAAGACTGGATCACAAAAGCGGTCTATCTAGAAGTCACTTAAATTATGATATTTGACGATCAATCTATATAAAGAATCTCAAGCAACCGTAGACACGCCACCCCTATTAACTTTCACCCGATGCCCAAATTCAATTTCAGCAAGCACTTTTGTTATGACGTAAACGTATTGCGATTCGCAAACATTATTCCAAACAATCGGATTCACAACCGGTTTATACTTCGCCAATTTCACGGGTGATCGGGCTAGGAGCCGGGTGGTCGTCATTACGACCCACGCAACCAATCCGGGTCTTAACGGTCTTAAAGGCCGGCACGCCAGTTAATCGCCGGGGACACCTGTTCCGCTCAATTGATAACATTAGTGATGCGTATAATTTGGTATTCTGTATCGGGGCGCAATGTAATATCGACACCTGCAAGGAAGAACGTTGTAACTCGCAATTTGGTGATTTTAAGTTACAGCCGTATTCTTAGTAAGAAATATGTCTGTAACTCAAATACGCCTAAGACTGAGAAATTCAACACAAAAAACAAACGATTGAAATTGTATCTCACCTCGTTCGACACCAGGAGGTGTACTTTAAATGCCACACAGATTCTAGTTTTCGTTGACGTGATCGAATGGTGGGTAAAACTTGCACTAGGCACTATCATCGTGGTGTCTAGTTCCATCTTAGGTAATCGTTATTTTATGTATTGTATCATTTTGAATATAAATTTATAATTATGCTATTGACACTACAGACCGCGGAACCAACAAAGGTAAAAGTGTATAAAGTGTTTCATTTGAATGTGTAGTGTTCGCGTAAACTTTTAAAAACAAAGATTGGGCAAAAGTTATATACAAACGGTTGACAGTTTGAAATGACTGCGCTGAAATTTAAAGGAAAAGTTAGTTGGTACGCTGGCTTTGCTGTGCCTATTTGTGTTTTGTGAAACCGTGTACCAAGCCCCTGATTGACTGACATGACTCCGATGCATTAACTCACTTTCTCACTCATTTAATTAAATATGTACAGTTTTCAGACTTTTCCCTGTATTTGTAGTATAACACGAATTACTTGCCAAACTTCATACTTCTAGGTCAACGGCAAGTACCCTATGAATTTTGATTCCCTTGAGAGTGTTGAAATATACGTTTTTTGCGACATAAACGACCGCATCTTAATTTTTCGTTAACTTAGAAGTCTGATTTTTTCACAGCTTCAAGGGACCGCAGACCTGAGTATATAATTTTTATTTCATCTAGCTACCTCTACGCGTTCCCGAGAAAAAGGGTCTTGACAGACAGACAGACAGACAGACAGAATGACAGACGGACAGACGGACAACAAAGTGATTCTATAAAGGTTCCGTTTTTTCCTTTTGAGGTACGGAACCCTAAAAACAAAGAAAAACCAACAAAGAAATACTGCTGACTTTAGATACATGGCTTACTTCACACTAGTAAAGTTAGTACCTACGACTAATATTCTTTCTACATTATAAAAGGAACCTCTTTGTAAAAACAAAGAGGTCTTTAAGATGTAGCTTTTATAATTTCAAATTGCCCTGCCGGAGGCTTTGCGCTGGGCATTGATGAGTCAGTCGTCAGTCAGAACTATACTTTTTATATATTGATGATGATGGGAATGGCTTTTTAATATTCATTTTTGTCGTTTACCGAACTAGTTTGATTTAAAAGAAAATACATATTATCTTACCACTTAAAAACTTAGAAACAATTTTTTTTAATATTTCTTACGGGTAAGCACAGTGCCTTCATCTTACCTGATGTTAAGTGATGATAAGTCCAATGGTAGAAGTGCACTTCACCCGAGATCCTCAACTACACTGGCACTGGCTATCTTATTTCTAGCTGCCGGAACCTTAGATTAAACCAACGGAACAAACCAAGGCTACAAACATTGATGTTATGGCGACATATTTAGATAAGACGGTGGTAGCTAGCCAGGCGGGCAAACAAGCCCTACAAAGTCATGGCTTTGTCATTTAAAATAAAAATAATAATTTTTGAATTTTTGAATTTTTCTACCACCAACCAAACCGAGTACACAAACATGTACCCCCGTTGGGACCCGGGATCTCTGGGTCTAAGACTGGTTGGTGGTCTTAACCGCTAGACCACAGAGGCGTTTAAATGTTAATAATAAAACTTAACTAATAATAGACATGGGCGTTTAAATGTTAATAATAAAACTTTAAACTAATGATAGACATAACTATGAAATAAATGCCTGATGCCGCCTAAGCAGACCGCTTTCAAGTCTCCCGCCTTTCCAATGCGGACCCTTAAATGTAATATTGTTCGAGAGTGCCTTCTGTATTGAATTTATTATCCGCTCAGTCGGGCATTTTTTAACAGAAGTTTGTTTCCTGTTTTTATTATCGTGCATTTTAAAAGGCTTCTGGCAAACTATAAGTCTGACTTAACTAGAATAGCACCAGTGTGTTCGTCACCAAAACCATAACATCAATTTTCATTGTAATATTACGGGATGAAATCAAGGTAGAAGGTGGTCATATACTATATACTTATTACTGTCTATGATAAAAATAGGATAATGTGATTAAAATGAAAATCCTGGTTCCTGGGCACCCAGGAACCAGGGGAAGATTGTCCGGGACATAAAAATCAGTTGATGACCCCTACTTTTAATGATTGAAGGACAAACATGTCGATCCAAAATTAGTGAAGAGTAATCTGGGCTACCATTCCACGTTAAAAGGATCCAAAATCAATACGACGCCCTTTCTCGCCTTAATTATTTGGAAGATTTGGACATTTTTCACCTCAATGCACGTAAATACAAGGAAAATGTCAAAGTTATTGGTCTTCACGTGGACCCCCTTTAGTATGTTTAGTATCCATAGTTTCACTGTAATTAATATTTAATTAGATTTTAGATCAATTAGATTAGTTTTATTAATGATTTAATAAGTCCACAGCGCATGCTATGCTTACATAAGGCTTATGTTTGTAACAGTATCATTGTTTTTGCTAGTATATGTTTTTGTCGACAGTCCAAATAATAAATAAATAAATCAATGGTTCTTGTCGAGCACTGGTACCCCTACCCTAGTCAGTTTCATTTGTTAATGTTTACTGTCATATCTTGTAATATACTATACTCGTAATAATCATCATTCTCATCATCTTAATCCTATAAGCCCCGTCAACAATAAGGCCATATTAGACAATGTTCGTATCATGTAAATGTGGGTTTTGATGAATACTATGTTACGAGAATAACCCAGAAGTATCAACTTAACGTGCCTTCAAAAGCACTTAGGTATATTTTAAATTTGTAACCCTAAAAATGATAATTAAATAAACAACAAATTAAACTGGTGACGAGGCGCTCGATGGCGAAGTGGTTTACGCACTTTTTGCAAAGGCCGGTCAACGGATGGGTGACCAAAAAGGTTTCATCTCGAGGTCTTCGAGTGCTTCGGAATGCACGAAAAAGGGTCTAGCGCTGAGTAACATACGCTTTAAAAAAAAAGAATGTCCACCCGTGCGAAACCGGGACGGGCCACTAGTATATTATATAGGTACGAGTATATCCTACTAATATTATAAACGCGAAATTGAGTTTGTTTGTTGTTTGTTACGATTTCGCGCGTAAACTATTTAACCGATCGTCATTAAATTTTGTTCACATATTCTCAAGAGTTAAGGTATAATTAAAGACATGTATGAAGACGCACGCAGGTGCCTGTGTTATAAAATGTTTTTGTTTTGTTGATATAATTTTAACACAAATTTTGTTGCGAAACAAATTACAAAAACACAAATGTTGAAAAATTGTGTTATGTCAGTTTTCACCTACAGTCCTTAAGCTTTATGGAATCCTAAGCCACGTCACAAGAAGGTTTACATCCGCAACCGTCCTAACATAGTCTATACCTTAACTCGATCCGATGCCTGGAAAATATAGGAACGGGGATAAGCTTGCGTAATGCTATCTCCTTTAAAAACCCTCTGAGGATGTTTCTATCACACGGCTAGAGGAACCCTTTAACAGGTTCCCTGTCCAAGAATTATAACAATTGGTTTTCAATTGTTATGTATCATATGTGATTCATGGGACAGGGAATGGGTTAAGTATCTCACCGCCCAAACAACGTCTGGTTAGGCTGTAATGGCTAAAGATTAACAACAGCAATCTCTTAAAAATAAAGGGGCTTACCTAAAATCTAGAGCATATTCTATATTTATGTATATTCTGTTGCTTATTGACGATTTTATGTGGCTATAACAATTATAAAAAACAAGAGTTGTTGACCCCTGCATTGTCTGGCTGAGTGAAGGGAATGAAAGAAAACATCCAATAAAAATTTATTACTCATCATGGATTCGTATTGGCAAACCGGCTTTATTGGGAACGCTTCAAAGAAATAATTTCCGGCGATAGCATTTTTTTGAGTATTGTAATGAATATTTGAATTATTCATACTCTTGTCAGGTGAACGTCGAATGTAGATTTGACTGCCCTTCCATAGTTTTTATGGTTGATTTGAGCTCTCTCGCAGCAGTGAAGAAAACATCAAAGCAATTTAGGTATTTGTTGATTTTCTATATGTTATTAAGGTATGCGGCAACTTTCTTTTTATTGGATAATGAAAATTGGCCTAGTCACTTGGTATAACTAGATTGGAATATTATCCCTCAGAGTATTATTCATATAGTCATATTTCCATTATTTTATCACGCTAATAAATACTATAATATTTAGTAGGCTGAATAATAAGGTTACCTATTAAAATCCCTAATTTAATTGGGCGTTATATTATTAGGCACACATTTTAAGACATATTTTACTCCAATATTAATAACCCTTAGCATAATTTTAGTAAGATTAGTTTACTTTATTGCTAAGTAAATAGTTCAGACACTGTTTTTATGAAAAGCTTTTAGGTATTCATTTCGGTACTCATTTCACTATTTTTTTTTAAACCAGTAAGATGACAACAATACCTAGTTAATAGACAACATTTTAAAAAAACTAATATTTTGCCGAATTTATGCGATTTAAAATCCAATTTGAAGTGTCAGATGAATAAACGCTTTTCTAAACTATAAGTATAAGTGCTAACATACTAGATAGACTCCTGTATTTTTTAAAGTATATTAATTTCATTAGAACTCGCACAGCACCGTCTATTAAAACTATTAAAACAGAAAGCGTAAAATAATTAGACATAGCTTTAAATTTTTTTTGTTATTAACCCCAGTGTAATTAAAAAAAAGAAGAGCTTATTTATTCAAGATTACGATACAAAACCCGATAGCTGTTGCCGAAACCGGTACTAATGTACCAGACCTTTGATTTCCGCCTCTATCCGGGATACAGATAAAGAAAACACAGTCCATTCCTTGTCCGTCGGGAGCGCAACTTATTTATATACCGGCTCCAGAATACCTATCATTGCAAAAGTGGAACGCATTAATGGCCTCTGATATTGGAATTGCCGTTTTTATGAAGATCGTAACGTTCGCCGTTGCAAAGTTTCGAAGTCTATGGCTGAACGACGATAAATACGACTTTCCCGATATTTAAGGGATTGCTAAGAAAGTTGCCGAGTTCGAATAATTTTCTGAGTAACTTATTTCTATTGGAAATAGTAAAGTGAAGTAAGTGGCCTATAACTGTCCCACTGCTGTGCAAAGACCTACATAATTGGAATCAAGTCATCACTACAATTGTTGGGTAATGGCACCACGCTTGCCATCGCGGATTGGTGATCACAAACCCGGGTTATACATCGAAAAATTTGAAAAACGCTTTGCCCTCGGTGACCGACCGCTTTGTCATTCGGCCACCGAGGCGTTTCTTAATCTTATAACATATGAAAAACAATATAAAATTTTAAAATATACTGGTGCAGATAGCGAGATACATTATATTATCTATGTAATTTCTGAAATTTCACGAACTGAATAAATCATTTTTGATTGTATTTAAAATTATATAATTCAAACAACATGTCATTAATAAGTTGTCTGCTTCTCTTTCCGAGACAAACAACCCACTAAACGGTCACAATGACCGCGCCGCGCAAATAACAAGTTTCGGCTTGTTGCTTGCATTTATCGGAAAACTATCGAGACATACCTACCGCAAGGAAACTTTAATATATGGAAAAAGGTCGAGTTTGCTTTTCCTGGTTTACAGGAAATTTATTTTACAAGTATTAGGTACCTACGTGAGATATTATTCCTCTTTCTCATCCTATTTTTTTACACTTTATTAGCTGTAACAAAGAAAAGTATTTTAGTTATATTTTTTTTTATAGATACTACGAGTGCCACTATATTTTATAATGAAATATGGGTGTATACATAAGTTTAACGCTTTGTTAGAATATATATTTTTTTATCAAATACACATTTTTCTTATATGTCTACAGTCTAAGTTTACTCCGATTTTACTGTTTAATCGCTCTCTCCATTCGACTGGTTGCCAAATTGTGATTATTTTTCTTGCCAATGTAAAATTTTGTGGTGTTGTTGCATTAAAAGCATTACTATCTATAATTTATTATTAATATCAAAATTAGAGACTTCCTACTTATTTTGTAACTTGTTTCACACCTTTAGAAAAAAGCAAATCAGAATTAGTATATTAAAAAGTCAACGGAAGTGACAATAAATAATAATATTGGAAGCTGCCACCCCCGCCACGCCTGAACAGCCAGAAAATAAGAAAACTGCAGAATGTAAGCTTCATACAAACGCACTCGGGCAACGCACACATAGACAGCCTCTCACGGACAAGGAATTCCGATACGATGCGAACCCCTCGGAGAATGTTAGTGGGACGGGGACAAGCACTAGTGCGTGAGGCCGTTCCTTCTAGAAATCCTCTGACAGTGCTTCGTTTCACACGGCTTGGAGAAACTTAAAGGGTTCCCCTTTAAGTTTCTCGGCGCCCCCAAAAAGCCAGGCAAAAGCTAAAAATGAGCAAACTCTCTCAAAAAAAAAACCCACCTGTTCCGAGATCCGTATCTATGTGTGAGCTGCTCAAGCGCGGTATGGATTTAGCTGACCATCTGGGTCTTCTTATTTTGTGGAATAGCAGTCGGAAAAATCATGCGGCTGTGTCATTTGTCATCGCAGCTTTTGTCGCCTTCGGAAAGTCGGACGACCCTCAGGTCTTTTGTTACGACAATGCGTCGACAAAAAAGGAACTTTTCCACGAACAAAATGTACATACACCCTTTTCAATGGCCATTCGTGCGGGATTAGCTTTAAAATAATTTTCGGAGTAACTAAAGAGCTTATGGGTTCATGGCGTCATCCACTTAAAAAAATTTAACGTTTTGGCAAATATTTTGAGGTGAGTTTGTATTTTTATCGTTGAGTAGATTCTTTTTTATTGATTATTCAAAATCCACAACCTTTAAAATTAAACAGTATTTAAGTTCTAAACATACAGCAAATAACAGATTTTACATATATAAGAAAAAAGAAAAGACAATAAAACAAAATGATGGGCAACAATATGATGTATTGCCTATTGCCTAAGTGCGTTATCCTTATCAAACCGTTAAGTGTATACAAGATTTGACGACCTCCTTGGTCGAGTGGTTTTTATACTGATTTTCATGGTGTCGCCGTCTCTGAGGTCCCGGGTTCGATCCCTGGTCGGGTAAATTTAGAAATTATTGTTTTTCTAAATTTTCTCGTGTCTGGGTGTTTTCTATGTATAATAAGTATGTATTTAAGTATTTTAAGTATGTTTACCGTTGTCTACCATTTAACGAGTTTTATAACGAAGCTTCTCTTGGGCTAGATAATTGGTGTGAGTGTAGGAAAGTTTTATTTTTTATTTATTTTAGATACAGCTCTATACACAACTGCGAAAGTAGGTAAATGACTCAGCTCTGCCCGATGTTAAGCAGATATAAAGTCTAGATGCGAAGACAGCTAGTAGGGCAGGTATAAGGGATGAAATTGAGAACATCGTATTGATCCAGAGCAGACGGAAAGCTGGTGATCGCAAACGCGGTTAGGAAGCTACTACTCTCACTTAATGGCGGCGCTATTTCGCACCACCGCGCGCCGGCCGCCGCCGCGCCTGGCACACTGTTTGACGCAATTTGTCTACCTGTTATCTATACATATAATAAAGCTAAAGAGGGTCGAGTACATGGAAGATATTCGAAAAAAAATTGGCTACTTAGAATCGATAACAGAACACGTTCCAATTTTTTACAATTGTTGTCTGTTTGTCTGTTTATCTGTTTGTCCGTTTGTCTGTTTATTTGACCGCGCATCACGTGAAAATGGCTGAACGGATTTTTATGCAAAATTTTTATCCCGGTAACAGGTTCCTGTGGGATAGTGTAGTCTTCGCGAACGAAGTCGCGGGCGACAACCAGTGTTTCATATTACCCGTCCTTACCTTGCCGACCCGCAAGTTGCTTTTAACACCTCGTCTACAGGATGTTGTAGTAAAGAGAGAATACGTGTTCTGAATGTGTGTTGAGAATATATTCGATCAATCTCAATTTAAACTAATAAGTCCTATCTAAGTTAAATTTAATTTAGCTTAATATACAAATAAATAAGATACAGAAAACATTTCTCAAAAAATCTAAATTTGCGATGTGTATCTTTTGACAGGGGTATTTAAACTTGAAAACTCTTTGTCTATATTTTTATATAATTAATCGTCTTTAAAGCGTTTGCAATTTAAAATTTCTAGAGAAAATTCACAAATAAGTATGAAAATTATAAATAATATTTCCCCGCCTCCACTAAGATGAAAGGAGTTTATTTTACAATTAAGCATGGTAATTAAGGACCTTCCATTCTCCATTATGTTTGAATGAAAATTTGACTTGAATTTAATTAGTATCTTGGCTATTTCAGATGAAATGTTTCTATTTATATTTATTTTTTAATAATTCATATCTCGTGATAATTGAAGGTATACTTATAAAACTTAAGTACCTAAGTATTATTCAGTGCAAACCGCACGAAGCCATTAAAAAAAAAGTATTATTCACATACTAGCTGACCCGGCGGACTTCATATCGCTTTGGCAGTTTCTATGACAACAAAACAAATAAAACGTTAAATATTTTACGCGTGAAAGCGTATCAAACAAACAAACAAACTCACTTTTTTAATAATAAGTTTCCTCTAGACAAGTAGCAACACGACATTAGAATAGAAATCAAATAGAATCAACGATACGTATAAATGACGTTTATGTCAATCCCATACAGTAATCAATATATTTAATTTGTATTAGCGTTTTGCCACTTGACAATATAATAGGAGAGCTACCGAACTATCTGACTAACCTGTTTCTCACAATGCTAGGCATTTTTGTAATGATGTTTTATTATCAGTCATATAAGAAAGTACCGTTCAGGCAGGCATCTCGCTGTTGCGTCATCATCACAAAACATTTTTTTTTAGCATTAGCAGCACATTTAGCCAGTGTCAAAATATTTTTTCTTACAAATAATACATAAACAATATTTCCTTCCAGTATGATGATGATGAATGATAATAGAAATGAGAAGTGAGAAATGATATACCGCCCAACCCCTCGAGTATTTCAGTAAAGATGTGGGGCTCTACTAATTCCTCAGGCAGGCTTCTTGAGAGAATTTGAAAAGTGACGTTGCACTGGTTTGTTTCATTTGCCAACACTCATGCACACTCACGAACACTTAACGGTTAATAATCCACCATTATTTCACATTAATATTCGACATAACACAAATTTTAGAAAATAAAACAAAACCGTAGACATGACTCTTCACATTCCCGCCAAGAGCTCACAAAACATTATGAAAAAGATTGAAAAAAAAAATTTTTAATCAACTCCCACAATGCTAAGATTTTAATATGTTGTAATTTACACAATGCTTAAAAAACATCATTACAAAAATTTCTAGCTTTGTGGGAAACGGGTTAGTCAGATGGTTCGGTAGCTCTTGTACTACTACTAATAGATGATGCAGGCGGTAGGGGTAGCCGAAAGCGTTGTTCGCATTTGAACCAGAGGTCAAGCCAGGCGTTTTATCGCATAATTAGTTTTTTTTTGTATCGTAACTTCATAACAAAGGATTCATAGGTTATTTTTCATCTCGGTCAAATATAATATTTCTGGGAACACGCATTTATAATCTTTTGTGAGGTCGAGTATCAAGCGCGCGAAACCGCATGCTAGTTATTAGTGACATTGTTGTCTTAGTGGTAGTGTAACGATTGGTAAATAAGCAATGTTGCTTACTTAACCACCTCTGTGGTCTAGTGGCTAAGACCACCGGTTTAGACCCAGAGGTCCCGGGTTCGATTCCCAGCGGGGGATACATGTTTGTGTACTCGGTTTGGTTGGTGGTAGGGCTTGTTTGTCCGCCTGGCTAGCTACCACCATCTTATCTAAATATGTCACCATAACATCAATGTTTGTAGCATTGTTGTGTTCCGGCAGCTAGAGATAAGATAGCCAGTACTTCACTAGTTGAGGATCCCGGGTGAAGTGCGCTTCCATCTTTGGACTTATCATCACTTAACATCAGGTGAGATCAAGGCACTGTGCTTACCCGTTAATATTAAAAAAAAACTTCTAGTAACCTTTATGACGTATTTAACAATTTTCAATTTTCTTTTTTTTTGTGGATTTTCCAAACATTTTACGAAATATGATAATTAAATCTAAGTATATTTAATTTTCATCTATATTTTCTGCTGTCAATAAGTAAGCTCCTATTCAAGCAACCTTGGTATTGGCTAGTCATAGGATGGAACGCTTGCTTAACATATTAATGAAAAAAGGAATCAATTTTATTATTAAATTTAACTTTGTACATTTTACAAGTCAACAAAACAGCATAGTACACACGCCTGCACATCAACCTACCACAAACTGTCAAAATTCCTCAATAGACTTTGAACCTTATGGTTAAGTTATATGGTTGAAAATGTATTGAAGAAATTTGACAGTTTTTGATAGGTTGATAGGCTGGCATCTGTACCTACATAGGAGTTTCCAGTGAGCCGTCGATCAATCACGTTTTATTGTCTGTCCGGTTATTGTTGATCTATCAATGGGCATTTGCGCCGGAACTCGCTGCAAGCGGCATATTCTGCTGTTGAATTTGAATAGCCTATATAATTTCATACTGGAAATAGAAGGTTTTCATTGAATAGGATAAATATAGGGAAGGTCTTTTTTGTACAGTGTAGGAAATTCATCAGGTAAACCACTGCGCCTGCGGAACTTTTCTACCCGAATCACCTAAGGGGAAGGAGGACCCACTAATAACTCTTTACTTGCCGTTAGGGTGATCCGAAAACGCATAAGCAATCAACGAAGGCTGGTCAGCCCAGCAGTTCACTGACCCTGCCATCAAATTAATCAAGATAATAATCTTGAAAAGTATAAGTATATTCTAGTCTGTGACTAGAAGGTTTTTGAAAATATTCAATCGAGTGGTCCCGGTTCACCCGAGTCCTGTTTGAGTCTGGGTCCGCCTATTCAGATTTTTGTTTTACCTTTCGATTACGTTGACGACAACAAGAATTTGTACATCGTTGGGGCGGTGCCTCCCAGTGACAAACGAGGTGAGTTGCAATTCTGCTACACAATTCTCGTCTGCGTTAACGTCACTGAATGGTAAGCAAAACTTGCACTTTCAAGCATTCCTCAGCACTCCTATTAATGTAACAGTCGTTAACTAAGTCTCTTCAACTAATATTGCCCTTAACGAATGAGTAAGAGAGTAAGTTATTCGTTTTCTCCATAAAAGGAAAACAAAGACGAAGACAGACGAAGATGTGGGAAGCTGTGCACCAGCAGTCTCTCTAAACGCTTATGATAAGAAAGCAACCAAATTTTCCTTCTTCTTACTATAATAGCACAATCTAGATTTTACCCATTTCCAAATCTCACAGCAATAGCACACAGCAGTCCCAACACAAACTACCATGGTAATCATCCGTTGTCGTGTACAAATGAACCCATTTGTCGTACATTACAGTCGAATCGATTCCCTCAGCTTCGAGAGGTTGTAGCAATCGATTTGCTATGAATACAGACTCGATAACGATTGTGGCTCGGTGGCACAGTAGATTCCATTTGCAAAATTCTTTTCTTGAAAGGTTTCTCTCTTACAAGAAAAGTATTGTGGCTATTTTATTATTTATTATCATCATAAGCTTTAACTTTTAGTATGCCGGAATAACAGACACGATACAATTTTAATTTTTTGGCACAGTGGATCCACGTTCAGGCATACCAAAGGTTAAACTTCCAACTCCTGGGCCTTTCAAAAGAAAAACAGAAATGGGAACATGAGACACGGACTCGAGCCATAACTCACCGCGCTGGGCAAACACGGATAAGTAAGTTTTAATGACAGAAACAAATTTACCTAATTGGAATTCAAAAATAACACATAGGTTATAATGATAAGATGTCGGAGGAGCCACAAAATATCGTATTTCTTTGCAAGTACTTTTAGTAATTGTTACGCGTTCCATTTTAAATGAAATGATATAGCTAAAACATTGCTAAACTAAGCCCTAACTGGGCTTAACGTAAACTCCTATTTATTTTTTTACCTGGGGAAAACATTTCGCTTTTGACATGTGTCACCAGAAGGGTGCCACACGTGTGTATGGGACTCGCACTGGGCCGCTAGTTTAGCTATCCTAGGCATTCTAGACTGTACAGCTATCTTCTATCATTTTGAAGTACCCCATGTTTCACGTGGTCATTGGCCACGAACTGACTGCTGTAATAAAGACGGTACTTAAAGGTATGCCTATGCCTACTTACCTATACCAATAACTTCGCATTAACCCCCGTTAAACATTATAATTCGTAATTTAGTTTAACACAGTAAGATAAAATAGTAAAATGGATTGTCCAATGATTCAATTGTTACGGTCCAAATACTTATACGACTGTCTGAATTGCAGTTAAACGAATCTTTATTACGTTCGGCAGGGAGTGGAGCGTATGATATTGTTCTCTAGTGCCCTCTTACGTTCTCTGAAGATTTGTAGTAATACACTTTTCCTTTGCACTATAAATTATCTTATAACAAGAAAAGGCTACGCTTTGACATAAAAGAGCTCTTGCAAGTGTTTTAAATGAGAATTAAAAAAAAATATCATTATTAGTATGTTTGAGTAACCTTTTATGGTTACTTGAAATAGTAACTGTTGTTTCTCAACAAAATTTGCGTTAAAAATTATATAAACAAAATAAAAACATTTTACAAATAGCTTGCCTACTTCTTAATGATCTTTAGTATTTGTAAAAATATTATGATCGGATGTTAATGACGGTAGTTGTTGACATTGAATGGGCGCCTTTGGCTTTCAAAGTAAAAAGTAAATAG
Organism: Eudonia truncicolella; assembly: GCA_949315975.1. NCBI lineage: Eukaryota > Metazoa > Arthropoda > Insecta > Lepidoptera > Crambidae > Eudonia > Eudonia truncicolella. The sequence goes on from OX438829.1 coordinate 4,816,358, forward strand.
TGTTGAATAATTTCGGTGGGCTGGTTAGAACCACGATAGATCAATCGGGAGAGCACCTGACCCGGTATGTTAGAAGGGTGCAGGTCTAAATCCTGCTCGTGGAAGTTTTTTCAACATTAATTGTGTTTTTGTAGTTTGTTTCGCAACAAAATTTGCGTTAAAAATTATATAAACAAAATAAAAACATCTTAAAACTAGTTAGACAGATAGATAGAATTGTTTTGTAGGTATATAATATACGGGCACTGAGTGTCTTTGTTGGAGTATCACAGTCATAGAGAAGCAATTTAACTTAGTGTATTAACGAGTTGTTTCCTACTGATCTTAGTACGAACTTTCGTGATTGGATATTTATCATACAGTGATAATATATTTTACTGTTTGTACGAGCAGTATAAAGCACAGAGTAAATATACTTTACTCTGTGCTTTTCAATTTCAATTCATGTGGTATAAAGTGTAAAAATTTTATTAATAGAGAATAATATGAGTTTTAACTGATCCTTACTTGATGCTTTTTGAAATTTTGAATTTGGACTTTGATGGCATAGTTGTTGACATTGAATGGAAAATGGTAATATATTTTATTTAACACTTTCTTTAATACGATGTTTTGTTACGTATATTTTGTTTTGTGTTGCAGCCAGTGCAGAAAGTAAACATATTAGTGCCTAAAACTTGTAACACGTATACCGAAAGTTGTAGAGAACATTGGGAGGTCTTTGTGATGATTATACTTAATGATGATTTATTTATTTACTAGCGGCCCGCCCTTTCCGCAGGTGTCCTTTTTTTAATATAGCCTATGTTACTCAGCGCTAATGTAGCAATCTAATAGTGAAAGATTTTTTTAAATCGGTCCAGTAGTTTTTGAGTTTACTCGTTACAAACATACATACAAACATACATTACAAACATACATACATAAAAAAATACAAAGGTTTTCTCTTTATAATATTAGTATAGATTTAACAGTGTTTACTGTGGACTTACAGTTGTACCAAAACGTCCTTCCGTAATATAATATTTGTACTGTTTAGCAACTACACGATATAGGTAGAGTCAAATTACTGTTTCTTACGTATCAGCCCTTACCACCACAATGTAATTTAATTGCTATTTATAACCAGTTATGCGAAAGCCACCAACTGACAAACATTTTTACTGTCATTTTAATATACACATAAAAGCATAAATTTTTCATTATAAAGAAACAAAAAAGAATGATGATAAAATGTTTTTGTTTTGTTTATATAATTTTAACGCAAATTTTGTTGCGATACAAATTACAAAAACACAATGTTGAAAAAAATTCCACGAGCAGGATTTGAACCTGCACCCTTCTGACATACCGGGTCAGGTGCTCTTCCAATTGAGCTATCGTGGTTCTAATCAGCCCGCCGAAATTATTCAACACTATTTACTTTTTTACTTTGAAAGCCAAAGGCGCCAATTCAATGTCAACAACTACCGTCATTAACATCTGGTCATAATATTTTTACAAATACTAAAGATCAGTTAAAAAGTAGGCAAGCTATTTATAAAATGTTTTTGTTTTGTTTATATAATTTTAACGCAAATTTTGTTGCGATACAAATTACAAAAACACAATGTTGAAAAAAATTTCCACGAGCAGGATTTGAACCTGCACCCTTCTGACATACCGGGTCAGGTGCTCTTCCAATTGAGCTATCGCGGTTCTAACCAGCCCGCCGAAATTATTCAACACTATTTACTTTTTTACTTTGAAAGCCAAAGGCGCCAATTCAATGTCAACAACTACCGTCATTAACATCTGGTCATAATATTTTTACAAATACTGATGATGATGATTATGATGATGTTACCTAAAAGCAACCTTTGTATATCCTATCTCTGTATCTATGTGCCAATTAAAAGTTTCCTTTTACAAAAGCGTTCGCAAACACGTTTAGCGTGTGAGCATTCACGCAAGAACACCGTGTGAAACGTCACCGTTTGATGGGTTGAACGAAAAAAAAATCATGAAAAATAGAGATTGCACAAAATGGATCTGCATGCTGTTGGATGCGCCCTTCACTTCGGTTTAGCTACACTGAACGCGTTGCTATTTGCTGTATTATTATTTTTTAGCAATCCTATAGGAGTTGGCGGATAATTTGTACCGTTTTGTGATAATATAAAATATAATATATGAGATAATACTATTATTTTGTATTATCTCAACCTTCGATCAATTACAATTGATGGAAGGGCTCAATCAAAGTATTTTTTGTTATAAAAATTGTACAGTAATAAAGCAAAAGAAGGTTGAAAGTCTGTACATGGAAGATATTCGAAAAAAAGTTGGCTGGGGATACACAGAATCGACAACAGAACACGTTCCAACAGTTTTTAGAATTTTTGTCTGTTTGTCTGTTTATTTACAACTAGTAACAAATAAACAAATAAGATAAAAATAAGTTTGATACGAAAGAGTTTGTATCATCTATTTGTATGTAATGTCTGTGTTATATAATTCTGACATAAGGAGCGCCCTTGTACTTGTCTATTCTTACTATTTATTTCTATTATTATACTCTTTATTTATTTTCTTTTTTAGCCTAGGTTTGTTATAATATTAATATAAAAGTAAAATACAAAAGTACATACAAAACATAAAAATATTATAAAAAACCTAGCCTAGGGTGCCGCCGGCAACGGGGCAGGGCTCAAGTTGCCGGTGGTTAGGGCTGCAGAGACAGGAACCTTCGGACTATCCGCGCCGTGTCCAAGAGTACCGCCTTAGTATCTGGCCCTTGATCCAACCATTAAGCGAGAGTCTCTTAAGGTGTTGGTCTATTATTATTATTATTATTTTTTTTTCCTTTCTATTTATTTGAGTGTACATAAATAATAATTAAATAAATGAATTATAAATACTTATATAAGTATACATAAATAATAATTAAATAAATGAATTATAAATACTTATATAAATATTTATAAACATAAAAATAAAACGTTAACATTGGAATCTATCTCCAAATAGGATAGGCACATCTAACAGTAGGCCACAACAACAGCTTAAGAGTCAAATAAAACATTTAGAATTCTACCGAAGCAGAAGTGTTATGACGTGTTGGACTTTGCTTTTAGAACAGAGGAAAGTCACCCCTATTATTGGTTGCTTTAGAGTTACCGTTACCGTACCTGCATTTAGTGGAGCAGGGCTATTCTTTCGTACAAATGTTTGTTCTGGGAAGGTACCGTAGTTACACGGGGTACCTGCCTTGTTAAAAATGTATGTGGATGAATCTACTTAACGGATGCGAAGTGAGCCTTTGCGATCTGCATTGCTCGTTAATATTTACTAGAGCACCAGGGCGATTCTATTCAATGTTTATTTCAAAACTGTAATTTCATTGTACTGTATCTTATCTTCTTATCTTACCGTAGTGGGGCCTGCCGAGGTTTCCCTCTCGCAGTAACACCTCGACCCATCGGGATCTTTTGTGCAACCCCATCCTTTCACTCTTCCTCCTCCGCAAAGATAGAGGCCATGAGTTTGGCAACGTCTTTAAGAGCGAAGAGCCTGAAGTCCTCCGGTTTCGGATAGGCCGACCCCAGGAGTCCCATTCTTTTCCTAGCCAGAGAGTCGCAGTCACACAGTAGGTGCTGCATCGACTCCGTTTTCTTTCCACACGCCCTAAATTCATTATACTGTAAATGCCCCTGTTGCATGAGGAGCTCGATAGTCTACGGTAGCTGAAGTTAAGAAACTTTCGCAAAGGCTGGTTATCAGATGAGTGAACTCCTCCTTGCATCGAAAGGCACGTAAAGCTTACGTCAAGCCAGTATGCCATAATATGCCGATAAGCCAATATGTCGCCATAACATCAATGTTTGTAGTATTGTTGTGTTCCGGCAGCTAGAGATAAGATAGCCAGTTCCTCACTAGTTAAGGATCCCGGATGAAGTGCACTTCCATCATTGGCCTTATCATCACTTAACATCAGGTGAGATCAAGGCACTGTGCTTACCCTTTAATACAAAAAAAATAAAAAAGCCGTTGAACCCGGCTGCATTAGCAGTCGTTAACAACCATGAAACCATCCGCACTGGGACCACGTAGTGGTTTATGGCCCGTTCTCCCTGTGGTATTTCCATCTGCAGGGAAGGCTCGTTCTCCAGCAGTAGGGACTAATGCGATGCAAAAATAACAATTTCAATTAAAATTACTCTTTATTTCTTTACATAGAGATAATTTAGTACATAATTATATAAGCTCAATCAAGATCCGCTAGGTACCCTTGAATAGAGTCCAATATATAATGAATTACCTAAAGCCTTTTGACATAATCAGTTTCACAAAGCAACGACAACAATGTCGATACATGTTGTTTTAGTTATCTCGTGGATTCTGTGAAAGATTACTTTCCGAATGGTAATAAAATACAGCGTTTAGATATCTATTCATGATAGGGAGGTTTTAAAATTTGAAATACCTTGTAAGAATATAGGTTCATTTAGTGAACTAGAAATGTGTTACGTAACATTTTGATTTCCTAAATATGTGTACTTATACATTATGTATATAATACATATGTATAATAGTTATGTATGCTGAAAAGTGGATAGGTAGCGGCACCAGTGTCCGGCAACCCAGTAACCCAGTTGTTCGATACTGGTTTTGGCAGCCAAAAATAATAATAAGAATTTCATTAAAATGTCACTGGATCACAGCTAGAAGCTAGAAGGTGGTCTGTTTTCAATAAAAAATCTAAACAATAGTCACTTGCAATAGAGTAATTATTAACGGGATTCTCACCATGTTTATTATTTGTGAGTATCCGATATTTCTTTTGGATTCAAACTGTCGCGTGTCTGGAATCCAGTGATAAGTCTTGTTAAAAACCGCAAAAACAACAATAAAGCCGTTCCGCGTTACTATACTGTGAGTGTAGTGTGTCGTGAGCAATTTCGAGTGAATAGTGACTTAGAAACCAGTGGTACGGGCATCGAGCGCAAAAAACTACTAAGGAAGAGGGTAGATCGTTTTGTCTGCTCATAAAAAAACTCACCCGCGTTATTTTCAGTAATTCCGTGATCATGGCGCATGCAACTGTGCCGAAGTATCGGATACTCACAAATAATAAACATGGTAAGAATCCCGTTAATAATTACTTTATTAAAAATCTAAAAGTACTTGCTGATCTCTATTTTTAATAATTAAGGAAACAAGTGTTGATCACTGGTTCCGGTCGAACACTGGATTCGCACCCTACTATGTTTAATATTTATTCCTAAATGTGGAAGCGCACTTCATTCGACAACCTCAACTTCTGACGAACTGGCTTTCAATAAACAAACTCTTCATTCGATCTCATTTTATGTTTCCACTGCTGGGGCACGAGTAGGGTTCGAATATCGAAATATCGAGATATCGGAGTCAAATCAATATAATTAAATATTTATTTTATATTCCTGGATATCGAAATTTTCGATTTCGATTTTTCCCACTAATTAAGGTCACACTATTTAAATAACCGTGAATAACTTCCTTTTATTTTACTCATTAGCCCCACGGGGCCCCACCCTAGTGTATGTCGGTTTTACTAGATATTGGTTTATTATTTAATTACTAAGATCTCAAAGTTACTGTGAATACTGTGATGTGTTGTGTTGATTATTTGTGTTGATTATAAATACTTATGTTTTGCTTAAGAATTTGTGAAGCAAAAGTAATTTCAATGTTGATTGATATTTTGATAAATGTTTTGTTTTTTAGTTGAGAAAGATATTGTTTTAGTTTAATGTTAAAGTTTATTTTTCGTGATTTAATGCAAAAGTATAAAATTAGGTAAAATAATAATAGTGTTATTAAAATATAAGAAGTCATAGTATTTGATAAAAGCTAAAAATGAAAAAATTGATACAAATTATAAAGGTACAAAATTGTATTTTGTACCTTTATAGTTTGTAAAAATATATATTTTATAAATAAATTATTTATAAAATATATATTTTTTGGTTTTATTGATGGTGTGTATCGAATATATCGAATGTTCGATATTAGCAAATCTTCAATATCGAAAATATCGAAATTGGTAAAACTGCCCGATATTGCGATCCCTAGGCACGAGCCATTCATTCATTTCATTTCATTCATTCATTCTCTTTTGTAGGAATGGGCAATAGACAACCACGCGGGCCGTATGCGGATTGGTGGTAGTTAACGACGAAGCGCGACCAATAGCTAAAAGTTTGCCCTTTGGCAAAAAAATTGGCAAAAAAACGAACGAATCCAAGCTGAACTACGAACAACGAAACACCTCAAACACCTATCAATTATCATAATGAAATTACAACAAAATTGTGAAAGTTTGTATGGAACTATGTCATTTCTGGACTTAGAAGTTTAAAAATTAGTGTGTATGCTATTGAATACAATTAGCATGCTTGCAGTCATATATGTAGTTTTCTGATATAAACGTTAATCCTATATTTTCAACTTTCATCCCTTGTTTTGCCACCTTAGAAACCTGAAGCGCGTGTTTTTTTATTACGGTCCAAAATGCTAAACATCAAGTTCTAGTCTCTAACTCCAATAATGACGAAGTTTCATCATACAAAATTTTATCGCCTATTTATCCACATTAGGGGTGGAGTTTCCAAATGTTTACTAGCTTATGTCAGTCGGAACTATTCAAGGATTATAACGATACCTCATATATCTAAATCGGGCGTTTAGAAGTACAAAATTTCATCCCCTATTTTTTGCCCACATAGGGGTAGAATTTTTAAATGTTTGCTAGCCTATAATACTCGGAACGATGCAAGGATTGTAACGATACCTCATATATCTAAATCGGTTCAGACGTTTAGAAGTACAAAATTTCATACACTATTTTTTTATCCACATAGGGGTGGAATTTTCAAATTTTTACTAGGCTATGTTACTCGGTACGATGCAAGGATTGTAGTGATACCTCATATATCTAAATCGGTTCAGGCGTTTAGAAGTAATGGTGGAATAAAGAAACATCACAAGATACATACATACATGAACCCTGAAAACATAACACTCCTTTTTTTGTCAGTCGTGTAAAAACATAACACTCTTTTTTTTGTCAGTCGTGTAAAAACATAACACTCTTTTTTTTGTCAGTCGTGTAAAAACATAACACTCCTTTTTTTGGCAGTCGTGTAAAAAAAATTACTAATGTCTACTCAATACTTATATTATACCCATTTTTTATCTTGATAAGTATAATTAAAATGCTACCTAAAATGGCACTTTTATGTCAGGACCGCCAAAACATTTGTGTTAGATGAAACAATAAGCCAGTGCGGTAAATAAAGAAGCGGAAAACGTTGAAAACGGAAAGGATAAAAAATTGTCGCAGGCTTAGTTTAGTCCTGTGATCCTTCAGAAGGGACTGAATATCTCCATACCTTTAGGCACTTCGCAGACAAAGCAACTTAAGTTGTAGGACCATCAATAAGTTGAAGACGAAAATATCAACATTTTAAAAGTTTTCATTAAAGGTTGCTGGTTGCAGCAACAAAAAAGCCTAGTTTACAGTTGCCGCGATTCTTAATAAACTTTTCAAATCCATAGTCAACAGTCAGTGTTTGCCAGTTGGGGAAACCAGTAGGTTAGTTAGGTTAGCTAGGTAGGTTAGGTAACTTTAAACAACTAGTTCAAATGTGACAGTTGCTATGAGGCAATTTGAAACGTCACTGTTACGTAGCTAAGTGGCTGACATAGCTCCTCCCGTGACCTACCTCATTTTTAACTCGCTATAGAATGCTACGCTACAGCGATGTCCCTTAAATCTGTAAGCTACGAAAGCGTCTGTTGCGCTAACCGCGCGTAGTGTTCTGTAGCCTACGCTCCGCTACGCGCTGGTTGGTTCACCCACCGTGACATTATCCGTAGCACGTGTATGTGCCGTAGATTTATTAAGTCGTATGAAACATAATACATAATGCAAGGACGAATAGGTTTCTGGCATTAATTATTACGCATATAAAACCTAGCCTCTGTGGTCTAGTGGTTAAGCCCACCGTCTTAGATCCAGAGGTCCCGGTTCGACTCCCATGGAGGTGTACATGTTTGTTTACTCGGTTTGGTTGTGGTAGGGCTTCTTTGTCCGCTTAGCTAGCTACCATCAACTAAATATGTCACCATAACATCAATGTTTGTAGCTTTGTTGTGTCCCGGCAACTAGAGATAAGACTACTAGTACCTTAGTACAGATTCCGGGTAAAGTGCGCTCCCACCTTCGGCCTTATCATCAATGAACATCAGGTGAGACGAAAGCCAAATGCTTACACATAAAAAAAAAGTTACAACTCTGTCTTACGACAGAGTTAACGTGTGAACAAAACAAGCATTTTTTTAACTCTTTACGGCCCTCATGTAGCCGTACCATAAAGTTCTTGGAATCATGACATGAGATTATGCGTTTATTTTAAGCACACCAATATGAACAACGTTTGGCTTTCGCTAGAGGCCAAGATTTATAATTTGTTCAAAACTTTCTGCCTCAAAGTAAAGAAAACAAATTCAGCTGCCAAGTGACTAAGTAAATTTTGGTATACGAGAAAATTAATACCGCCCTTTGATGCTCACTAGAGCGCACCGCTCAATTTGTTGTGCAAAACATTTGTTTCCGCCTTCCCCAGCGAACAGTAGGAACACACCATTCTTACCTAATTTCAACCTAATGCTGGTTGGTGTGTGAATCTGTACCCCTCGGTGAATCTAGCGGGGAACTGGGACACGCACTAGTGCTAGGGCGTGATGTTCTAGAAACCAGCTGACGGTGTTTCGATCACACTAGTTAAAGAAACTTTTCAGTTTCTCGCTGTCGCGGCGGCCTGAGCCATCAGCAAATTTTTCAAAAAAATAGAATCAGAATCAGATTTAATAACGACTGCGTATTTACGGCAAACAAAACTACAGCTCCCATATCCTCAGTATTTAAACTAATTTGGTCACCCATCCGGTGCCCAATATTACTTAGCAACCACGATCATAACTCAAACACACAAGCTAGTAAGTGTGTGAATCTGAACCCCTCGAAGAATCTAGCAGGGAACGGGGACACGCACTAGTGCTAGTGCGTGATGCCATTCCCCTAGAAACCCGCTGACGGTGTTTCGATCACACGGGTTAAGGAACCCTTTCAGTTTCTCACTGTAGCGGCAGCCTAAACCAACAGCAAACTCAAAAAAAAAACAACTGCTTATTTACGGCAAACGAAACTACGGCTCTCATACCCTCAATAACTCAACGAATTTGGTCACCCATCCGGTGCCCATATTGCTAAAGTTGTAGTTACCGCGATCGCAACTCAAACACCCAATCCACTGATCTAACAAACATTATTAATTATACTTTATCACTTACTAACTTTATTACCGGCTTTTAGCTAAACAAAGAGAAACAAAATGAACGAGCTCACGTGTCACTTTTTTTAATTAGGTCAAAATCTCTTTGATGACGTGCGATGCCTACCTAATTGGGGAGTGGGTGTAGGATGTAGACTTGTTCGCGCTTTGACTCGCGCTTTCTAATACGAATCTCGACGGTGTAAGAGTGGCTTAAAAAGAATTAAGCCGTCTGAATAAATTGTCTTACCCTCGAGAGTGACGGCGGGATTTCATTTGGTCTTATTTAAGTATGCATGGAGTCTTCTATGAATGGCCAGCTGATTTATCTGTGGATATAGAAATTGTCGAAGCTCTTTACGGATATATAAAATATATTGTCTAATTTGTCATCATCATCATCAGCACCGTAAACCACTACGCGGGTTAAATACGGATTGGTGGTGGTTTACGTTTGCTAATGCAGCCTTTTCGAAGGCAAGCTCGAGATGAAAATCTTTTAGTCACCCATTCAATGACCAGCCTTTGCGGAAGTTGCTTAACTCCAGCAAACGCAGTCACTGCGCCAAAGCGCTCCTCCTTTATTTAATTGTCAATCTAACTTAATTATAGTGTTTTACAAGCAAAAACTAAATAAAGTTTCATAAGACCGTATACTCAAGCCTATATCTTTAACCACTAAGGAATGAAATGGAAAGGAATGAAGGAAAGAAATATTTCATTTCTGAACAGTTTAAAAACAAGTTTACAGTTTTTGAACAATATTGTTTAATTATAAATTGTTGCTGGCCAAGCGGATTTAGCTCAACCCCTTAAGAACAAAAATATGAAGTAGACGTTGTGACTACGTGTACCTAATTCGTATTTTCGTTCCATAACCTCGGCTTTAGATACTAACGGTACCTAACGCGTGTTTCCAAGCAAAAGCTCTGGAGAGCTGAAAGTTTTTCATGTAAATATTAAATGATAATCCAGCCAGTACTTGTTCATATTTTTATATTGCTTTTAAATTGAGTAAAAACTTTTTACTCTTTGCCAGCCAGCCTGGCGTGCTTTGATGAGCGCCGTTTTAATTTTAATGACGCTGTCTGTTGAATTTATACCTCTTAGTTTAAACTTAAGGTTGTCAGGATTTATAATTGCCTTCATTCTGCTTATATTAGTAGAACTAAGGTAAAGTTAGGATAGAGTAAGTATAAAAATGATTAAAGCACCTATGTTTTAACATTTCCAGATGCCTTGCCAGATCCGTCCTACAAACAATTATTAATTAATTAATTTATCTTAATTAATGGTTTCGCGTTTAGCATTTAGCCAATTTCAAGTATTTTTAGTAAGGGTACAATTGTACGGTAGATAGAAATTAAAATGGAGTCTCACAAGACGTGTTATTACGGGAAGAACTCGGGTGAAACTCTCCTAAAAACAATTACAATTATGTCGTGTCTGTACGCCCAACAGACGACAGATTAATCATTTTGGCAATTATTAATCCTGACAAACTTAAGTTTATTACCTATACAAAAAGATGTTGCTTTTCTTAATATAATGTTTTTAAAGTAATTATTAACGTGATTTTTACCATGTTTTTTATTTTTGAGTATCCAATCGGCACAGTTGCATGCGTCATGAATGGTCATGATCAATAAAATTGATCACGGATAAAAAGTTATGAAGAATGTTTGTTGTATTTTTTGCCTTATTTCTATAATTATGACAGCATCTTATTTAAAATACCAAAACAAGAATAGAAAATGAAAAACCATCTTGTCTCTGTCTTGATAAAATGTTCATAGAAAAACCTATATTCTTTAAAACTTCCTTTAAATTGAGACATCTAAGAAAGTAATTTTGTCATGATTTTCTTAATTTATTAAATTGAAAGTCTGTCATAGCCATGTTTTTGCAGCATGACCATTTAAGCTAGGTACGCTGCCGTCGGGGACGCGCGTTACGCGAACTTGATTGAGTTTCGGAGTTACCTACTTGCGTTAGGGTTGCCAGTTAGCATCAATAAAATAATGTTTAGTCTAAGGCCGTAAACTGTATGACAGTGGCAGCGGCAGGAGAGTGGCAGCGGCGTTGAAATGCATAAAATCCAAATCATCAATCATCAAGTTTAAATAAATTGACACTTTTGGTTGATTTCTATACAGCTTGCTCCGCTCAGAACCGCACCGCTTCAATGGAATGTCACCCTTTTTGCATGTATGAAACAGAGAACTCTTTATATAGTTTTCTATACTGTATAGAGAACACTCTATGGCAGCAACAAAATAACATTTAGCCTAAGATCATAAACTGCTGCTGTGACTGTACCTAATCCAGTTCAGAGCCGTAAATATATCATACCTGGCGTCATATTGCTATCGGTTCTAAACTGCCTATGTATAGGTATGTCTGTTGGGGCTACCCCGTAGGAGGTAGTTATAGACTGGGCTATATTTAGCGCCTTGCCACGTCAATGTCATGACATAAGTTGAGTGGTGACCATTTCGGTTGCATATATATGAATTTGAAATCTCCATTTGGTTAAGTTATCATAGATGCTCCGAATAAATATTTTTCATTTTATTATTGCAGCGTCATAGCATGCCAATCCAGTCCAAATCCTAATACAAAGATAATATGACTGGAGGTAAGCAAAGGTAAGTTTTTATAAGTTTAGGATATTAAACCGTTGTGTTTTAAAATGGCAATCGTTAACGTTCTCTTATTAAAATCTTTATCGTCATTAAAACAACCCGAGGTAAACGCTGTGTGGCAGCCCTCCGTCTGTCTTATGCGTGGTTTTTGCCGCTGGAATTTCCTTTGAAGGTAACTTTTGAGACTGTATTTGAATATCTCAATGAGGAGTGGTTAAATGTTACATATATCGTACGGTGTCGTACGGTTAGCAAGGCGATACATGATCTTGAACTTTGTGTCATCTATCCATATCATGATACTTATATTCAGTGGTATAGTTTCGTTTATGTTTGCATTCGATATCTGGACGTTCTGGGTTCCGCATCATGGACCACCACATGTGATGTATAAAAAAAATATAAAAGTTAAAATTACAAGTATTTATTGACATTATTCGTTTTATTGGAAGCACTATAAGGAATATTCATTTAATCTAAGGATTATTCCATTTTGTTATGTGAATATAAGCAATAGAATAAAACATAACTAAATGATGAAATATAAAATTATTAAAAAAAAATGACGGTAGTTGTTGACATTGAATGGGTGCCTTTGGCTTTCAAAGTAAATAGTGTTGAATAATTTCGGCGGGCTGGTTAGAACCACGATAGCTCAATTGGAAGAGCACCTGACCCGGTATGTCAGAAGGGTGCAGGTTAAAACCCTGCTCGTGGAAATTTTTTCAACATTTGTGTTTTTGTAATTTGTTTCGCAACAAAATTTGCGTTAAAGTTATATAAACAAAACAAAAACATTATATAAAATTATTATTTGTTCAAATATCCTATAGAGCTTTAAATATTTAACTGTAATAAACTTTGCTTTTATTAATCAGTTTGATTAGAAAACTGAGCGTATTGTTCAAAGTAGCGACCAATCAAACACTTTTATTCGAACTAGCAATGTTCGCGGAACATTTTCAAGTTCTATGTAAATTGAAAAAGCGTAACTTAATAAGTGAAGCGTTACCTTCGAGTCCTCGGCAAACTTGTAATTCCCAAACGCTCTAAATTATTGATAATGAGCCAAATTAGAAAAGCGTCAACTTTTCGATGTACATACTTTAGAACTAAGAATTTTTATATAGTTTTAAAAGTTTAAAAAGTTTTGCGTTCCATTATAAACAAAATGTTTAACTAAATTAGGTTTGACTAGATACTAACCCCCTTATTCATAGAAACTATTTAACCATTATTTAGTTAAATATAGTTTTGTCAACGTCACACCAACGTCATTTTGAATTTGGGTAAAAGAGACAAAACAATGATTAACTAAATAATACTTCAATAGTTTTTATGAATAAGGGGGTAAGTTCCCAGGACTTAAATACAAAAAAGAGCAACAGCAGGTATCTTCTTTTTTTAAATATATCTTACGAGTACGCACTTGACCTTCATCTCACCTGATGTTAAGTTATGATAAGGCCAATGATGGAAGCGCACTTCACCCGGAACCCTCAACTACTGAGACACTACCTATCTTATCTCTAGCTGCCGGAACACAACAATGCTTCAAACATTGATGTTATGGCGCCATATTTAGATAATATAAAGTATAAAGTAAGGTGGACAAACCAGCCCTACCACCCACCAAACCGAGTACACAAACATGTATCCCCCACTGGGAGTTAAACCGATGGTCTTAACCACTAGACCACAGGGGCGGTTAAAATTAATTGAGCGAACGCGCGCCCACGGACACAACAACGAAAAAAGTGCCCTAGGAATATATGTACTTCTTTTGTATATGCCTAGGATATCTATAATTAAGTAGTATTCATCAGACCACGTTAAGTATTTTGTTTTAAAGTTATTGAGTTGATAAGTAAACAGTGTAAATAAACTGAAACAATATTTTGCTTTCACTTATGTCGCTTACAGCTTTCGCTTATGTATAAATTTATTTATATTAATAATTATAATAATACCGTTAATAAAAAAAACATGCCAAAAGCACTGTTTTTAATTATTCTGATGATATCAAAGCCACAACAAAAATAAGAAGAATTATGTGATAAATCATATTTTTACTGTAATAACCAATAGTGGCACGGTTTGTTTCAATACTCAAATAATCAATAAATAGACATAATAAGTTTTATAAAAATATAGCAATAGACAATTAGAAATTATCATTTTAGCCTATATTCTCATCATCTACTCATTTTATATCTCCACTCCTTAGGCACGAACCTTCCCTATGGATGCTTATAAGGAGAACGGGCCACAAACCACTACGCAAGCCCAATGCGGATTAACGTGCCTTTCGAAGCAAGATGACCTCGAGATAATACATTTTTATCCACCCATCCGATGACCGGCCTTTGCGAATTTTTTAACCGTCTCTGTGGTCTAGTGGCTAAGACCACCGGTTTAGACCCAGAGGTCCCAGGTTCGATTCCCAGCGGGGATACATGTTTGTGTACTCGGTTTGGTTGGTGGTAGGGCTTGTTTGTCCGCCTGGCTAGCTACCACCATCTTATCTAAATATGTCGCCATAACATCAATGTTTGTAGCATTGTTGTGTTCCGGCAGCTAGAGATAAGATAGCTAGTACCTCACTAGTTGAGGATCCCGGGTAAAGTGCGCTTCCATCATTGGCCTTATCATCACTTAACATCAGGTGAGATCAAGGCACTGTGCTTACCCGTAAATATATTTAAAAAAAAATGTTGCTTAACTTCAGCAACTGTAACTGTAAAATATCAGGTGTGTGTGCAAGTTGTAAGGGAAAATATTAGAATTTACTTGGTACCTGTATCAGAGTACGCGGTAGACAATTGCCTGGCGTGCGTCGACAACTAAATTAAACCTAACCGACGTTCTCCAACATTAATTACGAGGGCTTTGTGAAGCTGATTCCTTATATAAAATATGTTCACCATAAAAAGCCTTTGTCACCTTGCGATGGAGACAAATTTGAACGCTCTGTACAGCGTAAAATTAATTACTCTGTCACCATGATTGTGTCTGAAGGTGCAGCCAAGCTTGGTCTTATTTTCTATATATATACAATTCTCGTGTCACGATGGTAGTTGCCATACTCCTCCGAAACGGCTCGATCGATTTTTATGAAATTTTATATGTATATTCGGTAGGTATGAGAATTAGTTGTAAAGTATATTTCATATCGCTAGGTGATCAGGGTGTCTCTATCCAGAGTAATAAAAATAATGTAGATGGCAGAACAACGTTTGCCGGGTCAGCTGGTTTTTTTATAAAAATAAAATATCGCAGACATTCTACCACGACTAAGCTGGGATACGAGCGTTAACTTGAACTATTACCGTCAACACTATCACTATTATTTTGTGTACCAGCTTATTTTGTCCCCACTGCTGGGACGTGAGCCTTCTATGTGTATGGAAAGAGAGAACGGGTCATACAACACTAAGCGGGCCCAGCCCAGTGCGGTGTGGTGGTTGTTAACGACTGCTAATCAAAAATCAATCAAAATCAATAATTTAACTTTACGCCTTAAGGTTGAAAATGTATTGAAGAAATTTGATAGTTTCGGATAGGTTGATGTGCAGGCGTTCACGAACGTTTTTGGTCACACACCGGACACGAAGTTCACAATGTACCATATTTGTTGAACAAAACATTTGTTAAAACTTTTTGAATCACAATTTGCCTTTAAAGTTACGGAGAGGGCATTTTGTATTTGCTCATATAATCATTGTTTTAGCATCATTTTGTGTTAGTAACAGTAAGTTGTCCAAATATAAACACATTATCATTGATTTTCAATCTTACGAATTAAAAAGAGTGAAGTTAGAAGTTAGTGACACCCGTTTTCTTTATTAATTGTTTTTTTTTATAAGATGGGCTTGCTCCTGTCTTCATTCTAATCCCTAGGGCTAAGAAGAGGCCGACGGTGGAACGAGCTTGCCCAGAAATATTAAAGCCTACTCACTCGGGCTTTACAAACTTTTTAATACCAGTTCAATACCAGTTTTTGTCACCAAAAACTAATATAGAATTTCATTGAAGGTTTACATAATGACACCTACGGTGGTGGTCTGTATTTAATTGTTTATTAAGGGCTGATTGAATCATCAGATAAAACTTATCCTTCTGATAAAGTATAACGCAATCAAGCTAAAATGTTACATGTTTAAAAAGAAAATTCATGTTATAACAATACATTTTTAAAATATAACCATATTAAAACGAATAAGTTTTATCCGTCAATTGAAAAATCGGTTCTAAGTAAAACATCAGTGGCTGATCCCTATTTTAATTATTAAAGGAAAACGTGTTAATTTCTGGTTCTTGTCGAATATTGGAGCCACTTATTACAAAAACACAAATGTTGAAAAAAAATTCCACGAGCAGGATTTGAACCTGCACCCTTCTGACATACCGGTAGTTGTTGACATTGAATGGGTGCCTTTGTTCTAAGCTCTTCTAGCTATTTCTAAGCTACTTAGCTAAACGGTTATGGAAAAAATAATTAGGTATCTAACTTTCAGCGGGCGATGTGCCTAAACGAGTCCAGACATCGTTTCCGCGATAACAAAAGCGCCTGTTGTTGTATACAATTTTTCCAAAATTAATTGGCGTTAACACAATAATGTATTGTTTTCTTTCATCTCGATTGTGCACTTATCAAAGTATTTCTCTTGGATATAATTTAACACAGTATTTCTAACCTATATATTATCAACCTTTAAATGTCCATCTGCCGGGCTCTGGTCTTCCATGAACGCGGGTATTAGCAAATAAAAAAAATGAATTTGAATGTCGGGTCATAATCCAACAACACCCTTGCCCATGGTTTACCTACGCCATATTGAATTTTATTCAAAGTTTTTATTCAAATAAACTTAAAAACTTATTATACTTTTAAATTGTCCAAAAATTTTTCACCTACCTAATACTCATTCAGGACCACTTTTAGCCGAGGAGAAGAATGAGCGCAAAGTAACGACATTTCCATAAAATTATGTCATTACCAAATCATGCAATACCTACATGCGTTTCACCCGAGTGCTTTCCGTAATTAACACGTGTTGTGAGACTCCATATTAATTTCTATCTTCCGTACAATTGTACCCTTACTACTTATTCTTCTTCTTGCAGTGTCTCTCCATTACTGGAGATTGGCCGTCAGCTCAGCGAACTTCTCTCTATCCTGCGCCAAGCGAAATAAGTCTTCAACCCTGGCAATGCTTGTCCATTCTCGGATGTTCGTAGCCACGATTTTTTCCGTCTGCCATTATCAGCTAGAGAAGTTGGTATCTCTCATGCCGCAGGACATGGCCAAGATATCCAACTTTTCTTTTCTTAACGGTCTGCAGTAATTCACGACTCTTCGAAATTGGCTAAGTGCTAAACGCAAAGCCATTGATTAAGATAATTAATTACTTAAACATACATTTATAAATTAAGATCGAAACGAACAATTAAAACTATAAACTCGGTCAGCAGCTCACTTTAATTTCGGTAGTCGGTAATTAACAGGTTATGATGTTTGCTTGAACATATTACCTGGTATTGTTTATCTGTTGTATTCTACACTCACTCACGTTTCCACGTATCTTCCAAATATAATTATAATATTCATTATTAGTTTTGTATAAAGATATAAAGTCCAACACACGCATGCACTCATACATTTAAATCCATAATATACACTTACTCACACATACGTATAGCATACTCGTACACTTGCATAATTAATTCATTTATTATTTATTACACACTTACATTGTATATTTAATTTACTTTTACATGACTCTGACTGGGTTTCACTGTCATTATTACTTTTTTTATGTTACCTGTAACCATCGCTGTTGAGTTTACAATAACTAAATTAGACATAAGAATAATATTGTAAATCTGTATTGTAAACTTGTTTGTGGTTCAATAAATAAATAAAAAAAAATAAACGCGCTGTGTTTTGTTATAAATTGTCTAGAACGTTCTGGTTGGTATCCCTAGGCTGTACAAATTCATAAATAACAATTAGTTGATGTGAAATTCATTAGTAAATTGAACTCCTGGGGTTACTGTAACCAACTTGGGAAAAGATGATATTAATTTAACACGTTTGTCTGTAGATTACTAAGAGGTTATTTAAAATAAAGTATGTATGTATATTTATATTATTTTAACGTCTTTTTGCCCTCGGATTTATCCATTGAAACATCTATTTTGACAACCAAAGAGAGCATTCAATATTTTTAGACGCGAGCAATCAAACAATATATTATTATAAATTTGCACTGACAATATTAATACCCTAAATAAAAGTTTTATACAACTAATTTATTTGTAAGTTTATCATATACTGGATCGCCGTTTTTCATTGTCTAGTAACAGACGCGCTTCTAACAAATTACGAGTATTTATCGGACGCTTGCCTGTAAGCCGTTGGTGCAAATTTTTTGTACAAATTAGAAAACTTTTACGCTTTGCCGTTCTGTCACGGGCTCATTCATAATAATGAATTCTTTATTTATACAACTTAACTATGTTTTAGGTGCTTAGTGCGCTGTGCTTGTTTTATTTGCCGTTAGATCACGTTAACGAAAACGAGAATCATCCTTTTTTTTTTGAGAGAGATTGCTGATTGCCTCTACGGCATTTTCAACTTCACCGGGTTTTTTTGGGGGCGGCGAGGAACGTAAAGGGTTCAAGCCGTGTGAAACGAATCACCTTCGGAGGTTATCTAGAGGGAACGGCATCGCGCACTAGTGCGCGTCCCCGTGCCCTACTAGATTCTCCGAAGGGTTCGGATCGGATCGGGGAGAGAATCATCCTGGTGGAGATAAGTTAAAAATTAGCCAAACAAATGCTCATTTTCGTTTACGTGATTAATTGAATACGTATAGTAAATAAAACTCGCAATATCCACTTGGGCATACATACCGAGTATATGTATATGAGTGTATAATGTCGGACGTCCGGACGTGTCCCGTAAAGTGGAGCGACAACATATGAAAGGTTGATGGCAGCAGTTGGATGTGGCGAGGGTCCGACAGCAGGCACAAGAAGTCCTTTATGAGAAATGGTTGGAAACCATAAAAGATCCTCGCTATGGACGCACTCGCTCACTCAATCCTCGCGATGAATATGCACGCTAGAAGTGCACCTGCCGGTCCTAAAAGACTGGCTGGAGTAGAAACTTGGCAGCTTCTCCTTCCGACTTTCCAGGTGCAGTCTGAGTACGGCTGCTTCAGACGGTACCTATTCAAGGTTGCCAGGAGAGGCCCAACCCCGGTGTGCCATGAGTGTGGAGCTGCGGAGGACACAGCCGATATCACCCTGATGGAGTAAAGAGCTTGGGCTGCGCAGCATCACACCTGATCACACCCTGACATGCATTATAAGGTTGGTACCTCTCCCTATGCACCATGGTAAAAACTATGCTGGATAGAAGAAGAAAGAAGAAGAAGAAATATAACTTGAAAAAAGACAAAGTGTTGAAAAAAATCTACGAGCGGGATTCGAACCCGCACCCCATGACATGCCGGGTCAAGTGCACTGCCAACTATGCTATCGTGGCTCAATTCAACTCGCCGAAATTAATCAACACTATCTACTTTTTACTTTATAAGCCAAATGAGCCCTATTCGTCGACAACCACGTCATCAACATCGTCAACGTCAATTTTTTTCAACACTGTCTTTTTTGCGTAAAATTATGTGTAAAATAATCAAGAAGAAATACATTTATTGTCACACACTAAGTACAGACGCCAGCACATCAACCTATACAAAACTAACAAATTTCTTCAGTACATTTTCAACCATATATATAGGGAATTAAGTTCAAAGTCTATTAAAGAAATTTGACAGTTTGTGGTAGGTTGATTTGCAGGCGTGTGTACAACAAACATTAATTATATGTAAAAAATATTGAAAAACAAAAGTACATTCACAATAAAAAACAAAAACAGAAGGCAAAGTTTGACCAACTAGGACCCAGCTTCAGCACGTGCACAGCGACATGAGGCCGCCGCAACGCTGGTATGGAGGTCATGGACGGCGTATCCTTTTGCGAATCGATGATTTTGCAAAAGGAGGCTGCGGAAAGGGCACGCGAGGAATCAATCCAGCGCAGACGTAGCGGGAGAAGGAGGCGGCAGCACTCGCCTGTTGACGCCTGCAGTATGCTTTGAGGGAGGTCTCGTTCAGGAGTGGACTAACAGGGCTGATTATGATAAGATACGAAACTTAATTCGCTTGGCAATCCAAAGAGGTAATGTTGCCAGCATTCTTGGGACCGTTCCCATGAGCCCACAGCTGGAGGACATTTTTTATTTATAGGTTTTATTTTGTCTTAAGTTATATTCATTTTTTTTTCTTTAATGTAGTTAGTTATGTTATGTTTCATATAGTTGACATTGTATTGAAGAAATTTGACAGTTTTGGATAGGTTGACGTGTGTACATGTAAAGTAAATATTTTGAAATTCGCTTACTATTTCCCAGACACGCTGTGTATAGGCCGTCTGCAGCCAGTGGCAAGCCTAAGTAATCAGCAGCACTTTAACGCAATTAATTACTAGCTTCACTACGAAATGACGACTCATTATGTCGCCTGTGACAAGATTAATGGGAGATTCCGCTAACGCATTGAAGTCCTCTCTAGTAAGATAATTTACTAACATTACAAACAATAGGTAGGTATTGTTATCTCGGACAACATTTTGGTATGTTCATTTGTAACATGAATGTAAGTTTTGTGAATTTTTATAGTTGTATACATTGATACCTATAGCATGGGAAACTTTGTTTGAATGTAAGCATTTTAACACATCCCTTTACTTGTATAGGTATACGTACCCATAAACCATACTGTTATGTGTATAGATACGGGTACGGTATGGATTGTATGTAAAGAATAACTCTTCAAATCCGATTTTATTTACTTATTTGAGCCCTTACTTTCACGTGACATACCAAAAATAACGCAGACGAATTCGCGTGCATAAACTTTTTTGTAAAGGTAACTACTGAGCAGCCTGTCAAGTTGATTTTCGTACTCCTGCCGATTGATGACTACATTTAGAGTCGCTGGTAGGATCACGTCTATTTTAAAATGCTTCTGAGCTTGCTAATACAAAAATAATTAGTAACATAACCTTTATTTTCTATATACTCGGTTACATACATATTGTGCGCGTATTCTACCGCTGCTTGCTTGTTTCCGAAACACAGATGGGTTTCACAAAAAGGACTTTAATACTGCGCCCGAAGGTAATTGGTGGCTCCACCTCTCGCACAAAAGCCCTTGTCTCATACGGAACAGTTGCAAATGTAATTACTTCACGAATTCATCACGAAGCTGAAGAAGCGAGCGTTAAATTAACTATAATTGTCGTGTTGACTTAGTCAACGTCAACATCGCGTGGCTTTGTTTTAAAATAAGTGCTTTAGTCACTTTGTTATAAGAGTTTTTGTTAATAATGGTTTATTCCCAACATTAATACATTCCTATGCTGGTCTGGGAAGTGTAATTAATCTATCAGCTACCTAACTTCTGCTGCACAACGAAGGTTTCTAAGATAGTCGGTTTCTAGATAGTACATCAGGCGATCGGCTAGCAACCTGTCGCTGATCTTATCTATTCCACTTTAACTCCCTACTTTGAATATTCTAAATGTGGCGATGAGGTCATTAACGCTGAGTTTATTCAAAATTGGTGCTTTTGATCGACCCCTTTTTGGGAGGAGTGAGAGTATGTATTGATACCTTGACTATGAGTAGTACCTTTTACTATGAGTAGGTAAAGGACCCGGAATAAAAATGCATCTCGAATGTGGTCCTGTTTGCTCATATTGTCCTATACATTTGAATTTCGAATAACAAATTTATATAAACAATGGATAGCATCAACAACTTCAGCTTACTGTAAACCTTAAATCTTAAACATAAAGATTAATTTACTGTCATCGCCACGAACGTCGTTGTGGCCACGTGGCCCCAAGTCGCGTTCCGTTTTTCAAGAGCTCATTGGGAATCTAGTACAAGATTGATACAAATCCTTCTGGCGAAAATATTGTTCGCTTACACTACCTAGATTTGACGGTTGATAAATTACAAAAACACAAATGTTGAAAAAATTTCCACGAGCAGGATTTGAACCTGCACCCTTCTGACATTCCGGGTCAGGTGCTCTTCCAATTGAGCTATCGTGGTTCTAACCAGCCCGACGAAATTATTCAACACTATTTACTTTTTACTTTGAAAACCAAAGGCACCAACATTCAATGTCAACAACTACCGTCATTAACTTGATAAATTGAAGGTTGATAAATTCTTTGCCCCGAAAGAAAGAAAGAATAATTGTTGGTTGTTACACAAAAAATCGGTGGGGTTATTCTCATCTAAAAACATAAAGAGATACCAAAAGGCTTTAGACTCAGCGAAATGTCATAAGATAAACCCATGACGCTGTTTTTATTACAATTGTGGAATTTACCAAAACCTCCAGCAGATCTCTTGAGAGAATGTAAAAAGTGTCGTTGCAGTATTTTGCTTCGTTTGCTAAGAATGCACGTTCACGAACACTTAAGAATAATATTTTATAATGTTCGTTCGTACCTAGAAAATATAACAAAATAGCGAACGCTACTCTTCACTTTCCCGCCAAGAACTCCCTGAATTTTAATCGAGTTAAGGTATTGCCACAGGCATAATAAATAACGAACCAAGAAGACGTCATACTTTGTATAGGTTATATATACTATAAAATCGAAATTATAGCCTATATACTGTCCCACTTCTGGGCAATGGCCTCCATGATTGAAATGAAGTCGTCGTAACAATAGATGGGTAATGGCGATCTTTTCGAACTCTTTATAAACACAACGAGTGTCTTCGTAGAATAATATATTAGAATAGAATATAATAAAATTTAGTGCAGGTAGGTCGTACTCGTTGTGTTTTTGTAATAATACAATACATAGAAGTGGAATGCCCTGGAGGAGGCCTTTGTCAAGGAAAGGGACGACCTGACAACGTAACGCTGATGTCGAAAAAATCATTGTCAAAGGAAATAAAGGCCTTTATATTTATTTTATTTTTTAATACAAATAATGTGTATGCAATAATAGGGTCAAGAGACGAAAATGCCACGCTAAAAAATATTAAGTAAGAAAAAAGCGAGTATATAAAAAATCTATATACAAAAAATCGTTGAACTGTTGTTCTGAATTATAAAAAAGATTTGTAGAACACCATACCTTTAAATTTTGTTTTCTCTAAATAAACTTTACAAAACAATAAGCAAACAAATTAATATTCGCAAAATTTTATAACCAAATTTTAACTTTTCTTGTGAATAAGAATATACTTAGACAGACTTTACAGTTTTACTAAAAGTATAAAAACAAACATCAATCATAATGTATTTTTAAACCAAGCCTAGTTTTTATTTCCAAAAGTAGTTAAAACATTGTTCAAAGGACATTTTTCTTTTAAAATGTGGTTGCAAAATTTGCTTCCGGTTGCTCCTTTTAGTTGAAAGTGCTATCTATTAAGCGAGCGTAATCAATCACCCGTTTAATTACAATTTGTCTGTCATTCATCATCACCATCTTTGGTCTATAAACAGCCTACTGCTGAACTTAGGCCTTCGCAAATGAACAATAAGATGGAAAGATCAGGCCATAACGATTGTTCAATGAGGTTTTTTTTAAATTTATATTTACAAAAAGAAATTACAAAGTTATTTTAAGCAATACTCTGCCAAACTGAAAAACGGTTGGTCGGCAGCGTTCTCGTGGACACTTAGTACGTTTTATCGAAAAATATTAACAATTACTTACTAAATAATTAAAATTACCTTACAGAACTTATTGATCGATAATTTTACGACACTATTTAACTAAGTGCCCCTAGTTTCTCAAAATATGGACACATAGTCAAATAATGCCTTCGTAAAATACTGTGTAAGCAATTTCTTGTTATGTTGTCACATTTGGCTAATGGTGGTTTCGGTAATGCGTTTAATAGTGATGGAGTCAGCCTGTCTTTTAATGCTAGGGAAAACTGATAGCCATTATACTTTGCTAACCCAAAGCAAGAAAGGAAAAAGTTTTTTTATGTGGCCATTGTTCGTTAGATATAAGTTTTTTTAATAGCAATGCATTAATAATAAATTTGGTTATAAATAAAAATTACTGACATTTGACTGCTACTTTGACATTAACATAAAGCATGGTGAACGTTAAAATATGACGTCTATCATCGTCATTTTAACGATTGTTACATGATGCAACTAATTTTTCGCCAAATGATTGATTTGACGATAACGTTGGATGGTGCAACGCACCCTTTCCGATCCGATGCGAACCCCTCGGAGAATCTAGTAGGGCACGGGGATACGCACTAGTGCGTGATGCCGTTCCCTCTAGAATACCTCTGACGGTGCTTCGTTTCACACGGCTTGAAGAACCTTTTACGTTTCTCGCCGCTCCCAAAAAGCCCGGTGAAGCTGAAAATGCCGTCTGAGCCAATTAGCAAACTCTCTTTAAAAAAAACACACCCTTATTGTACCTACCTACGCCGAAATCGATTACACTATTATTCTACCGATCAATTGGTTGGAACTTTTGGCATCACCATTTTTATTCCATTACAAACAGTTGATACCCAACTATTGCCATAAGAATGCCATAATAAAACTAACATTAAAAATACGAACACGTACTCCCACTGCATAACCATTAAGCAACTTGATTTTCTGTCTGACGAAATTCTGGAATAAAACGCGTAATAGTCACATTCGAAACTGTGTAAGGGTTCTTTGTTGACCTTTAAATGGATCCGTATTGGAAAGGGCGAAACTATATATATGGGAAACGGCAAATTGTTCTAAGGAACCAGATCATCGATGTTACAACTAAGTAAAACTATGTTCTAAACCTTGCAAAAATGCAAAACACGGTTAAATCTTTTTATTTTGGAGTAAACACGAGGTTCCATATCATAACGAATTCATTACAACCCACGATATCAATTACCGAAATAAAACAATTTTCTATAAAAAGAACTGTGTACGATTACCGATTGTGTATGTTTGAAGCAGTTTTTATTATGTTTTAAATTGACGACATGGTTTCATAGTTTCTTCTTTCTTTTTTGTAATAGTATCACAAACGTGTTGTTAAACTTGCCGCTTGAACTTTCCCTTATTAGAAACTTTTGAAAAACTTGTTGCAGCACCGCGATACGTGGCATTGCGTTACTTTTGAACGTTGAATAACTTCAGGCATACTTTTGTATGCCTGATGTACACATATATTTATTTACATACATAACTTCCGGGTTCCATTTTAAACAAAGTTTTTGACGGGGTTTATCTCAAACTTAAACAAATTATTTAGTATCCTGGCATACAATTTTACTGGGCGTTTTAATTTTTACCATTTGGGCCTTTTTACCATTACTACCGGCCCGTTTTACTGGTGCCGTGGTCACGGGCTGACATAATTGGGTATAAACGTCTAGTTTAAAATGACATGCCTCTACTAAGTAGTTGGCATTTACTTTTCTCGCAAGTCTTCTCATGTCTTGACCTGCGTCCTTCTTGCCTAGCGAGCTCACTGCTCAGAGTTCCGCCAGAAATCCCACAGGGCACGCGTCTGGTGTTACGCGTGGGATGCTGCCCGCTTTATGGCTCGTCTCGCCCTAACAAGATTCCCGGCGCTCGTTACACCAATTTATTACGCCCTTAGAAGGGATTTATACTTTTTTGTGCGGTAGTTCCCCGCACTAACGTCGTCTGCCGCACGAGTGTGCACATACGTGGCGTATTGTATCTCCAGCCCCTTTGTTTGATGTGGGAGGAGTGTGCGTGACAGCCCTGCTGCGCTCCTTGTTTTTCTTGTTTTGATATTAATGCTCTTGGAAGAGTACTTGTATAAGTTCGCAAGGGTATTCATTGAAGGTTCTTTGGTATTTGTTGGGTTATAAGTTGTTGTTTGCTGTTCGAATAATCGTCGATGTGGCTGATTAGGTAAACGCTACGACGAGTTTGTTAGCTTTTGTTTTTGTGAAATCTTTTTTATTAGTTTGATGTTTCATTATTCTTAAAGTATTTTTTTAATATATCACAATCTTATATATATCTATATATCTCTTATATATATATATCCTATTAGTAATTGCAATCATTTCTAGAATTTTTTTTGTCTAGTCCTGTTGACAGGTCGATTATATTTCAATGGTCAGGTTTCATCTTAAATATACAATCAAGTGTAATTAATGCAATCAAATAAAAACACATTTATAAATAATATAAGCTCCATCAATCCATAAAAAATACATAATTCTACTAAAAGAATATTCTCAAAGCCTAAAATGTAGGTATCATCTATTTCCATACAAACTTTACCAAACAGGGAAACACTGGCATTCAAATGTGGGCTCTCAGATAAAGATTCCCATTCATCTTGCCATCGACCGTTTTACGATAAAAACAGCCTTTCACGCCACGCATACAGTTATTTATTTTAGTTTAGGTTAGAAGAACTTGGCCCTTGTGACATACGAGACCGCGTGTGCAGAATTCACAAACAGTGGCAGTTTTAAGTTTTTTTTATTGCAATTCTCATCATAATTTGTTAACAAACCAGTGACCCCGACCAGTGTAACTCGATCGAAACATAGGTATCAAAACATACTTTTTGAAATAGTATATATATATATACTTACTTACTACTTACTACTTACTTACTATATATATATACTTACTTACTTACTTATATATACTTACTAAGGGTCTTACAAATAAACAGAGTATAAGGTAGGAATAGTTATTCCGTGTTTTGTTCATTTCAAATAAGAGTAAAAGAGACAAAACACGGAATAACTATTCGGAGGTTATTCTCTGTTTATTTGTAAACATTGTATGTTGTTTTTTTTAAATGGGACGCACAAGATAATGTAAGAATTGGTATATTAGTGAAAGTAGTCACGAGAGTCGTAAGTCCTCGAAAGATTTTTGTTTTAAGATATTTATATATCCAATCCAATCCAGATTAATAACGTCTACGTTGTATAAAAATATATTGTTATGAAACATTTTCCGTTAGCAACGTTTCCCAAAATATGATTCAAATTCCCATCGCGGTAATACGTTTAATGCTGGCCGTTAAAACGTTTCATTTCACGGAAATTGCTGTTTAAACTTTTTATCTGTTTCAGATTTGGAAGCAGAAATATGAAAAATGGGTTTTTCACAAAAAAATATGGTGGCGTCACAGAGCGTGTATCGTCAGTTGCTGGCCAAAAAACTGGCCGCACATAAAGCGGGGAAAGTTTTCCAGTGGTTTTTCTGTGTTGGCACCACGCCACGACGCTGTGGGGTCGCTACATCCTACAAGCCTTTATTGCGAGTGTAATAAAGTTCAAAGTTGAAGGTGGGTAATGTAGGCTTCGCAAGCGTTGGGGCAAGCGTTATCGCCAGTGATACATGATGTGATGACACAACTTTTGCTCGACTCGCCGACTGCGGATCGGGATTTGTTGCGATGGGGTAAGCGATCGCGGCTTATATCTTTGATTTGGATATAAAAGGTGGGTTACTATGTTTCTTTATAACCACAATGGAGATGGAGATTATAACTTTCATGAAACACTTTTTGCGAATCTCGCAATCGAAGTTTTATTATCACCGCAGCCTGTGAAAGTGTAATTATGTGAAATAAAAGGCAAGTAGATTCGTAAAATGTTCGAGTATGTGAACACAAAAACAACAAATTTTAATTTTAATAACATTTTAATATATTAAAAGTTTTCCTATTACAAAAACTTTTGTTTTCAGATGAAAGTGAAAAATAATCCCGACATTGTAACACTTGATTGTTTAATTTAGTTTGAGTGGTTGCTTATCAAAAGAGGTGTCTGAGTTTATAAACTCTTTCATTGTAAATGCCGTCGGCGCGTACATAATCCCCAGTTCTCTCGCCCGAATTACATGGAGTGGAGTATTACTCAAGTGGATAACAAGCCCTACCACGAACGTGTGATCTAAAATAAATTTAATGAAATTTAGAAACAGATTTACAGCGAAATCATAATGGTTAAGTATGTTGAGCGTCTTTTCAATTGGGTTTACCACAGAATTGAGCTGAGGTAAACCCGAGTAGAATAGTTTATAGTTTTTAATTTGATTGATATAATAAGGTTTTAGAGTTGCAGCTTAAAGAGGTATCAGTTCCCTGATCATCAATTCAAAACATCTTTATTAGAATTAACTTAAAAGCACTTTTGTTAAAAATGGCCGAAAATGTTTTATCTAGGTAAAATATTACTATTCATTCAGCATGTCTTTTGTGAAGAAGAAAAATAAGCTCAAGAAACTGCACAGCTTTCTAAAGAAGTAACGACATTTACAAAAAAAATGTTGCCGCGTCACCTACCGCATACGCCGCACATTAATCGACACAAAGCAAACACCTTCTCAACTGTGTCAACAGATGGCGCCACAAAACGCTTACCAACGATGTCGCCATACTACGACGATAAATAGTATGGGAAGCCTGCATCGCGATAGGGAAGTTTCACCATCTCCTTCGCTATATATAGCACCTCCAACTAACATCCATAGGACCCCACCCGATCCTCTAAATAACACCACACATTTACAGAATACACTAAACATGCACATCAGTTTAGTCCCAAGACACCGTACTCGTAGAACAAGGGTACGAAGAACCGGTTCACACTCCCTCTACACCAGGTACAGACATGTACCTGGGCGTTTGCTCCTCCTCCACGGCCCTCGGGTTGCTCCGCTCCCCGATCCGATCCGAGCCCTTCGGAGAATCTAGTAGGGCACGGGGACGCGCACTAGTGCGCGATGCCGTTCCCTCTAGAAAACCTCCGAAGGTGATTCGTTTCACACGGCTTGAGGGACCCTT
Organism: Eudonia truncicolella; assembly: GCA_949315975.1. Taxonomy (NCBI): domain Eukaryota; kingdom Metazoa; phylum Arthropoda; class Insecta; order Lepidoptera; family Crambidae; genus Eudonia; species Eudonia truncicolella. Next base: position 4,845,285 of record OX438829.1, read on the forward strand.
TACGTTCCTTGCCGCCTCCAAAAAAGTCCGGTGAAGCTGAAAAGGCCGTAGAGGCAATCAGCAATCTCTCTCAAAAAAAAAAATCCATAGGACCTCGGTCTCCGAGCTATAGCTCAATGTGGCTTTCTCCCTGCCATTGGCTTCCTACAAATATATGTCGTTATCATCATAGTCAACTTATAAACGATCTTCTGCTGGGCTCTTAAAGAGGTCGTGGGTCAAAATAAAAGAAATGTTTTTATAAGTAGTTGAGAGGAATACTTAATTTAATTATTTGAAATAATTTTAACATTGGAAGCACAGAGTACATATCTAACTCTGTGCTGGAAGTAAGTATGGTACACGTACGCGTCTATCGCCTATCGCTTCCGTATGCGGTGTGGTCATACGTAGAAAAATAAATTGTATCAAGAACTATAAACATAGCACTAAATTGGGGAGTTTCAAGATATTCATTTATGCATATGCATAACATATTCAACACACCCCCTCAAAAATTAATCTTTGTCTTGTTTACTACAACATTATACATATAAAGCCTTACAAATAAACAAAGAATAAGGTCCGAATAGTTATTCCGTGTTTTGTTCCCGTCATGCAAACGTCATTTCAAATTAGAATGAACGAGACAAAACTCGGAATAACTATTCGGACCTTATTCTTTGTTTGTTTGTAAGGGGTTAAAAAGTATCCTAACAGTCTGCGTAATCTTACTTTACTTCCAAGTGCGCTCTCTCTCTCTCTCTCTCTCATCATTAATTAAAAATGTACAGAACGTTTAGATACAGGACAGGACCCTAGTAGTACCCACGAGGGATTCGTAAGGTGGATATAAACAAACGCTCGCGGACGAAGATGGATGTACGCAAAATGGAAGTGTTATGTTATTGAGAACAAATCCGCCCGCCTGCCAGAGCCATGTTGCGTTGCTGCGAGAGCTTTAAGACTCGCCCAAACAGAGGCGATTTGCGGGCACGTCGGATGTATTAGTCAGTATAATATTTTGAAGTATTTAAAATAAGCGCGGGCAGGTTGCGATCTACAGGAAGGCGCCCGCGACCACTCGCCCAGCCCTTTTTGCCGAAGCTCGTGTTTTGTGAGGCGCGGGTACACCAGTCTCGCTCATGTGATCCTCAAAATGCCACTACACCCGCACATTCACATGATACACTACACATGCACACTTACTTAGGTCAAAGTACACCGTACACCGTACTCGTAGAACAAGGAGGCGAGGACACGCACAAGTGCGTGATGCCGTTCCCTCTAGTAAACTTCTGACGGTGCTTAGTTTCACACGGCTTGAGGAACCCTTTAACTCACCGCCCCCAAAAAAGCCCGCTGGCATCAGCAACTCTCTCAAAAAAGGGTCACCATCGTGACCGCGCCGCCACCGCCTCTGTTGGGTGAGGCTTTAATGTACGTACATGGCACAGTTAATTCATCAAAACTGACTTTTAATCAATTAATAGCTGAAAGCGACAGCATTTTTATGTATATGCGGATATTTAATAATTCATCTGTTTTAATTTATTAAATATGACATGAATGGTTAGAATATTACTATTATTATCAGTTACATAAATTTGACTCCAGTAGTAGCAAAGGGCCTTTAGTAGGGTTTACTAATAACGGTCATAAGATTTGGGATCCTTCAAATTTAAGAATGGTTTATTCGAGAGATGTGGTGTTTAATAACATTAGGAGTAATAATGTTTTCTAAAGTTTACGCGAACACTACACATTGAAATGAAACAACTTTTACGGATCTACTCGCGTTTATTTTACACATTAGTTTTAATTAATGTTCATCCTGACGTTTCGAACCCTAATTAAAACTAATGTGTAAAATAAACGCGAGTAGATCCGTAAAAGTTGTTTCAACAGATTAAAAAAAAATGTGTAATAGGATAGTAAGACGGTGCGATTTAAATAATTTATGTAAAGAGGTTAGTGTTGATATTAGTGGTGAAGTTAATGATGATGTAGTGAAGGTGTTGGTGGAGATGCTGGTGATGAAAAAGTTTTAGAGTTAAAGATGTTGAAGTTGGTGTTGAAGACACTGAGAATTTTGAAGACAGTGTTGAAGATGTTGGAGTTGGTGTTGAAAATAATGAGACTTTTGGAGATAGCGTTGAAGAGAATAATACTTTGAGAGGGGAAGTTATAGAAGATACAGTAGTTAAAGATAATGATAAATTTGAAGATGAAATTGATCCAATTTTTAATGATGGATTGAGGATTTTACCGAATAGATAGATAAGGAAATTGCCATCTACGTTGAAAGACTAAGACTTAGAGAGTTCGTTTTTAATTTATACAGATGTTTTTAATAGTTTTGATAAAGATTAATGGAAAAAAGCAATGAATGAGGAAAAAGATTCTTTCGAGAGAAACAAAACTTAGGAAATTGTTAATAAGCAGGAAGCAAGAAATAGAAAAATAATATCAAGTAAATATGGATATTTACTATAAAACCCGGTGGAAGATATAAGGCTAGATTAGTGGCAAGAGGTTTTCTCCAAAAATATAATATTGATTATAAGGAGACATAGTCCAGTGGTAAACACTACTAGTGTTAGATGGTGTTGGCGATTGCAGCTCAAAAAGGTTTTAAAATAAGACAATTTAATGCTAAAACAGCATTTTTATATGGAGAACTAAATGAAGATTTTTTTGATTTTCTTTAAGATATGATATAAAAGATAAAGAAAATAGAGTTTCTAAATTAAAGAAGAGTTTGTATGGATTGAAACAAGCACCACTTATGTGGAACAGGAGGTTAACGGAGTTTTTGAAAAAATTGGGTTTTTACAATTAAATTCAGATCCACGTGTGTTTGTTAATAAAGACAAAGAAATACACTTGGCTAATTTTGAATAGCAGGAGTAAACATATTGATGTTAAGTATCATTTCATTAAAGAAAAAATAGATAAAAAAATATTAGAAATTTACTATTGTTCGACTAAAAATAATTTGGTAGATATACTGACTAAACCACTGGATAGAACAAAGCTTTTGAGACTTAAACACTGTATAGTGAGTGATACATAAAGGACATTCGGTGATGTGTTGAATTATGTAGGTTTATTAGGAAATAAGGTTGTTTGGAAATTAATTTGAAATTTAAATTTTAAGTTAGTTATGTAAGGTATTTAGGTTAATTAATTCAAAGATTTATTTCTTGTATCGAGTGGGTTAGTTAAGTTGGGTTTTAAATGAGTTGATGGGAGTGATAGAAGAGTTGTTAACATAATTGTAATAAAGATAAAATTCAGAAGGGGATGTTGAAATATTGATTTAGAACAATTTTATCTCTATTATGGTTGTCACTGGCTGACTTTTGGATTAATTAAAATAAATATATGTTTCGAACAAATTTGAATGTTTTAGACATCTATGATGATGTGAAAAATACTGTTGTCTAGAATGAAAGTTTATTGCTTCCGTTCGTTTTTGTCAAAGTTCATATTTATATAATGTCTTAAAATATTCCTTTAGGGTTAACATTTATTATTGAATAGTTAAGTTAGTTAATAAGAAATGTAAGTGGGTATGTGTTATACTGATTAAAATTTAAATCATGAAGATATAGTGGTGTTTTTAATTAAATGGATCCCAAACACAGTAGCATGATGTAAGCGCAAGGGTAAGGAGAATTCTTTTCTATAACATTGAGTCGCATTAAAATAATTTGTGTCCATAAATATTTTGTTCACTGACGTTGTTTTGACCAAATGCTTTTTAAATTCATTCCACACGCAGCGTATTATACTTATAGTTATAAGATACCTAGAATGATTTTGATATTTCTGGTGATCGTGATACCAATGATAATTATAATACGTATAATTTTTAAAGATACCCAATGATGATAATGAAAACGTCATGAATTGATAATATAGAAAGTCTACCATCAAAAACGCGATTCTCACCAACTTGATAATATAACTTAATTTGCACAGTTTTCAATATTCCAATATGCTATTACATCTAAAAAACAGTGCAAGCTTCGTTGGTTGATTCGATAAAACTGATTGCAAAAACAGAAAAAGAAATGAACGGGCATTGTCTCGCAAAAGCGGACTTCCCTTATGTAAGATTCCGCCTTTGTTCCTCCTTCACCCGTCATTTATACAATGTAATATTTTGTGCATTATACATACCATTATATTTGTACATATACCAAAGGTACATAATTATATTGCTGGAGGCTAAGTCTGTAGTTGTACACGTTACCATTACACAGTGAGAAAATTCCTGCCCCTGAGTTTGAGCTCTTATAGCAGTATTGGTTACCCCCCTCCCCACCAGAAACCTCTTTTCTCCTCTCCTTCCTTTCGACAACCTCTCTCTAAATACTTTTACTACTTAAATAGCTGATAACATATTCTGTTCTACAAGTCGAATACACTATATACTAAGGCAAATTTTGCGTTTTGCACTTTTTGCATGTTGCTCATTTTGCGTTAAAATTCTTGGTTAAACAATTCACGACCTGAAAGATTGCGAAGTCCGCATCTAGACTGCATTTGTTTTGAGAATCTTAAAAATGGAAACAGGAAACTTATCAGACACTACAAAGAGGTCTGGGGTTTTTTTTATGCGTAGCTCGACAAATGACTCCACTCCACCTGATGTTAAGTGGAAATGGAGTCCAGACGCAAGGACAACTGGTGCAGCGTGAAAACAACGCAGCATCAGTCACCCTCTCACCCTGCCGGCCCACAAAAAAGTTTTAGTAAAAACGGCCACTTATATAAGTAGCTACAGAAAAAGAAAGGTCTTTTTCAGTACTTTCACTGTGCAAACTTATAGGCAGTTCTTCTCTCAGTTAACCAGGTTTCTAACCTTTTTATTAAAATTTTCGTTTTTTGTCATCTGTATGAGCAATTATGTGTTTTATCTCTCGATCTATCTAATGATACTAATGCTGGGTGTTACGTGGGCATCTCATATATTTGTATGGCGACAGGTATAATCAGATGAAGTGTACATATTAATACGGAAAACGGGGAATTTCGCGGTCCGCTGGCGAATACACTTCGCCATTTATGGCAACGTGGAAACTCCGTAACAGTTACAATAGCTGAAGAAAAAAGTGGTTTCATCATTAAAGTAAAAGGTTAGCGAAGTGATTGGGTTTTTTATTTTATTTTTTTATCTTTGTTTTGTATTCCATAACGGGAAACTCTTGGCCTTTACTTCATCTGGACGATTAAGTCAATACTCATTAAAGGGTGCAATGATTGGATTGTAATGTTAGATATATTTGTCATGTACAGATAAATTGCCTATATAATGTAAGGTACAGACGGCAGCAGATCAACCTACCACAAAATGTTAAATTTCTTTAATAATTTGAAACTTAGTGTTTCGGTACAAAAATCAATATCGATTAGAGAATTTAAACACTGAAAAAAGACGACAACCTCAGGCGGGAATCGAACCACGCACCTTCCGCATTCCGGGCGGCTGCCTTAACCACTTGGCTACCGAGGTCTGGCTTTCACCTGTCGAAATTTTTCAGTGCTTGATGCTTATGTTTTTTAGTCAACAGTGTTTAAATTTTACTTAAGTATATTTAAGCGTTAATAAAACGCTAAAATATATAAAAAAACACTTATCGATTAGAGAAATTTGACAGTTTTGGATAGGTTGATGTGCAGGCGTGTGTACTTTATTTTTATTTTATTATTTTGGTTTTCGTGAAGAGTCCTCATGTTCAAATTAAAAATGGCTTTATTACATGAAAATATATCAGACAGAGCGTTCGTCTTTGACTTCGTTTCACCGGAAATTAAGACCCTCACAGCCAGATTGCTCAAAGCGATACCAAGCAAAGGTTACGAGACCGGATGGCATCAACCCCCTAATAATTTGTGGAAACAACATGTTTCCAGTTTCACAGAAAGAAAAAGAATCGGTCTGTTTGTTGTGTTTCAAAAAACTTCGCCTAGCCTAAGGGTGTGCTTTGAACAACGGCCTTTAATTTAATGAAGAAATTGAATTCCGGATTAAGGTATAATGGAAAAGTCAACCGTGTGTGGATCTTCAATGATTTGCGAAATGTTTTTGTAGTTTGATGGTTATTTATCGTTACTCAAGAACGGGGAAGTGCTTTGCCTTCATGTGAGGAGTGATAAGGCTGAAGATCGGGAATCGTCAACCACACGAAGTAGCTACCTTACCTATAACTTTCTGGAATCGTCAACCACACGAAGTAGCTACCTTACCTATAACTTTCTGATCAACACAATGTTAATTAATGATATAGTGACAGTCTTACATAAGTTAGTAGTACAGTCATTTTTATTTTCTTCGTTTCATTTTCTTTCATATGTTTTCGCTTCAAGTTGTCACATATTTTTGACGTTAGCATTTCAAGCCACCTATAAACTATCAAATAATTTATCTGTAATCGTGAAAATAGAAACTGTTGAACGCTTACTAGCGCATGTACTGTCAACTTGTCTAATTTTTTATAGATATGCAAATGCCTTCATCTGATCTTAAGTAGAAGCGGAGTTTAAATGCGAAGACGGCCAGTGAGGTAGAATTGTGGTATATTGGCCTCCGTCCTCACCTTATTTATTATGTAAGAACTCGGGACTTACGGATCTGTATCTGTGATACCCAGACATCAATTTCTCTGTCCGCGTTGCTGTTTACAATTTCGACGCTTTCGTGCTTGCCGTCCGTGATTGCGAGACATCCCCGTGGCAGAGAAGGGATGGCACTAGGTTTTTAGTGGGTATACCTATATATCCTGTCATCGAGCTTTTAGTGGTTGGAAGAGGGGAGAGGAGGCGCATAAACAGAATACATAGAGTGCCACATAAACAGAATTGCTGCTAGTCACAGGGATAGCAGCAACTCGGTTTATGTGGATAGCGTGTTTTCCTCATACAGAATAATGAGCAAGGCATTTTACCTACTTAAAAAAAGTTTTTATACTTACTGAGTGTTTGTGATTAGTGAGTACCTATTCAGTTAAGTGTTATTTCGCTTTTTACATATTATTTTTCTTCTGCTTCGCTTTGCTTTAATCTTCTCCACTTTGTCTGGTCTCTGGCAACCTCTTTGTTGAGATCATTTAAATTACTATAAGGTCAAAGTCAAAATATATTTTCAAAAAGTTTTTTGTTAAAGAAAAAAAAACTACTAAGCAACCCATTTGGGTTGCTTAGTAGTTACATACAGTATATTTATATACATATTATATTATTTATATACATATTAGTATACTGTACTAAGCTATTGCGTAAACAAGCACACACGTCGTGCACTCCGTCATTTTATCGGTGAATATCAAAATATTCATTCAAATCGCGCAATTCAATATATCCACGTAACTCTACTCAATCTGGATGAGTACCGTGTCAACATCAAGTTGAATATTCCATAATTCCGCATACACTTTAGTTCTATTTGACAATCATTGTATAAACAGGCAAACGTTATGTATGTTATTAGAAAATAGGTATTTGCTATAGTTGCTTTTAAAAAAGGAGTCAAATATACGAGTAAAGTAATGGGCCAACATAATAACAAAAAGTAAAACTTTTCATGTGTTCAAAAACAGTTATTTAAAGACATCCTAACACAATTTAAGAATGCGAAAGCGTGTTTTCCTGTTTGTACGTTCGTCTAAACGTGCGATCGACGTGATTTAGTTGAAGGACTCGAGATCGACATAAGATGCTTCTTGCCCTGATCAAATATTTTGTCCTGTATGTATATTAAGTACTATGTACACGCGATAAAAACTTAAGTGTTAGACCGAACCGACAGACCGATGCTGATAACCTCAGACGGCATTTACAACGTCATCGGACTCATTTAGGGGCAGCGAGAAACTTAAAGGTTCCTCAAGCCGTGAGAAACGAAAGACCGTCAGCGGTTTTCTTGAGAGAATGGCATCGGAACAACCCTTGGGCGCCTCTAAAGGTAAAGATCTCGGCTCGGGTTGACCGGGTCGTGGGGGTGGGGAGAAGCGTCTGTACATGTCTGTACCTGGTATAGAGCGCGTGTGAACCGGTTCGTCGTACCCTTGTTCTGTGACTACGGTGTCTTGGGCCTAAGCGAGTGTGCAGGTAAATGTGTAGTGGCATTTAGAGGATCGGGCAGGGCCGACCGAAGCCGGTGGCAGAAGCTAGTGCATACCCTAAATGTACATACATAATATCCTTTTAAAATAATTGTAAAAAAACCTCTGCGTAAAACCAAATACCCTTGTCCAGGCATTTTTGTTGCGTAAAAAGTCACGTTTCGCGCATATAGCCGCGACAGGGTTATCAGTTAAACAAAGGAGAACCAGTTGCTGGCTCGCGATAAGCTATTGTTTTCACAACGTGCTTCTTTCTAGTTTAAAAGCAAAGTTATCGCTCGTTCGTATTGTGTGGGTAGTTTAACAACTAAATAGGTTGGTACCTTATTTCACCGCGACGTCTAGTAGTCAGAGGTTTCTTCTAAGTTAACCTCCGAATTTTAACTTACCGTATATAACATTATCGTCAACGTAGACAATTTCTTTATTCTTCTTCATTACAAGAGGTACTTGATGACGCAGCATAAATTTGTCATCTCAGCTGCTCTGTGCTTTGGAAGGCACGTAAAGCGTTTGGTCCCGGCTGCATTAGCAGTCGTTAACAACCATCGCACCACACTGGGCCCGCGTGGTGGTTTATGGCCCGTTCTCCGTATCCATCCATATGGATGGATGACTACGGAGATACGGCTACGGATGGCTTTCCATATGGAAAGCTCGTGCTTCCACTACGGGGACATAAAAGTGAGCCGGTGATGACAATCTTACACCGTGATATTTAGGAGTGCTCTTTCCACTCGTATATAAGCCATCTTTGTCTAGTTTGCTACTATACATTTTCGAAAGGCAATAAATGCAAAAATTTATTTAATTCTTAGTGGATTTAATGACAATTGTTAACTTTAACATCACGGCTCAGATTCAATAACCGTTAAAGTAAGATAAAAAAAATATTGATTTTGTATCTATATAGGTACTGTTTGCAGTTGTGGCATGAAATGTACTAAATACACAAGTATGTACCTACCACTTCATTTTAACCAAACTATAAATAGGAATATTGTGTGAAACGCAAAAGCAATTTACTTTGGGATCTTTAAACACAGTATAACCGAGCCGAGATATTTGATTTCAAACTCTATGACGAATATAATAAGAATGTTGTGGTTTCAGTGTCAGAGGGAGCGTTCTAAAAAGGGTTGGAAGGCCGTAACGATGTGCGCATAATAAATTTCGCTACTACGAGAAGCGTAAAGTGAAAAATGATTCATAATAAAATTAAAATATTATAAAGTTACTGGGCTACAACGATTCTGTTACATTAAAACCTTTAAGGCGCGTTTGGTCCAATTGTTAAAAAAAAGGTCCAATTCGCGTCCACAGTCGTGTCGCTGTGTAAGGATTTGACTATGGGAAAAAAGTCTTGAGAAGAAAGTCCTACGAATCATAAATTGTAAAATCAAAAATCTTTATGAGTAAGTACAGACGCCTGCACGTCAACCTATCCAAAACTGTCAAATTTCTTCAATACATTTTCAACCATATAGTTTAGTCATAAAGTTAAAAGTCTATTGAGGAAATTTGACAGTGTGTGGTAGGTTGATGTGCAGGCGTGTTGTTGTACAACAATTAAATTATACAAATAATAATATAGTTAACAAGAAAATACAAATGACAGCTTGAAACAGTTCTTTAAAAATACTAGATTAGAAAACACGAATGTCAATAACAGCAAAGAACAAACAATTTTATTGATTGACCATAATAGTGACGCCACGGTTCACCATTCTCATACAACTTCTTTGAAATAACATCGTTTTCACATTATGGGCTAAAAGTTTCTCTTTTGACTAAGCAAAGAGCATATTATATTGATAAAATAATGCAATTTATTCATTTTCCGTGTTCCTTTCTGTTACACGTTGATTTGGAACCATGCATGAGCAAAGAGTTTGTGACATTTTCCTCGCAAACTTGGTATTCTTTCATCCCCCGCCATTTTTGTTAAAGCGACAGCCGTTTAACCTTATAATTGAAACGGGGACATTTTGTACACAAAATAATGTCATGAGAATAGCAGGAACAAGTCCTGAAAATGTCAGGTAACCAATAATTACGAAGAGAATTTGCTAAATGTTTTATTTTACAAAACTGTGGCCGCTTAATGTCTTATAATCGAATTGTTACTACATCGAACGTTCATTGCTTCAGACTGCCAGAACATCGCATTTTACAAATGATCGACCATTCATGTCGAATTGTTATTATATCGAAAATTCAATACATCGAATGATTCTTAATTCATAATCTATATAACTATATGGCGTAGGTAACCAGTAGTTTTTGACAATTTTTGTTATAAAATAACAAGAAGTGCTTACTTGAACAACGTCTTAATCATTATCTACATTACATACACTACATTATCATTATCTACACTACATTATCTACGTTCCCTAAAATATGGTTGAGCGAAGCGATGGCTGATTCATATGTCATATTCGTGAACGGGTGCCGCCTGTGGAGGCTGGTTTGCTCTTGCATACTTATCTTATTTTTAATATTACTTACTATAATTTGACTTTGTTTTTCTTAATCAATTTTTGACTTTTATTAGAGTATTGTAGTGCAATTTTTTATTTTTATATGTTTATTTGTGATGGAAAGTGTCCTGCTAAAATAGGGCATTTTCCAATACTTTTGACGCTGTAAGGGAGAAAAGAGCTGGACACTTGCTGAGTTTCTTGCCGGTTCTTCTCAGTACAAAATCTCCCGCCCAGAGTAGACTTACGAACCGATGGCATAGTGACATTCACAAGAGCTACTTGTAGCCTAAACTGAATAAATGATTTTTTGAATTTGAATTTTGAATTTTGAATTTGGATTTGACAGCAAAGCAAAGCTAACAGCAAAGTACTCTCAAAATGGCGAAAGCTGTAGTGTTATTACTGTAGGGACGGTTCTATCAGTTTAATTAGCCCGCTGCGCTGTAATGAAGCCAGTGCATGTTGCGAGATACCGTGTTCCACATGTCTCTAGAGGGGAAATTGTAATGTGAACCATTTAGTACTGTTTATACATGCAACAGTTTCACCTAGAATGTTCCAGATTGATGTGGCATTAGCAAGTCGTAGCAGTTTTTACTAATTATACTGAAAGCTTTTCTGTTTTTCTGTACTTGTCTATGTAAGTCGCGTCCCAATTAATTTTATGTCGTGTCGTATGGTATGACATTTTCTACATTTATCTTTAAAAAAAATTGGAGGTTTATATATATATATATAAACCTATTATATATAAAAATTTATATATAATAGGTTTATATTATATATATATATTTTGCTTGCGACTTGTGAACAAAACTATTTTTATGTTAGACTTGAAAGAGTATCAAGGGCCCGGTACTATCGGTAGATATAGGCAGGGAAGGATCCAATATGTGTGTGTTCATTACCGAACTATACACAAACCGGGAATAGGGGACACCAAACCAGACGACCGGCGACCGTACAATAGTTTCGTTTGCAGCGCGACGAGAATAGCAAGTAATTTTAGGACCACACAAACCTAAAAAAAGGAAGCCTCGCAAAGACGCAATAAAAATTCGAACATAATTATTTGTTCAATTGTTTGTCAAGTTTTTTAGGTTTTATTCAACAAAGGCGGGGGGCCTAAGTATTTTTTTGGACAGAGTTTGCCGATTGCCTTAGACGGCTTCACCGGGCTTTTTTGGGGGTGGCGAGAAACTTCGTCGGTCCGCCTTGCTCGAGCCTTGCCTACACTGAGAAGGTTAGGTTTTTTAGGTTTGTGCCGATCCAATGCCTATTAACAACAACACAACTATTACTCTTTCCCTTTTTATCTTAGACCATCTCGGAATCATAGTTTACTAAACAAAAACATATTGTCTAAATAGGATACGTGAATATCGTTGCTTTTCTGACGAAAGGGCATATCTGAAAATTACCAAATTGTTCAGGACAAGCTTTTTTCGTCTATACTTTCGGTGGTAGAACGATCAAATAAATCTTTGAGTTAAGATTTTTCTAAGAATACGAAATACATAAAAAATTACTACGATATTATTAGCGCAGTAACGCTAACATTTTCAGTTAGGCCCCTTGGTCAGAAAAGCGACAATATTTAACTAATAAAGTTTTGCCGAAATATTTTCCTATATATATATATATTATATTTTTATATATTGTAATATAAATAATACCAAGCCTACAAGCATAATTTAAGAATTCCTGCTGCAAACTTACTTTGAAAAAAAATGCTATAATTAGGTATTGTTATTTAAACTACCTACTATATAAATATGTAGGCTCTGTCTGTACATGCAATTTTTCTGACAATTTTGGGATAAATATTCGTTTTTTCACTCAGTGACACCAATTCTACGATTTTTGAAATTTTTGTCTGTCTGTCTGTATGACCTCTTATAACTCAAGAACGGCTTGACCGGTGTTGATGAAAATTTGTATGTAGTAAGAAAATGAGATTGTGCAAATGCTAGGCTATAAAAAAATTAAATTTTATTAACAAATATTTGCACAGCGAAGCGGGCGGGGTGACGGCTAGTTTTATTATAAAATCAGTGTTTCAGGTACGGGTCACGAAGAATTTTATTAAATTTAAAAATAACTATTTTCTACCTAATAAATCACATATCGGGATTTCACTTCAAAGTCTGTGATATTACTCTGATATTTATAGAAGAACGTGCAATTTGGCTGTAATTAATCAAAATATACTTATGATCGGATGCTAGAGCATCCGAGCGTGATGAAGTACATCATATTTATCTGTATTTGTGCTACACCAATTAGCATCAAGTGGTCATTAATGATTTGACAATCATTACCTTAAGTTTCACTTTAAATGACTGTGGTTATAAATACATATGTGTATTCGTATGTCTTACTTTTTCGTCGTTTTTAATTTATTGATTAAATATAATCGAAGACTGTTTAATAAGAGTGGACAAAAGCATTGAAATGTTCGTACGTATAATATGTGTAAGAAAATACTTTGAAAGATGTAAAGAAAAAAATATTAAGTTACCTATTTAAGTTTATAATTTATTTTGACAATTTAAAATAGTAACGGCTCCCACAACGGGTTACGTACTCAAAGGGTAAAACGGAAACCCATTTTACCCTTGATTATATTACTAAGACTCCGCTGTCCGTCTGTCACCAGGCTGTATCTCATGAACCGTGATAGTCAGACAGTTGAAATTTTTCACAGATGATGTATTTCTGTAGCCGCTACAACAACAAATACCTAATTCCTTTTCCTCGTGAAATTCACATGAAACCATATAATATTATATTCTCAGTACGATATCTGGTATAGGTACAAACTATTTTATAGCTGTAGCATATAATTGTTGTAAATAACGAGATACAATTTGAGGTCGTCGGCGAACATTTAATGCGAATTATTGGATGTTCCCCCCCGCCCGATCCTCTAAATGACAGCACACATTTACAGAATACACTAAACATGCACACCAGTTTAGGCCCAAGACACCGTACTCGTAGAACAAGGGTACGAAGAACCGGTTCACACTCGCTCTACACCAGGTACAGACATGTACCTGGTCGGTTCTCTCCTCCTCCACGGCCCGGTCAACCCGAGCCGAGGTCCGTGCCTTTAGAGGCGCCCTCGGGTTGCTCCGCTCCCCGATCCGATCCGAACCCTTCGGAGAATCTAGTAGGGCACGGGGACGCGCACTTGTGCGCGATGCCGTTCCCTCTAGATAACCTCTGAAGGTGATTCGTTTCACACGGCTTGAGGGACCCTTTACGTTCCTCGCCGCCCCCAAAAAGCCCGGTGAAGCTGAAAATGCCGCAGCGGCAATCAGCAATCTCTCTCCAAAAAAAAAAAAAAAAAAAATTGGATGTTATAACTTTGCCGAATTAATTGTACGTCACCAATGGTTACATTATTTACTAGTGCACAAATTCACTATTATTGTTGTGGTATTAAAAGTGTACTGAATTGCCTAGTGAGTGGTTTAATACAAAGTTACTGTTGTAACCACAACATATGAAACAATCTTTTTAACTATAGTATGGAGCATGGCGTATGGAACTAATATTCTAGTTCACTAAACTAGAACTTATCTCCGTGTGTTTTTATTAATTAATTGTATAATTGGATGATTTTCTAACAAAATTAATTATCCATAAATTACTGGAACGACTACGCACCTGTTACGAAGATGTTGACAACGTCCGATCCTGAAAAAGATAATAATAACATAATTCGTTATCTAATGTAACTAATTTATTGTTATGCAGTTACATTTATACGTGTTTACTTATAGTAAGGTAGGCACAAGATTCACCATCTTATCCTTACCATAATAAAAAAATACCTAAACGTAAATTTTATTTTAACCAAAAGCGATTTCTGGAAAGACCGGAAATCTTGGATTCTCTGTAAATCACGGCCTTGTCTACATTTTAGAAACCTGCTATGCATAACTTCAGCTTCATAACCCAACGGTTTGGGCGTTGATTAGTTAGGAATTTTCTTTTTATATGCACAGATATTAGGCAGTGTTTAGCAGAGCAAACAGTTCAAAAAATAAACTCTCGTAAATTAGTTCTTCCGGGTCATTCGATTTCGTTAACTGCTGGATTTATACGTCGGCCACCCGCCGGTTAATAGTTCGCCATGAAGCTAACGTAATGCCACAGAATAACTAATAGTACTACCGTGTCTCTGCCTCTACGATGCCTTTTTGAGTGCTGACCAGTGTAGTTTGGGCTCTTGGCCTTTTATTTATTTCCATCTTCAACAAGTTCTAGGTAAATATTGATTAAGTTTCATCTCGTATTAAAAGTTTTGCTCGTTAGATCTTTAGATCTTGCCATAAGGGCTTTTTATCATTCTAAAGGTACGTACTCTTAGAAGGATAAAAAGCCCTTGTTTTTCATCTCTTATCATATCACTATTTTAGTCATTACATAAGGCCAAAATAAGAGGAGCTCGATGGCGCAGTGGTTAACGCGCCCGGGCTACGAGTGCTGAGGTAAGCAACTTTCGCAAAGACCGGTCATCGGATGGGTGACCAAAAATTTTTTGGTCACCTATAGACTCAGCACTCGTAGACCGGAAGCGTTAACCACTGCGCTATCGAGCTCCTCAATACATCAAAAGTATGTATATATTTATCATTTCTATTTTTATTATTTTATTTATTGAGTATTTATAACAATTTATGGTATATGATATATGATACATATACACATAATTGTAATAGTAATTGATATCCTTCCTATTAACAATATTAGTAGTTATTTTTGTTTTATTCATTTGCATCAGCTGTTAGTATGCTGAGTTTGTTTCTCGACACACTTAAAGTTTGCTTTCGAGATCAAAATGTAGTATATTGGATAGTTATAATTGGCCTACAAAATATACAAAAAATATACAAAAATATATATTCAATTGTAATTGCAAATGATAAGCTGTGTACTATCCCTACTATAAATACATCCTACTAATATTATAAACGCGAGCGCGTATATTATAAGCGCGCGCGAAAGTTTGTAAGTATGGATGGATGTTTGTTACTCTTTCACGTAAAAACTACTGAATGGATTTTAATGAAACTTTCCTCATATACAGACCATGACCAGACCAGCATATAGAATCCTTTTTTTTGTTTTTTTTTACTGTAGTCTTCGCGAACCAACAACTAGTAAACATAAATAAGTATTTACAAATATAGTGGGCAGGGCAGAGGAGCCAGCATGAACACTGTATACTGATTGGCAATAAAGGTTTAATAAGTTTGAAACTCATACCTCAAATATGACCAAACCAGAACATGACTAGAGTAGAATATTACCAGAGCAGAATATGACTTAAAATGACTATAATTATGACAAACAAGAATTTGACTAAAACAGAAGATGTCTAAAAAAGAATATGGCTAAAGCGGAATAAATATGACCAAACCAGAATATGACTAAAGCCGAACATGACACCCACCTAACAACCCCAGATAAACCTTTCAACCGTACGGATCGTCTTAGCGTTATAATGATACAGCTAGGCCAGGGTCTAGGTCGTTGTGAAAGTAGCAGTGGCATAATATTGTTTTATGCTTTCTACGAATGCAGCTGTGTGGAAGAGCTTCCCGTACTCTGGTTGATGTGTTTCAAAGGCGGTTATCGGAGTGATTGAGCAAGCCGAGGAGGTTCGTGCCCCGAATACAATATGCACTGATAGTACACAGAGCTCGTTCATTAGACGGCATTGTTTACAAGCTAGCACGTCGTAAATTATACGCCAAATTGGGTAACGTCTTTAATTCATAAGAAAACCTTTATGGTTACAAATGGGTCGATAATGTGTTGTTTGATTGTTAATGTGGTGCTGTGTTTATTGTAATGGGAGTGGGCACCATGGCGAAATACGACTTAGCCCCTAACAAATAAACAAAGAATAAGGTCGGAATAGTTATTCCGTGTTTTGTTCCTGTCATGTAAACGTCATTTCAAATCTATGTATTTACTAGCTGACCGACTGACTTCGTATCGCTTCGACAGTTTCCATGACAACAAAACAAACAAATCATTCGTCCGCTTAAGAACACCCGTATCCCATACCCCTACAGTAGCGCTACCTACCGGATCCAATTGTAAATCTAAACCATTCTCGAATCCACTTGAACACACACAAAAAATTTCATCCTAATCGGTCCAGCCGTTTAGAAGGAGTTCAGTAACATACACACGCACAGAATATTTTTATATATATATTAATACGTGAAACAAAAATTTTGTACTCTTTTTTACGAAAATTGCGCGGGCGGAGGAGTATGAAATATCGCACTGTAGTTCAAAAATTTCAAAAATGGAAGACCAAACCAAACTTACATTATATTGTTTTTAATTTGCTTAGGATACAATCCGTGCAGCCTTATATAAAAATTACTGGGCGACCACTAGTTAGAGTAAAAGAGACAAAACACGGCATAACTATAAGCTTATTCTTTGTTCTTGTAAGACGGTTAATGTTTTATAAATATTAATCAGCGGCCCTTACTATGAAACTCAGAAATAAGTGTCATAATAGAGATGCTTTATTATTTGGCCCTTGTCTACTTGTTCTTTGTCTGAGCGACCCGCATCCGTAGGTTTTACCAAAAATTCAAAATTCCAAATCATTTATTCAGTTTAGGCTACAAATAGCTTTTATGAATGTCACTATGCCATTACGCTGGGCGGGGGAGATCTTGTACTGACTGACTACCAACTTGGAAACCTTCACGAGAGAGAGCTACAGCCTACTAAATTATTGTATTATCATATTCGGATGAATGGTAAATGATAATATAGATTTATTGAAAAGTACAGCCAGTGTAATTTTCAAGTATATAAAAAAGTCTAAAAAAGCGCTTCCTGCTATCTCCATGTTGATTTTCAGCTTCCACACTCCATCAGCGATGCAGCGAGCTAAATTCTATTTATTAGGCACTTACGGGACTGCCTTGTGCATTTCCAAGTGGTTCGTTTTTAGCGTGAGCCCCTACCAATGGAATTGAGTTATAGCCTGCTTTCCTCTCGGCACTTAACGTTTGCGGAAGCCGATATGGTTAACGAGCGATTTGATTAATCCATGTTACTGCTATTTGCATGAAAAGTTTCTGGTTTATAGCTAGTTACAATAGTTTAGTTTTTGGTGGCGATAGTGTGCCACGGTAAACAAAAGCTCCGTGTATTTTGTAATTTTAAAAATAATAAAAGTGCATAATACTGCTTGAATTAGTGAATAATATTTAGATTAGAATCAAAGCAACAATCATACGGGTTATCAGCTTAAAATATAAAAAAGTAAGCAAGAAAACTGCAAAACATTATAAAGTGTTGTCTGCAATTTCTACACATCAAAAACAAAGGACATCAAACAATTTATGGATTGCAGTGTACTACAGCCATCTTCTTAATATCACGAAGGTTAGTGAGGCAAATAAATTTGAAATACATGAAACATTTCATCATCTTAACAAAAAACAGTTAGAAATCAGATGTTGTATGTTTTTAAGAAGGACACCGTTTTACCGACACCTGGCAAACTCACCTGACCAAATAATACAGCGACATCTATGAAGGCATATCGGAACTAGTTGAATGTGCGAAGAATTTTACTGTTTTACCGATGATATCGCTCGTACTCGGTGAGACTGATTTTCAACAATCCTTGGTTCAAATCCACCAAGGCGACTTATTTTTGCATAATTTTTAGAAATTATCTACTACTACGTTACAAAATGAATAAATGTGCAAGATGCTTCAAAGATTTTACACACAGACAAAATCTTACTTGTTTAAGTTGTTGTAAAAAATTCCATGTTGGATGTGATAATATGTCAGAAAAATTGTTCTACCGAGACTTGGGACTTGCGAGAAGTGTAAATTGAGAAATGAAATAGAGTTGTGTTTTTTATTTTTTTTAATTATTTATTTTTATTTTGTACCTTTTAGTCATAAGTAAAATTTTAATAAAATTAGTCATGCTAGGTAATTTAATATGTAAGAACTTATTACATAAGAAGAAACAAAAAATAACCTCTACAGATATCTAGACAGACAACTTAACATGTCACGTCATTTCAACATTAAGTTTTACATTTTCTATCATTAAAAAGCCCAACCATGCGAACTAGAATTATTAAAAACTGTAACACAAAACCGCGTAATAAAGATCACGCTGTATAACTAATTTTGGTCCATTCGGAAACCTCCTGCACAAATTGTCATCCCCTACTTAAGGGATCGTTTTCCAAAAATCCTGAAACGTCGTAATTTCTATTCAAGCCAAATACAGGAATGACAGATTTCCATACAAACTTTCCACCCCTACTTGACCTCTCTAAGGGAGGTTTTTCAAAAAATGCTAAAATTCGTCATTCTTTATTTTTGTTCAAAAATCGACTTGACCTGTGAACTGGAAGATGAAATTTGGCGCGGAGGTAAATTAGGTGAAGAGGTCAGCTAAGAATGGATTTTAGGAAACTCCCTCCGTATAGGGGTAGAATGGGGGGGGGGGGGGGTGAAAGTTTGTATAGATCTATGTCATATCTGGACTTAGAAGTATAAAAATTTGTAATTATGCGTTACGTTATAAACGTTAATTCCATATTTTACAACTTTCATCCCTTGATTTACCATGTTTTTTTTATTATGGTCCAAAATGCTAAACATCAAGTTCTAGTCTGTAACTCCAATAATGACGAATTTTCATCATACAAAATTTCATTTCCTATTTTACCGACATAGGGATGAAATTTCCAAATTTTTACTAGCCTATGTTAGTCGGATGGATGCAAGGATTGTAACGATATTTCATATATCTAAATCGGTTCAGACGTTTAGAAGTTATGCTGGAATAAAGAAAAATCACATACATACATACATACATACATGAACCATGAAAACCATTTTTTTGAGAGTCGTGTACATACATAGAGGCACTGTACTTAAACTTAAGTCAACTTTCGTTTCCAGGAAGAGAAAATGCTAGAAGCGATTAGGGACTTGAAATTTCTTTCTAGGCGGGTGTGAATGCGTAATGTTTATTTAACTTCGGCACTTATGTTCAGGTGTTAGCGCGTCCATGTGGATGAAACTCATGTAATATATCATAAATGCTCTTTCATGCATATGTTGCTTTATTGACGAACTCTGTTCTACGTCAAAATGTAATTAAATTACTTTTGATTTATAGTGTGGCCAACCTTTTCGGCAGCTGGGACAAATTTCTGAAAGAGGATTTGGCACCGGGCCGCACTACAAAATTTTAAGTAGTTGAAAATGAAAATGTGAGAATTAAACACACATATTTTGTTAGTTACTTTTATTTACAAAATATGTTAATGAGATGTCTGGCTTTGATTGGCAGAACTATGTGTATCAATGTTGATATCGACTGAGGTTGTTGCAACGCAAAACGCAAACAGTTTTCCACGTGAACATCAGTAATTCGTGTTCTTATTTGTGATTTAATGTGCTTCATCCGACTAAAAAGCTGTTCACACACGTAAGTGTTTCCAAATAATGAAATCATGGACCGAGCGTGTTTGTTAAACGCAGAATATTTCTCCTTGTCAAATATGTTTTGTAGAACTCTTACAAATCAACCTGATGGAATTTCTCCTTTAGTGGTGCATCACATTGCATTTCGCAACATTTCATTAGTAAATGTCCCGGCAACGAACTTATGTCTGTGGAAAATGGTCTTGCAAATGTAGAAAAAAGCAGACGATTTTTAAAATCTTGAAACCGGTTTTCAAATTCGAGTTTCAAGTCACATACTAAAGTAGCGTATTTAGCCGCTGTCGCCGATGTGTTGTCTGGTTGCTCTGAGAGTGTAGGAAAATGAGTAAAGTTTTTTGTTCCTAGCTGCTGTTTCCTTCAGTAAGTTTAATTTGAAACGCGGAGATAATATCATGCATGTCGTTAATCAAATGATCTTTCCCTTGTAGACAAGTATTAACTTCATTTAAGTGGCTAGTTATATCGACCAGGAACGCAAAGTCGGAAACCCACTCTTTGTCTTGAAACTCTGGAGCTCTTTCCAATAAGGTTTGTTTATTGCCCACCGAGATGGCGGCGCGGGCGGCGCGTGCGCTATTTTAAGTTACGTGAAATAGAAGAAATAGAAGAAATTCGTGGTTTTGTTGAACAAAAGTAAATTTTTGGGGACTCGGCTCCGCGGGCCACAAGATGTAACACGGCCGCATGCACCTCGTGTTGGCCACCCTTGTTCTAGGGGTTAAATCGGCTGGTTTAGACCTTTCTTTTCTAACTGGATAAAACGCCTTGTGCTTTATCCAGGAAACATGTTGTACTGTTTTGGTTAGTGGTGGGACTATTCCTAAGCTTGCTAAGATAAAAACAATGCTGTTGTTGTTCCAGCAGTCAGAGGCAGGGTGTCTTGTGCTAGTTTTATTCGCAATTCGATAACGTAAACGTAAATGAGAATTTATATGGCAAAATTTGATAAAATTTTTGTTAATTTTTTTGGTGGTTACACCAGAAAGCGCTGCTACAATGCTTACAAACTTTTTCGTTAACGTTATCTAATAGCAAATAAAGTCGCACAAGGCACCCAGTTCGTAAGTAGTAAAAAACCGTCGTCACTTATCATCAGGTGAGATGAGAGCCAACCGTATTGGAAAAGGTATTCAAAAAGGATACAATGTTTTCTTGTATCTAAGTGTTTTCATAAATGGTATTTGATCTAAAAATTAACAATTAAACTTTGTAATGGATACATTCGAAAAGCGTATTCATTAAAATCAAGTTTCACCACTATTCACTTTTGGGTACCTATATTGAAAGCCCCATTCAATAGCAAAATCCACTCGCTACTTTCAATCTGTAGAAGATCTGTAGAAGGGTTCAATGGCAGCACGTCCCTTTCAAGATATCTGTGGTTGAAGTGAATCGCAACAGAGTCATCCTAATACATTAGTCTGTCACGTGACTGCACCACGGGGTCAAGGGTTCAATTGCTTACTATAATAATCTAATACCTTTAAACGAGCAATTCTTGTATATCTATACTACTATATAAATCTGTAGGCTCTGTGTGTACTTGCAATTTTTCTGTCAAGTTTTGGGATAAATATTCATTTTATGAGTCACTGACACTAAATTTACTTGTGAAATTTTATTCACAAGTTTAAGCGGGCGGGCGACGGCTCTTGATGAAAATTTGTATGTAGTAAGAACATACACAACACATCCTTACACATACTAACACACACGTGTCAGTATAAAATTAGACTAATAAGTACAATTTAAAAATTTGTAATAATTATTTATTAAAAATAAAAACATGTATATATGTTAACTTTTTATTATTATAAATTATAATACACACTTAGTTATGCAGAGCGTTGCCTCCTGAAACAGGCGATTATAATAAGCCTAAAAGGAGGCTCCGTTAACTAGATAATAATTTCTAAAACTTTTTAAAGAAATAAAGAATTTTTAATTTTTTTTATAACATGAGATTGTTCAAATGATAGGCTATAAATGATTTTAGTAAACCTAATAATTATTTTGATAAGCATTCATTGATCTATTATATTCGCGCAGCGAAGCGGGCAGGTGAGTACTAGTATTATACATATATACACAGTCAGGTCATAAGTATTGTCACACAGTAAAAACTTTTCTTTTACAATGCTGGCCACAAAAACGTTTATTGAATTCGAATTTCGAATTGTTCATGAAAATAAAAATGTATACTTTTTAGAATTTTACTCATTTTTAAATATGGAGTGGACGCTTAAAGAAGACCGTGTTGCAGTTATTGCGTTGCATCGTTGCGGTTACGCGCCAATTCAAATTTTTGACATACTGAAAAATTTGAATTTAACCAAAAGATTCGTTTATCGTACCATCAAACGATACAATGAAGACTCTAGTGTAGATGACAGGTCAAGAAGTGGTCGCCTTCGGTCTGTTAGGACTCCAGCAGTGATAAAAGCTGTGAAGGCGCGAATTCAAAGAAATCCCAAACGTAAGCAGAAACTGTTGGCCCTTCAGATGGGGTTAAGCAGAACCACGGTGAAAAGGGTGTTAAATGAAGACTTAAGGGCTTCGGGCATATCGAAGAAAAACAGGACATCGTTTGAATGCTCGTCTAATGGACCTGAGACTGAAGAGATGCCGCGCTTTGTTGAAGCGGTACGCGGGAAAAAAATATCGGGAAATTCTTTTTCTGGATGAAAAATTTTTTACCGTAGAAGAGAGCTACAACAAACAAAATGATAAGGTGTATGCACACAGTAGTGAAGAAGCGAGCAACCGTATTCCGCGTGTCCAACGAGGTCATTTTCCATCCTCGCTCATGATATGGTTGGGAGTTTCTTATTGGGGCTTAACAGAGGTACATTTTTGTGAGAAAGGTGTAAAAACGAATGCAGTTGTGTATCAAAATACAGTCCTGACGAACCTTGTGGAACCTGTTTCTCATACCATGTTCAATAACAGGCACTGGGTATTCCAACAAGATTCGGCGCCAGCTCATAGAGCGAAGAGCACACAAGACTGGCTGGCGGCGCGTGAAATCGACTTCATCCGGCACGAAGATTGACCCTCCTCCAGTCCAGATTTGAGTCCGTTAGATTACAAGATATGGCAACACTTGGAGGGAAAGGCGTGCTCAAAGCCTCATCCCAATTTGGAGTCACTCAAGACATCCTTGATTAAGGCAGCCGCCGATATTGACATGGACCTCGTTCGTGCTGCGATAGATGACTGGCCGCGCAGATTGAAGGCCTGTATTCAAAATCACGGAGGTAATTTTGAATAAACTTTATTGTCATAAGAATCTATGTTTTGTTAAGTTCATTTTGGTATATAAATGGTTACATAATGAATAAACTTGTCTCAATTATTTTATATTAAACATGTGACAGAATTTATGACCTGACTGTGTATAACATTAGAATACGAAGGTAAATTTCGCTATCGACTACAAGGTTATAATAGCTCAGGTGGGAAATCGGGCGATCCCGATCGATCGATAAATATTATTCATTATGTACGAAGTACATTATACTTGAACTAAATTATAGTTATTTATTATTTTTCTTGGTATATAGTTTTTATTTGCTATTTATTATTCTCTGTTTTTCTAAGTTCAGTTGATTTATTTCTTTTGGTATATTCTAATTAATTAATTAATTATATTCTTCTATTATTATAGTATGTGAATAAAATTAAATATAAAGATTTCAATGAATAGTTGTTCTGGTCTTGAACTAAATACTATAACATAAAGGGAAACATTATTTAACTTAACTTGAAAAAAAAAAACAGAAAAATATTTAGAAAATTTAAAACTAAAGACCTATAAATAAAAGATGTCCTCCAACTACTCCTACAGCATTCATTGCAGGCGCAGGAAGGTCGAAGTCGGCTTTGAACCTAGTCAAATTCACACCTAATTCGGTTTTCAATAGTTCAAAAAGTCGTATGTAAGTGCATTCCAGCTTGTTGGGTAAAAGTGCATACATAATTGGTACTATAGTATGACTGCTTTCAGACTCATTATTCAACACCGCATGTATAGTGTATAACTGGAAGAATGGTTTTCGCACTACCTTAATTTATTTATTTATTTACTTGATTAGCACGGTTACATACACCAATTACACTAATCAAGAAACATACATATTAATTAATTAAAAAAGAATAATCACAGATATTAAAATTAAATAAAAAATATGAAAAAACAAACAAAATGCAAGAGACATAGATGTGACCACCTTCCATTCATCTGCGAAAATATCAAGGTCCGGGTTGGCCTGCACGAGTGCGTTGATTGCGGAGAGCGCGCGCGGCACGGGGGACGTGGCGCCGGAAACCGTCTGGCAACCGGGTACGGCCAACAGTTTGTGTCTCCTATTGCGACGGTAATTTTTCGGGACGTAAAGCCGAATCAACTCACTGTGGAGATCTGGTGCATCCACAATGCCACGACATATTTTGAACATGCTTATAACCTGGTCATAAGCTCGCCTTGTTTTCAATCAATTATAGCCGAGACATCCCAGTTAAAACTTTGTGGGATACATAAATCGATAAAAACATTTATTATGCTTGTATAGAAAACGCAGAAAAGCCTTCTGCACCTTTTCCAAAAGCAGACCGTAAGTCTTCTCATGAGGATTCCACACGCATGAACTCGCTTCAAGCTTGCTCCGTACCAACGCACTGAACAAAAGATGGATCACCAATTCATTTTTGAAATCCCGCGCATTTCTGAGAACGAAGCCTAGACGCTGAAATAAGTCCTTGGCGACCGTGTTAATATGACTATGAAACGTAAGGTTCTGGTCAAATGTGACTCCCAGGTCTTTAATAGTTGTGGGCCTTGCTACGGTGTTGCCATTAATTTTATACTCAAAAGTGATAGGTCGCCTCATTCAACCAAAACTCATTACAAAACACTTGGCAGACTTGAATTCCATTTTATTGGCCAAACTCCATTCATACACAGCGTCTACATCATCCTGGAGAGCCAAACAGTCAGTTTCTGTCCTGACACTGCGATATAACTTCAGTTCATCTGCATATAAAAGACAATTTGACTTTTGGAGAGTTGCTGGCATGTCATTAACCATAAGCAGGAAGAGCAATGGTCCGAGAATAGAACCCTGACTCACCCCAGAACGCGTGTGGTAATGGGAAGACTCATAAACTCCATGCCTAACGAATTGCTTGCGATCGCGAAGGTAGTCTGCGATAAGGCGAAGAAGATTTGGTAAAAAACCAATAGCACTGAGCTTTGAAATCAAAATATCATTATTGACCCTGTCAAAGGCCTTGCAAAAATCAAAGTACAGGACGTCCACCTGTAGTCCCAGTGCGAGTTGTACCGAAAATTCCACCAGTATCAAAAAATTAGTGTTGACAGATCTTTTACACCTAAAACCGTGTTGTGCATCACAAAAATACCTTTCAGCTTGAGCATAAATGTTCTTAAAACTTTAGCTAGAGATGACAATATTGCGATTGGTCGGTATTCTTCGACTGCTGATCTGTTGGTACTCTTAGGTATAGGAGTCACTCGTGACGTCCTCCATTGAGAAGGATAGCAGCCTGTTTTCAACGACAGATTAAAGATATGACAAAGGAGAAAAGAAATGAATAGTTTTGCCTGCTTTAAAATAAAAGGTGGGATATTATCTGGTCCTAGTCTTCTTCACCACATTCACCCGCTAAAAATTATCGCGTATAAATTTTAGGATCGTGACATCTTTTAAATGTCCAAATTTCAGTGTTTCTGTGCCTAAAACGCGTTTTCTATATGCGTAAAGATAATCTCAATCTTCAAACAACGGTTGGATGGGTTCGAATGATTCTGCAACCGTTTGTTTGCAGGAATACATGACCAATTCCACTTTATTTTTGTCGACAGACAAGTATGCTCACTTTCACGTATTATAGTTGCCATTTCAGAATTTGTTGTAATAGATGACGTGCACTTACTTTTCCAGTCGCTGCATTTAAAGTTCAGAGTTCCTTTTTTGTTTTGTTTTTGAAAACAGTATTTGTAGTCTCCGAGAAGAATGCATGGTTTATTCTTTGCAGTTTCTAAATCTTCTTTTTCCATTGTAATTTCAGCAAGAACATTACCTACTTTGACATTGACAGAGGCAGAGAATATTGTTTTATCCAATGATATTATAAACTATAGATATGTTACGTTCATAGTAATTTGCGTTTTAAATCTGTTTCGAGCAATCCAAAACTGTACACATTGACAAGTTTCACTGATAAGTAAAACAAAAGATACGAAATAGCACGCTAATGAAAGAGATAACAATAATTTTAATGATTGCACTTTCTGTGGCTTGTTTCACGCAAATTGATTGCGACATGAAACAATTGGGCTATAAATGAGTCTTCACAACGCGCGCGCTTATGACATATCTGCTTCTCGTTTTATATAATATCATTGGTTTTATCATTAATTTGTTCACAAGTGGCCAGAACGATAAAGTCATTAATTAATAGTTTTGATAAGTGCTATCTTACTTTCTGACCAACTGTACTTGTCCTTCGTAAAAAATACCTAATGTACAAAATAACTAATTAAGACGCTTACCTATAAATGATTCTACCTAATTAGACTCAGTCATATTAAAGAAACCTACGTGGTTAGAATTTGGTTTACAAAGAAAAGTTTCTCATTTGAATCTGTCCTCGTACAAATCTGACCTACTACGAATAAACTCCCTAACCTACTGAAAATCTGACCTCCTCAGAAAAAGACAGAAAGAGAGAATTTGGTGCATATAATATGAGGCATATCCAGATACTGACCAACTCCGAATCCAACCCAATAAAAACCTGATTCGTCCAGAAGCTGACTAAATAAGAAACTGGAAAAGTTAGTAATGAACCTAATCCGAATTTGGCAACCTCCGCCCAAAGGACACTATTATCCAAAAAACGTAAAAGTAGTAATGACAATGCAGTAAATAAAGAAAAAATCGTTTAAAATTCCTTCCACGAGGAACCACTAACGATAAGGAAACGTGTAACTATTCTATAATAAGATCGACAGTACCACTTCAAGAGGCGATGAATTTAGATTCTTATTGTAAAACCGATGGCTTCATAAGAGGGGAATTACGCTCTGGCGTTTGGATGAGGGTTAAAGTGGTCATTCAGAAGATGGCAGCCTAAGCATGTACAACACACTAAGAAGTATTTTTATACTGTTAAAATGGCTAAACTTAGCTCAAAAATAATTGAATAAAATATTTTATTATACACACAAAAAACAAAAAAAAAATAGACACGTTAAAATAAAATATACAGGAGTCGTACAAAGAGCGACCTTATCACTAAAAGCGATATTTTCTATGCAACCTAGGGATGAAGAGGATAAATAAAAATAATTCGAGGCGTTGAAAAAAGTGTACCTACTGTATAATATACTGAGTAAACTTAAATATGTACATATATAAAAACTACGCAGAAAGGGCAAGCGACCTATATGAAATAAAATACACTTATACGCCTTTGAGGTCTAGAGATTAGACAATCGGTCTCAGACGTGTGGGTTTCGGGTTCCATTCCCAGCGTCAATTTCCTCCCATATGAAGCGAAATACACTAAAAGATTAAAAAAAAGGATTTAAATCAATTAAAATATTCAAAGCAGGTTTTAACAAAGAGGACAGTTGACCATTCAAATCAAGGACCGTAATCGAATGAGCTCAAATTTTTACGTGTCGTACATACGTAATAAATGCCAGATACCACCTCGCCGCTCACCCCTATTTCCGGCTTGCCAATACTAAATGCAATTCCTTGGACTCCATCCAACGTTCATTACCGTTAACTACGGAGTCCGGATGTCCGCAAATTTAATTGTCCTTTAACTATAGCACAAAATAAGGAGATTGGAGAAGGTAAGCTTCATAAATACCACGCTGGAGCAACGCACACATTTCCGATCCGATCCGAACCCCTCAGAGAATCTAGTAGGGAAGGGGGACACGCACTAGTGTGTGATGCCATTATCTCTAGAAAACCTCTGTCGGTGTTTCGTTATACGGGTTGAGGAACCCTACGAGTTTCTCGCCGCCCCTAAAAAAGTCCAGTGACGCTGAAAATGCCGGCAAAAAACAATAAAAAAAAAAACGCAGACAACCTCTCACGCACACGGAATTTCGGTACAGCTTGGAATAGTTTAAGCGCAGCTAGAGATACCGTGTCCGTAAAGCGCTGGACACACAGAAAAGACAAGGCACGGACGTGACGCTGGGTGCCGCGATAGTACATAAATATCTTGGTAGCGGAAGATGTAAATATGTTCGTACATATATACAATCCATTATTGCATTAAGGGACGAACCTTCAAAGCAGTTTACTTTATTTTAAAAATTTTGGAAAGCTGTTTTGTTTTTTAACAAAAACATCTTTAAGCCCGCGAGAGATAACGGTTTTCAACAAACTTCATTCAGCCGTCCGATTTTGACACGATAACATGTCTTTTTCCGAAGATGAAGATGTGTTAGCACTGGTGTGGTGTATCTCGCTAATATGCAGAGGGTCGCCCGCTCCCCCGTCCCTCGTCCGCTCGCGCCCATGCCCTCCTTTCTGTATGTTTTACAATAGGGCGCTGACGAGTAAGCGTCGTGTCCGCGCCCTGTCTTTTCTATATGTTTTGCGTCGCGACGCTTCTTTACGCGCTTTAGAGGTTGTCTATGTGTCTATGCTCGAGCGCGTTTGTATGAAGCTTACCCTCTGCAGTCTCATATTTTGTGACTATAGCAGGACAACTTAGAAGTGTTCAGACCCCAATCAGATAGGAGAGGATAGTTCGGTCCATCAGGCTCGTAAAATTTACGATGATAACTATTATTGTGGTAATTAGATATAATTTTATGATTGGACACTAACACTACATTTACAATAATATAAAGCGGTATAAATAATCATAAATATTAGGTAGGTTTGAGTTCAATAAAAAAATGCCTTTGATAAATTGTGAACAGTTACTAATTATGAAATGACAATTGTACTTATGGGAGTCAAAAGTCAATAAACAAAAGGGAATACACAAAAAAATTGAGAACATATACATGAACAGTCTAAGTTTTTTATTTAAGTTAAGAAATTATTATATAAGTTCATTTTCTTCGAATGCTTACGGAGCCCGATCCGAGCCCTCCTCATTCAACTCATCATCATTTACTACGTTAGGTATGTATAAAAGAGTATCCCGAAAATTCAGGTCAAAACAGCCTTTGAATTCGTAACAACACCTCACTTATTCTGTAAGAGAAACGACAGATTTATACCCAGCACCGTTCTATTTACCGAAGGCGATCCAATTTGACAACATAAACAGTGACGTCTCGGTCTTTGGGAGTCGGTATTTGTATTCATGATCGAATTTCGGCAGTATCGCAGTCACTAGCTGGCCCGCCAATCACATTTGGTACGGTTGCAAATTGTACACACGCATGCACATCGACCTACCACAAACTGTCAAATTTCCTCAATAGACTTTGAACTTTATTACTATGTTGTATGGTTGAAAATGTATTGAAGAAATTTGACAGTTTTGGGTACGTTTATTTATTTATTTTTTTATAGGTTGACGTGCAGGCGTGTGTGCGGTGTCGGCAGTGACATCGACATCATCAAGGATTGCCATAACGCTTTTTTATTCAGGATAACAGCGATCATCACATTACACAAAGATTTGTAGTGTCTTCCAAAATCCCCTATACCCCTATACCCTATAACCACAACATAGGGTCGTGGGTGACCCCACGTCTTGATTTTTATTTCCTAGGTCTAAAGACAGAAAGGGCAGAGAGCGATGTGTGAAGTGTTCAAGAAATCTATGTGCACAGCATAGGTTACCGATTTGTTCCCAGTGTGTTTAGTAAGGGTTTTTTTTTCATAGTTTTTGTTTCTAAAAGTTCCATAAATATCCAAAGACATGTATTTTGTTTGTTAAAGGCAATTAAAGTTTATATTGTTCTATAAAAAGGTATTTTTATTTGGGGTCACCGGCAAACCCATGTTGTGTTTTGTGAAACAAAATATCATGCTGTGGTTCTAGGGTTAAGTTAAGTAAAATGTATTTGATGTTGTTTAGTGGACGTCTTTTGGCTGAAATGATAATGATGATGATGTTAAGCTTTCTTTTAATTCTTATTTTAATTTTACCTTTTGCCTACGCTTGAAAAAAGATGACTTGCCCCAGACGTGAATCCACAACCTTCTGCAACCATGGCGACGTGTTTTCCCACTGTCTCAGATGCGATAACTCAGTAGGAAGATCTGTTGCCCGATTTGCAAAACATATAAACATTTAACAGTCATCAATTTATAAATGGATGCAATTATCAACATGATACATTAGGTACGAATTACAGATATCCAATTAGTTAAATACAGAACAGTTTTTTAACGTAGGTACCAATACACTGCCAACGAATGAAGTGCACATTTAGCTCATTTGATGTCACTTCGTACAAATATATGATTGAATAAGCCGAAGCATTTACTAATTCAGATCAAACTCTGCATTCCGGAATAGAAATTAAACTGTATCCTATAGTAAAACTGAACGTTTGAAAATCTGCAGTTGAACATCATCGCTATAGTTCATACCACTCATCTGAAACTCGATTGTATAATAAATTATAGCAGTGCACGAAAGCCCGTGCTCCGTGTGTGAGCGGCAAATCCCCCACAAGAGATAAATAAGGTTTTTAGAGACGCTGTTTTCTATTTGACTCGGAATCCCTTCCTTGTTTTCTAAAGCTGTGTTACTCACCAGCTTTGAATGCTTCGCTCGAAGACAGATTTGCAATCCAACTATTGTTTGTCGCAGAGTATTGGAAACACTGAACTAAACACCGGTACACGGTTCTAATTTAATACAGTTATATGTCATATAACTGTATTATATCTTTACTAATATAATAAAGCTGAATTTGTTTTTTTTTGTTTGAACGCGCTAATCTCTAGAACTACCAGTCGGATCCTGGAAGGCTATAGGCTATTTAACATCACGCTAAGAACCTTAAGAGCCGAGAAAAACAAATGAACGAGCCTTACAGTAGTCGCATATGATGTGTAACATTTGACATCTCACTTTTTGAAATCAATATTACAATAGAAAATAGAATATAGAATTAACAATAACGTATATTTTTTTACAAATCATAAAAAGAATGCAGTAAATACTCATTAGAAGACATTTGACATCTCAAAATGATGACACAATATGTCACATATATTAATAATATGTCATGTTCATATTATCGCTTCCCCGGCTTCCAGTTACATACTTCCGTCTCTTTTCTACGAAATCACTGCCACAAATTGTATATATAGAAGGTGAGCGGAATGATGTTACACATCAAAAATCTGAAAAAACGCTATGCGAATACGAACATACGGGCGACGCGATGCGACGCGGTGCCGGTGGCAGTGGGTCGAGGAACAGCTAGTTTGGACCAAATTACAGTATAATTGATACACTTTAGGCATATTTAATAAAGACTCCAATACAATAAAGACGCATCAATTGCAAAGTGTAAGAACATTTGAGTGCCCAATACATCTGAAACCGTAGTGATCACGTTAATGAAAACAAGAATTTGTATGGCATTGAAGCAGCGCCTTTTAGTGGCAAACGAGGTTAATGAAAACGTTGTCATACAAATTTTCAAGTGAGTGAAAAAGTTGCCATAGAAATTTTCAAGTGAGTGAAAAAGTTGCTTATAACGTGATCGAATGACGAAAAAAATACATTTAGCTTACATTTAGCACCCTGCAGCAACAATAACGGCTCCCAGCCCACGACCGACCTTTTGTAGGATCGATAATCGGACCGATTTTTCGCCTAGGTTTTAGTTCCGATTTTGTGACCGACTTTTTGTAGGACGTGTGCGTTGCAACATACCATTCCATACGTTTTAATTTCACCGACAAAAAAATCGGTCACCGATTATCGGATGTGCTATTGCCCCTCTAGCAATATTTTAAAATTAAGTCAATACAAAATATCAAGACAGTACACCATAGCTTAAATCAATTTGTTTAGTTCGACTTCCTCTAAAATGTAACTGAGTTGTAGTAATTTCTTACTATGTCCGACCTTTTTCAAAGTAATCAGTGCTAGAACGTCCTGCAAAACCCCGGGTCGTAAAAGTGTTCCAGCTGAATTCCCCCATAAAAACTTATCCTCTACAATGTAGCATACATTCGCTGGTTAGGGTAGTGCAGTTTCTCATATTATGCAAACTAAGTCGACCGTCGTGGGTAATTCTGCTCAGACGTGGATAAAAAAAGCTTCAATTTGTTTTAAGAAGTTGGCCATAAATATGATCTATCACTAAACTTAAAAAAACACGACATAAGGGAATCGGTCGTTTTTAAGTTATAATAACCTAAAAACTTCACCCATTTGTTCTAGAATTAATTCAATCGATAGATAGTGCTTATCAGGGGGTCTAATGCGAATTTAATTTCCCATTCGGTTACGTTAACTAAAACGAAAAACCTGTATGGCATTGGACAATAAAGATTAATAAAATTTTGCCAAACAAATTTTCGATTTCATTAACGTGATCGAATGGCGAATAAAACTCGCACCCAGAAAAGCTCCCAGTAAAATTGTGTTTGAGAGAATGGTACGTGAGCACTACCTTAAATCCCTACAGTAATATTTTCGTTGTCTCTTGACATGATATTGTAAGCTGTATGTTTATTATGGTATTATTATTATAGAATTTATATATTTTCTTTATATTTTGTCTACAATCATTGTTTTCGTAGTTAAGCATTTTTTGAGATTATTTTTTTTTTCTCTTAATACCTTTACTGGTCGACTGATAGATAATGCCTTTAGGCATGGGTATTCAGTCCGCCTTTTGTATTTTTTCTATAAAGAATCAATAAATGAGTAGTGTTGTTTTCTAAAGTTTACGCGAACACTACACATTGAAATGAAACAACTTTTACGGATCTACTCGCGTTTATTTTACACATTAGTTTTAATTAATGTTTATCCTGACGTTGCGAACCCTTTGCAGGGTCCGTGGTCACAGGGAGACTGAAGTGTTGGTCGTCTCATAATTAGTTAGTAGCTTGTATACCCTCATTTAAATTTAATCAGGTGCATTCCGTTTTACGCAGAAAGAGCTTACAGTATCTTTTGGTCTGGCTATCTTTGGTATGGTGTTGGGGCTGGGATTTAATATTCTGTATGATGGGATCCCAGGCTGGTAGTAGATTCCAACCATCTTCTCTATTAAAATTAGGATGTTTTTTAATTTCAATAGCCTCGCGTAACGTGGAACGTTTTATCACATTTGTCTCATTATTTACGCGCGAGTAGGTCCTGTACTTTCTTTTACTATGTCTCGTGATTTAGTTGAAGATTGCTAGAACAAATTTCCCAAGTCCCGGACGAGGCTAATAACGCAATATGTGGGCTGGTGAAAAACTTGACGGTGGGCCCTTTTGTGTGCGCGTAGGTATCCACAATAACGCTTTTGTTGCTTCCTTGGGATGGATTATTATATTAAAGGAAACCCCGAGATTATACTTTGGAGAATAAGGAGGATAGGTAGAATAATACTGCAACAAAGTGTTATCAGAAATTGTCTTGACTATATGTCTGAAGTAGTTTTTGGAGAAAGAATTATGTTACCTGCGCTATGTAACTTC
Source organism: Eudonia truncicolella (assembly GCA_949315975.1). Classification (NCBI taxonomy): domain Eukaryota; kingdom Metazoa; phylum Arthropoda; class Insecta; order Lepidoptera; family Crambidae; genus Eudonia; species Eudonia truncicolella. The sequence continues at coordinate 4,879,098 of OX438829.1, forward strand.
TTTTATGTCACATGAATCACTTTCAATTGTTATAATTCTTAGCCAGCGAACCTGTTACGATTTACCTTAGAAGAAAACTAAATTAGAAAGTAATTGAAAACTCTCAAAAAGGTACTGCTTTATACATCAAACACTTTGATAAACTTTAACTTCATGCCGTATCGTCTTTTATGCGACACCGCTTAGAAGAATAATGGCCTAAATGATTTAAGTTAACGATTCAATCAATTTTTATGGAGGTATTTAGAAGTCGTCTGCCGACGTCGTTTATATCAATGAATGGAGGCTTAATCATTGTAAATAAAGTTGGTTTATTGTAAATTGACTCTTTGTCAAGACAAATTACGATAACGAGTATGTCGATGGGTATTGTGAATTGAATTAACTGTTCTAAGACGTACGTCTGACAATGATTTAGAACTCTGCCGTATAAGTACATCGCGATTTTTTCTTTCATTCCTGCCGATCAACGTCGTCACGTCAACTCATCATAGTTTCCTTTCTTAGTCATGTCGTTTCTAACACAATCAAATTTTTGGCCTTGTTTTTTCTTGAATTGTCTTTTATTAACATTGTTATTATTAACTTTCTAGTTATGAACGTCATGGTTCTATTCACCTTTTTTGGCATCGGTAACATTGCTCATCTGCGTCTATCATCTTTCCCCTTTTCACCTTTCATACACTTCTTTCTCTTTGAAAGCATGCAGCAAAATTTACGATAAATCTGACTAGACATACAGCCACTACAAAGTCAAAAACATTATGTGCAAGGTTTATGTGTAGTCACGACTATAAGTTTAAGTTATAACATATGGAAAAGTGGGAAAGTTTCTGGTTTCTGGATATTGTAGTCGATTTATCAACAGTAATAAATTTATGCTAGTGTCTGAACACCCTGGAATTTTCCACATAACTTGCGAATGGCAAGAAAACGTACCTAAAAGAATTTATTATCTGTAAGTGAGCCGCTGTCATTAAAGAAGGGTACAACATCACGTGAGACAGTCATCAAATGATAAAGGGCAAGGAAGTGGCAACATAAATCGCGTACCGTATCGCGACTGATGTGATCCCTCCAAAAATTACCCTAAATGCGTTCGATCTTCTCCTTTCTGAAGTTTGCAAGTTTTTGTGGCAATATTTCTTCCTCATACGACACATTTACCTTTATTTTTACAAAGTCTGCCAATCTACGAATCTGGTATTATTTTGGTTTAACAATGTATTTTACGTATACCTAATAAAATAACGTTGAAATGCTATATGCTTTAAAACTAAACTGTTTGAAGAGTTTAATTTACCTTTGATATAATTATTTAAAAAACAAAGTAAATGATAAACTATATACTACCTTACGTTTTGAAGGAGCAATATTAGACGTCTTTATCGAATGGCAACGCGTAAAACAACACTTTTTACAAATAAGATCGAGTTTGAAACTAGCTTTCTCTATCTTTCAAGACATAGCTGCTGTCGCTGTTGTCATAAATAATAACAGCTGTACAGTTAACAATAACAGTAGCCGAACACCGTAGTATTGTATCATAATAACTTTTGCAACGTACTTTTATTGTTTTACAAGTACTCGCCACATTCTTAGATGCTTTGACAAAGTACTTTAGTGGTTTCGCTGCTGATAATACCTATGTGAAAGCAACACAGACAGGTACAAAAGTAGTTAAGACTATAGCGAACTCACGCTTGTTTCGTACTTGTGTGTCACGTAATTACGGGTAGATCAGCCTCGTCTATTCATTAGAGGGGGAAATATTCGGTTGGGTGTCTTGAAATTTTAAGGCTTATTACACATTCAATCAACCCCTGTACGTACGTCAAGTAATTATCTCATTTAGCGTTTATTGTTCTAAACAACGAGGCAGTCAGGTATTAGGTACAATATTATGAACCTAGACAAATTTTGGGAACGTATTTACTTGTTTTTAAAAACTATACAAAATTAGGTAAAATGGAATATAATTCTAGAGTGGTCAATTTGGAGACTAGGATATTAAATTATAATTAAAAATGTAGAGGTCCGACCGATACTGAGGTCGAGACGCTAATTATCTATCCAGCCCAAACTCCCAGCGGATATTTGCCGCCTACTAGTGTTCTAAGAATTTACTCATGAAATTACAATGTCAGCCCTCTAAAGCAAGAGCTGATTGATTAGAATGTGGGCCAGGGGGTACCATAACTACCTAGTAGTAAAAACAAATAACCTCCAACTGTCCCACTGCTGGACAAAGGCCTCCATCATTGAAATCAAGTCATCACTACAATTGATAGGCAAAGGTTTAATCACAACCACAATTACCATGGCCTACTGATAAGGAATTTATATTCTGTAATTTTTATACCTACAGAATTTTTTTTTAACACAAACAAATAACAAACGTAGGTACAAAACAATCCCCTTTTAAGTATTATTATACTTGTAACAAAAGGAATAATTACGTATATTCAATTTTGTTTATGGTTGTTATACTATCCTCCGAACAAATAATTATTTTAGTTTCTATTCTGGGACACTATCAATATTTTGGCTAGAAAAGGTTAGCCACACCCTGGACCACCAACGTATGGAATCTATTCATATAATATAGCTAAAGAGGTTCGAAAGTCTGTACATGGTAGTTATTTTTGTCTGTCTGTTTATTTGACCGCGCATCACGTGAAAATGGCTGAACGGATTTGGATGAAACTTTGCACATAGACAGACCATGACCCGGACTAGGATATATGATACTTTTTACCTGTGGGATAGTGTAGTCGAACGAAGTCGCGGGCGACAACTAGTACATAATATATAGATGTAACAGATGTGACAGCTAAGGGCGTCAGAATAACTTCTATAATTTCAAAGCTCATCTTTTTGTTCGTCTTTCGTACTCCAGCAGTGTTGATTTTGTGGAGATTCAGAAAGTGGTTTTTTACAGGAAACTTAAAACTTTTATAAAACAATCATTGATTTTGAAATTATTTCTACTAAATGGCGAGATTTATTTATTTACAGCTTTGTGGGTTTATTATGGACAAAATAAAAGAGGACATACGTATACTCTCTATGATTTGTACAGACAGGGCCAGTCTTGTTATTGTTATACCGATTGATTCCATTAAAAAAAGGTATAAAGTATTTTATCTATCTATCTATTTCGTAATTATGATCTTGGTCGTATACAACTGCGTCTGGCTGAGGTATTTGTACGACGAGAGGTTGACTTGATGAGGTTGATTAGAGAAACAACAGATAAAATTATGACTGCTAGTAATGTTGCTTGCTTCACAGTTGTACCGAGAGTATTAAACAAGATTTATATCGAAATAAAGAAACTGCGTTGTTATGACTAAAATATTACAAATTAGGGAATAGTGCGGAGTGCAAATCATGATGCAATATATTAGTAAGATTAATTAATATTGACCTAAATATTTGATACACATAAAACTTGAGCCTATTGCAATAAAGGATGATGTAATAATATTATCTAGTACAAGTAGGCACAGTCGAAAGCATCCTCGCCTAAGCATTAGAAAAATCCATCTATTTTTATACAACGCAAGAATAAGTGTGGAAAGCTTAAAAATAACCAATTCAAGTGCCTATTTCTACTGTAAGCACGATCGTTTCTATTTAATTAACTTAAGATTTGTTAATTTGGACATCCCGCTAGAAAGGTCAAGAACGAAATCGATATTACATTACGTAAATTAAAACTTCTAGACACATAAAATGAACACCGGTCTCAAGTTAATTGTTTTTTATCTTGCCGAATTCGTCCATTTTCAATAATAAAGTAAACGGTCTCTAATAAAATTCAATGACACCACTTATTATCCTCGCATCGGATCAGCAGGGAGATAAAATGAAGTTCAGCTATAAGACCCTTAAGGAAAAGTAGGATCTTCATTTATGTATTAGCCTCTCCGTTTATTATGCTGATGACGCGGTAATCAGCCCGAATAATAATATTGATGAGAATATTTTAGGTTTTATTCAGCTTAATGCTGTATAAGCATCTAAATGATATTATGATTTATTCAGACAATACGTAGGTGCTCGTATTCTTATTACTTATACTTAGAGGGCTGAGATTAGGAAGTATGTAATAACTTCTGCTAGGGTACCTATCTAAACCACCTTCACCTAAAACTTCAATATGTGCTATTTGAAATGTATCTGGCATCACTTGCAGACCATAGTCAGATATATGGCATATGCATATGCAAGGCAGGACAAATGCAGTAACAGTTACAACTGGAGTCCACATCTACCAAAGCTTCGACGTAAACTCGAGCACCCTCAACGTAGTAGATCATAAGTTTAAAGCCGCTATGAGATGACATTTGTTCTCTTTATAGTCACTTAGTCGTTAGGTGGTTAGCTTACATCGCTGTTAAGCTAATAGCTGCTAAATGATTCCTTTCGAAATATCGTAGAGTTTTGGCAACGTTTCAGAAGATGCGCTGCACATACTTAGCACCTTCTTTGAAGTGTTTGTCGTTTACTAATTGTAAATAATTTTTTTTGGTCTAACGGTCTATTTTGGTTTAATGGTCTGATTAGACTACAGAGAGGGTTGAATAAGCTTGTTACAGTAATTTTATGATAATAAGATCTATATATTAATACGTGAAGCAAAAACTTTGTACCCCTTTTTACGAAAATTGCGCGGACGGAGGAGTATGAAATTTCGCACACTTATAGTTTATATAGAGATGAAGTGCAGAATGCTAATATTTAAAAAAAATATGCATAAAAATATATTCCATCAATAAAACAAACATTTTACACACTACCATGTATTTGACACACACGCATGTATTTGACACACAGGAGAGGCCGAAATCTTTCAATGTCTGTCAATGCCAAACCAAACTCACATTCTATCTTTTTTAATTTGTCATTGCTTAGGATACAATCCGTGCAGCCTTAATATCTTTTAATAAAAAATACGGTCGATTATCGACCTCTGGGCGACCACTAGTAATTATAATACTGCAGAAATCCACGCTATCCCATGGGTTTTTGAGATTAGCACCCATATTTTGATTTTTATTTACATTTTCTTATTATTAAGAAATGCCAATATTTGGAGTTTGTAACAGCGGCCGTGGTCGCCCGGGACAGGCAGCGCGGCGGAATCCGTCGACAGGTGTCATCGGCAAATAATCTGTCTACCCGCGTCACACGCGTTTTGCACATTTTGTACAGGTACAGGGCGCAGGGGAATGTTTATGGTAAATATATATGGAACGGCACACGCGAAATGGCGAAGTGCAAACAAAAACTAAGTATATATTCGAAATAATGTGTGTAGTTTAACTGAACTGAATCTTATTTGAAGGCATCGCGGTGCACGTATTAAGCCAATTTCTAGTAGTAGTAGATTAAGTTAAAAATGTAGTCTCCCAACTATGAAACTCGTGTGTATATTATATTATCTTCGTTTAGAATTGAGTCAAATCAAGTGTTATTATATTATTATTATAAAAGAATTCTACTGTAGAATGAGTTTAATGGAGTCTCACAACACGTGTTATTACACAAATAACTTGGGTAAAACACGAAACTCGTATGTGATTTAAAGTCTCAAGCCTCAATGTCAATATTTGAATTTGGCAGAGACTTTTCTTCTAGGCTCTTAAATATTGTATCAGTCAAAAGATGATATGATGGTATAAATCCGCGATTTCACGTTATGATGACACACACGTTAAAGCCCGGTGAAGCTGAAAATGCCGTTTGAGGCAATCAGTAAATTCTCTCAAAAAGTAAAAAAAAAGACAGAAATATTTACACAAGCTATTACTAATGAGGAGCTCGGTAGGATTATTTATAGAATGTATAGAAGAGACTTGTAATAGAACATTAAAAAAGAAAAAAATGAAAAGAACAATTAAGATTGCATGGTGGTCCGAGGAATTAGAGGGTATGAAGAAAGAAAAGAATAGGATGAAGAGGAAAATAAAATGGGCAGCGCCAAACCGGATGGCTGGAGTCGTCGAGCAGTACGTAAAAGCGAAAGAAAAATATCAGGAAGAGATGGAAAGGGCCAGGATCGGAAGTTGGAAGGAATTTTGTGAAAAGCAGGACAGGGAATCTATGTGGGAAGGGATATACAGGGTAATTGGGAGAACAAAAAAGGCATATGAAGACCTTCCAATAGCTAGGGATGGCAAAAACACCAGCCCAAGGGAGTCGGTGCGCATCATGGCCGAAAGCTTTTACCCGGAGGATACCGAAGTGGGGGAGAACGAGGACCACAGAAAAGTGAGAGGAAGGGCAGCTGAAGCGAATGAGGGAAGCAAAGATGATCTTTGCGACCCTCCATTCGTGGAAGCTGAACTTCTTCGAGCGGTGAACTCGTTCAACCCCAAAAAGGCTCCGGGTAGTGATGGCTTTACGGCCGACATATGCGCAGCAGCAATAAAAGCCGACCCCAACTTATCCCTAGCTATTTACAATAAATGCCTTGAGCTCTCCCACTTCCCCAAGCCCTGGAAAGTAGCAACGATAATCCTGCTAAGAAAGCCAAATAAAAAAGATTACACGCACCCCAAAGCATATAGACCAATAGGGCTCTTGGCAATATTAGGCAAAATACTTGAAAAGATGCTAATTAAGAGAATTAGATGGTATGTGCTGCCCAAGTTAAACCCCTACCAGTACGGCTTCGTGCCACAGCGCAGTACCGAAGACTCCCTCTATGACATGGTACAGCGGATCAGGCATAATTTGGTAGAGAAGAAAATTATGGTCCTGATCTCGCTGGACATAGAGGGGGCCTTCGATAATGCGTGGTGGCCCCAAATTAAATGCCAGCTCAAAATAAAGGGGTGTCCGGTGAATCTGCGAAGGCTTATAGGCAGTTACCTGGAGGATAGGAAGGTGACGGTGAAGTATGCGGGGGAACAGTACAGTAAGAGTACCAACAAGGGCTGCGTCCAAGGTTCCATCGGCGGGCCCTTGTTGTGGAATATAATTCTGGACCCCCTGCTAAACGAACTCACCGACACCGACATATACTGCCAGGCCTTCGCAGACGACATCGTTTTAATCATAGAGGGCAGCACAGCCGGGGAAATTAGCAGTAAGGCCAACTCCGTCCTCTCCCGTGTCCAGAAGTGGGGCGAGTCGAACAAACTAAACTTTGCGCCGCAAAAAACAAAGGCAATGGTAATAACCAAAAAACTAAAGTTCGACACGCCCCGCCTGGAGATGGGGGGGACGGATATTGAATTGGTAGATAGTATTAAGATATTAGGTGTCATAGTAGACAATAAACTCCTTTTTAATGACCACATAAAATATATCTGCAAAAAGGCAATAAACATATACAAAGGAGTATGCAGAGCGGCGAGGGTTACATGGGGACTGCACCCGGAGATCATTAGGACGATCTATAAATCTGTTATCGAACCTGTGATCTTGTACGCAGCCAGCGTCTGGTCCAAAGAAGCGAAGAAGGCAGTCTCCCGGAAAGCCCTCGATGTAGTGTTAAGAGGCTTCGCGCAGAAAATTTCAAAGAGTAATAGGACAGTTTCCCTAAACGCTGCTTTAATACTGTCGGGGCTGCTTCCGCTGGATCTTCGGATCCAAGAAGCATCCCGGCTTTTTGAGGCAAAGCGCGGGAAACCCCAGGCAGTATTAAGTGGCAGGAGGGTCGAGCAGCGCGCACCTTTCACGGAGAACACCCACCCCAGTAGGATGCTAAATTCAAAATTTACCCTTTTGGAAGACGCAGAAGAGGATAGCAAGTTGGCAGAAGGCTTGGCTAAGATCTACACTGATGGCAGCAAACTGGAGGGGAAAGTCGGAGCCGCCCTGACCTGTTGGAAAGGGAAGGTCGAGATGTGTACCCGAAAATTCAGACTGGAGCCATACTGTACGGTCTTCCAAGCCGAGTTATATGCTATCCTCCAAGCGACCGAAATTATTATTGGCAAGAAATTCGAAGAAGCGGCTATTCTGAGCGACTCGAGGTCGGCTCTCCAGACGCTGATGGATCCAGAATCCTCGCACCCAATCACGAAGGCGATACAGGGTAACCTAGAATTCCTGAGAGACAACCACCAACTAGTCTCTCTATACTGGATACGGGCCCACGTCGGAGTAGGAGGGAACGAGAGAGCGGATGAATTAGCGAAGGAAGCCGCCCTCAAACTGAAGACCAGAGCGGACTATGACTGCTGCCCCATCTCGTACGTTAAACGTCATTTACGGGCGGGAACGATCGAGCAATGGGACAGCAGGTATAGGACCGAAGCCACAGCCGCGACCACCAAGGTCTTTTTCCCGAATGGGGTGGACGCATATAACACCGTGAGGAAGATGTCCATCGACCGGCTAGCGTCGCAGGTCTTGACAGGTCATGGGGGATTCTGTGCATACCTGCACAGATTCAAGTGCAGGGACAGCCCCGCATGTGCCTGTGACCCGACGAAGGACGAGGACATCTTCCACATATTATTAGACTGCCCAATACACACGCAAAATAGGTACACTCTGCAACAGAGCATAGACACAAAACTAAGCAAAGACACCCTTAAGGAAATAATGAGTAACAAAAAAGAAAGGAAGATATTTATGAAATTTGCCAAAGAAATCGTTAGTAAAGTAAATTTTAGAAATAAGGACAATTAATGTAAGTAATGTTATATAAGGTAATATAAGAAATGTAAGCAAGACCACATAAGTGGTGGGATTTTATAACAAAGAGAGCAATGTATGTAACGTAATTTATGGGTAAAGAATAATAAGTATATAAATAATATGTTTTTAAAATAATAAAGTACAATGTATCAGAATTAATGCAATAATGTAATATAATAATGTAATATAATATTAAAGTAATATATCAATATGTAATGTAATAATAAAAAAGGTAATAATATATTAATATAATAAATAATTATGAAAAATGTAATAGATTTAAGAGACACATTGTTAAAAGAAAAGAAAAGAAACAAAAAAAAAAAAAAAAAAAAAGAGAAACAAAAAAAAGAGAAAATAAATAAAAATGAGTAGAGCTCTTCAAGCTCAAGCTTAATAACCCTAGTTAAAAAAGAGATACAAAAAAAGATAAAATAGAAAGATAAAGTCCTGCAAAAATAGCGGGGAGTAGCTGCAAAAAAAAAAAAAAAAAAAATGAGGAGCTCGGTGGCGTAGTAGCTAACGCGCCCGGTCTGCGCGTGCTCAGGTTAAGCAACTTTCGCAAAGGCCGGTCATCGGATGGGCGACCAAAAATGTATCATCTCGAGCTCCTCCGTGCTTCGGAAGGCACGTAAAGTCGTTAGTCCCGGTTACATTAGCAGTCGTTAACAACCACTAATCCGCACTGTGTCCGCGTGGCGGTTTATAGCCCGTTCTTCCTATCCATGTATAGGGCAGGCTCGTGCCCCAGCAGTGGGGACATAAAATGAGCTGATGATCATTACTAATGCAGACTAAACGCAACCATGATACGACAGTTAGTAAAAAATAAGTCCTGTTTCAATAAATATGTAGTCAAAATCTTAATAGTGGATACTAGTTTTGTACATAGGTAAGTTTGTAAGCAATCTGTGTAGTACCAAACGCAAACAGCTTAGTCAATTGACTAAGGATTATTAACTTGAGCATAGATTATCTGTTGAGGAACACTTGCTGTCTCACCCGTGCGAGAGACCTATCAAACATAATCTAACTTAGGTGCATTCATGAAACTAGTAAGCATATAATAAAGTGTACTTACCTACTATTGTGTAATGTTTTTGTTTTAACGCAAATTTTGTTGCGAAAACAAATTACAAAAACACAAATGTTGAAAAAATTTCCAAGAGCAGGATTTGAACCTGCACCCTTCTGACATACCGGGTCAGGTGCTCCCCCAATTGAGCTATCGTGGTTCTAACCAGCCCGCCGAAATTATTCAACACTATTTACTTTTTACTTTGAAAGCCAAAGGCGCCTATTCAATGTCAACATGTTCATGTTAATGACGGTAGTTGTTCAGTTGTTGTTGTATGTCAGAAGGGTGCAGGTTCAAATCCTACTCGTGGAAATTTTTTCTACTATTATGTTTGAACATCATCATTTGATAATGGTAAGAATATCATTACTTACGCAGACATACCTATTATATGATGACGAACTATATAAAATAACGTATTCTCTGGTCCAGTGGTTCGACCACAGTACTCAGACCCAGAAGCTCCGGGTTCAATTACCAGCACATAAATTGTTATACGTGCTCTGTTAGGTTGGTGGTAAAGCTTGTTTTAGGTTTGCTACTATCATCGTCTAATCTAAGGCCTCTTGCTCACCGGACCGGAGCGTTTTTGTTTCGGTACCGCTTCTGCACCGAATCTGTACAGATTTTTTGCTGAAAAATATTTCTGTACAGATTCAATGCAGAGGCGAGCGTATGCGCTCGGTAAAAATTTTGTACCGAAACGACTCGGTCTGAAAACTCTCATTTGATTACATGCGCTCGGTAAACAATCTGCTCAGATTCGGCGCAGAGGCGGTACCGAAACGAAAACGCACCAATCCGGTGAGGAAGAGGCTAGCGGTCGCTATAGCAGCAATGTTAGTAGCATTATTGTGTACGATAAAAACAAGATAGTTTCGCGGGTTCTGAATTGATAGTTTAACAAACTAGATTCAATCTAATAGACCTGATAAACAGTGACTATTCACAGTCAATGGAAAGATAGGCGATAGAAGTAGGCGTCGGCTGTCAGGAAAGATACACTGAGAAAAACTTGTAACGTGCTCCACAAAGGGGAAAGGGCTGTTGTATCTAAATCCAGTGTCGCTTCCATTGAAAGTACGCATCGCTGCTTCTGATATCGGTGACAGGGGTCTTGCAGATACCACGATGCGGGCTAGGGGCACGTCTTGTGAAAAAATGTTTGGAATTTTTAGCTTCAATTTTGGTGAAGTGATTAGTGTAAGTAACTCTACTTGTAGTGATAGAAAGAATCTGTTTATAACTCGTTTGCTATTAATAAAGTTATAAGAATACTAATAAGTATATAGCTCAATGAAAATTTCTACAATCTGATTTTGAGCACGTACCGACAAACGGAGTAGGGCGCCCTACATAACATGTTTTAAATGTCTTAAACATGCTATATGTATCAGCCTAGCTGATAAGACACATGTGGCACGAGCATAACAACACCTATTTGAACCAATCAGCAAGGTTGCAGTCGTAGCGGCTATCTATATCTATTTATCATCATGACGAACATCCTATAACCCTTTCACAGTCCCTCTGACTGTCCCCCTTCTTCTGGTATCGGTGACAGATCTTGCAGATACCATGATGCGGGCTACGGGGACAACTTGTGAAAAACATGTTTGGAATTTATAGCTAAATTTTTTGTGAAGTGACTCTAGTTTTGGTGATAGGAAGGAGGAGGGAGGGAGGGAGGGAGGGATAGGAGGAGGAGGATCTTTTTGTAACCCATTTGATATTATAAATAAGTAATAAATATATTTATGTACGTACATGACTTGAAGAATATTCTCACAATTTTGTATTAACACTAGTATTTTTTCTTTTGTGTCAAAATTTTTGCTAATGTGGAAAGTTATAAAGGCTTAGTATTAAGTTTATAGCTATTTTTGGTTTTGAAAATTTTGTGCTTATAGTTTCCCAAGTAAATCAAATTTAGTAAATAAATAAACACGTGTTTTAAACTGGCATAACGACAAACCGCCACTATAGCGACGATAGCATAATTGGTGGGGCGCCGGAGCTGGTTAGTGAGAAGGTGCGGGTTTAAACCCTGCTCGTGGAATTTCTTCAACACTCTTTCTGCGAACGCTCTATTTCTACGACGGATCAGTAAGCTTGCAGCATTAGCGGCTACCTTGGGGTTGGAGGGTCCTTGTTGGCCTCACACACTTCATTTTTTTTAAATTTATGTTTATTTTAAAACTTTTTTCTTGTTTTTCTTTTTTTTTGTAATCACTTTGCTTTTGTGCTGTATATCGTTTAGTTGTTAATCGTATGCGTGTGTGAGTGTCAATAAATGTTTTCCTTGTTCTGTTTTTCTTCTACCTATAGCTACTTACGATTCCGATCAAAAAGCGTCTCATCTTACGACAACAACCGGGTACAACGGCTTAACATGTCTCCCGATACTTCCAAAGCACGTACAACGAGGTTTCAGCAACGTTTGTATCTGACACCCGTATTTATAATTAAGCCATTAGTCGCTACTTAGCTATTACTTTATTTTTAGAAATGTCACTAAAATCTAATTTCATTTTATAAACAAGTAACGTTAATTACATATCAAGATTTGTAACAAGTATAAACTATTTTATTTTAGGATAATCATGGTTCGGGAACAGAAATGCTTACTTGTTTTAATCTACTGTAATGGATCACTAGAAATATTATCTAAGTTATGAAAAAAGTTTTCTCAATAAATTAGAATAGAAGTTGTCTTATTAAATTACAAAAACACAAATGTTGAAAAAATTTCCACGAGCAGGATTTGAACCTGCACCCTTCTGACATTCCGGGTCAGGTGCTCTTCCAATTGAGCTATCGTGGTTCTAACCAGCCCGCCGAAATTATTCAACATTATTTACTTTTTTACTTTGAAAGCCAAAGGCGCCAATTCAATGTCAACAACTACCTTCATTAACATCTGATCATAATATTTTTACAAATACTAAAGATCAGTTAAGAAGTAGGCAAGCCATTTATAAAATGTTTTTGTTTTGTTTATATAATTTTAGCGCAAATTATGTTGCGAAACAAATTACAAAAACACAAATGTTGAAAAAATTTCCACGAGCAGGATTTGAACCTGCACCCTTCTGACATACCGGTTAATGACGGTAGTTGTTGACATTGAACGGGTGCCTTTGGCTTTTAAAGTAAAAAGTAAATAGTGTTGAATAATTTCGGCGGGCTTGTTAGAACCACGATAGCTCAATTGGAAGATCACCTGACCCGGAATGTCAGAAGGGTGCAGGTTCAAATCCTGCTCGTGGAAATTTTTTCAACATTTGTGTTTTTGTAATTTATTAAATTAAATAAAAGTAATATTATTATTATCAAATTCATCATTTTTATATTATTTTAGACAACACAAACTTTCACACGGAATAGCTTGTCATAGGCTTGTCACTATGAAAAATCTAACTAGATTGTTCGAGTAAAGATATTGGTTGCTATTGCTTGGCTAAGAATTTCTACTAAAGAATATATATCTTTACTTAAGTAATTACTTTTGCTCCAGTATGAGCTTTTACTCGTTTATAAATACGCGCGTGAGAGTGCCTGACAACATTATTAATAATGTTTTGTTATCTTCTCTGCGTGGAAGTAGGAAAACACCTTAAACTTTAAAATAAACAGCCGTTCGACGGTGTTTATGAATATTCTGTTTCAATTTTAAAAAACACCACCATTACAACACACGAAGTGTTTAAAGATTTAACGCAGTAGTACCGTCTATATTTACTGCGGCACTGAGAGAATTTTCAATTAATCAACACGATCTCGTTGGCAGTTCGAAAACACTTTATGTACCCACTTTATTTACTTTCGTATACAATCCAATCAAGTATGTTTATGTTCAAAGCTGGCACGACTATCCATCTAGTGTTTTTTTTAACTAATCACGATCATCGTTATTTTCGTTTTCTAATGTTTACACAAAATATGCTAAAGCGAAAGGATAGAGAAGAAATAACCTTACAAAGAAGATTTTTTTAATTGGAGCTTAAGTATATAGGTCATAGAAAAATAAGTTAACTCGATTAAGATTATCTACCGCCAAACCAAAACCACACCGAAAGTTATTACGTGTCTGGAAATTGAACCCGCTGCGAACACAGAACATGTTAATGATGACTATTTGTTTGTAACCGCAAAATTACTAAAACAATACTATTTCAAATAGATTTTAACAAGAAGAGGACATCATCAACGCCTCTGTATACTCGAAGTCAGAGGAGTTCAAAATTTATTCAGGGAAATCTCCTCTTGGTCTGTCGCTTATGAAAGGCATAATTGTCGGCGTATCTTTTGGTCCGTCAAAACAGATCTAAGAGATGCGTTGCATAAGTATAAGAGCTGTATTGCTTGCTATAATGCTCTTATAGAACCAGTTTGGGCACAAATTAGACAGCCTTAAGTTCACTATGGCTGTACATTAGCAGTATAATAGCATTATAATAGCAGTTTAAGTAGTAACATCGGACTTAAGGCTGACTTAGGGCACTATATGGGACGCAGTGTGAACCATACAACGTACATGAGTGTAATAAAGAGTAACAAGTGGCTAAATACACAGCCTTCACAGTTTATAAATCCGACAAAAGTACTCCAGTGCTACCTAAAATTTACGTGTGTCCTATATTATTTCTTTATTTTATTATAATTATCCTCATAGTTTGGTTTTGTGTGTGCCATCAGCTCCGTAACACATTAACTCCGGCGGATATCAATTGGATAAAAATTTATGATAACACGCGGTAATAGTACCTGTTGTAAATACTTAATAATGTTAATGCCATGGGAATGCAACTTTATCGTGAAATGTATACATGTTTACAGCTAAAATATTCACGCGCCTCTGTAAAAACGCGATATTCATTTTAAAATATTTAAAACTGGCTGAGAGGAAATCTACAATTTTCAGTTTTTGATATTATATTGGTAAAGCCAATTATACTACGGTAATTAATTATAACATGAAACCAAAACTCAATCGCTCTATTTGCGTATTTTGTGATATATCTGCATGATAATTTTGGAGATTTATTTGGTAAATATTTTAGGTTACGTAGAACAAAATGGTGGAAATGAAATACGGCTATGTGAACTGTTATAACTCCAATTTAATGCGGTGAGCGTATATAGGTTCACATGTGTTCTGTTAGAATGCTGTTATCTATATGAATTCCCACATTTGTACCACTACAGAGTCAATGTCTATAAATTTATTCTAATGTGAACTTATGTTACAGCTTTAAGATGTAGTTCAGGTCAATTGTGTATAATCGTTTAATTCTTTCAATATACTGAAATTTTAGAGATCCGCAATAATAATTATTGTCCGTTAAATCGCCTAGCCCAGGTACTAAGTCAAGTATGAATAACTAAAATTTTGTAACAAACTAACAAAAATCACTTTTTGTTTTCGTGTGAGACACACAGTTTGGTGTCAGAGTAGTTACACTTACAAAAAACACTACTCTGTTCAAGGCGGTATTTAAAAGAATGTAAACAAACTAGATAAAGAGGGACAACATTATGCCCTGCGACAGAAAATAATAGTTGTCACTCAGCCATAGTAACACACACTGTATAAAGGTGAATATACCACCTGTCAGCACCGTAAGCGCCGAGTATAACTGTGAGCTGTATAACAGTCTAAAACAAGTAAACATAACAGCCTATGGCTTTATTAATGACCACGTGTGTTCTATTAAAATGCTAGCTCTATAACATCGTACAAGTAGGCCGTTAAACAGCGGTTGCCGTATCTCTACCCTCCTATAATGTTCTTAGTCAGACGGCTGACTAAAGGATAGTTGTTAGAGTATTACAACAACAACAATCGTATAAAAGTATAACTCTACACTCCTATAAGTCCCTTAGACACGTATAGGTGTTATTAATCGCAATAATGCAGCTTATACATCACGAATGAACTGTAATAATGCTTCAAGTACTAAATGTGTACTCTTAAATGGAGTAAAATGCTATTTGGGTTGTTATTAATAATTCTAATGTGCATTAACCATGATACTTTTAAAGTGATTAGGTTATAAATCAAGTAGAGCTTTATTTATTTGTTATCCTTATTTATAGCATGTACCTACCTAAATGTATATTTATATATTTGTTAATATTTTACAACGTTCTACAAATTATTTTGATAAAGGGCTAACCAACTCAACTCAATGAAATAGGTAAAACACAATACCAAAATTTATTACTATCGCGCCGGCTTGTGAAATTTCAAAACCGCACCAGAATGTACTGCGAAAAGCGATATTTCATTTGGAGCCGCGTATTTCACACTTCTCAGCTTCAGTTCGATTTAAAAGAACGAGTTTCGTACAGGCTATTCACGGTACCGGTGATAGACGACAGCCAATCGCTTTTCCGGTACAAAATGTACCACCGGCTCGCGCTTGTACTTTACAGTAGGTAGGTATATCTCTTTCCTGAATACGGGACTGAATGTCGCCCGTGTTTTTTAAAAGAAACGGATATCTAGCGAATTGATACTATAATCCTACAAATATTATAAACGCGAAAGTTTGTAAGTATGGATGGATGTTTGTTACTTTTTCACGTAAAAACTGCAGAATGGATTTTAATGAAACTTTCCTCATATACAGACCATGACCCAGACCAGCATATAGGGTACTTTTTTTTAACTTTTTTTTGCTGTAGTCTTCGCGTACATAGTCGCGAGCAACAACTAGTCATAGAATAGAAGAAATGTAAGGGTCTTTAAAGAATAGAAGAAATGTAATGTACCCCTTGATTACTATAAAAATATATATACATTTTGGCGATAATGTCACATAATATGCTATTATGAAAATATAAAAGTACCTAGCTAAAAATAATAAGGATACTTTTTGAACTATAGGTATTAGTATAGTATAATCTGTTTGGCTAGCTACCAACAGTTTGTCTAAATCCGGAAATAAGAGTGCCTTCTGCTAGTTCATGACTTTAAATAGAAAAAAAAGAAGCACTCTTAATTGATATCATAGGGTGAAAATTAGTCACCGGTCATAAAATCACCCCCAGATGTGAAGAGTCTTAAAATATATTATTCACAAGAGTCGGTTCTTTATAAGATTCAAAAGGTGTCGAAAACCTTTAGCGACTAAATATATCCTACCAAAATGAATGATATTTTTAGTCGTCATCGAGGTTTTGAAAGGAGGCCTCTCTGTTACAGCAAAAAGTACTCTTGATCCGCAACTTAATGCTTGCTCCCGTAGACTTAAGAATAAACAATTATTCTTATGCCGTAGGCAAGGGCGGGCGAAGTGCCGACTACCCACTTTTGATTCAGCGACCTTAATTCGCGCCGCTAATAACCTGTAAGCAGGAGTGTTTTCTCTCCACTTTCATATTTTTTTGTATGATATCTCTAAAAAAAAGAAAAGTAATTATGAGTACCCTAGCCTTACAAATAAACAAAGAATAAGCTAGGTGAAAAATGACGATCGTGGGTAGCCACTGGATGCGAACATGCTTGGCAACATTCGTAAAGGCCGGTCATCGCATGCGTGAAGAAAAATGTATCATATTGAGCTTCTCTGTGCTTGAGAGACCACGTAAAGCCGTTGGTCCCGGCTGCAGTAGCAGTCGTTAATAACCACCAATCCGCGTGTTGGTTGATGGCCCGTTCTCCCTATCCAACTCTAAGGAAGGATCGTGCCCCGACAGTGGGGGCATAAAATGAGCTGATGATGATGATGATGAAGATTAGAATACATAGTTTCTGTCAACTCTCCGCGTCAGATCGTCGCGCGAGTGTGATAGGCAATTTTTTATCCTGGTCAAATACAATGTTCCCGGGGGCACGCCATAAATTTTTTATGACATACCAAATTCCGCGCAGACCTAGCCAGCCCATAAACGTCCTACTGGTTACGATCCCTCCGAACTAACAAGGTTTGGACGTTGTGAAAGCGCAAACTAAGTTTTTAGTTGTGTTGTAAAGCTTCGAATTCCTTAAAAATCCAGTTAGACTTTAAAAAAATGTACTCACGCCTGCACGTCAGACCACCGCAAAATGTCAAATTTCCTCAATAGAATGTTTTTGCTACAACTACCGTCATTAACATCATTAACATGACATTGAATTGGCGCCTTTGGCTTTCAAAGTAAAAGTAAATAGTGTTGAATAATTTCGGCGGGCTGGTTAGAACCACGATAGCTCAATTGGAAGAGCACCTGACCCGGTATGTCAGAAGGGTGCAGGTTCAAATCCTGCTCGTGGAAATTTTTTCAACATTTGTGTTTTTGTAATTTGTTTCGCAACATAATTTGCGTTAAAATTATATAAACAAAACAAAAACATTTTATAAATAGCTTGCCTACTTCTTAACTGATTTTTAGTATTTGTAAAAATATTATGATCAGATGTTAATGAAGGTAGTTGTTGACATTGAATTGGCGCCTTTGGCTTTCAAAGTAAAAAAGTAAATAATGTTGAATAATTTCGGCGGGCTGGTTAGAACCACGATAGCTCAATTGGAAGAGCACCTGACCCGGTATGTCAGAAGGGTGCAGGTTCAAATCCTGCTCGTGGAAATTTTTCAACATTTGTGTTTTTGTAATTCCTCAATAGACTTTGAACTTTATACTGATATGTCGTATGGTTGAACATTGATTGAAGAAATTTGACAGTTTTGGATAGGTTGATGTGCAGACGTCTGTACATAGTACATACTAATATAGGGTAATGCCACCAGTGTTCGACAGGAACCATTGATCGACATTTTTGTACTTTAATCTTTAAAAATAGGGATTAGCAACTGATTTTAGACTGTAGCAACAATTAAATACAGACCACTTGCTTCCTTTCAGTCATCGGGTAATATCTTCTAATATAAAAAATTCTCGTGTCACGGTGTACGTTATTGAACTCCTCTGAAACGGCTCGACCGATTTTCGTGAATCTTAGCGTGCATATCGGCTAGGGTGGAGAATCGGACAACATCTATTTTTCATCCCCCTAAATGTTAAGGGTGGTCCACCCCTAAATTTTTTTTAAGACTTTTAAATTTTTCCAATACAAAATGATTTGTTTGTAGTGTTGTCATGGAAACTGTCAAAGCGGTACGAAGTCCGCCGGGTCAGCTAGTCTTTATATATATAAATCTTTTGTGCGTGTTTATGTCACTGAACACCTTCTAAACGTCTGGACCGATTTTGATGAAATTTTCTGTGTGTGTTCAAGTGGATTCGAGAATGGTTTAGATTTACAATTGGACTCGGTAGGTGGCGCTGCAATAAGGGTCTATCATGGAGTACGGGTGTTTTCAAGCGGACGAAATCGCAAGCGGGCCTTTATTTTTTATTAAAAATCTATGTTATTTTTTGGCTGAAAACTGTGTCAGACACGAAGCTTAAAGTGCCGAACACGGTGCTACTTTCCTAATCACTACATAGTATAAAAAAGGCGCTTCTCGCTGTCTGTCTGTCCCTATGTATGTATGCTTAGATCTTTTAAACTACGCAACGGATTTTGATGCGGTTTTTTTAATAGATAGAGTGATTTAAGACAAAGGTTTAAATGTATAAATACATTCATAATATAGTAAAGAAACACAGATCATTTTAGGGGTTTGCGCTTACATTGCAAACGCTGGCTGAACCCTACGAGATATATCAAAATAATGTATTGTACACCTTAAAAAGGTCTACAAAAAAGTCCGCAATGGTATATGTCTATCTCTTAGGGATAACCCACAATAATAATTTTTTATCCTTTACTTTTTACGAGAAATAATGGCTTACTAACATGAGGGTTTCGTTGTCTTCACGCGAGAACAGGCTTTATTCAGAGATGCTGCTAAAAGTTGGCAATGGAGAGTTAACGTGATGGAAGGATTAACCTACAAAACCATTGTGTTTTGATAGACAACATCCAAGAGTTGGTCAACAATGTCTATACCGACATTGATAACATAAGTTGTTAGACTATATCTTGGTTTAAAGAAAGAGCGATTCTGTCACCAACTAACGAACAAGTAAATAAGGTAAATAACTTGATTCTTTCAAAGATTGATGCGCTGACGCAAATATACTACTCGGTCGATACTGTTCTCAATTTGGAAGAAGCTGTTCATTTTCGTACAGAATTTCCTAATTCTCTGAGTCCGTCTGGACTCCCTCCTCATAAAATGGTGTTAAAAGTAGGTTGTTCTGTAATTTTTTTAAGAAACCTGAATTCACCTAAACTTTGCAACGGCGTTTGGTGGTAAAATCACTAAAAACTTTCATAATAGAGTGCACAATACTCACCGGATGTGGTACCGGAGAAGATGATTGTATTGATTCCCCGAATTCCTCTGATACCGTCGGATTTACCGTTCCAATTTAAACGCCTACAATTTCCGGTAAAGATAAATTTTGCAATGACCATTAATAAACGTTGTATATAAAGACATTCTGTAGTATATTTAATATCAGTATTGCACCCGTGCGAAGCCGGGCCGGGGCGCTAGTATTATATAAAATGAAATGACGTAAGTTTCGCATAATTCGTCTGCTTTGGTTCCCAGTCATTTGAAATTAATGAAATGGAAATATAAAATGTAAATATTAAATTCAATGTCACACGTTTTGAATGTGTCAGTTTTACCGAAAACAGAGTTAGTTATTAAAGCAGGTTATTGTAATTTGTGTTGTACTGTGGATGTAAAAATTTGTGATGGCATTTTTTTATTTAATAAATTTAAATAAATTAAAAAAAAAACTGTAAAAAATCCAGGCGGAACGTACACACGCCTGCACATCAACCTACCACAAACTTTCAAATTTCCTCAATAGACTTTGAACTCTAGCACTAAGCAATATGGTTGAAAATGTTTTGAAGAAATTTGACAGGTTTGGATAGGTTGATGTGCAAGCGTCTGTACAAATAAAAAAGGGAATATAATATTGTGTCACAATAATAATTCCGAAAAAAGCCATTTATATCGCGGTTTGTACATGTCGCTCTTTATAGAATTCGCCTTTTGACAAAGTTGCCTTTTTATTCTAAGGAACCCATTAGATAGGACCACTTTGAATTAGTACCGTGTAATATTCTTTAGCAATTTCTTACATTGCTGTTTCACTAACATACAGTTAGGTACGTGTAGCGAGTTGCGAACTCAGCATACGAGGTGGAGTCTTGTTTGTGAAACCAACATGGCGGTGTTACACGGCTCAAACTCCGTAGCCAGCTTAATTGTTTCCTCAACATAACTTTTTATTAAAACAAACGTTAATCATTCATAGTCATCGTCTGACTAGAACTTCGTTTGGTAATATGTTTATACTCCCGAAACGTGCACTATATTTTATACAAATTTGGAAATTTCCATAGTGTACTTTGTTAAAATACCGTTAAAGCACCCATGTTAAAATGTCTATATAATACTATGCCAACGTCAGAAAATAAAAATTGTAAAAAAAAATTCGACTATCCATACTAACTCGATAAGCTGATGGCTCATTTTGTATGAAGAGTCGAACTTTATTTTTACATTTTCCATTTTCTGACGTTGGCATAGTATTATATAGACATGTTAACATGGGTACGTTTCGGGAATATATACATATTACCAAACATCTTGTATACTTTGATACCCCATACAAACTCCTAAGTACATTGGTTTTCAAACCTAATGTTTATTCAAGAGAATTTATGCGATTTAAAAGTACACTATGGGAATTTCCAAATCTTTATAAAATATAGTGCAAAAATTTAATGCTTACCCGACCTAGCCAAGAAACCACGGCGGGGTCTTCCGCAATCCAGGCGGCTGCACTGAACACTGCGGAAGGCCTAGGCTCGATTCCTGGCTGAGTCGGGTAGGCATTTAATTTGTTCACTATATTTTATAAATATTTATTTCAGCTTAAAATTAAATGGAAGGAAAATAAAATTTCCAAATCACTAAAATTTTGTTGATTACCTAAACTTTTTTCTTATTGTTTCATCAAATGTGTAGGGGTCAAGTACATTTTTAGCTATAATTTTTTTTTCTTATAATATTTACCTAATCTGGTCTTCCAGACTGGCTTCTTACTCTATTTTTTATGTTTTAATAAACAATTTTATTGTTATTATGTTGAAAAAATAAAGAAAAAATGCAATTTTAACTTAAGTTTTGGTATGTCCGAACGTGGATCCGCGGCGCCAAACAATTGAAATTCTATTGTGTCTGGTATTCAGACAGACCAGAGGTTAAGGGAAAATTTGCTTACGTTAAGGTCGTCACCTAATTGGCAAGAACAAGGTTGATTTTTTAAACTTTTATTGTAAAAAATAAAAATAATAATCTGTATTTCTACCATTTACACGAATCACACAAGCACTGCGATTTGGCAGTTCATTTAAATCACTTTGATGAATCTTTCTAAGTCAAAAAGTTGTTGTGGGGTGTGTGCATGGCATCCATACTCGGCAGAGCTCTTACTGAACATCATTTCTCACTTCTCATTACTATTATCATTCATCATTATCATAATATAAAACAATACCCTTCCTTTGCAGTCGGGTAAAAAGAAGTATTATCTATTTATTACAATATCTTGTAAGAATTACCGTGACTCTGGCTAAATGTGCTAAGCACACGAATATATTAACTACAAGAAAAAATAATGCTCGGGGACTTTTAGGCGGGAAAGTCATGTCTGCGGTTTTGTTTTATTTTCAAAAATTTGTGTTATGTCGAATATTAGGTATAAAATAATGATGGATTAACCGTTAAGTGTTCGTGAGCGTGCATGAGTTGACAAATGAAACAAAACATTGTAACGTCGATACTCAAGTGGTTGGAGGGTATATTATTTCTAACTCTCATTACTATTATCATTTATCAATTTCATTTATATTACCGAAGGAAATATTATCTATATAGATAACTTGTAAGAAAATTACTTTGCTACTGGCTAAATGTGCTATGCGCACGCAGCCATCAACCAAAAGAAAAAAAAGAAGATCATCTACTCGTGTATCTTCATTCTTGTTCTACGAGTACGATGTCTTGGGTCCCCGATCCGATCCGAACTCCCCGATCCGATCCGAATCCTTCGGAAAATCTAGTAGGGCACGGGGACGCGCACTAGTGCGCGATGCCGTTCCCTTTAGAAAACCTCCGAAGGTGATTCGTTTCACACGGCTTGATGGAACCCTTTACGTTCCTCGCCGCCCCCAAACAAGCCTGGTGAAGCTGAAAATGCCGTCTGAGGCAATCAGCAATTTCTCTCAAAAAAAAGAAAAAAAAAACGATGTCTTGGCCCTATACATGTGTGCATGTTTGGGGCATTTTGAGGATAAAGGACCAATTATGCAGACTACACACGGAACTATAGCAAAGCTTCTAATTTTATTCAGAGGCTGTTTATGAGGTATGAAACAAACAATTGAGATGCCGAGTTTCGCGCTTTAAGCAAACTTCTCTGTGGAAGTTCAGCCGCGAACCACAAGTGTGAGGTTCTGTGTAGCAAATTCGTGTGAATAATTTTAACACTACTTAGTAACTCAACTATCATTAAGAGCAGAGAGACGAAGAGCAAAGCTTGCAAAGAGAATTTCAACAGTTAAATACGAAACTTACGTAAAAATTATATAAGTATTTTTTTGGCAAAGAAAGGAGAATGGAATACATTATAATTGCTTTTGCAAAGAGATTGCTGCCCTTAATAGCAGGTATAGCGGGGTAATATATTTTTTAGGGTTATTTTTAGCCCAGTGGTCCAATGGACAATATATTATTTTGTTATGTGTGTTGTCCTGTTTGATAGTAGACAAACCTTGTGTTCTTGTGGAACCGATACGGTGTCTTGATATGAGAGTCGCGACAAGGAAAGGAACTACTAATTGGTCGGTGTTGTGTGGTCTGCGTCGGGGCGATCGTGGTAGTCCCCGTACTGGTTAGATTGTATGTATTAATTTTAATTTAATTTAGTCAGTAGGAGGGTACTCTACATAGTTAAGTAGTAGCTACAGTTTTTTTTTAGTCTGCATGCCCACAAAAGTTTGGGCATGTCGTTTTTGTTGTGCCGTGCGCGAAGTTGCCCGTGTGTGGGCGCGTGACTGCTGTCGCGCATTCATTCAAAACACTATTTGAATGGGTTTGCGCCTCTGTGGTTATAGGTTGACACACGGGCGACGGGGTGGCTCCCGCGAGGTGATTTGGTTAGTTGACTGGTTAGTCAATATATAAACTTTTTAACAACTGTCAAAACGATTATTTTTAATAGAAATTGTATGGGATTAGCAAACTATGATGTCACTATTTTTTTCGTCAATTGAGTGTTTATTAATAACTTTTTAGGTTACAGAAATTCATGCTTAGGTCAAATAAAAAATTGGTTAATGTTATAAAGAACTGTTACGTGATTTCATTTATTATACGTTTATTGTTCTGAAATTAATTGTTGTTGTTGTCAACTACCCAATTCCCCAGTGGATCAGGTCCCGTGACTGCCACTTCAGGCTTCTGCTTTCGGAGGTTGGGCCCCCAGGGATTAGTTAGTGGGTATTCCGAGCGAGCGACTCCCACATAATCGTCAGGCCTCCTCAAGGTCGGGTACTCATAACTAGTGCCCCTGAGTCAAAAAAAAGGTATAGCGGATTTTAGGGGTGGCGGTTTCTCAAGCCGTAGTGGCTCACTCATTCACCTCGACTCGGGTTTACCGTGTTATGGTATAAACATTATAGTTCAAAGTCCGGTGACGCTAATAATACAATCATCAAACTGTCTTCAAAAAATAAACCATTATAGTGCGCCAACTTTCAATTTCAATTTTGATAGTTAGTAGGTGCTGTGGTGGCTGGCAAGAGCTGGATGAGAGTAGCCGCTTTGAAAATGTTGATGGACGAACCCAAATCTTTGAAAGACTAATGGCTTTCAACACTCATAACAATACACACACAGGCAAACAGGCACATGGGAACATCTTTGTCGGCTCCATCGAGTTTATTGAATTTACTCTTTCTTTGTCAGCTTTATCCAATCAGTGTTTATTTCCTCGTAACGAATTTATCCACTTGGCAATATGATTATGGACGCGTTCTTTTGGAATAGCATTTTTTGTCTGAGTATAATATACCGAAGGTGTGGATATACTCAATTTATTCACAAAGTTAGTTGCACTTGTAGCTTGAATAATAAAATCAGTACTAAAGGTGTGTACCAAATTTCAAATCAATCCGTCAACAGGAAGGAGGTCAAATTTCAATTACTAGATTTGACCTAAACAAATAAACAGGGCAAGCTAAATAAAACCGTTTAATAAGTGTAGACCTGTGTAGGTGCTAATAATTCTCAATAAAACAACAGACTAGTAATTCCGTTTTTTTTTGTAAATATACTTTAGTTTATTCTATTATTCAAAAAATGGGAGTAGATGCAATACATATTAAAGAATAACAATATTCAACCCACGTTATCGTCACGTTACGCTTGTCAACTTTAACGCAACGTGACGGAAAATGAAATTGCCATAAGAATTTAGTAAGGCGTTCAACAGTAAATACTTTGGTACAGTGTTTGTAACATGTAAAGCACATCCATACTTCGGTCAAGCACATGATAAGGTACATTTTATAGTTTTTTAGGTTATAAAGGCGCGCGATGTGAACACTTGCTGTGTTTCCATGGAAACCGCCTGTTGCCACATGCTGCACAGAATATGTGGCTCGTTTGTATGAAAATAGCCTCAGAGCAATAATTAAATTATTCTGAGGAAACAACCGTCTACACAGCATGCACCGCAGTAGATCGCGCATTAAAACAAGTGCGGCTCCCTGTAGTGTTGTGTGCCGTGCCCCTAAAGTGTAATTAAGACCAACTTAGAGGCAGGCAGAGAGTAAGGCAACGTGCTGAGGAGAGGACACCTGCCGCGCGCGGCAGACAGCTTGTCGCGACAAGCTGTCGGCATCGGCACTCTGGCTCCGTAGCGTCGGATTAGTGATATAGGCCTTAAGCTTGCTTGCATGCGGTTTGCTTGAATACATGTTAGGTTGCATGGTTTCCATTATTGTTATGTTTAATGAGAGTTCGAGATGTTCGAGAGAAAAGTAGCCATAGACAATTGGCAGTGCAACGTCTAAGCTAAATTGTTTCAAAGTGGCGATGGCGCACCGCATCTTAAAACGGAGGTTCTATGACATTTTCACTCTCATCACTTGCATTTAATTTAAAATTTGACTTTCCCAGGAAATCTTGCCGTATTAAAGATAATGTCGACTTTAGATCCTTAAAAACTAATAACTACATGGTTGGTCATTAACAGTGAGTATGGTATGAACAACGGTTTATTACTGCTTGCAGCGATAGATATTAGCGATACAGAGCAGGCAGCATCCACTTTGCAATTTTATACGTGACTGACGACAGTGGCCGGTTTCTAAGATTTTCCCATAGTCCAAATCAGAATAAAGAAATGAACCAACTTTTTCGGATCTACTCGCGTTTATTTTACACATTAGTTTTAATTAATGTTTATCCTGACGTTTTGAACCCTTTGCAGGGTCCGTGGTCACAGGGAGACTGAGGTGTTGGTCGTCTCATAATTAGTAAGTAGCTTGTATACCCTCATTTAAATTTAATCAGGTGCGTTCCGTTTTACGCAGAAAGAGCTTACAGCACAGAACACAGGCTTACAGTACCTTTGGGCCTTAAATATTTTTTTTTAAAAACTAATGTGTTAAATGAAACGCGAGTAGATCCGTAAAAGTTGTTTCATTTCAATGAGTAGTATACGCGTAAACTTTAGCAAACAATATCAGATTAAATAATTACGGACCAGGAAAGTACATCCGTATATGTGATCATTTTAACCCTCTGTGACTGACGTGGTAGTCCAACAGACACCGCCAATTAGAAAATCCAGTTTATTACCGTTAATTCTGAAATTTGAGTGTCGCCGCTCTCAGTACCTTACTACAGTGACCTCTCGCGTCGGTCACTGTGCTGTGATTGTTCGAAACCAATTTGCCTTCAGTGTTCTAAGCCACTATGTGAAAATTGTCAAACAAAGCCGTTATTTTCAAGCCGTCTAATTTTTAAGTCAACCAATGAATATATCTCACGTTTTCTAGACTGATTATTATAATAGTTAATTTTTTAAATGTCTAATGTAAAATTTTTAAAAAGTTGATTTTGTTAATTTTTCTTTGTCATTTTAATGATAAGGTATTCATATGACTGATTTGTGTGAAGTCAATAAACAGTGTTTAACTTTGAAAACACGAATTGTTCTTTTATTTAATGTTAATTTTAATTAAAAAGAATATGCTAATAATTTAATAAATGTAATTTAAATAGCTGCATAATTTAAATCTATAAAAATATTGGCTGTCGGAAAATGGTGTCTCGTGTACGTCAGTAGAATTGTAAAAATTGCCACGTCAGTCGCAGACGGTAATGTAACTTTTTATTTGGAATCCATCAATGCTGAAATTAGATATATTATACCTATTTACTGTAAGATCAGTTTGTGTTAGAGATAGACACCAATTTTGCACTTTGTTAAACCAACAAATATATCTAACAGGTGCTTGTCAACTTCTAGAAAAGCTATCACGTTTATGAGCAACTCGTTAGCAATTAGTTTGAAACAGAGCTATTACTTTTAACACAGTGCTTCATCTGACCTTGCAGAAGTTATTTACAAGCATTCCCAATAGGTTCCAAGCGGTCATTACGTAACCAAATTCACCAAATAGGGTTGTCGTCCAGGAACTGCCAGCTATTAGTTACCGCGCGTGGAGTGGGTGACATATTGTGATGGTACGCAAATTAATTGCGGGGCCCGAATCGTTACATCATTAACGGTATACGATCAGATACAACCAATTAACTAGAGAGGTGCTTGAAAAAAGGCCTTAAAAGTAAAGTTGAACATGGTACAGTCAGCGTCATATAGTTAGTGACACTCAGGGTACTCAAATAAATAGACGCAAACAAAAAGTCAATAATATCGGTACAAACAAAGTTTCCCTAATGTTGTCAACAATATAGGCGCTGAAAAGGTCGAGACATTAAAAATGTCATATAAATCGTTTTAGTCAAACCATCCCTACATACAGTCATCCCGTTATTTTAGTAAAAAAATAAAGATAATTAGAGCTAAATTTGTTTTGTTTTTTTTACACCCGCTGAGAGATTTAGTGTTCTGTACGTTCGAAAGTAACTTGATCGAAACTGTTCATTTTATCGGTAATACGGAATGTGTTCATTTTAATTAGGTACACCTACACAAGTAAAATTAAATACGAAATAATTAATAATAATAACTCACTATCATTGACAGGATGACTGTAACCATATTTATGGCGGTTTGACTGAACCGATTTATATGACATTTTAAATGTCTCGACCTTTTGAGCGACTATATTGTTGACAACAATAAGGAAACTTTATTTGTACCGATATGTTATTGACTTTTTGGTTGCGTCTATTTATTTGAGTACCCTGAGTGTCACTAACTATTTGACGCTGACTGTACTGTCACGAGCACCGATATGTACATATACACTTTAACTCTTATTCCATTGTTTTAAGATTTGCAAATTGTTGACATGTAAGTGGTTGTAGTACCGTCGGTCGTTGTGACTGATTTTCTTAACAAAAGTGCTTTAGGATGACCTTGGGATCAGAACAATGTATGTGATGTTGTCTAATATTTAAGTGACATGAAACACGTTTGACAAATGAGCTTGCCTTTATTTTACATATTAATTTATCCCAAAAATTTGAACGATTCGTCCCTAGAAAGATATGTACGATTGAAATAAACATTTTAAATTGAATAAAGAAGATGGTTAGAATTTACAACCTGCCTAAGATTTCATCATACAGGTATAAAAATTCAGCTCCAAAACCCTAAAGATACAAAAAGCTCATTCTCATTCATTTACACCCAATTAAAAGTAAAAGACGGTATGCAACTTACAAACTAATTATGAGGACTTCTTGGCGGGAAAGTGAAGAGTCATGTCTGCGGTTTTGTTTTATTTTCTAAAATTTGTGTTATGTCGAATATTAATGTGAAATAAAGGTGGATTATTAACCGTTAAGTGTTCGTAAGTGCGCATGAGTGTTGGCAAATGAAACAAAACAGTGCAACTTCACTTTTCAAATTCTCTCAAGAAGTCCGCCCGAGGAATTAGTAAAGCCCCACATCTTTACTGATACTCGAGGGGTTGGGGGGTATATCATTGCTCACTTCTGATTTCTGTTATCATTCATCATCATCATACTGGAAGGAAATATTGTATATTTATGTATGTATTAATTGTAAGAAAAATTGTATTACTTTGACACAGGCTAAAGTAGGCAACTTAAAGTTATTTTTTATTATTATTTGTGATAAAAACTAGCTTAAGTCAAATCATTATCAGTGCAGTAATAACAACTGACAATAAATAAAGTTTTTTATTGATCCTCCCCATCATCCAGTCAAGACAATTCAAAATAAGTAAAGGAAGCAACGGCACAGCTCTTGCTTCCTGCAAATGCAAAGCAAGCAAAAGTCACTTTGAAACATCAAACTGATCGGCTGTTTACTCACGTAGTTAATATTAGAAACCGTAAACTCAATAAACCAACTTCTCTTATATCCTTCTCTTGGCTTTTAGAAGCCAATCATGCATCCTAGCCCGCCTGCAAAACCGAAATTTCATGCTTTAGGTTCTAGCTAGCTACCTAAATTAAGTAGTCTTTAAGCTAGCTAAAGAGAAATTGCACGAAAATCATGTTTCTACTTAGTTCTAATCGGCTTATTCAAAAACTCTTTAGTCTTATTATATAGTTAAGTGAATTATTATACGAAATAAAGTTTAAGAGAGATTGTTATATGAAATGTAATGTTTCATTAATAAAACTATGCCATTTAAACGTTGTTTTTCTCCCATCATGATCATCATCATCATAATCAGCCCACATCAGTCCAGTGCTGGACACAGGCCTCTCCCAATCATAAGTATATAAAAAAATAAAGACGGTTTTGTTTAGAATCGGACGTCTGTAAAATTTACTGTTTCAACTATCTATTTAAAAATATGTCTTAAAAAATGGTTTCTACCAAAAAAACCATGTCCAAAGCTACTAAATGAAGACTTTATTACCGCGCCCGGTGACACCGCAGCCAATTAACTAAAGTGGCTGCAGGGAAAAAAGGGAAAATTTTACGCGTAAAATCACGATGAATTTTAATTGTGGCAACCCATTCAAAGTGTTAAAAAGCTTTATGAGGAACGGGCGACCGCATGCGACTTCGCCTGTGTGAACTCCAGTATCCCAGGACCTTAAACGTTTTTTTATATATATATTTTCTTGATTATATTATATTATTTTTGACGACCTCCGTAGCCGAGTGGCTTGCACGCCGGACTTTGGGCAGCGCTAACTCTGAGGTCCCGGGTTCGATTCCCGGGTGGTGTCAATGTCGAAAACTAACTTTTCGATATTGTGTCGGGTCTAGGTGGTTGTTGTACCGTCGTTGTTTCTGATTTCCATGAAACGAGTGCTTTAGCTACTTACCTTGGGATCAGAACAATGTATGTGATGTTGTCTAAATATTTATTTATTTATTATTTATTATTTTTATTTTCTAAGCATATTCACTTCAAAAGGATCAAGGGTAATGGCACCTGTGTTCGACAGAGTTTCGTTGCCCAGAAGACTCGTTGAATTCTTCTAGTAGTTTGTGATTTACGCTGCAAGCTAGTGGTATTAAGTCACCCTCCTAGTCGAAAGAACACTTTTGCAAGTATTTAACAAACGATAAAGACGTCTAAGCCTCAGAAAGCTCGAGTGGGAATCGAACCCCCCCCCCCCCCCCCTTGGATAACCGGACCAATTTTTTTTTTGAGAGATTGCGGATTGCCTCAGACGGCATTTACAACTTCACCGGGCTTCAGTCAGAACTATCTTTATGAGTTGTTCGCTTTAGGACAGATTCTGTTTAGGTCAGATTCGGTTTAGGACAGATTCTGTTTAAGACAGAATCGGTCTATGACAGTTAAGTTCAAAAAACAAATGCAATTATTTTTATGATCTATTCTAAAAATCTTCTGAGCGTGTGTATGTCACTGAACACCTTCTAGTCGGCTGGACCAAATTGAATGAAATTTTCTGTGTGTGTTCAAGTGGATTTGAGAATGGTTTAGATTTACAATTGGACCCGGTAGATGGCGCTGTTATAGGGGTCCATCATGGGAAGCGGGTGTTTTTAAGCGGACGAATGATTTGTTTGTTTTGTTGTCATGGAAACTATCAAAGCGGTACGAAGTCCGCCGCCGGTCAGCTAGTCTAGTACAATCATGTGAAAGCAGCTTACTTTAACGTAATTGAATTGCAATTGAGTTATTACAAATATATCGTCTTTCCATATGATTTAGCTCTTTCAGTGTGCTTATTGAATTTGCTGAACAACAATAGGTCAAATGGTATTCCGTAGAAATGAGTTCCATTGATTTGTTTCCTAACAAAACATTATGAACAGATTCCCTGTTTGACAATAGCAGCCATTGTTATACTGGACGGTCCGTTCTGTAAATTAACTAACATTGTTTAGTTAATTAGAAATGTACTGGTTGATTTAATTTATCATCTACTGTGTTTTTAAGACGGTAGGTTTTACATTAACAATCGTGCTTCCTTTCCCCTATTATTTAATTATGATTTTATTCAATTATGCATATGTTGTTTTGTTGTAGAAAATATATACGCGCGCTATACGCATTATCGACAATGCAGAGGTCACTATAATGCTCTCGAGCTCCTGCAATTGCGGAGAGATATAGCGTCACTCAGCGTCTTCTACCGCTTATACCACCGCGAGTGCTCTGAAGAACTCTTTGACCTTATCCCACCTTCTCCCTTCCTCCATAGGAGTACGCGTGCTGCTTTCCGGAGTCACCGCTGTACTGTCTCGAACATTCCTTCGCGCACAAAGAAATTTGGTGACTCGTTTCTTTGTCGCACTTCCAAAAGATGAATAGTCTACCAGCACACGTTTTCCCTCCTTCCTATGATATGGGGTCCTTCAAAGGAGGCGTGACGAGGCACCTTGTGGGCCGGCAGGGTGAGGGTGACTGCAGCTGCGTTGTTTTCACGCTGCACCAGTTGTCCTTGCGTCTGAACTCCATTTCCACTTAACATCAGGTAGAGTGGAGTCATTTGTCGAGCAAAGTATAAAAAAAAATCATGCTGTTTATACTATTTCTAGATTATAGTCAAGTCTACTTCAATTAGTGTTTATTTTTCATGTATCGAATGTAATATTTTAAAGTACCTATTTTAAATAAATAAATAAATCAAAATTAAGTACTTATACATTTTTACACCTACGCTGATGGAGAGACTTTACATAGCCATATGGACATTTGCAGCACCAGAGGTATCAGATAGTTATAAGAGCTACATAGGTCTTATGCTGAGACATGTCGACTTTTTAGATTTAAAAAAAATCTGTTCATTGTTGGACAAGGTGTTAGACGGACTGCTAGGCGGGAGGGAAAGTGAAGAGTACAAAAACACAAATGTTGAAAAAATAAAATAATAAATAATTTTCTAAATATTAATGTGGAATAATGGTGAACCGTTAAGTGTTCAAGAAAGTGCATGAGAGTTGTGGTGTTGGCAAATGAAACAAAACAGTGCAACGTTGTTTTTAAATTATCATAAGAAGCCGCGTGGGGTCCAGTAAAGCCCCACATCTTTACTGATACTCAAGGGGTTGGGGGGTGTATCATTTCTCACTTCGCATTAATATTATCATTCATCATCATCATATATATAGTACAAAACAAATATTATCTATTTATTACTTCTTGTAAGAAAATTACTTTGACACTGGCTAAATGAGCTAACAGCACGAAGCCATCAACTAAAAGAAAGAAAAACCCTGTATGCCAGTATTTTTATGGACTGATGAAATAACAATTAAGAACCCAAACAGATAATAAAGAACATATTAAGCGGACACTCCCTACCCTATGTTAGTAGGTGATCAATATCACAACTGCAACACGACGATAAGGTATTAATATACCTACCATCATGCCCTACGGTTTATTGCGTCCCTATAATGCCGTCATTATGGCTGGGCACAAATAATAGCGGTGATATTCCCGATTAATGAATATGGGACGATATTAATTAATCGGGAATATCACCATACTCCTCCGAAACGGCTTCATCGATTTTTATGAATTTTTTTATGTAAATTCGGTAGGTATGAGAATCGATCGTAATAAATTTTTCATACCCCTAAACGATAAGGGTGGTCCACCCCAAACATTCTTTTAGTTTTTGGAATTTTTTTCAGTACAAAATTATTTGTTTGTTTTGGTGTCAAAGCGGTACGAAGTCCGCCGGGTTAGCTAGTCTTTATATGTATTTAAATCTTCTGTGCGTGTGTTTGTAATTGAACTCCTAAACGGCTGGACCGATTTTGATGATTTTTTTTGGGCGTGTCTAGTGTCGCCTAATTCTGTGATGTCGTATAATAGTATTATCACTATGGTCAGTTAAACGTTGATTGAGAAGTCGATCCTATTGTAAAATATAATTTTGTATTTGATAATGTTAGTTAATGGACTGTTATTATATTAAATTATAATAAAATGTTTTTGTTTTTGTTTATATAATATTAACGCAAATTTTGTTGTGAAACAAATTACAAAAACCCAAATGTTGAAAAAATTACCACGAGCACGATTTGAACCTGCACCCTTGACATACCGGGTCAGGTGCTCTTCCAATTGAGCTATCGTGGTCTAGTTAAAGTATTATTAAAAGCTGTAAGTTTTTCATAATCACCCACAAAATCCATATATGCACGAGATAGTTCACACAAAAAAGATGTATTCGAAAAAAAAATCAAACAGGCATAGTTAACACCATGTATAACAAGTATTACCATGGTAAGCCGGGCGGGGTGAAGGCTAGCCGCCCAACTCGTAAAACACGTTACAGGTAGGCCCACTCCTTTTTTACTGCCTACATCCCCAATTCTGCCACATAAGGGATATTTCCTAGTAATCTAATAGAAAATAGCGCATATCAACAATGTGCTATAAAGGATTTTGTATTTCTAAACGTGTACAAAATGTTACCAAAAATTTTCTTTTGGCTAAGATTTTAAAATGTTCTTTTCTAGTATTAACTATTTTATTGTTTATTATAAAGAACAATTAACCTAAGTCAGTGGCTTATTTGGCTGTTAACGAGTAGTTAGATCAATGTGTAAGATAAGCAACAACTTTAAAATTTAAAATTGAAATGTACTTGGAGTAAGTTTCAGGCTATGTGGTGCGCTCTTTGAACCGGCTCTTTCACAACCTTGTTCAAAGTCATTAATAATAAATATTAGGGGTTAAAGTATGAAATTGCCGATTTGTACTGAAAACTTGAAATTAGTTTTTTTTTAATTTAACATATTTATTTAATCAAAATAAGTACCATTATTATCGATACATTGCTGCCATCTAATAGGAAGGTCATTTATGCCTTTGCGATAGAACTCTCGTGATCTAGATTCGACAAACTGTGTGAAAGCATTTTGTACTGCCTCCTGAGAAGAAAACTTTTTATCACGTAGAAAATTGTCCAAATCACGAAAAAAATGGTAGTCCGTTGGAGCAAGGTCTGGCGAATACGGAGGGTGAAGAATGGTTTCTGATAGCAGTTCCTGTAGAGTTAAAACGGTTTCTCGTGCTGTATGTCTCGCGTTATCTTGGAGCAATAATGGTGAAGATCGATATGAGTCGGGGCTGTTTCACTGCTAGTTTTGCTATCATTGTTCGAAGTTCGGCACAGTAGACATCTGCCGTTATTGCTTGACCAGATCGGAGAAAGCTATAGTGAATAACACCATGCTGAGACCACCAAACAGTTACCATTACCTTTTTATTGGTAAGCTTTGCTTTAGGACACTGTTGCGGCGTTTGACTTGGGATCAGCCATTCCATTTTTCGCTTACGGTTATCGTAAAGAATCCACTTTTCATCACATGTCACAATTCGATCCAATATTCCTTTATTTCTGTATCGATTCAACAAGGCAACACAAGTTTCAACACGCGTTTCTTTCTGCAGATCAGTCAAATCATGAGGCACCCATTTCTCATTTTTTTTTATTTTATTGATTTGACGCAAATGAGTCAATATTGTTGGTAAGGTAACGTTAAACCATGCCGCTAATTCCTGGGTAGTTTGGCTCGGATCGGCTTCCATCATCTCTTTCAATTCATTGTTATTCACATGTGTTGGCGGTCTTCCACGTGGTTCGTTCTTCAAATCAAAGTTTCTATCACGAAAGTGTTTAAACCAAAATCGCACGGTGCGTTCATTAGCAGTCCAAACGCAACATTGATATTGCGAGCTGTTTCTGCCGCGTTAGTTCCACGTCGGAACTCGTATTCAAAAATAACTCTAATTTTCCAAGTATCCATCTTTCTTAACTAAGCTGAATAAAAAAACAACTGAAAGTCGATAATCGAATGTTACACATTTTTTAAAAGAAGAACTTCATAGGTACCATGTGAAAAAAGTTTCACTCAAAAATCTCAAACCATGAAGGTTCTATGTCAATTCGTAGTACCTAATACAACGGCAAATTTCATATTTTAACCCCTATTAATAAATAAACTTTCCTACACTCACACCAATTATCTAGCCTAAGAAAAGCTTCGTTACGAAACTGTTAAATGGTTACTAGACAACGGATAAACATACCTACTGAAAATACTTAAATACATACTTATTATACATAGAAAACACCCAGACCCGAGACAATTTAGAAAAACAATAATTTCTCAATTGACCCGACCGGGGATATTAACCCGGGACCTCAAAGATGGCGACGCCATGAACCGGTGTACAAACCATTCATTGGTAACTAATTTTTGACGCCGAAAATACTCGAACGGTATACGTATCTTAATATTATAAATAACGCAGAAATGTATAAGTATATTTCATAGAGTATTTCATGTCAGTTTAAATTTCGATATTACCAATGATATTCAAATCAACAGTCGTCATTCATCATCGAATGAATTAAATATTACTTCGATTTATAGGGATAAGATAGAAGATATAGAGTCCGCATGGACTTCGTTGCAAAATCTACTTCAGCACAGCATTTAGGGACGTCCATGCATTTCCTGGCTCGTTCAAACCGGTGCCAACTCGGAAGGTCGTTGTCAGCGTCGAGTGTTAAGGAGATAAATGAAACTTGGCATCAGCCATTTTGGCTTGTCCACTTCTTAAATAGTAGAATGTATGGCGTACATGATTTAATGCGTTAGTTGACCTTTCTGTCGCTTACTTGTACGTCCGATATATATGCGGTACATGAGTAATGTACAATTGTACATGAAAATCATACAAGTTGTAAAGGTATTGGAAAATAAGTAGTTAAAAGCGCTTACTTGGATTATTAGCATTAAACGTACCTATATAAAATGTGAAGAAGCAACTTGCGGGTCGGCAAGGTGAGGAAGGCTAGTAAGGAACACTCATGCTTCCTAACTGCCCTCGTTCTAAACTCCGCTTCTGCTTAACAACAGATAGAGCGGAGGCATTTGTCTACATACCATTTAAAAAAAGAAGTTGATAAGATGAACATCGCTAGCTTATATGTCACACTGATGGTCTTACTGTCTCATATGATATTAGGTATCACATGGGATATTAGAGTACTGTAATGGTACTGTATGACATTGTGGAAATTGAAAGTTTTACCTGATGTAAATTTGTTAACTTAGATTTTTTATTTTGTTTTTTACATGTTGTGGTTGTCTTCTATATTTTTTGTGTTTATTTGTGATAGAAAGTGTCCTGCTATGATAGGGCATTTTCCAATATTTTTGACGCTGTAAGGGAGAAAAGAGCTGGACACTTGCTGAGTTTCTTGCCGGTACTTCTCAGTACAAGATCTCCCGCCCAGAGTAGACCTACGAACCGATGGCATAGTGACATTCACAAGAGTTACTTGTACCCTAAACTGAATAAATGAAATGAATAATTTTATTCGGACGACTGCCATCTTACGACAACAACCAGGACCAACAATCGTACCTTTCGAAGTACGGAGGAGCTAAAGATGTTTTTAATTTTGTAACCCGCCTATACGAAAGTCGCCTAACTTGCGAGATCGTAACCGGTAAGCTCAAGCCGATACGCCATTGCGCTCCCCCTAGTTCGAACAGAAACCGTTCCATTAGTTAATCCGATTAACATATATAGTTTACTAGCGGTAGTGTACGATTTCACAGAATTCCTAATGCTTGTAGGGTAAAGCCACCAAAGGGTACCCATTACCAAAGAGTGCTTATATAACTGACGTGGTGTCAGTCACTGACACCGAAAGCCAGCGGTGATTACAGTTAGGGGTGCGCCACTCGAAAAAGTCAGCAAATACGTCTACCTTGGTGAAGAAGTCAGACTAGGGAAAACACCAGGAAACAGAAATAAGCAAGGGGGTGCGTCTGGGCCTTTGCGAAACTGGATTTGCTTTCAGAATGAATTTCACCAGCAGTCAGAATACACGGATAAACAACCAATGCGTCTTACATAGGGAGCCGAATTGGGTGACAACTAAAGCCATCCTTCATAGATGATTAGTTACTCAAAGAACGATAGCTGGTAGGGGTATCTTTACGAGATCGGAAGACAAATAAGTGGTTAAGAAAGCAAAGCAAAGTGTAAAACATAATAAAACGTATAGTTTACCAGAAGTGGCAATGAGCAGGTCACGTAGCCCGTAAATTAGATTCGTGGTGTAAGGACCTGTTGGAATGGAGACCGTGGGACTATAAAATACCAGTTGGCAGACCCCAGACAAGATGGAAAGATGACATCAGAAAGATAGCGAGCCAAAATTGGATACTGACCGCCGAAAATAGAACGAAGTAGAGGGGGTTGAAGGAGGCCTACACCAAACTGGTCGAAGAAGGCCTGAGATGATGATGATGATGACTTATGTTAATACTAAGATGAATTACTAACTAACTAACATTAATTAAGTACATAGTTTAAGTTTTTCTATCTAGGCTAAGTTTATCTTGTGTTTTTATTTTATCTTATATGACTGGCAGACACATTCATGGATTTTACCAGTACCTACTACATTACAACCTTATTAGTTCGATGCACACATGGAGTCACAGGCAACTAAAAAAAAAACAAGTGTTCTTAACCGAAGATGCAATAATCACTAGCCACTGCTGGTCCACGAGTCTTCCCTGTGGATGCAATACACCAAAGAGAGAACGAGTTATAAACCACCACTCAAGCCCAGTGCGTAATGGTGATGTTAACGACAGCTAATACAGCCGGGAACAACGGCTTTACGAGCCTTCTGAAGACCAAAAATGTATCATATCAAGCACCTCCGCTCGATATGGTACATTTTTGGTCAACCATCCGATGAACGGCCTTTGCTAAAGTGGTTTAAATTCAGCAATCGTAGACTGAGCGCGTTTACCTCTTTTGCCGACCTCCTAAATTAGTTTATGATTATTAATTATTATTTGTTACTATTTTATATATGTTAGTGTGGATCTGTCAATAGTTTTCTGACATCCTATTGCATATCTACTCATTTTTATTGTAACTGTTGATACACCTACGAAAAAAAAAAACAATAATTAGTAGCTAGGTACTCTTTGGTCGTGCGTGCTCTTCGGTGTCTTTGCCCTACACTACAATCTATTTGGTGTTTACGCTTTTTCTCCGTTTCCATTCATCAATCTCCTGTTACGGTGGTCCCGAGTGCCGGCGCAGGTGAGACTGTCTCTATCCCGCACCATCATTCATCAGTGTCACCTTACTTCTACTTAATATAAATTAAACTAGTTTTTTGTCTCGACATTGTTTGATGATCAATGTTTTGACCACGAAACCTAGCAATGATGATCCATTAATAAAACTGATCGATTAAGCTTTTCGTGAAATCATTGCGGTTATGGAAGATCGTTGTTAGTTTTTAACGTTTTTGGTAACACTACTTGGCAAAAGGTTGCTCCAAATCATTACAATATGATAATTCATGTACTCACATTGAAAACGAATATAAAGTGACTTTTTTAAATTAATGTGTAATCTCTCTCTATCTCTTTAATATATTATTGTATGTCTATGAAAATTGTTTAAGATATCTTTTAAAAGCCTTTGGAGAGAATAAATAACAACACCCTTCTTTATTTGCTTGGGTCTTTCTTTTATTCTATTCTATTCTATTATATTCATAATCTCACTGCTCGTCCAATGCGAGTTGGTAGTTCGCCATAATAGCCTCGTTTGTTGTTTGGCAAGTTGCACCGTTTCCAAGGGAGTTTCCATTTAATTCGATT
Source organism: Eudonia truncicolella (assembly GCA_949315975.1). NCBI lineage: Eukaryota > Metazoa > Arthropoda > Insecta > Lepidoptera > Crambidae > Eudonia > Eudonia truncicolella. The sequence continues at coordinate 4,918,195 of OX438829.1, forward strand.
TTAATGATAAAAAATAAAACAATATATCAAAACATTTAATCTATTATTCCAAAGGGCCAATAGTCTAAAATTCAAAACCTGTGGCTTAAACTAATCTGTCTTTGTTAAGTCAAATGAAACTTTAGTCCAGTTATTAGTTCATGGTCCGGTTTTGGAATAATAGGGTTATCGATTAGTTTAATTTTATTGCCAACTAATTACGTATTATTGTTGTAATTTTTGTACCGACTTTCATTTTTCTAGATTTGCATGATTACTTTAGTATACTATTGTTATTACTTTTTTTATCAATGACCAACTTTCCATCAACTACTGCTTTGTAAAAATAAAATTACTTTCTAAATTTTGTTTAACTTTTAGTACTTATGCATAATAACGTCAGTTTCCTTAACAGGAAAGCACAGTACCATAACATAAGCGCGGTACGAATGCTTACCTCTCGTAGCACAAACGTACGAGGAACCACGTCCCAAATCAAATTTATGTGTATTTGTAGTCGAACTAGTGAGGGAGTGCTTTAAACAATATTTTATTTTATTAAATATTAAGTAAGGATTTCTGGGCCGTAAGCTTTTTTGCCGACGTCATCACATAAAAACTTTTATTTGTATTTGTACCCCCTTTAGGGTAAAATTTTTACAAACTTTGAATGTCGTGTTTATTTATATGTAATCAAAAGCCTAAAAAATAAGTTTCAAGCTTCTAGCTTCAACAATGACGTAATTTATGGATTGAAATAGGGGATGAAAGTTTGTATGGACAAACTTTCATATTATTATTATATTGGTAGATTTTTTTCTCTTTCTGTTTAAGAAAGAGGTAGGTATATTATCGTCCTCTACGGGCTTTTGCCAAGTATAGGAAGTTAAGTGCGTTAGTATTGTCGTGTGTGCGAAAGTGAGTGTGAAAGCTTAATGTTTATTAGTTTATGTAAGAGTAGGCAAATAACTCCGCTCTACCTGAGGCTCTAGCTTAACTAAAGTGGAGTTCAGATGCGAGGACAGCTAGTGCAGCAGATTTGCCGATCCGCAAGATGTCTGTTTTCTGTCTTCCGTTCTGCCCTTTAAACGAGATGTGATTTTTCACATCTTGTTTAAAATACTTTAAATATGTTGTAGAAAGGATATATTATTGTGTGCTGGGCTGAGAGAGCATTCAACCTTTTAGTGGTGCGTCAAACAAATGATAATCATCATCATAAAATCATGTTTATATAGATGCAGCTCATTATATTATAATATATTACAAAAATTATAATATTTAAAAATATATATATATATATTACCTATATTATATATCTTATGATCGTTCAACAACGCAGTTTGTTTTTTGTGGAGCGACGTTACGCGACATCATAACAAGTTACTTTTACTCTGGTTTAGCCCCCTTCTACGCTTCTCGTTTCCGTATGTTTGTCAAAGTAATAAATGTATATGGAAAAGTATTATAAGAATTTAAAAAAAGTACGTATCCCTCAGCCCGTCACTAGTGCCAACTCGTTATTGCTCGCGCAAGCCCCTCGGCACTTTTCAAGGCGCGGCTATTTGTGGACGCCACGCGCCGCACCAGATGGAGCCGGCTAAGGACTGCAACGGGGCATGTGGTTCTACGGAATTCGGAAGAAGACCGTTCGCACCTTGAAAGTCAGTCAATGAAAGAAAAAAAGAACAATAATAGATTTCGACGTCTATCATCGTCATAGGTACGAAAATAACTAGTTTCTATGTCCCACCACCGAAATTTTAGTGCTCTTACCAAACGCGAAATTCCTCCTTCCTACAACATAAAAAAAAAGATAGAAAAAAAGTACATTGTGTCAAAATCTAGACGATCATTTATTTCACTTGAAAACATACTTCTCATTGTTATTAGCAACTTTTAACAAATGATTATCACTGCTTAATCTCTGCACAGAAACTTTTTTGTGTGTTATATGTAAAAAGAATCCCAGAGAAAATAAAATGTGAAATAAAGTATTTTCGCGTATATACTTTATTGTTCTCATAAAGTATAGTGTAGTACAATTACCCGAAATAACGAACAATACTTTATATTAAAGTACGGGTGGCAACCCTAATTGTCCTCACTAGCCAGCTGCAGGTCGGCAAGGTAAGGATTGCTAGTAGGAGCAGGATTGTGCCTCACTTAGCCATCCTCACTTTGCTGAATGTCTCGCTACTCTACCTAATGTAGAGAAGAAGTCATTTGTCAATTCTACTATAAAAGTAAAAATAAAGTATGCAGTGCTAAAACAATGTATGTAGCTAAAGATTTGCTGACCTACTTCTGGGAAAAAGCCTCCACCAGTGAAATAAATCCATAGCTACAATTGTTAGGTAGGCTAATCACCACCCTTGCTAAATGCGGGCTGGTGATCGATCACAAACCCGGGCTATGCATCAAATTATCCGAAACACACTTTGCCATTTCACGAGCTATCAAAGGCCAGTAGACTTACTCTTGAACGCAAACTCAATCTCAATACAATTCCAATGCGATTAATATTCATCGATAATGAGATAGTTTCGCAATTTCGGAACGCTCCATCTCGACAATTGCGTGGAAATTGAGTGAACAAAATATTATCGAGATGGGGCGTTCAGAAATTGTGAAACTTATCCCAATATCGATACATATTAATCGCATTGGAATTGTATTGAGATTGAGTTTGCGTTCAAGAGTAAGCCTACTTGCTCGTGAAAATATCTGTAATAACATCTTAGCGGACACCTTCTACGATTATTAACTACAAAAGTATAATACTATAGTCACATACAGTCACATGTAAACAATGTAACTTTTAATACAATGGAATAAGAATCAAAACCAGGCAAAAGTGTATACCTACATGTTAATGCTCGTGACTGTACAATCTCATTAAATACTTCAATAATACAAGAGAATCGCCAAAAGTTCAACGGACTCAACGTGTACATGTTTTCAGTATATTTTCAGAACGTAATAAACATGAATCTAAGTTCATAAGCTTTAGTGAATGTGCGGTTAATTCACTTCTATTTAAGTTATTGTATCGATAAAGCAAACACTATGGTTATATTTTTCAATGCGAGCTATTTGTGGAAGCCACGTGCGGTGCCAGATGTAACCTGGACAATAATGGCTTTAGGCCATATGGGATTTGGGAGCAGCAGCTTGCATTCTTCCGTATCACAGACCTTGATCTTCAATTATGATAGATAAATAGACAATACACATCATAAAAACTACATTAACAAAAAAATTACTTCATTTATTGAAATCTAGCGTTTAAATTAAGTACAATAAAACTAAACTTGGGATTATTAATTATTTCTTTCCCCAAAATATTCGTTACCACAACACAAATATCAATGTGTAATTGGGTTTCTTAAATAAATATTTAAATGTATCTGCATTGTTATACTATTATTTTAATGTCACAAATTATGTGTTTGTTCCAACGTAATTACTATTCAAGGTTACTCGCTATCAGTGGCCTAGTGAACCTTAGATAAGGAAAAACCTAAGTTCACATTATTATTCTCTCCTGTAGACACACTACAAGATCAAACACAAAAAAATAACGATCATAATAAATCATAAAATACAGGATGTTTGGTAGAGGGTTGGACATACGTAAATAACGGATAGCAGAGGTATTCTGCCCCAGCCAGCCCCAGTAACATCGTATTGGCCTCACAGATCAAGGGGCTTTTTGTTTTTTTAAATTTTGGTTAAAAACTATCCGAATTAATTACTTAAACTCGTGTAAATGTATTAAAGATGGCTAAAATTGCTAACAACAGATAACAGATAAAATACCAAAAAAACTAGCAATTTAACAAATTTAACGATTTTTTTAACCAAAAAGAGGCCCCTTGAACTGTGAGGCCAATGCGATGTTACTGGGGCTGGCTGGGGCAGAATACCCCTGTTATCCGACATTTACGTATGTCCAACCCTCTACCAAACACCCTGTATAATATGTAAATCATCATATTGATCAGTTTATAAAAGTTTCACTGCTGGGCTCAAGGTGCCTAGTGCTACTTTTATTTGCTATAAAAATATTATTATTATTATTATTATTTTGTTTTTTTTTTATTTTCACGTTCGAATACGAGAAATATTATGGCAAAGTTTTAATACTTCTCGATTGTCACCAGGAGACAGGGGAGTTTAAAAACAATTTTTATTTTTCTATTTAACACCTCTTAAATACAAAACAAAACCATAGCTTACAAACTAAACTTACAGCCAAAAACGGATTTAGAATTTATAGAAAGTAATTTGTAGACATACACATATTTAAAGTTATCTCTCAGCTTTCAACAAAAAAGGCTTTATCAAAAACAATGTTTTTAAAATTATAATAATAATCGACACACACTTTAAAAACGTTAAAATAACCCTTTTTGCTAACTACTTTTTTTTTAATAGCTCATACACACGACGAATAAGTGACCGTTTACAAGCTCTTACTACGCATCTTTATGTAACTCGCGTGTTTGCGCAACTGGACTTTAATTAACTGACTTTATTTAATTAACTGTAGAAGAATCTAGAGAATGCAATGCATTTAGTTTAGACCCACTGGGAAATACAGTACTTTTCGATGGAAAAGTTATATAGAATACGGTCTTTCACGTGAGAACGCAATTCTTTATAACGACCATAGATAAACACTGATGTTAAAGCAACCTAAGCAAGTTGCGACAAAACAAAAATGTAGTTATTTCATAGATTACATTTTTACCAAACTTGCGATAATGGCTGATATAAAAAAAAAATTATAGTGTTTTTTTTATATCTTACGAGTGTAGACTTGGCCTTCATCTCACTTGATGTTAAGTGACGATGGTGGGAGCCCACTTCACCCGGAATCCTCATCTACTAAGGTTTTTTCTTTTCTTTTAGTTGATGGCTTCGTGCGATTAGCACATTTAGCCAGTGTCGAAGTAACTTTTCTTACAAGTAATACATAAATAAACAATATTTCCTTCCTGTATGATGATGATGAATGATAATAGAAATGGGAAGTGAAAAAGGGCTTTACTAAGTCCTCACGCGGACTTCTTGAGAGAATTTGAAAAGTGACTGTTTTGTTTCATTTGCCAACACTCATGCACACTCACGAACACTTAACGGTTAATAATCCACCATTATTTCACATTTAATATTCGACATAACACAAATTTTAGAAAATAAAACAAAACCGCAGACATTTCACTTCTCAGACTCTTCACTTTCCCGTCAAGAAGTCCAACTACTGCGGTTAAGGTGAGGTGAAGTCATATTTTTCTTAATTAGGATTTTAGTTATTAGTAATCCTTTATCATTAGTTGTATGTATTCATCTTTTAGAGCTCCTTCTCGCCAAAGTTTTTTTGTTTGTAGTTTGTAGCCTTATTTCCCAAGATTTATTTAAATTTGATGATGAAGTCAATCAATGAGAATGTCGCTTTATTATAATTTATCTAAATAGTTGTAGCAGCAAAGAAAAACAATCCTAAATGTAATACAAAGTGAACTTATTCAGACGTGATTTCTTTAATTTGATGGCTCATCTAGCTGACTCAACATCAGGCGTTTCTTTGCGGATCTCCATGTTACATAAAAATGTAAATGTAATTGAAATAATATGTTGTGTTAATTCCGCTAAATTAAATTTAGCGGGAATTAGCACTACATATTATTTCAATTACATTTTTTGTACTGACTGACACATCTAGTGATAACAGTAACTATGATAGATTCCCTAAGACTGTTCGACGTAGGTATTGAGTTATTTTTTCCTGCTCATGTCGGATGTTTTATTAATGCGGCGCCTGCACCTAGACCAGAGTACAGAGTCGTCGTGTTTATAAAATAAATATGCATAGAAATTCCATTGCGTCAAGGATGTTTTAATTACGTTTTTTGTATTGAATGGAGAATAAAATATCAGTTCTGTTACGAATAAATATTTGTTTGCCTCAACGCAGGAATATACTACATATATTTTACTCTTCATTTTAGACATTAATAATACTGGTCGAGCAAAGTGTATTGCGGATATTATGGATGCATAGTCCGAATCAGGAACCCGCATTAAGCAATGAAGCCAATACCTACCCATCGATTGTAGCGCTGACTTGAATTCAATGAATAGCCTTTGCCCAGCGTAGGACAGCGCAAAGGCTAGTGACTTACTTAATACTAAAACTAAAACCCAAAGAGGTACCGGTCAAGTGACGTCATCCGGCAATCTACCACGGAAGCGACGATAAACCACTCCTTTCGGCCAGAAATCTTTATCTTTGGGTTGTTTCTACTATTGTTGAGTCCATTAAGAGTAAAAATATAGCTACAGCGCAGCAATAACACAAAAAAATGGAACATAATCATTTCGTTGTCCAAAAAAGCCTTAATAATGTTTGTCGACTTTCTCTCGCCTCATCTTAACTACACTATATAAATCTTTTTCCTTATTTTCCTTGGCGGGGTAATATTGGGCGTAAAAACGGCGGATTGATGTTTTATAACGGAATTGGTCATTTTCTACATGTGTGCACACACCAGTCAAAGTTTCTTTGTTCCCGTCTCGTTACGCGAAAGAAATGGATTCCGTTGACGCTGATGCTCACGGAGATGACCTCCAGTGTAGTCATCTGTCATTTATTAACATATCTCGAAACAAAGTTATCTTAAAATATTGAACTGTAATAAAAGAACTAAACATAATAATCTCACTAATCTTAAGAATCAAGAACTACTCATGAATAATCAAGAACTTACTATATACTCAAGAACTAATCATGAATAATCTTTTGCTGAAATAATAAGTGGTTTTTGAAGCTGAGCCATGACAAGCCGAAATTTTTTTTTACTTTTTTCTTGCATGTTTTTTATAGAAAGTTTCCATTTATACCGGAGGACATTTTCCTTTAATTTGTGTTGAAAAAGAAAGGGATAGACGAAAAGCCCTTACCGGTTATTCTCAGTGCAAGATTGCGATTATTTTTTGTTCATTTCACAACAGGAAAGCTCTCAGCCTTCATCTCTGAAACGCCCATCATCCGAAACCCGCATCGAATGAGGAATTTGCTATTTTGTTTCTAAATGTCGGAACGTAACAATGCTTCTATTCATTGATGTTTTGACGACGTACTAAGATTTGTCAGTCTAAAGAGACTACGAGACGGTAACGGGATAACGGGATCAAAAGTTTTATGCTTAAGAACCAGCTGCAGCGGTGATATTCCTGGACTGTCACGACTTACGAACCTTCAAGAGACAAGCTTACTCTTTCCTCAAAGGCCGGCAACGTATCTGCAATTCCTCTGGTGTTGGGTGTCCATCGGTGACGATGATTGCTTTCCATCAGGTGACCCGCTGATTGGTGTGCCACCTCTTACATAAAGAGAAAAAAAAGAAGCCCAACTGTTAACCAAACGGATTACACTAATAGAGTTAGGTTGAATTATGAATTAACATTTAAGTTGCAAAGCTCAAGTGGCAGTGGGCAAGGCATAGCACTCATACGACTGATGGCTGCTAGGGCGGAGCAGTTCTCGAGTGGCACTCACGCACCGGAAGAGGCAGTGTAGGCAGGCCTCCAACAAGGTGGAAAGACAATCTGGTGAAGTTCACAGGTAACCACTGGATGCAAGCAGCACAAAACCGGTCGTTGTGGAGATTCTTGCTGGGGGAAGCCTTTGTCCAGCAGTGGACATCTTTTGGCTGAGATGATGATGTTAATGATGATGATGATGATAATCATAATGACGGATTAACACATATAAATGTTCACCGTTGAAAATAATAATTGAAAACTTTAAAAAAACATCTTATATTCCAACTCAAATTAAACCGACATTCGAGTTTGCCATAAGTGCCCGAACTAAAAGTTGTTTGATTTGTTTTTGCACAACTAACAGGTGTTGTGGGATAATCGCCAAAATTCACTTTGACTTGTGTGTCGTGAATTGTCATAGCAACCACAACAATAGATAATCACGAGGAGGGAGGAAACTAAAAAACATTTGTATTTTAAGAATTCATATATATATATATTTACCTATTGGTAGTGATAACTTATGCCTGACCTTATAGAACTTTGGCCTTTGTACATACAACTATGTCACAAAAAAATCTGATATGCACGTCATGGCTAGCTCCTACCTGTATATAGATAATATTTATTTGTGTATCGCTTGTATTTTTACGTTAGAATTAAATAATTTATAGGTAGATTAGGAGTCTGTAGCACACAGGTAGGTAATATTATTAAAATAGTATCGATACTTTTCTATCAAAGTTGATAAGGCCGAAGGTTTAAGCGCACTTCACCCGGAATCCACAAAATAAGAAGACTGCAGAAAGTAACTTTTATACAAACGCGCTCGAGTAACACATAGACAACCGCTCACGGAATCTCGTTCCGTGCTCTTTTTATATATCTTACAGATGAGACTTGGCCTTCATCTCACCTGATGTTAAGTGATGATAAGGCTGAAGGTGGAAGCGCACTTCACCCGAGATCCTCAACTACTGAGGCACTAACTATCTTATCTCTAGTTGCCGAAACACAACAATGCTACAAACATTGATGTTATGGCGACATATTTAGATAAGGCCCAGGACCTCTGGACCTTAACCACTAGACCACAGACAATTAGAAATTAAAACAGGTTATTCTATATTTAGTTAAACAGTTTTGAGATTTAATAGTTTCAGTTTTAATTTTACAACTTCTCACTTTTCATAAAAAATAACAAAAGTCTAGAAAGTTCACTTCTAGCGTATCAAAAAATTTATATCCACAAAAACAACGTTGGACGTCAAAGGGGTTTTCAGCTACATGCGGCTCGGCTATTATTTGTAGCGGCAAACACAATTGTTTTGAACAAGGAAAGTGGAACTGGCGGCCTACGAACTTCCAAATTATACCAGCAAGTCTGCCCGAGCACTTGCTGGCATGTACGTGCCTACGTATGTAAATTATATGCACGAACATATCAGCTATAAACTTTATATAGGTACACTGAATTGAAACAACTTTTACTGATGTACTCACGTTTATTTTACACATTACTTATTTAATGTTTATCCTGACGTTTCGAACCTTTTGCAGGGTCCGTGGTCACAGGGAGACTGAGGTGTTGGTCGGCTCATAATTAGTTCGTAGCTTGTGTACCCTCATTTAAATTTAATCAGGTGCGTTCCGTTTTACGCAGAAAGAGCTTACAGTATGTTTTGGTCTGGCAGTATGGTGTTGGGGCTGGGTATTTTTATTTTGTATGATGGGATCCCAGGCTGGTGGTAGATTCCAAACATGTTCTCTATTGAAATTAGGATGTTTTTTAATTTCAATAGCCTCGCGTATCATCCTAGGGATGAATCGTGGTTCTCTAGCGAGTATTTGTGGTTTATCAAATCGGATGTAATGGTTGGGCCCCTCTAGGGAATGTTCGCATACTGCAGACTTATTTTCGCGTCTATGCTTGACGTCGGCTATATGTTCTATTACGCGGGTTCCTACACTTCTCTTCTCTTTGTTTGCCAGATGTAAGAGAGCCCACAGTCGCAGTCCAGTTTGTACTCGTCTGCATCTTGAAGGGGTATGTTGCACTTGACAGGTCGTAAAAATTGGTTGATCTTCTTAGGCGGCTTGAAGTAAGTATTGATTTAAGCTCGCTTTAAGATATGTCCAATCTTGTCAGTGACATCTTTCATATATGGAAGTACAGCAGGTTGGCGCTCGACTGTGGTAGGTTTATTGCGTTTTCTGTGACGAAGCCGTGGTACCTTCAGATTATTATCCTGTAGTACATGCTTGACATGCTGAAGCTCAGCAGCCAGGTGTTGGGTGTCACAGACGCAAGTAGATCCGTAAAAGTTGTTACATTTCAATGTGTAGTAGTCGCGTAAACTTTAGACAACAATATATGTAGGTACAGTTAAGATATATATAGGTCTAAAATGAAATTTCTTCCAGCAGACCATGGTAACAGGAAAGTATGAAAGTAGCCAGTTAGATAGAAAAACTTTCAATTGTTTCTTTGTTTAGAATAGAAAATAACAATAAATATTGTGTGTATTCTTAAGTTTATTAGAATAACAAATGTTGACTTTGACTTTGAAAAACCCTTACAAAAATCGTTAAGCGTTCGCATAGTACAGCCACGAATGGGCACACAGTTAGATCAACAATTGTAACTCTTAATTTTGTTTCGTAATTGTTTATAAAGAGACAAGAAATTCATAATTTTTGAGTAATTACGAGTATCAGCTTGAGAAATTCCAAACCAAACCAAATACCAAATTCGTAATTTCAAGGTAAAAAAAGGTTAATTTTGATTATCAGTTAGACAATGGGCAAAGATTATTAATGTTGTATCACTTTAATGCATGAAATAAGAAAATGATTTTTTTTTTGCTTTATAAGGTATAATATTTTAATTATACCTTAACCTTTAACCTTTGACTATTTCTGAGAAAAAGGGCCTGGACAATTACTATTTAATCCTAAACGGATTCCACTATTTCCATTAATAAATACAAGACTTCTGAAAAGGATCGCCACCACATACCTACTAGTTGAACTGCGTAGTTAATGAAATGTATAAACCAGACGCTTTAATTCAGCATAAAATCTGAAACAATGGAACTATTATCAATTATGTTAACCTCTATACAGTTAGAGGCTGATTAATGGATCCAGAAATTAGGTATTTGCCCTCGCAGTCATTTCGTTTGGAGACAATAAGGGACAATAAAATTAATAATTTTGAGCGTACAATTATAATCTCGACACCATACTCAACAATATTAAAATACGTTACCCAAAAACTTATTTATAAATAAGTAAACCTTTTCTCTTGTACTACAAATTAGTGTTTAAAGTTAATCAATGGTTAAATACTGATTTTAAATATTATGTCTCTGTCTAATAATATTAGCTAAAAAGTGACAGCATCTGTTTTAAGCAGTGTCAAACTTTAGCCATCGTTTTGTAGTAAAGCAAAGTTAAAGTTTCGTAAAGACATTAGACGAGTAATCAGGCAAAAACATTATAATTATTTTTGAGACTTCAAACGCGGCGTGAAGAGGCACCTTGTGGGCCGGCAGGGTGAGGGTGACTGATGCAGCGTTGTTTTCACGCTGCACCAGTTGTCCTTGCGTCTGGACTCCATTTCCACCACACACACCAACAAAAAAAAAACTCCGCTCTACCTGATGTTAAGGAGAACCAGAGTCCAGATGCGAGGACAGCTAAAGGAGAAGGGTTGTGCCTGTCCGCAAGTAGCTTCCTGACATTTCGTTTAAAAGACCTCATGCTGTGGGAAGGAGGAATGCCTGGCTAGGACAGCATTTTTAGTGGCGAACAAAGAAATTATTCACTAAATGCTTTCGTACGCGATGGAATAATCGCCACAGTAAGTCTGTAAAAAGGGTGACAATCCCGCCTGCTGTTGGTTAGATTCTGCCCAGAATCCGACTACCGACACCCTAATACCTATTTCTGCCGCCAAGCAACACTGCTTTGCATTGCTGTATTCCGGTTTGAAGGATCCAATGTATTTTCAATCAAAAAGGTGAAATACTTATAACTTCAACTTATATACCTGGTGTTATATAGTTGGAAAGTATCCAAGTGCTGCGGTGGTATTGCTTTTCATCAGCCAAGCCGTATATTCGTTTACCGGCTCAGCAACATTAAAAAACCCTATATGCTAGTTGAACTGAGTAATTGAATTAACAAAACAAACGCTGCAACTCAACATAAAATCTGAGACAATGGAACAATTTTATTAACCTCTATGCGATTAGACGCTGATTAATGGATGCAGGAATTAGGTCTTGGCCCTCGCAGCCATTTCACTTGGAGACAATAAAGGCTAAATCACACTTTACGATATTAGAGTTGTTCGCGTGGAACCGACGATAAATCCATTTCGCTACTTCGCCCGAAGAAAAAAATGGAATTTATACGTGCAGACTTTTATATCTGCGTTAGGCATCGGTCTGCCTGTAGGGCCATAAAAAAGGTTTTGTCTCACTGAAAGATTGGAACGATGTGATAGACCAATGTGACAAGTTGGTGTGCTTAATAAAGGTAATCATCATCGTCAGGTATTAACTGTCCCACCGCTGGGCTCATGCCTTCCCAGACAACATTACAACCAACCGAACCGTGCACAAACTCCCACTGCAAATTTAACCAGGTAATTTTAACAATAGAGCATCGACTCTGTTTGATTTATTTGGTACTTAAAGTAAATAAATCAGTTCGTTAAATTAACATTTGTACCTGATTGGTAAGTTAATACTTCTATTTTGTTGTTTAAATACATAGTAGGTTAGGTAGTACTAGGTACTTAGTTACTTACTTGGCGCAAATGAATTATTAATTTTATTGAAAGCTTCAAACAATTCCACAATTTTTTAAGCGTATTGTTATTGCTGTAGATTAATCGGTTTTAACGTAGTAGTACTAAAAAATAAGAAAACATAGCTTATAATAATGCTGTCCCATTACTAAACCTTCATCATCTACAATTGATGGTGAACCCGGACTGTATCATATCGATACCTTTGGGTCCAATTGGCGTATAAACCAAATCCTGACATTTCAGAAGAGAACGAAAATGTATTTTTTTTAAATAAAACATCTTAGTTTTTTGGTTTTGAATCAATAAAAAAATGTCCAAGGAAAAGGATTCTTAGAATTTGGGAATGAAATAGGCTAAATCATTAATGCAAATATTGAGTTGACAATTTTGACACTTTTATTAAGACGTAGACGACTTGGTTAATTGAATACATTGCGTGCCGAATTAATTTGTATGAAAAAAAAAATGTTTTCTTTTGTTAATTAGGGTCTTATCTAAGTGCCTTTAAAATATAGGATCGTATGGAATACACACGCTGTATTATTATTAATTATTATTCAATCAACTCTTTCACTTCTTCTTCATCCGTTGGCGTAAGAGAGTCCAACCAACTCCAAATCAGCTCGCAGCAAACTAAACAATAAAAAGGGAACGTCATAACACGCCATATATTTCTATCTCGCTCTTCTGCTTGTCGCGGCAACGCTGGCTTTTGCGACGTTAGTTTTTAAATTGTGGCCATTTATATTTACAGCGTCAAATTTAAGCTAAGTGTAAGTAATACGTTTAAAACGTTATGGCGTATAGACCATTTAGAATTAACGACGATTTAACACCCTGAATTGATTTAAATTATGATCGCTACATCACAACAAAACTCAAAAAAACCATTCGGCATTTATTACCTTTTCTAAGACGTTGTGACCAAAAATTTCTGGTTTTTTTTTCGAATTTCTGTATTTCGTATATACAGATCGATAGAGAAAAAAACTCTGAGAAAAATGGTATATACAACTAAATTTGGCCAAAATGGTTTATACACCAATTGAACCCAAAGGTAACGATATATATATATGTGTGTATCTGTATCTGCATCGAAAAATCCAAAAAGCACTTTGCTTGACCTAGGAACCCGACCTAGGATTTGAACCCAGGATTCAAAGTATGTAGGCAAAACTTATAAATTACTATTTGAAATGGCGTAGGTATATCTGATCCTGATCCCAAGATCGTAAATTTGAGGTATTCCTCGTAGCGCTCCCAACGTAGCGCCCCAAAACTATTCCTCGAAGCGCTGTTCTACTTGGCGTGCACTTCCTAACCAAATAAAATGCTAATTAATGGATCGATTCAATGTTTAGATCGGTTCGCATCGGCCTGGCTCCGTTACTTTCCTATTGTTATCAAGGTTTGGTGACACAGTAATACTATTGGTTTCTTTATTGAACAGTGGCACACGGTCCGTGACGGCAACGCTTGAAACACCATGAGTGTAACTCCCACGTTGCAGGACTTACAATAAACTTACAACAGCAATCACGTATATAAAAAATCAATCATTAAATTACACTTTATAGTTAATACTGCTTAACACTGTTACCGTGTTTCTTTATGTAATGTGTTAAAAAATGTTTAATATTCTTTATATCGTATCAATAGATATCTATGACTATGACAAGTACTATTAGGTACTATATAAACAAAACAATAACATTTAATAAATAGCTTGCCTACTTCTTAACTGATCTTTAGTATTTGTAAAAATATTATGATCGGATGTTAATGACGGTAGTTGTTGACATTGAATGGGTGCCTTTGGCTTTCAAAATAAAAAGTAAATAGTGTTGAATAATTTCGGCGGGCTGGTTAGAACCACGATAGCTCAATTGGAAGAGCACCTGACCCGGTATGTCAGAAGGGTGCAGGTTCAAATCCTGCTCGTGGAAATTTTTTCAACATTGTGTTTTTGTAATTTGTTTCGCAACAAAATTTGCGTTAAAATTATATAAACAAAACTAAAACATTTTACTATAGAATATTTTAATAATAGCCATGTCTAGAGCTGCGTCTGCCTCTCTTACTAGTTCCACAGAATACCAGCGCCTTGGCATGAGATAAGGGTGACCATTTTTTTGTTGCATCATCATCATCTCCCCAAAGATCTCCACAACGACCGGTTTTGTGCTGCTCGCATCCAGCGGCTTCCCGCGACATTCACCAGATTGTCGGTCCACCTTGTTGGAAGCCCACACTGAATAGCAAGTATAAAATTATAAAATGTTCACTATGTCAAGTTGTTTTATAAACTCTGAATAAACATGTTTCATTTCCATCAAATATGTTTAGAATCCCAGTATGTAGCGACTTTAACGTTTTATGACCACCTCTAACACTAACAAAAACCTTGTATGAGGTAAACAATTTTTTTATGTTTTTTCTAAATATGGTGGTGTACGATCTTTATTGTTGTCGTTTTGAACGACATCTGGTTTTAATGAAAGAGTTAAAATCAGAAATAATCAAATATGTTTTTTTTTTTCAGTTTTAAAATATAATCAAGCTACTTTAATACACGTGTGTATTAATGTAGCTACTTTAGTAGCTTGATTATATTTTAAAGTTTAAAAATCGCCTTTAAAAGTATATTATGCGTAAACATACTATTTCTCATATAGAGTTAGCCCCTTACAAATAAACAAAGAAAAAGGTCAGAATAGTTAATTAGTTATCTTAATTAATGGCTTCGCGTTTAGCATTTAGCCAATTTCAAGTATTTTTATTATTATACTCTTTATTTATTTTCTTTCTTAAAACTAGATTTTTACAATATTTTAATAAAAAAAACAATAAAACATTATAAAAAACTAATTCTAGAGTACCACCAGCAGCGGGGCAGGGCCCAAGCTACCGGTGGTCAGGGCTGCAGAGTGAGGAACCTCCTGACAATACGTGCCGTGTCAAGGAGTACTGCCTTCTGAATCTGACCCTTGATCCAACCATCAAGCGAGAGCCTCTTAAGATGTTGGTCGAGGCTCTTCGCTATCAGACCGTTCGCTGAAACGACTATCGGGACAATAATAGTTGAATCAACATCCCACATGGCGGTCACCTCGTGAGCTAAGTCAAGGTACTTACTGAGCTTGTCCTTCTCGGCTTTCACGAGGTTCTCATCATGAGGTATGGTGATATCAACCAGTATTGCCCGGCGCTGGGATCGGTCAACCACCACGATATCAGGCTTATTGGCGACAATAGTCCTGTCCGTAATGATAGAGCGATCCCAGTAGAGCGTTGCATGACCATTTTCGAGTACTGGCGCAGGTGCATATTTATAGTACGGCACCTCCGATTCAACAAGGCCATATCCAAGAGCAAGTTGCTGGTGAATTATTCTGGCTACTTGGTTGTGTCTGTGCAAATACTCTCCGTTAGCAAGATGAGAACAACCAGAAATAATATGTCGGAGTGATTCTCCTGGACGGCGGCATGCCCGACAGATGTCGACCGTACCGTCCCTCATAATATATTTCCGGTAGTTATTCGTCTTGATAACTTCATCTTCAATGGCACAGACAAAACCTTCGGTTTCCCCAAAGAGGTCACCGAAACGTAACCAGTTCACCGAGGCAGTTAAATCTACATCAGGCCCAGTTAGAGCCCGATAGTAGCGCCCGTGTAGCACCTTGCTCTTCCATATGTCCTTGCGATCGAGAGTGCTTAGCACCACTGGTTTGCGCCAGTTTTCTGTTGCCAAGGAGAGCGGCGTAAAGTGTCTATCAACTGCCACGACATCCAAATGCATCCCGCACTCACTGTTAAGTAAATAATCCCTGAGACTGCACACCTCACGGTTATGTAGGTCCTTGACATTTAAAAAGCCGCGACCCCCACATCTCCGCGGGATGTACAGCCTCATAACAGATGAGCGCGGGTGTAACATTCTGAAAGTCGTGAGCATTTGACGGACTCTCCTATCCAAGGCGTCCAATTCGGTCTGAGTCCATCTTAGTATGCCAAAGGAGTATGTGAGCAGAGGCATAACCCAGCCATTAAAGGCACGTGTCTTATTGCCACCCGATAAAAGACTGTTAAATACTTTTCTCAAGCGGCAAAAGAATCGCTCCCGTAATGACTGTTTTATGTCCCCGTCATCAACACCCAAAGACTGTGACATACCAAGATATTTATATGTTTCAACTTCAGAGAGAGATCTGAAGTCTATCGCATCGGAGAGTTGTAAATTGGTTGAATTTACTACTCTCCCATGCTGTACATGCATAACCGCACACTTATCCACCCCAAACTCCATCTTGATGGCACTGCTAAAAGTCTCAGTAATTTTTAGCAGTTTTATCAAGTCTTGGCTGTTTGGTGCGAATAACTTGAGGTCATCCATGTACAACAAATGCGACAAAACTTCACCCCCTCTCCGCAGTCGACAGCCTAACCTTTAACTATTACTTACTATTACTTACTTACTTATTACTTGAATTTCTTAATAAAGTACTAAGAGAATTCAAAGCTAGACAAAACCATAAAGGACTCAGACTGTCGCCCTGGAATATGCCACGCTCTATCCTTATAAAATCCTGCGTGGCAGAAACTCTATCTCGACATCCTGGTTGACACAAGACCGTGGTCCACTGCCGCATACATGACATCAAAAATGATTTTAGAGTTATATCAATTTTATATAACTCTAAAATCCTTACCAGCCATGAGTGCGGCACCGAATCATAGGCCTTCTTATAGTCAATCCAGGCTGTGGAGAGAGTCCCTCTGCCTCGCCGAATCTTCTGGCATATGGTCATGTCAATGAGGAGAAGCTCCTTAGTACCACGGGACCCAACCCTACATCCATTCTGAGTCATGTCCAAAATATTGTTTGCAACAATGTGCGAGTTAATTTTTGTTCTCAAAATGGATGTAAGGAGCTTATATAATGTTGGTAAGCACGTGATGGGTCTATAATTTTTCGGTTCCGTGGTACTACCTGATTTATGGAGCAGAAAAGTGACACCAGTAGTCAACAAACTTGGGAGTGAGCCGAGCTCTATGGCTTCTTGGAATTGCGTTGCCAGTAACTCGTGTGAACATCGAAACCACTTGATCCAAAAGTTGTGCAATCCGTCCGGTCCTGGGCATTTCCAATTTTGGGCCGTACGGATAGCACAACTTACGTCAGCTGTACTAATATGTATAGCTTGCATGGTCTCGATAGGTTCACACGCCTCCCTGACAACACTCATCCAATCACCTTCCGTGTGCTCGACGGGCACCGACCAAATGCTGCGCCAGAAATTAGTCATGGCATCAACATTTGGTAGCTGCCCGTCGCTCACACGTTGATCAGCTCCTTCCCAACGTCTGTATACTTTTCTTTGGTCACTTTGAAAGAGGCGATTTTGTTGGTATCGGTCCACACGCACTCTGTAGCGACGTATACGGTTTGCCCACGCATAGACTTTTTGCTTCAGAAAGTCAATACGTTCCGTCACACAAGCCATATAGTTTTCCGGACGAACATCAGTCCCGACAAAGGCTTGCGTGACGAATCGCATGACGCGAGGCCGATTATTACCATTTCTGAAACAAATTAGTTTTGCAATGAGTGTCCTGAACCTAACAATATGCCCCTCGATCCTCAATTGCCAAGCAGGGGCAGCCCCGGTTTGCCGCGGTACTCGGCCAGAATCCTGGAATTTGACACGAGCAACGCGACACACCGCGATGGCCCCACAATAAAGGATTGAGTGGGTATCAATTAAATTTTCACTGGTCCCAAGATAAGGAACCAGTAAATCGTTCAAGGCACTCATTAACGCCAAATTATGCCTATTCGTGGGCAAACAAGGAATACGCGGCCTAGAGTTACGCGTGTCACGATACTGTAGAATGGCATCGTTCAAAGCGCTCCTCATTTGCTCATTCACCTGTGTACTTACATTCGTATTTATGAAATCTTCATCCTCGGGTATCGAATCTACTCGCGCCACCAAGACCGGCGTCACCGCCGGTAATTGTGGGGCAGGGCGATCCTGCACCGAAGAAGAAGCCGCACAAATACGTAGTGACTCCAGGCGTAGCCGATCAAGTATTGACTGATCCAGCAAGTTGTTACGCTGGATCACCCGCACTTGATCCGACAATCGTTGGGCAGACACGTCGATGGTCGGTTCAAGGGTCTGAAACAAAGACAGCAGTCGAACACGATACGCAGTAAGATTAGTTCCTCCCTCTGTTGCCCTGTAGTAGGCGCGCATGCAGTTCTCATTTATAGACTGAGTCCATCGCATGCGGCGCACTACACCACCAGTAGCGGGGGTCGTACGCGGGGCAGATTGTCCCACTGATCCCAAGCGTGCCGGCAGCGGTGGTCGTCCACGTCGCGCAGGTCGTTGTGGCGGCGGGGACGGCGATCGCCCGCTCGCGCTGCTCGACTCGTCTCTGATGTAATCATCAGACGAGGAGCTTACGGTCGGCGGAGCGGGCGATGATGGAGGGCGTGCGCTTCGTCTTGCTCTTCTTGTTATCATGTCATTTTCATTTTAAGTATGTATAAATCGGATGAATTTAATGTGACATTGCGTTGACATTGTACGTCACCATTGGTCAACTTCATTAATAATGTTGTTTTGCACTTTGTTTATAAATTTAGTGTAAATTTCCAGCTGATTTTTTTTGATAAAAATAATAAATGGTTATAATGTATCAAAAGATTTGTAACAAAATAAAATATAATACTTAAAAGAGAAAAGTGTGACATGTTATGACAAGAGCTTTTTTTTATTATTATTATTATTAGTAGTACGGTACATAGAAATTAGAATGGAGTCTCACAACACTTGCCGTAATACGGCAAGAACTCGGGTGAAACTCGGTCAGATCAGTTATTCCGTGTTTTGTTCCTGTCATCTAAACGTTATTTCAAATTAGAGTAAACAAATTAGAATAAAAGAGACAAAACAAGAACAACTATTCGGACCTTATTCTTTGTTTATTTGTAAGACCCTCAGAGTATATGTTATCAACATTTTTATTCAATACTTTATCTATAAAAATATTGAGTTAAATTATAAAGATTAAAAAATATATTATAAATGGT
Organism: Eudonia truncicolella; assembly: GCA_949315975.1. Lineage (NCBI taxonomy): Eukaryota > Metazoa > Arthropoda > Insecta > Lepidoptera > Crambidae > Eudonia > Eudonia truncicolella. The sequence goes on from OX438829.1 coordinate 4,937,655, forward strand.
GCTAATTTAGTTCCGCGATTTCGCTCAGCCCTTGCACCTATATGTCCGGCCACCGACTCTTTTTATTATATTATGGATGTACCTACATATTTTTACCTATAAAAATGATAAAAATGTAGGAAAGTCAGCAAATAAATCAATTAAAGCATTCTTAATCGTAATAAAGATTTGCACAAATTAAGTAAAATAACATTTAAAGTTTTTAATTATTTCGGTAGTCCTTACCTTATCGTACCATTTCAACCCAATAAGGTTAATTGTAATGAAACTTGCTTTGATTAAAGAAAAGTCCTAGTAAGTTAGTAGACAACATTTTGCAAAAAAAGCAAGTGTATTTTTATTATTTTAAACTATTTACAGAGGAGTTTAAATTGCATAATTAGGTACAGTTAAACATACACGCTAATATTTCGCCATTATAATTCGTGCCAAAATAAAGGAAATAATACAAAACCATAGATCCTTCACTTCCCTGTCAAGAAGCCCATGTGATTGGGCTTTAGTGGGTTTTAGATGCATTAAAAGCAAAAGAAATGACAACTGCAATTCAAAGAGTAAACACATAATCAAAAAAATTAGAGTAGTTTTGAGTGACATCTTACATTTTTAAAGTGCAGTTTAGCAAAACAAATGACAACTGCAATTTAAATAGTAAAAAAATTAACAATAAGTTAAAAAGAGGTTTCATAATATTATCTGACTTCCAAAAGACCTTTTCGTAGTTCGCGAAAAGAAAAACTTACGCGCCTAGATGAATGGCCAGTCTGAAATAGACTGACAAGACACAGAATTGGATTACACGGGAGCCTCCCTTCTACGTGATCGGTCGTGACCCCGCGTCTTACAGCTTAATTGAAATAAGTATTAATCAATTGGCGTCTCTGTCTCGAATATCTAAGACCAATTAACAATTCCAAAGAAAAAGCAATAAATACAATTGGTTTTAAAATAGCTTGAGTTGAAATCTTTGTTGTGTGCTTGGCTTCATCAGTGACAAAAATAGAAACAGAAATATTCCGTCTTTACCTGTACTAAGCGCATTTACTAGTTAGAAGTTGTTATATTTAGAACTTTTAAAACTGCCATAGTTATTAACATTAAAGTAATTATAAACGGACGGACCTTTAAAAATAATTAATAACATGGTTATAACCTCTTTATCTTCTCCATCGTCATCGCTACCACCATATCGCGCCATCATAATTAGCCTTGGGGGAATCCAAAGGCCCGTTTCGAACCTCTAAAACTCTAATTGTTTCAAAATGTCAATTTTCATTAAACTATCGAACTTTTAGGAAAATACAAAGCTCTTAATAGTTGTAAAAAATAAAAAAAACAGTTTACCAAATTAATTTAGACGATTTAGAGCCCACTATGGGCAGTTTAAAACATAACATTGGACCGGTTATCCAAAGGTCGTGGGTTCGATTCCCACTCGAGCTTCCAGAGGCTTATTGATTTTTTCTAAAATGATGTCCAATAAGGACATCATTTTGGACTTTCTTTTAAATCTCCAAATTGTGGTCTTGTAAAGTAGATTCTATTGACCATTAGCGAACATGCGTCATACAGTTTTATAACATTGGCTTATATGTAAGTTTCTACGAAGTTAGTACCTAACAAATTGTTATCATAAACTCCGCAACAATCTTCAGGGCCTTACCAGGGTCGATTTATTCGTCAACTGGCATGTGTGGAAGTGGCGAGTGCGCGCGAGTTGGCACCTTCCGATTTTACCTATTTTTTTTGTCGTCAACTCGCTCGATCGTGAAAATCTGACGTAGTATGTACAGTCAGTTAGAAAAACGTTTTTCGCACTCACTCGCACGCACTCGCCACTTCCACACATGCCAGTTGACGAATAAGTCGACCCTGGTAAGGCCCTGAAGATTGTTGCTGAGATGTAACATCTTTTATTGTATCAGACACTATACGTCTCTAATTGAATCATTAGTTATTATGGTCTTAAATGTACAACATAGAGATCAATACGCACGCATGTGATTTAAGATTCAACTAAACTTTGTGAGGTACTAAGTATACATTTTTAAATCAAAAAAAGTATTAAGAACGTGGAGTACGTCGATGTTATAAAACCTCTTATAACTTATTGTTAATCTTTTAACTATTTGAATTGCAGTTGTTTTTCGTTTTGCTTGACTGCAAATTAAAGAATTTTGTATGTCACTCAAAGGTAACCTAATATTTTTGATGAGCGGGATTCGAGTTCGTGTCATGTCTTTCCGGATAGCTGGTACAACTCGGCTGAAACGTCGGATAGATAAAAAAGTATGCTTTAAAAAATATACAGTTGGCGTTGAACGTCAACCATTGTATTATTATTATAATGCTATAGTTGAAAAGTATTCCCACCGTCCGCTCACCGAATAAACCAAAGCTGATTACTCTGACGAAGGAGGATAGCCGGTACACACAAATCACTAAACATAAGTAACCAGCAATAAAATGTTAGTCGCAAAACAGACGTGAAACATGAACCTGGATTGTTGCCAATAGCCTGATAATGAATATTGATACTGTTATATTATAATGTCATATATTGTATAATACATGATGCATGTATCGCTAGAATGGACGAGCACGACGCACTCAACCTTGTAAAGTCTATCTTCGTTGGCATACGTTATGGGTTTGTTCGCGCTGGCAGATGGCGCTGGACTGAGCTTGATGCACTGTTCAATCTTTCATTTTTTAATGTCGTTATGTAATTGTCTCAAACTTTCATAGGTTTCAGAGGTATCTATCTAGGTGTCATCTTTTATAAGAAGGCGCGTTTCTTATGAGAGACGTAAGTGCAGCAAATCCCTAACAAATTGTAGTTTACTTTATCTAGATCTAGAATAAAAGAAAACCTCTCTTTGAACTGAACGTGAGTAAATACACAGTTCCCGCTTGCGACAGCGCTATATTCTGCGCGCTACAATGATCAGTTTCCTGTGATAATAAATAGACCCCCATATCTATATATAAACGTAAAGTAATATTCAGCTGTCACTTGACGACTACATTTTTTGTTAACAGGCAAATGAATAGCGTCCTCTACTAATACAGCGCATTGTTAAATTGGTTGTGAAAACATTTACGCCGTCTCTAGCGATAAGCGTATAAACAGACTCGTAGTAAGACTGAAGTACCTGTTTTATTTTGTCCACACATTGTAAAACTATAAAAATGTTAGTAAAATAATAAAAGTATTTGATTTTGTTTTTTTAGAGTGCTTGATTTTTATGTACTCATTCCATCACGTTACCGAAAAACGAGAGAGACAAGCGAAAAGAGTTAACATTTTGCCATACAAAAACTGGTATAGTTAAGCAATAATGATATGTTAATAACACGTACTAACATAGTTATTAAGTTATTTTATATACCAGTAAAAATGTTTTCATTTCGTATATACCTATGTTAGTCTGTAAGGTAATTATTATATGGGCCGCTTTGTATTTTTTCCATCTGTTACGTTGTTTGTTGCCTGAAATAAATATTTATTATTATTATTATCATTCCCTTTATCTATTTTCTTTCTTAAAACTAGATTTTTACAATATTTTAATATAAAAACAATAACACATTATAAAAACCTAATTTTAGAATATTATTATTATTATTAAAGATTAAGCCAACAGCCACGAGCACGTCTTGCCGAGTGCGGAACTTTAGTTCATTGCGCATTATACCACGGCATTCATAGTCATCGGTGATAGAAAGAATGAACTAGAAGTCCGCTCGCCGTATCGCAATATGCTAGTGGTTTAAGCCGAGTTCTACTCAAGAGCTGTCTGGTGCAACTTCACGAACAAACCTTCATTAGTAGCTCATAGCAAGCATAGTCAAAAAATAAGGAGATTGCAGAAGGCAAGCTTCATACAAACGCGCTCGAGCAAAGGACACAGACAACCTCTCGCGGGCACGGAATCTCACAACAGCAGCGCTCAGCAAAATATTAACTTTTCTCGTTTGTAGCCAGGTGGCGCTGCTAAAATATTAACTCTTCTCGTTTGTAGCCAGGTGGCGCTGCTAAAATATTAACTCTTCTTGTTTGTAGCCAGGTGGCGCTGCTAAAATGCCATACTAATTTTCGTTTTCGTTAACGTAATCGAATGAATACGGATAGTAAACAAAACTCATACTAGGCACCCTGCTCCGAGCTGTTCCGAGATCCGTGTCTATGCAAGGGGTCTATGTGTGAGTTGCTCGAGCGCGGTATATATTATGCTTACTTTCTGGGTCCTCCTTATTTTGTGAAATAGTTGTGTATGTCCGCTTATGGATTTCTCATGAGTCATTCTGCATGAGTGACATAATAGCAATCGGCTGAGCATACAAGGTCGTATTGAATAAGGTTAGGAATACTATGTAACACGGTTCTATAGCGATGGATATTAGCTTTGTCTCATTAAACGAATGATAGATTATAAATTATGCGCTTTACTTAATGTGTTTGTGAAGGATTATGACAAAAACGGGTATTTAATAATCTTTATAACCTAACTAGTTGTTGCCCGCGACTTCGTTCGCGAAGACTACCGTAAAACAAAAAAAGGAAAAAAAAGTGTTTCCTATATGCTGGTCCGGGTTATGGTCTGTATATGAGGAAAGTTTCTTTAAAATCCATTCAGTAGTTTTTACGTGAAAGAGTAACAAACATCCATCCATACTTACAAACTTTCGCGTTTATAATATTAGTAGGATTTTATACCACATCGGGCAAGTACTTGGCTTTTGGCCTACATCCATTCACCTGGTGATAAGGACGAAAGTGGAAACCCGGAATCTTCAACTACTGAGAAACAATATTATTATCTCTTACTAATAACACACATCAATTATACTAAAATTGTTGTTAAAGCGATAAGATAAGATAGTGGTAGCTAGCCAGGCTTATTTAGAAGATACCACAAACTACACAAAGTACTTGTACATATTTACCCCTGCTGGGAATCGAAACCGGGCTATACGGCCTGAGAGCGGTGTTTCAACCAATAGACTACAGTCAGAATATTTGCGAGCAAGCACTACACTAATTGCAGATCCCAGTTTAATTTAGTGCAAGTAAGCAAAACCAACTTGGTTTTCGCAAGACAACGGCTTTCAGCGAAACATTGAAACAGTCGATGCCAGACTGTTTTCAAGGAGACTGCGCTGCAGAATTAACATTTATTTTCATGGTTACGAAAGATATTTTCCTATGAAGTATTTTTTTTTAACTTTGTTATTGTTTTATTCAATTTTTAACTTTTAAACTTAAAATGTTATTATTAGCTTTATATAAAAAATAATTTGGGAGCTCTCTATAAAATTGCCGTGCCCGAAAAAGGTGCGTAATTTGTAAGTTCCTTTGAAAATGTAACACCTTTTATATACCTACTTAGTTAGCAAGATTTTGATTTTTTTATTTTTCGAAGAGCTTTGCGGCGCAGTGGTCAACGCGCTCGGTCTGCGATTGCTAAAGTTAAGCAAATTTCGCAAAGTCATCGGATGGGTGACCAAAAATGTGTCATTTCCAGCTCCTCCGTACTTCGGAAGGCACGTATAGCCATTGGTCCCGGCTGCATTAGCATCGTTAACAGCCACCAATCCGCACTGGGTGATGGTTTATGGCCCGTTTCCCTATCCATCCATAGCGAAGACTCTTTCCCCAGCAGTTGGGACATAAAATGAGCTGATGATGATGATTGTAAACTTTACATCTATTATTAAGGGCCTTTATACATTTCATATTTCATTTCATATTTCTAGGTGTTTCATATACATAGCACTGGACTAATTTGTCCCTCCTTCCTATGATATGGGGTCCTTCAAACGAGGCGTGAACAGGCACCTTGTGGGCCGGCAGAGTGAGAGTAACTGAGCATTGTAGTTTTCACGCTGCAACAGTTCTCGTCGCATCTGGACTCCATATTCACTCACCATCAGGTGAAATGGAGTAATTTACCATGCTACGTATAAAAATATATAAATATAGACATGATGATTATGATGATGATACACTTCGATAATCCAGAAAAAAATCAGTAAAAAAAAAACTTTCGATGCTTAAGAGAAATACGAAGACGCTTAGCAAGTGGAAGACATAAAAAAAGTAGATATTTGTGTAGTTTAATTTATGCGATTTGAAACTTTCCTAGTAGACTTTACCTATAAATTCCATTTAATACGAACGAACGTTGAGGGTTTTTTTAAAGTGATTAAAACCAAATTGAATTTTCTTTTTTTATAACATTCATACCTATATTTTTTAACTTACGTAGGTACATTTTTTTTTTTTTTTTGGAGAGAGATTGCTGATTGCCGCTGCGGCATTTTCAGTTTCACCGGGCTTTTTGGGGGCGGCGAGGAACGTAAAGGGTCCTTCAAGCCGTGTGAAACGAATCACCTTCAGAGGTTATCTAGAGGGAACGGCATCGCGCACAAGTGCGCGTCCCCGTGCCCTACTAGATTATCCGAAGGGTTCGGATCGGATCGGGGAGCGGAGCAACCCGAGGGCGCCTCTAAAGGCACGGACCTCGGCTCGGGTTGACCGGGCCGTGGAGGAGGAGAGAACCGACCAGGTACATGTCTGTACCTGGTGTAGAGCGAGTGTGAACCGGTTCTTCGTACCCTTGTTCTACGAGTACGGTGTCTTGGGCCTAAACTGGTGTGCATGTTTAGTGTATTCTGTAAATGTGTGCTGTCATTTAGAGGATCGGGCGGGGGGGGGGGGGGGGGTAGGTACATAGGTTATCAAAGGCTATATTGGCGTGACATAACTAAATTGTTAGTAATATTGTTTAGTTCAGACTGTTGAAGATAAGGTATAATCGGGGAACACACATTAAAATAATATTTCGTCGAATTGAGCAACTCCTACTTTTTTTGGAGTAGGTTAAAAATAACCAGTTCTTCAGTAGTTGAATATTGAGGAGGAATGTAGAGTAGCTATTGCGCTACGACCTTACAATAAACGACGACTTAAGCTACGACCCTCGTTCTTTCATACCTAGTACCTAGGTACCTATTGTATTAGACAACATCACATACATTGTTATGATCCCATAAGGAGCTATAGCACTCGTATTATGGAAATCAGAATAAACGACGGTACCACCCAGACCCGACACAATATGGAAAAGTTTGTTTTCGACATTGACCCGACAAGGCATCGAATCGGACCTCAAAGTCCGGCGTGGAAGACACTCGGCTACGGAGGTCGTCAAAGTATTAGAATCATTGAAACCAGTCAACCTCCAAAATTCTAAAATTAATCACGTTTTACTATCTATGCCATCCGATTTTCTTAGTAAAACTCTTAGTCAGCAGGTGTTGAATCAACCGGTTTACAATCATCCGAGTAGGTATCCGAATGCTTTAGAACCAAGCTAGTCATTATCAATGATTCATTATAAATTTACAATCAGCACTTTTATTACTTAACTAGTTGACCCGACGGACTTCGTATGGACAGTTTCTATGACAACAAAACAAACAAATCATTTTGTATTGGAAAATTAAATTGTCATTTTTAATATTTTCCGTTACTTATTACTTATGTGTCTCACCGCTTAAACTTACCCTGAACTTCCACAAATATTTCATAATCAAAATTATCCAAATCGGTACAGCTATTCTCGAGTTTTAGCGAGACAAACGGAAAGCAATTGATTTTTATATATCTACAGATGTAGAACGTCAACTTAAAAATTCAAAAAAAGATTACTTAACAAATCTTGACATTTTACGCTTTCTTCTTTTTCGTTATCATTTTTTTTACTTTTAAAACAAATACTATAATTATTAATGCAACAAGTACCTACTTGCCTAAGTACCAGCATATTTCCATCAATCCATAAGTAAAAATTTATCCAATCAAACCAACAGGAAAATATGTAGAAAAAAAAGCAATAATTTAAGGAATTACCTACAACAAAAAATGCATTCTCCGATCATGCAGTAATATCATCTGCCTGTGGTTCTATTTAAACCCTTCTGCCAACTTTATTAACCGGGTGGTCTGGCTCAGGCTTCAGATTCCAGAGAAAGAGCTTTGATCAATGTGCCGTGTATCTACTAATTGATGACGAATCAAAGTCGAGATTGATTACCGGGGACTGACTGGGCAATGCGTTATCGCTTGTCATTGGTCCCAATAGAAGAGTTCAGTAAACAAACAGCCTAGCCTAAATCAGTAAAGCGAATTAAAAAAAACCACTTGTATTTTATTACTTGGCGAAAGTGTCACGAATACAGTTGTTTTATTAAAAATAATGTTTTATGGAATATTAGTTTGTAAAATTGTTGGTAAATGAAACAAGACATTTTTTAATTTCTCTAAAGAAGACCGCGTGATATCTCAAATAGTGTCACACATCTTTACTAATACTTATATCATTTATCACTTACCTTTTCTATTACCAATAATAATATTAGTCTCTCGTCTATTATCAAACGAAGAAATAACTGTTGATTATATTGCCTAAAAGTAGTAGTAAAAAGGGTAGGTACTACATGGTTAATGTTTCCTTTGAATGAACCGGCTCATATAATAATGACCGAATTGTTTAATGACCGAAATTGTTAAAAAATACCTACCTGCATAGGTACCTACCTACCTACCTACAAGTATGCTAACCGCACGAAGCCACAAATTAAGGAAAAATAAAACATTTTAAATACCGCGAGGACGTTTGAAACTAAAACAAAAGACAAACATTAGAGACGAATGACTATCTGAAATTGAATTGAGACTTCTGCCAATTACCTACCATCTAAAATGGGTTTTTAAATGAAAAAGTGATTTGCTTTCATTGCATCAGTTGAAACAATAAGAGGGAAGAGTTTTAAAAGTGCCCTTAAATTTTATTGTACCTATCTGATAAACTGCCGAAAAAAGGTCACCCTAATGACTTTTTAAGTAATTTATTTTTGACTTTATCTGCTTGCCTAAATTGTTTTTGATTGTGCACTGGAAAGTAGTATGGGAAAACAGTGAAATCAATATTGTTTTAACTACTTTTTCATGCTCATTAAATTTTAAACTCGTATATCATTAAAATTATCGCCAGATAGGTTAAATCTTCTACACTTACCTTTATGTAAGCAAGGAAACTGTCTTTTCTAGGCAAAACAGAAAACATGAACTGTCTCAATTACCACTATTTTATCAGTATTCAAACTACACCATCGACAACAACAAACCACACTATCAACTATTCGCAACCACCACAGTGTAATTGTTTAACTGAAACACATTAAATAATATCATAAAACATTCACGGCTTCGATTAGGAAATCGCGCGAAAACATCGTATGTATCGTCACTTGAGTCGAAATACGCGTGGATACTCTATCAGAGCTGCCGCCACACTGACTTACGTAGTAGGTAGAATCACTCAGGGCCGCTACTACTAAACACAGCCTGAGGTAACGGTAAGACAGCTGCGACAACGAACATTGCGCGCTATGACCTATTGTCCATTGAGTGTGCCCCGAATCGTCATACTTACTCCGCAATGGAGAGTTGTAACCAAAACGCTCGTAGCTCGTAATCTATGTAAACCGAACGTCATGGTAGATGACCGATCTGTCAACAAGAAATCACGCCTGTACGTCGGAAGTCGCCGCCCGGCCTCTGGTCATAAGATCCACTAATTCCTGCTGATTCTTAAAGGGGAACTTATGTTTGAGTTTAACTTTAGGTAATGTTATTTTCAACCGCGAACTTCGGCTGTTATTTCCCTGAAGTTTAGTTAAAGTTGAACTTCATTATTACCTACTGTTTAGGGCTATGGCTGCCGCCTCTCTGCAGCGAACTTAAACATTGCTAAGTTACATAAGTAAACCTTACTTCAATGTACCTAGACCAACAATGTATACTCGTAATGATTTAGAACTAACAGTAATTAGCTGTATTTCTTTATACTTAGCACGGCAAATGACTCCACACCACCTGATGTTAAGTGGAAATGGAGTCTAGACGCGAAGACAACTGGTGCAGCGTGAAAACAACGCAGCATCAGTCAACTTCACTCTGCCGGCCCACAAGGTTATTTTATTTATGATTATATTGCCAATGTTGACTTAGGGAATGAGTATATTGTCGAACAGTCCGTATTATTGTAAACTAGATTTGCGGAAAAAGTCTAGAATGTGGTACCGGATCATAAAAATAAACGTACCTACTTGAGAGCACGAAAATATTTTCTTCAATAAGGTCAGTAGAATTATTTTTAAATCGTTTGCTTTTATTCTCAATGCTATGTAGTGCAGTGTTATATTTATATCGAAAATGAAAACGCTCTTGAGGTAAGTAGCTTTTTTTAACTGCTATTTTTAAGGTCAATAATGTAAAAATACTGATTTATAATTTTATTTGAAAGTGTAATACAAATAATTTTGTTTCTATCATTTTCAAAATAACACGACGTCAACGACGTCAACTTTTATATTATTTAGGCAGGTTTGAATCAATAAAATTACTTTTATATTAATATAATTCTGCATAGTAATTATAAAACAAAAGAAAAAAACTATAGCCAAATCTTTGAACTTAATGACTGCACCTTTATTATATTAGAAAGAGGCAAACGAGCAGGCGGGTCACCTGATGGGAAGCAATCACCGCCGCCCATGGACATCCGCAAAACCAGAGGAATCGCAGATGCGTTGCCGGCCTTTAATTGTTATCCTAATCTTTTAATTAATGAAATTGTTGGATCCTATTATCTACACATAATGATGTCACTTTTATATTCTTGTAAATACTTAAGCAGACAATAAAAATCATCTAACTAAATCTTCATTAAACTGACATATATTTTTGGAAAGGGATTAAGCTTGATAATCCTAAGGCCTCCTTAATAGCCTCTACTCCGGGGCAGATTATATTTCAAGTGAGACCATAAAGAAAAGAGATTGGTGGTCCGTTCCGGTACGGTTAGATTTCATGTCGACTTCCGGCTACTCGTGTGAAAAGTAAGACTCAAATGCATAAACGCCACAGTGGCTAAGTTGCAAAGTGCTCGACCCGATGTCCGAAGGTCGTACGTTCCTGGATTGGGTAAAGTGAGTTTCGTATTTTTTAAGGATAAGCCAACACGCATGCAAGACAAGCATGTTGATTGTTACCCATTAATTGTAGTGATGACTTTAGGACACTAAAGACTAAATACCTACTTTGTTGTACGAAAATAACGATATTATTCTGTTATTGTTGAAACGAAACAACTTTTACGGATATACTCACGTTTAGCTACTAACTAATTATGCGACACTACACGTGTTCGCGTAAACCTTAGAAAACAACATGTTATTGTGTTAATGTATATTTATTAAAATTAAGTATATAACCTTATATAATTTGCAATGCCTTTGCCTCTGTAAGGACCCGGCTTCTTATATCAATTGTGTTAAACCTTTTTTTCATCATCATCATTATCATCATCAACTCATTTTATGACCCCACTGCTGGCACGAGCACGGGCACGAGCCTAACTTATGGATAGATAGAGAGACTGGGCCGTAAACCACCAGTTCCAGGCCCAGCGCGGATTGGTGGTTTTTAACGACTGCTAATACAGCCGGGACCAACGGCTTTACGTGCCTTCCAAAGCACGGAGGAGCTCGAGATGATACTTTTTGGTCACCCATCCGATGACCGGCTTTTCAACCTCAGCGCTCGCAAACCGTGCGCGTGAACCACTGCGCCGTCGAGCTCCTCGTCTCTTTTTACCCTGGAAAAATAAGAAAAGAAATATTATTTGTATTTGTAAGCAAGATTTGGAGCAGGGTTCTGTTTGGAACGTCATTGTATTTCTATCTGCTGTTGTTGAAGTTTATAGAGACGAAAAATCATGATTTTCTGCATTTATAATCCAATTTAAAGAAATTATTGAAAATTCCCATATAAAACATTTTAATTATACCCGGTACACACTTCTATTCGGCCGTAGGAACCATTAGAAAATACACATTTATATACACACGGATAAACATACTTAAAATACTTAAATACATACTTATTATACATAGAAAAACCCTTTTTTTCTATGTATAATAAGTATGTATTTAAGTATTTTAAGTATGTTTATCCGTTGTCTAGTACCCATTTAACAAGTAATTGGTGTGAGTGTAGGAAATTTTATTTATTATTTATTATTTATATTTGCCTATTTGTGATATGGTAAAACCGTCACTTAGGTGCTCGATGGCGGAGTGGTAGAGAGTGCTGAAACTAAACAACTTTCACAAAGACCAGTCATTGGATGAGTTACTAAAAAGTGTCCTCGTTTATCTAGAGCTCCCCGTTCTTTGGAAGGCACGTAAAGCAGTCGTTAACAACCGTTAATCCGCACTGGGTTGTCCATGTGGTAAATTATGGACTTAAAATTGGGCTAGTGATGATGGAAAACCGTGGCGGGATACGGGCGCAGACGAAGCCGATGGCACTCGTTAGTTCAACAATAAGAAGACACGAACGACTGAACGAACGAACGAACACGAATAAAGTGGAAGTTACAAATTATGACAGACACTGATACTACGAATCTGCTTAAAACTCGCGAGTCGTCGTAAAGAATAGCCCGAGGGATATTTATCGCGCCTCCTTAGTGTGATATTTAAATGGGGGGCGATCTCCCTCCCCGACCATAACTCGGCCGCGGCGTTTTTGACAAATGGTAAGCCCCCCCAAAGAAAAATATTTGAGATGTGTACGGAACGGTTTACATCGTTTGAATGCAAATATCGTACTGACGACAGAAAACGTGTGATAAATACGACAATGCGTTATTTTCCGTGTCGGTAGCTTCTCGGTTTGGGGGTTAAAAAAAAGTTCGTGGTCTCTTTGGTTGAAGCTTTTAATAACTTTGATATAGGTATGTACATTTTACACTATCGCGTTCCATTTTGTTCAAAGTTCTGATCAGAAAAGGTAAGTGACGGTACTGCACGCCAGCGTCATTCATCAACTATTTGGCGCTTATTAATAAACAAAGTGTAAGCTTGGAGTAGTTACTCCGTGTTTTGTCTCTTTTACTCTAATATGAAATGAAGTTTACATGCCGGGAACAAAACGCGGAGTAACTAACTATTCCAAGCTTACACTTTGTTTATTAATACGGGGTCAAAGTTTACGCATACTACGTTTTATAGTTATCATAGACATACCACTTGAGGAGCTCGATGGCGCAATGGTTAACGCGCCCGGTCTGCGATTGGTAAGGTAAAGACACTTTCGCATAGGCCGGTCATCGGATGGGTGACCAAAAATTTCTCATCTCGAGCTCCTCCGTGCTTCGGAAGGCACGTAAAGCCGTCGGTTTGTCATCTATCATTGGTTTTCTGATGTATAACTGCATAGCTAATCTTGTTTTGTTACTGTCGAGTCACCTAAGAATATAAATTAAAATATTATTCTTTTGTTTTATAACGAATTTGTAAATGTTAACAGAGAATGTCAGCTATAATAATTAATTCCGTCGGATTTTAGTTTGCGTAGATGAAGCAGAGCCTAAACTATTTAGCATGAGGGTCTGGCACTCGGGATTAACATATTCCCGGAGGTAGCAGGTGATACAAACGAAGAGTTAAATTATCGTTTTAGCGGTTCGGTATATTTCACATGTAATTTTCAACTCCAAATTATATGTGCCTACATAATGTTATGATAGCAAATGTTCAAATCTTTAACCCATTTTTTGATTAAACCGTAACGAATTTCTGTAAAGTTTATGTAATAAATAAACATGATAGTGTCGTCATAGCTCGCTATTCCCATACAAATACATCTAATTTCATAAAATGATATTTAATTTCAATTAAAAAGTATAATTTTGATTAGTGCTGAAAAGCGTTTGTGTCGACTAACCAGTCAATTGCCTTATCGCATTCGTGTATGTGTAATTCTTTCTATTTTTCCAGTTTATTTCATTTGCAATGGTTATCAATGATCAGCCTGTGGTCTTGTGGCTAAGACCACTGGTTTCAGACCCGGAGGTCCCGGGTTCGATTCCCAGTACATTGTGTTACGACAGATTCCGGGTAAAGTGCGCTTCCATCTTATCGTCACTTAACCTATCGTCTGCTGTGAATACATACACAATTGAATTTTAATTGTTTAGGGCACTGATCAGTGTTCGCCGCAGATAGAGGTTGAGGACTCCTCCTCAACCTCCAACCAACCGAAGTAGCATATCAAATAACATCACAACCTTTAAGCTATACCTAGGTACAGTAAAAGCCTTCTAACAGTTCAATATATGCAACAAAAATGCATAGGTACTGAACAAACCCAAGACAAACACAAATGTTTCCAAAAATCCTGCTTTGTTTCCAGAGTTTCCAGAGCTCCTGCTCGTGAAAAAATTTTCCACGAGCAGGATTTGAACCTGCACCCTTCCTTGGGCGCCTTTGACTTTCAAAGTAAAAAAGTAAATAGTGTTGAATAATTTCGGCGGGCTGGTTAGAACCACGATCGTTCAATTGGAAGAGCACCTGACCCGGTATGTCAGAAGGGTGCAGGTTCAAATCCTGCTCGTGGAAATTTTTTCAACATTTGTGTTTTTGTAATTTGTTCCGCAACAAAATTTGCGTTGAAATTATATAAACAAAACAAAAACATCTTACGCGTTTATTTTACACATCACTTTTAATTATTTAAATTAATTAAACCAAGATAATACAAATTCACATCAATCTTGGAAACTTTATAATTAGGTACGTTCTGCTTAGGTTAGAGCTTCCTTGCAGCGAATTTAACGTGAACATTTCTAAGTTCTACAAGTAAACCTTACTTCTAAGTATCTAGACGAACAATTTATAATGTTTTAGAACACTAATTACCTGTTTTTATGAATGCGTAATTGCCAAACTTTCCCATGACAATTGGTATGCCTTTGTCGAATAGGAATGTGAATAAAAGATTTTATGAATAAAGATGAATAAAAGATCTAGATTTGAGTAATTATTATTGTATGTGGTAATGTTTCATTATGATAAACGTAAGTAGGTATGTGCCCGATAGAAAACCGTAATGTTTCTATAAACATATAATAAAAAATACAATCCCAATTTTTCAATCCACCAGACATTGTAAGAAACCTATCAACAATATCAACTACTTCTTAAGGCAATTTTGTTATAATATAATAAAATTTTATTAAGACATTGATTACAATCTTAAAAACCAATTAATCCATCGGGTACCGTTGTTGAAGTGTGTTACAAAGATGCACACTGAACAAAGCCGAGATAATACAAATTCACATCAATCTTGGGGGAACCTTGGTAAGACCTTCAACTCGAAGGCAGGCTTTGTTCATTCAGAAAGGGTTGGGAACTTCTAAACAAGTTTTCACAAAGCAGCCTTCTAGGGCCTAAATACTTCTATTTAGATCGGAAACAATTGGTGGGCGTCAGCAATTGTTTCTTCTTAATAAGTAAAGCATCACGATCAATCAAAATTATATTTTACGAAAAATATACCTAGTTGAATTTCACACTAATTCAAGTACACTTATTTGAATGTTAACCTCTAAACGTGTGAACTGGAGCCTAATCAAGGCCGACCTTGCATATATTTAGTATTTTATTTATTTTTAGTTTACTACTGATCTCTGTATTGGACGCTGAATTTGGTTACATACTATTCGGTTTACAAAGTATTGTGGATTTTTTTTCTTTCAAAAGCAGCAAACAGCAAAACGCCGAAAACTCACTCAATGTGAACGTTTATATACATAAGTTTTCATTATGTGTAAGAAAGTAAAAAGAGTAAAATACAAACTCAGAAAATGACTTAGGTATAACACAATTGGCTGAAAATCTGCAGCTGAACGATACAAATGCAAGTGGATACGCTACCAAGCAGAACAAATTGAAATCTCGCCGATTTACGCTTGAACCGCTCGTTATTTTTAGATTTAGATCGGTTAAAAAAATGTGACTCTAAAAAAATAAAAAAATTACTTAATTAAAAGTAAGTTGGACGCTCAATGAGGGCTTATAATATAATAGGTAATATAGTAAAACGTATAAAATGTGAATCAAACTAGGCGATCTAGGACATCAAATATATTTATATTAATATCAGATGTCCTTGATAGACTAATCGTGTAGCAGTATAAACTCTGTCAAAGAAGTAAATATAAAATTAATTAAATCAAATACTGAATCTTATACCAGTATATATAATCAAAAATCATAATGTTTAACTTTCTGTATTATTATTACAAGTATAAAGTGCATGAAAAAGTGAATAACTTTATGTACAAAAACATAAAGAAAAACAAAAACAAAAACGAACAAAGAAAACTAACTACTGTAGAGGGTTACCCTATAGTTTATTATCAGAAGGAAATAATAAGATATTTAGTTTATTCACTGTGTATATTCTTGATTGCACATAGATATAACACAATACATTTAAATAACTGTAATAACAATTAATATTTAAATGACCTAGCGAGGCGGTGCTCTGTAGACGACTACGACTGCCGGGCTCCACCGCTATGTCGGCTGGGTTGCAGATTGCTGATCCGACATATTGCAACATTGTATGCCGCTTATTCACAGGCACGGCATCGAATGGAAGGAGCAGCCGGGTATGAAACACTCCAAATCCTTCCTTGACGAAAACGCCTTAGAACGGAGTAAGTTCATATGCGAAGGCGGTAGAAGGCAGGCCCGACTAACCATCGGTGCCTTGACAGGGCACTATGCCACAAAACAAATGCTTCATAGAATGCACCTTTCAACAAATAGTTTGTGTAGGGCGTGTGGAGAGGAAACGGAGTCGATGCAGCACCTACTGTGTGACTGCGACTCTCTGGCTAGGAAAAGAATGGGACTCCTGGGGTCGGCCTATCCGAAACCGGAGGACTTCAGGCTCTTCGCTCTTAAAGACGTTGCCAAACTTATGGCCTCTGTCTTTACAGAGGAGGAAGAGTGAAAGGATGGGGTTGCACAAAAGATCCCGATGGGTCGAGGTGTTACTGCAAGAGGGAAACCTCGGCAGGCCCCACAAAGATAAGATAAGATGCCGCTTATTCAACGTCTTAACTAGTTTCTACAAAGACTTATCCTCGTATTGCAGTAAGTATTTGATCTAACGGTACAATTGAACCAATAATATGTTTCACCAGAGCAAGTTAAATCACCAGTGGGAGTCGGAGGCAAAGCTAATAAGCAACTCGTAACAAATCGAGTGCAGTGTATCGGCTTTGCTTGGGCGTGTTATGCTGCAAACGCTCGCTTAGTCAAGCGAAGTTTTACTACTTCATCTGGAAAATCGGAGACAAATCGACTAGATTTGTCTCCTCCACCTTAATAGGCGAGTGGTCCTTATGACTTTTATGGTATATAATAATTGCTAACTTATTGATTCATGTACCAAAACAGTAAGATTTCTTCAATACATTTTCAACCGTATACCTTAGTAATAAAATTCAAAGTCTATTGAGTAGCAGTTAGACAGTTTGTGGTAGGTTGATGTGCAGGCGTATGTACATAGCATTCACTGTGTTACCGTTGATATTAATAATTTACTTCTTAATAATAATTTTAAAATAAAATTCAAATTATTCAATTAGGTAATTATTACACTGCATAACGTATTGTACACATCTAGCATACGTACATGAATATATCAATACACAATTGTCACATGAAGCTCTGCACATTTAAAAGGACATATCGTTAAATAGCAAGCTATTTCTAAGTAACGTAATTTTCAAGGCAGCAACAACAGTCGCAAGTTCAATATACCACCACTTATTGAAGAGGGATGTCGGCATCCCGCACATAATGACACAAACGGTTTGGCCGACAAGTCGCAGATCTTTCTGTCTGACATCCCGGCCGGGTTCGACAAACTATAACAGCCCAATACTTGCGAAACTGCGTGGGCGGCACCGGCTACCCAAGAAGCCACGCCAGTGTAACATGACCTTTAGACCACACCTCAATTTTAAGTAACTCTAGAGTCTTATTGGATAAAGACGCTTACGGTTTGCCGTACGAACTTTTAAATAAAATTTAAAAAAGTACTTTTATGCCAAAGTAAAATTGAGAGTACTTATTACAAAAATAATACAAAACATTTAAAAAAAAAAGTTTTTTCAACATATTTGGAATTTTTAATAAATATTTTTTTAACGACTTTCTTTTAATTATTTTTTTATAGTTCATAGTTATTTGTTCCATAAAACAATTTACATTGTATTGGAAATTACATCAAAATAAAATAATACAGATTACAATAAGAAAATTAATAACATTGACAAATTATTATAAATAAATTAGCAAATATACAATAATTATTATAATTAACTTAATAACTAGTGTAAAAATCACTTATAAATTCATTAATTGGGTAATAGCAGTTTTTTAAAATTTTATCAAAATTAACATTTGAACAAATTTTTAACTTTGAGATTGGATGCGCAGATGGTCTTGAGATTTTCCTCCTACTTAGGTAGATATTGTATAACTGTTATATACGTTACACATATAATAAGTTCATATACAAACTGCATTGTTCGCCAATGCCTAAATTACGTACCAAACTCTCTTTTCTGGGCTTCTAATCGTATTTCCGTGTCTCAATATATTGGATATATCGTGATAGTAGCTGAATAGCTGATCGAGAACTAATAAACAGACATTCACAATGTATTTTTATGCGGTCACTGCGCTTACTATGCCACCAAATGGGTATCTTTTGAAAAGGAAATGTAGACGAAACGCTTTCTTTATGATACATTTTATTATTTGTCTATTATTATGCTGCTTTATAGAGCACTGATACCCATTCTAGTCGTAATATAATGTAAGTATGGAACATCTTAACATATTTTAAAGGAGCTTGGGCACAGAAGCTTGCGTGCTCGGTTTACGGTCGTGGATGATAAGCAATGTTCGCAATGCTGGATCATCGGATGGGTAATTAAATTAAAAGGTACCGAGCTCTTTAGTGCTTTGGAAGGTATTTTATGCCATGGGCCTCGCTTGTTTAAACGTACGACGTACGACTAAACGTAACTATTAACGTAACGTAGGTACGACTGGCGAGTCATAAAAACCTACCACGCTGCAATGGGCCAACTTGGTGTGTTACTGCTCAATACCAAGACTTTTTATGCCACTGAAATTATTTACGAGTATTGTTATGGTAAGACCCTCCATAACATCAGGGTGAGTCCCACCTAAAAAGTAAAGCAGGAGCGTAGAGCAGGAAGCCCGCCCGATCCAATCCGAACCCTTCGGAGAATCTAGTAGAGCACGGGGACACGCACTAGTGCGTGATGCCGTTCCCTCTAGAAAACCTTCGACGGTGATTCGTTTCACACGGTTTGAGGAACCTCTTTAGTTTCTCGCCGCCCCCACGCAAGCCCGGTGAAGCTGAAAATGCCGTCTGAGGCAATATGCAAACTCTCTCCAAAAAAAAGAAGCCTGTCAGCGAAGCCTGTGATAGTGGACGTCATACCTAAGGGGGAGAGTGACCGGGGCAAATGGACGAGCAGTAAAGAATTTTTAAGGGAGTCAAGAACTGCGCGCGGCAGAGTGCGTTCTGCTGGTTCCGCGCGCATGGTTATGATTGGCAGAACAGGTTGGCATGGCCATGAAAAATAAAAAAATAAAAGAAATCAAAATCATTTAATCAGTTTAGGCTATAAATAGCTCTTATGAATGTCACTATGCCATCGGTTCGCAAACATAAGTATACTCGGGGCGGGAGGGGGGAGACTTTGTACTGAGAAGAACCGGCAATAAACTCAGCAAGGGCATTTCTTTTCTACGTTACAGCGTTAAAAAGTTTGGAAAATGCCCTATCATAAAAGGACATTTTCCATTACAGATTAACACAAAATATAAAAAAATCAAAAAATCAAAAATGTTTATTCAGTAACAATTTTACAATTAATAATCAGAACAGAGAGGTCCCCCTTTTAATATTAATAAATACTTGTTACTGGACACCTCGCATCACATAAGGTGGTGAGATTTGTCCCTAGCCCAGTAAAACTGGCTGGGCCGCGGGAGCAGTTCTATACTGACAGCACGCAGCCCGAACCGTGGCCAGCCATCCTTGATGATATGTTGGCCCTACCGAACCGGGCTTCCTCCATATGAGAAAACCTGTGCGTACAGATCAAATACAAAAAAGAAAGTTCAAAAATACATAATCTAATTAACCTATTTCCGCTGACAATATACAGAGCTGTATAATAATCCCGCGCCCACAGTGCGTTCCACTCGCATACGTAATGTTCATTTTGCTCGCTCGGGGCTCGCGTAATCCCCGCGTTAAACTAAACAACGTTTTGTCTCCGTCGCTGAAAGTACGGGAACGGTTTAAATGGGATTATACTGTCAATAGAGCACGCGAATGGAAGTTTTCCATAGAACCGGAACGTTAAAAAAGATATATTGCCCCTCTATTGGAATTTATACGTCCAACTGACGACCTCCGTAGCCGAGTGGCTTGCACGCCGGACTTTAGGCGGCGCTAACTCTGAGGTCCCGGGTTCGATTCCCGGTCGGATCAATGTCGAAAACGAACTTTTCGATATTGTGTCGGGTCTGGGTGGTTGCGGTACCGTCGTTGTTTCTGATTTTCATGAAACGAGTGCTTTAGCTACTTACTTTGGGATCAGAACAATGTATGTGTTGTTGTCTAAATATTTATTTATTTATACTATTTATTTAAAAAAAAAAAAAAAAAACTGTCGGACGTTAGTCTTCATAATGTAAGAAAGAAGTTTAAAATCGTGCACATTTACAATCAATTGCATTAAATTACGGTTGAAACAACTTTGTGTCTCAATATCACAATCTTATAAAGTTACATGAGAATATTTAACAAACAGATAAAATATATAATACTGTTAGGCAGCTAAGCAAACGAAGAAACTGTTTAGAGAATATGACTCATATTATTTACATCATCGCTAGCGAAAAACATCTACGTAGTTTTAGAACCAGCATTTCCAAACATCTTATTTACTCAAACAATTAAAATTGCGTGCGCCTTAAGCGATATGGTTAGCGCCATATACATCACTTAACACTTATAATTGACCAAATCATCCAAGTACTGTTCAAACTGCTTAGTCTCGAGTGATAATCATTATACAGTATACAACTTGAGAGCTCCCATAGTTCGATTTAAATTAGGTATTGGTTGTGTCAACAGTTAGTTAAAAAATAGCAATGTGAGTAGGCAGGAACAGTCCTGTCTACCTACAGAGGTATATGCACAAAATAAGCAGACCCCAGAAGGTCGAACAACGCACACGTAGACGCAGTCACGGGCAAGGAATCTTTTTTTTTTTCGATAGATAGCTCGGCAAATGACTCCATCCCACCTGATGTTACGTGGAAATGGAATCTTGAAACAGCTCGAAACAGTCTAAGCGCCGCTTTTGCGAGATTCCGTGTCCGTGTAAAGTAAGTAAAATCGCCATTAACTGCCCTACTGCTGGGCAAAGGTGATCGCAAACCCGGGATATGCATCGAAAAATCCGAAACACACTTTTCCCCGACCTGGGAATTGGACTCAGGACCTTCGGGTATCGGATCGAGCGCTTTGCCACTCGGCTACCGCGGCGTTATGTCCGTGTCCGTTGGAGGTCGTCTATGTGTGCGTTCTCGAGCGCGTTTGTATAAAGCTTACCCTCTGCAGTCTCCTTATTTTGTGGTTTAAGTGAACACAAGTGTCATCATCATATACACAAATCATTAACAATTAGAAGTGGCAACGGACATACCAACTGCCTATACTTCTTAGTTCATCGATATGATAGTACCTGTTTTTTCTAGCTTGTGGTGTTGAGAGTTCTAGTACGCAGCTGTACGCACCACAAAAAATGTGATGTTTAGTTAAAAGTCTTTATTATTTACGTCTGTTTTTATATAGCGTCAACTGCTAACTTTAACTTAGCAGTATATTTTACAAAAAGACAAGATTATTATCCAAACTATTATATGTATATATTATTATATTAATTTGTCGACTGCTTTATTATCTTCTCGTAAATACATCTTACATCCTCACTTATATCAGAATCGATATCCGTAATACGGAAACTCGTATGAGATTTTCCTATTTTCTTATTGAAATTATTTGTGTTATGTTTTCCTGGTAAATGTATAGCGTCGTTGGGCTAAGCTTTTCATTATAAATTCCGCGTGTAACGTAGAAATATAAAAAAGGGTACAATCCTTTTTGATTCATTATCAATGTACAGACGTCTCCACATCAGACTGTCCACAACTGTTAAATTTCTTCAATAATGTCAACCATATGCCTTGGACTTTAAAGTCTATTGAGGTAATTTGACAGTTTATGGTAGTCTGATGTACAGGCGTGTGTAACATTATCGATATTCAGCTTTTATATCAATGTGACCATTATCAAACAGATGGCCAAAGTAGTTGACCTCCTCGCTTTTGACCTGTCGTAAACACAACTAGCGGCCGATTGTGTTTTCCGGAGGTCTAGTTATCTGGCAGGGTAACAATGGCGACACATCATTGCTCTATATCCAAGCCTAATAAGGTAGAATGATCGTTCGTCTGGCATTCCGCAACCGGTCTTTACTGGTGTTAGCGATGCAAATTCGTTTTGTCATGTTTATAACGACAGTGTTAACAAAACCTCTTTGCAATATACGTTTTTGATGTGTAACATCTTTCCGCTCGCTTTCTAATATACAATTTGTGCGAGTGATCTCGTGAAATGTGACAGAAGTATGTTAACTGTGTGACAGGAAGTCGGGAAAGCGATATTATGAATGAAACAAAACAGTGCAACGTCGCTTTTCAAATTCTCTCAAGAAGTCTGCGTGAGGACTTAGTAAAGCCCCACATCTTTACTGAGATACTCGAGGGGTTGGGGGGGTAATATCATTTCTCACTTCTCATTTCTATTATCATTCATCATCATCAATATTGTGTATTTATGTATTACAATGAAATTAAGAAACTAATGACATGGCAGCATGGTCAATGACCTTAGCCGGTTCCTTAAGGAACGAACTAAACTTAAAAAAAAAAAAGCGATATTATGAACATGACATATTATTATTATATGTGACATATTGTGTCATTTGACAATCAAAGGACTTCTTGGCGGGAAAGTGAAGAGTCATGTCTGCGGTTTTGTTTTATTTTCTAAAATTTGTGTTATGTCGAATATTAATGTGAAATAATGGTGGATTAATAACCGTTGAGTGTTCGTAAGTGCGCATGAGTGCTGGCAAATGAAACCAAACAGTGCAACTTCACTTTTCAAATTCTCTCAAGAAGTCCGCCCGAGGAATTAGTAAAGCCCCACACATCTTTAATGAGATACTCGAGGGGTTGGGGGGTATATTATTTCTCACTTCTCTTTTCTAATATCATTCATCATCATCATACCGGAAGGAAATATTGTATATTTATTACTTGTAAGAAAAATTACTTTGACACTGGCTAAATGTGCTAATCGCACGAAGCCACCAACTAAAGAAAAAGAAAGAAAAAAGACTATCAAAGGTCATTTTGTCAAGTCAAATGTCTTCTAATTAGTATTTACTGCATATATTTTATAGTTTTAAACTTAATGATGTTATACCTGACCCATTTTTTTCAGAATATAATGTTAAAATTGCTTATCACTAAGGTGAGACGTCAAATGTTATATCTTCTTCACACTGCGAATACTGTAAGGCTCGCTAGTTTTTTTTTTCTATAACTGTCAAAACAATTAAAATGTTCCCTTTCAAGATACAATGTTATTTACGCTTAATAATATGGTGATGTATTATTTGAACATTTTGAACATTTTGAACTGTTATACCCACTCGTTAAAAATGTAACGTTTAAAGTAATTTTAATTATAAAACCTAATCGCGCCATCTATTGACACATACCCATCAATAATATGTACTTACGTATTATGGAGAGAGAAATGATAATTCTACGTAAGCGCAGTAAAAATAAGTAATTATTTATAAATTTAAAGCTATATACAGGCCGATTTAGATAGCTCACCTTGTTTAATAAATAAATAATATTTTTTATTTTCTTTAGATAATTTTCTTCCTCATCAAATGTAATTAATCTGCATGCGCCGTTTGGCAGACTTTTATTATGTTAAATTATAAGTTTTTCTGAAACAATAAAAAAAAAAAATTGATTGTTGATAATATGACTCAATGATGGAAACCTTTACCCAACAGTGAGCAGTTAGTGGGGAATAGTCATGGGCTATTTGCTTTACTTTACTTTTGTTAAATACGTCAGTACTTCTGCAGTAAACTAAAACCCATTTAAATCTTCATCAGCTGTGAATTTCGGTTAAGCCAGTAGTCGGTAGCATGCGAACTCTCACAACGCTCAATTTGGAGAACGTTCCGACTATCTAGTTCTAATGCTGTGCATGCTGAAACGACAAGACTGTAATTTCTCCTAGCGAACGCTAGAAAAGCGTCCGATGTTTGAAACACTAGACTTTAGTCAAGTGATTTTTTTAACATATTGTTTTTATCAATTTCTAATTTTGAGTTAAAATAAAAATTTTAATAATAACAAAACACAATAGCGCGTGCGAAACCGTAGGCAATTTAAGGCACTCATAAAATTTTGTACCAGTACAGAACAAATATTCGAAATTAGAACACAGATTCGTGTTTTAATAGTGTAGCAAGCAATCATTAATTACTCTTTTTATATGTTTTTAGATTTTGTTTTTAACCTTTTTTTCAACCATTAATGATAAAATGTACCTAATCTTTTTTTATTCTAGTCACTTGATTCAGTAGTTTGTTTTTTAAAATTCTTTATCAACTTACATACTTAGTACTGTAATCGTTTCTGTAAACTTTTTACTGTAATCTGTTGTATACTGTAAAGGTTTTTTTAATAGGGTACCTACCTAATTTCAGTTTCACTTGAGACGCAATACGAATTGGTGTTACAGGTGGCAAAAGTTTTATATTCTTCGTTATACAATTGCTCAATGAGTAACTTAATTAATTACTTCAGATAGTAACACTGAACTTGGCGTGCTTAAAACTTGACTACTGAAGGCAATTGAAAGCTAGTTTGTTATTCAATTTTTTTTTTAACCATGGCCTTTTTTCAGTAGGTAAAAATCTACATCTTCTTTAGCTTAAGCCGTTCGTCTGGTTAGTGATAAACGTAAGCTTTCGCTTGATTCCAAAATAACGCCCCGGCTGCTGACACAGGTCTCATTTGTTCAATTTAGCGAAGGCTTTCGTCCAATAAAGGTAGCTCGTGAAGTTATGAAACTCCTTTGTTTTTCTTTGCCCTTCCTCCACAGTCGAGAAGATTTATTGCTGACAGTCTGTCGACGCGTCCGCAAACGTCAGTACAGCTTGTCTTGATACAAATACAATTTGTAAGTCTAAAGTGCGTAACTTACTCTTAAACTATTTAAAATTTTGTTGTATTTTAGTCGTTTTCAGTACTGAAAGCAATCTGAAAAAATTGTTATAAAACACGCAAGTGGTGTTAATGGTATAAGCTCTGACACTTATGGCATAAGTTGCCCAGTCATAATCTTTTGTTGGTTGGAACTTCGAGAGTCCTATTTGACCAACTTGAAACATATTTATACAGGAGAAAATGCATTAGGCATACCACTGAGCCCGGGGAGACGCAGGTGGTCATGTGGGACTCTCCCTCCGATCTCCCTAAAGGAGAAGGGGGCATACCCACTAAAAACACCGAACTCCTTTTTCGTACTGCTAGGGTAATGCAGGACGCTTGAAACCTGGACAAAAACTGTCACATTACAAATAAATAATCACAATAAATAATAAGAGATCCTTTTACTGAAAAGTATCAGAAAGATATGCTCAAAGGGCAATATTTCAACATCGTCAAACTTTTACATTCTAGTAGATGTGTCTAACGGAATTGGCATCGTTTTTCTTCATATTTTATTTCGTATAATGCAGAAAGTTATTGTAACTATGTCCAAGTGGAGAGACAAAAGAGTCGGCGAACTGGAAAACTTATAAAGTTATAGAAAGTTTTATATGGTTATATATACAACTAACATACTAGGAGGATTCGTAACGAATACATACATCCGACAGAGAACCAAAGTCATCGACATAGCTCTAAGAATTAGCAAGTTGAAGTGGCAGTGGGCCGGTCATATCTGGCGAAGAACCGACAAGCGCTGAGGTAAACGTGTTCTTGAGTGGAGACCACGACTCGATAAACGTAGTGTAGGATGCCCTCCGGCCAGGTGGGGTGATGACCTGCGAAAGACTGCAGGCAGATGCTGGATGCGTCAAGCTGAGGACAGGGCACTATGGCGCTCATTAGGGGAGGCCTATGTCCAGCAGTGGACTAAGATAGGCCGATGATGATATACAACTTGTGCTCAGTGGCGTGCTCTTGGAGAGGCCTATGTCCAACGGTTGACTAGTGTAGGGAGGTATAGGAAAACTGAAAGGAAAAAAAAGGCAGTAGTGCACTAGTACGAAACAATATAATAATAAAAAATAAAAATATTCATTATTTAAATATACACTTATGTGAATATATATGTCGGAGACATGGCGCTAGCATCGCTTAGAAACGACAAGTATAGTCTATACTTGAGTGTGGTCTGTACAGCCTATGCTATATGGTACGCGAAACGTCAACGTTAGTTGGCGCGACAACGGACTGAACACATTGGAACGTGAGCGGTCGGAGAGTACGCACGAGCAGAACTCACTTCGTTTCTAAAATCTATTTGCACTGGGCAACTGTTTCTAAATAATTTAATTGTGATGTTAAAATAATATTAAAGTGACTGTAAGGAATACGACTGCGTTTTTATTTTGAAGGTCCAAGATGAACTGTGTTATCGACGAATCTGAGTTTGCTCGACCGTCCTACCTACAATCAACCTCGCCGCCGTCATATATATAAAATTGCAGAAGTGGCCATATTTAGGCGTTTACACATAAAACTTGTAGCAAGCTCCGCTAGCTGCAACACTTGCAGAAGTTAGCTAGCCACACCTATTTACACAGTCGTAACAGCTTGCAGAAGTTAACTTCTGCAAGTTTTATTGCTAGTTTAAACCTCGCTTGAGTACAGGTACAACGATGATAACAAACCTCATTGAAGATTTTAAGTTTTTCATGTTATTAGTAGTAAACTGTCAAATGGCAGACAACGTAAAAAACACTTTAATCTTCACTTCATAAAAATGTAGGAAGACCATACATTCTAATTAATTTTGGTTACCTAATTAAAAATACAAAATTAAATTTATAAAAAGAAAACATGTAGCTACTATTATTATTGCAATGACATCATTTACTTAGTCGGAATCAGTAGGTCCTGATCACCGATAAAAAGTCTTCGCGTATATTATAATACAGCTTGCACCTTCTTACAGGATGATGGTGGCGAAGTGTTGCTAAAGGTGGATATAAAGAACCTTTAACCCCGTAGACAGGGGTGCTCTGCTGGCAAAAGTAAAAGACAATATACCTCAATTTTAATAAATTTTTGTGGCAATGTTAAAGTGAACCAGTAAAATTGGTTCATCGAAACAATCTTCTCCATTCT
This sequence comes from Eudonia truncicolella, assembly GCA_949315975.1. Taxonomy (NCBI): domain Eukaryota; kingdom Metazoa; phylum Arthropoda; class Insecta; order Lepidoptera; family Crambidae; genus Eudonia; species Eudonia truncicolella. Next base: position 4,965,234 of record OX438829.1, read on the forward strand.
GCCGTTGGTTGCCAGCAGGGTGACCCTCTGGGACCTGCTATTTTCTCTTTGGCAATACACCAAATAATTTCGAATCTAAATTCTAAATTCAATGTTTCAATGTCAGGTATCTCGATGACGGCACTTTAGGGGGAAACTCTGGTTTATTTCTTGAGGACCTTCAAACTTTGATAAACCAGTTTGGCACTATAGGTTTGGAGCTAAATTTTTCCAAATGTGAATTCCGTTTTGAATTCCGTGGCTTCGGACCGTAGAGCTCAAATAGTTACTGACTTCAGTCGCCTGGCCCCCAACATCAAAATTCGCAACAATGACTCATTATTTTTATTAGGCGCACCGCTTCTCGATGCTGCCATTCTTGCTTTTGTAAACGATGTGATCTCTAAATTTAATTCAACTTCAGATCGTTTATTCCAAATTAATCCACACATGGCCTTATTTATCATTCGTTTTTGTCTTTTTGTGCCTAAACTTACATATGTTTTACGTTCCTCCCAACTTTGGCTTTTTCCAGCAATGTTATCCAATTTAGATAATTTGATAAGAGAAACTCTTATTAAAATTTTAAATTGTTCAATAAACGACCGCGTTTGGTTACAGGCTTCGCTTTCTGTACGCTTCGGAGGCCCAGGAATAAGAAATTTGCTGAGGCAATAGCCTTCCTATGGATGGAACACCACAAGAGAACGGGCCATAAATGGCGATGCTGTAGTTGTCGACTGCTAATGCAGCTGGGACCAACGGCTTCACATGCCTTCCGAAGCATGAAGTAGCTCGAGATGATACATTTTAGGCACCCATCCGATGACCGTCCTTTGCTAAAGTTGCTTACCTTTAGCAATCGCAGAGCGTATGCCATGCGCCATTGAGCTTCTCAAAAATCCTTTCTATCAGCAAAAGCGAAAACGCACTGTACAAAAAGAGCGTACGCTTTATTTTTTGAGCGGCGCTAGAAAATATATTTGGTGTTGTTTAATAATATTAGCAACGGTGAAGATTAGGAGTGACGTCATGCTAATCTTGTTACGTCGAGTTTCCTTGGAAATTTGAACTTCGTTTGACGTGATTACGTCATATTTTATTCAAAGCTACACAAACGATGCCGCCATGTAACTAAAACATACAATCTTATGATTCTCTCATCGTCTGTTTTTTTATCTTCGTCATCCACCAGTATATACAGAATGTTTGGTATTACCTGAATAATCCCGAATATGGCAGACAGGGTTAACCGCGGAAAATTATGAACATATCTGAAAAGCGAATATTTCTGACGCCCGGCCCGTAAGAAAAGGAAAAAAAGTAAATAGCAATAGCTGCGTTCTTGCAGATTCTTTCTTAGTTCAAGATCTCCCGCCGTATTATTTCATAGTCAATTTTAGGCTATCATAAAAAAAAGATTTTTGATTTTGATTTAAGTCTACCGAAGTACACCCACACCTGCACATCAAACTACCACAATCTGTCAAATTTTCTGAGTAGACTTTGATTTTTGTCTATGACACATGGCTGAACATTTATTGAAAATCAGTTTGATTGGTGGTAGGGCTTGGATGTCTGCCTGGCTAGCTACCACCATCTTATCTAAATATGTCGCTATAACATTAATGTTTGTAGCATTGTTGTGTTCCGGCAGCTAGAGATAAGGTACCTCACTAGTTGAGGATCCCGGGTGAAGTGCGCTTCCATGATTGGCCTTATCATCAGGTGACATTAAGGCACTGTGCTTACCCGTTAATATAAAAAGAAGAAAAAAAGAAAGATATTTCACAGTTTTGGATAGTCTGATGGCCTGTACATCAGATTGTATATTCGCACAGTCTGTACCTAAATAATACTTATATTCTGTTGTAACTCTGTTGTGTAAATCAAATAATAAAGTCTGCAACATTTAAGTTCGTCTGGATATCGTGTCAGTTGACTTCAAAGCAAGATTAATCTAGAGACGGTCTGAGTATTGCGAATGTCTCAGGGAATGGCTGCCGATGCGGAATTCCGGGGCACGAAGCCGCTCAGAAAGGACAGCGATTATCTGCCGGATAGCTGTGACGTATTATGTTTCATGAATTTTAATGTCACATGCTTGTCATTACCCGTTTTGGTTGCTTACCTTTAAAACGGTTTTCAACATATTCTCTTAACTATTTTAAAGACATTGTTTTTCAAGGTTTACGAGAGTACTGCACATTGAAATTAAAAAGTAATTAAAAAGTTGTTATTGAACCTGGAGCCCACTGCTGGGCCAACGTCGTTATAAAGTCACCACTATAACTGATAAGTATCAGCTTAACCACCACGCTGGCCAAATGCGGGATAAACCCAAGCTATAATAATCTGCGTATAAAATTAAGAACACACTTTACTTTACTCTTTTGTCACTGTTTATATTGAACCACCACCTCCACGACCCGGTCAACCCGAGCCGAGGTCCGAGCCTTTAGAGGCACCCTCGGGTTGTTCCGCTCCCGATCCGATCGTACCCCTCGGAGAATCTAAAAGGGCACGGGGACACGCACTAGTTATGCCGTTACCTCTAAAAAATCCCTGACGGTGCTTCGTTTCACAGGCCTTGAGGAACCCTTTAAGTTTCTTGCTGCCCCCAAAATAAGTCCGGTATAGCTAAAAATTACCAGTTGCAGTTCGCAAACTCTATCGAAAAAAAGTATATTGAATGTTCAGATAAAAAGTGACTACTTGGACGTCTTGGCGGGAAAGTGAAAAATCATGTCCGCGGTTTATTTATTTTCTAAAATTAGTGTTATGTCGAATATTCATGTGACATAATGGTGGATTATTAACCGTTAAGTGTTCGTGAGCGTTAATGAGTGTTGGTAAATAAAACAAAAAAGGGCAACGCCACTTTTCAAATTCTCTCAAGAAGTCCGCGTGAGGTCTTACTTAGTAAAGCTCTCTATCAAAGGGTATATATCATTTCTCATTTGTCATTTCTGTTATCATTCATCTTCATCATTTAAATAAAAAAAAAGAATTAATCCTATCCTACTAATATTATAAACGCGAAAGTTTGGCGAAATGGATGGATGTTTTTTTACTCTTTCACGTAAAAACTACTGAATGGATTTTAATGAAGCTTTCCTCATATACATACCATGACTCAGACCAGCATATAGGATACTTTTTTTTTACTGTAGTCTTCGCGAACGAAGTCGCGGGCAACAACTAGTATCGTATATTTATAAATTGTAAGAACATTACTTTGGCACTGGCACGAAGACATAAACAAAAGAAAAAAAAAGCAATAAGTGTCTAGTTTGGAAGTCTCAAACATGAAGCTGTAGATATAACTGGAGAAGAGGCCTGTTAGTTGAAACAAGCAATTATTATACAGCTATCTCACTCTTCTGGTGACACCACTTCTGGTAATTCATAAAAATCAGGACTTTGAAGTGAAGCAAAGATGAAAGAGAAGAAAGTAAACGAATATAAAAAATCCATTCCAAATCAGGTGGAGAAAAATAAAAAAGAGTAAATTTTTACCCTAAAGCATACACTTTTCGTAATTTTCCTACAGTCATTCTATACAAGTAGGTTGAAATTAGCTTGAACATATATTTCATAAAACGAACCTGTTATCATTTTATTAGACACTGACAGCTAACAAGGCTATGATTGCTATTATAAATAAATCGGAGTATTTGAGTATTGCACGAAAAAGTTTGCAACACACATATCTGGGATTCGACACAGCCGGGCGGCGGCTAGTCTGTAACGGGCCCAGTTTCTTTTTAAAATCACCTTTGGAACATGTGGCGGTTACTATAAAATAAAATAGTAAAGTTGAAGAATTATAAACTTTATTTTGTTAATATCATCGATGGGTTATTAAGCTCTTTTGTATAAAGGAGACCATATTGAACAGCTGCACACACTGAAACCAATGTTCCAAGGACTTGAGCTAAGTATCTAGTTGTGAAATTCAACTTAGTCAATAATTTTTTAAGAAGTTTTTAAACGCTCAGTTCTTTTTTCAAAACCTATATGAATAGTCATAGTAACTGTTTTGAATATCAATCCTAGGAATTTGAATTTATTTAATAAGTTGACATTTCTTTTAGAGGACTCCAATATCGGTACCGATCTAAACGTGGTTGAAACAATTACACTGTTGATACGTGTATGTAATTTTTGGGTCAGAGTGTCGCCTTATTGGCAACGTTATATTGTAGATCTAGGCTCTACAGCACATAGCAACTACAATTATTATTTAAACCGTGATATACCTTTCGTTTATCCACAGGTTGAGTATATACTTGTTGTACTGGGTAAGTTTTGATACCGCCTCATCCCCGCAGGTGGGCCTGAGTATCCATTACAAAACAACTGCTAGAACTAAGAAACTTGTATGCACCTTTACTGTCGAAGACGGAATCAAACTTCCGTAAGTTTTTGCTTAATCGTCTCAATTTCTTTTCTATTTTTGCTTTTTCTTATAATTGAATAATCCCTGAAAATTGTGGCGCCGGTAAAGTGACATACGAAACGAATGACAGCAAGAGGCGCGGGACGGATAACGTTCGATTGACGCGTTCAGAAACGCAATTTTGAAGGGCGAAAATTCATTAAACTTTTAAGTATGTGGCATCAGTGAGTACGAAGAAGCGATACTAACAAGTAGTAATCGAGTCTACCTTTTATCGCAGAACTTTTTATGTCATAATTGTATTATGCATAACAGCGGAAAGCATAAACTTCATTTGGCAGAAAATCATTTGGCACACACTCGTTAATCATACATTCAAAACCCTTAATTTTATAAGTCAGAATCATCTTTAGGCATATATTTAATATCCATAATAATTAAGAGGCAGAACTATCACATCGCAGAAAGTTTATGTTCAGAATCATCTTTATGCATATTTTCATTTCTGTAGAGAAGCAATACTAGCATCCACCATGCACGCATGCAGCATGCAAGCAAAAGTCAGCATGCAAGCAACAAGCAGCAAGCAAGCATGCAGCATGCAAGGTTTCTGTCACGGCTCCGGCGGCGCTGCGGGGCTCTGGCGGTCGGGCCGCCTCGCCCCTCCGCGCCTACGCGGGCTTGAATTACACTCTATGGGTAGGGCAGACAAGACTACGTGGAGTCGGTTTTGCAGCGATTCGTTTCTGTCACTAGTGTAGCACACTCTTCATAATCTACCCTTTATCGCAAACATTTTTATGTCACAATATTATTATGCATATCAGCGGATGGCATAAAATTCATTAGAAATAGTATGCCTAATGAAATTATTCCAAATTAAAAACTGCCATCATCGTAGTATGCCAAGTAATTAATACCAGTAATACCGATTAAATAAGTGTTATGCTAAACGAAATTATGCGTAATGAAATTTTGCTAAATAAAATAATGCCTAGTGAAAATCTGCCATTTTAAAAGTATGCCATTGGGAATTCGGACATATAAACATTCGACCAAATAATAATTATACTAAATGTTTTTTATGTATTGAACATATTCGTTTAAAGAAAATTATGCCAATGGTGTTATGCTAAATAAAATTCGGAACAACAAAATTCCGCCAGATAGAGGGAACCCGTAGTATTCCTCATCACAGAGGACGAGACAACAAGGTGCATAATTATTTATAGAAAGGGTGCCTCAATACACTTGCACACTATGATAATTGGCTCGAAATAAACATCCGTTTAATCGTTATCGTTAATATCACGTTTACCCTGGACAAATAGTGGCAATTTTATTTTAGGTTACCCAATAATCGGTAGATTTGATTTATTGAATATGAATACAGTCACCAAATAAGTACAGTTCTGGGCTGCTTCAACAACAGGCCTCTCCAGTTATATCTACAGCTTCACGATGACAGAATTAAACAGTTCATTATTGATTCGATTCGAAAAGCGTTTAAAGTTACCTCTTTTATAACTAAAATCTTTTTCCCAGACAACCGGAAAGCGGTTGGAGCGTTTCGAGAATTCTAATATCCGCGGCGCGAGCGACTGCCAGACTTTAAAATAATGAACCTAGTTATTTCCAGTACGAAGTTTTTTGAGTTCTAGCTGAAGTTGTAACGAAAAGTGTACCAGTTCAACGGGAACTTATGAAGGGAGACCAACTTAAACTTACTTATTTAAACTGTACCGATGCATTATAGTTAAACTTATAAATGTAGGTGTGACTTTTGTCAAGTTCTACTGCATATGCAACTTTGTTTGACTACTAATGGAATGAGGCATTACTTTGCGAAAGTCCTTAGCATTTACTCGTAAAAGTGCAATTTAGATATGATGATTCCGGTACATAATTTATTTTATTCATCATACCTTTATTGCTTTAGAACTATTTTAACCAACATGGTTACTTGCATTAGAGTAATTATTAACTGGATTCTTTCCATGTTTATTATATGTGAGTATCCAATATTTCGGCACAGTGTATAAATATATTCTTTGGCACAGTTGCTTTATTTAGTAACTGCTTTTAATGCTATCGCTAGGAAGTTTCAATGGAACAAAACGTCTATTCTAAAGGATTGTAAGAAAGTTTTGTGCCAGTAGAAAATAAATAAACAATTATGTAATTATAAAAACACAAATGTTGAAAAAAATTTCACGAGCAGGATGCTCCTCCTCCTGCTCCTGCTCGTGGAAATTTTTTCATCATTTGTGTTTTTGTAATTTGTTTCGCAACAAAATTTGCGTTAAAATTATATAAACAAAACAAAAACATTTTATAAATTAACTGATCTTTAGTATTTGTAAAAATATTATGATCAGATGTTAATGACGGTAGTTGTTGACATTGAATTGGCGCCTTTAGCATTCAACGTAAAAAAGTACCTAAATAGTGTTGAATAATTTCAGCGGGCTGGTTAGAACCACGATAGCTCAATTGGAAGAGCACCTGACCCGGTATGTCAGAAGGGTGCAGGTTCAAATCCTGCTCGTGGAAATGTTTTCAATTTTTTCAACATTTGTGTTTTTGTAATTGGTTTCGCAACAAAATTTGCGTTAAAATTATATAAACAAAACAAAAACATTTTAATTATGTAATTGAAAAAATAAATAATTTATGTTTTTAAATTCTTGAAAGCTGTTGTATTTATTATTGTCTTGAGTTTTTAATATTAAATTCTTGCCAACAATAACCTTAATGAACTATTCTCAACTAATATTGTCCAGTGAAACTTTTTGGTCATTAGCCAATACTATTAGTGCCTAAACGTAAAACACTTAGAAAAGTTAAAATAGAACGCGGAAGGCGACGGAAAAGCGCCGCCGTCGACGCGATCTAGAAACACTATCCGACTTGGAAGCTCGTTATGCGCAAATATAAATCTCATAGTGGTATAAATTACACAAGTGGCTTGTAACACCAATATACCACCACCATTACAGCACCCGTTTTATGGCTTTGTCCAAAAGTGGTTGTGCTTAATCGCCTTTGTGGTCTAGTCGCTAGTCTAGAGCTTTACTCATGTGCCAGAGTGCTCTAATAGAAGACCGGGTACCTGGTTCGATGCCCATCAGCGTATTATTTTATTCCTTTTTGAGGATATGGTTGAGAAAAATAAGAATTGAAAGTAGGAAGCTAAGAATGCATAGAATTTATAAAATGCTAGTTGTTGCCCGCGACTTCGTTCGCGAAGGCTACAGTAAAAAAAAAAAGTAAAAAAAGTAGGTATCCTATATGCTGGTCTGGGTCATGGTCTATACATGAGGAAAGTTTCATTAAAATCCATTCAGTAGTTTTTACGTGAAAAGTGAAAGAGTAACAAACATCCATCCATACTTACAAACTTTCGCGTTTATGATATTAGTAGGATATAAGAAAAGTAATAAATAAATAAAAATACTCTGACAAATACGCCACAATCTGCTAGCCATAAAATATTTGATTGCAAACTATACAAAATAATCAAAGGATTAAGTGAAACTGAACATAAAAATAATTTAAAAGTAAAAGACGGAAACTCTTTTAGCCTTTTATTTGTAAAATACTATCTTATTATCTTATGAATAAATTCGATTAGATAGCTAAAAAGAACATACATTATTTTTTATGACATCGCTGAGGATCTTTAGACCCCCAAAGGGAGACATTTAAAAAGTACAGTACCTACTTCATCTTGTCCCCGACGGACGGCAATTTCACATAGAATGAGATTTATCTGAATGTCCTTGTTGTAATTAACCCTTTTGAGCATTCTTTTTTTTATTGGCTATAAATAAAAGAAAGACAACTTGTCCGTGTATAGTGTGCATTCGTAGTACTGTACTCATATAAACCACTCTGGTTGTAATTAATGGCATCAATGTCATTATCATGATTATAATTAGTCCCAGGATATCGATGGGTCCTATGTATAATTCAAAGTGTTAAATTGTATGTACATAACGTTTATATTTAACATTTATCTTGTTAAAACTTTTATAATGTTAATGTTGATGACTTTGAGAGCCTCTCTTGAAAGTCATGATTATGCATTTGGGCCCTTAAACTGTTATAATGCTATTATAGTAAGTCATTGAGAGTTGATTGAGAATTGTAATGCTTACGCCCGCTTAAGTAATTGATCTTATAAGTATCCATTTAAAATCCTAAATAGATGCAAGTTGATATAAACAATATACTTTAAACAAAGTGTCAAAAACAACTTGCGGGTTGCAACTGCTTAACATATGGAGCGAAGTCATTTGACTACTCTTAAAGAAATACAATAACTTGAACAGTTTTACCTGAACCAGACCTGCGGCTTTTGTCAAACGAACAAAAAGAAAGATTAACTCCTATTAAAACTCGTTACATTAATAACGGAGTGTGCTGTAAATTTTGCTATGACACTTTCAAACTCAGTCAAATAAATGGCTTGTGAAATTTCTTTCAAGTACTTACTTATAACCGCCGTAATCTTGTGGTGATGTCGCAGGGTCTAACTTAAGGGCATGACGCATTTTACGTCTCCAATACAGACGTGGCTCGCATTGTGATCGCATAATACGTGGAGCAAGAATAATTTTATGGTAAGTAAAAATGATAACTGCGCTTACCCGGGGGAGCAAGATGTAAAAAGAGAGATACTGGAACAGGCTATATAATAGAACGTTCTTGTTCGGTTGAATCAATCTTGATTTGTGATAAAGTTAATGGATACTTCGCGACGCACTGGAAATTTACGTGGCGGGGATCTTGATTTTTCCCAACAATTACAAAACATATGAAAATGATATTTGATGATATGATTTTTCATTTAATTGACTCCATTTTGCTAGTTGCAGAAACACGATTTGTTAACTTTTATAACAGAGAAAAACTATCAAAGCAACCTCTTTTAATACATAGATTTGCATTTTACAAGCAAATCAGACCGATTTAAGCATCAAAATTTTCTTAGTAGATTAGTCTTAACATATACTTCAATATGCTAGTTCATTTATTTAAACTTATTTGTAGTTTTAATTGGAAAGAAAAAAAAAACAGTTTTTCTTATGGTACTGGGCGCAAACGCTCCGTATTAGATTAATGTTTTGCGATGCGTCGCCTTAATTTAAAGTCGTTGACGGCGACGCGACTTCGGACTTTCGACTTTCGACAGGTTAGTTTGGGTGCTGGTCAGTGGATTATGGGCTGTGGGTATTGGGTAATTGGGTATAAAGTAGTGGGTATTGGTTATTGGGTAGTGGGTATTGGGTAGTGGATAGTGGGTAGTAAGAATTGGGACTACCTAACTAACCCTTGCTATAATACCCACTAGGGTATCCGAGCGAGTCCTGTTTCCTTTTACCGTGATGATGTTCGCTTTTCCGTATGACATTTCATACTCGTAGCTATTCCATTATTTTAACGAGCGATGTCTTAAAATATCTAAAAGAATACACATCTTTTTCGTTTTGTTGATTCAGTGCCGTACGTTTTATTATTTCTCTAAGGACCTTTTCCAGATAGATTGAACGTGTAGAGGGCATAAAATATTTTATTAGCGCCACTTGTCGCAAATCGTAAACGGACAGATGGACGGACTGTTCGACATATCTGACTCTAAAAATGTTTAATATAATATTTGGAATATAGATTTTGAAGAGTATATCATCATCATCATCATCATCATCATCATCAGTCCACTTCTGCCTACTGCAAGGCATAGGCTTCTTCACTCGCACACTCTTTAAGGTCCTTTGCTATCCTCATCCATCCCCTGCCCGCCACCCGGACCAGGTCGTCCGAACACCGAACTGGAGGTCTGCCTACCGATCAACGAGCATTTCCTTTTCACCACTCTGTCAGTGACCGAGTCTTGACTTTAGTAGTAATTTAAAAGTCACTTATACTTTAAAGAGCAATAAGTAAGCATCCTTAGCCGCTGAAGCGAAAGCTCATCAAAATGACGTGTATCTTGTCAATTTTATGTTTTTAAATATTTAAACCTTGCGTTTACGTTTTATGCATGCTCGATCTGTTGAATTTTGAGTTTTTATTTGAGACTCTCCCGTCCCCTTTTCCTAAGGCAAAAAGCGAGCTAGATTAGAGAAACCATTTATGCAAATACAAATACAAAACTTTATCGCAAATCAGATTTATTTTTCGGGCTCAGCAATTTAGTAGAGAGCTCCCAAATATATAAATCAACTAATAATTAATTTTTAATATTTAGATTCACAAGAGCTAATGAAAATGTAATGTAATATATTTGGGTAACTTTGTAACACTGATCTGTTTCTTATTATTATTTTAATTACCACTTAGCTGGCAAACGAGCTTACAGTCCGCCTGTCCTTTTTCTCTTTTAACGTAACAGTTATATGAAATTCAAAATTCAATTCAATATTCAAAATTCAAAATCATTTATTCAGTTTAGGCTACAAGTAGCTCTTGTGAATGTCACTATGCCATCGGTTCGTAAGTCTGAGTGGGTAGGAGATCTTGTATATGTATAATAACATTAAGTTAAGATGAAGTTTAAGTTACAAAAATAGTAGTAATAGTAGAATGTTTTTGTTTTGTTTATATAATTATAACGCAAATTATGTTGCGAAACAAATTACAAAAACACAAATGTTGAAAAAATTTCCACGAGCAGGATTTGAACCTGCACCCTACTGACATACCCGGCTGCGCCAGATGAAAACCTAGCAAGGGACATTTTTCACAAAAATGTTTTTATTACAGAATCGTTATAAACTAGTAAGTCCCTACAAATTAAAAAAAACACCCGCGCGAAAATCTTACAAATAACCAGAGTTTTGAAAACGCATAACCTAGTAAGTGCACTATGTATCATTCCACAACCATTTACAAACCTAGTATGTCGCTCTGACCATTATCAAACCTAGCAAGTCTCTGAGACTTGCTAGGTTTTTAAGTGGTCGATGCGTTTTGCTAGGTTTATGAAGTGGTCAACAAACATAATGAATGGAGGGGATAGCGCGCGGCGGGGGCACTGCAGCTAGCAAGTCACGACACGATCAGTCACTAACTTGGGTGCGCTGGCGCGTAATTGACTTGTTACAGTTAGATGTACTTCGTTGCTTGCTAACCAGGCTGCTGTGGCTGTGTTTCATTACGTAGAGGTACAACGTTCACACATCGAATTTATAAGTAAATAGATTATTAATTCACAAAAATGAATAGTTTACGATCGCATCGAACAAAAATAATAATGGCTGCGGTTAAAATGAACAACAGTGATGCAGAAGCAGGCGCTGGACGTAGTACTGAGACAAATGAGTGGTAAGTTTACTAGACATATCATGTATCTCTAGGTTTTTTGTATCTTTGACTATGGTATGTAAATTTTGAATGCTGTTTAACCTATTTGTTCACTGTCCGAGTTGAGCTTTTTCTAAGCTTAATTTTTAATGGGTGGTTTTGTGTTTTCATGCAATGATGTTATAATATATACCTACATAAGTCGATATTAATTACGAGATCACATAAATAATGAGATAATTTAGATAAATAAGATTTAGATAACATTTAGATCTTAATTATTGGCATCTAGTATTCATTTAGTCTAATAGCTACAAAACAGCTCACGGTAAGGATACTTTCTTATCACGATCAGCAAAATAGCTTCTACACAAAACAATCTACACAAAATTGAGATGATTATCTAATGAGTATTATTATAACATCATTATTATATAAATTATGACTAACATTTTCAAATGGTTTTCGGTTGTGTATGTGTGTTGATTTTTCCTTTTGCTTGCTTCAGTTTTCCCACTAATGAATGTTCGCTTGAACCAAATGCACCGTCCACTTCTTATGCGCACATTAACCCAGCTACTGACATTGAGGATTTAATTACTATGAGTAATTAACTTAATATATTATATTATTAATTATAAATTAATTAAATTAACCATTTCTTTTTCAGTTTCAGTGAACCTAGCCTGGTGGAATTAGATTTTCTAATGAAAAAATTTGACTGCCAACTTCCTCCTGCTAGCAACGACAGCCCAAGGGGCATAAAAAATGAAAAAAAAACATGAAATAATTACCAACCTTGTGAGTCTTATGCCAGAGTCCAGAAAGATCTTCTGGAACGATTTACCAGTGAATGACTTATCTGCCGATTTAATAAGTCATGGACAATTAGATTGTTATTGAATTTCTATGTAAATAAATCTTATAATAAAATTATTTTCACCAAGTTGTTGCTTTTAAATACACCTATCGACTTACTAGAGTTCAAATTCTACTATCTACAATATTCAGTAAACCAAATTCAAACATAGCAAGTGCTCATACTAGGTTCATTACTGGTTTCCACAAGGGCGAACCGATTGTCGATTGTTTAGATGAGTTAGTAAGGGGTATAAATTATGCAATATATACAAATATTATAATATTTTTAACACATAATCATCGTTTATATTTATTTTATATAATAAAAGCGTTTTAAATAATTTATGTAAAAATTCTTCAACGGCAAGCTAGCCGCTAGCTTGATTTACGTTTTGGCGCTCTCCTGTAAAATTTTGGTTTGAGCACTTGCTAGGTTTTCATCTGGCGCAGCCCACCGGGTCAGAACTAGGTTAGAACCACGATAGCTCAATTGGAAGAGCACCTGACCCGGTATGTCAGTAGGGTACAGATTCAAATCCTGCTCGTGGAAATTTTTTCAACATTTGTGTTTTTGTAATTAGTAATAGTAAAGTTATATAAATAGCAACGCAACCGCTTTGACTAAAAAGAATTTAAATTATTTCACCAGACACAAAAGCATTGTTTCAAACTCATTTTCTTTTATCAACGTATAGTTTTGCGAAAAAGACGAAAAACATTATTGTTCACTCTCACAATTGCAGAGTACATTTTGTTATTCTCTCATACACTGAAACTACAGAGCGGAGCTGCTAGCGAAATGTAATTAAAATTGAAGCAGTGGGCTAATAATGCAAAGCTACATTTTGCAGCGAAAACGAGACAAGGGCTACGCTGCAGTGTACTGTGAAATGTTACGATATCAGATCCCTAACCAACTGTGTAATCATAAAGTAATGTACATACAATGGTATTAGTGGCGAAGGGCGGATATCTAAAGAAGGAAAGCCGCACTATAAATAATGTGCAATCCAAAAACCTAGCACCAAAAACCATATCAGTCAAAATAAAAGTAGAAACAAAGACTCATCCATTACTAAACATTGTGTATTAAATGGATGAATAATATAGCTAATTAGGAAATGCTGTTTTTTGTATGAAGTATCATCACCGGCTCATATATATGTCCCCACTGCTGGGGCACGAGCCTTCCCTATGGATGGAATAGGGAGAATGGGTCTTAAACCACCACGCGGGCCCAGTGCGGATTGGTGGTTGTTAACGACTGCTAATGCAGCCTGGACCAACGGCTTTACGTGCTTTCTGAAGTACGGAGGAGCTCGAGATAATACATTTTTAGTCACCCATCCGATGACCGGCCTTTGCGAAAGTTGCTTAACCTCAGCACTCGCAAACCGGGCGCAGTGCACCATGTTGATCATTTTCTAAATGGAAGCCGATAGGAAGACCCGTGATAGGAACCGATAGAACCGATAGGATTCGATAGAGCCGATAGGAAGACCAGGGAGACCCGTGTTCGAAACAGTTTTCATCGCAGAAAAAAAATTGGTTGCCTGTAAAGTCGATATACGGGCGAAAGTTTTACGTGACAACGACTTTGAGTGGTAAAATAATTTTAATGTGAATATTCATTCGTATAGTAGGAAGAAGGATGAAATAATAGTAACAAATTAAAACATTTATTTATACAAAGAATTATATTTAAAACATTAATTTATACAAAGAATCTCGCACTAAATTTCATATTAACAAAATTTTATTTTTACCTTTACACATACATACGTATTTATATGTCTATGTCTGTCTCTCTCGCTCTTAGGCGGGCTAACCATGCCCGAGTGGAAGGGACGCGTGCCTCTCACTCGCTCTCATTGTGAGCGCATAACGTGAGCGGAGCGTAACGCAGTTTCTTGAAGTGTCACCCGGCAAACCAATTTATAAGACGTTGTCACGTCAAAAATAAACTAGATTAATATTGAAATTTTACGGGATGACAATGACAGCTACATAGGGAAGCTGGTGGCCAGTATTCAATTGTTGCTAGACTAAAATAAGTGGCTGACACCTACTTTTAATGACTTAAGAAAAAAATTACGACCACGGGTTCCTGTCGAACAATCGTGACTACCCACCTACCCTACATACAGGATTTTTTTTATCAGTGCACAAATTTTTTGAAGTGACTCAGAATCAGGTAAGTCAACAACTTTCTCATAGTAATATGGGTTGAAATATGTCAAAAATGTTGAGACTCTTCATACAAATCAGGCTAATCAAGTGTTCGCTAAAGTATGGGAAGTCCAATAATTTTTGTTTTATTTTAACCCATGTTACTATGAGAAAGTTGTTTAATTACCGATTCTGAGTAGCTCCAGAAAATTTGTGCACTGATAAAACAAATTCTGTATATAAAATGCCAAACAGGCTTCATAAAAAATGGCAGCTAAGTCTTATTTCATTAAACATCTGAATTTTTTATTGTACCTATGTTGTTTTTTTTTGACTCATCTTTATACAGAAATACATTCGTCTACCTCTTACACATGAATCTTACAGCCAAATCTTCAATCGGATATATAGACGCCAGCTTGAAATGTCATTCACAAGTCTTATTAAACATTAATTAAAACTAATGTGTAAAATAAACGCGAGTAGATCCCTATAATTAAAAAAAGATAGAATGGTCACAGAGAGGAAGTAAAATACGGTAATTACAAAATTAAATCAATAAAACAAACATTACACACACTACCATGTATTTGAAACACACGCATATATATACACTTTTTAAAAAAAAACAACAATGGAAGAGGAGCCGCCGAAATCTGTCAATCCAATCCAACCAACCTCATATTCTATCTTTTTTAATTTTTCATTGCTTAAGATACGATACAATCTATGCAGCCTTAATAAAATTACGGTCGAATTTCGACCACTGGCCCACTAGTAATAGTTAATTAGGTGCAGAGTCTCTACTCTGCACCTGATAGTGGCACCGGTGCTGGTGTGAGATAGTAACCAGTGACCGACAGCTTTTTCCTAAGGGCTCAATAAACTACTAACTTTAGTCTAGCAAGCAACAACGGTTTACAGACCAGACCTGACCTGACCACCAGCTTCCTAGCTTGTCATCCAATAAAATGTTAAAGGGGTCCTCTCAAATGAAACAATCGATTCAGATTACAGCAATCAAACTACAATATACTTACTATGAGTGTGAGTGCGAATTAAAATAATAAAAAATATTGGCTACATATGTAAACGGCGAAGACGAAGCTATAGCGCGATGCAGGAAGGAATTAATCAACGACATCTAGTTTGTAAAATGAGAACTAAAATTGACAATTACAAAAACCACATAATTGCAGATATATTATTGGACATAGTTCACATAGTCAATGAAATTTTTTATTAGGTTTTGGCTACGAAAACCGGTGTCGAAAAACGGGCTTAAAGTATCGAACACAGGATTAATAGATAGATAGATAGATAGTGTGTTGTAAAGAACCAACCAACTTCATTTAAATTGTGCCTAAGAACTTTCTCATAAATATCGCTGAGTGACTCACAAATTAAGAGCCTAAAGGAAAACGCCTCTTCGTTCTTTTTGCTTTTAAGTAAAAGCGAATAATTAATTTCCTTTCGGCAGATTAAGTTGTACAGTACCGAAATCTGTTATCTTTATTAGTGTTGGTACGGCAGTAATGCATAGGGTGTGTTATTGTGTTTTATTTATGTAAGTTAAGTTAAGTTATGTAAGTTACGTGTCATTCCTACTATAAAAACATTTGTATTTTTATAGGTTTATGTCCCTTTTTGCATTAATAATGAAAAATAAAATTTTGCAATAAAAATGGTTATTGTATACACAACAACCTCCCCATGGCCTTTATCTCATCTGATAGCGATAAGACTTCATTTGGAATCCTCACAATAATATTACCACCAATTTTGTCATGGCGACACTTAGATAAGATGGTAGCTATCCAAGAGGACTTAGAATAAGCGCTCTTCAATTCACCATCTCATTTTTTGTCCCTACTGCTGGGGCGTGCCCGAGCCTCCCCTATAAGTGGAAAGGGCGAACGAGCCATAAACCTAAGAAGAGATTGTTAACGACTGAAAATGCAGCCGGGATCAATGGCTTTACATGCCTTCCGAAGCACGGAGGAGATCAAGATGGAAAAAAAGTTGGTCACCCATCCGATGACCGGCCCGGAGTTGCTTATAACCTTAGCAATTGCAGACCAGGCGCGTTCACCACTCGATGGCGTCATCGAGCTTATCAGTAAGTGCTACCATAAACCAAAACAAGTACAACGCCTGCACATCAATCTATCCAAAACTGTCAAATTTCTTCAATACATTTTCAACCATATAACTTTATCATAAAGTTCGAAGTCTATTAAGGAAATTTGACAGTTTGTGGTAGGTTGATGTGCAGGCGTGTGTACATTAATTACTGCTTGGAATCGAGGCTTGGGTTTTTTAGACTGAGTCTGATTGTTTAACCACTACACCACGGTGGCGGCTATCTATGTGGTAAACATCGGGACTTACCCTCAGTTGTTAGAAGCTGTAATAAACCTAATTTGCAAGCCGCACCGGAACCTTTACAGTAGCCATTCCCGGGATAGAACCCGCCGCGAAAAGAATTTAGGGGATAATGTGCTCCTTCATTTTCATTACTAACAACTGGCTGGCTTGTTTGAATAAAAAATATAAGGTATTAACACTGATTTCGGGAAACGAAGCTTTGGTTCAGATAGATTCTGTACACTTTTAAACTTTCCCGTTCCATTTTATACTAAGTTTTTTATAGGAGTTTAACGCAATCTACTTAGTATATGCACAATAGAAGGTACGTACCGTATTAATAAACAAAGTGTATGCTTGGAGTAGTTACTCCGTGTTTTGTTTCCGTCATGTAAACTTCATTTCATATTAGAGTAAAAGAGACAAAACACGGAGTAACTACTACAAGCTTACACTTTGTTTATTAATAAGCCCCATAGACCGTAAAGGGCAAGCACGAACTTTTAAAGAATTCGTAACGTAAACGTATCGTGTCTACGATACGAAAATGCAGTACAACGTTAGTACGTAGCACAAAGGAGTTCGCTATCGTATCGTGACCTCGCTGCGACGACGATGGTGACGTCATCCTAACGTAACTAGAGTCGGGCCCGATGAACGCTCAAACTCAGCATATTGAACGAATGATACGTTCTGAAATTAGTTTAAGTACTAAACATAACACAAGAATTTTAAAGAGTCAAATGGTATTTATAAACAGGAGAAGCTAATTTTGTTTATATTATTGTATAAACATTATGATAAAAAAATGTTCGTGCTACCAATTTTAATAAAACAAAATCAAGTGACGTTAAACTACGATGGCGATACGCTGGCGATACCTTAGCATTCGTGCTTCCATATTTGATTCCTTTTACGTCCTTTTACTGCTCAATTCTCATACAAATTATTGACGATGACGATACGAATACTTTTTCGCAAATGCTCGTGCTTGCCGTATTCGAGTGCAGCTATTACGAGATGCCGTGTCCGTGTTGTTTAGCAATAATAGCAATAAAGCAATAATAAAATACAAAAAGTAAAATAGATAATGTGACGGTGAAAGAACACTGCCGCGCAAACAGAGACGTAGCATCGCGACTGCAGTCAGCCCGTGACCACGGCCGGTGAAACTAGTTCGAAATGGCGGGTGTATACCTAGCTATGCTCATGATACCCTTACTAGTTCATCATCAATATCAGCTCATTTTTATGTCCCCACTGCTGGGGCACGAGCCTTCCCTATGAATGGGTAGGGAGAACGGGCCATAAACCACCACGTGGGTTCACTGTGGAACGACTGCTAAAGCCAGGACCAACGGTTTTAAGTGCCTTCCGGAGAACGGAGGAGCTCGAAATGATACATTTTTGTTCACCCATCCGATGACCGGCCTTTGAAAAAGTTGCTTAACCTCAGCACTCGCAAACCGGGCGCATTAACCACTGCGTCATACAGCTCATCAATAGTAGAAGTAGCATTCGTTAAGCCTCGTTAAAAAATCGGAGATATTCTCAAATAAGTACAAAAGGTATTTCAGATTTAGTAATAATATAAAGATAAAGATAATAATATCTTTAATTGCATACAAGAAACAGAAACAAGCAAACATTAACACAGAGACAAAATACTAAATAGGCCGCTTTATTGCTAACAAGCTTTTTCTTCCAGGCAACATTAGGTGATAAAAATAATGATGTCTAAATAATTAGTTTACTATTGTATCAAAAGATACATCGTGTAGATTGACTATTCGCTAATTTTGCGCTTATCCACTAATGTCACAAATTCTCCAAAAAATAAACTTTGAATCTAAAAGGCAAATTTCCGGATATTTTTTCTTCTGTAGGCTTACACTTTACACTTACACGTGGGTATATTATTATAGGTAGGTGTTATTAAATAAATGTACCTCCTGACCCGAAACAGAATCAACGCCAACCACTATATTAAGGAAATCTCCTTTACATACATAACATATTGAAATCGTGTTCAAATATTGATCTGACGCTGATATGAAAGGGAAACACAAGTAACCCGTGTAATCTAATAGTATAAATAAAAATCTAAACACGTACAACTAAATTATATTGAAGAGCATTTATAATATTGAGTAAATAAATTGAAGAACATAGATATAACTTAGCTTATATACCCGTCCAACTTTGAAGGCGGCTTTCACCACTATAGGCGGTCCCTACGCGGAAGAAAACTAACAATCCTTACCTGATCTAAGAACGAAAATCATTAACATCATCATCATCATCATCAGCTCATTTTTTTTATGTCCCCACTGCTGGGGCACGAGCCTTCCCTATGGATGGATAAGGAGAACGGGCCATAAACCACCACGCGGGCCCAGTGCGGATTGGTGGTTCTTAACGACTGCTAATGCAGCCGGGACCAACGGCTTTACCAAAAGAACGTATAGTGCTCTACGAGTACAATATAATAACATTTTTAGGGCTCTGCTGGGGCTCCCGCGGTATTGCAGCGCATCAGGCATGTTTGCAGACGCCAATGTAGACGACTTCGCTACAATCATGCGAAAAAAGACTGCCTCGATGTTGCTGCGAGCTCAAGGGAGCGCCAACACCGTCCTAAAAATGATTGGTGGCCGGATGGACTCGGCACTTTTCGGACGGTTCACTGAACTACATGTTTTCAAACGTGTACATCAGTGAACCGACCAATGTTTTATTTTAATTTTAATGTAATATTTTATTATTGTTACTAACATAGTTTTTAAGTTTCAATTGTTACTAACCAATGGATCTAATGGTCTGAATTAAATGATTTATTATTATTATTATTTACGTGCCTTTTCAAGATGATAAATATTAGGTCACCCATCCAGTGACCGGCCTTTGCGAAAGTTGCTTAACCTCAGCACTCGCAGACCGGGCGCATTAACCACTGCGCCATCGAGCATCAAGCGAAAACATGTATATTTTTTTTAATAACTATGCCAAGTGTTTGGGTAATAAAAGTTTTTTTATGTAATTTTTTATCTTTATTTACCTGACCCACTTCCCGTCCCACCGAGCAGAGGCTTCTATCAACGCTACAAATAAATGTTGGTCTTGATCACCGTGCTTGCCAAATGAGTGTTGGTGATCACTACTGGTCCGACCTGTTAATTGAACCCGGACTTTCGGATATAATATAAGCCACCGAGGCATTTTAGCTGAGGTAAACAAGAACCACCAAAATTTTCCACTTTATGAATAGTTTTCCTGAGGATATTAGACTCAAAAATAAATGGAAAGATATAAGTATCTCTATAGAGCGCGAGCGGAGTCATTTGATCATGTCTTACTCTGCTTATTTACTGATTATATACGCATATACCTACGTGATTTTGTTAGATAATAGGTTAAAATGTTACTTTCTAATGTCGTACGCTTTAAAAAAATACTATGTTCTTTGGGCATATATACTGAAAGTTTCTGGAACTGGCACTTATAAAAAAAGAATGATAAAACGATTATGGAATTACATGTTACTTTTTATTTTGCAAGACTGACATTTTTTTTCAATCGTGACGTCTTTTCTAAAATTGTGTGTCGCTATCAATGATTTTTTTATGATTTTCATTGTGGCTTAAGTCAACAAGAGAGTTGCCAGAGACTTCAATTGGCATTTGGTGATGAAGCATCATGTCGCAGCTCTGTGTAATCGTGGTTTGGATAGTTTAGACGTGGACGAGATCATCTACATGACGAGGTACGTGAAGGTCGGCCGGCGACTGCGGTTACATACTCTAATATTGACACCGTACGACAACTTATGGAAACTGATAAAAAAAATCACTTGCCAGCAAATTCGTGCTTTGTTAGGTTTGTTAGGCATCGGAATGAGCCAAGTGCAAAACATTTCACATGTGCATCTGAAGGTTCGAAAGCTTTGCACTCGATGGGCCGATCTCGATGGCTCGATGACCGCATGACTTAACGGAGGACCAGAAACGACTGCGTGTCCAGTGGTGCTGTAAAATGATAAAAAAGTTTAACGGAGGACAGTCATTGGCTGTCTACAATAACGTGACAGGTGACGAAACCTGGGTGTACTGCTTTGAACCCGAAAGAAAAAGCCAGTCGGCAGAGTGGGTCTTTCCTTTTGAAGATTTGCCGATGAAAGTTACTAAAAGTCGAAGCATTGGTAAAAAAATGGTTGCTTCTTTTTTTGGAAAATCAGGAAATTACACTACAGTATCGCTTGAAGATCAAAGGACAGTGACTGCAGATTGGCACGACAACACTTGCTTGCCCAGAGTCTCGCGAAGCAATGTTGTCCTTTACCACGATAACGCATCCTCACATTCCGCTAACAAGGTCACAGGAGCCTATTTGAAGGTTTCAAATGTGGAACTGATCCATCCGCTTTACAGTCCGGACCTCTTGTTTCCATACATTAAAGACAAACTTAGAGGCACACGTTTTACGAGCCCTGAATCGGCGGTAAATGCGTTACGTGAAGCCATTGAAAAGGTCCCTAAGAAAGACTGGTCCAACTGCTTTGTACAGTGATTTCAGCGAATGCAAAAAATGCATTTTGCGAGGGAATATACTTTGAAAAACAATAAATGTATCGTAAGTCTTATATCTAGTCTTATTTATCAGAATCCAGAAATTTTCAGTATGCCCTAATATAGCTATTGTTTTGTGTGCTTACACATACATTTAAAAAAAGTCTGATGAGATAAAATGACAATTTTAATATTGTGATATTTTAAATGTGAGAATGGCAAGCCGTCACTCCTCGTCAGTCACTATAGACCATAAATAATGCGGGCATCCACAGACCTGCGTCTAAAGCTCATGCATAAAATGGCAAGTCGGACCCTCATTTTCTTGTCATAATATTGATAAAATGTTTTTGTTTTGTTTATATAATTGTAACGCAAATTTTGTTGCAAAATAAATTACAAAAACACAATGTTGAAAAAATTTCCATTTCCACAAGGATTTGAACCTGCACCCTTCTGACAGACCGGGTCAGGTGCTCTTCCAATTGAGCTATCGTGGTTCTAACCAGCCCGCCGAAATTATTCAACACTATTTACTACACAAAAAAATGTTGAAAAAAAATGTTTTTTTCAACATTGTGTTTTTGTAATTTGTTTTGCAACAAAATTTGCGTTAAAATTATATAAACAAAACGAAAACAGTTTATAAATAGCTTGCCTACTTCTTAACAGATCTTTAGTATATGTAAAAATATTATGATCACATGTTAATGACGGTAGTTGTTGACATTGAATTGGCGCCTTTGGCTTTCAAAGTAAAAAAGTAAATAAAGTGTTGAATAATTTCGGCGGGCTGGTTAGAACCACGATACCTCAATTGGAAGAGCACTTGACCCGGTATGTCAGAAGGGTGCAGGTTCAAATCCTGCTTGTGGAAATTTTTTCAACATTGTGTTATTGTTGTAATATTGATATTTTTTAATGTCCTTCTATAAGCCTCCTGAGTTTTGGCCAGCTCTTCTCACTCAAAGGCCGAACTGGTGGTAGGTTGAGTAGTTTAGTCTAAACTGATTTTTTAGTGCTTATATTTTTATTTAGATTTTATAGTTGTGACATCAATAAGTGCCTGTGAAGGCTTGTTGAATAAATAATTTGACTTTGAATTTGACTTTGATATTCATACTTTGAGTCACACGGTTCAATCGGAAAATCGCGCCACGTCCCTTGTAACACGAGCCGGTTGTTATTTGCTTATCTTATGAAACTTGTATTCATTTAGGGAGTTGTGTGTGCACTGTGGAATGTAAATTTTGACGTCAAAGATACGACCTTTGATAGAGGACAGAGATACGGAAGGAAATAATGTGAAGAGTTTTTAGGACAGTTTAATTAGTAGGGTTAACATGTCTACCATAAATGTTAGTACCATTTGTTGCGTTTCAACAGTTGAAGATAAACATTTTTTTTAAATATATAAATACTTAGACAACATCACATATTACATTGTTCTGATTCCAAAGTAAATAGCTAAATCACTCGTTTTATGGAAATCAGAAACGACGACGGTACCACAACCACCCAGACCCGACACAATATCGAAAAGTTCGTTTTCGACATTGACCCGACCAGGAATCGAACACGGGACCTTAGATTTAGCTTTGCCCAACCGTGACCTCAGAGTGAGCGCCGCCCAAAGTCCGGCATGCAAGCCACTTGGCTACGGAGGTCGTCTATCTTTATCTTTATATATATAAATCTTCTGTGCGTGTGTATGTTACTGAACTTCTTCTAAACGGCTGGACCGATTTGGATGATTTTTTTTGTGTGTGTGTCAAGTGGATTCGAGAATGGTTTAGATTTACAATTGCACCCGGTAGGTGGTGCTGCTATAGGGGTCCATCATGGGATACGGGCATGAAGCTATATATGGAGTGGCCTGTTGTTGAAGCTTTTTTCTTTTTTTAGTTGATGGCTTCGTGCGATTAGCACATTTAGCCAGTGTCAAAGTAATTTTTCTTACAAGTATAACATATAAATAAACAATATTTCCTTCTTGTTATTCCTGTATGATGATAATGAATGAGAAGTGAGAAATGCAGCATCACCTAAACTCAAAGATCAGCGCTAACCTCAAGGCTAGCATTTTGCTGAGTCGGAACCGTTTTGGGACTCCTATGTTTTTTTTTATTTCCTTCTTTATCTGTATGTTTGAACTGTTCTGTCCCAAATTTTATTTTATTAATATATTATTTTATTTTATTTATTGACCCTTTTGCCATAAAAAAAAGTTGAAGTTGAAGTTGATAATTTCACATAATTAATTGTTTTATTAAGTAAAATGATCCATAAATGTGTAGTTCGTGGTTGTGAAAGTACATGTGCAATAGTATATCAATTCTTAGTGATAAATAAGTAACAATTTTATAAAACTATTACTACACAAAGAATATAAAAAGGTTTTCAACAAATTATTAGACTACATCCTCATAAAGTGTTGAGTTAAAGTGTTTTCCGTACGTTAATTAGTCTTGAGTTTAGGTTTCAATAAGTTTTAAAGTGAAATAAATTGATTTTTGTATTAATTTAAATTTGTTTGATATCATAATTATCTAGGTGATGTGTGACCATGAGAGAGAGTTCTTTGAGTTTCTTCATTTTGGGTGGGATTAGGAATACTTTATAATTTGGTTTTTTAAATACTATATAGATATAGATAGATATATATATATATATATATAGAAAAATATGTATACTCAAGTTTCAACTGAAAATGTTATTTAAATGTTACAAAAAAAAATCCTTTTCATCACTTTACAGGTGAGATCTAGGCACTGTAGAACTCTACTCTAGAAAAATGAATGCAATGTAAAGTAAAATCATAAATAGAAAATTGTATTTATAAGCAACAGACAAACAAGATTAGGGATGATTTAAAGAAGGCTTATGACATTTTTTTTTATTCAATAGGTGCAGGTCTGGCATCGAGCTCTTCAAGTCATTGGAGTCATGACTTTGTCATTATCATCATCAGCTCTTAAAGATCCCACAGTTCCACAGACACATATAAAGAGCACATAGGGAGATCAAGCCATACCCCACCACAATATCCTAATTAAACAACCCCCTTGAAGAAACAAAATAACGAAACAATCACAAATATTAAGCGCGGTTCGGCTAAAATATTTAGAGAGGAACAGCTTTAATAATTATCTTTAATTCGCTTTATCTCAACCCTGTGGACGTAATTAATGGACCACATTTAGTTTAATTAAAATGGGTTCTCCGGTGTACTGTACTCTCAAGTCCCTTGGGCAGGCTTTGTTGTTTTCAAAGGAGTTTTAATGTGTTGTCATGATAATTCATCGATGTTGTTATTTTTATGAGAACTTATTAGGCATGACCTTTAGGACCACCGAATTTAAGAGTGCTGCAAGTCCTACAGCTCATTCTTCCCGATCCGATCCGAACCTCGGAGAGTCTAGTAGGGAACGGGGCCACGCACTAGTGCGTAATGCAATTCCCTCTAGAAAACCTCTGACGGTGTTTCGTGGTCTCCCTCTATGTTTCTCGCCGCTGCCAAAAATGCCTGGTGAAGCTGAAAAAGTAAAAGGCAACCAGCAACCACTCTCCAAAAAAAAACATTACTTGCTGAATTCAGCTCTGATATTGTATCTGATAACCTTTGACCACACAATACATCAGCAGACGTCTTATATGAGGCAAGGGTAGAGTTGTCTCACTACATACGCGGAGACAAGGAGGTTTGACGTGTAAAGGAATTCGCGGAATGACGATATTCAGCATAAAATCCAAATACAGTTTAAAAATCCGCGCTCAATGATATGTATGAGTTTATTTGAAAAAAGCTAAAGTGTTGAAAAAACGGGACGGAACGGGAACGGGATTCGAACCGCACCCCATGACATGCCATGTCTACTATGCTATCATGGCACAATCCAACTCGCCGAAATTAATCAACTCTATTTACTCGGTAAGCCAAGCCAATATTTAGCATAAATAAACTTTAACAATGACAGATCTACGGATGCTGCAGTTATAATTGACAAAAATCCTAGTCTTTTGTGATTAAATAGATTTAAAAAAAAAGCATTTTTGTAACAAAGGCTAAGTGCCTTTATCAACTACGAAACATTGTATGACGTTGTACCAGTTTTCGCCGTCGCAAGTTTTATTTTTGTTATTACTGATACGAAATAAGATTGGGCTCTTTCTCTTCAGAGCTCTAATTTTCCACCTCCTTGGGTTTGCGCTCAAGAATTCCTACAGTTACGTACGCGAACATTGATATCGTTGTATACATCTTTCATGTAATGTTTCTAATACGATGTGAGTCATAGGACATTTTAAATTATTATAGGGTTTACGTGATACGTGAACGCCTGGCCATGTAGAACGCTCGGCCCGATACCCGAAGGTCCCGGTTCAATTCCCAGGTCGGGCAAAGTGTGTTTCGGATTTTCTGATGCATAGTCCGGGTTTGTGATCACCATAACCCGCGTTTGGCAAGTGTACCTATCAATTGGAGCGATGACTTGATTTCAATGATGGGGGCCTTTGCCCAGCAGTGGGACAGTTATAGGCTATTTAATTTAATTTACTTTTACGTGATAAGATGATAACTATATGGTTATCCATATAGTTATCGTTATAAAATAAAAAATTATAGAATAAAATAGTTTATTACGTGAAATTATCAATATAAAAACATGAGTAGACAACTAAACATGAGTGACAGCCGGCATCATTATGACATTAAAATATTTTATTTTTTTTAGTTTATTCATGACCATTCATCATATCTTACTTATGTAGAGTTAATGTTTATTTCTCAAACATGATTGCAGATCATTATTAGAGTGAACGAGAGTGCGGCAACTTCATACAAGTGTGTGCTCCGAAACGCACGCACACAAGCTCGTAGTTCACCTACATTAGCACACAGAAAAAAGCACGGGAAAGGACTACGCGATGACGCGGGCTGTCCCCGCAAACGCGGATCGGGCAGCGTATGCTGCTGTAGTAACGGACTATAACAAGTACGTCACTGACCGCTGCCGATCAGTATACACGCATTTGTCTTGGTTTGGTTGTCGCGATTGCGAGTTTTGTTGCACATAGGTCTATGTAGGCCTGTTGTGTATGAGGATGTCAAAAAATCCATTTTAAATCAATTATTAAAGAAAAATAAGTATATTTAAATATAATACAATGAGTGAAAAAATAGTATTTTTTTGCCCTGAAGCATACACTGTATGTAATATTGATAATAAATAACAAGAAAACTAGAAATATTGTCCCAGAAAAACTTACAAATAATTTAAATAAATATTATTTTGAATGGAATTATAGATCTCAATATTGCGATACCCACAGAACAATACAATTGTTTTTATATTATCACTCCGATACGATTCGTATTTAAAAAGTTATAATACCATACCTGCTTATTAATTTTCTTAACATATTACAAACGAGCAGAACTAAAATTTTGCCATATAAATTCTCGTTTCATCAACGTGATCAAATTAATACATAATAATTTAAACTCGCATTAGGCACTCTAATCAGTGAGCCAAGCACTAATTTCTTACTATCGTTGCGTAAAAGATAAACATTGTATGGAAATAAACTTTCAAACAACTTACTTCGAAATTCATCTTCGCAGCTATGAAGCGTGCCTATGTGCTTACATCTAAAACCTTATAACGGAACCTCAACTACTGACGCACTGGCTGCCTTTAGCTGCCGGAACACAACAATGCTACAAACATTGATGTTATGGCGACATATTTAGATAAGATTGTGATAGCTAGCCAGGCGGACTCACAAGTTCTACCACCAACGAAGCTGAGTACACAAACATGAACCCGCCGCTGGGAATGGAACCCGGGACTTCTGGGTCTAAACCGGTGGTCTTAGCCACTAAACCGAGGCGGTTAAAATAAAATATATATTTTTAGTAGCTCGTTACCCTTTCATGTTCAGAAAGAATATCATCACTGCTGTTAGTAAAATGCTAATCATCATAACATCATCACCAGCTTATTTTATGTCCCCACTGCTGGGGCACGAGCCCTCCCTATGGATGGATAGGGAGAATGAGCCGTCGTTTGCCTCCTTTTAATATAAAAAAATTGAGCCATAAACTACGACGCGGGCCCAGTGCGAATCGGTGGTTATTAACGACTCCTATTGCAGTCGGGATCAAGCGACGGCTCTACGTGCCTTCTGAATCACGGAGGAGCACGAGATGATAAGTTATTGGTCAGCAATCGCAGACCGGACACGTTACCACTGCACCATCGAACTCTTCGATACATTCTTACTTTAATTCTGTCAGCTTTGTTGAAACTTGCTCTCTGGTTATATATAGTTCTGTTTCAAGAGCTGTATCATGTAGGTACACAGGTTGTCGTTCGTCAAAGTTCTCCCCGCTGGCGAAAGCATACGATAACGTAGTAAAACACAAAATAGGAAAACATCTAAAACTTTATATTATTATCATCCAATTTTAAACATTTTCCAATTCAACTTACATTCCAACTACCACAATACTTTACCAATATTGTAGGTACTTCATTAAACTTCTACACCTGTAACTTTCCGGTCGGTATACCCCAAACAAGCTTTCGCACACTTCACATAAATAACCCGTCATATAGAATTCTGTACCGTCAGCGTCTGAGACTATGACTACTGAGTCTAATTTATTACTGTTTATCAAACAAAAAAAACTTACTGGTTTTGTTTTGGAAATTTATAAACTAATGTCCGTTAAAGCCCGTTAAATTTACTTTTAAATTTAAAATTTATAATTATTTATTAATACTTCGTATCTCTTCGAAGATGATTACCAATTTAATAACTTGCAGCAACGTAGTTTGATGCCGTCCTTGTCACATATTTTAGAGCTATTAAAGAGAAAATATGTCTGTCTTATTATCTAAATAAATTACCTGTCTCTAAAAAACACAAAAATAGATGCACATTTGCTTAGGTCCGACCTTGCGGAACATTTGGAGACATCTAAGACGATTTCTAAGTCCGGGATGAAGAGACAACTACTGATAATCGACCAAAGCCTATGACAGCAACTACTGGTCAATGGTATGTTAGACTATGAGCTCTTATTACAGTAATATTGCAGTTGTGGAAAAGAGACGCGAGTAACCCCCCTGGACATTCAAAATTTGACATAAGGTTGATGTTGATGAAATGTTCAGATATTTTGGTAGATATATGAACATTTCATCAACATCTTTATGTCAAAGTAGGTTAAACTATGCTGCAGTTAAGATAAGGGGCAGAAGCGTCCCGCTTTTGATTAACGTCTGAGAACAAAATAATGAATATACACTTTAATGTATTGTGACAAGGTTGATCTTTGTCAAATGTTTAGATATTCTGTTAGGTTTGAACGTTTAGATAATTTCGACGGTGACTGTACACAACATATTGAACGTTACAGACTATTCCACCGAAGTAGGTTCCACATTAGATTGTCGGGTAGCTTCGGGGGTCGACAATTTACCTCCAATTTGAGGCACTCGGGATTCTATTCAAGTAATAAGGATGGTTATTAGGGTCACCCTCGTAAGGCATGCCTGACTCAGCCTAATTTATAAGCATTTAAGACAACCCGGCCAACATCACGGTCCGATAGCCGCGTCGGATAATCTCTGGCAAGTGATTTGATAGTTTAACATGGCTTTGAATAAATAATTGTTCTAACTACGTTTAAATTAATTAGGGCGTTCATGTTGCGATCGTGCATGCTATGAAACGTTTGCAGTGGTAGGCCAACGGATGGGTGACCGAATTCAACTCTGTCGTGATTTGGGGGGAAAGTTAACGTCTCTGCTATTGTCGAACGATGAACGTCGTTAAAACCCACCAAATTGTATTAGACCAGGCATGGTGCAATAAAGGCTGATCTTAATTGAAAAATCAGGCACTGGTGCTGTTATCTATATGAGAAGGCCTGAGCCCAGATAAATTGATAAGTGATCTACTGTAAAAAGTTTCAATTCGCATAAGTTCATTTAAATCAACTTCTGTATATAATGGTTCTTATTACCTACGTGTATTTTTAGCTCTTTGTATTTTCCATAATCATAATTTTGTTTTAAACTTACTTTAAAGACACTTGACACTTCTATTGTAAATCAAACACAAACGCACGATATTAAACTTAATTATTTTATTGTTCATCATAATACAAAATTTAAAAATGTACTAATACTTGTGGCATGGTACAAAAATATCATTAAGTGTGAGATGCAAACTGGCAATGACACTGATCCGCCATTAGTGTACGTCCGTGGACGAGCTATGTGCACGTCTGTGGACGAGCTATGTGCACGTCTGTGGACGTCCAATGTGAATCCGATGAATGTTGATGAGGATGGAACGCCTTACGCTGAAGCTGAAATAAAGAAAAGGAATCATATAAAGACTATTCGAATTCCTTATGTGGGTTGAAAAAGGAAACATTGAGGAATGCTTTATATATTTCTTGCAGCAATAACACCGTATCCGTGATATCACCGTATTATTATTATTATATATTTTTTTTATTTTAGTTGTATAATGACAAAGTTTTGAATTTGATGGTCATTCATTACCTATTGTTAAACATATCCTTCTTCACTTCGTCGTTCTTTGATTTAATAATAACGAGAGATAATTATGAAAGTCTAATGATGAATTATATTCTCCCCAAACCCTTTGAGCATCAGCAAAGATATGGGACTTTTTTGAGTTCAAACACTGAACGGTTAATAATCTACTATTATTTCACAAATAAATATTCGGAGTAAAGTATTTTACAATTTTCAGTCAAAATCTTCTTAGATAGGTACCTACGTAAAAAATAGTAACTAATACAATATTATTTAACATTTTGTCATTCTGCTAGAAAATCCGTAATTATATTTGTCCGTTTTTACCGCATACCAATCCGCTAGATATGACGGGAAATCTGTTAAGTTGGCAACACTGCACGCGCAAAAGAAACTGCGTACATGTACAGTCACGAGTATTGCGCGAGTGCTAATCAGCGCCGCCAAACAATTAAAATTTTATTGTGTCTGTATTTACATCAGAAGATGGATTAACCTGTAAACATGGTAATTCTTAATACAATGGAATAAGAGTTAAAACTTATCAAAAGTGTATATACATGTTAATTCTCGTGACTATACTCTTCACTTTCCCGCCTTGAAGTCCCACTCCTCTGTTAAGGAATTGTTAAAGAGGTAGCTAACCTTCAACTGGTGGTGGTGCCGCTGGCGCTGCTGGCTCTGGTGCGGGGGCGGGAGCAGGCGCCGGCGCCGCTGCGCAGAGAAAAACTCATTTATTATTATAAGTAATTAGCCTAATTATATTGACCTAACTGCCGGGCAAAGGCCTCGATCATTGAAATCGAGACATCGCTACAATTGATATGATGGTTGGTTGGTTACGCTTGCCAAGTGCGGGCTGGTGATCACACACTTATGGGTTTTGCATAAAAATCTGTAGCCTAAACTGAGTAAATGATTTTTTGAATCAGAAACATTATTGTTATCATCTTGGATGTTCATCATCGTCATCTCAGCCAAAAAGACTTCCACTGCTGGACAAAGGCCTCCCTCAAGGATAAATCATTTTGACAGGAATTTGCCATAATCGCCACGCTTGGCAGGCGGGTTGGCGATCGCAGTAAGGTGACAATAATCACAGAGTGACGCTATTGCCCATCCTCTGGAATGGATGTTATCACTACAAAATACACTACGTCTGCACTCTACTGCACTCATTTTCTTGTCTCGTAATTATCATGCAGTGTATAATCATCCTACAGATTGGACCTGACTCACTCGCGCTGTGTGTTTTTTTTTTCATTTGAGAGAGTTTGCTGTTAGCATCATACGGCCTTAACAGCGACCCTGGACATTTTGGGGGCGGCGAGAAACTTAAAGGGCCGTGGGATCGAAACACCGTTCTCTGACGGTATTATTTAGGTTTTTAGAGGAAATGGCATCACTCAAGCGTTCCCTTTTAAATTCTCTAAGGGGTTCGAATCGGAACGGGAGCGGAACAACCCCAGGGCGGCTTTAAAGGTTAGGACCTCTACTTGGGCTGACCGGGTCGTGGGCGCCCTATGTGTATTGGTGGATCAGCAGCTTAACGTACAGTCGACCAAATTGAATCATGACCCACTTTGCCGATCATTCCTTTATAATCATAAATGTAGTTAGGTTTCCTTCGCTATTATTCATGTTCCACTTAATACGTTTTAAATATGAATAAAATGCGTCATTACGTGTCAGAGATCTATGCAATTTTAACCTTTGTTAAGTTGTCATTTATAATCCAAACTTTTCACTACGAAGAAAAGGTATTATAATTTTTAAAATAAAGTGACGTTGTGTTAGATGACAAGTTGCACTCAGTCTGAAATTTTTTTAACAAAAATTGAATCAAGAATTGTAACAAATCGTAAAATGGCCAATTTGGCAGAACAAAGAGCTCGGATTGTAGTGCTCAGTGAACAAGGCGAGAAAAAAATCACGAGAGTTAAATATAAGCCGGAACACAGTCAGAACCTGGATCAGAAGGCACGCTGAAGAGGGTAACCCTGAAGACATTCGTTCGGCGTTCGTCGGATCACGAACCAACAGAGAATGGAAATGTAACACCATTTTTACCAAAGAACATTTTTACGCGTACCCGGTATTTTGCGGCACGTTACCAATGATATTATAAAGTATAGATGCGTTATACGCGCCTTACAATGGTCTCGCAATTGCAAGACAATTGTCTTGTGTTGAGTCAGTCACGCACCGCCCAGTGTCATGGCAACATATTTGTAATAAAAACTATTTTATTGCGAGAAAAAATGCCGTGTTGTGTTTTTAGACATTGCACAAATTATTCTGCGAGTATGAGAGATAAGAAAGCTATATCATTTCATGAGTAAGTACTGTAACAATTCTAATAAACCAAAAAAATTACATTGTATTTTGTTTCTATTCAGCTGTTGAGATGCACAATAATGGCGGCCGCCGCCCGGCTCTGCCGAATCCCGGATATGTGTGTTGCAACCCTTACTTGAAGGTCTCGTCGATTTTCATACAAACTTTTTCGTGCAATACTCAAATACTCCGATCTATTTATAATAGCAATCATAGCCTTGTCAGCTGTCAGTGTCTAATAAAATAATAACAGTTTCGTTACTTAGGAAATATATGTTCAACCTAATTTCAACCTACTTGTATAGAATTACTGTAGGAAAATGACCTTAAGGTGGGTCATGATTCAATTTGGTCTGTACATTGACTACACCAACTAACTCACTAACAGTGAAGATTAGATCAAACAAACGTAAATAAACTCTTGGGACCCGCAATAAAATAAAAGAGAAAAAACAACAGAAGAAGTAGCATTATTATTATCATCTTGTTCCATCTCACCTGATGTTAAGTGAAGGCCGAAGGTGGAAGCGCACTTCACCCGGAATCCTCAACTACTGAGGCACTGGCTATCTTATCTGTAGCTGCCGGAATACAACAATGCTACAAACATTGATATTATGCGGCATATTTAGATAAGATAGTGGTAGCTAGCCAGGCGGGCAAACAAGCCGTTCCATCAACTAAACCGAGTACACAAACATGTACCTTCCGCTGGGAATCGACCGTGGGACCTCTGGGCCTAAACCGGTGATCTTAAGCACTAGACTAAGAGGCGGTTATAATTATGCATTCACTAACCCTCAGCCGGTGCGGGTGCTGCTGCCGGTGCCGCTGCTGGTGCGGCACCGTCGGCTGGCGGAGCTGCTGGGGCACCTATTACAAACGTAAAAGCAAATCAAGCGCAAGTACTTGTAACAGTTGTTACACCCACCCACCAATCTGTGTACGATCATTTCAAAAAACATACATTTATTACTGTTACGTTTAGGCGAACACTAACTACACATTGAAATGAAATAACTTTCACGAATACTCGTGTTTAATACCCTATGGTCTTCCGGTGACCACGAACCCTGTAAAGGATTCGAAACGTCAATTTATAATTAAATATACAAATTAAACGAGTAGATTCGTAAAAGTGGTTTCACATTGACACATTCTCTGTTTTTTTCTTAATCACCATCAGACTTTTAAAGTCCACCTGGACCATCATCTTTTAATAACAGCCGGGTCCAACGGCATAACGTCCCGTTCGATTTTTTTTCTTGTGTATCTTACTTTTAATAATTTAGTTCAGCGTACCTTCGGCCGGTGCTGCAGGCGCGGCTGCTGGCGCAGCACCTGAAAGTAGAAAACACAATGTGGAATTCAAAACTACTTGTTCATATTAACCTGAAGGCGTTTTACAAAACCAACAATATTATAATTATATTCATCATCGGGAAAACGCTTGACCTTCATCTCACCTCCCACCATAAGATGATGGCAGTTAGAGAGCAGAAACATAAAAAACAATGTTACCTTCTGCAGGAGGAGCGGCTGGAGCTGCGGGATCAGTAGGTGCTGCGGGTGCACCTTCTGCCGGTGCCGCTGGCGGGGCCCCTTCTGCCGGCGGGGCTCCTTCTGCGGGCGGAGCTCCCTCTGCGGGCAAGGCTCCTTCTGCCGGCGGAGCGCCTTCTGCAGGCGGGGCGGCTCCTTCTGCCGGCGCCGCACCATCAGCCGGAGCCGCTGGGTCACCACCTTCCTACAATTTGAAATGTTGCACTAACAACAATATCTTAAGTAGTAAATCCAAGAATATCAGCACTTAGCGTTTTGTTATTTCATTGTTTTAAGAGCTGCTCGAAAAGTTTAAGTATTTTAACTACGATGTATATCTTTGACTGTCATGCATGATATTCCGAAATATTTAAGTGTTAGAAATACCATGTGTAGCGTACCAGCAAAAAGCTAATAACAAAATGAAGGGCAATGGACACAGTTATTCGCAAAGATAGTCAACGTTTATTGTAAAAAACTTGTTTTTTCTACTCAGTTGCTGAACTTTGGAGGTTCAACAAAGTGTGCTTTGGCTTAAGCATTATTTATTGATACTATGCACAATGTTGTTAATGATAAAAAACCGCCTTATTTGTAAGCCACAGCAAGCTTGGTGATTAGGAAATTTGCTATATGTACCAAGTGGTTGCTTACGGAATATTTGTTTCAATAAATGATCTGAAACTTTTAAAACCCTAACATTGTATTTACGTTTACGACAGACCCGTCAAATTATTATTATATTACTTCATTCGTCCCACCGGAGGCGTGCCCTTTTTCAAGTACGATTTTCAGTATCGATATAAATCAACAATTTTAAATGCAAAATAAAATTTTAAAAAAACACTTCAACAATTTTATATTTATGATATTCCTCTCGAATGCTGCAATAGGTATGTTAAATGGAAAATTAACATAGCGAACAAAATATCGTTTACTTTTAAAACAGACAGTATAATTGAATTTCACTCTCCTATTTTACATAACAATGTACCGTTGGCGAGCTTGTTTGAGCATGCTTGTATTAAGTACGGTCAGCGGCGAATACACATATATCTGAACACTTGTACTATGCTTTATTAAAATTATATCTTTTAGTAGTTTGTCCAGTGCCTGTCAAGTTGCTGTTGTTATAACAAAGTGATCAGCTACTTGTGTTGTAGACTGTACTTTTATTAGTCTTCGATATTTTTTCAGTGCTAGTCATATCTGAATCAAGGAATCGAACCCGGGACTTTTGGGTCTGACTCCAGTGGTCTAACCGCTAGACTACAAGAGTATAACAGCTAAAAAAACTTATTGTTTGCCAGATTGACATGCCTACTTAAAATAGTTAAACCGCCTATAATAGTTTAAATGTTAGTCTTAGTAACGCCGACAATATTATTTGGTGACATTGATTAAAAGTGCATATAAAATAGGTTACATACTCAAAAAAGTTATAAATAAATCGCGTTACAACATATATGAATTAATACAATGTCTGATAAGCAACCAAGCTTGGGTTTAGAATTATGATAATAGCAGAACTGCTCCATAAGCGAAAGCAGAGAATGCTTCAACTTTATATCAACTTACCGGTGAATTGGAAAACGGCTGCTTGCGGTAACTTTGGTTATAACGCGTTCTCTTTATGAAAATTTAATTTATTTTTTCTCTTATTCTTTTATCAATCATGCCTTCAACGTCTGAAATTTTCTTGTCTGTTTTTAAATATTGTCTTGTTTTGTTCTTTAAAACTTTCTGCCTTGTAATTAAGCATAATGATGTTTCTCATGATTACCTGCCAGTCTTCATTTTCTAAAATCTGGCTAATAAGATTAGAAATAAAAACGAGCAATATGAAAGAGGCTTTATGTACAAAGATGTAAATGAAATAACATAAGCGTAATAATGCTCTAAGGCGTAATATTGCCAATATTTAATTCTACTTTTTTGCCCGTCTAAATATTAAAATGTTCAATTCATTGTTATCTTCTAAGTATAAATATAACTATTTTATTTTTAGCTACTGTATTGCAAACAACTCACCACCTTTTCCACTTTATTTTAATGAAGTTTGCCTATTCCTAACTTATAATTCATTTTTGTGAATTGATTTGCTGAGTGCGACTTTTCTACTATACGAGCGAGTTAATTACAATTTCGAGGAGCTCGATGGCGCAGTGATCAATGCGCCCGGACTGCGATTGATGAGGTTATGCTACTTTCGTAAAGGCCGGTCATTGGATGGGTGACCAAAATTTTATCATCTCGATCTCCTTCAGTAGCCACGTAACGCCGTTTGGTCCCGGCTGCATTTAGCAGTCGTTAACAAACACTTATTTGCACTGGGCCCGCGTGGTGGTTTAGGGCCCATTCTCCCTATCCATCTATTGGGAAGGCTCGTGCCCCAGCAGTGGGGAGAAATTGAGATGGTGATGAATGATGAGCTACAACTTGTATCATAGCAGAACCACCCATTGACAAACTACCTTACTTTGATAAAAAACCAAATAGTAGTTTAAGTTAACTCGGTCGAATTCTCTAGTAATTTAGCCTTACAAAGTAAGTAGATAACTTTGCCTTACAAGTAGATGGTGTTGTCTGAATTTGTAGGTATTGGATACAAATACGATAGCCGAGTTGGTAATGCTCTGGCTCAGATAGCTAAAATGTTAGGGTTTAAAATCTCGCTCGTAGAACTTCATTCAACACATTATTATTTATCTCCTTTTTTTAACAGAAGGATTTCGATGATATATTTTGTTCGCAACAATATTTGCGTAAAATTATATGCAAATGATGATATATTTTGTTTTATTTAGTGAAAAAATAAAGTTTCGTTTTGTTTCGAAGAATTATATAGATCGATGTAAAACATGTTATCTCGTAGGTATATTTTTTTTAATATCTCATCATTTAACTATAACTTAAGAAGCTTGACGGTCTTGCGCAATTAAGCAACTTTAACTTTCAAATTAACAAAATATCTCGAACTCCTTTGTGTTTCGGGAGCCACTTGAGCTGTTGGTCCCAGTTTTGTGTTGTTGCTAGTCATGGGCAAAACATAAATTAGATTAATGATCTAAAAAATTTGGGCTCAATCCGCCCATGTGTTTCCCTCCCCAAGCTTTAGCGTAGTGGAAAGTTTCTTTATAACATACTCCGCATTAGTGATGCTGTTGGCCTTCTTCTTATCTGATGGTAAGTGATAATAAGGCCAAAGGTCGAAGCTAACAACAATCAACGCTATTAATACCATTAATTGTTGTTGTTGTTGATGTAGCGTGCTAAACCCAAATCGAGCGCAATAAGCTCAAATCGAACCCAGCACCTCACAGAATCGCTTGACAAGACGCTGTATACGTCCTTTACAACCATGCATGGTCGCCCAACCTATAAGATCACGTTTCATGTTTTCGTGACAGCTTTCAACAAACGATGTTTCTATTTTTTTTGTAGTGTCATAATATTATACTGTCATATCTAGCAAAATATTATGACTTATTTTTGTACCAAAAATACAACTAACTAAGTAGTTGGTTTGTATATAAGTACTAGTGTTTACTAGTACTTACAGAATTAATATTGTATATAAGTGTTTACTTATACAACGTGTAACAGAAAGGTTTGGTCAAAATGAAAAGATCCACACTGTATCCGATCTAGATCTTGTATGCAGGCAGAGTAACTAAGACATGATTATTAACTTTCATGTTTTATGCAATTTTTATTAAATATTTCTATTGTGACGTCACATCTTTTTTTTTATATATTAGAAGGAGGCAAACGAGCAGGCGGGTCACCTGATGGGAAGTAATCACTGCCGCCCATGGACATCCGCAAAACCAGAGGAATCGCAGATGCGTTGCCGGCCTTTAAATCAAAATATCAAAATATACAAGTTTTAGCTCAGCCCTAGTGGTTTAGTAACCTCTGTGTTTTAACATTTATGATCATTGCTGCTTGCTTATGCGCGCCTGACGCGCATCACTTCACTAACATAAATATTTCCTTTACCATAGCATGACAAATTAAAGTTAATAAATTATGTCTTAGTAACACATACAAGTTCTAGAAGGGATACACTTTGGATCTTTTCATTTTGACCACCCTTTTGTTACACGTTGTATACAATATTCATTCTACAAAAACACAAATGTTGAAAAAATTTCCACGAGCAGGATTTGAACCTGCACCCTTCTGACATACCGGGTCAGGTGCTCTTCCAATTGAGCTATCGTGGTTCTAACCACATGGCAGAAGGGTGCAGGTTCAAATCCTGCTCGTGGAATTTTTTTCAACTTTTGTGTTTTTGTAATATATTTCGCAACAAAATTTGCGTTAAAATTATATAAACAAAACAAAAACATTTTAATATTAATTCTGTTAATATTGACGGAATGCAATAACTTGGTAAGGACATATACATATAGTTCTATCAAAGATCACACAATGTACTAAGTCTAACATAAAACGTAATTATTTACTGGGAATCTTGTGTGTAAAATCAATCAGTTCAAATCAATAGGGTAAAACCAACATTTGGGGCGGAGACACGAAATAACAAATACATTCGGGATCTCATACAACTGCTACTAAAGAATCATCTTACTAAAATTGTTGGATAAGGGTGACACGGATAGAAGATGAGCTGAACCAAGCTGAACTGAGCTGAGCCGAGCTGTGTGGAAATCAATCAATAGAGTCCCTTTTTAACGGCTCTTTTCAGCTCTGCTCCAGTATTGGTTCATTTCCACACAACTCAGCTCCGATTAGCTCAGCCCAACTTCAATGGAATATCACCCTTAGGGAGGAAATAAGGGGGTGAAACGCCACAATCACTTGACATAGTACAGAAAATTAATTTTTATTAAACGTATTATCTTATAAAAACATTATTTTAAATAAATAATAATAATATATAAAAAGTTGTTTTCTTGTTCAAAACGCCATGATGTTTAATGGACAATACATAAATAAAATAATGGAGGAATATGCCATCGGCTGGTAAGATCGGTACCCCATGGTTCTACAGGGTTTATCACAAGGTTGCGAACAGCTGACAAGTGACAAGGTCTTAGGGTGTTTATTTATAAGTAGTTACAGTACTTCATGCCTCAACTTCTTCCTCCTTTACCTTCTGATCGCCGGGCTTGCCCTTGGACCAGTCTGGTTTTTTCTGTGGACATTTAACATAATATGTATTAGTATTAGGATCTACAGCATCTGCAATGACGAGGGTTTTTACATTGCATCTTTACTTTTGTTGAAGAAATGCAGGTAGGTAATAATTGCACATATCCAAATGAATAATTAGATTCGTGCAATTACTGAAACTTTTTTTTGAGGTATATAGTAGACATTTTAAATGCATTTTAAATGAAGATAGCAAAACATAATAATATGTTTGTAACAGTAAAGTTGTAATGCTTAAATCAGTGCAAATATTTAGAAGTTTCTGCCAAATCAAAGTCTAAAAAATCTACTTATGGTTGCAACATAAATGCCAGTCTGTGTACCTAAACATTTGCATAGATTTCTTACAAACTATAATAAGCTAATGAAATTTTGATTATGTACAAAGTACTCATATACACGTTACATATAAGAAATACGTAATAATAATGTTTTAGCATGAAAACAAAATGCCATCGTAATGAATATTTATGCATTAACTTCTCTCTTTTTTTATTGCATGTGTTTAAACGTTTCAATTACTAAGGTGAAAAGATAAAATATAAAAAAAATCAGGATTTGATGTTCATTATTTGTTTTTGATAGCTTTTGCAGTTCTGCGAAAACATCTATTCTCACGACAAAATGTCCCGTCGCATACTACGCCACATGTAGCTGAGACGATGAAGCGTACACTTTTGCTCTTTTCAAGCCAAGAATGAAAACCAATAAATCATCAGCGACACGTAGTGCGCAATCGGTCGCCTTCACTTGAAACTCCCGATATATCGACCAAAAGCCAGACCCCGAATCCACAAACACATTCAATACAGTTTCCATTAAGAAAAAAATGCGTCGTCTCTTTCTAAATCCAAACGTGTGACGGTGACAGGTAACATCACCTAAAACTTTTCACTCGGAAAGTGTTTGAGAAAAAGCGGCCAGCAGTCGCAAGCTTTCGAAACTTTAAAACTACTAAGACATCGCTACGAAATCTGTAAAAGCATTTGTATAGCCACCTAACGTCCACATTATGTACAAGTGTGTATATAATGTGCGTATCACACACAAGCTATTTTACATATCCATCTATATATCGTTCTATGAGTGCAGATGTGCCAATACAAAATTGTGTCTCATACAAATTGGCAGTCTATAAGGCTATTCGAGCTTGATGATGGCAGCCATTGCCCATTCCATATCAAGCGGTGTCTGAAATAGCTGCAGCATGCCGCGTGTAATCTAATCGATTGTAAATTAAAACGTTCCAGCCTTTATCTCATCTATTTACCTTTCCTCCGGCACCACCCTGCGGAACATCGCATCACAATTTGTAATAAACAATAACCACTACTAAGCTACAGGAGTGGAGTATATTTATCTGCAAGTCAACGTGAAAAAGAAAATCGGGACAAGTTGGGAGTTGAACACTTAATATGCTAAATACTGAATACTGTACGTGTACCAACACGAAACTATACTGAGAAATCGTTTCCGTGATTGTGAACTTTGAACTATTAAAATTTAATTTTTGAAATGTCTAGTTTATGTGTGAGTTCACCTGAACCTCAATGCATGTGTTGTGTCAAGATATATATTTTTTAAGCAGAACAGACATTAATTTTGTATGAAAAATAAAGGGGTGCAAAATTGTGATACGTGTACTAACAATTATTACTGTATGTTACCTAAACAAAACTGCCAATGATGTATTTGACTTTATTTAAATGAGTAAGTATGCGAATATAACCTCGTTGTATAGAAACGAACGTTCTAACAAGGCCTCCCTAGCACACGAACGAAGTGGTGGTTAGTTACGAGCTTTTTAAGGAAAAAGTTAGCACTCGTCGGATGAATACAGATATTCATAAACAAAACGGACTGGTTTAGCGGGGTAAGCCTCAATTTAAAATGAATTCGGTATAGAATTCTCTGCGTAAGCTCTTGAAACAAGGGTTCCTTCCATAAGGGTTAAATCAACAAAAATAAATACTTATTCGAAGCTATATGCACCGCATCAAACTTTTCTCACCTCATCACAAATTTGTGTGTACTTTAAGAATAGACAATAATATAAATTTGGATGTAAAAAATAACTTTATTTGTAAATTAAATTAGTCGAATTAAAATTAAACCATCAAAGTTATTTTGTAGATGGAAATTGTTAAGTGTGTGAATATTTGCGATATTGTCTACTTTTTCCCGATAGCCCAATCAGCTTTCTCCGCCTTCTTGGCCTGTTGAAACATGAGCAAAGAATGGTTGATCACTTATCCTAATATTAGTTTATCTAACTCACGCGACGTAACTGGGTGCGTGGCCTTGTGCATAACTGCGTATTAATCAAAGGATGGATAAACATATTGACACTCCTTAATCAAGAATTGAAAAGCTTGAAACCGTGCCCCAACTATTTTATGACTTGTCATAACACTTCTAAGTTTTCCTCTACGGATACCCAGATACGTCACACGAGTTATGTCTGGACACGTGGTACAGTATATTGTAGTTAATCTGGATTTGAACCAGAGTAAATAAATGTCTATTAAGTGTAAGTAAGTGAATTCAATTGAGAGATTATTGAAAATTTAAGTGTTTTTGTTAAATAAGTTAACGTGGCCAAAGTAAAGGATAGAATGATGAAAGTAGAGTTTTTAATGTCAATTTGATTTGCAGAGTAAAACTATTTTTCGTTTAAGTTTTGTAAGTACCAGCTTGTAATGTTGTATCCTTTTACTCGTTAACTTTAGT
Source organism: Eudonia truncicolella (assembly GCA_949315975.1). Lineage (NCBI taxonomy): Eukaryota > Metazoa > Arthropoda > Insecta > Lepidoptera > Crambidae > Eudonia > Eudonia truncicolella. The sequence continues at coordinate 5,007,254 of OX438829.1, forward strand.
CCAAGCTACTGGGAGTTTGAACTAAATTTAACGAGTGGCTTAAACAAAAATACGAAAATATTACAAAGAATACCTTTGAGATCATCATAAGGGATATCATCCAACTGTAGATTGTATTTGAAAATGGGAAAGATAATTGTTGTTGACTTTAAACACTAGGTACTTGGATTGGTTAGCTATATCTATAAGTTTTACGGGGTATTTAGAAAGTAAAAGGGATATATTTACCTCTTTGTCTTCCTCTTCAAGGGTGAACTCCTTCTTTTTGACGACCTTCAATTGGTTACGGAAGTTGAACTCGGCCGCCTTCTTCTGGAGCTTGGCGAATTTGTTCTCGTATTTGGACACCTTCTTTAATGTGGGCTTAACGCTAAAAGGAGGCAGAAATATTACGTTAGTCATTTGTCACTTGAACAGCGATATTTATTTGCAGCAAAGAGTTTTCATGTTACTTTGAAACATAGAAAAAATTAGCTGAAAGATAAAAGAACTATAAAGATATGTTTTTCGGGAACATAATTCCTCAATGTTGATGCTTATGCCCAAGGAATGAGAAATTTGACTTTAAAAATCTTTTATAAAAATAAAATTCTGGTAAGTTTAAGACATAGTAAATTATTTAGTATAGAAATTAAAAAATACTGCTTACAGCTGGATAGCAGCATATGGACTGTTTAGATTGTTTTATTTTCTGAAACCAAACTGCAGAACTTAACTAGTTTTATTACTAGAATAGTTTGTTTGTGTTGCTAAGTCGTTACAACTTATTCTTACGAATATAAACGAAACAGTTTCTTTAAATATCTTTGTCGATCCTACGCGCGTTTTAAAAACTTATTTTTGTGATACAAATCATATAAATCCAGTCGTTGTACTCGCACATCTCACAAATGCATCGTGCTGGGATATCGGCTAGAAATCTAAAATTCAATACGAGAGGAGCCGTTGGCCGAAATTGCTATCTTTGCAATTCAAAACTGACACACAATTCTGCAGTTGGTTTAAGAGAACGTGTTACAAAATATCTGGACACTGCGTGCAATAAATTTAAAGTAATTTTTTGGTCAACTGTGTTATCGTTTTCATCTGGGAAGCATTTTAAATAAATATCAACTTGGACGTAAAAAATAACACGTAAAATAATGCGTATACATACAAAATCAGCTGTTAAATAAATAGAATGGATTTATATTAAAAGGGCAATAATTTCCTTACTCTTATGTAACACAACAATAATACTTACAATTTGCCTCTAAGGTCGTTGACTTGAGTGTTCAGGTCGGAGATCTGACAAAGTATAACAATTATTATAGGACGTGTATTGAAAAATATGGTTGACTAATATTTGACAATGAAATCATTATTGTTTGTGAAGAAAGATAAAAAGGAGTATGCATTAAAATTACAGAAAGGTTGCGAGTAAACAAAGACAATGTGAATATATTAAAGTTAAAGTAACATCGAATCAATAAATTTCCAAAATTCTTAAGTTGAAGTCATGTTATACAATTTAGAATATAATATCAGATAATGTTGAAAGTTATTTTTATATATGAATACAAATATTCACACTCCACAGGTTTAAAGTGGACACAATGTTTAAAGTTATATAAAGATATTCTTTAACTGATCATGATAAAAAGTAATCCAGTCATAAACTTGTGAATTGCTTTTCCAGATATAACAGAGAAAACTCATGCAACGCACGAAAAGTTTTTAACATTTAAAAGCGCAACACTCCAAAATATCTATAAAAGAAAGCAAACCGTAATGCTGACTGAATAGAACTGAAAATAGTGATTAATACGAGAAAAGCACAGAACAAGATATAGAGCTGAGCGAAGATTAGGCGATGTTAGGCGTGCGTAGTACAGTTTAACTGTATGCAAATACATACTGAGCATCCGCAAGATCAGTCCCGTGCCCTATTACTGCCTAATATCTTTAGCCTGTGCTCTTAGCCTACTAGTCATTTCCAGTAGTCAATACAACTCATGTACTATAAACTCGTGCACAAAATCTACCGATCGTGCTTCGGATGGTAGCTGGCCGCCTGCAGCTCCTGTTTCCTCAACAACCAATACATTAAGTGCAATATATTATACATGTGCAACATTAAGCAGCGCCAACAATACTCCTTCGACGCTGTTCTGTTTGTACGTAGTGTAAATGTTCGAAGCTGTAGTATGTTGAGCGCTGTATCGATATGCAATCTAACTCCCAAATGTACGTCTCTACATCGGTACAGTGACATCGACAACAATGTATGAGTTCGGACATTCCAGAAGTGTAATGGAATGACGGTGCAAAATCGATCCAGACTTGCAGATGTGGGTCTGTGGGTATATTGTAATGTAGTGTTTCTGGACTCGCAAGTGATCATAGCATACACCACTCCGTGTCCCGAATAATCGATGCAATGTAGCGAGCAGCCGAGGACGCGCTCGGCTCGGCTCGGGGAGGGGTGGGTACTCGACCAGAGCATGGCACTTTCAATTTAAAACACTCGTGTCCAACTATCGTACGGGTTTATCAGAAAGGTTTATGGGGCTCTCAGCAACCGAACACGCAAACATCGCGCGGAAGTAACGGCACATACATGAAAAGTTGGAGATTTGGAACAAGAAGTTTCACTTACACTATGCACTTGCGTGTGCCAATATAGGAACCAGTCCAGCGTTCCACTTACACTTCAACGGCAACTAATGTTATCATAAAAAAGAGAAAATTCAGTAAGGCCACTAAGCTCGCCACCACACATGAAGCGTCACACTGGCGGATACAGCGACGGTCCTCGAGTATTATAGCGGTCATCACACGTTTTAAGTATATTATTAAAGTGCCATACTATTTAAGGGATAAAGATATTAATCGGGACTCGGAAGCATCTGCTTACTTATTTAGAAACATGCAACAGTCACAAAGCTTTAGCAGATAAGCCGATAGAGGAGCAAGTCGTCTCCTCCACCGATGAAGAGGATGACAGTTTCACAGATCTTAGCTCTAGTGAAGAAAAATGCTGAATACGTACAGATGTGAGCAAGCAGTCGATGGAGATGAGAATTACAGACATGCAATGGGGGGGTGCGAGCGCGCCCCGTGAGTAAGTGCAGTGTTGTTACGCCCTCGGCGCATGGCGGTTACTCGTGTTAGTGTAGTTAATAGTGTAAGCTCATATCGGATGACGCGCCGCCGGCGCCGGCGAAGATCGATTTTGCACCGCACGCCTTACTGCGGGCGGGGCTGGCCGCCCCTACCGCTCCTTTCAGCGCACGCGCCGCGCTCTACAAACTAACGACCCGGCTCTCCGCCGTTATTTACAATTCAACAACAAACAACCGAAAACTTACAAAGCGTTATCAATGTATCAACACGAATTGTCACACGCGCACGTTTGTTACAGTATTCGATGATTGTGATATTCACAATGGCTATAAAGTATTGGTCAATACCTCATAATCTCTTTTCCTGACTTCATGTTCCAAATCCCACTTCTGGCCCTCACACACATACATGCGGTCATAATACTCCTGTATTATTCTCTTGAGCATTGCTATAGAAAAAGGAAAGACAGATTATTGAGCCGGCAGAATGAGCATGGGCATTTGTGTGAGTGGCCTACGTCTGTCGACGGGGAGCGACGTGTGCATGTGTGCGGTGAGCCGTACAACTATCATGTCATGTTGTAACAACTAAATCAGTATCAACTCATATCATATGCATTCCCAATCCTAATATATTGTTTACCTCCATTTTCCTAATTTGAATCGCTCGTTCTAGATCATATTTATCCCCCTCAAGGTTGTATATTCTGTGCCAGTACATTTGACATATCGTCTGCAGTTCCGCTAAAGAAAAACACAATCACATATTTAAGGTATATGGTTTGACAACGACGCAGCCTCGCGGGTGTCTATGTGTCGTAGCGTGGGTTCGCGAGATCGGGACCACCTCACTGGAGAACAAGCGTAAGCCAAGCTACATGATCGTATTTAGGTGGGAATCAATGGACAATCGCTGCAGTATATCTATGTTGTTATTGACTTGAACTCGGTGAGAGTATCTACAATATCACTCGCAGTTTCGGAGTTGCTACGACGGGTCGTTGTTATTTTAGCGTTTTTTTTTTACTTGTTATCCACACGGTTAGGGATTTGATATTCAGCTCCACGTATTGATAGATTATGATCTGCTGCGAACACAAATAAAATTTCTAGTCACATTATCGGCATGAACTACTAAAAAGAGCGTAAAATTAAATAAAGTTTTGCGCCCAAACCAGGTCACACCTCGTATGCTCTGCGGGCCACTTCCATCTCGTGATCGTACTTCTCCTCTTCGAGCTTGGTGATACGCTGGTGGTAACCGGTTATGATGCTCGTAAGAGCCGCTACAAAACCAACAAGAGTTACTCGCGCGCAGTTACATCCTATAGTTAGCCTAGACCGGCGGCAAACGCTGACCGTGGACCATTATAGTTATGTGTGAGTGTGTAAGAGAGAAATTTATTGGAAAAATAGAGGTAGTAAGTATTCGCAGACAAGTAACGACTTCACATTGAGCCAAGAAGAAGTAGGAAGACGCGTTAGATAGACAATGCAGGCAGGTACCGAGAATGGCGACGGCCCGACACACAAGATAGCTTCAGCCGTTGTTAACAGACGGAAGACAGCGCGGCACTTGACAAATCACAACAAAATCAGGAAGATGAAAAATTAATTTTGTGAGTTCATCAAAAGAGAGCTGTCATAGAGCAGCCCGGCTCACTACCTCCATATCTTTCCTTTTAACGATGTATTCCAGATCGAATTTTTGGTCTTCAAGTTGCCCGATGCGCTCGTGGTATTCTTTGCAAACCCTCGAGAGAGCATCTATAATGCGACAATAAATGTACATGGATAACTATTGGTAATCACAAATTGAGAGAAGGGACTGTGTCTTCTGTGTGTTGTGTGTATAATCTTCTAAATGTATGCTTATTCTATATATCTATTGGAACAATAAAGGTAAATTAATAGACAAATGAATAGTTTTTTTTTTATAAATCAAGGAATGTGGGGTCGGGCTCTGTCGGATGGTTTACCTTCGTTGGCATCTTCGATGTTCTTGGGTTTACCGCACCTCTCCTCGATAATGCGCCTTCTCTCGGCCGCTTTGCGTTCCTGTTCCTTTTTCAACTCTTCAGCGGCTTTCTTACGCAGCAGCAACTGTTGTTCAAATCAATTGTCAGCTTAATGTTGTGTTTTTTTTTTCAATTTCTTTTGTAGATTCGATTATAGAATTTATTTTTTTACAATTATTGTTCATGGCTTCAAAATTTGATATGTTTTTTAGAGAAAGTATTCCTGCAAAGCAGTTTTAATATCGGTACGGTCAAAATTTAATAACTAGTTTATAGATCTACTTGCTTGGATAAAAAATTATTGGATATTATTACAAACTTGAACAAAGTAGTAGATTACTTACCCTGAGTTTCTTCTTCCTCTCCGGTGTCATGAAACCCTTCTTAGCCTTCTTGGCCTTGGAGGCTTCCTCCATGCGCTTGCGCACCTCAGCGCGCTTGCGGTCGATCTCGGCCTGTTTGGCCTTCTTCGCCTAGAGACAATCAATGACATCGTAATTTGTGTGCCTACTAGTGCTTTTCGCCTAGATTGTGTATGTGCGTGTTGAATGTGTACTTGAACGACAACCTAAGTTGATAACATCTCCTACAAATTTGCACCTCATGTTTGGAGCAGTGTTGTTTTAATTATTAAACCAAACTTTTTTATTTGATGTAGGTACTCTTGCCCTTACTGAAAATATTGTCAATTTTAATGATAATAATGTAACCATTCTTTAATTCATTCAAAATTTTCAGATATGAAATTTAATTCTAGCAAGGCATTACAAAACCTATAGTAATATTTTCGAAATTGTGCAGGTACACAAAGTTTTCATTGCTTAAGCTATATTTTATGTGTGTTTTATAAGCATTTGGATATGATATTTTGGATACGCCTATTTTAATATTTATATAGTATTAACTGTATTCATATCGAGCTTAGTATTAGTGTCAACAAAGTTAATATCTTTTACATTTATCAATATCGGAACATTAACATAGCAAAAATCTGCTGTGATAAGAAAAAAGAATGCTCAAATAATTCTTAGTATCATCATTATAACGCGCGCAATGAACTTACTTTGCGATCATTATAATAATCTTTGTTGAAAACATAATCATGAATACGAATTCAGAATACACAAATAAATGTTAAACTTGAAACGCGCTTTTATAACAGAATAAAGCTGAAATCCTCCCTTTGTCTAATAATGAGCTGCATATCGTGTTTAATTCTAAGAGATGTTTTCGAGGTAACGACCCCTCGAAACAGAGAAACAGTATGATATGGTTTTACTTAACAAGGACTTGTTTGGAATAGGAGATAATCCTCTAATGTTTTATAACAAGAGGCTATCACAATCACTTAAATATATGACTCTTGAAGTATATTTTCTTTTATTTATGACATAATTAATGGAAGGGCAAGATAAGTATCGGGTATCTGGTCAGTAACGAATTGTTTGCTTGCATTTTTTGCTTTGTCTGCATGTGCATAACATATTTGCGTGAAGGCAGTGCTTTCACACTACATCCAAGCTTCATAATTTCACTAACTTATTCTAACAAACTCGTATTTTAATTGCTTTTTTAAATTTTATCAACATTGCACGTCATGGTAGTATCAATTGAGACGACATTTGGTTTTAAGGCCATTCTACTATTTATATATGTTCTATTTAGTTATTACTGGTATTTGTGTTTGTCTTGTTGGTTGTCCTAATAAATAAAGTTAATCATTAATGTATGCATTATTGTAATTTATGACATCTTCAATAATAACGTTTCGTTTCGCTTTACTAGAATGTGCTAGTATGTAATGGCTCTTATGTGCTACGCTTTGAGTTTTATGTCCTATTGTGAACTTGGATTAAGTGAAGTGTGCGTGTCTCGTCCGTCGCTACTTTACCTCCTCGAGACGCTTTTTCTGTAAAAGAGAAATACCACGATTAGTTTACTGTGACATATACAATATTTAAAACATGTAACCGGTAATCGAACTCTGCTTTTTACCAAAAACTCGCTATTTTGTCTTATCCAATCTGCGGACTAAATATTTGTACTTATAGGAAATTAAATAACTTTTCAATTTTAATTATTTAGTTTTAATTTGTTGGTGTAACAAAACAAAGTCCTTTTCCGATATGGGAACAAATACAACAATTTAGGAACAGAACTTGTCACAACACTTTTCTTTTGTAAACTCAACAAAATCAAAGTTTTTTTTATTTTGTAGCTATTTTTGTTTTGTTTTTTTTATTGATGTTTCAAAAACTATCAATAAAGGATTAAATAAATAAATAAAAACTTCCTTCTTTCGATACAATTTATTTGAAAATAGCAAAAAGACGTCTGCCTCTCGAGGTCCTAAGTTTCATTTCAGGTCAAGCAAAGTGCATAGAGTTTTGAAGGCATAGCCTGGGTTTTTGATAACCCGCATTTGGCCAGGCAGCATTTGGTGATTAAGCCAATATTAATTGTAGCGAAGACTTGATTTCAATGATATAGGGCTTTGCCCAGCAATGGGACAGCCTATGGACTATTATACTCGTATAATCCTACTAATATTATAAACGCGAAAGTTTGTAAGTATGGATGGATGTTTCTTACTCTTTCACGTAAAAACAACTGAATGGAATTTAATGAAACTTTCCTCAAATACAGACCATGACCCAGACCAGTATACAGGATACTTTTTTGTTTTACTTTCTTTTTTTTTACTGTAGTCTTCGCGAACGAAGTCGCGGGCAACAACTAGTAAATTATATAGCAAGGCCTCAATAGAAAGGTGTTGTGACAATCAACAAATAGATTTAAGTATATGGTTAACAGTTATTGTATTGCGTTTTAAAAATGCGGTGTGTGTGCGTGTCAATACTGTGAGCTTTTGTTTGAATTCGACCATAATGTCCTCTGCCCGATGAAATATCACCACGTTTTTTTCAGTGGTTCTCAACCTTATTCCAAGTTCTAAGGGTTGATTATTGGTTGACAATATAGCTTAACTGCCATTGTCTTATTATGAGTTAATTCGGTTTTTTTATTTTTTTCCTCTTGTTTCGTTTCGTTCCAACACTAAATCTCATTGCCACTTGGATTAATAGAAATGTAAATTACGATGTCATGTATATCGGCAGAACCTTTAAAGGGGCAAGTAACATTATGCGTCGAATTCGTGTGCAACATAATAAAACATATAACATATTGTACATGCTAGCATACTTGACGGGGTGTGTGTTATTCTACAATGGTGCTGTACTATTATCACAAATCAATTAAAACTGTTCGTTATAATTATGACTGGTATATTCACACATATTGGTTATTAGACTGCGGTAATACATAGGGACTGACAATATCAAATCAGTAAGACTCCTGCGGTTACGTTGACATACAAGGGTATATTCACTTACTATATTTTAAACATATATTACAAAATATATTTTAAATGCTGTAACAGAAATTAAACATAAACAACCATTCCAAATCATATACCAATAATTTAAGTATTTAACCTTAATTACGTTTCAAACTTAATATCTGATACATTAAGGCATAGTTCTACAATTTTTATAACTAAAGATACACATATATATATATATATATATAGTTCTTTTAATCTTTAATATAATACTAAAAATAAACTATATATTAGCTGGCTTATTTGCATATCGAAATACTCATACCTTTAATAGTATCTCATTGCTTAAAGTGATAACTTTGTAATAAATCTCTCTTTTACTTCTAGTAAATTCTTATAAATTCTAGTAAAACAGTATCGATCTTCTGGTAAATTCTAGAAAAAGGGTATCAAAATGTTGTATGATATGTCAACATGTGTCATGTGTTGGTGGGTAACCATGAGCTTTTAAAGCAGCCCCCCTAGGCAATTGGCATAACGCTAATGGAATAGAAATTAAATATAATTATTATTGTATGGGATCCCGTACAATAATCAATCTATTTCACTTACATTCTAGTAACGTTATGCCACTTGTCTAGGGGGCAGTGTAGCACTGTTGTTGTAGTTGTAAAAACGAGATGCGTATATACACACGTCTCGTTTTCACAACTGCAATCACATTGCAGTAATACTGCTTCAGGACCTCATGATATGACCCATAGGGATGTTAGTGTCAAAGCAACATAAAATTACCTGAGCGTCGAGGAGTATTATAGTACTCAATACTGTAGACCAGACCACAGAGGCACGCGATGAACCACAGAAACAGGAACCAAGACCGGCCAGGGGGATTGCAATGAAACAGAGGAATAAAACAAAAAACGTGTTAAGATCGACGTAATAAAATGTTGTGTCATTGAAAATTTATACGGAAAAAATAAATAAGATACTAAGTTCAAACTATGGTATAAGCAACGTGGAAATGTATAAAAATACATTTCATCAAGATATTTTCAGGTAGGAAACTACTTAAATTAAATTACTTAGAATAATCTACCGATATTTTATTTAAACAATTGAACTGAAGACGTTATATGTTAATACTACGGGAAAGTTTTTAAGTAAGGTACTCTTAGATGATTTATTTTGATTAATTACTGTCTAACCTGTTTTCCTTAGATGGCTTCCTTAGATTGCAAGTTAGACTTGAATTGTAACATAAGTGAGCCTTCGGTAATGACGACATGTTAATATTTTGATATTTTTAAGATAATTATTAAGTTCTTTAAGAAAGAGTATGCTGAAAAAGGTGCGTAGCTTCAAGACAAGGAAATTCAGAAAACCTTATTAGCATTTGCAAAGGTCTTGTAGTATGATATGAATACACATAATGTCAGAAGTTTTAAAAAGCTCTGATAATAGGTTATGTCTATAAGGGCCTAGTGGGCCAAGTTATGTCTAAGGGCTTAAGATCTTAGACATAACTTAGCGTAGTTTTATATACACTTTTAAACTTTCGAGTTCCATTGTAATCAAAGAAACTGAAACAAGGATCAACACAATTAATTTTAACAAAAAATTTGGTAGTTACTCTACAAGAACTACGTCGTTTCCTAGCAGCCATCTGGTTGCCATTTCGATCAGTTTCATTGCGCAGAACATCTAGTTTTGACGTCTACAATCTTCTGGTAGCAGCCGGTACCAACGGCATCACATACATTCCGAAGCACGGAGGAAAACCGAAAACAATTTCCTGGTTACCCATTCAAGATACTGGTCGCTTCAAAAGTTAAATACATTTGCAGCTTTATGCTTAAAAGCTACTTTAGCGTAGCAAACACTTACAACTTAATATTTAAGTGCAATTTTTAAATATGAAGTTCATGGGTTTAAGTTATCTTCAATATTGAATAATTGGATTCGAGGATTTGGACGATAACATAGCTTACAATACTTATAGCAAACATGGTAGTGGGTAACTTAAGTGCATAAAGTACAAAAAATATAAAACCATATGCCAAACTCATCATTAAGGTATTTGGTTTGGGCAAACACAAGTGAAATTAAGGCAGTTGTCTCTGTAAGAAAAGAAAGCTGATAAGCTAACCAATTCTATTAGAGATCGTAGGCTCGAGGGGAGATCTAATTTATGAGCCTCAGTGTTTCCTCTTTTAGTCCCGTAGTAAGTACACAGGGTCACTTGAAAAATACTTACAAGTTATTTGGAAGGTTTTGTTCAGAGTTCTATACTAAACAACTTTTCCAACGGTGGTGGCACCAATGTTCGACCGGTACCAATGATCAACATTTTTTTTCCTTTAATCATTTAAAATAGGACTCAGCAAATGATTTTTGACTTAAGCAACAATTGTGGTTGTGTATATTATGTGTCTTTTTAACTAACTTTTTTTTTAATATTGTTACTTAGCGCTAATGTAGCATTCTAATAGTGAAACCATTATTTAAATCGGTCCAGTAGTTTTTTAGTTTATTCATTGCAAACATACATACATATAAAAATACAGAGGTTAAAATTTTACTTTTTATTTTCAAGTGCTAATTGCTGCACTGTAGATAAATTAAATGTTTATAAAACTTATAAGGTTTCCTCTTTATAATATTAGTATAGATAGAAAGTATCCTGCTATAATAGGGCACTTTCCAATATTTTAACGCTATAAGAGGTACTTACAAACCTATTTCTTAATTGCACCTACCAATGTTATATCTGCACCACCCTATGGTTGACTGGTAGAGAATGCCTCAGGCATTAAGTCCGCCATGTAATATTTATGTTGCAAAAGTTTAAATAAATAAATAAGAACAGAAATGACCTTGCTAAGTTTCTTGCGGGTTCTTCTCGGAACAAGGTCTCCCGCCCTGTGTGGTCTTACGAACCGATAGCATAGTGACATTGATAAGAGCTACTTGTAGCCTAAACTGAATAAGTAAATTATTTTAAATATTAAAATGGTTTTTTGAACTTTGAATTGAAAATTGACCGGTGTAAAATTTCAGGTTTTTTTTTATTCTATATTGTTTTTGGCGACGAAGACTGGTGTTGTACACTGGGGCAACTACGATTTGCCAAATCTAACAAATAAATCAGTCCTCCGTAAAATAAGTGCCCGTTTGTTATTTTTCACATTATAACATAAAATTCCTGGGGAAACTTTTCAGTATCATCGGCCTGAATAAAACTTACTGCCGTACTCAGAGACGTCAATTAAGTTTTAATGACAATTAAGTCTCTTGCTGTCACTTTCTTATATTTAGCGCTAAATAGAGAAGGAAAGACATTTAATTGTCATTAAATTTAATTGACGTCGCTGAGTACGGTAGTTAGTAAGTAATTTTAGAATGACCCTTTATAATTTTGCCGGTAGACAGTTCAATGTCGGTTTAAATATGTATATTCCATTAATTGACAAAAGACGATAAAAGCTGTTTTTATAGGGGTTTCCTGTAAGAAAATCCCTTTTACATATAAAAATACATTTGTCATCATAAAATAGTGGACTACTTGAGAGAATTACTCAGTAATAATACCCATCGTCCATAACTCCGTATTGTATTGTTTTATTATATCTTACCTCACATCATCATCCGCCATTGTAAGTGTGTTGGTTCAGGTGTCCTGTAAAGGAAAATTATGCATTAAATTACGTGTAAATATATCGATTAGATAATGTAAAGGAATTGCCGCGATAGCTTTAAAGAGTTTAATTGTAAAAACTATATAATTTCTATGAGAAGATTTATTAAAATTTATTCTGAGCATAATCGTGGAAACTTTTAATGCTGATTATAATAATAATAATTTCAAAACAAAACACATTTGATGCTAATTAAATGTACGAGTACATTAGTGTATACTTGGCGACCCTTTTTATTGCACGTCTAAATATATAAACAACTAGAACATAAACAACTTTTTAAAATGCTTTATATCTGCCAATGATATATTTGTATGTGTATCCTATCTAAAAATGCGTATTTGGCGAACAACACAAGAAACAACTGTGATATTTGAAACTTTGGCGGTCCGCCAAAAAATCTAGGTGCAAAATCTGATATTCGACACTATGAATGTATTATTCTCATTGCGAATTCCCCGGTACACTATAAATTGTGAGTTGTCTCGGTACACTTTTCCCTAATTACTGTTTAAAGGGCGGGCCATTTTTATATAATATATAGCGGCGGCAGAATTGCATAGTTCGGTGTAGGGACGATGCACCCGTGGCCTAAATCGGTAATAGTTGAACTCATTACGGGGCGCGTCTGCATCGTGAAATTTCTGTATAATGAAAAGTCTGCAGGGTGACGAAAATTCCACAATTAGGCTCGGGCGTTGTCGGGCGTCGTCGGCGGGCGACGGGCGGGTCGGCCGCCTGAAATAGTTCGGAGCTTTTTACCGCGCGTCCTAATTTGGTGTCGCGTGCGCACGGGTTGTTACTCGGGTTTCGGATGCGACGGAGAGCGGACCGGTTCTAGCGATGTAACAGGATATCCGACAGTGTTTAATTACGTGACGTCACCTCTATTATTAATCGCTGGCGTCGCTAGATGGGATTGCATATCGACTTCACGTGACGCCATTGTTTTTAACTTAATCAAGTAAATTAAAAATAATTTAAAAAAACTTTATTTTTAATATATCGTTCAGATTTCAAATACTCAGTCTTCAAACTTTATTTTTATTGGAAGCTTCAAAATGATTATATTTAAAATTAAAAATATTAGGATAATATGAAACATATATACCTAACATAACATATACCTATGAATATAATAGACATAAAAAGTTAAGTTAGGTTAATTTAATTATACTACATCGTGGTAACTTATTTACGTGAATGTTGACGTCATTAATATTTTTATTACGCGGCCGTAACTTATGTATTAACAACTTATTATTTATGTTTCCAAGGACAGCCTTTTCAGCCAAGTAAGATTGTCATTGAACCCTTATATCCGTCTAACATTTAACAAGTTTTCCGGTGTAACAAAATCCGTCACGACACTCCCGCGAGTCGATGCATCGTTCGCGCTCCATTACACTAAGACGTTGATATATCACTTCACTTAATGCACTTAACAGTCTTAAGTTTAGGATCACTAACTCACCTAAGGCAAGAAAAAAGAGGATGGCCCTACAGATGGTTCAGCCAACACGAGTCACAGCTGCTGACTGGTGTAAGGCGGGCGGCAAGGTGCGGCGGGCGATGCGTGGGCGGCGACCCCCCGCCTCACAAGCCCCGCGCCTTACCCCTCGCACACCCAAAGCCCCATGCAAACCCCCCCTCCCCCGCCGCGCCTTAGACATTTTTAGAGCAGTGTCGTTTTGACACCAACACCGAAATAACACCCAGATCCAAGCTCCAGTTTGGAAGCCGCGTGCCTCGTAAGTATTATACCAGCGAATGATGGCGTGTGCGAAAACAATGTACCTACTATAAACAATTTACAATCCGATACTGGTGGTTGCAAATACGCTGATGAATGATTGATTGAACTGTAGAGCTGGTTTTACTAGCGCGATCAGGTTGCGATCGTGAAAGTTAAGCTACTTCTGTAATGTGGGGATCAGATAGGTGACCAAAATGAATAATTTTGCCTTAAAAGGCGTTTGATCATTGGCCCTTTTTGTTGAAGAAAGATGATAGTCGTTTACATCCTGGTGGGTGTCCATCATGGTGGTGCATGCACTGCGTCAATTTCGTGGGCTTTAGACAGCCCGATCTTCGCACCTGCTATCTGTTGTAGTCATAATGCTTGAGCCAAACTGTGGGACATTCCTAAGATGATAATGACGAAATACAGGTATTTTTGCTTAGTCAGGACTATTGCATGGTACTAGGTTTAAAATAAAAATATTAAGAGTTTGTTAAAGATTTGGTAACCCTTTGTGACCTATAGTGCATTTCATTTTGTGGTTAAAAATAGATGTATTATTTTTGGATCTACGTCTACTTCGTGTATGATATAAAATTTAAAGATACAACAACTGTATCAAATTTCAAGAACTTTTACTTTACAAATGAACTTTGAATATCAACGAGGGCGCGAGTAAAGCACCCACAATAGAGCGCTCATATTATGTCACAGTAAGATTGTCGAAGCCGCGAATGGAAAGTGTTTTTCTATGATAGAAAGAGCATTTTCCAAAATATAGGCTATAATGCCCTTACTGCGTTTCTAACCGTTTTTTCTTAGTACAAGGTTTCCCTGACCTTTATTCGTAGACTTTTTATACCTATATGGCGTAGTGACAGTTTGAAGAACTCAATTTCTGTAGTCTAAACTTAGCATATTAATTATTAGAACATGATATTTTTAAAATTTTATCATGTCACTATGAAAATCCATGCGTGTGAGACAATTCATCAACGGATAAGTGTGTGTTTTTGAACTGCGGCTATTGGTATTGACGCTATTCGGGTTGACTCCAACATAGATCAGCTTGGAAGAACTGGCTTACCTTGAGATGGCCGACCCCACACTATGAAAATTGTGCGCTCGGTTTCTGCTACGGATATTTATTAAAAGCAAAACTACTGATTTCCAATTTTTTATATAAAATATTTCATCGTTAGTTACACCTGGTACATCTGGTAGAGTGTAATAACATAAAATTATACAAATAAACTAAATTTCCTAAATTAACTATGACCAGCCAAGGAAAATATTTAAATAGAAACATAGACAATGTAATTGCTCACCAAGAATAGATGTATCACTTTATGACTAGAGGTCTTGAATGAAGCTAAAAGTACCGACAGCTTTCTATTTTTGTAACACGAATACCAAATACATACTTATTGAAAGTAACTGAATGAAAACTATTGTTTAAACATAGAGAATATCGAAGATAAAATTTAAAAACTGTTTTTTTTATTATAAATTTTTTCTTCTTTTCGTAATTTTAAAGTAAATGTTACTTAACGTTAAGTTAACGATAGTTGCATTTGCGTCTTTTATAATTGAAATATTTTAGTTATTGCATTTTTTGGCATACAAAATGACTGTAGCAATTTTTTTCCTGCAGATGAAGGTTGTTATGCCTACGATAGACCAACATAATCAACAATATTAATTCCCCACAGTTTACAGTTTCCTAAAGACATTACAATTCCACGGCATTGACAATCACTGTTACATACTTTTGACGACCTCCTTGGTCGAGTGGTTTGTTCACCGGTTTTCATGGTGTCGCCATCTCTGAGGTCCCGGGTTCGATCCCCGGTCGGGTCAATTTAGAAATTATTGTTTTTCTAAATTGTCTCGGGTCTGGGTGTTTTCTATGTATAATAAGTATGTATTTAAGTATTTTAAGTATGTTTATCCGTTGTCTAGTAACCATTTAACAAGTTTCATAACGAAGCTTCTCTTGGGCTAGATTATTGGTGTGAGTGTAGGAAAGTTTAGTTTATTATTATACTTATAGGTATAATATACTCTGTAGTGTACATAAATTCATGCAGCGTTCACATGCAAAGTGAAGAGAAGAGAATGCAAAGTGAAAAATAAGAAACAAACGTTGATAAAACATAGAGTGACGTCATTGTTCGCTGCACCTATACAAATTCTATGAAATCATTCTGACAGGATTACTTTCTAGATCGCAACACGAATGCTCGAATAGATACGGGAACTACGTGTTAACTTAGAAATAGGTTCCTCTATCTGAGGATCTTTTGAAACTGTAAAATATTTTTTATGCACGACGAAGCGTCGACTGCTGGGATTTGATTACAGATTTAATTAAACCGGGAGTCGAACGGACAAAGTGTGAATGGAACTATCGGTACGCTACACTCCTTTGTTAGCCATAACAATTTAGACCCTATTAATTATGATTTCTTTGAAAAATTAATTTGATAGAGATAGAAAATTTCAGCCATTTTACACAAATTTCTAAGTTCTAATTCTATTAAACCCATTAGCCAATTTATATGATTTTTTTCTATGAATTATATAATTCAGAGATTTAATTTAATTTAGTTATAGGAAGACCATCATCTATTATACAATAATAAACATTATAATAGGTAGCGAAAGCCGTTTATAGGTCCTTAAAAAATAGAGATCTTTACAGTTAATAGAAACATAAAGAAAAAACATAACAATTTTTTTTTGTCCACTATATTGCAAGTTTCAAATATTCATGTTTCTTTAAATTTTGTATTTATAAGTACTGAAATATAAAATGGCGCTCAATACCTCTCCAGAAAAGTGTTGAAATCTTTCCGCAAGCGGGATTTGAACCGGCACCGTCTTACAAACCGGGTCTGGTACACTAACAATAAAGATATTTGTTTGTTTTTTTTACTTTTTCCTAACAGTAATAATGTGCTCGCAAAAAAGGTATAAGTGAAATATACCCATAATATACCCATTTTTATTATCACTTTTCTTATACGTTACTAATAGGTACTATTTACAAAATTATAGTGTGGACTTCATACATAAGGCTAAACTAAGACTAAACATAAGGCTCAAATGGATATGTATTATAAAACTACCGTCTACAAACGAAACCGACTTTCAAAGATAACCTACTTCAAGTGCCTATTGAACAATATTGACAGCGCTTAATAACATCAAACGAAGGGAACATTTCTTTCCGCTAAAAGAATTTTGCGAAATCGTATTATTCCTATCACGTGAAAGGCATACAAATACAATCCTTTGTTCCTAATAAGCTTCCCAGGACTCAAAAAGAAGGTATCTCACCTTTAAGGTTGAATTACACATTCAATCTCAGGAAAGTGAAGGGGGAGAAAAATTGCCCAGTCATTGGGTCGCGTAGAGGTAAATACTCTTTGCACCATCATTTACTTCTCGCCGAGATTTTTTAGAAATACGCAAGCCTATGTGCCATGACGTGGAATGAGACGTTTAGAGCTTTTTGTTTGTTAAGCTGTCACGTACACAAGGATGGTCTTACACGGTGTGATAATTACTACTCTTATTACTACAGAGCTTATTATGGGTAAGTTACTTAAATAAGTACAATTATTATAATAGATAAGGTTTTGTCATTCATCTGATTATTATTTTTTTTTTAATTATTTTTTTTATTTTTTATTTCTTAATAAAATAAAAAAATTAAAAAAAATCAGATGAATGACAAAACCTTATCTATAAGATCTTTGTTGCCTGAAATAAAAATATTTTTATTTTGATTTTTGCATTTATTTCTGTCAAACTGTTAATTGCACAGACCTTGCGGTGCTTTACTTATTTTCATACGTAAAAACTAAAGTTCGATTTGACTCTTCTTCAACTACGCAAATGATGCTACCAAACGATATATATATGTGATTGAACAAGTTCTGTTCTTTGTGGGTCTGGGGAAGCCCGCTGTTATGTGAGACTCTCTCTGTCTTTCTCTGTCCTTGAGAAAATGAGGGTAAATGAGACAACCCACAAAAACATCTCCGTCGTTCGGTCTTCAATTTATTTGGTGCTGTGCGGCTGTGGGGCTGTGCAGAAGTCAGGGTGCACTCGTTTACTTTCGCCACACATCGGGTCGAGTGCACTCATCCGGGGTGACCCAGCTCTAACAGATCTAGTCAGCGTAAAGACCCCTCTTCAGCGTTTGAGCGTCATCTAACATGGCTAAGTGGTAAATAGGAATATAAAACTAACTTAAATAAGGACGTTGCTGAAAACGGTGTAAATAACGCCAAATAACCCTGCTTGAAGCAAGCTGTACCAAATCGAGATCAACATTGACCCCGTTTATAATTAAACCCGTGACCACCAGGCTGGTGTTCTAACCATTACATCACAGATAGGTCACACGTACACGTATTCAGACCCTTTACAGTAAAGCCCGTAAAGTGTAGAACAATTTTCTTCGTGTTAATCACCTGGTCATATCCCTCCTATTGTATAACTTTTCCATGGCGTACCCTCAAACTCCTCTGTCAACTGACATTTTCGGTACTTAAAAGGCGAGCGAGTGAATTACTTGGACTAAACGACTACGTTTTATGGCGGCGCAGCCGACCCTGGGCGTGATACAATAATAATGGCTTTATCGAAACGCTCATAAAGCGACAACTTTGTAGCCGCCTACATTTTTCCTTAGCACTTTAAAGGTTGTCATAAATCTGGAATAATTTCTCTAAAGAGGCGGCTGTTAACTTTTCGTCGCAGACCAAATCCTACTAATATTTTAAATGCGAAAGTGAGTTTGATTGTTTGTTTGTTTGTTTGTTTGTTTGTTTGTTGTTTGATACGCTTTCATGCGTACACTATTCAACCGATCATCATGAAATTTTGTACACATATTCTCAAGAGTATAATCAAAGACAAGTGAGTTTGTTTCTTTGTTTGTTGGTTTGATACAATTCAATTTCTTGTAAAATGGCTCTCGCTACGATTTAGCCAGTGTCTAGTTTTAGGGCAACTTATTAGTGTTTTGATTTTGTACGTAACTTTGCTTAAAATTTCAATAGGCGTTGTGCTTGTACCTACAAGCAAGAAAATTTCAAAAACTGAGACCCAATTTTGAGGATACAGGCAGTAACTGATTGATTCTGTTGATACCGGAAAAAATGACAAATAACTAACTAATTGAGCGAGCTAGTGAAGCAGATAAAATTTATAATTCAATATTATTAGACATAATGTACGAACACAAGACATTCACAAAATCAGAATTTATATACGATAATATGGATTTAAAATTAATAGGCCGCGGTATGTACGGAGGAAGGAGAGAGTATAAGGAGGGGTTATTTTTAGGGCAATTAAAAAAAATATGTTCTGTCGAACCCTCGACGAGTCCACATTCGCACAGGGAACTGTCTTTCACCCTAATCTTTGCTAGAAACACACATCTTTGGAGTGCACACGTGTCCCAATCTGAGTCTGCATACAATGGAGGTAACTCTTTTATCAGCACCGCGGAATTTATAAAACCATGGTATATGGGGGATGTCCAGTTGGATGGAGGCATAATGTATGGTTTGATACTATTACCCCTTGTTTGTTTTGTTGTCATAAAAACTGTCAAAGCGGTACGAAGTTCGCCGGGTCAGCTAGTATCTAAATAATTGTACCTGCGTGATCTTATCTGTGCTTTACTTTATGGTTTTAAGATAACTATGTTAATGTAAATTATAATTCGATCCTTGTCAATCAGACCAACTATTAATTATTCAAAATAGCAAGCGTATCTTGACTTTGACGCCCTCCTTGGTCGAGTGGTTTGTACACCGGTTTTCATAGTGTCGCCATCTCTGAGGTCCCGGGTTCGATCCCCGGTCGGGTCAATTTAGAAATTATTGTTTTTTTTAAATTGTCTCGGGTCAGGGTGTTTTCTATGTATTATAAGTATGTATTTAAGTATTTTAAGTATGTTTATCCGAGTTTAGTTTATAATTTATTTATTTATCTCAATGACCTGATATTGTCAACTTTCCCATAGTCCAAAAAAACAAAATCAGGCTACCGGCAACACTAATGAGACGTTACTGTGTTAATAGACTGATGCCGATGTGTCTTTTTAATGAATCTACGGCTTATCTACGGAGTCGATTTCCGTATTTAAAATATTTTATTCAACAAACTTAAGATTACAAAAACACAAATGTTGAAAAAAAATCCACGAGCAGGATTTGAACCTGCACCCTTCTGACATACCTGAAGATGCATATTTTGTAGTGTTTGCCAAAATTGGATTCGTGACTCAGAATTTCAGCATTTTCGCTGTTCACAGTAGTTAATTTTGCCTTTTAAAAATAACGTCCAATTTAAAAGTTCACCCGTACATAATCCGCGGTGAAAGTTTCGAAACGTTCGCGGGTAACAGTTGTGTCGGCAACAGTTTCCGATTTGTTGGCGCTCGGGATAGCGGGCCGCGGTTGGGCGCCGCTGCGGAATATAATTGTGAGATATTTCACTACACACTGCACATTTATTGCTATACCACGTTTGACTAATCGCGGCCTTCACTCCAGAATAACTTGCAAGAATGTTCGCAGAATTTTTGTTCCTTTACGTGTAAAACACAACGCGACTAAATTCCTAAAAAGTTTTTTTTTCTATGTATAATGTTAGCATAAACTTTAAAATACAATACTTAATGAGGACCCCTTTAATATGTTTCGCTATTCACAGTTAGTTTTGAATAAGGCGTTTTATAGAAAAACATCAAATTTTAAAGCTCACCCGTACATGATCCGCGTTGTAAGTTTCGGAACGTTTGCGGGTAGTTGTGTCGTCAACAGCTTCCTATTTAAAAAACCGTGATCACGGGCCGCGGTTGGGCGCCGCACATTCGGTGCTCCATCACGTTTGCCTAGACGCGATCATCACTCCAGAACATTCCAGCTTTTTGATCTACTGGCAACACTACCGAATAGTATAACAATACAGACGGACATCTGTGTTTTGAAAATCAAAATATAGACAAACGGCTTGGGTTTTTTTATTTAGAAATCTATAAAATAATTATAAGGTGCCATGACAACTTATTATTCTTTTTACAAAAATCGGCTTGCAGGTTGCAGTTGCAGTTTTCAGTTGCATTTGCAATCTGCAGCCACCAAAGGAATCGCACCGTTAGCCGCTCGAATTCGCGGACCTTTGTTCGTCGGCCGATTTCTATACCCGCATTGCATATTTTGCAATACATGTGCCACATTCTGATTGCAATATTGAAGTTTTATTTACTCTCTCAGCTCTATTGGACTAATGGACTAAATATTTATTTTATTTCTGTATAAATAATGTTTTGAATGGAAATCATAACGATGAAGCGAATGGTGTGATTTGCTTAGTTAGCATTTCATTGAATTAAAGCTAACGCTTATTGGGTAGAATAACAATGTTACCCTAAAATATATAAGTAAAATCTGTAAAAAGTCTTTCAGTACACGTTTTCCCTTCTTCCTATGACATGGGGTCCTTCAAACAAGACGTGAATCTTGTGGGCCAGCTGGGTGAGGGTGACTGATGCCACGATCTTTTTACGCTGCGCCAAGTTGTCTTCGCGTCTGGACTCCATTTCCACTTAACATCAGGTGGAGTGGAGTCATTTGCCGAGCAATGTATAAAAAATTTAAAAGAAATGTTTCATATAGAAAGCCTGAATCGCAGTTTACATCTAATGCTAATATTATAAAGAGGAAACCTTTGTGTATTTGTATGTATGTATGTATGTTTGTAACTAATAAACTCAAAAATTACATGACCGATTTAAAAAAATCTTTCACCATTAGAATGCTACATTAGCGCTGAGTAACATAGGCTATATTAAAAAAATCAAAATAAAAAAGTCCACCCGTGCGAAGCAGGAACCGCTAGTTACATAATAAAGAAGTTGATGATATCTTAGTGTGTAAGGCACCTAGCCCAACTTACCGAAAGGTAGGGGTCGAAATCTGTACATGTCGACTAAATTGTATTGAGTGTCACATACAGTCCAAAGTGCTTCCTTCCTATTTCAGCATGTTGTTTGGCTGTTCGCCGATTTTTACAAATTAATGCGCTTAATTTATTAACGCATTAATAACTGTCTTGATAACTGTGTCCGTGTGGTGTCGGACCCAAAGAATAGCACTAACCCATCTCTTCCAGTGGGGTCGTAAAAGGCGACTAAAGGAGTTTAAGACCCCGTGCATATCGAAAAGCACCCAGGGTCACACGTGCGGTGACGGGTAATCCACCACTAGAATTCCCAAGGAGGGTAGTTGTCAGGTAGGCGGCCGGCCGTAAATATTTTAGCAAAAGTGAACGCCGACCCTAAGTAATATGAGACCAGTGGCTGTAGCCAAAGTAACATTAAGAAAACGATAGCGTCGAAAAGAACAAAATGTATGGGATTGATATAAGATTGACCACGTGATTTAGCGCGGCTTATGTCAATCCCCATACATTTTATTCTTTTCGAACTACGCTATCGCTTTCTTAATGTTACTTTGGCTAAGCCTACAGGGCAGGAAGAACAAGAAGATCAAGAACTGTCTTGATAACCTACGTAGAAAGCTAATGCCCGTGTTAGGTCTAACGATGCTATAGGCATCTATCTTTACAGAGGAAGAAGAGTAAAAGGATGGGGTTGCACAAAAGATCCCGATGGGTCGAAGTGCTTCTGGGAAAGGGAAGTCTCAGCCGGCCCCACTAAGATAAGGTAAGCTGGGAATTGAACGACTATTTCTCGATTTCAACCTGGAGCATCTGTCCATTCGGCTACCGACGACGCCAACGACGCTTCAACGCTTTGATCTTGTTCATTTTGCTACTCTCCTTAGTATAACTATATTTTCTCAGAATTTTCGCTGATGAATCCATAAAGTGTCTACCTTTATTTCGTCAACTTATCAAGTTTAAATTATTCCATTGTCAGAGTTTCCTTTGAAGTAAAAACTTTATACCTGCGTTAGGGAACTTCGCTCTTCTTATATCAGATTAATTGCTATTAAGTTACTGTTGCGATGAGATCGTACACTTTTAATTTGATTGTTTCAAAACAATACTCTGTGATCCATTTAATTTTGCTGAGTACATCTAAACTGTTCTGTGCTTTATTACAGAAATACCGCGGCAACCGCAGGGTTTTTAAGGTTGAACTTGAAGAGTTTTGACGACCTCCTTGGTCGAGTGGTTTGTACACCGGTTTTCATGGTGTCGCCATCTCTGAGGTCCCGGGTTCGATCCCCGGTCGGGTCAATTTAGAAATTATTGTTTTTCTAAATTGTCTCGGGTCTGGGTGTTTTCTATGTAATAACAAGTATGTATTTAAGTATTTTAAGTATGTTTATCCGTTGTCTAGTAACCATTTAACGAGTTTCATAACGAAGCTTCTCTTGGGCTAGATAATTGGTGTGAGTGTAGGAAAGTTTTGTGATGGCATTATACCTTGAACGATTTATCCCTTTGAAGGGACCTTCAGGTAAAAGTTACACTAGCCCCATACAAATTATGCGTGACACACCAGATGTGTCACTGGCTCGCAGTGAATATTTACTGTGACACAGCTGACGTGTCATCGGCCACGAGTCGTGGCGAGGTGCTCAATGGCGCAGTGGCAAGCGCATTCGGGTAGCGATCTTTAAGTTAGGTTTCGCAACGGTGATTCACCGGATGAGTAACCAATGCCAACCAATGGAACAAATGCTCTAACATTTATGACTATTTAAATATAATTTTACGCAAATTTAGAGAGTAAAAATAGTGTTGATTAATTTTGGCGAGTTGGATTAAGCCATGACAGCATAGTTGGTAGTGCACCTGACCCGGCATGTAATGGGGCGCGGGTTCAAATCCCACTTGTGGATTTTTTTCAACACATTGTCTTTTTAAAAAAAAATTTTAACTGACATTTATGTAATGGAGACACTCATATTTAGATTAAGATGGTGGTAACTAGCCATGATCATGATGATTAGCACTTAAAGATCTATTATGTGCGATCTATAAAACTTATGGAACTCTAGGGAAAATGCCAGAACTTTGCCGAGAAAACATCCTCAAAATAATCTGTGTTCTATTTCCCGAGCCCCGCTCCGGTTTAGTTTTCCAATTTAAAATTTCGCGCACCTTTTGAATCGGTTCCACAGTTGTTAATATTGAGTTGGAATCTCTTGGCGCCTTTTAAATTTGTCTGACTACGAGTTTGGATACTGAGAAACCTCTTGTGGCGGAAGATCGAAACTATTGTAGCGATACAACTTGTGGAAAAGAGTTTGTTTCGAAGCTGGTGATTCGAAATCTCCAACAAGAAGACAAAGTTGTAGGTACCCTAGCTTAGGTGAGGTATGATCTTTTAATATTTCCTCTCCTCATTTTTTATTTATTTAAACCAAGTACGGAAACACTTTGAATGAATACGCTTTGATAATAGATATTGAATATTATCATCTTGCGTCATATTAAAAATTAAGTACATTGTGAATTGAGTACACGTTCATAACTGACTAGTGCTAGTGCTTTTTCTTTACAAACGCAGACTCTTTATATCTTGGAAGAAGTACACAGCCACTGTGGCCTAATGGTTAGACAACTTGCATTTTCATATCAGTTATTTCAAGTAAAATTTACATGGGTAGGTACTTACATAACCACAACACAGTTCATTGTATGTTTTAAGTGAATCGTTTCTAAACTGTTTGGCGCCACTTGAAAATTATTTCACATTAATTGTTAATTATTTAATTTAAACAGATTGTTTGAAATGAAGTGGAAATCGTCATGCAAATGAAGTGAGACAGGCCAAAAAGGCCACTAACAACCCACGCGAGATATCCCGCCCTAGAGCAGTTTGTTTTGGGCACATTTCGCAAATTATTCAACACTATTTACTTTTTACTTTGAAAGCCAAAGGCGCCAATTCAATGTCAACAACTACCGTCTTTAACATCTGATCATAATATCTTTACAAATACTAAAGATCAGTTAAGAAGTAGGCAAGCTATTTATAAAATGTTTTTGTTTTGTTTATATAATGTTAACGCAAATTTTGTTGCGAAACAAATTACAAAAACACAAAGTTGAAAAAATTTTCACGAGCAGCAGGATTTGAACCTGCACCCTTCTGACATACCGGGTCAGGTGCTCTTCCAATTGAGCTATCGTGGTTAGTGGTTCTAATTATTTCAACATTTGTGTTTTTGTAATTTAGCACTTAAAAAAAAAATTATTACAAACTGATTTGGTAAACACTAGAAATTATAATTTGTTCGCTTTATAAAATTTTCTTTACTTTTTTATATAAATCAAGTGCTTGTACATAAAACTATGTTCGACCGATTCCAATTACAACGTTTTAAAGTAAAAGCTTTAGTTAATTTTACGAATATGAATACTTATATATTATTTCTTCTTCATTTCAATTTAACTTAATTTAGAGCTTCAATACAAATGTCAATATTTCTACACATTATGGGTATATAGATTGTGAAAACCTAATCACGACCCAACAGGTTCAGACAGTACCTATCCGTGAACGAGATTCTACACAAAAAGCCCTATACAAAACAAGTCGATTTTGATATTGTTCGAAGTCAATAATGTTCTTTGTGCTCGGCTGTAATAATACACAACATTTCCCCGGGGTTTGCTCGAGATATTGCCCGCCCCGCGTTACAATGACGCTGATTGAATAAACAGACTCCAGAAAATATATCCATGTTTTTTGTTGTACGTACACATTGTTAAGTCTAGAACGATTTGTTAAAAACTCCAGTTGTAATTAATTATATTAGGTATCTTGTTGTAAAACCTTATTTATATTGGGAAAATAAATATACGCTGGCCGCGAAATTGGTGTATTATTACGCGAAATCCTGAGAGTTTTATTTAATTAACATACTCGTATAACAATTAGTAAATTCATAAAAGTAAATCACTTCACTACAAGATATTCGTACAAAACCTGTGTCAGGTATAAATAAATTTGTGTTTTCAATTGTTATTTATTTAATTAAATGTTCAAGAATTGTGAACAACCTTGCTGTGTTTATTGTTAGTTCTCCTCAGTTACAAGGTGGCCGCGTACACGTAGACTTATGAACAGCTATGACATTGAAAGAAAGAAAAAAAAAGAAAGATAGACAGACAGAAATAAAGACAGAAAGACAGGAAAGAAAAACAATGAAATTGGACGCTTGCGACACCTCGAAGATAACATACCGGTACTATGTAATCTGTTCCAATACTATAGTAGCTGAACGAACTAACATTAAGGCCTACCACCAACTTTTACAAAGCCTAGTGTTTCAAAAACGTATATTCCAAGAGTTTAATCTCGCTCTAAGAGAATGGAGATGCTAAGAGATGGCAGTAAGCCACCGGGAACGAAAAGCCAAACAAAATAACGTTGCCGTTGAATATAAAAAAGTATTTATCCCGTAATATTTGCTCTGTAATCGGTTGTTTTTGAGCCAAACCTTTTCATTTTTTCCGATTCATATTCAACATTAATCGGTTTCGATATTATCTACGGGGCGTCGCGCACGCCATGTGCGATTGTCAGCATTTCATATCGGCTGCGCCGTCATGTCATCAATCTTTGAAATCCCACCTTTTTATATGAAAGAGTTATCATATTGATATATGTACCTACCTTGCAATAAAAACAGGGCTCCGTAAACATTGGGGGTGGCCGCTTTAGTTATTGTTCTGTGGGGAGGACTTAAATCACTTAAATAACACCATGTCTATAGCATCAATGCATTGTTGTGTTCCAGATAAGATAGCCAGTGCCTCGGTAGTTGAGGATTCCGGATAAAATGCGCTTTTACCTTCTTCGGCCTTATCATCACTTAACATCAGGTGAGATGAAGGCCAAGTAATAAAAAATATCCTCGACAGTTAATGGTTAACATATTATGTTTTATAATCAATCAAAAGTCAAGGTCAAAGTCTAAATTTCTTTATTCAACTTAACTTGTTTGAAAACTCCTTTTGAATCGTCTCGTGAATAAAAGGCGCTAGAAACTGCTCAGCTTTTATAGAAGTAGCGACATTGACAATAAAAATATGTTGCTAATCACGCAATATAACCATCCTCAGCCGGTTCACTCCCAATGTTGGACTGAGGTCTTCCCTGATCTCTGAACTCTGAACCCTGTCACAACGCTGCGGGCCTTGGAGGTGCTCAAGAATTTTTTTTTATTAGCTGACCTATAGCATTGTTTCCGGAATAGGTCTATCAGGTGAACCGGTATTTCGAAAGTTACTTAGCTAGAAATATCGCAACCCGTGTGCCTAGTGTGAGTTTCACCATTCACGCCACCACGATAACTCTTCTCGTATGTTACCAGGAGGCGCTGTTTCAGTGTCATACTAGTTTTGTTTTCGTTAACGTGATCGAATGTAAAATAAAACTCACACAAGGCACCCTGAACGCGCAAGCCGCTATCACGCTATTTATTTTAACGTATTAGAAATTGAAGTTAGTTTATGCACCCAATTTCCTGTGTGGTGCCGGGAATAAAGAATTGCACCACCCCATCTCTTCCCGTGAGTGTTGTAAAAGCCGACTATGGGACCATTCCAAAGGATGGGCAGCAGCATCTCTCTGAGATTACCCTACCAACCTACTGATCGCCAACCCGCCTGCCAAGCGTGGCGATTACGGCAAATACCCCTCATATCATTGGGGGAAGCCTTTGTCCAGCAGTGGACGTCTTTTGGCTGAGATGATGAAGCACCCAATATATCACTTAGAATTAGACTTCGAAGTGATCTTTTTTGTTGCTCCTAAGTATGCCGAATGACTGTCGCTCGTCTGCTTAGGCGTATAAACTATATTAGAATCTGTCTTCTGTGGTATTAGTGAATAATGCCGTATCATATCCATCACAGCGTCGTCAGTAGCCAAACATTTAGATACTCGGGTTGATGTAAGCTATAGTGTTTCGATCCCCATAGCTCCGTCAGACTTGAACTAAAACCTAAAACTAGCGTACCTATTAGATTTTCTGAATAAGTTTTATTATTGTGTAAATAATAATCTTACAAAAAATACGTCTGCTAACTACATTCGCATCGAAACTTACAAAATCAACGTGCAATATCCTTCGCCTAATGAATGCGTAATATCCTCGTATAATATATTCAGTCAAACTTCGATAATTCAAACGTGACGGGACGAGATTCATTTAACAACATTGTTCCAGCCGGCATTGCTGACCGAAATTTTATATCTGCTCTGTCCAACGTTGGCATGCTGCCCAGATCTGGCGACGAGCGATAGAAAGTAGTCGACATTCTCATTGTCGTGGGGCTTGAGTGTCAAAAAGTTACATATTATCGTTCGTGTTTTTTTTTGGCGCTGTATTTGGTAGATCTGTGGTATTTTTACTGTTTCATGATACGTGATCACTGTTTTCGACGCCGGCGCCGGTTAAATAGTTCTACTACGCTATTACTAGCATAAAAATATTTTTAATTTTTAAGTATTCCTATTTGAAAATTATGACCTTTTACGGTGTAAATCTACATTTTATAATTACAAATTTGATTTATCGTAATTAGAAAATTCTTGTTAATTTATGCATTCAAACCATGTAATATACCATACATTTAATAAAATTATATTATACTAGTTGTTGCCCGCGACTTCGTTCGCAAAGACTACAGTAAAAAAAAAGTAAAAAAAAAAAGTATGCTATATGCTGGTCTGGGTCATGGTCTGTATATGAGGAAAGTTTCATTAAAATCCATTCAGTAGTTTTTACGTGAAAGAGTAACAAACATCCATCCATACTTACAAACTTTCGCGTTTATAATATTAGTAGGATTTTATATTATATTTATTATGATTATGCTTATTATAATTATTTTTTTCAATCATCGAATACTTAACTGATAAAGATTGTCTCAATCAAATAAAATTTTAATATAAGAGAAGACGATAATGATTAATTTCAACACATTTTCACAGCCACAACGTAAATTATGACATCGGACCGATTCGTTTTATTTGAATAATAAAAAGTCTGCCCTCAGTCAAGTTAATAAAAAATGGCAAATAAATATTATAGTTTGATTATTATTATCATTGACCTATAAACATCCCACTACTGGACTTAAACCTTCTCAAATTAACAATAGCAGCACATGGGGACATTAGGCCATAAACCACTAAGCCCTATGCGTGTTGACTTACCATATAACGACAACAACCGGGAACCAACGCCTTTAAGCACCTCAAGAACGAAGCACGAGAATGCTCGAGATATTTTAATTTGGTCATCCATTTGGTGAACCAGCATTGCGAAAATTGCTTAACATGCTAGATTGCAACACAAACGCGCATGCCGCTGTGCTAGCGAGCTCCTCTCCTCCAATAGCTTGATAATTCGAAATGATTTCAATGTCTAGTCAAATCTAGTTTGTCGCTGTAACAAATTATTATGTTATGATTCTGTAGGTAACTTGTACTGACAGTCAATGTTTTTTTTTTATATATCTTACGGGTTCTATATGTGAAGATACTCCACAACAAGATCATAGCGGTTACGGCGACATAGTGTTACACACGATAAACGTAAACACAACAACAGAAATGAACTCGACTTCTATGATGGAAATGTTATCTTTAATGTAGACTCCAAATTATCAGTCGTAAGGCAGGATATTGGCTCATTAGACTCAAAACTAAAATGTCTAAAATGTTTAAAATGTCTTAAAGCTAGTGAAGTACTTTTATGCTTGTTTAAAAATAATTGTTGTATTAATTGAAATGTTTTAATTTTGTGTTTAAAATTTATTTGAATTTTGTTTCAATATAATTTAATTTCGTTTAGAATTTAATTGAATTTCTGTAATTTTTATTTAATTTTATTATAATATTAATTTTGTTTTAATGCATGCTGTGATTGCCCATAATTGTAAGAGCAGTTAGCTAAGAGAATATTGTTTTTATTCTTAACCTTAAATACTGTTTTTTATGTCGGTAATCCAATAAATAAATTAAATAAAACTAACTACAACTAAGCAGGAAATCTCTAAAGAAATAAAAAACGAATTTACACAGAGTTTTTGGACACTACTGTTTTTTTAACAGTTTTGTTAACAACATAGAACTCGAAAATTCCCGCCTTAATGCAGAGCTTACGATTATCAAAAAGGGATAAAACAACGATGCAAGCGTAACGAACGGATGAGGCAGTATCAAACTGGTCTGTCAAAAACAATCTAATTTCAAATCCAGCAAAATCGCAGTTTATTATTATGGGCAACAATTGGCAATGTCAGAGAATTATCGAGTAAGACCCTAAAGTGTACTTAGGGACTGAAACTATAGCAAGAGTGGGAAGCGCATAAAAGCATTCTACCGACTCAAGTTTAAGGAAATAACTCTCCGAAAATATTAGGGAAGCACTTATAGAATCCTTGGTTCTCTCAAAATTAAACTAATGTGACATCGTATAAGGGCGTTTTTGTTACGACGTACCGAAAAGACCACACATAACGCCTTACTTACATAGTAAAGGGATTTTAAATATGGCAAATCGAAGACTGTTGCATCTGGCACTTAACAGTCCGTAAGGTGATTGAGTTTCAAAGACCTATGTAACTATGTACCTTTTTGCGAAACTTAATTGGGTTAAGAATTCTCAAAAAAGATCTCTGAGGAGCCACAGGGAAATAAGTTTAGTGATTCCTAAGCATAGAACGAAGTTGTTTAGAGGGAGTTTGAAATTCGCTGCAACTAAAATATGGAACGATCTTCCGCCACCACTAAGAGACCCTATGCCGCAGCTTTTCTTTTGAAAAACCAAGTGTCAAAACTCCCTTACTCAAAATATATAAAAATAAAAGTTTAATTTTTTTTTATTGTTTTGACTGCTTATATATTTATTTAATTTTACATATGAATAGATATATAAGTAAGTAAATAGCTCATGACCTTCCAACTGCTGGGTAAAGGGCTCTGTCATTGGGATCGGGTCATCACCGCAATTAATGGGTAATGCTTTAATCACCACGATTCACCACCACCATTCAGCCACCACTCAAAAGAATCTTAGAAAAGATAAGAAATATAAGAAATGCTTTAACAGTCGCAATATTTATCACCTTACACATCACACTTTTTGACAACACGTACTAAAATAAACCTCACAAGCATCCGTCCATTTATTTATCCCGTTCCGACCATTCAACCCAGGGCCTGAAAATCAGCGTTGAGCCTATCTCAGCACTTTACCCTTTGCATTTTTAGTTAAGTTTATTTTTCTAAATCAAACGTAATTTTTGTAGCAATCAAATATTTTTATCTTATATCTTTATCTATCTTTAAGCACATTGTCTTCCCCTCACCTGATGTTAAGTGATGATAAACTCAATGGTGGAAGCGCACTTGGAATCCTCAACGAATGAGGCATTGGCTATCTTATCTTTAGCTGCCGGAACATAGCAATACTAAAAATATTGATTTTATGACGACATATTTAGATAAGATGGTGTTAGCTAGCCAGGCGGACCAACAGGCCCTACCGCCAACCGAACCAATTACACAAACATGTACCCCCGCTGGGAATCGACCCCGGGACCTC
This sequence comes from Eudonia truncicolella, assembly GCA_949315975.1. Lineage (NCBI taxonomy): Eukaryota > Metazoa > Arthropoda > Insecta > Lepidoptera > Crambidae > Eudonia > Eudonia truncicolella. The sequence goes on from OX438829.1 coordinate 5,038,791, forward strand.
TGGATCTAAGACCGGTAGTCTTAACCACTAGACCCACAAAGGCGATTTGTTTTAAGTGTTTTTTAACCGACTTAAAAAAGGAGGTTTTTCAATTCGACCATTTTTTTAATGGGTGTTCGAGGATAACTTCGTCGTTTATGAACCGATTTTGATGATTATTTTTTTGTTGGAAAGGAGATATCCCAAGGGTAGTACCATGATAAGGATACCAGGGTCTGATGATGTCATCCCAGAGAAATCGAGGGGAACCTTCCAAAATTGTAGTGGCAACTAGTGCGTTTGTAATTTTTTTCATTAAGTATTTTAAAGCCCTACTATTTAATTAAGGTCTGGAGTCGATCTGATGATGGAGCCGAGGGAGACAGACAAGGGACTCCTCAACGATTTACAGCAATTACCTGGTGTTTGGGCTTGATTAATTTGTGTTGATGATAACTTTACACCTAAATGGGTTGTGACTGTCATTAGGGGTCTGACGATGAAGACGATGGACAGTCAAAGGAACTCCTCAACATTTTACAGTAGCTAACTAATGTTTGGACCTAATTAATTTCTATTAATGAGAATTTTACACCTATATGGTGCATAAGTGACATTACAGGTCTGATGATGGAGACCATAGATAGTCGAGGGAATTCCTCAACGATTAAAGCAAAAGAAAAAAACAATGTCTTGGAATGGTGTTTTTTGAGACAGAGTGATATTATTTCCCATCCTTGTTCTACTACCTACTTTCTGTGTAAATTAGAGCGGGATCAATATAGTGTTCACGGTACAATTGGTCCATGAAGTCACGTTCGGAAATCGGGGAACTCAAGGGGCTAATTAAGATTGAAGTTTTACAAAGGAATACCACTACCTACTAGGCCGTTGTTTCCTCATTGGAGAATCATCCTTGTTAAGTCTACACATCACTAAAAATTTTTTAATAAAAAAATAATTAATTTTTTACGTAATTTTTAACAAAAAAATAACCGTCTTAAAAAAACAGGAAACTAAAAAAGTAAAACAAGCTCTAAAAAGCAAGAAATAATATTGAAATCATATTATTAATTACCTAGATACGCATACCAGTTTAAAAAAAAGGTCTATTGAAGTCGGGTGGGGCTTTTACAATAAAAAGTGGAGATAATGAAACAACTATTAAAGTTTAAATGAAACAAAATTGTCCCCCAGCCGACCACCAACCACCCGACTTAATAACCAATTTAATAAAGGCAGCTTTGTATTTACATACGGCCATATTGCCTCTTAGGGTAGGTTAAAACCGAGCGCTTGGCCGTAGTAGATAAAAAAAATTTCTTCAAACACTTTTTTCCCACATCAGCATACAATACGTATCAACTAGATATATAAAGGAGATAACTGGTTCTAATTAGGGGAGTGATTTTGTTTGCGCGCCGCCGCTCGCGTCGCTTAAGCAGCGGCAGCTCGGCAGCCTTTGACATTCTAGCTTTTACTACAGACTACGGGGAACTCTGAGCGAACTTCCTAGATTGGACTTTACCACATTTGTGGTGTCAAAAGCGATTTGTTTTGCAGATTTCGTATTTATTTAAGTGGTGTGCACTTGGAGAGGCCTATGTCCAGCAGTGGACGTGTATAGGCTGATGTTGATGAAGTATTTGTTTGGCGAAATTGCAACTCATCTCGTTTGTTACCAAGGTGTTTTTTTGACATTCGATTACTTTAACAAAAACGTAAATTTTTATGTCATTAAAACAGCGTCTCCTGGTCACATACTAGGAGAGTTAAAAGTTTTCCATAATTTTCTTTTTAATTTCGTTAAAAATAACATAAACGTCTGTCTGGATTGTAACAAAATTGTTACAAGCGAAAGTTATTCTAGTGTGCACGAGAAAATGTGTTTGTGATAATTTAAAACTTGTTGTTTTTGGGGAGCCTTGTTTTGCTTACTTCTAAGAACATTTTCCATGCCGAAACATAATAATGTTACCTACTTGTTAGGGTTTAGCTGCCGGAACACAGGAATACTAAAAACATTGATTTTATGACGACATATTTAGATAAGATGGTGTTAGCTAGCCAGGCGGACCAACAAGCCCTACCGCCAACCGAACCAATTACACAAACATGTACCCCCCGCTGGGAATCGACCCCGGGACCTCTGGATCTAAGACCGGTAGTCTTAACCACTAGACCCACAAAGGCGGTTTGTTTTAAATGTTTTTTAACCGACTTCAAAAAAGAAGGAGGTTTCTCAATTCGACCGTTTTTTTTTAATGGGTGTTTGTGATAATTTAAAACTTGTTGTTTTTGGGATGCTTACTTCTAAGAACATTTGCCATACCGAAACATAATAATGTTACCTACTTGTTAGGGTTAGTTATTGGAGAAAAATAGCAGTTACCGAATATCTTATGGATTCTTGACAGACAAGGTCACGCCGGCGCCGAAGGGCTTGCGAAGCTTTAATATAGTTTTGACGTTCATAAAACACTCAGTAAAAGTTAATTAATTATTTGAGATAAATGTTAATAATTTCGCTCATGTCTATTAGTTTTATGTTTTTAGAATATTTTTTTACATTTAAGCTGTACCACTTCTGGGCAAAGGCAACTCCCAACTCCCACCTTCAAGTCATCGCTTCAAATTGTTGGTTATTAATTACTACGCTTGTCATTTGGTGATTACAAACACGTGCATATATCATACGAACACATACTTTACCCGACCTGTGAATTGAATAATGATTCTAGATATCATGCCAACCGCTTTCCCAAACGGCCACCGAGGCGTACCTTAGAAAACATCTTTATATATATAAATCTTCTGTGCGTGTGTTATGTTACTGAACTCCTTCTAAACGGCTTTACCGATTTGGATGAAATTTTCTATGTGTGTTCAAGTGGATTCGAGAATGGTATAGATTCACAATTAGACCTGGTAGGTGGCGCTGCTATAGGGGTGGACGAATGATTTGCTTGTTTTGTTGTCATGGAAACTGTCAAAGCGGTACGAAGTCCGCCGGTCAGCTAGTTTAACAACTTGGCTCGAAAACGTCGCTTACACTCACGTGCCGAGTTAACTTGACCGGGTATTAGTTAAGCTAAGACTTAGGCGATTCATAAGTTTAGTGCAAACGGGTGTAAGGGCCTGTTTCACAATGTCTGATTAGGAGATACTTGGCAGATAAAGTGTCAGTTTTGTATGGACTATCTGTCAAGTAAACGCTAATGGGAACTTACTTGTAGATCGTGAAACAGGCCCTTAGTCTAATAACAAAAAGTAGTATGGTCGCCCAGCGGTTGAAATTCGACCGTTATCCACAAACATACAATTATTATACAATGTTAATGTTACGCTTATTCATCACCAGCTCATATCTACGTCCCTATGGATGGATAAGGAGAAGGGGCCACAAACCATCACGCAGGCAGATTAGTCGTTGTTAACGACTGCTAATGCAACCGGAACCAACGGCTTTACGGACCTCGAGATGATAAATGTTTTAGTCAACTTGTCCGATGACCGGCCTTTGGTCTGTACACCGGACGCGTTAACCACTGCACCATCGAGCTCCTCACGTTATCACTTCTTACGCTTATTCTGTACATACATTTTATTTTTGGGACTCTTTCTCCGTATAACCGCCTCTGTGGTCTAGTGGCTAAGACCACCGGTTTAGACCTAGAGGTCCCAGGTTCGATTCCCAGCGGGGAGTACATGTTTGTGTACTCGGTTTGGTTGGTGGTCGGGCTTGTTTGTCCGCCTGGCTAGCTACTACCATCTTATCTAAATATGTCGCCATAACATCAATGTTTGTAGCATTGTCGTGTTCCGGCAGCTAGAGAAAAGATAGCCAGTACCTCACTGGTTGAGGATCCCGGGTGAAGTGCGCTTCATCATTGGCCTTATCATCACTTAACACCAGGTGAGATCAAGGCACTGTGCTTACCTGTTAATATAAAAAAAAACCTTTAAGTATATATTTTTTTTTTTTATTTATTTATTTATAATTTATGTACACACAAACAAACAGAAGGGAGAATATAGTAAGAATAGACAAGTACAAGGGCGCTGCTTATTTCAGATTGAAATTGCATCCAGCAGGCCCGTAGAAGGAAAAGACACAAAGAAAAGTAGAATAAGCGTGCACAAAACAAAAAAGAGTGTTTAAGGCTAAACATACAGTTACGACACAAATTAAACATACAATATACAATGACGATGACTTACTCAAGTGGAAAGATAGTAATCCTTTACGCGCTTCTTAAACGAGTAAATCGACGACTCCCGAATACTGGGTGGTCATTCCACAGTCTGACTGCATGAACGGAAAAGGATAGGAAAAAAAGTTGGTTTTATGGAAAGGCATATTGCGATTGAGGAGGAGGTGTGATGAGACACAATACAATAAAATAAAGTACAAAAGGCGGACGTAATGCCAAACGGCATTCTCTACCAGTCGATCTAAGGGCTGGCAGAAAAATTGGTACGCACCGCTTACCAATTTTTCTTACAAAGTACGTAAATGAAACATATACTACATACATTTATAAAAACTGAAATATACATATTAAGTTTATTAAATATACGTAATATAAAAAAAAACTTAAATAAAAGTAGACTAAATGAACATACTTAAACATAACAGAAGAAAATATGATGAGAATCTCTTACGTGGGTGTCGATTCCTGTAGAAACAGTATACCAAATCTCACACTATTCCATTCGCGCAATGTGCTTAAAAAGGGGCATGAAGTTTTCTTTTTACGTATGTAGATATAAGTTAGACTTGTCAAATTAAATCTAATTCTATAATCTTATCTACTTCTATTTAATCTAATTCTATACACTTTTTCAAATCAAAATTTAAAAAAGTGCATAGATAGCAGTGCACCTGACACGTTATGTCAGTTGGTGCGGGTTTGAATCCTATTTCAAATTGTTGCCTTCCTTTCAGAAGCTTTCACGAGTAGCTATAAATACATACCATTTTGTTATGACTAACTAGTTACGTCAAATTTCTAAAATACCAACAGTCTAATTCAGAACCGGCTGGTATCAAAGTTGTAGTAAAAAAAATATGCTCCATAATTACCTGGATAGTTTTATCCTGGATAGATGTATTTATTTATTTACTCGTGAAAGCTTCTAAAATGAAGATAACAATTTGAAAAAGGATTCGAACCCACACCAACTGACATAACGAGTCAGGTGTACTATCTATGCACTTTTTCAAATTTTAATTTGTTTACTATACACTTTGACAAAACTATAATATAACCATATTTAGGAAGACAACATTGGGCTATTTACTACTTTACAACTATCTAAGAAATAAAAAGCAGCTACTGCCATCTATGTGGTATGAAAACATATTACACTCCGGTGCTTGCTGCCAACTCGGTGAGTGAGTTTCAAGAAAAAAGACATGTACCTAGATGGCGGTCTAGTCTCTAAGTCACTGCCATCTATTGTAGAGGTCTGAAACTATATTACACTTGGTACGTGCTGCCATCTGTGCCACGCGTGAGAAGTTACTTGTAGGCACATATTCCCGGGATGTGCTTGTGTTTCAGTAAAAGAGAAAATGCTGTAGATGTCGCACCATGTCGTTATCGTTGTTACAATCGGCAACGAAATACACTGAACACAACTTTAGTTAGCACACTGGTAATTTTGTCAAATTAGCTAAATAATCTTTTGCTCATCAACTTTTTGGAAAGACATTATAACATGACAAAACGACACTGTGGTCTAATGGTTTAAATACCCCGGTCCTAGACCCAGAAGTCTCGAAGGTTCAAATCCCAGCGATGAAAATATTTTAACTATTCACATAGAATATATGTAATAACACAAACGATTAAATACCAAACCTTCATATGAAACAGTTTCCACTAACGATTGGTCCGATAAACCAAAAGTTGGGGAAATTCATTTCAAGCTGATCAATTTAGTCAAACTATGTTTTATAGATAAGAAAACTCTAATAAAGCTTAAAAAAATCTTTAACATTACTTGATTTTATTATTTATATTGCCGAAAACTCAATGCTATACATATATAAATCCAGCTAGTCAATCACAATTTACGCGAGCCGAATTTGCGAGACATCTGAGTAACTTATGTAATGCAATAAATATAGATGAAGTTTATTTTATAAAAAATGAAAATAATAAATTATTTGTAAATAAATTATCAAATGAAATAAAAAGTAATAAGAAATAGATAGGACCGCGGTTATGTATTTTAAAAGATGTTGTAAGGATAGAAGACAAAGATGATAAGAAAGTAATATTAAACGACTTTCATCTTCTGCCTACAAGTGGTCACGCATTGAAAAGACGAATGTTTAATAACATAAAAAAATATTATTTCTGGCCAGATTTAGAGTCAGACAGATGTAACTAACTTCGTGAAAAAATGTCCTTTGTGTCAAAAACAAAAATATACAATTCAGGTGAAAGAGCCAATGGCCATCACCTCGACGGCTCATGCAGCCTTCGAAAAAGTTTTTTTAAATTTAGTAGGCCCTATCGATAAGGATTGTTATAACAATTATACGTACATACCACGTACATACTCACAATTCAGTGCGAGTTGTCAAAGTATGTATGTGCTTATCCACTGGTTTCGAAAACATCAACAGAAGTCGCGCGCAATTTTATTCTTCAGTACGGAGTTCCCAAGGAGATAGCGACTGTCAGAGGCACTGAATTCATGGCAGACACTATGCAAGAGGTATGTAAACCCTTAAAAATAAAAAAAATAAATTCTACAGCCTACCACCACCAGAGCATCGGAGCTTTAGATAATTCGCACTAAAGTTCAGGTGCGTTTCTACGGATAGGTACAAGTTGAAGGCAGCCCCGATACGTGGAGTACGTGGCTGCCATTCTGGAGTTTTGCATATAACACATCTGTTCATACATCTACTAAATGTTACCGAATAATTTGAGCAAATTAATAGACCCACTTTATAATCATGATAACTATCCTTTAGAACTTAATTATAGACTACAGGTTTCACAATCTGAAGCCCGCGAAAATTTAATTGCCGATAAGTTAAAAAGGAAGTGTAAATACGATCAATACACTAACCCAATAATCTTTAACGGAAATGATTTAATATTGATAAAAAACGAAACTATAGTCAGGACCTTATTAATGAAAATGTTTTTGTGTCGTTTTCTAGCACAGCGTTAGTCACTGGAGTCTTAGTTTTGTTACCTTTTTCTTTGGTTGCATATTATTATGTTGTTCCAGGATGCTCAATTTGTTTGTTACAACTGTTATTTCTTGTTCCGCCATTTTTAGCTGCTCTGTTAAATGTAATATGTTTTGCTGAAGGGTCATAAACATGTCGCCTTTATCCAAGCCGTCAGTCTTGCAGGTTGGTGAATGCTTTGAAGTTGAAAAAAGCAAAGACTTTCTTTTTTTCTTTTTAACGCTGCGATTCATTATATTTTCTGAAAGTGGCGATTGGTAAAGCGATTTAAGGGTGTAATTTTCCGTTATCAGTTTAGTAATTTGTTTACGGCGTTAATTGTTCTCTAGAACTTTTTATTATCAAGCTCGTCAAAGAAACGAGTCACCAAATTTCTTTGTGCGGGATCCATGTAAAGTGGTGTTTGCATGATGGGTCGTGCCAAAGCAGTGACATGAAAGCATGTGATGCTGATGTTCCATCTAAAGGTTGCCTGAAAGAAATCCCTTTTCGGTGATAAAACCGCCGTTTAATGTCGTTTCTTTGTCAAATGTTACGGTTCTATGGTGTAGGTAGGTACAATGAAAAAACTTTTATCTTACTATTTATCTTATCTTACAAAAACTGTACCACAAAAGCTCCTTGAAATTCGTTATACAACTCTGCCAGAAATTGATTGACAATGTTTTTAAAGTTTTTCATGACGTCATCGTAATCGTATAAACATATATCTCCCAGACCTCAGGTGTGCTACGAGGCTGGGAAGTTCTGACGTCACTACCCTAGGCTACGTACAGACACAAAATAAGGAGTCCCACAGAAGGCAAGCTTAATTCATATCGCGCACGAGCAACGCACACACAGACCGGACCCTCTCACGGACACACGTTTCGGAACAGCTCGAAACAGTCTGAGCACAGTTGTTGCGAGATGCCGTATCTGCGAGAGGTTGTCTATATGCGTTTTTTTTTGAAGAGAGTTTGCTTATTGCTTCATATGGCATTTTCAGCTTCACCGGGCTTGTTTGGGGGCGGCGAGAAACTTAAAGGGTTTCTCAAGCCGTGTGAAACGAATTACCTTCGGAGGTTTTCTAGAAGGAACGGAATCACGCACTAGTGCGTGTCCCCGTGCGAGACTAGATTCTCCGAAGTGTTCGGATCGGATCTATATGCGTTGCTCGAGTGCGTTTGTATGAAGCTTACCTTCTGTGGGTCTGCTTATTTTGTGGCACACAGCTATGCCTCCGTATTCGGGTCACCTATTTTGGGATGATGCACTTACATCGAATGGGATGGATCTGGCAAATAGGTAGTAAGTGATTTTTAAACATGGGAAAACGCATTACAAACTATATGTAGAGATGGTGATGTAGGTACCACTGTCTGGGGAGGCGAGGATTGTTATGTTGTGTGGTTATCACTTTCATACGATTTTTTTTTATTTCTCCACAAGTATGCACTTGGTCTTCATTAAAACAAGCCCTACCAATAACCAAATCGAGTACATGTAACATCGCAGGAAATCGAACACGGAATCGCTGTGCCTGGACCAGTGTTTTAACCGCTTGATGAACTAAAACTGAAACATGTGCAAATCAGAAAACCTCTTTACACTCATTCTAATTATTTCATAAAATAAAATAAGACAAATGCAAGGTATGATATTGCATAGGCCTGATTTTATCCTTAAAAATAACGTATTAACTAATTTAAATACTTTAGTAATTTAATTTGCTAATTGAGATATTTTACTTCTACCCTGCAACGTTTCTCTTAACAATACTCTAGTAAATAAGTATGGTCCATAAAGGAAATTGTGAAAATGTCCGTTCGCATCAATGGTTACCTAATTTTAACGGCTATAAAATTCTCCCTAAGTCATTAAACACCATGGACCTTCATAATTAGTGGCAGCTAAATTTGCAATCGAGCGAGGACACGTCCGCCCTGCGCCCCCACCCCCGCGAGCCCTGCCTATTTCAGAATGAAACTGACCTAATTTCGGCACTGCAACCCCCCCGCGCTGACTGACGTCATCACCTGACCTCGAGTCGAAGAAGTGCATAACCTCATTTCACAATACAAACCAAATTTACCATTGAGGTTTTACGTTAGAGGTTGTATTGGTGTAGTAAGGTGTGTGTCGCTTGCTCCGTTTCGCTGCTGTTGGTTAAGGGTATCGAGTCAAAAAGTAGGTCATCCCGGGTGCAGGCCTGTATTCATGAATCGAAGTACGCAGGCTGGCTCGCCCGTTCATGCCCGACGTTGTCTTGACGCATGCTCGACGCATGGTACTTGAATGCAAACCCCAATTTGTTAATTATGCTTATTATCTATAATTTAGTCCATAATACTTTTTACTATTTTGTGAAAATTAAAAAGATATTTCTCATAAAAGTTTGAATCATTCGATTTTCGAAAAACGTATCTAGAGTAATAATCTTGAAAGGTTGTGTTACATATTTGCGACGTTATGGATTGTGAATGCGATGTTTTGTAGTTTAATAAGTAATGGGGTTCATTCATTTATTAATCTGATATCTAGATAAATCTAGATCCTGCGTAACACGTTCGTTCTGCCCTTAATACGTTTATGTTATAATAACTGATAGATCACAATGTTGTTTCGTTGAATCCCAAATGGTGAAAATTGACAGCGTGATATTTGGGGACTTAGTTTAAAAACTGGATTTAAAATTGTGACTTTACAACGGCTTGCCTAACATAGTGATAATTCTCCTGTACTTGGTGTTTACTTGGAATTGATATTTTACACAATTACCTTTTTAGCATTATTTACGGTAATTGTGGCAATTTACTATTTATTTAATTACATTATATTATTATAGTAGCACAACTCAATAGTTTATTGTATTCCATAATGCTCACACAATAGATTTGAATGGATGACAAGCTTTTGTAGATAGGGATCAATTATGCACCTTCAATAAGAGATCGCTTTAGTGTTAAAATGAATGTTGCTTCTGGTGCTGGCACGTCCACAAACGTGATAATAAAGTCTCTTAGGGCTGATTTTCAATCCTCAGATAAGTCTTATCCAACGAATAATATTGTCATTGTGACATATTTTCTAAGGGGAAACTGTCATTATGTCAAAATTATTCAATTAATAAATTTTAACTGACGATTGAAAAATCAGCCATGTGCCCTTAGTGTATTATTGTATTTTATAAATATTTAAGTCTCTTCGCTTCCATAAATTATACAAAAGTAATGCCAAATATAAGAATCATTACCATTAGCCTCAAGATGAACAAATAGCAAGGTGTGAAAAAGCAACTTGCGGATCACGAAGTTCACCTTCGTGACAATCCTGCTCCACTGCTGCCTTCGGATCTGGACTCATCACCAGGCAGACCGGAGTTATTTAGGTACCGGTAATTTCCACAATGTCATACATTGTGGAAATTGAAACTTTTACCAGATGTAAATTTGTTAACTTAGATGTTTAGTTTTGTTTTTTTTTACATGTTGTGGTTGTCTTCTATATTTATATTCTATATTTTTTGTGTTTATTTATAATGGAAAGTGTCCTGCTATGACAGGGAATTTTCCAATATTTTTTTGACGCTGTAAGGGAGAAAAGAGCTGGGCACTTGCTGAGTTTCTTGCCGGTTCTTCTCAGTACAAGATCTCCCGCCCAGAGCAGACTTACGAACCGATGGCATAGTGACATTTACAAGAGCTACTTGTAGCCTAAACTGAATAAATGATATTGAATTTTGATTTTTTTTACCGTCTCTTAATAATAACCGCTAAAAAACAATTCATGAGGAGATTTGGCCAAAAACAACACGCTGGCCAAATTGGTTTTATCAAATGCTATCTTACGAAAATAACGACGACCAACGGCTTAACGTGCCTTCCGCGAATACCCCAACCCATCCATAAAAAAACCCAGTTCGTCGAGATGCGCTATGGAAACACATGACCACTTTGTGATGTGATAGTGTGATGCTTTTTTACACTATCACATCACAAAGTTGTGATAGTGTAAAAAAGCATAAGGGTAAATGGCATGAAAATTTCTAAGACACCAATATCATCATGATTGATTGGCTACAAGTAGCTCTTGTAAATGTCACTATGCCATCGGTTCGTAAGTCTGCTCTGGGCGGGAGATCTTGTACTGAGAAGAACCGGCAAGAAACTCAGCAAGTGTCCAGCTCTTTTCTCCCTTACAGCGTCAAAAAAACATTGGAAAATTCCCTGTCATAGCAGGACACTTTCCATTATAAATAAACACAAAAAATATAGAATATAAATATAGAAGACAACCACAACATGTAAAAAAAAAACAAAATTAAACATCTAAGTTAACAAATTTACATCTGGTAAAAGTTTCAATTTCCACAATGTATGACATTGTGGAAATTACCGGTCTTCCTTTTTGAAATGAAAATATATATTTTTTGTTATATTTTTTATGTATTTATTACAACACATAACAGATTAAAGTCAGTAAGTATATACAGTAATATTGGGGAAACTTAAAATAACTGGATCAGACTATAACCCAACAAAGAATGTTATAATTGGTTTGGTAGAAATTTCCATACAGGTAGATAAAGAAAATAACCTACATAATTTTAGTTTGTTCCAAAATTAATACCTATTCGTTCAAAATTATGTGTTTGAAAGTTTTACAAACATTATACACATTAAACTGCTTATGAATTAAAAATATTTTGAAAAACTATGAAACTAAACTCCATTAACTCCTAAGATAGTGGACTCGACTTGACATAACATAGCACTTGCTTTAGATTTCTATTCTGAATATTGTCGTATTGGAAATTATTTTAGTTAGTATCTTTTTGAATAAAACCTCTAATATATTTCTCTGTGTAACTATTTGTTCAACAAAATATTATTTGATGACTTCCGTATCCGCCTTGTACGCCGGACTTTGGGCGGCGGTAACTCTGAGGAGACCTCAGATTCGATTCCCGGTCGGGTCAATGTCGAAAACGAACTTTTCGATATTGTGTCGGGTCTGGGTGGTTGTGGTACCGTCGTTGTTTCTGATTTCCATGAAACGAGTGCTTGAGCTACTTACCTTGGGATCAGAACAATGAATGTGATGTTGTCTCATATTTATTTGTCTCGTATTTATTTATTTATTATATTATAACGTTCTAAGAAGTCAAGTCTCAAGAAAAAACTGATCTATTGAGACAAACAAATCATTACAAAAGTATACCCCTCAATAAATACATCACTGTCGGCCATACAACTTTTAATAGAGAATCAGTGTGGACATCCTTGGTACCGAAAATACCACCATTACTAAAAAATTAGGGTCGTTCAAATAGTGGGCCCAATGTCTATAGTGTTACGAAGCGGCCTTGCCGCGTGACGCACGCACCTACCTTGGCCTGTGAATGGAACAGAACAACGATCACCGATCAACTGGAAACGCCATACATCACAAGAGTTGCATCACCAGGTCTTTCTACATCCCCGCTGCTGGGGCACGAGTCTTCGCTATGGATGGAAACACCATTGGGAGAACGGGCTGTGAACAACCGCGAAGGCCCAATACGGATTTGTAGTTGTTAATGGCTGCTAATTCAGCCGTCCAACGGTTTTACGTGCCTACTGAAGCACGGAAGGGCTGAGGGATGCTCGAGGCATCTGATCTTTTAAAACAATTATGACCCATTCTCACTATCCATTTATAGAGAAGGCTCGTGCCCCAGCAGTGGGGTCAAAAAATGAGCTGATGATGATGATGAAAACAACTAACTAATTACAAAAACACAAATGTTGAAAAAATTTCAACGAGCAGGATTTGAACCTGCACCCTTCTGGCACCCTGATCCTCCTGATTCTGATCCTTCTTTCGGCGGGCTGGTTAGTACCACGATAGCTCAATTGAAAGAGCACCTGACCCGGTATGTCAGAAGGGTGCAGATTCAAATCCTGCTCGTGGAAATTTTTTCAACATTCGTGTTTTTGTAATTTGTTTCGCAACAAAATTTGCGTTAAAATTATATAAACAAAACAAAAAACATTTTGAAAACAATTAAATCGAGACTCTGGGATAAATCAAGTCTTTTGCCGTTTGAATGTACGGTGTGTTTCGCCTTCACCTCATCTGATGGTAAGTGACGATAAGGTCGAAAATAAAAGGGCACCCGCAACTACTTAGGAACTAGCTAACTTACTCAGAAAACGCCTGCACACCAACCTATCCAAAACTGTCAAATTTCTTCAATAAATGTTCAAGCGTATGCCATTTACATAAAGCTCAAAGCCTATTGAGGAAATTTGACAGTTTGTAGCCTGATGTGCAGGCGTGTGTACTATACTTAGAAGAATCGAAATAAAATTGAGCGCGTGCGGGTTTTTTTATCTTCTGTATTAATAACACACAAGCACCTATATAAACAAGAAAACTGTTTTTTTTTGCATATAAGTAATAAAAATTAAACAATTTCATAATTTTTTCAGTAAGTACTTAATAAACCATCTAGTAAAAGCAAGTCGCTTGTTTTGGGCATTACCGCTAGATGCGTGGCAAAGGTCAGGCGATGCAGCTCAAAAATCATTCTTAACACAATGTGTAAAGGTACATTTTTCATACTCATACTTTCATACATACTTTCTGAAGGACCGTATGTTGAATTAGTACAAACTACCTTCATCTTTTTACTTTACTCAAACCTTAACAACAATGTTAAAGTAGGAAGTTCAATTATATCTTAATATATGTAGCGCTCATTGTGAGTTGTATTACGTTAAGCGTGACGTCATGACAAACGACACAAAATCCGTAAAAATATTAAAGACAGAAGGACCGCTGCACAAATTCAAAATAAAATAACACCTTTCCAGTCTCATACTACGATGCATAAACTTTACCCGTAGCGCGCTACGACGTAGCAACGACAGTCAAGTTGGAATGTACAGAGCGAACCTTCTCCAACTTCTCATTTTATCTCTGAACCAAGTTCCTAAATGTCAAAGGGGCAGAGTCGATACCCCTCCCCTCGCCCCCCTTACTTGTTGCACCGTGACCGGGTCACAGCGGGGGTGGGGCGCGGCGCGGGGGGCTGAGTGGGGCGCTGCAGCGGTCAACGACCGGACGCACCCTGTCGCATGCAGGCTATTTCTGGAACCACCTGCATACGTAAAGTTCGAAGGTCAAACTGTTGACAGGCAACTGTTTCAGGATAACATTTTTAAATAAACAACATGTTAACTCAATTAATAAATTAAAGACTGTTTTGCTAAGACCATTTATTGTTATAATGTTCGTTTAAAATTAAATAATAAGGGAACACTTTCACAATTTCCTGTGTTTTTTGTTGTTTTTTTGTTACTGTAGTTACAAAATAAGGAAATTAAATTATGAATTGAAGTATTTGGTTATCTGATTAGTAATTAGTTTTTATTGCTCGTAATATTTTTTTTACATTTTAGTCATCATTAAAATATTTACAGTTTGCACAGTACCTACTGTCCCTCACCATAATTAAGTTATTCTGTTGGTACCTTTGTTCTGCCAGCAAGTACTGGCTTTGTGTGGGGACTGCAAACATATTATAAACATAAATGCATGCCTAGCAAAACCTACATAAATCTAAAGCTACATATAGCTCTTGCATAAATAATGTAAACTTTAATACCATTTTTTTTAATCTATTGATCACCTCTTTGTGATTAGACTACCGGTTTCAAGCATGGGGGTGCTAGTTTTAATTTATAGCAGGGCTTGTTCTATTTCGGCATGGATAGTTAGAAGCATTGTTGTTCCGACAGTTACAGATAAAATAGCTCCTCAGTCGTGTAAAGTGCGTCCCCACCTTCAGCCTTATCCTCACTTAACATAATATATGATTAAAAAACTTGCTTTTAAAAAAAACCATAACTTTATCTTAATACTTTATTTTTTTTATTTATTTGAAATGCATATGTCACAAAAAATGTCGAGTTGCATAATGGAGGCTGGCCCGTGACGTCAGAGAGGCGCGGCGCGGGCGCGGCCCCGCTCGACACAGGCTCATTCATGGCGGCCTCACGCACACACACAGAGCGAGCGGTATCACTGTGATTTTCGTTATGACGTCACGCCGCCCCGACCAATCCGCGCGCAGGCCCATTCAAGCCTAACTCCTGAAGGGAAATTCGCGGATGTAGCCACCAGTCGAGGAACGGTCGCTACGTAGGCGGCATCGCGAGCCTCCGGGGCAACATAACTTACGAACTTACGAATGAGTTATGATGACGGTTGGAACGCGTGTGACTAGCTATGTTCAGTTTTAAAGGATCGCTTTTGAAGGTAAGTTTGCAAGCGTTAGGGGTATTTTTTTTTTGTAGTTATACCTACTGTTGTTAGATGCACTGTAACGGGCCACGTGTAGCTACGACGAGCGGACTCGCTACGAATCCGCCTACGCACCGTCTGCCCGTAGCAGCGCCGTAGACTCGCCCACGCTTTTGCAAGCGTTCTTTATTCCCAGCACTTTCACCCTGTGACCTTCGCTCGGCGATCGGTGATTTACATATTTTATCGTGCTGAACTCGAACGGAATATGGTCATAAACTGGCAGATATACAAATCTGATTGCGTTTCTCTCTGCAGAAAATCCTGAAATCAGAAAAAGTGAAACCAAATTTGAATCTAAAGATTATTGTTTGTGAAAGTTGACAGTTCAGTCATATTCTTCATAGTCATAGTCAGTTTATAGTCCATGGTTTTGGTACAGTAAAGATATTGTATAATTGTTTATACTGTGGTTTTTATCAACTTTATTTTAGATTCATGTGGATTCTCCTTAGACCATTAAACCAACGCTCTAAGGGATTCTCCAATAATGCACTATACAACTTCGTCAAGTAAATTATATTTTTTTAGTTTAAAAATACTTACTACTTCATCATCCTCAGCATGCAGAGGTCCACTGCTGAACATAGGCTTTCGCATCCAACCACTTCCCGCCGCCTTCTTTAGGTCGTCGGTCCAGCGAGCAGGTGGCCGAATACTTAATAGCTAAAAATCTTTTTTTTTTAGTAAGTTATTTTAAAAAAACCATTTTGACATTCATAACAAGTTTCGTAAGCTTAACATACTAATATTCACCTAAAATTGGCCAACTAATTCATCAAGCTTTTGTTCTAAAGTGTTATGTGATATGTAAAATATATATATAACAAATATATGCACGATGGCGCAGCTTATTAGGGTCCAATCTTGCAAGTTAAGCAACATTCGCAGTGCTAAATCACCAGATGGGTGACCAAATTAAAACATCAGGAGCTGATCCGTGCATTATAAAGCGAGTTAAGCCGTTGGTCTTGTTTGTCATGAGATCAAAGTGCATGTGGAAAGTCTTGAGCCCAGTAGTGAGAAGTTAATGATTAATAATTTAAAAAAAAATATATAAGATAATTTCTATAGTATTTATTGTTCGTCAATGATAGCAGTGATAAAATAACAAAAGTATATCACAAGAAACCTAGAAACCTTATAGTTATTTTTAGTTTATTGGTTATTTACGACTATACCTACTTCTTTTTTATGTTTTGAATTAGAATTCAAAAGGTCTGTTGTACAATCAAAGTAAAGTAGAAACCTAGCTATATGGGGCGCATCAGTTACACGCTCTTAAAATATAACTGAATTGGGCCAATCGATTTCAGCAAGTTTGCTCTAGATATATGGCTTTATTTAAACACTAGCGGCCCGCCCCTGCTTTGCACGGGTGAACTTTTTTTTATTTTATTTTTTAATATAGCCTATGTTACTCAGCGCTAATGTAGCATTCTAATGGTGAAAGAATTTTTTAAATCGGTCATGTAGTTTTTGAGTTTATTCGTTACAAATATACATACATACATAAAAAAAGGTTTCCTCTTTATAATATTAGTATGGATGTATGGCATATTTTTTAACAATATTTAGATGTAACGACCAATTTTAATAAAAAAAAATATTTACAAAAAAACGTCTAACTTGCAACAAACATACGCCATTTTATTAAAACACTTGAACTAAAACTAGTTTTAAATCTAACACTATCTGTTTTTCCTAGTTTTACTATAAACTTATTATAGGTTTCGTTTCGCAGAAAAAGAACTAAGCTTATTTCATCTAAGACATAATTGAACCGTATATTTTTTTCCGTAAATATCTAAAGCACCATACCGGCAAAATATAATATATCACCAAGATTGAAACTGTTCGATTTCCAGTGGGAACTGCTAGAAAATTGTTTCAATCCATTTGATTGGTGACAAGGCTTGTCTAACCACTGGGCTAGTTACCACGATTGTATCTAAGTCTGCTATAACTACATATTATGTTAGTTGCTTTGTTTTGTTTCAACCGTTTGTGACATGATAGCCAGTTCCTTAGTAGTTTAGGATTCTGGGTGAAGTGCGTTTCCACCTTCAGATTTATAATCATCATCAGATGAGAAGGTCTTCGCGTTGCCCTGGATTTTGAGTGTAGATTATCGCCACAGTTTGCTTGCACCAAAATAACATTATTGCTGACATGCCACACTAAATTTGAATATTATTCTGCTTGTTTCTTCCCCTATTCATAATTTATTTAGTTACTAGTAATACAATAGAAATAGCCACGTGTATTATACAAGAATTTATTCATAAAACAACGCTGCAATAATGTGTAATCCTATACCTTAGAGAGTGATCAAAACCAAGGCTGTCGTATTTTTTGTACCCATTTGAGTCTCTGACTCTGCAATCTCTAAATAGCAGCTGTATAGCAGCTTTGCGTGCTTTGTGTCATCAATTTGAATGACGACCGCATTCAAACTATAGCTTAACTTCTGTGATCGTAGCAATCATTAAGTGTGTCGATGCACTTCTTTAGTAGCTCTAGTAATGCTGGCACGATCTAGAAATTACTAGTTCTGGGAAAAAATATATATATATACGAAATTTTCCCAGTCACCATGTATGTCGTGTAGTATATGTTTGGTTTCAAATATATGAAATCGATTTACAGATTTCGTTTTCATTGGTTGTTTAATGACTGTGTACGTATGCCGCATATGAATGAAAATCTATCTAAAATTAATTTATGCTAAAATTGTTTTATTTGTGACCGTAAATGATAACGAAAACGTCAGACGTAAAATCATT
Source organism: Eudonia truncicolella (assembly GCA_949315975.1). Classification (NCBI taxonomy): domain Eukaryota; kingdom Metazoa; phylum Arthropoda; class Insecta; order Lepidoptera; family Crambidae; genus Eudonia; species Eudonia truncicolella. The sequence continues at coordinate 5,057,106 of OX438829.1, forward strand.
TGAGCCAACCACCTTCAAGTCATAGCGCTTTCTACGTATATAGTAGAGTCAATAATAGTACTATGAAAATTAGCTCTTTAAGTTTACAATTTTCAATAAAACCGTTTAGCTAAAAAAAAATAGTATAGACGAAGAGACGCCTATGTCCAGCAGTGATTTGAAATATAATGTAGTAATGTTTCCAAGGGCTACTAATTAAGACGGGTTTTTTTGGCGTAATAAAGTGTACATAACAACGTGAACAAACCCGGACCAATAGACTTTTCATCATCATCGACAGCTCATAAGTATCCCACTACTGCACTTAGGCCTTTTCACGTGAACAACTGCGCTTGGTGAGATAGAGGCATAACCCACCACGCTGGCCCAATGTGGGATTCAACGACTGTCAGCTAACAATAATAGCAAGGACCGACGGCTTAACGTGCTGTCTGAAGCACCTGTAAATACTACGTTTAAGACATCATACTTTATGACATATTAAAAAATATATATTATATTTTATACAGGCTATTTTTGAAATTATCAACAGGAGGAATCCCATTGTAGATCGTGTTTTAAGAATGGTTTCATTGTTTTTAGCATTATTTAAAAAAAAACTTTTGCAATGGTGGTTTATAACATGTAAATCAAAGGAATGTAGACTAACAATGTTGGTGTTAAGAAAATTAACATCGCTGATCAAATTTCTTTTTTTTCTAAATTGCCTTTAGGTAACAATGGCTAAAATTAGACACAACCATTTTAACTCTATGTCTTTCTTTCCTTCCACATGATTCGCATAGTCGTCCACAAAGAAACAATATCCATAAAACTGTAAGAGCAATTCGTATGCGCGGTTCCCGGGCTGAAGGGGAAGATGGAGGGGGTCCGCTTTGACGTCAGAGCCATCCCGTGACGTCATAGGTCTATGCCACACCCGCGTTTAACGTCACGACTGGCCAGATTAGCTCTCACCCGGCTAATATGCAATTTACCTGGGCTGAACCTTAATTTTAAATTTAATTATTTAATCTTTTTTATTTTCGTTTCATATTTTTATAATATATACCTACAAACATATATATTTGACGATAAATAAAATTAAAATTAAAAACCATTGTCAAAAAAATAAAGTTTAATTGACGCTTTTCTTTATGGTATCTCAACAGTCATAAACAAGTAAAACCATCTTCCAAAATCGAGGAAGTACATCAATGCACCAGCCAGCGTTTCTGTATTCCGTAAAATTCAATGAACACCGGTGACGTCACGGGCTTGCAGGCAGTGCATCCGTCCTTGTCGCCCGCCCACCAACCGAGCGGGACGGCGAGTCCCAGTGACCCAGTTTCCCGACCTCGCTCGGGAGGGATCGTCGTCTATTTTTAATCTGAAGGTCGGTTTATTTATAGAGCCCATAGAGTTAGAGCGCGGTGGCGGCGCGGCGTGGAGTCGCGTTGCCATTGTTATTTTGTTGCTAGCACGCCTCTCTAGGTTGTCATTGGTAATTTTATTATTAAGAAATAACAAAGGTCTACTTAATTTTTTTCTAAGAAGATTTATGATAAATAAGTTAGGCCCAAAAACCAAATAGTTATTTTCAATTATACCAATCAGTCAATCATTATTATGACTTGATTTCTTGGCCTTTCCTAGCCTGTCCCAGCTGTGGGACAGGTTTTAGGCTATTAATCAGGTAGGTACTTACTTTTGGTACTTACATTCATAATTAAAATAACAACGGTTTATTTAAATCTTTCTCTTACTCATAATATGTTAAATAACTTAGGCTCAAATAGTCACAAAGGCATCAACTAGGTATTTAAATCTTATGAACATAGCTACATACATACAGAAAGAACTTATAATTAAAATATAGTTGGCTTTAAGATCGTGATGAATGATAAGATATTGCATGTTAAGCAACTTTCGAAATGCCGAACATCGGATGGGTGACTGAATTAAAACACCTCAAGATACCTCGTTTTTTTTGGAGAGACTTTGCTGTGGCTTCAAACCGCCTTCACAGGGTCACCGGACATTTTGGGGGGCGGCGAGAAACTTAAAGGGTTCCTAAAGCCGTGTGATTGATAGATAGAGGGAATAGCATCACGCAGAGCTGGATGAGAGTAACCGCGGATCGTGCTCAGTGGCTGGCACTTCGAGAGGCCTATATCTAGCAGTGGGCGTGTGTAGTCTGATGATGATGATGAAGCGTGTACCTGTTCCCCACTAGATTCTTTGAAGGGTTCGCATCGGATCGGGAAAAAGAGATTCTACGTGCTACGGCAAAGCATGTTAAGCTGTTAGTCCCGGCTGTTGTCGCTAGATGGCGTTGAACCCATCAATCCAAATAAATACTAAATTACTACGATTGCAACTAATTAAGAAGACTCCTTTTAGTTTATTAGTTATAATATCGTAACTGAAAATATTAGTGCCTAGGAAAAATACGACATGCTTCAAATGGGGTTCGAACCCATGATTTTTCACGATTGGGCAATTGCAATTTGGTTTCGTAACTGTGCTTTTCAAGTACTTTTTGATGCGCTGTAATCTTGCGTTGTTTTATCGATGTTTAGGTATTTTACTTTGAACATTGGAAAGGTACAATAAACAAAAAACATTCACCATCGTCGGTTAAACTGTATTGGACAGCGTTATTTTAATCAATTAGCTTAATTACCATCCGCAATATTATATTATACGCAACAAATATGATAAACAATAGCTATTTGAGTTAAAAATTGTTATAAAAATATAAAATTCTTGTACATATTAACAAAGTCATACATCGAATTTGAAAAAAAAATCTGAGAAACCAATGTTTCAGTGGCTCAGATTAAAGGTTTGCAAAAGGCTGTTTGTTAAAAAGTTAGAATAGAAAAAGTTTATTACAGTTTCAAGCTACAAAGTAAAGAAGGTAATTTTAGTTTATACCACTTTTACTAAAGTGTGACTCTGTGTGACACCTAAAGGTATTAGCACCAACATGATAGCAGGCCACCACGCATGTTATATCGATCAATTAAAAATTATAAATATTTTTTTTATAATTTTAGGCTACAATGGAGTTCTTATGAAAATTACTACACTATGAAAAATCAAAAATCTAAGTCTGTTTCTAAGCTAGTCTCCATGTAAGATAAAGAGCCTTTTTAAGAGCTATTTTTAACTTCGGTATAAATACTTATAGCATTTAAACATTTGGTCACATGATATTTTCGATGTTCCGTTTACCGTCTAGCTAGTAAGGTTAACCAAATATGTTACTGTACTCATGCATTGATTGTAATCTGTTTGTGTACCTATAGAAATAAATAAATAAATAAATAAATAAAAGCAATTATTCCAAGAGTCTCCATTGTGCGCGTTTGTTCGTGTTACAATGAGATGTATTCCGATAGAGTATCGATATTTCTCAGAATAATTTGTAACGTTTCCTTTTGGCAATCAACAAAAAGAAGTTCGCACCTGAGTTCCTGTTTACTATTTATAGTTTATTCCATTTAGTGAAATTGTTTTGCCTAGTGATCAAAGTCAAAAGTAAAAAAAAATAATTTGCTTTTTATTTTTAAGTGCTAATTGCTGCACTGAAGCTAAATTAAGTATTTATAAAATACAGTGAAAAATTAAATGCCTACCCGACCCAGCCAGGAATCGAACCTTCTTCTTTGTCTTTCGCAATCCGGGCGGCTGCACTGACCATTATGCTACCGGAAAGGCATTGAATTTTTTTTTATTTTTGACTATATTTTCTGCTGCTCGCCGGATTGCGGAAACGCAGGTTCGATTCCTGGCTTAGTCGGGTAGACATTTAATTTTATTACTGTATTTTATAAATATTTAAAAAAATATATTTATATTAGCCTTCGGTCAATTAGTAATTGATGAAGTAATAAATATTAAACCATCCAACCGTATTATTGTTGTTTTGAATTTTGAAATTGAATAAAGGAGTTTCATAAGAGAAGGAGTAAGATGGTGGTATGTACACAATCTTATCTTACGGAAGTAATTTTTCGTCTGCCTTTTTTCTTTCTTAATTTAATAAAAAAATAAAAAAAGGTTAGACACAAAAATAGTATTTTTTTAATAAAGTTAAAACAAATAAGGTTAAAACATTTCCGAGTTGTAACCGGGCACCGTGGCAGCAGCGGTGCCGTCCGGCGCCGGCGGTGTCAGGTTGCCGGACACGGCTTCCGGGGCTTCGCTGTCTAATCTATCACCGGCTGCTATCAGGGATCATTAGGAAAATATATGAATTACCTAACTTTCAAAACAACATGGTATAACATGACAGTAATTATTTTAAGGAACAGTCATATCGGAGCGCATCTGTGGTGGCTAAGATTTATGCATTCTTATATGTACTTATAATTATAACTGTTTGGTATGTATCAATAGTATATTAAGTTTTTATTATTACTTATATTTATTTATTGTTGTGCTGTTAGTTATACTACAATTATTTATTGTGCACCGACGACGCGACGACAAGCCCACTTCAAACTCGAATATTTTTAGTCCATCCAAAGGTTGTCTGGAAGAGATCACTCTTAGTGATAAGACCGCCCTTTGTACGTGTATTTTTATGTAATTTTTTATTTTATGAAATGTTTTATTTTTTAAATTATACTTTTTTTTTTTTTTATTAAAAAAAAAGTAATATTTACTATAGTGTTGTGTTATCAAATTTGTGGTATTTCATCTATAAAGATGAATCTGCATAGCCATCAATCAAAGAGTAGTGAAAAAATTCAGTGGTTACGGTAGCATAATGGTCATTGCAGCCGCCCGGATTGCGGAAGACCCAGGTTCGATTCCTAGCTGGGTCGGCATTTAATTTTTTCACTGTATTTTATAAATATTGTTTTATTTTTTGTTTACGATAAAGTTTATTTATCTTTATCTTTATCTAAGTTACAAACAAAAGGCTCAGCCCGATTTCTAGAAGTTCTGGCTCTCGTTCCGATCCGAACGCCTCGGAGAATATAATAGGGGCACGCTTGGGTGATGCTATCCGCTCTAGAAACCCTCTAAGGGTGTTTCGATCACACGGACAAAAAAGGTTCTGTTCTGATCTTCACTCTTTCCAGCTCACCTGATTTTAAGTGATGATAAGGCCGAAGGTGAAAGCGCACTTTACCCGGAACCCTCAAATACTGAGGCACTGCCTATCTTATCTCTAGCTGCCGAAACAGAACAATGCTACAAACATTGATGTCAGTACGACATATTTAAATAAGATGGTGGTAGCTAGCCAGGCGGACAAACATGCCCTACTGTCAACCATACAGAGTACCTACACAAACATGTACCCCTGCTGTGAATCGAACCCAGGATCTCTGGTTCGGAGACCGGTGGTCTTAACCACTAGACCAAAGAAGCGGCCCTGCTTCAGAAAGCACAAGAAGATTCCATTGGTACCGGCTGCATTAGCAGTCGTTAACAACCACCACTCCGCTCTGTGCCCGCGTGGTGTTTTATGGCCCGTTCTCTATATGGTGTTTCCATCCGTAGGCTCGTGCCCCCAGCTTATTTTGTCCCCACTGCGTCATCAGATGTGACTTCAAATAACAAAAAGTATATATACCACTTAATAACTATTTGGTTCATTCATACAGATTAAATACTGCTTACTCCTTATTATTAAGAACCATTTTATTTAAGCATGATTCACGCTTGACCGCTCTTTATCATAGTGCAACTCTTTAGGCAGGTCCAATGACACATTATAGGGACGGGTGCCCTGTGACGTAATACTTCCGTATATCGAACACTTGCTACATTTAATTACAAAAACTTTAGAATATATGTACCTACATGACGCGGTGGCCGAGTGATCCGACCCGATATCTGCAAATCCTGACTTCAATTCCCAGGTCTTAGCTTTAGAAAACAATGGGTTTTATTGCATTTTAAATACTCTTATTTATATTTTCTAAGAACTGGTAATTTTTTTAATAGTATGTATAAAGTATAGTAAAAAGTAAAAGTATAGTATATAGTAAAAAGAATGTTTCACCATACGATGACGACTAAAAAAAAGACTATTTGTACCCACTACAGTTAATTTTTGGATGAATCTTATATGATTTAAATTTTTGCATGAATACGGAAACAGTATGATAGACCACACTGTGTACAGTGTGCGCCCAGTATCATCTAAACCTCTGACATTTCCACTATCAGAGACGGCACGGTTATTCATTAAAGATAAGTAAATGCATACCTACCACAGCCGCGTTTGTTATAGCAATTAGGTAGTTGACTGGTAACTGAATAGATAAAATTTTTACCAACTGTCAAATCGATGTTTTGTAATAGAAACTGTATGCGAATGACTACTACGACGTCACTATTTTGTATTCAACTAAGTGTTTATTAATGGCTTTTAAGTTAAGTAAATGCATGCCTAGATAAAATAAAAAATCGGTTAATGTTTTAAAGAACTGTTACTTGGTTTTATTCACCGTAAATGTTCTGGAATTAATTATTGTTTTTGTCAACATCCCTATTGGCAATCAAACGTAGTCTTCGACTGCAAATTTAAACGTGCACAATCATGTCTCGTGGCCCGACTTCGTCATATGGATTATGGTTCACAGAGACACGATTTTAGAGGTTTTAGAATGTCAAAATCTATGCCCTGGCTGCGAAGACATGAGTGAATCACACCGGTGATCCCGAAGTTAAAAGTGACAAGAAATGTACAATGAAGTTATAGTTAATATTGCATTATTTACAATTTGATTATTATGTTAATTGCCCATTGCCGCAATAATCTCTGCAACCAACAACGCCACTAAAACCCGTCCCGTAAAAAAAACAGTAATTCAATGGAAACACGAGACGCGGTTTAAATCTTTGTGGCGGTTTGCTAATAATCCTGTAATGAGGGAGGCGCCGGCCTCGCTTGCGGGGCTTCCGTCCTCGGCACCCCGACCTATTCCAGTATTATGTGCTTACTGTAATAGAATACCGGCTATGCTTAGAGCTGTGTTATAGTTCTGTACATTCTCGTATGTCACAGTTACTAACTAATAGGTAAAAAAAACTATGAAGGCTTTTGTTTCACACTTCAAACCTCTTTATAAATAAATAACTATTTCAACTATCATGGTCACTTGCATTAGAGTAGTTAGTTATCGGATACTCACATATAATAAGTGTGGTAAAAATCCCGTTAATAATTACTCTTATTAATCCTCTATTGTACAAAGAAATTACATTTAAACACACATTACACATGACATATACAAAGGTGAGCTTATCTCTAGAAGAGATCTCTTCCAGGCAACCCTAGCTGTGGTGTAATGAAAATAAAATATTATTTACAAATATATGCATACATATTAAAATAAACACTAATTATGTTACAAAACGGGATGTCACTGATTAGCCGTTAGACAGATTGGTCTTTGAGCTTGTGTTTGAAAGTTTCTACCGATGAACTCTCATGGATGCTGGCAGGCAGACTATTCCACATTCGAGCGGCATATACTGTGAATGATTTGTGGCAAAAATTGGAATTACATTGGGGACATACCATATTAATATTATCAAGAGGAAAGTTTTGTATTTATGTATTTTTGTTTGTAACGAATAAACTCAAAAACTACTGGACTGATTTAAAAAATTTTTTCACCATTAGAATGCTACATTAGCGCTGAGTAACATAGGCTATATTTAAAAAAATGCCCACCCGTGCGAAGCCGGGATGGGTTGCTAGTTATATTTATAAAATTAAATAGTTTTCTTTTGCATTCGCGTATAAATCTAAAATTATACCTTTATTATTTTTTATTATGAAGGCAAATGACTCTGGACTGCCTGATGTCAAGCAGAAGCAGAATCCAGGTGCGAGGACAGCTAGCAGAGCAGGATGGAGCCGTCCTCACCTTGCCGACCCGCAGGTTATTTTTTCACACCACGTTTTGTGTTTACGATATAACACTTAAAGAAGGCTACACACATGTATTACCCAAAAATTACTGGCTGACAAAATGTTTTTGTTTTATTTATATAATTTTAACGCAAGTTTTGTTGCGAAACAAATGTTGAAAAAAATTTCACGAACAGGATTTGAACCTGCACCCTTCTGAAATACCGGGTCAGTACCAAAAAAAGTTAATAAAAACGACTACGTCAACTGTATAAAACAGTTATGTGTTAAATGAACTGACTAAGGATATAAAATAAAAGCTTAAGCGGAGAGGTGAAACTCGATACTGCTACGTTATAAGCCCGCTAATAAAAACTCCCTCAAATAATAGATACCTAGCCTAGGTACTTCACCAATATTAATTTTTTTAAACACCAGTAGGTACAATTGTATACTAAATGGGTTTTAATAAAACGAAACAGTGTCTTGTTTCTCCGGTCGAATTTTTTTTTACTGGGCATTGAACAAGCCTACGGCAAACCAACAAGCTACGTACCTTCCTGCCAAAATAACTCAGAGTGTTAACATTGCGAGAAGTTGTTCCGAAGCTTTAACAAAGAATCTGATCATAAGATCATAGTAGACATCATCATCATCATCATCAGATCAGCCTATAAACTTACTGCTGGGCTCATCTTCTGTACCACGTAGCACGGTATTTTTATTTGGTCAGCCATCCAATGACTTACCATTATAAAAGTTGCTTAACATGCATGATCGCAGCATGAGCGCGCAAGTCGCGACGCCTTGAAGCTCTTACATACAGCGAACGAAAGTAGGCCTACAGTAATCCAATTTCACTAAGAACGCCGAGCGCCTGTCACTTGTTCCATAATAAAATTAAGGGTGGTACTAGCCAGGCTGCACAGCACGAGTAGGGCCTTCGTCAACTCACTCGCACCCGGACCTACCCCGCGCTAGCACGTCCCAGTAACTTTTTTTTTTATTTCTTTTTTTATTTTTATCAAACTTTTTAGTGTTTCCAATAAGGTTTTAATGTATTGTGTTTTGGTTTTTTCTTTTGTTTGTGTTTCAAGTGAGTATCGGCTATCGTGCTTTGTTTTCATTATTTCTTTTTAAAACGTTTTTAATATTATGGAGTTTATTCTTTAAGATAAGTATTATTTTAATTTAGTTTTGTAAACTTTGTAACGTTTCTTTTAAAGTTGATTCAATCTTTATTGTTATACTTATTTTTAACGGTAACGTATTTTATAACTTATTGAAAGTTTCACTTGTAACTACTGTGCAAGCTCATAGTTGAAGGTACATAGTTTAGATATTATAATTACTGTGAAGTTACACTTTACGTAAAATAATAATTTCCTCATGTTATTCAACTCGTGTAACAGGTACCGAATTCTTATTTAATAACTTAACACAAATCAACACAATAGAACAACGAAATAAGTTAATATAGGTACCTACGGACATGGATAAAGCTGAAAAATAAAATATTAATTTAATTTTATCGATTACAACCAACAATAACAACGGACAACAAAATATTTTAATTAAGTATTACTATGTAGATAGATATCTATTTTTTTTTATTAATTCCAAAATATAAAAAAAAATCGTTTTTTTTTCAATTTTAAATATTTCTCTTTATCCATTGAGCAAATAGCCATCAATTGCAACGATGACTTGATTTCAATGATAAGAGCCTTTGCAAAGCATGGGACAGTAGGTACATAGGCTTCTACCTACTTACTACTTTGTCTATGTGAATTGAAAACAGATAATGTAATGTACCAGTGGTATTTCTATTTCTATTCGGCTACACTTGCAAATATCAACACTTATTTGTTGATATGACCACAACAAAAAAAACGTTTTTAACATTATAAATGTTACAAATGTACAAATGTTTATTTACATTTTTATATACATATTTTATATACCTACATGTTACATTGAAACTTTGAGAGCGTCGCCTGAAAAGTAATGATCTCGCCTTTATACATAGGACCCGTTGCCATGCCATGAGTAAAGCCTAACTCTAGCAGTGGGACTATTATGATGTAGATATAACTAACCTTACGCGTCTGTAACAACGGTATCGTATGTTAACTAACCAGTCGTTATGCCTATATAGTATCGCACCGCACAAGCATTAACATAAGCCGGCAGTATGGTTTCCGCGGCCCCGGTGGGGCTTCGCCACCCGATATGCCGCTTTTTTATGCCCCATCCGTCCGCGACGACATCGAATACCGACCGTTCAAAATATAAAAAGAAATTAATACTTGACACGTAGTTATAATAAGAAGTAACTTTATAAAAAAAAATATTCAATTTTTTTTTCTGAATCTTTAATCAAAATCAAACTTTTGTATCAAGTACACTTAATTTTCTGAGATATTAAGATGTTTCGTTGATTTTTTATCATAACTCGCGAATTAAGAATCCATATTACACGTACAGGTAAAATTCCAAAGGGTTTGAAACGACAGGCCAAAGAAGACGAAGTTTTTATCGCGTTTCCCCAGGGCTAAATAGTAACAAATGACACACACCGGGTTAGCTTTAATTATATATCGGTGCAAAAAGTCATTTCGAACCGTTGCTCCGTTAAGAACGTATCGAATAATGGACAAACTAATAAATAACAATACTTTTGCATTAACTAATAAAGTAATAAATAATATTTAGTGAGCGTAAAATGTATTTTCATCATTCAGTTTTTAGTTTATCGCACAGATTAAAGAAAAACTAGGTTAGGCTCGAATGAAGTAACCACCGTGTATCTTTAACTAGTTTTTATTTTTTCTTGTTATTTTTTTTTAAATTCGTCGCCCCGGTCGCCAGCGTCATGGATTTCAAACGCTAAGGAGAATGAAGCCCAAAGCAGCTGCTGGCCACTGCACAAGATTAGTCATTCTATACTCTTGTGCGTGTGACAGCGGCTATTGCGGGCGTTTCATAGTCGCCGACACGTCAAGACACGTACCTACCGGAGAAAAGAAGATGGCTGAAATACAGACGGCTTTACGCTTGCGGCATCACTGACTTGATGATGACTTTAAATGTGTTTTGTGCGTACTGCTTTACGTGTTATACCTATGTTTATATATTTTTTAAAGTTAGATAGACTTAAACTTTCTCGATCTATGATAAATAAAATTTTTAACAAGGCTTAATGCAAAATCATTAGCATACCTTTTTAGGTACTACCTGACGACGAGTCGGTTGAGTTGAGCGGCCGTGGTTACATAAGATAGCAATTATATTATAGAATTTGCGTTAAGCCCCGTTTTAGTTACACAGTATTTATTAAGGTAAGTGCCTTTTTTTAAAAAGGTGTACAAAATTGAGAGTTCGTTTCAAATCAACTGACCAATGTCATCTGTGGCAACAAGTAACTCAGTGAATGTGACAACATGTAAGCTAGATCTAGGGATATTTAATGCATTTTGTCATCGCATGTTTCAATTTGATTGTGTGGTCTTTGTGGGTTATTTGTAAGTTTTCTGTATATTTTTATTATGTTGATGTTTAGACTTATATTGTTTCATTGTAAATAATATTGTGTTTCCATTGGGTTATTATTTTTTTGTTTTTCTTACTTGTCCGGTTTATTATGTAAATTTCATGTGTATGTTTTATTTTTATTTAGGTACATAGATGCTGTTTGGTTGAAGGACTGATTGAAGACTTTCAAGCCTACAGTTTTTTTTATTGCTTTCGCATCATCACACTGAATAATTCGTTAACTAAACAAGGTTACGAGTGACTATTAAAATATACGACTGGGAGCAAACTCCACCAAAAATTGGATCATTGTTGGGCTAAGTGATTGATACGAGTATTTTAATGACCAATATATTATTTTTTATTCTTGCAATAGCTTGGAGACTTTAAATATACGTATTAAACTTAATTAGACTTAAATATCAAGATTGTTTTGATTAGTATGCTACACCAATTTGATGTTGAATATAGAATGTTTTTGTTTCGTTTATATAATTTCAATGCAAATTTTGTTGCGAAACAAATTTACAAAAACACGAATGTTGAAAAAATGTTGAAAAATTGAATATAGAGCTCGGTGTAACTACTTTTTAGTACTGTTTAGTTTTGGTAAAGCCGGTCTTGATCTTCGTTTAACTTATTTTAAAAACAATGCTATGAAGAATGAAAAAAACATTTTTAATAATTATAAAGTGCTGTTTTGCATTAAGGTAAATGTTACAATTTAGCAACTTTGTATATTTCAAAAAGTATTTTTAAATTGGGTGTCTTACTAATAATTTCAAATCGGTGTCAATCAATGAACTCTATATAAAAGTATATAACTTTGACAATCAGCAAATATATCCAAAACTAACACTTAATAAATTTCACTTAATAGATTTGTGTGTGTGGATGAAAAGAAGATATTTAATCAAACATTAACAATTACTAATTAGCCCTAATTACGTTATATCTTACTATTGATTTTTTATTATCGTTGACTTGAATTTCCATATCGATCCTACTTCTAAATCTCAGAGTGCCTAGTACGGTTTTCATTTTTGTTATATTTGAATTTCCAAAATGAACCGATCTTTATTTAGGAAGCAAAATTTTTTTTTAGGTAACTTTATCGTATGGTGACATTTTTACTTTAGTGTTTTAAAATAGTAACTAGGAACGTTAATCATAAGACTTCTAACTTGTGTTTTGTCTGTAATTCGTGTACCTATGGATTTAAAATATTATAATTTCTTGATTATATTTTATAACACTGTGTTGGCCAACGAGCATGTGGTCCCTATTGACGTTTGTAACAATATGTTGGTGCGGTCCAAGACACACTCAAAACACTGTGAGAACTCACTACTTCTAACGATCGATCGTACGTTAAGCAGCATGGTCATGATAAACCCGAGGACGCTAAAAATGCCGCGGCAAACATCAAAATTCTCTCCAAAAAATCCATGGTCATGACACTCATGACCGACAAGCATGTCTCGGACCGCACGTTATGCATAAAAAAATGTTAGCATACTAATTACGGCGGACCGCTTAACTCAGTCCTCGCCTGCGGTAAGTACGCGGGGCGGGAGGTACGTTGGCCTCTGCCACGAACACGAGAGAATTGCGACGCGGTGAACGGATTTCTAGTTTATTGCGCGCTATACAACGGCAGTCATAGTCAACGGTTATAGAAATAACGCAATGAACTAGAAATCGCTCGCCTCATCGCAAGACGTCAGTAGTCTTGGTCGGTCGGTAAGGTGGTACACACGTGATAATTTTAACAAGATTCATCTGAAGATAAGCAATTATAAAAAACATTTTACCTACTACCCATCTAGAGCGTCTATATTTTAGCAGTGGAGAATGGGCGCAAGAAACTGCACAGCTTTAAGTAACGACATTTATAATAAAAAGTTACCTATCGTCGTTACCAAATCATGCAATATTACAACAGATTTTGTTACATACATTTCATTACTCGCGCCCTTCGATTCGATTATCAAAGTCAGAACGCAAATCGCGAGAAAACAATCTTTTTCTTTTTTATTATGACTTTTCGTATTTTTGAAAATAGAATGCAAGTGTAGAAACTTTTTATTCGACTTGTCAAATTAAATAAAAATGTGGAGGTGAAAATACCTAAATACTATTAAAAAATATCGTAGAGAAGGAAGACATTTTATATCTTGACGAAACTTAAGTTTATGCGTCTCATAACGTTTCAAAATGTTGCCAATCAAAGGATGAACACGGCGTGCTTTCTCATATCGGTAAAGGAGACCGTTTGATCATCGTACATTGTGGAGGCCAAACTGGATTTGTAGACGGAGCACTTGTGATATTTAAATCCAAATGTAAAACAGGTGATTATCACGATTCTATGAATTTCGTGAATTTCAGTAAATAGATAAATGAAAAACTCATGCCTAATATACCACCAAATTCGATCATAGTAATGGATAACGCAGCTTATCATTCGGTTCGAGAACAGAAAAAGCCGACTATGGTTTCTACCAAGCCAGCTATGCAAGTTTGGCTACGACATAATGAAGTGCCTTATGACGAAAAACTTAGAAAGGATGACTTGTTCAAATTAATTAAAAACTATTTCACAGAAGATATTTAGAAAATTTACGAGTTTTTAAAAATAAACGGACGTGAAGTGTTGCGTTTGTCTCCATACCACCCTGACCTGAACCCAATTAAGTTGGTCTGGGGTGATATTAAAGGACAGTTAGCACAAAAAAGTATCGACTCTAATTTGGACCTATGTTGAAGGAATTATTTGCTGGATATTCTGTAGAGAAGTGGGAGCATTGTGTTAATCATATAATTAAAGTCGAGGGCGAATACTGCAAACATGACAGCGTTATATATAATGTTGTTGGTCTTATTATTAACGTGCAGGACGATTCAGATGATTCTGATGATGGCTACTTTGAAAGTGAAGAATCAAGTTCCAGTGATATTGATATGGATATAAGTGATTGATTTATTATTTTGATAAATTTTTCTTAGTAAATAGTACACAAGTTCATTACCATTTTATTTATCAAATCTTCTATAATAAATAACGGCTGCGAAGTGAAAAAAATGATTATTTTTTTTACTTTTCTCAAAACAATTGACTAATTAGGTAGGCAGGCACCTATATTTATAATTGCTTATCTTCAGATGAATCTCGTGAATGAATCTTGAAAATTATCACGTGTGTACCACTTTACCGCTCGACCTCGACTACTGACGTCTTACGACGTGGCAAACGGATTTCTTGTTCATTGCGTTCTTTCTATCACTGTTGACTATGACTGCCGTAGTATAACGCGCAATGAACTAGTAATCCTTTCGCCGCGTCGCAATGCGCTCGTACTCGTGGCAGAGGCCCTACGTACCTCCCACCCCGCGTACCTACCGCAAGCGAGGACTCAGTTAAGCGGTCCACCTATAGCTATGCTATAAAACCACCATTTTATACCATGTTTCTTGCGAATAAATGTTCATATTTGTTTCAATTATCAGGGATCGCAACAGGAAGAGCTAATTTAGATCTACAGAATATACAGTCTCTAATCCGATACTTAGAAGATACTGCAAGACTTTAGGGACTGTAGAATCTGAGATTTCAAACAATTATACATTTTTACAGTATTAACCACACTGTGTTGTTCCTCTCGATAACTTTTGATAAATTAGCTCTAGTTACCTTTTCCGATCTCTGTATCATGTATTATTAAAACTGTATCTTATTAAAATGTTAATGTTACGAATTTATTATATTAGTTTTGGTCCTATCTGCCTGTCTGTCGATTAAATTGAATTGATGTCTGTAATAAATATCTACGTTTCGTATTATTTAAATAAAGTATTCGTTGTAACTATACTACTTATATACTAATTACTCTTATCAAAAAGTAGACTGGACTAAGTTATCGCCAATTAAAACTGAATGATGATGATGAGTAGTAGGCTCCTAAAATTAAGAGGCTAGGCTAATATACTTATAGAACATTTATTCAGAAAAGTCCCTCAAATAGAAATAAGTAATCGTTAACTTAATTCGTGGCTAACAGTAAAGTTAGTTTGCAAAAGTTTTAAATTTCGAAGCGAAGTGATAGATCGCCGATGTGATAGACGTACCAAATTAGAATAGCCGAATTATCCGTAGAGAATCTCTTAAGCCCGTGCATTAGGGTAGGATGGCAACCAAGAGAGGAGAGAATGGCGAAGCCTAGTCACTACGACTGAAGTAAAGACCATGACCACTTTGCCAAGAGTGTAACGGCGTAAAATATATTGTGAAAGAGAAAACTTTAACTTTTTTTAGTTTTAATTAAATTTAGTAAAAAATGTTTTTTTTAGGTTTATTGACGATGTAGAAATAAATTAGTAAATTTTAGGAGCCTACTACAAAGGGGAAGCATTCCGACTAAGGCTCTTTATTTCCAAAATAAAAGTAAATAGAAAATTGTTTCATATAAAACAAAAATATAAGATGATAGAAGCTCCATTTGAATGATACGAAATATAAAACTATTATTGTATACGTGTACTTGTTTTGTGTGTTTTCTTTCAATTTTCCTCTTTATAATTTTTTTATTTAAAAATTTTCTTTATCTTTCCTTTTTATTTAATTCAAACTTCTTGCAGGTTTTCCAGAAGATACCAAGTCGGGCCGAAGACCAAAGAAGCCCAAAACAACTATTGGTCACTGCACAGGAATAGTGATTGTGAGATACTCTTGTGCGTGTTCCAATAGTTATTGTGGGTGCTTCATTATGACAACGATCGAGAAGAAAGAACTTGTCTATGGATCATCGGATTTACAAACGAAACGCTGAATATTTAAAACGTTGAATTTGGTTGTGTAAGTCATGTGTAAGTGTAAATATTCATTTATATTTTCTTTAACTAAAGCAAATTAGTCCTAAAAATTAACAAGGAAAGGTGTTGAACATATATTTGAACCCGCCCTTAATAACAAAACGGGTCAAAACAGTACCGTACAGTACCTAGACCTACTAAACGTGTGAGTTCAAATCCCGCTTGTGGAGTTTTTTTCAACATCTTTTCTGAATTATCAACAACATTTGCGTTTAATATATTAAGTATATACTTAACTACTTTTCTTATGTACAAGTACATTAGCTACTGTTGTAATATATTTATGAATGTACCTATTGTTTAAATTTTGTAAAGTAGGTACCTTTTTTTAACCTATCTTATGTACGGGTGTAATCAGCATAATACTTATTTGTAAGTAATTAGGTGTGTATAAAAAAATTAAAAGTACCCACATTATCTAATATGAATGAAGATACGGTAAGCAACGGACGTCTCTGACCACTTTAGCACCGTTTCATAGTAACATCATTGGAGGTCGCCAAGCGCGTACCTGTTAAATTTATCTGGCTTTGACAAAATACTAAGGTGATTAACAACTTTTGTTGCTGACTGTACCTTGTACAGTTAGTGGTGGCGTCCTAAACGGCATCAGCCTTCTTGGTATGGCTTCCAAATATTATCTACCAACTTATATATGATTTACTACTTATTATAACTTACCTTCTAAATATGTAATTTCGTTTCGAACTTTAATAATTGTTAAACGATCGAATATTAAAGAACTCTTACTGGGCACTCGAGTAAGTATTTACCATATGTGTGTAAATCGGGCTACATATTTTCGTAAGATAAATAAATAAAATGAGATTTTCATTACCACTGGCGCCACGTAACGTCATGAATGAGCACTACGCCATACTACTCCGTGTGGTGAGGTGGCGCCCTCTTTAAAAATATTCACTTCACAGCTTTTTTGATAAGAAAGTTTGTTTGAAAAAATACTATAAGTAAAAATTCCACAGCACGAAGGAGTTTAAGATATTTTTGTTTTGTCTCCCATCCGGTAAACGGGTGTTCAGATAGTTGTTTAGTTTGCATCATACGCAGAACGCACAAGCCACTGCGCTATCGAGCTGCACACATCTAATAAAAATATATTTTGTTAGTAGATTATCTACTTAATTATTTTGACTTACTACTATGTTATTATTTTATTAGAAGCACTTCTATGGCTGCTCCGGTGTTGGTGTCGAGCTACCACGAAAACGACAGCACAAACATTTTTATATTCTACATCAACGGCGTAGTCATGGTAGCTACGTACACACGCCTGCACATCAACCTACCACAAACTGTCAAATTTGCCACTGCGCGTGCTGGCCACGCTGCTGCACCTGTAAGCTTCGCGAGTCCATACCAGCCCGCTCCGCCCCGGCACGCCACGCGCCCGAGCCACTGCGCGTGCTAGCCACGCTGCTACACCTGTAAGCATCGCGAGTCAATACCAGCCCGCCGCAGCCCCGGCACGCCACGCGCCCGAGCCGCTGCGCGTGCTGGCCACGCTGCTGCACCTGTAAGCATCGCGAGTCCATACCAGCCCGCCCCGCCCTGCCGCGCCACGCGCCCTGCCGCGCCACGCGCCCGAGTCGATGCGCGTGCTGGCCACGTTGCTGCACCTGTAAGCATCGCGAGTCTATACCAGCCCGCCCCGCCGCGCCACGCGCCCGAGCCGCTGCGTGTGCTGGTCACGCTGCTGCACTTGTAAGCATCGCGAGTCTATACCAGCCCGACCCGCCGCGCCACGCGCCCGAGCCGCTGCGCGTGCTGGTCACGCTGCTGCACTTGTAAGCACCGCGAATCTATACCAGTCCGCCCCGCCGCGCCACGCGCCCGAGCCGCTGCGCGTGCTGGCCACGCTGCTGCACCTGTAAGCATCGCGAGTCCATAACAGCCCGCCGCGGCCCCGGCACGGATCTCTTCAAACTGGAACACAGCGATGCAGGAACGTATAGTAGTAGCCATCCAGAAGGTCTCCGCGCAAGTAACCTAAAACCGACATCTGATAATCCTAAAGTGCGAGTAGACGTAAGTATGCAACATTTGCGTTGCATATTCGAACGAATTCCATGAAGTTTCATTCGGCTTTGCCCACTATGTTTTAACACTCGAAAGAAGTCTCGCACTTTAAATGCGCGTGGCACATATGCGTCTCTCTAAAATTCGAAATACCGTTCAGCAAAGATAACAGGTTGTTGTTCGCTGAGTTAATTACCGAATCTGAGGAACGAAGACACCTGGTTACATTAATTATAGTTAAACTGAATCTTATGACAATTATGACTATATAAATATATATATATATATTATATTATATATATATAATATATATATTAATATATATATATATATATATATATATATATATAATATATATATATAAATTATGACTTTATTACAACAGAAAGAAGAATGACATTTGTTTAAGTTAATATGTTTGGTTGCAGTCAATCCAAACAAGACGAGGCTTCCTGACATTCTACTCCGCGCCGAGGAATAAAGTGAATGCCTTTATGGTTGGCATTTCACACTCCTACGCTGTAAGTTATTAATGTGTCTTATTATAAGTAATAAATTTCACAAAAACACAAATGTTGAAAAAATTTCCACGAGCAGGATTGGAACCTGCACCCTTCTGAGATACCGGGTCAGGTGCTCTCCCGATTGAGCTTTCGTGGTTCTAACCAGCCCGCCGAAATTATTCAACACTATTTAATTTTTTTACTTTGAAAGCCAAAGCCACCATTTCACCAATTCAATCCACCTTAAAATAATCGTCACCTTTAAATATCGTCTGCAACTGATACCATCTTGTTCCAGTTTAAATACGAGCAAGCGGTCTGGATGTATCGGTTCGCGCTGACGTTCGACGCAGACTTCGTGGCCGCTAAAGCCTGTCTCCATACTACAATGTGCATCATGCTCTTTGGGGATACCAGCGACAAAAATATTACTACAGCATAAGCCCTAATTCAATAATCATATAATAATATAAAGAGGACGTAAAAAAAAACTTGTAAAATAATTTGAAGTATCATCTTGATTGTTTATTTTTTTATAATTGTAAACTGTTGCAGGGTACTTAGTCAGAAAGAACCTGAGCTGTTGATATTCTCAAAATAAATTAGCTATGTACTTGCTAATGTCAACTATTTTAATATGCGTTCCATTGTATGCAAAATAATGTTGAGTTTACAACTTTTTGTATTCCAGGATAAAATAATGTGTAACATAAACGCGATCACATTTATATAAAGTAGGTATTTCATTTAAATGTTAATGTATGTATAATAAAATTTTAAGTAAGCCAATTAAAAAAGATTTTGGTTTCGGTAGTTAAAAAAATATGTTTCTTGAAGTTTAATCCAGTGACGTTCTCGATTACAAACTAATTTCATAATTCGGTGTTGATAGTATATACAATAGTGTAATTGAACAAAAATTTACCGTGTGATGTAGATCCAATTAAGTGAGAAACTGCATTACCGACGTGGTTTAAGGTTACGCCTCCATCTTTGACTTTATCGTGACCTTCAAATATTTTCATCAGTACACACAAAACGTATCAGGCTATGAGTAGGTAATACGTGTTTTTAATGTTCACTATATAATCAATATGCGATTATAACAATACGTGGTTGTAAGTCACATTTAAAAATACGATGTAATATACCTACTTAAGGCTGTATAGTAAACATTAAACATTAAAAAGGCCCTGCATGAAAAACTCAAGTCTTGTGGTTTTTTTTTGCTTACCTTACATTACCTTTACATTACATTTCAAAAATGTTATGTGACCTCAGTATGTACCTTTTTTAATGTTAATTTATAATAATTAGGCAGCAGGTTCAGCGTGTTCTATCATTTTGTTTAATTTGATTTAATTATTATTATTTAATTATTTGACGACCTCCGTAGCAAAGTGGCTTGCACGCCGGACTTTGGGCGGCGCTAACTTTGAGGTCTCGGGTTCGATTCCCGGTCGGGTCAATGTCGAAAACGAACTTTTCGATATTGTGTCGGGTATGGGTGGTTGTGGTACCGTCGTTGTTTCTGATTTCCGTGAAACGAGTTACTTACTTACCTTGGGATCAGAACAATGTAGTTATGTGATGTTGTATTGTGTATTAAATAAATTGACTTTATAAAAAAGGAATCATTCTAGAAAAATAATAATAAAAATAACTAAATACCTACCTCTATTCAGCTTTTAATTTGCATTTGATATTGATGGGTTGTAAGTAACGCATCTACTGTCGCTCCTTTAGTTCACCGAATACCGCGTGTTACACAGTGCCTTAAACTCACATGTGCGTTTAAACTATCTACTGTTGTCCATTTCCTCGAAAGCACAGATTACTGCATAGTTATTTTTTATTGATTTATTTTCTTTTGAACTAAAATATGAATAATTCAATTATCAAGGTAAGGTGCAGGTAAAGTTTTGACCGTGAAAATGAAAAGACGGTGAAGTCCATTAAAATTTTAATACTTACCTATATATTTTTTTTTGTTATTACTTCAAACAAGTTCATACATCAAGTACATCAAGGGCTTCAAAGTGGAACGTAAATAGCATAATAGGACGCACATAGGCGTTGAAGGCACTGAAAGTTCTGAAGACGCATACGCGTTAACGAGAGAAGGTGTAAAATCATTATGTTTTAAACATTAATTAATAATATTTTTGAGACAATTAAGTGTATTGAAAATCATAGTCATTAATTAATTATCTTAATTAATGGCTTTTAGCATTAGCATTAGTTTATATATAGTTTATATCAACCAGATGATACGCAACGCTAAACGCCGAAACATTCTTGAAAACATTTCATCCTCCACCCCTGCTGATATCTGAAAGTTCCTTGGGACGCTAGGTATAGGCAAAACTCGTAGTGATATTTTGCCTAACACAATTGCGTTGGACGCTTGGACGGTTGGACGATATAAACCGACATTTCGCCACAACTACTAGAATGGATAGTTCAATCATTTGTCAAACGGTAGACTATATTGAGGGTCTATCTCGTTTTAATACTAATCCTTTTTATTTTTCGTCAATATTAGTAAGAAAGATAATTATTGTAATGTAAAAAAAAATAAAGTAAACTCAGATGTTAATCATAGTGAAGAAAAAGTGCTGAAACCAATATTGAGGTCAACAAGCAGTGGCAGAGTTGTTAAGCAACCAGCCCCCCGACCGCCTAACCGATTGCTTTGGCTACGTGTATAGTTTATGACATCATCTTGTCATTTCGTACCGCCTATGAAAGCAATATCTATAGCTATAGGCTATAGCTTTCGATATATGCCTTTACCTATTAGCTAGATGACAAGATGACGTCATAAACTATACACGTAGCCAAAGCAATCGAGTTAGGCGGTCGGGCCCCAGTTCGAATTTTGCTGAAATGATAATTGTAAATTGTAATTAAATAAAAGAGTAATTTTATGTCCATTTCATTTATTCATCAGGTCGTTCTAGAGCAGTACGCTTGTTTAACAGTAATTGTAAACTTTAAAATGGGAAATTATCAGAACAAAGATGTAATTGTGAGCGCCCAGGCTCAAACGGCAACATCCGAAAAGATATCAAACCAAGTGAATATTTATATTCTGTATAGTTTTAATTGTCATGGTTATGCTGTTTAGCGTCGGATTGTTATACGCCATTCGTAAAAATTGCATAAATCATATAAGAAATTGGATCAGAAAGGAAACAGCTAAAGTGGCGCTACCAGAGGTCATTCATATGCCTCGTAGCACCACCAGCGCGACACCTGGAAAAACGGGACTTGTGTAAAAGTGTTAAGCGTCTTAAACTTACTTCATATTATGTTTGTGTGCGTGTTTTATAAAAAACGTATTTAGTGTTAACAGTGTCAAAGTACATGCATGGCGTTGCCGTGAGAGGTGTTGTGGGACCAAATAGTCGTTATTTTATTATTGCAGAGCATGCCCTCATGACAACTACCTAAGCCATTGTCTAGTTTTAAGTTGCGATTATGCATATACAGCATGGGAGAGTAGTAAATTCAACCAATACAACTCTCCAATGCGATAAACTTCAGATCTGTCTCTGAAGTTGAAACATATAAATATCTTGGTATGTCACAGTCTTTGGGTGTTGATGACGGGGACATAAAACAGTCATTACGGGAGCGATTCTTGTGCCGCTTGAGAAAAGTACTTAACAGTCTTTTATTGGGTGGCAATAAGACGCGTGCCTTTAATGGCTGGGTTATACCTCTGCTCACATACTCCTTTGGCATACTAAGATGGACTCAGACTGAATTGGACGCCTTGGATAGGAGAGTCCGTCAAATGCTCACGACTTCCAGAATGCTACACCCGCGCTCATCTGTTATGAGGCTGTACATCCCGCGGAGATGTGGGGGTCGCGGCTTTTTAAATGTCAAGGGCCTACATAACCGTGAGGTGTGCAGTCTCAGGGATTATTTACTTAACAGTGAGTGCGGGATGGATTTGGATGTCGTGGCAGTTGATAGACACTTTACGCTGCTCTCCTTGGCAACAGAAAACTGACGCAAACCAGAAGTGCGAAGCACTCTCGATCGCAAGGACATATGGAAGAGCAAGGTGCTACACAGGCGCTACTATCGGGCTATTCTATCAAGACGAATAACTACCGGAAATATATTATGAGGGACAGTACGGTCGACATCTGTCGGGCATGCCGCCGTCCAGGAGGACTCCTTGACACGGCACGTATTGTCAGGAGGTTCCTCACTCTGCAGCCCTGACCACCGGTAGCTTGGGCCCTGCCCCGCTGCTGGTGGTACTCTAGAATTAGGTTTTTATAATGTTTTATTGTTTTTATATTGATCATGATAGCGCATAACATTAGAACTGGTACTTCAACGGTGCACACCCCACTACAACCTTACCGTTTGAGGTCGAGTTCGCTAACATCCGCGGACTCCATGCAAACCTCAATGCCGTTCATCACCATCTTGAGACGGCACGGCCAGCAATGTTATTCTTGACGGAGACGCAAATAATCTGTCCGGCTGACACCACCTGGCCTGGCTTTGTGCTTGAAGAATCCTTCAAAGACAAAGCCGGTGTTTGCTTATTCGTTCGGGCGGATGTTTGCTGTCGCCGTCTGCGCTGTCTGGAGGACCCTTCCTTTTCCCTCCTTGTGGTACACGTCAACTTGGGCTCTCATAGCCGTGTCTACGTCTGCGTCTACCGATCCCATAATGGCGACATGGAGACAACTCGACTCATGGAACACCTTAGTTGGGTGGCAGATGAAGCGCAGAAACGTCTTCCATCGTTGGAATTGGTGTTTTTGGGGGACTTCAATGCTCACCACGAGTTGTGTTTAAGTTCCTCCAAAACTGACCATGCTGGTAGAACTGCCCATGCGTTCGCTCTCACGCACTACCTGACTCAACTGGTGAACCAGCCCACCAGGATCCCAGCGGCCATCGGTTGCAACAACCGTTGGATAGATGGCGCTCCGTGCTGCTAAAAAAGCACGATAAAACATTAGAAAGCAGTGACAAAATTCAGCGCTTACGTCAGCCTTCCCGGTAGCATAGTGCCGTCAGTGCTGCCGCCCGGATTGCGGAAGACCCAGGTTCGATTCCTGGCTGGGTCGGGTGGGCGTTAAAGTTTTTCACTGTATTTTATAAAATTTTATAAATATTTAATGTAGCTTCAGTGCAGCAATTAGCATATGAAAATTAAAAATTAATAATTTACTAACTGAATATTACACTATATTTGTCTGGCCGGCACTTTCATGTTTAGCCCAATAAGAATGATGTCCTTTATATGTAAAATTATATTATTACATAGCTTGCGCTGAATATTGCTTATAAAATAACTCGTCGATAACCTGAGAGTACATGTAGATATATGACATGAAACGTCAAATAGTTATGGATCCGATAAATGGCGAGCATTGGCTAGTTAAGTTGACAGGAGTTTAAACGGAATTTATCTCACCATGTGTAGCTCAGAAATGCACTTTTCAAAGTTATCGAACCAATGGCGTTATCGAACAGATAAACTCCTGTCAAAAGTACCTCAGGAACCGGGCATTAGTGACGACAATAGTAATAATAAAAGTTATTTATCTGTGTAGGGGCTTATAAAATTACATAGTAGCAACAGTTAATCAGCTTCGGGTGTACAATATTTAAGTTAATTACAACTCAATCTCTGTTAAGTTAAAGAGACATGATTATTTATATTTGTTTACATAATTTCTAAAAAAGAGTACCTATAGCTTCAGTTATAGCTTTTTGTTATATAATATTCCTGTTGCAAGCTTCGATGCCGCTGCCGATGTACGTGTTGCAAATGCACCACACCATCACCGCGCAGGATTTAATATAATAAAAAAAGAAAAAAAAATAGAATACACCAATACCAAAAGCAAATTCCTTCTAGAACACCCGACGGAGTTGCAACACAATATCAGGTTTTGTTCTGTGAGACCCAACAAGATTTTAAAATAAGAGAAAATAAAGATAGATATGTTATTATTTTATTAGAAGCACTTCTATGGCTGCTCCGGTGTTGGTGTCGAGCTACCACGAAAACGACAGCACAAAAGATTTCATATTCTACATCAACGGCGTAGC
The DNA here is from genome assembly GCA_949315975.1 of Eudonia truncicolella. Classification (NCBI taxonomy): domain Eukaryota; kingdom Metazoa; phylum Arthropoda; class Insecta; order Lepidoptera; family Crambidae; genus Eudonia; species Eudonia truncicolella. Next base: position 5,082,015 of record OX438829.1, read on the forward strand.
CATGGTAGCTACGTACACACACGCACATCTGCACATCAACCTACCACAAACTGTCAAATTTCCTCAATAGACTTTGAACTTTATGTATATGGTATATGGTTGATTAATGACTGAAGATATTTGACAGTTTTGGATAGTTTCATGTCAGTACACATGCCTAAACATCAGACTACCACTAACTGTCAAATTTCTTCAATAGACTTTGAACTTTATGTTTAAGATATTGAACATTTATTGAAGAAATTTGTCATTTTTGGATACGTTGATGTGCAGGCGTCTGTACGTAGTTACTGATTGTTATGTTGATAGCGCAACTAATTGGGCGCCATCTGTATTTTCTCTTAGTTAAAAGTCTTCCTTGGATGTTGGGTCTCACAGAACAAAACCTGATATTGTGTTGCAACTCCGTCGGGTGTTCTACATATAAGGAATTTGCTTTTGGTCTAGCGGTGTATACTACCAAATCCTGCGCGGTGATGGTGTGGTGCATTCGCAACACGTACATCGGCAGCGGCGTCGCAGCTTGCAACAGGAACTGGGGCTAATCTTTAAATAAGAAAAAGTTATAACTGGAGCTATACTTAAGTACTCTTTTTTACAAATTATGTAAAGAAATATAAATAATCATGTCTCTTTAACTTAATGGAGATTGAGTTATAATTAACTTAAATATTGTACACCCGAAGCCGATTAACTGTTGCTAATATGTAATTTTATAAGCCCCTACACAGCTTCTACAAATAAATAACTTTTATACCTATTTTTAATGTCTCATTTAAATGAAACATTATTTTATTACAAAGTTTATGGTTGTTGTTATTTATTTAACTAACATATTCTGCTATTATTGCCTTAGGTATCAAATTATATAGCAAAAGCCACAAATGATAAAGGCCCAAGAACTGAAGGTTCAGGCACAGAAGAGATATGTTCAGGTGGCTAACTAGGCGATAAGTCCGCCTTCTTTTCCTACTTACCAGTTTGGTAGTTCAATCAAACCGCGCACAATATAATAATTCTATAATAGTAAAAAATTTATAAATAATAAAACATCGAAGAAAACGTCGTGCGATAATAATATCCTACGTCAAATAATTGAAATAATTGACGAAAATGTGGTTATAAAATAAACTCACTGTCATTTCAAACATGAACGTGACCCTTTTCGTATATTAATGTTACTATTATTTAATTATAATCGATTTTCTCGATTTTTTCTCGAATCGACAGAAAATTACATATTCAGACCAAAACTATCTGCACAAAACCAGCGTTAAAATATTGATAATCGCCGAACAGATAAAAGGTTCTTATATAAGAAGAAGATTATTAGGTATTGTTAAAATAACAATCAGTACATAATTTCGAAGGTGTATAATTCCAATTCGTATTATTACATCTTAAATGCTAAACAAGGGTAATATTCCAATCAGTCTTAAGTACATTAGGTACAAAATATCGCAACAAACGTAACAAAAATAAAAACAATGCAACATAAACTTTATTTTGTTCAAGTCGGTTGTGTACTTTAAATTATTTAGTGTCGACATCAGAATAGAAAAATAAGCTAATAGTTGCATTTTTTGGACAAAAATAAATATATTTCAACAGCAAATAATAAACTTAAATTAAAATAAATTAAGTGTGTCTTTTTTATTATTATGATTCGCTTGAGTATCACGGCAACGAGCGCAGCGTAACAAAAAAATATTCTTAAACTAGGCGGATTACAAATGTAGCCAAATACATTGAGCCAATAGAATTAGATAAATATTAGGTAGGTCAACCTATCCAAAACTATCAAATGTCAATAAATGTTCAACCATATGCCATATACATAAAGTTCAAAGTCTATAGTGGAAATTTGACAGTTTGTGGTAGTCTGATGTGCAGGCGTGTGTCGACGTCATATAATTCAGCTTCTTATTTTCCAAAGCTTCTTAGAAACGTTATTACAATGTTATTATATTTATACAACAATAAACCCATATTTGGAAGAGTATTTGAACATTTCATTACACAATAAATTGGCAACAATGACATTATCATTTAAACTGTGGTTGTAAAAATTTTTACTATGACTTTCAATACATTTCACTTTCTCAAAAATATTACTAATTAACGTTTAAAACATAATAATTTTACACCTTCTCTCGTTAACGAGTATGCTTTTTCAGAACTTTCAGTGCCTTCAACGCCTATGTGCGTCCTATTATGCTAGTTACGTTTCACTTTGAACCCCTTGATGTAGTTGATGTATGAACTTGTTTGAAGTAATAACAAAAAAATATATAGTTAAGTATTAAAATTTTAATGGACTTCACCGTCTTTTCATTTTCACGGTCAAAACTTTAACTGCACCTTACCTTGATAATTTAATTATTCATATTGTAGTTCAAAAGAGAATAAAACAATAAAAAATAACTATGCAGTAACCTGTGCAAAATGGACAACAGTAATTTAAACGCACATGTGAGTTTAAGGCACTGTGTAACACGCGGTATTCGGTGAACTAAAGGAGCGACAGTAGAAGCGTTACTTACAACACATCAATATCAAATGCAAATTAAAAGTTGAATAGAGGTAGGTATTTAGTTATTATTATTATTATTTTTCTAGAATGATTCCTTTTTTATAAAGTCAATTTGTTTAATAATTAAATTAAATTAACAAAATGATAGGACACGCTGAACCGGCTGCCTAACTAATACAAATTAATATTTAAAAAGGTACATACTGCTGAGGTCACATAGCATTTTTGAAATGCTCAAAAAACTCATTGAATTAAAATATACAACACAGGTAATGTAACGTAAGCAAAAAAACCTCAAGATATGTGTTTTTCATGCAGGGCCTTTTTAATGTTTACTATACACCCTGTACATTGCATTTTTAATTGTGACTTACAACCACGTAATTGCATATTGATTTGTTTTGTGTGTACCGATTAAAACTTTTGTAGGTCACCCGATAAGGCCAAATATGGAGGCGCAACCTTAAACCACGTCGGTAATGGCTATCTCGCATCTGCACTTTCTCACTTATTGGGATCTACCCATGGGTTTGGTAATTTTCAAAGCAATACATAAAAAGGAATCAAAATATGACACTCTTTTTTCGAATTTCTCGGTCAGTGTACACACGGTAAAATTTTGTTCCAATATATTATTGAATATACTATCAACACCGAATTATGAAATTATTTTGTAATCGAGAACGCCTCTGGATTAAACTTCAAGAAACATATATTTTTAACTACCGAAACCAAAATCTTTTTTAACTGGATTACTTGAAATTGTATTAAACATACATCAGCATTTAAATGAAATACTTTATACAAATCTAACCGCGTTTATGTTACACATTATTTTATCCTGGAAGACTAAAAGTTATAAACTCAACATTATTTTGCATACAATGGAACGCACACTAAAAATAATTGACATTAGCAAGTAGCTAATTTATTTTGAGAATATCAACAGCTCAGATTCTTTCGATATAAACGCAGATATAAACGCGAATAAATCCGTACAGTGTTTTATTTCAATATAAAGCGTTCATGTAAACTTTGGAAATCAAATAGAGCATTTGTTTGTAAGAAAATTAAGGATAATTCCGAATCAAGATGATACTTCAAATTATTTTACCAGTTACGTCCTCTTTATATTATTATATGATTATTGGTTTATATTTGTATTGAATTAGGGCTTATGCTGTAGTAATATTTTTGTCGCTGGTATCCCCAAAGAGCATGATGCACATAGTAGCATGGAGACAGGCTTTGGCGGGCACGAAGTCTGCGTCGAACGTCAGCGCGAACCGATACATCCAGACCGCTTGCTCGTATTTAAACTGAAACAAGATGGCATCAGTTGTAGACGATATTATTTTAAGGTGGTAACAAATATCGTATAAATTAAAAGTAGAAATCTATGTTTGTTTTTCATCCACGCGTTAACAGTTAATCGGATTTTGTTGCATTTTGTTACACATGTACGGTGGGGGTCTCGAAGGCTTTACCGGTTTGAACAAATATTTGTGTGCACGCGCATCGCCGCCGCACCGGTCACGCCGACAAAAGCGAGCGACGCGGTGCACAGGATTTTCGCATTAGGACCGCGTAAAGCGTTTGTGGCCGCCATAATACGTAGATATTCTGTTATAGGTTTTTTTTAACTAGTGCACTAACTTTGATATTTACTTCATCAAAATCTTTAGGAACTTTATGTTATTTTTGGATTAAACAACAGAGATAAAATATTTCTTATTAAATGTTTCCGTCACTACTCATAATATGAACACCACCGCTTCGTCACGACGACGGACGCGTGCAGCTGATCAGAGATTGCAGAATCGCACGCAATCGAGTCAGCTTCAGGTTGTCCACGCGTTATTGTGACATCTTGAACATATTTTTTTTTTATTTAGTAATTTTACTATGAAAAACTTATTCACGAATAAAAAGAAAGTCTTGTACATATTATGTTTGTCCCGAACAATTATTACATTCCTCGGGAGTTAGCACCTTACGACAGCCCTTCAAGTAATTAATTAAGAGTAAAATTAATTACTTATAATAAGACACATTTATAACTTACAGCGTAGGAGTGTGAAATGCCAACCATAAAGGCATTCACTTTATTCCTCGGCGCGGAGTAGAATGACAGGAACGCCATATCTCTGGCGTCGTCTTGTTTGGATTGCCTGCAACCAAACACATTATCATAAACATATAAACATATTAACATGTCAAAAAAAAACAAAATTCAAAATCATTTATTCAGTTTAGGCTACAAGTAAAAGCTAGTACAGTACTTGGTATTTTATTGTAATAGTGTATACCTTGCCCCAAGAAAGAACCAAGAACCTTCTGTAACCTGAACAGTGGCATTACAAGTTTTGTATTATTTTTAGTATTGAAATTGTGTACGTCACCATGTTTAGTATAGGAGTTGATATTGCAACGTACAAGAACTATACAATTTTAAATATATTGAGATGCAACTGTCAGGACACCAATCTCCTTAAAAAGATTTCGTAAGGAAGTTCGTGATCAGAGTCTATAGATTGTTCTTATCGCTCGTTTCTGTAAAATTAATATAGTTTTAATATCAGCCGCTGTTCCCCACAGTAGGACGTCATACGACATGACACTTAGTATCTACTATTCTAGCAGTTTCAACTTCTGTTAACTGCCTAATTTTTCTAATGGCATAAGCAGCAGAACTGAGTTTACCGGCCAATCCGATGTTATGAGGATTCCATTGAAGTTTTGAGTCAAGGGTTATGCCTAAAAAGACTGTAGAATCTACCAAATCTAACTAATCACCGTTTATTTAATTTCGCTATTACTAGTTTTTTGGTTGGTTCGCGGAAGTTCCTGTACTGATATTTCACCAGGTGATGCTATAAGCTCATCAAATAATGATTGTGTCTGATCCACTTCTTGCTGTTTCTGAGACTCAACAAGTTGAGAAATCTGGTGATTGGCCGCACTGAGGTCTCTTTCTAACTCAGTGATGCGGTCCAAAGCCCTCTCATAGGTGTTGTATTGCTGCTCAAGTGGAGAAGGTGGAGGTATGGAGTCGCGATGCTTACAGGTGCAGCAGCGTGGCCAGCACGCGCAGCGGCTCGGGCGCGTGGCGCGGCGGGGCGGCGGCGTGCGCGGCGGCGAGGCACCGCACGGCGCACGCGGCGCGCCCGCTCGCTCCACACCACCATCCAGCTGCCACTAGGCCGTCCCACGCGTGAGGTTTCTACGAACACGATCGCATATGCTTCAGGCCTTCGTAAGGTATAGCATAAATCATTACTGAACAGCGAAAATAAATAAATAAATAACTTATAGAAAAATTAAAAGTATAAGGGCGTCAAGCGGGCGCTCTAAAATGTTCAAATGACAAGTTTTTATCGCGTTTTCATATTTATTTTATATGTTGGCGATGTGCCAGTACAAACTTAATAAATACCGCCTCATTATGTCGAACGATTTAACTATACACGCATACATACACTTGAAAATTGCTCAGTTTAGTTCTATATTTATCATGAGAAATCAAAAGAGCTCAATTCTATATGTATCATGATTAACCGTATTATTCTCAAAATAATCATTTTCTAATACCGTCCGCGTGTTTTGTAATCAAATGATAAGAAACGAATCAATAAAGAACTTTTATTGACTTACAGTTTCCACATACTTTGAGATCTTTGAGCCCAAATCGACGTAATCATAAAACTCAAAGACCTCCGAGAACTGGTGCATCAGCCCGATATGCGGCTTCCACCCGGTAATCTGGACTCTGTGCATGCGGTCAAGGAAGAAGTCATCCATGTGGCTAGCTGGCAACCGGCATTCGGGCGGCCGCGGCTTCGACGTTATCACGGCGCCGATATCTTGTGGCAGTCTGGGAAGAGATCAATAGAAATGTAATGATTGATATGATTGATGATTGATATGATAGATATGCAGCTATAAGATGAACGAGGAGAACTGGATTGTCTAGGATTATTAGGAAAAATATGTTTTTAATGAACACACGGCTGCACGTGTGTAACGTTACTCGCGTCCGTAGGTTTACCCTTGAGACCCCACACGTGACCCCTGGGTGGTGCTAAATGAATGACACTGTCTGAGTAGAGCCACGCTGCGTTGCAGCACGAAATGGGACGGCTCACCCGGCGTAATACCACCCTCTCACAGAATATCGGCGGAAACAACGGGACTCGTTGCTGTTGTGTTTCGTCCGGTGAGTGAAAGTACTGGAGGCCCATCTCTCACCTCTCCCCTCTCCCAATTCCGACTCCCTCCTCAAGATCCAACTCCTTTTTCAAGGCAGAATAAGGTCCGAATAGTTAATCCGTGTTTTGTTCCTGTCATGTAAAGGTCATTTCAAATTAGAGTAAAAGAGACAAAACACAGAATAACTATTTCGACGTTGGGGAGGTTGGGCGGTTTGATGTATGCTCAGGTGTGCGATGTTGAGCTATATGCGTCTACCGTCAAGTCCTATCACGAACGTCCTCGTCGCCGCTTGTCCTGTCGACCATCTGTACAGGCAGGCGGCGAACCCACCCAGTGGTGGGTCGTCCGCCCCGGGCAATGCTGTGGTCACTAAGCAAGCATCGCACACTCACTAATCTACCTTGCGACCTCAGTAGCGAAGAGTGGAGGGCTAACCCGCCAGTGATATCCCGCACGGCGGGCCAATACCCTACCCCGTTTTCCCATGATCCTATTCTCATAATTTCACTCCTTCCCGCATTCCTTATTTCCTACCCCAGTCCCGGAGGGATGACAACCTCGACTCCAAAATTGTTCAACACAAGAAAATAATGGCACATTTTCAAACTAATTTACCCCAGGAGGGTACCGGTGGAGCCGGAGAACCCCTCCCTGGGCCTTCGGGCTCAGGCTGCCCCTTGTATCTGGGGGGGGCAAAAGATATGCCAGTATTTGGTGCTGCTATGTGCGGCAAAACTGAGGTCCCGCAAGGGACGAAGGCGCGCCGTGCCCCTACGGGTGCAGGCGCGTTAACAGCCGGGACTACTCCGAAGCAAAGTGGAGACGGACACCTTCGGGGACCGAATCTGCCTAGCGGACGAGGCAGAAACCGTAGAGGGAAGGGCGTGGCGTCCGGTGCTCCGGCACGACATCCACTGCCGGGACCTATGCCAGGGTCAGGTGGGATTGGGAACCTTAGGGGGCCAAGCCCGTCGACCCTTGTGCGAGGAGACCAAGCAGGTGGGAGGTCGTTGCATGGTAGGGGGGAGTCTACAGCACCAGCCCAGCAATCCCCTATGGAGGGCCGTGGAAAGGTGGGGCTACGGGAGGGGGGTCCTGGTGGGATCCATCCCGTCGTCACCGCCGGACCATCGGGGCTGCTGGTACTGGGTCCTGATGGGATCCTACCGGTTGGTCCTCGGCCTGATGTAGAGAAGGTGAGCGAGGGCAAGGCGCCAGGTCACAGGACGGGCCACCGCAGGCGTAGGGCGAAGCTGATTAAGCAGCGAGCCGAGGATGAGCAGGCTGCGGTGGAACGCTCTAAGCGGCAGAGGGAGGTCAGCAATGAGGGCCAGGCGGTGGCGCTTGATGCTAAACGCGTTAAGACTCACGGGTCTTACGCGGGAGCAGTGAGTGCCTTTAAGATGGCCATCATTGCTGATGACTACCCGGCAACCATGCTAGGGGAGAGTCACTATGTGGCCATCCAAGGAACCATCTGGGACCTGCTGGAGGACACACCTGACCCTCTCCCGATAGTCAATATGGGAGGCATTTCGTCGGGAGCCATACTCTTCACATGTGAGGGGAGTGGCTCGGCGAAATGGCTTCGAGCTCAGGACGGCCTAACCGTCGAAGGCGTGCTACTCAGGGTGGTTGATGCCAAGGACCTTCCAAAGCCAGTAAAGATGGCATGGAAGTCCCGAAACATCAGCCGCCTTGACACGGGCAGGGTCTTGAGGATGATGCAGAGGTGCCATCCCGGTTTGAAGACCTCGGGCTGGAAGATCGTCGACACTAAGGTCGAGGGTCTGACAGTACGGAGGGTCATACTGATGGATGGTGCCTCTGCAGCATTCATCAAGGCGGAGGGCTATTGCCTTAACACGGGCGTCGACAGGAGCGTCTTTAAGCTTCTGGAGGAGAAGCTTATGGGCGAGCCTGTTGATGCCCAAGGCGATGGCGATGGAGTCGTGGCGGGAGTGACTGAGGGTGAATGCTCCCAAAGCGCACCAGCGGTGAGGGTGCAACCAGTACTGGGTGCTCCTGTTGCTGCTGCAGGGGATGTTGGAGAGGAGATGACACCAATGGAATGTGGTGGGATCTCCTCCCCAAAATCTGAAGACGTTGTGGGGGCGCTCACCCTAGATGAGCTGCTTCTGGGAGGGTCCTCTCCGTTGGGCGCGCAAGCGCACACGGATGGAGAGCTCGGCTCGGAAGACGGCCACTAGATACCGGAAATGGCGGGCTTAAGGTGTGTACAGATTAATTTGCACCACTGTAAGGCTGCAACTGCCCTTCTGGCACGCGAGCTTAAATTGAACAAGTTCGATATTGCCCTAATTCAGGAACCCTACCTTTATGGGAGACTGATAAAGGGCTTAGGTGGAGCTCCGGGTACTCTTTTTCACAACTGTTCCACTAATGATATGAGGACTTGCATTTATGTCAGAAATGGCATACATGCAATGCCTTTAATCAAGTTCTGTTGCAGGGATCTGACAGTTGTCAGGATCCACACAGGGGAGGGGGGGACTAAGCGAACGGTAATCTTATCGTCAGCTTATCTCCCTTACGAGAAGGCAGACCCAGTATCACCACAGATACGGGATCTGGTAACCTACGGCAGCCGAGAAAACTCAGATGTCATCATCAGCTGCGACGCGAACGCGCATCATGTCGTTTGGGGCAGCTCAGACACCAATGAAAGGGGGGAGAAGCTTCTGGGATATCTGGTAAGTTCACCCATGCAATTACTTAACAGAGGTAGCAAGCCTACTTTTTTCAACGCCCGCAGGGCACAGGTGATCGACATAACCATTGCTAACAATAGAGCGGTAAGGAACATCACAAACTGGCATGTGTCGGATGAGGTCTCCCTTTCCGATCATAACTACATATGCTTTAGGTACAGACTAGGTGAAACCATAGAAACTGTGCGTAGGAAGAACCCTAGGAACACTAACTGGGAGGGCTTCAAAAAGGACCTCAGAATGGAGCTGGATGGTCCTAGCTGTAAACTAAACTCAGCCTTAGACATAGAGTTTGAAGCTGACAGAATTACAGAAGCACTGATGACGGCCTGGCAAAATAACTGTCCAGAGACGAAATCAGTGGCAAAGAGGGTACCATGGTGGAACCCGGAACTGGCTCGAATTAGAAGAGCTACACGACAGGCGTTCAATGAAGCGAAAGCAAGGAACGACTTTAGCGACTACAAGGAGGCCTTAACGCGGTATAGTAGTGCGGTACGTAAGGCAAAGAGATCTGCCTGGAGGAAACATTGTGACCAGATTCAATCTGTTCCGGAAGCAATGAGACTAACCAAGGCTATCTCTACAACAAAGGCGATTCCATTAACCACGTTAAGGAAGGAAGATGGAGTACGTACAGAGACAGGGAGTGAGACATTGAAGGTTATGTTCGACACTCATTTCCCTGGATCAGAAGTCATCCAAGACGATCATGATCCAGTCAGCTGGAAGGAGCAGCAGAGAAGAACTTCCAAATATGACTGGATAATAGCGAAAAGGGTAGTAGATGAATGTAAGGTTAAATGGGCTCTGGGGAGTTTCCAACCTTTCAAAGCGCCAGGACCTGACAACATTTATCCCATTCTACTACAGCAGGGCGCCTCCATCCTGGGACCCCATCTCTGCAGGCTGTATAAAGCATGCATAGCTTTTGGACACATTCCCAGAACATGGAGGCGTGTTAAGGTAATCTTCATACCCAAAACGGGAAAACCAGATTACGAAGAACCCAAGGCCTTTAGGCCTATAAGTCTACAATCTTTTCTCCTGAAGACCCTGGAGAAAATGGTAGACAAATATATCAGAGCGGGTCCTCTGAAAAGATTCCCACTCCATGGACTTCAATGTGCATATCAGGCAGGGAAGTCAACAGAAACTGCTCTTCATCATGTGGTGAGTCGAGCGGAATTTGCGCTGGAAAACAAAGAGATTTGCGTCTGCACATTCGTAGATATCGAAGGTGCATTTGATCGCACTACCTTTGAATCCATCAAGGTTGCAGCCAAGAACCATGGTGTGCCACAACCGATCTGTAATTGGATTGAATGCATGTTAAAGGGTAGAATTATCAACTCTGAACTGCTAGGAGACAATCTTATTGCACGAACAACCAGAGGATGCCCGCAAGGAGGGGTTCTCTCGCCTCTTCTGTGGAGCCTTGTGGTTGATTCAATTGTAGTAAGGTTGAACAAAGGACCATTCTATACAGTTGGTTATGCGGATGATCTGGTCATCTCAGTCAGTGGGAAATTTCCCTCTACGGTATCGGGGTTAATGCAACGTGCCCTGGGTCTGCTAGAGGAATGGTGTAATGACCATCACCTCTCTGTAAACCCGGGGAAAACAACAGCCATCCCCTTTACAAGAATGAGAAACACTACGGGACTGGGTAACCTAACACTCTATGGCACCCAGCTTTCTTGGTCCAAGGAAGTGAAATATTTAGGTCTAACGCTGGATAAGGAACTTACTTGGAAACAGCATGTGGACACAACCGTAGCCAAGGCTTACAGAGTCTTTGGCATGTGTCGGTCTACATATGGCAAGATGTGGGGACTCAACCCCAAGATCATTAGGTGGATCTACATGACGATGGTGAGACCGATCCTCACATATGGCAGCATCGTCTGGTGGCCCAGAACCAGGCTGAAGATCTGTAAGAATGCTCTTAGCAAACTTCAGAGAACAGCTTGTCTGGCAATCACTGGTGCCTTTCGAACCACTCCAACGGCAGCGCTGGAAGTCCTCACAGACCTTTCACCCCTGCACATTGTGATAGAAACAGAGGCAAAGAAAGCGTTACATAGACTAAAGGTGGCCGGACTATGGGACGCATCTAAACCTCTGACCAGACACACAAAATGGGATCCAAGTGATATTCCTGACAGGGTCATGGAAATGGGATGCGATAAAATATCCCCCATATTCATGTTCGAAAAGAAATTCAAAGTTTATGTTCCAACCAGGGACGAATGGAAACGAGGGCCACCGTCTCCGGAGAAAGACAGCCTAATCTGGTATACTGACGGATCAAAAATGAAGTCGGGCACAGGGGCAGGCGTCTATAATAATGACTTCAAGCATAGTCAAAGCATGGGAAAATTTGCCACTGTTTACCAAGCAGAAACTTTCGCAATTCTCCTATGCGCAAAGCAGAATATAGAGTTAGCTATGGAAAAGCGAAATATATTCATCCTGAGTGACAGCCAGGCTGCGCTCAAGTCACTCATATCGCCCAGAATCGATTCTGGCCTTGTTCTAGAAACCACAAAAGCTCTAAACAAGCTAGGTAGACATAACAAGGTGCGATTGATCTGGGTCCCAGGCCATATGGGAATCCACGGTAACGAGATGGCGGATGCGCTTGCCAGGGAAGGCTCGGAGACCCAGCTCATTGGTCCTGAGCCGTTCGTGGCACTTGCACCAAGTACCATTAACAAGGCCTTTAAAGATTACATCGAAAACAGGCACGGCATCGAATGGAATGAGCAGCCGGGTATGAAACACTCCAAATCCTTCCTTGGCGAAAACGCCTTAGGACGGAGTAAGTTCATATGCGGAGGCGGTAGACGGCAGGCCCGACTAACCATCGGTGCCTTGACAGGGCACTATGCCACAAAACAAATGCTTCATAGAATGCACCTTTCAACAAATAGTTTGTGTAGGGCGTGTGGAGAGAAAACGGAGTCGATGCAGCACCTACTGTGTGACTGCGACTCTCTGGCTAGGAAAAGAATGGGACTCCTGGGGTCGGCCTATCCGAAACCGGAGGACTTCAGGCTCTTCGCTCTTAAAGACGTTGCCAAACTCATGGCCTCTATCTTTGCGGAGGAGGAAGAGTGAAAGGATGGGGTTGCACAAAAGATCCCGATGGGTCGAGGTGTTACTGCGAGAGGGAAACCTCGGCAGGCCCCACTAAGATAAGATAAGATAAGATTTCGACGTTATTCTATGTTTATTTGTAAGACCCACAGTGTATTTTACTTATACAAGTTAAGTGGAACTGTGCATACAGTTAGCCACCAAACAAACAATGCAAATTATAACAACTTCAAAAGAATGTGTCTAATGTGAGCAGAGTTAGATCAAATTATTATTTTTTACCAGTTCTTTACTTATTATTGGTACCTTTAAGTAAAATTTATACACAATAGCATATCGTGCTATGACTTACACTAACAATGTTAACATGGCTTACTCTATAAGGGATTGCGCAGACGACGGACTTTTGTCCCCTGACTTACTTGTCCGTCAAAATAGATCGCTTCCAACTTCATCGCCTAACGCACACGAGGGACACGTAGGCACGCTTACAACTTTATAAAAGTGCGTCGTCTGCGCACTGCCTTATTTTATCCGTGCTTTAAAATAGTGTTGTACAAAGTACATTGTCTTTTATGAAAGTATATGTCAGCATCAACTTACCGCATTTGTTGCTTTAGGGTTTAGTATTCGCCATTGTATGAATTCGATATAATTCTCTCAGCTTGTCATTACTACGTGAAGTGTTAAGATGTTTCATCTATATAAATAAAAATGAATCGCTAAATGTGTTGCTAATCGCAAAACTCGAGAACGGCTGAACCGATTTGGCTGATTTCTTTTTTGTTGTGTTTGATGAAGTCTGAGGAAGGTTCTTATGGAGAGAAAAAACGTAAAAAAAAATACGAGGAAAGTAGTAAAAACATTAATTTTCTTTTCCCATACAAACCACTCTCTACTGGACCGATTTAAAAAAATCTTTCACCATTAGAATGCTACATTAGCACTGAGTAACATAGGCTATATAGGAACAGGCCGCTAGTTTTAAATAAATATTTAAGCAAGTCTACGTGTTTTATTCCATTTCCACTCTACAGGCCATAATGCGATATGGACAGAAAGAAAAGTAAAAACATTCAAATCGGTAGCTAGTTCTTGCTAATAATATATGGCGCGTTGTCTAAAAAGCAGCTGAATCGCGGTACGAGTATTTTTGTACGTGTTATATAAGCCCAATATCTTATTCGACAAGTTCAAAACAGTTCTCTGGTCTTTTATTTATTCATATACTAGTAGGTGTGAACGAGGGTTTGTTTACCCACAGAGAAGAGAAGATCGTACTTTTACCTACGCAAATGCTGCAAATATGTGGCTACCTCAAATTGTGGTCGACGATGAGTTGTCTGAAATTGACAGTGTGCAACCAATGACCCAGTTCCAAATGGTGGTAAGCGCAGTCTTCCGCTGTCAATTCTATGTCAGACGGTTGGATCTCTGGAACAAAATTATTGAATCAACGATACGAGTCGAAAATTAAATTAAACATAGAATAGACAATAAATAAGTTACAGTTAAGGCAGTGGGCCTAGAGCACCGACATCCTTCGAAATCGTAACGTATATAAAATAGTTATAGTTAAGGCAGTGGGCCTGGAGCACCACCATCCTTCGAAATCGTAAGTAAATTTTAAGATTTTCTGCTTGTATAATACAGGGTGTAACATTTAGATTGGTCAGTATGGGAAAGTCTGAAACTATAAGACATACGAAGATCTGTTCTTAGGAACCATGTCATCGATTTTAGTAACAAGAAAAATTGCATTCATACATTTTAAAAAAACTTGATCTAAATGTTACATCCTGTATATCTATATCTATAAGTTAAAGTTATGTTTGGGCACTCATTGTCTATTTATCTTGTATATTTTAAGTATTAGTAGGGCATTGTTATGACTGTAGCGTGCTCTAATCAATTAAAATAAATAAATGGGAAGAAAAAAAAGATATGACTTCTGACAATTCTTAGGTAAAGTGGTTAGTCTTCTTTGAGTCTTTTTAGTTATAATTATCGGATAATATTTTTCTCCGTAAAATACACATGACATGACATGCTTAGAAAGTTAAGTAGAACAAAAATCAAGTAAAATTTTATCTTATAATATGAGTTTAATTTTAAGGATAAAAGAAATTAGGTGTCCTTCTAATATGTTAGTGGTAGTCACCCTACTACCTAGGAAGGGCCGCGATTGTGCGCCGCGCCGTTCACATAAGCCATACACCAATGCCCACAGACGTGCGTTTTATTAGTGAATCTATATATTATTTCAGAAACTATTTACATGCAAAGCTTCTATGTCAGAAGACTTAGTATGCTATTTTTCATTTTCTTAACGAGGAAAAAATCATCGGGTGTATTATACAGAGGAGCTTGATGGCGCAGTGGTTAATGCGCCCAGTTTGCGATTGCTAAGGTTAAGCAACTTTCGCTATCGGATAGGTAACCAAAAACTTTACATCTCCAGCTCCTCTATCGTCGGAAGGCACGTAAAGCCGTTGGTTCCGGCTGCATTAGCAGTTGTTAAAAACCACTGCACTGCACTGGGCCCGCGTGGATGTTTATAGCCCTTTCTCCCAATCCATGAGCCATTCAAAAATGAGCTGGTTAGATATAATGTAGATAAGTGGATCTTACCATGGCATCCGAGCATCCCACACCCTCTAAGCGAATGTTTGAAAGTGTGCAACATCGACTCGTAGAGTTTCGCGTGTGCCAGCTTATCGTTTCTGTCCGAAGGCATTTTCTCTCTTAACTCGTCGAACATACTGTCATCCATTTTTTCGGGCGCCTTGTCTTTCATACCCAGCAGCCTTACTAGTGTACTCGTCGAATCTGTTTGGTGGAATAGTTGAAACAAAATAAGCCAAGGAAAAGAACTCATTACCAGGCATAGATAAGTCACGATTATATTTCTATAAAGCAAATTTATGTGTAGGACTATTGATAGTTCCACTACCAGTAGTTATAACTGTTGATGATAGATATCTATAATAGAAACTTACATTTTACGGAGTAAATTCTCAATGGACGTCGCTAGTCGCTAGCGATTAATTATAAAGTAATAAGAATAACGTCCATAGCGTCCGTAGCGGTTTCTTTTTTGCATTTGACAAGTGATATATAAGCAGTGGCCTACGCCTTGCAGTAGCTGGAAGTGGGCTGATGATGCTGCTGATGATGATGATGATGATGATGATGATGATGATATAAGCAGATCCAAATCTTTACTTAAGCTCAAAGGAGAAAACTTTAATGAAATATATTTTACTAATATCGCATATAAAATGTGATCCATTTGTCCTAACTAAATTAACAGTTATTGCACTTCTAACGTAAATCGATTCTATGGCAGGTATATCGATAACTAGCTGACCCAGCGGATTTCGTACCGCTTTGACAGTTTCCATGACAACAAAACAAACAAATCATTTTGTATTGGAAAACGAATGTCAAAAAGAAAAACTCTGTCAAAATTTCAATAAAGAAGTATAAAAAAACTACCAAATAGGTTCTATTCCCAACATCAAATTCAAGACCTATGTAGTAAATTGAGAAACCAAATATAGAGAAAAGGTATGAGTTTCATTCCCGTGGGAACATCGGGATAAAAACTATCCTATGTGTTAATCCAGGTTATAAACTATGTGTAAGCTGAATTTCATTCAAATCCATCCATCCATTGCAGCGTGAAGAAGCAACAAATATACACACATACACACAAACTTAATAATAATATTAGTGTGATATTGGTTTGACGTGGATTATCGATAGTCGACAATAGTGAGTAGTGCTTTGTAGGTTTTATGGGATTAAAACTGTTATTTTTAGTATGAAGTATGTCTTTAAAAGACTTTTGTAAGGAGTTTAATTTATTCATAAATAAATAAAATTACAAAGAATAAAATGGAAATATAACTTTATTACTTGCATCCTAGATAGGTTATGAAGAGGGTTTGCTGTCAACAGTCTGTTATTTATCTAGAGTTTTACACAAGTAACAAAGAAAAACACGGTAAACAAGAATGTTAAAATTATATTTTTAAGATAAATTTTATCTTATACCTCTTTCCTGTGGTTTGTAGCACTCTATATTCGTCACGTGACAGTTAGTGCCATCCTTTCCGCAGATCATGTTCACACCTGGCTCCACTTGAGTGCAGATGTCTTCGCTTAAACCTGGAGAAAATGTTAAAATTTAATTAGTACTTTAATTACTCATTTATAAAAAAATTAAAGTAAGATAATATTTAAAGCTACACCGTTAACGAAAACTATTGCAAACGTCAGACTAGCAAGAGATCGCACAGGAAACAGTGGCGCCATCTCGTGTCTTAGACTAACACTCACTCACTGCGGGTCGATGAGCCAGCGGAGTAACATATTGGCCACCTAGTTTTCTATAGTTCTTGGACTCGGTGTTTTGTTTCAGTAGTCAAAGTCAAAGTCAAATCGCTTATCACCATATAGTATAAAACAAAGTCGCTTCTCGCTGTCTGTCTGCCCCTATGTTTTGATGAGGTTTTTTTAAGAGATAAGAGTGATTCAAGAGGAAGGTTTATATGTTTAATACATGCATATAATTGGGCCCGGTAGGTGGCGCTGCTTTAGGGTTTTATAGGATACGGGTATTCACCCAAGCGGACGAAGTCGCGAGCGGAGCGCTAGTTCAATATAAGCCTTTACAAGCACTTAGTATTAGTGGATGTCTCTTTTTGCTTGCTTTTGACTATATAATTAATTGTAATTGTGATCATAGAACCCATTTAGAGTACCAACGCTGTATCATTTCCGATTCGTCACAAATGTCACAGCGTTTTTGAGTACTTGAGATCAGGATAAAGATTTATTTAAAATATACACCTCCTATCGCTTTATAAAGCATCTTTAGAGCTTGTTCTAATTTACATATCGCACAACCGCTTCTAACACGCAATAAAAGCGAAAATTGTTTAAAATTAGTTATTTTAATACTGGCAATGCTAAAATATATAAGATAGGTACATTTATTGTCATGGCAACATTTTACTGTCCTCCGGTACCTGATGGTCGGAGCCTACCCTTCCTCCTATTCATAATCATACAAGAATGGCATCATAAAAAAACACCCTAGGGGGCTAATAATAATAACGCCCGTATTATGTAAGGGTAGGGTAGTACACACGCCTGCACATCAACCTACCACAAACTGTCAAATTTCCTCAATAGACTTTGAACTTTATGCTTTCACTATATGGTTGAAAATGTATTGAAGAAATTTGACAGTTTTGGATAGTAAATTTTTACTTTTTTATTTTTTTTTTAAGTGCTAATTGCTGCACTGAAGCTAAATTAAATATTCATAAAATTTTATAAAATACAGTGAAAAAATTAAACGTCTGCATGGCCATCGGTTGCAACAACCGTTTGGATAGATGGCGCTAGTGCCTGCTTAAAAGCACTCAAAAACATTAAAATAGCAGTGACAAAATTCAGCGCTTACGTCAGCCTTCCCGGTAGCATAGCGGTCAGTGCAGCCGCCCGGATTGCGGAAGACCCAGGTTCGATTCCTGGCTGGGTCGGGTGGGCGTTTAATTTTTTCACTGTATTTTATAAAATTTTATGAATATTTAGTTTTGGATAGGTTGATGTGCAGGCGTCTGTACATGACAAATACCACGGGCAGTCGGGGCTGCCTGTCGATTCACTTATTTTTAAGCGATCCATATTAAAATGCATAAAATTTCAGGTTATATTTTTTGCCATACTTCTCTTTTATAAAGTATCGCATAGTTAATTATTTAAAACAAGATAGGTAATGAAGATAAGAATAATATAAATATTATGTTTGGATTTATCGTTTCTTTTTATTGTAGTTAGGATAATTAGCAGTCTATATGTTTTCTGGTTTTTTTTATAACTATTATAAATTCTGCTATCATAATGAGTATGATATTTTAGTTGCAACAAATATATGGCCTAATGAATACAAATGATAAATATAATTGGACGGGTTTTGTATGGATCTAGGTCAGCCGTAATTCGATAAATATGAATTTGTTTTAGCGCTTCGTCAGCTGCAGCCTGTATTATCATACTCATATTGTGAAAAAAATATGCTTTTCCTTGATATTTTTTTATAAGGCATAAGTAAAATGTTACAACACATGAAACAACAAAATAAATGTTAAATAATGTTTTTTTGTGAATTTGTTATTGCAATTATCTCAAAAAAGGTTATGTACGGTGTGCAATATACAGCAAAATAGCACGAGTTAGAAATAAGGAGTTTTGAACACATGAAACAATAGAGCAACCAAAGTGTTTATTTGTTTATTGCAGTTACATCAAGAAGCGGTTATTATAGGTGTGCAATTTAGTAATATATTAACCCCCATATTCATAGAAACTATTTGAGCATTATTTAGTTAAATATTGTTTTGTCAACGTCACACAAACGTCATTTTGAATTTGAGAAAAAGAGACAAAACAATGACAACGGGTATGCGATATAAATCACGAACAAAAAATAAGGGTATAATGAAAACATAAACCAACAGAGAAACCAAAGTGTTTTATATATTCCTTGAATTGGCAGTGTTAATAAGTCGAGAGTCACTATTGTAGTGAAGTGTAATAGTATATACTTTCAAATGACGAAAAAATAACTGGTCAAGATAATAATTATCATTTACAGAAAGTACATACTTTGCGACACTTGTAACGTCTCTTACCAACTTCCGCCATTGTGTTGATCTGCTTCATAAGGCACGCCCAGCCGTTGAGCAGATTCCTCGCCAGGCCGCCCATGAACTTCGGCTCCACCCGTATCACTTGCTTCAGGTGGAATATGTGGGTGTTGCGATGTTTCCGCATCATATTCAACTCGGACAACACGAAATTGAGAGCGGGCTGGGAGGAAAAAGCTGGTTTTTACGACTAAAAATAATAGTTTCGCATGTTAGCATTCATCGCTGTTGACTTGATTAATTGCAAAATGAGATATATAACAAAGAAAGCCGGGCATGCAGGGCGGATATTTTCATCAAAATGTGAAAACACATCTACATACAATTTGAGGTTTAAATACACGGTTTAATACACCACGCCCTAGGTTTTAGTGTACAACTTTGTAATATAGTAACTTACAAAAAACCGCGTACAACCCCAGTTTGAACCTGTCTTCGGTGAAGGCGAGCGCCTTGCCTTTTTTAGGGTTCCGTACCCAAAAGGTAAAACGGGAACTCTATTATTAAGACTCCACTGCGCATAGCGGAGTTTTAGTAATAGGGGACGGACTGTCACCAGGCTGTATCTCATGAACCGTGATAGTTAGACAGTTGAAATTGTCACAGATGATGTATTTCTGTTGCCGCTATAACAACAAATACTAAAAAACAGAATAAAATAAATATTTAAGGGGGCTCCCATAGGTACAACAGACATGATTTTTTTGCCGTTTTTATAGATAATGGTACGGAACCCTTCGTGCGCGAGTCCGACTCGCACTTAGCTGGTTTTTACACATTTATATAACATCTGATAACAGTCGGCTTTACCTGGTACAGCCCCCGGTGTCAGCCCGGTGTCTTCTTTAAATACCTCTGCGGTAACAGACAGCGACTTCTCTTCATATTTTACACATTTATTAAAATCTAATAGCATTCGTCCTTACCTCGTACAGCCCCAGCTTGAACTTTTCCTCGATGACACACAGTTATGCTTATTTTACACATTTATTTTACATCTAATATCATCTTACCTCGTACAGTCTCAGCTTGAACCTTTCCTCGATGTCACACAGCGACTTCCCAGCTTATTTTACACATTTACTTTACATCTAATATCATCTTACCTCGTACAGTCCCAGCTTGAACCTTTCCTCGATGACACACAGCGACTTCCCTGCTTATTTTACACATTTATTTTACATCTAATATCATCTTACCTCATACAAGCCCAGTTTGAACCCGTCCTCGGTGACGGCGAGCGCCTCGTCGAAGTGCCCCGTCTCCAGGTGCAGCGAGGCCAGAGACGCCAGCACGAGGTCCCGGTACTTGGGATCCACCTTCTTGCTGGCGGCGATGAGGCAGTGCAAAGCGTTCGCGTTGTTGCCGCGAACGCGCCAGTATAGGGACGCTAGGGTGTTTAGGACCCATTCGGGCGCTAGTTTCTGGTAGAACAAGAGTTGTGTTATAATAAACATCGTGACGGCATACTTATTTTAAAAACTGGCTATACTGTTTTTGTAAGACTTTTCTACAACGTGATGCAATAAATATCTATGACTATGACTATTTTATTTTAGGTTGCAGTTCACTCATGAATCTTTAGTTTACTAATAAAACTAATAAATGTATGTTTTGCTTATTACCACCGATGTTGCCGAATCTCATAATACTACTAAAATTGCCTAATCCGTGATCCTATTTTTAAAATAAATAAAAATAAAAAATGTATTTGACATCTATGTATTTATAACTTTATTGTATTCTTGGACAATAGAAAAAGTTTTTTTTGTAATCATAATCATTAAACCGGCCAAGTGCAAGTCGGACTCGCGCATGAAGGGTTAATTCCATACCATTATCTATAAAACGGCACAAAAAAGTCATGTTTTTTGTATGGGAGCCCCCGTAAATATTTATTTTATTCTGTTTTTTAGTATTTGTTGTTATAGCGGCAATAGAAATACATCATCTGTGAAAATTTCAACTGTCTAATTATAACGATTCATGAGATAAAACCTGGTGACAGACGGACGGACAGCAGAGTCTTAGTAATAGGGTTCCGTTCTACCATTTGGGAACGGAACCCTAAAAAGTAGAGATTTTGTTAATGAGCTTAGAGCAGCACGGATAGTACGAGTAGTTTATAGATTATTAGAAATATATTAAAAAGTATAAACACACCCTCTGCATGGCGATGTAGATGCGGTGTCCGATCTCAACGTCCTGCATATGCATCACAGCCTCGACGTCGCCATCCCCAGCATATTCTAGAAGCTTATTCATCAGGTAGCCCGTCTTCACAACCTCTTTACTCATGTGATTCCTGAAATAAAGTCGTCTATGTACAAACGCCTAAACAACAGACTACCACAAACTGTCAAATTTCCTCAATAGACTTTGAACTTTATGAAAATGGATTAAAGTTAAACTTTTATTGGAGGAATAGGTTGAGGCGTCTGTACTTCCGTCAACGCCTTACCATGACCTTTTAAGATAGTTTTACTGAAATATTGTTGCAGTTGTGAAAACAAGACGCATGTATATACGCCGCTACACGCGTCTCGTTTTCACAACCGCAACAACATCGCTACAATACTACTTTAAGAGCTCATGGTTAAATATTGGATATTTACGGAGTTGATAAAGCAAGCAGGGCCCTGTGAGACAATGTATTGCACTCAATGATCGCTTGTAGCCACGATGAGCATTAACATGTAAACAATGTAACTCTTAATACAATGGAATAAGAGTCAAAACTAGTCAAAAGTATGAACGAGCATTAGCTCGTGAATGTAGTATTTTGTTCTATGCAATACATTTTTGTCGTCACAACGCCCCGAACGCGCGCCCTAGCCGCTTGCTATATCAAGTCCAAGTAAGCAAATAATATATTCAACAGCAGGGAAGCGCTGGTGCTTCAGCTCACTTGAGACTAAGTGACCACATCTGCACACATTAGGAAGTAGGGAAAACTGCCTATAAGCAATTAGACACGACATAGTATAACTTTGTATAACATTGTAGATAATAAACTTACTTAGAACTTGGCTTCTTTGTAAACGCTGCTTCTTTACCATTCGGGCACACCGGCGGGTACCAAGGCAATTCAATTTCTTCACTCACCGGCACGCCTATTTTGTCTGACAATAGCTTACCTAATCTGAAAGAAACGGTAAAT
Organism: Eudonia truncicolella; assembly: GCA_949315975.1. Taxonomy (NCBI): domain Eukaryota; kingdom Metazoa; phylum Arthropoda; class Insecta; order Lepidoptera; family Crambidae; genus Eudonia; species Eudonia truncicolella. The sequence continues at coordinate 5,104,476 of OX438829.1, forward strand.
AGAAATATTAAAAATCCGGCTCGCGGCTCGTAGAACCATTTTTAGGCCAAATACAAGGGCTAACATTCTATTTGGCTGCACACAAGAACGAAGCTAATTGTATAAAAGAGAAAATTAACTTTTTAAAAGAATATAAAAGTATTTGAGATTGATACCTATCTATCAATCAATATCAAGATTTACAGTTACAGTACAGTTTGGAACTTCAGCTACGAATCTGAGTCTATAAATACAGTCCAGTTTTGTCAGATCACTCTGACAAGTAAAAGTTACATAAAAAATAGTTTTCTTACCTTATACCCTTATTCTCAAAAGGCAAGAAAACAGGATAAATGGCGTCAAGGTGTTTTGGATAGCTAGACTCAGTTTCTTTGCACAGTCTGTTGGAAGGCCAAACAGGCTCCCTGTCAAAATCTTCCCTGTTACGATTTACTCTCATTGATGGAGGGTATCTGTAAAAAATACAATACATTTATTTTACAATATAGTCACTAGTGGCCCGCTCGCGACTTCGTCCGCTTGAAAACACCCGTACCCCATGATGAACCCTTACTGCAGCGCCACCTACCGGGTCCAATTGTAAATCTAAACCATTCTCGAATCCACTTGAACACACACAAAAAATTTCATCAAAATCGGTCCAGCCGTTTAGAAGGAGTTCAATTACAAACACACACAGAAGATTTATATATATATATATATATAGCAAGCATCTGATCTCCAACTTGCCTGATGATAAGCAAGATATTATTATAGACTGAAATATAGCTTGTTTTGAAAGTACCTATTGAGTCAAGATACTTTCAGTGTGTCTGAATTTGTTCTGAATTTTGCTTCAATTAAAGGTGATATATACAAAATCGACAGTAGTTCTAAGAAAATAATATCTGTTCTACAAGACCTGTTTTCATCTTATGTCTGCATAGCTCCCATCTCCTTTGAACTTCAAAAATATAGTTTTTGTCATATTGGCGTAAACTTTAAAAAAAAACACAAATATTGAAAAATTTCCACAAGCACGATTTGAACCTGCACCCTTCTGACATACCGGGTCAGGTACTCTCCCGATTGAGATTATTTATAAATAGCTTGCCTACTTCTTAACTGATCTTTAGTATTTGTAAAAATATTATGATCGGATGTTGATGACGGTAGTTGTTAACATTGAATGGGCGCCTTTGGCTTTCAAAGTAAAAAAGTTGAATAATTTCGGCGGGCTGGTTAGAACCACGATTGCTCAATTGGAAGAGCACCTGACCCGGTATGTCAGAAGGGTGCAGGTTCAAATCCTGCTTGTGAAAATTTTTTCAACATTGGTGTTTTTGTAATTTGATTTGCAACAAAATTTGCCGTAAAATTATACCTATAAACAAAACAAAAAACATTTTGTAAACTTTTAAATTAATACTTACAAAATGTGCCCAGTAAAGTAATCCGCAAAATCCCCCTTCTTCTTAGTACTTTTCTTTTCGTGTATCATTCCAAAATCTATTTTAATGTCCTTAGCATCAGTATTAGATAATCCTGAAATTTTTATAAAAAAACACAAATAAAAAAGAACCTGCTATTCTGACATACAAATTGTTTTCGCATCCCATTTTGAGAGTTACAATTACCTTTAATATCAGGAAATATGTAAGGTTCGTCAGAGAATGGCCTTTCAATTTCTTTTAGCACGTCAGCGTCCATTAACTTAGTCAAGTCAGGTTGTACATAGTTCGATGACATACTTGCATGTTTTTCGATATGTTGCACCAGCCTATGTAAACTATATATTGAGTCCAGGGCAAAAACGCCCGTCTCTTGAAGTTTCTCACTTATAGACACCGGCCCATCAAGGAAATACTGGATCACGGAGTATCTATCACTTTCCTTTTTCAAACCTTTAATATCTAGACCGGTAAGCTCGGACATCTTTTCACAATTCTTGTAAACATTCCGAAAATCTGGAAATTGTTATTTAGTTATTGCTTATAATTCTAACTCATAATATAATCAAGGACAGTTGTAGTACAATAAAAAAACAAAGACAGTAATATATGTATAGACAATAGATGAAAATGTATTTGTATATTGGTTCATCACAATCAGCCAGTATCAGTCCACAGCTGCTGGGCATAGCGTTCTCCTATTGAAAGTCACTAGGACATGAATAAAGATTACAATAATAAAATTTTACTCGTCATTACCATAATATAGATAGATTATTTTCCAGGTAAAAACTTAAAGGTTTTTTTATAACAAAGAGAACTTTTTTGAACTTTTTTGAACTCGCCCCATAACATCACTTGTACTTGTACTTGCTAGCACATCAGACTACCACAGACTTTGAGCTTTATATATGCTACCTATGGTTGAATATTTATTGAAGAAATTTGACAGTTTCGGATAGGCTGATATGCAGGTGTCCGTACAATAAAGGATTAATAAAGAATTATAATAACTTGCTTTCATTTACCGTTTTCTTTATCTTCATCATGCTTCATGGTTTTAAGGAACGCTGCCTGCAGTTTGAGCCAATGGGCTTCCCTATTACTATACTCAATTAACTCATTACGTATCTCACCTACTAATCTGAAAACATAAGACTATTAATCTTACATAAATACAAAAAACTTTTGATATTAGCGTTGATTATATGATTGTGAATTGTAATATTAGTCCCATCGCCAACTCATTTTATGTCCCCACTGCTAAGGCAGAAGCCTATGCTGTGAATGGAAGGAAACACCAGAGAAAGGGGGCACTAAACTGCCAAACATGCCCATTGGTGTTTGTTAAGAACTGCTAATGCAGCTGGGACCAACCGGATTCCTTAGCACGGAGGTGCTCGAAATTATTCCAGGACCGGCCATTATTCCAGAATTTGCTTTTAGCAATCGCAGACCAAGCTCGTATACCACTGCGTCGTCAAGAATTGAGTACCTAAATGTTATTGATTAAGTAAAAACTAAGAACTTCTCTCATGTTCTGTCATTATAATGTAACAAATGAAATTGACACTTACTTCCTAATCGCATTCATTCTTTGGTGCAAATTATTATGGCAGACCACTCCGTATCTATATCTTTCAGCGAGTTCAAAGTTTGAATCTATTTCCAAACATTTATCTAAATGTTTAAGAGAACTGTTGTATTCTGCAAGAACAGCATAAGCGGTTGCCAGGATGAAGTGATTTACATGATACTCTGGGGCATGATCAACTGCTGCACCCAGAACTATTATAGCATCTGCTGTCTTCTTGCTGCGATGGAGTATTGATCCCAAGCTAAGGAGAGCTACATCTTTGTATTCCCTGTAATAAGGTTTAAGATGTCATTTATTTATATAAAAAAGCCATTTTAAATAGCATACTTTTTTTGTACAGTAAAGTACTGTGGATCAGGCTGCACTTGTTAGTACTATTAGTTATTCTGTGACTTGGTGTTTGAATGGCATTCAACACTAATAAATAAAACAAACTTGTTCTTTAAACTGAGCAGAAGTAAGTTTTAAGTTGGTTAACATGTCAACAGTATAGTAGTAGACTTTATTCTTGACTGAGTTATAGAAGTGGTGTCAAATCTTTACATGTCACTGATCTTTCAATAAAACGATTTTGTGTGCATATTGCATAGTGCATAGTGCATATTATTACCATGATTGTATGTGCTTAATAAATAATAATTTATAATTATCAACACACATTTCCTCTTCCAACTTCCTGTATAGCTTTCGGTCAGACTCCAATTGTCCAGAATCATCACAACTTAACAATGTTGTTAATATTGATGTAAGTGACATACTTAGATAAGATGGACTTCAAAATATTAGGTTAGCTAAAAATTTATGTATTGAGCAGCTTTTCAGTTTTTGCGTTTTTCAGTCTTTGTTACTATTAGGCAATTTGCTCAGAATTATCTGGCTTTAAGTACTTATATAAGAAAAATTAGAATAATATTATATTATCTGTTTTGTGAAAATGGTAAGGTAACACAAGGTTTTGACCATTACATAGAAATCACATAAAATCTGGAGGTATTCATTTATGCATATTAATCATCTTTAAATAGCACAATCTTACTTACTTTAAATTAGAACAATAATTAATAATGGTTGTTATAGACTACAATGCCAATACCGATTTACAATACATATCAAATATATACCTGGGTGCATAATGAAGGGCTCTACGGCTACACTCCATTGCCTTCGGAGAATTGCCCCTAACTCTCCAATACATAGATGCCATGTTATAGTGTATCCATGAGGAGCTGTTTTTCTTGAGACATACAGATAACCAATGCCCAAACTGGTCTACAGTCATAATTGGAGAAATTAGTTCAGGGAGAGCTAATTCAGGGCTGGCTGTCAAATTCTCTCTTTGCATCATCCCCTGAAATATATTTTTATAACATGGATTATATAAAATGCTATGTCCTGAATGACTGATAAATCAATGTACAGTCTTAACCGCTGATAGTTGAGACCTGAAACTTGGAGGGTGTGTTCTTTTTATGACGTAGGCATCCAATAAGAAAGGATTTTCCGAAATTCTACTCCTAAGTGGGTGAAAAAAGGGAGCAAAATTTGTATGGGACAATGTGATTCTTTGATCCAATCTACTTAAAATTTTGCATAAACCTTTTTTAACAGAATTGATGGAAGACGTGTTCCGTTTTTTATTTAAATTCATTCCCTAACGAGGTTAAAAAGTTATTTTGGTGGTGATTTGCTTCGTAGTTGGTATCAATACTCCTCAGTGCTTTTGATTTAAATTACATTTTATTTTGACACAAGTTTGAAAACTCAATCCGATTTTATTAAATAAAAATAGAACTCATTTAAAAATAAAGCAAATACTCTCTAAAATTGGAATGTCTTAAAAGTCACCGTACTATATTAGTACCTCATTTGAATATTTCTAAGCTTTAGAGGTTATGCACTTTTTCATAGACACGGCCTCATAGGGATTTGAAATGGTAAGGATAGAATTTCGAGAAATCCTTTTTTATCGGATTAAGCTTAGTAACCTGCAAATGAGAATGAATTTCAATAAAACTGTTTGTTTGTCTCACTAAAACTCGAGAATGGCTGGACCGATTTGGCTAATTTTGATTTCGAAATAATTAAGGAAGTTCGGGGAAGGTTTTAAACGGTGAGAAACAATTAATAAGTAATGTAAAATACTAAAATCTATTTAATTTTCCAATACAAAATGATTTGTTTGTTTAGTTGTCATGGAAACTGTCAAAGCGGTACGAAGTCCGCCAAGTCAGCTAGTCCTAATATAATTATATGTTTATAAAACATATAACCTTACACCATTGTATCCCAATAAAATTTACAAAAGCCTAATAATGTAAATAACAACTCACTTTTATTTAATATAAAATGGTTAACAACTGAAATGAGTGCAATAAAAATCAACAAGAATAGCAAAATGTATTAGCATTGGTAGCTCAGCAGTCAGAGCATTAGACCGGTTACCCAAAAGTTGTAGGTTCGATTCCCACTCGAGCTTCCTGAGGATGATTGATTTTTTTGAGTAAAATATTATCTTGTAAAATGTATTAGTTTTTAATTTAATATATACATTATAAATTTATATTATAAAGTTTTAGGTTCAGATTGCACTTATCAATAATGTAAACATCTCATAGAATTAAACCAAACACCAATTAAACAAAACATTAGTACTGACCTCCAGATGCTCAAATGCAAACATGCTAAATGTCAGTGAAGATATTTTTTTACAGTCGGGCACATCAACATCTTGGCCATAAGCAGGTTTGTATAATGCAAATTCTTCTTCTGGTATATTCTTTGATTTACCCTCTTCGAGAAAAGAGGCATACCAATCCAGGTAGTTCAGCGGACCAACTTTATTGCAATGAGCTTCATGAAATATAAGGGATGATACATCGGATTTTTTTTGTATCTTAGACCATAGGCTGGCAGCAACTGTTTGCCTTTTAGACAAATCATGGTACAAACTTATTATACTATCCCACCTTGTGTCTTGGCTTAAAAAGGCGAGGAGGTCATTGGGATTTTCCATTTCAAATGGTGACTCCTCCTGAAAACAGCATAGCATAGTGCCATCAAATTTAAGGACATGAAACTGAAAATCTATTGAACTCAATATAGAACATAGCTTCTAACTAGAGTTATCTGTATAACCAAAGACAACATTAATTGTTTTAAATCCAAAATTTACAGCAACTTCGCAAATAAAACAAAAAAATCACGACTAGTAGGCTGTGCTAGTGACTCCACAATAACATAAAAATAATGGTTATAAACTATGTAATTTGTCTTGCAGGGATACTTAAGCTTTAAAGAAGAATACTTGGCATATTTAGGCGTGACGGAAGTTCTTAGCATACCTTTGGTTGAACTAAACCACTCTCAGTGACCATCCAGTGGGTAGAAGCCTCTATATTCGTTGAACACAAAATAAATAACCAAAATATTGCCACGGACGTCATTTTCGAAGAATGGCGATACATTTTATAGTATTTCAATCATATTTTTTATTTAAAAAGAGAACCTTTTCATAAAAATTTATAATTTTGCAAAAATCTACTTCGTCGCGAACGCGAAACACTTTTGACAGTTTGTGGTGTCAAATATTTTTTTTTTTCAATTAATAATTATGGCTCTGAATTCTTGTGTTTTAAGTTGGGTTTTCTGTCCGAGTGATGTTGTTTGGTGTGGTTTTTATATCGCGTGCGTCTATATTATTTTAAGTTCGGGAAAGTGATAGAAAAGTTTAAATAATCTTGTATTGGGTGACAAACTTTGATCAATTTATGTGCTAGTTAAAGGATCCGGAACAAAAATGTATCTCGAAAGTAATCTCATTCCTCATGCTCATGCTCATACCGTGCTCGTACCTATAAATTTAAATTTCGAATAACAAAATCTGAAAAAACATTGGATAGCATCAACTATCAGCTTACTATGTACCAAAGATTAAATTAAGGTTGCAAAATAATTGTACTTAATTTACTGTTATCGCCACAAACTTCATTGTGTCTCCGTGGCCCCAACGTCGCTTATCTACCTACCTTTTTCCAAGTGCTCATCGGGAATTGACAAAGCATAAAGGGCAACGCAGATTGGGACCGCATGGCAAAGGATTTAGATTTTTACCAATGGACACACGCCTGCACATCAACCTACCACAAACTGTCAAATTTCCTCAATAGACTTTGAACTTCATACATAAGGCATATGGTTGAAAATGTATTGAAGAAATTTGACAGTTTTGGATAGTTTGATGTGCAGGCGTCTGGACATTCAAACATATCGAAATATAAATAAGACATACATTTCCATGCTTTAAAATGATCCCGCGGCATCGAAACCACGGGCTCCCGCAGCATGCCGTGGCGTACTGCGGTAGGCAGAGGCATGCTGAAGGATACCGGCTAACTAAATTCGGAGTCTTGCCGAGTCTAGCCGAGCTCAAAATTTAGGACTGAAAGACTCGAGTTCTTTACAACTCTAGTCTAAGGTGGGTGAGGTAGAGAAGCGGCACTTGCGTCCGCGCCGCTATCGACCCAGAGCTTGCTGCCTTTCAAATATTTGAATACTACTTTATATAACTTTGGGAACTTCTACGGAATACATATTATACAATTTTTACTACTAGTGCTGCCCTCACGGAGGAGACGTTGGTTGGCTTAGAGCAGGTTGGTTGGTAGTAACTGAATAAATGATTTTGAATTTTGAGTTTTTAAGGAAAAGTTAGCAAGATGTAAGGTAAAGTATTGTTAGGTAATCTATACTAATATTATAACGCTGAAGAGTTTGTTTGTTTGTTTGTTTGTTTGGTTGAACGCGCTAATCTCAGGAACTACTGTTTCGAATTGAAAAATTATGTTTGTGTTGAATAGTCCATTTATTGAGGAAGGCTAATAGGAGTGGAGTAGTTGCAAGTTAACGCGGGTGAACCCGCAGGGCACAGCTAGTTTTATAAATAGTTGCTTATTAATTTAAAATGCCATCTATACTACCGCCATCTAGTGACATTATATGGATAACCAGTTAGTAACTTGAGGTTCCATAGACGGAAGATGGCGCTGCTGTAAATATTTTTTTGAATTATTTAATGTATGGAAGATTCAACCTTCCTGTTCCATCAGAACGACTTTTCTCAAAAGCCGCACAGGCTTTGACTCAGCAAAGAAGCAGGCTGCAAGCCAAATGAGTAAATATAATTACTGGGATTTATAAATAAATAAAGTTGATTTGTTTCTTCAGCTTAGCTGTTTTAATTCTTATTAACCTGATTCTATTTATCTAATATTTATTATTATAGACTAGTCACATACAAGCAAATTATTTACGATATATAGAAAATATCGATATATTTTTTACATGAACATCCCTAAGCAGAAGTTGCCGAGGCATACTTCGACGTGACGCGGCATGCCTCGGCAGCAAAATACTTTGCCATGCTTTGCCATGCCGTCCCGGTCTGCGTAGACCTTAAAGGTACCTACCTACCTACATAAACCACTCAAGGATTGTTAAATCAAACAATTATTGAATTAATTAATGCATATGAGCTAGATAATTACATTTAATTAATTTCGTTTTTTGAATCAACTAGAAAACTATAAATTCAAAAAACATTCCATGGTGTTCTATTTTTTGTGATGGATGGCAATTCATTCACGCCCTCTGTGTATGACGGTGGTGTTGACGACATGCATCTGCATGGATACGAGGTCTTTTGAAAAAAAATTTTTTTTTTCAGCAACTGTTCCGATAAAACATGTTAAAAATGTAAAATTTTAAGTTGTACACTTACGTCTTACTTACTGTGTAATTTGGTAATTTCTTAAAACATTTTAATTATTTTCATTAAATACTTTATCCGTCTAATAGGTTCCTACTAACTGAGTTAAAAAGCGTCAGATAGTGTAGGTAATAATATGAACATAATATTAAGTACCTGACTAGGTATATATATAGATAGATATATAGATAAACTGATATATGTAGATCTAAATATTACAAGTAAGGCTTCCAATGACGTCACATGAACGTCACTTGGCAATTAACCGATCCCCTCAATCTGAGAATATTATTGTATCTGAAAATATCTGATAATTTTAGTAAATAACATAGGTAGTCATGCTATGCTGCAATTTATGCTAGCATAGATTACAACATATACACATGTAAGGCCTGCAAAGGCCTGCATTACCGTTTTAGCCATTTTAAAGTTTTATATATTCACTTTGCAAATAATCAAATAGGTGGACGTTATAAAAAGCAATAAAATGGTTTTTATAATATAAGTTTTAAACAACCCATATAGTCCCAGCTATGCAAAAGTTCCCCCATTTCCTTCCGTAGATTTCAATCTCCAACTCAACGCTCTCGTGGTCTTCCTCGGCGTGTCTTGCTTGGCCATGTAGGTCGCTAATCGGTAGAAATCTTTGCCCACCTTTCAGGGTGCATGCGTTCGAGAACTCCAAGATGTTTATAATAATGGACTATGAAATTTATCGGGATTAAAGATTCCATAATTTTACATTTTTAGTTTTAGTTACCTAAGTTAAATAAAAATTTAGTTTTCATAAAGCACATAACTTTGAAGAAGTACCTACCATTTATTATTATTATTATTAAGTTTATGAAGATACAAAGGAATAAGCTCTCTTTTCATTGGACATGTAAAACAAAACAAGACAATATTTAGGTAAATAGGGACATTAAAAAATGGATAAGGCTTAGGAACCTACAACAGAATCGATTCATTTCGTTACCGAAAATAGAAGCATCTTCTTTAAAGATTAAGGCCGAGATTCAGGTAGGTATCTCAATGCATTGCCTTTGCCAGTATATCATAACAGACAAACTTTACATAACTCTTACTGCATCCATGGACTACGCAACATCTACAGGGGTGCAAGCTACCCCTCGCACTCACTGCGCATGTCCAAATAACCTCATTCAATCCACGCCTTAGGTCATCCACACGTTATTTCCTATTGTGCTTCTTATAACAAAACCAGTCGTGTTAAAACATAAAAGGAATTTCCCCAGTTGACTTCTACCTACAACAAATATGGGAAGCTATTATGCAGAATAAAAATATTTCGTGATTTGTGTTAACACTGCAGAAAGTTCTACATGGACGCGCGCTCCTCCTTGATATTCATGTTCGGAGTCGATATTGTGAAGTACAGGTGAATGGATAACCGTAGGAATATGTGATTAACAATAGCGGCAGAGCGAGAGGAAAATGATCAATGACGCACAAGCACAGTCCCCGCCAAACTTGGTTGAGCGAGACGTTGACGGAGACAGTAGCACAAATGAATCGTGCAATTTAAATACAGCTGTTAAACAAGTTGAATATAAGGTGGTGATCGCTTCCATAATCGAAAATCGAGTTCCCAAAATGTTTTAGACGTAGCTGATATATTTTTATTTTCTTTTTCTAGGGAATTCTGTGGACATGTGGCCTCAGAGAGATCTGTTTAGCTGCACTTTGGCTTCCATTAGGTGCTTTAATATTTTGTTATGTGACAGCATCTATGTTTCAAGCAGATGATATACATGAAACACACTGTAGAGTAAGTATTTTATATCTTTGCACTTTTCGTCTGACTTACGTAACATGAACTTTTTCTGCACTTATCTAACTTGTTACAAAACCTTGTTATTCAACTAACTATAATAGGTAATATTGTCTGAAGGACTGCTTTTAACAAAACTGAAACTCGTATCCTTTTTTACCTGTATACGTGCTTGTTATATATGAACGTAAGTAGGTACCATATTATGTCACCGATTCGGGAATCTTTGTGAAGACATTATTAATTTTTTTTTTCTGGTGAATAGTGAGCGACTCAACATTAATGTAATTTCTTTTGTAGGTACCACTTTTCATGCATTTAAATATATTTGATTTGATTTGATTTGTTATATCACGAATGGGATATTTTTGTTACGGCACAGACGTTTTGCGGTTTATTTTAAAAAATATAGACTCATTTTTGTTAGAAAAAGTCAAATTTTTGTCAAAAAGAGCGGCAAAAGTTAAAGTGAAGAAACACATTTTGCCCGACTTGGGTATTGATCCCAGGAGATAATCTTAAGACATGCCATGATATAAACAAAGGATTTTGGTGAATTGTCGCACGCACCCCAAATAATGGAATGCTCTCTCAGAGAACGTTTTTCCTCATTCCTGTAAGTTTAACGGGTCAGCAAGATGAGGACGGCTAATGAGTGAGGATGGCACAACGCTGCTCCACTATTTGTATTTGGACTCTGCTTCTGCATAACATCAGGTGAAGCGAAGTCATTTGCCTACTCATATTTATAAACAAAAATAATTTGTTTTAGGTTTACAATGTAGTGCCGTCGATAAGTGCGATTACGGGCATCAGCCCGCAGAGATACGTGTGGCGGACGTGCGTGGCGTTCCACCTCGGACCAAGGTTGTTGATAGGCTCCCTCTACTACAACTATCACAAGGAGCGCACTCAGTACATCGTCGAGGAACAGGTGCTACATTTTTATTTAATCGTCATCATCGTCAACTCAGCCAAAAGACGTCCAATGCTAGACACAAAGGCCAAGGATCTCCACAACGACCGGTTTTGTGTTGCAAGCATCCAGCGGCTACCCACGACCTTTACCAGATCATTGGTCCTCCTTGTTTGAGGCCCTATGCGTCTTCAGTTTTCATATAACATTTCAACAAAATAGTTAATAACTGTGAAACTGAATTAGCTTTGCTTGTAGGTAAATAGGAGACGCAGACGATTATGTGGGACCAAAGACATTTAAATATTAAATCTCTTTGTGTGGGACACTCCTTCCGACTAGGCACCCACGCCCTATGCAATCACTGAAGGACTGGCTTTACTACCTCTAACAATCGACAAAAATTTAGTGTGAGGATCATCATATCACATCATCATCACCAGCTGCCGCAGATCCTGGCCAACGCGCTTAAGGATCGGCACGCGCTCAAGAGTGTGATATGACGTTGGTTGTTATGTAACAAGACAACGATGTAACCTCCACTGGGAATCAAACCCGGGACCCTACATTCGGAGACCGGTGGTTTTACCACTAACACAGAGGCAGCTGAAGGAAGGCGGATGTGTTAATATTTACATTTTGTTTCAGGCTCGAGTGCTAGCCACTAAATTAGGAGACGCCTGTTACTGGCTTAATCTGATAGAGTTGCTTGCACTCACCGGTGTGACGTATGTTTCTAATAGGGAAAACTATTGTAAGTACCTTTTACAACTGTAGTGTACACGTACATTAAAACTTATTTAAAATGAAATAGTTGTCAAACAAATAATGCGTAGTAGGGGGGAAGTATTGTCCGTAGCACAAACACCGCCCGTAGCAGAACTACGGTCCGTAGCATAAGTACTATCCGTAGCAGAAATAATGTCCGTACTACGCATTATTTGTATTATTGGGATTGGATTGTTATTAGGGATGTTGACTAGGCAGGAGAAGAGCATAGGAATATGTTATTAACATCCCTTATTCCCTTAACAACAATTATTCCCAACAATTATAGTACAAATGAAAAATGAGATATTTAAACAAAATGTTTTTGTTTTGTTTATATAATTTTAACGCAAATTTTGTTGCGAAACAAATTACAAATACACGAATGTTAAAAAAAATTCCACAAGCAGGATTTGAACCTGCACCCTTCTGACATACCGGGTCAGGTGCTCTTCCAATTGAGCTATCGTGATTCTAACCAGCCCGCCAAAATTATTCAACACTATTTACATTTTTACTTTGAAAGCCAAAGGCGCCCATTCAATGTCAACAACTACCGTCATTAACATCTGATCATAATATTTTTACAAATACTAAAGATCAGTTAAGAAGTAGCCAAGCTATTTATAAAATGTTTTTGTTTTGTTTATATAATTTTGACGCAAATTTTGTTGCGAAACAAATTACAAAAACACAAATGTGGAAAAAAGGTGTGCAGGTTCAAATCCTGCTCGTGGAAATTTTTTCAACAATTTTTTCAATTGTTGTATTTTTTAAACAGTTTTCAAAATTTTAACCATTTTTTATTGGACGACACTTTTACTATTTCTCTAACTAATTAGACACTCAATTGATAGAATTTAAAAGTGACGTCATAGCTATTTTCTGAGAAATATATTTTTATTTCTGTGTAACTAAAAATACCATCCAGCCAGGTGTTAAATAGTTTATTTATTTTCTAACTAGTCGATCGGCTACCCTATTAGGTATGGTAAATAACGCCCAATAAATAATACAATAAAGAGAATTACAGTTGAACATCAATATTTTATAATACAATCTCAAAGATTAAATTAATAATAACGTTACTCAGTTGTTTTAAAAATTAACGCAACAACTTTTCTACATTTCCAAAACAATTTCCACCCGTTTTTCAGTTGTTCACGAGAAGATATTCATAATGTTCATGATTGATAGCGTCAATGCTCCACTCGATGTGAATACCTACAATTTCAATTAAGTTATTCAATTGTTTTCCTTTGACAATTTCTACCTCTTTCCAGTTGTCCACGAGAAGATATTCATAGTGTTCATGGTAGTGTCCTTGCTGCACATGATGTGCCGCGCGCGCGTCGGATGCTTAGGCTGCGATGTAGTGGAGCCAGTGCGGACCAACAAGTACGTGTGGATACTGTTCCTGGTAGCAATCGCCGCTACCATCGGGCTCATCGTATTCTTCCTTCAGCATCGATTGCTCTGTCTACCCTTAGGTATGTTTAAAAATTTGTTTTTTCCTTAATTATTCCCCAGAGTACACACGCCTACACATCAGACTACCACACACTGTCAAACTTCCTCAATAGAATTTAAACTTACTTTTTAATTTTGAGTTTTTAACAAGTTAACAAAATTACATATCGTGCAGTACGAGTATGTCGCAAACTCGCACCTTTTTGAATCATGGGGCTAATATTTTTCTATCATAGGCGATTAAATGTAACATACCAGCGTGTTTCCTATAACTAATTGAAATTTACGAGGTAACTTATAGATTGGGATTCCAGCAGCAATTTCGACTCAAATATGTCCCTTTGAAGTAATAAACACGTCACGATTTAGTTGGAGGTATAAATTGGCTCGCGTGACCTAGACAAGTGCTCGTAAATCTGCCCTTTTCATTAGGGACATAAATTATATCTGACCCAATAATTTTAACTTTTATTTAAATCATTAGATGTGTCTTGCTTGTGTGTGTGTAAGTGTTGTTCATATTATTTTTTATAAAGTTTAAAAATAATAACCGTAGACATGTCACATCCTACACACTTCGTGGTTCTTACCAGTTCGTGAGCTCATGCTCTTAAAGCAGTGTTGTTGCGGTTTGTGATAATGTGCTTTTTCACTACTACAAAAACATTGCAATAATACTGCTTATTGTAAAATCCCAGGTTTTTTGATGTGTTACATCTTTCTGCTCGCCTTCTAAAATCTGTAAAAAAAAGAGCAATAATATTTAAGGGTGCGTACATATACCCTGTAAAGACTTCACTGCTTAAATATCACCATTTAATGTGGTAAAAAAAACATATATTTTTTTTACTTAAGTGTAATGTTAACATTTTGCACAACCCTATTTTGTTATTGATTGACAAGCGCAAGCGCAGTGCCGGACGAGTGACCTTTGACACGTGGCACGCTTGTACCCCCGCCGTCTCCCCCGCGTCGCGCTCTCAGGCCGCCCGCGCCCGCCCTTTTTGCCTAAAAAATATAAATTTCTCAGCTTCCTATTACTTGTGAAAAAACAGTTATCACCAAACATGTAGGCCGCTCAAATCAAATTTTATTGCTAATTTTTTTCCAGGTTGTATATATACAATTTGTGGGAATGATTTCGTAGAAATGAGACGGAAGTACCGTAACATGTAGACGGAAGTCAAATGTGACGGAAGTAGCGTTACAGTATGATCCGCTCATATATTATCATATATATATATATTTATATCATATGATATATTTGATATGATGCATTTGTATGAAGCTTAGCTTCAGCAGTCTCCTTATTACAATTATTGAGAGTGATTTCGTAGAAAAAGTAACAGTATCAGTAGTCTCCTTATTTTTGAAGCCAGTGCATGAAATATATATATATATATATATATATATATATATATATATAAATATAAATAAAAAAAAGAAGAGAAAAAAAAAGATGAGTAAAAGATGAGTAAAAACGTCATTGTTAATTCAATAGGTATTCTATTTTCTATTGTAATATTGATTTCAATAAGTGAGATGTCAAATGTTACACATCATATGCGACTACTGTAAGGCGCGTTAATTTTTTTTTTATATCTTACGATTTAGCACTTGGTCTTCTTCTGAACTGATGTTAAAAGGCCTGAAGGTCGTTAGGTAGCAGTCATCAAACCCTTCTAAATTATTGAATAATAATTTGCTATTTTCCACATTCCAGCATTTACCTGGTTCTCCGTATGCGAATATATCCTCGCAACTGCCAACATGGTCTTCCACGCGCTGATAGTGGAAGACCTCCCTATGCATCACCTGCAGGTCGTCAGCAAACCCCCCCAGACGAAAACTCCAACGCACAGCAATACTCCAGAGCACAGTAATACTCCAGCGCGCAAGACTCCAACGCACAGTAAGACTCCAACGCACAGTAAGACTCCAACGCACAGTAAGACTCCAACGCACAGTAATACTGCTGCGCACAGTAAAACGGACTAACCATGCAGGGATTCCCCATGGCGGAAAAATTGAAGCAGCTTCAATACCTAACTATTTTCCTTATACAGAGCATCGCAAGCATGCGTCACTTTAATTTTAGCATTATATTTTGCCAGCCAGTGATGACAATGCCTAGGGTATTAATATGCATTAACTCATAAATGAGTGTAACGAAAATTTTAGTCTTAACTAGTCAAGTTACTTTCGTCTATTGCAATAGCGCTGCCGTTGCGACGAAGCTACTAATCGGCGTCATTAATTAGTCTGTAAGTCTATGACAGGGAGGTTGCATGTTGTCACACAGCCATAGATTAATATACCTTCGTTATTTTTATTATGGAGCAATATAAATACTTCACCATCATGATAGATGCAGCTCCATAACATTTAGAACTACTTTTAACATTGTCTTCGATGAAACCTCTACTTTAATCGTTTAAAGATAAGTTTATTTTCGTATTCTATGAGGACTTATGACTTTTTGCTTGTGCACTATTTCTACTACATGCACTGTGACTGGTTTAATGTATTAGGTTGTAAACTAAGACTAAAGTATGTCTGCGTAATATTAGGGACGGCAAAGCTTTTGATTTACCGTGGTTTATCATCATAAGGTACTACATTGTCTTGTAGAAACTGAAAGAAATTTAATTCCTACTACTTACGGGTCACTTTAATTTATTATATTGTAGGTATGTCTAGTTTTTGTGAAGTCAATTGGTATTTTATAGTTTTATTTTGGTATATCCACCATAGTTCGCATTATTCTTTTTGTAATATTTTTGGAATACAAAATCTGGCACCAAATCTCATCTAGTGCTACGTATTCCATAACATGGACAAGGTGAATAAATCAAATGCCGATATGTATATAGGCAGTTTCATATACCTAGTGGACTAGTGTAGGCTGATGACCATACTACATACATTGTGTATTTACACGCACAGATATATATTTTTTAACATTATTATTGCTGTAAACAGATTAATCGTAGTCCTGTTACCACTTCCTGAAAACTATAATGCTTGTTAGGAATGGGTTCACGTCAGTCCGATGAGGCGATATCTCGTGTCATAAGAATCACAGCATCGATCCGTTCACCTAGAAATGCTACAAATTGGCATAATAATATACCTACTGTCAATAATTTATTTTTATGTTTCTTTACTATTAACAATCAGAACAGAAAGAAAAGGTCCCGGGTTCAATTCTCAGGTTGAGCAAAAATGTGTTTTGGATTTTTCGATTCATATCCCGGGTTTGTGATCATCAACCCGCATGTGGCAAGCGTGGTCATTAAGCCATTACCCATTAATTGTAGTGATTACTTGATTTGAATGGTGGAGGTCTTTGCCCAGCTGAGGGGCAGCTATAATAATAATAAATAATAATAATATATGAGACAACATCACATAAATTGTTCTGATCCCAAGGTAAGTAGCTAAAGCACTCGTTTCATAGAAATCAGAAACAACGACGGTACCACAACCAGCCAGTCCCGACACAATATCGAAAAGTTCGTTTTCGACATTGACCCGACCGGGAATCGAACCCGGGACCTCAGAGTTAGCGCCGCCCAAAGTCCGGCGTGCATGCCACTCGGCTACGGAGGTCGTCGAAATGGCTATAGGCTATTTACTTTACTTGACTTACTTCATAAATGCCAACGTTAGTTCATTACTTTGATTTTTTTAACTCTTGTGCATAAAAGAGCTTTAACAATTATTTAAAATTGCTAGCTCGCTAGTCATAGTTACTTACCTAAGTATGTACATAACTATTTAGAATTTATACTAATTCTCTTTAGCCCTTCCTTATAGAGGCGTATCGCCGAGTAATGCATAGTATTATGTCAATTGTCGAATAAGTTAACGTGACCCCCTTAACTAAGTTCCAGACAAAGCCTTGTATACTAAAACTTTACAAACCTGAAGCTTAATAGCGCCAAATTTTGCAACTGTACTAAATTTTTTAAGTTGCACTTAGTATTTTTCATCTTTTGGATGACTCCAAAAATTTACTTGCTTTTAAGCCTGATCATTAAAACGACTCAATTATAAACAAAGCAGGTGCCTGTTCGTCAATTCCTGGCTGATATACCTACCTTTGTAAACAGGTTTACCAACTCCTAAAAACTAATAAAATTATGGATTAAATATCATATTTTCATAAATAAAAATCTTTTGTGCAAATATAGTTATTTTTGAATCATGTTGTCTTTTTTATGTTATTCGTTTTTTACGAAAAAAGACTTTCATATTACTTTAAGGCCTGTAACCAGATGTTTTTTCATATAAATATGCTGTCACCAATTATTATGACATTTACCTACATGCGTAGGGTACTTGCCTACTTGAAAATAGTTTCACAATTTCTAAATTTAAATAAAATTTAATCCTAAAATTTAGGCTTCCCTAATAAATATAATAAGTAAATTAAGTAGTTTCGAGGCGGTAGCTTAATTGAAGTTCATACCTACTAAATTTTAAAACGTAAGCATCGTTTGAACGACAAACAATTGAATTTCTTTTGTGTCTGTGTCCGACGGCGGTCAACCTGTTAAAACCCTGTGCTTAGCAGAGAGAGCAAATAAATTTACAATCGAAAACCATAGTAGACGCACCTACTTACATTATTACTAGTTACTTCGTATTTTACGTAAACATTTTTATATCTTTCGCACCACCATAAATGGAATGCTCTCCCAGCACAAGTATTTCCTCCTTTCCACATCCTTATAAACCCACTTAGTCCGACAGGGTGTTATAACACCTCTAAACATAAGTAAAATTTAAACACTGAAAAAAAGACGACAACCTCAGGCGGGAATCGAACCACGCACCTTCCGCATTCCGGGCGGCTGCCTTAACCACTTGGCTACCGAGGTCTGGCTTTCACCCGTCGAAATTTTTCAGTGCTTGATGCTTATGTTTTTTTAGTCAACATTTTCAGTGTTTAAATTTTACTTAAGTATATTTAAGCGTTAATAAAAACGCTAAAATATATAAAAAACACCTCTAAACATATTATATAGATGTACCCTAATGTGTTACTTTTAAAGTTTCATTTTTTATACAAACGCCTGGTCAGTCTAAATGGGTAACGTGGTGTGCAGAAGCAACTTGCGGGTCGGCAAGGTGAGGACGGCTAGTGAAATGAGGCACAATCCTGCTCCTTTCTTTACCTTTCTTCGCATCTGGACTCTGTTTCTGCCTAACCTCAGGTGGAGCGGAGTCTTTTGCCGACCTATATCTGAAAAAAAAAAACAATAGTACAGTAGCTGCAGATGGAGGCTGAGAACAGGAACACGTCATCAAGCTAACGAAAACGAAGATTATTATCTGATTTGAAAAAAGACAAAGTGTTGAAAAAAATCCACGAGCGGAATTCGATCCCGCACCCCATGACATGCCGGGTTAGGTGCACTGCCAACTATCATAACGAGGCACGATACACAGTGCACCAGGGTGCAGAATCGAATCCCGCTCGTGGAATTTTTTCAACACTTTGTCTTTTTTCAAATTGTAATTTGTTCGCAACAATATTTGCGTAAAATTATATGTAAAATAATCATAATTATTATCTAATTTTATTTTAATCTAATTTTATTCAAATTAGTATATAACTCACACTAGTACACACTCTGTAGTTATACAAATCCTTTTAATTCGCGAACCGTAGCGCTACGAAGACAAGTATATGACGCTATTACGTAGATACACTATATTTTTGAAAATCACAGAGAATCTTAGATTAGGTAGGTATAACTGTGGGTATAACCGCATTTGCGTGGCCAAAATCAGTATATATAAGCTTAATTATAATAGTTAAAAAAGGTTTTTTTTTTAATTGTCATGCTACTTATACTTATAATTAATGTTGTTTTACGCTAATGTACGCTCGTTAAGTTTGTCATGTTTTTTTTTAAAACACAATAAGTCAACTCTTTAAATCGCGATCTCACCTGAGATAGGTATGAGATATACGATAGAGTAAGATTATCGGTTTTTATGCAATTTTTTACTTGTTTTTTCTTACTTGAAGCTTTAACCTTTCAAGCCTTCTTACCTGCCATAGAAACCTAAGTAGCCGTAAGTTCTGAAAGCGGTGGTTGTGGCGGTGATGCTATTAACCTTCTCTTGTTTGTGTATGTTAAATCAGTTGTTGTTGCCACTCAAACATAGTATGCAGTGATCGGAACGAAGAGAGCTAATTTACCTAATGTTGCCGACAGGACTAACACCCGTATTTATAAACAAGACATTACTTTGTTCTTAAAAATGTCACTAAAATCTAATTTCATTTATAAACAAGTAAAGTTTAAATGAGATAAGAAGTTTTCTTATTAAATTAAATAAAAGTATTATTATTAAACAAATTCATAAATTTTATATTATTTTAGACATACTTGTCACAAGCTTGTCACTATGAATTCTTTGAGAAATCTAACTAGATGGCTTGGGTAAAGATATTGGTGACTATTGCTTGGCTAAAGAAAACTAACTTTTAACGTTTCTAACCTCATCGGTTTACTAGAGAATATAAATGTTTATTAAGCAATTGCTTTTGCTTCAGTATGAGCTTTTACTCGTTTATAAATAAGTACAGGGGGCCGACCGCCTTACTCGATCGCTTTCGATCGCTTTGAAGGCGAGGCGAGGAGGAGGCGTCGTTTTGTCATTTCGAAAGCAATATGAAAGCAATATCGATAGCTATAGGCTATAGCGTCATTTTGTCATTTCGAAAGCAATATGAAAGCAATATCGATAGCTATAGGTATTTTTTAGCTATTACAACGTCCGCAAATTAAAATATATGAATTTGAACTAACTAACACTATTTTATGCTGGTAGGTTGATTGCGTCTGATTTAAGTTTTCAGTTCAAATCATATTTTTTTATATGAGGACGTTGAAATTGCTATAAAAAAAGGAATACGAGTAATTTCATGTTAGTACAGACTACTAAGAAGTAAAACTATTTTCGGGATCCAGGATTCCATAAAAAACTTCAATGGTTTCAGCTACTCTTAATCGGCAACTTCAGGGTGCCTAGAGCGAGTTTCATTCGCCATTTGATCTCGTTAACGAAAACGAGAACTTGTATGACAAAATTTTAACTCTTCTTGTATATAATATCGCCAGGAGGCGCTGCTTCAATGCCATACTAATTTTCGTTTTCGTAAACGTAATCGAACGAATACGGATAGTAAACGCTACTCACACTAGACACTCAGGTAAATTAGCCCCCTCCATTCCAATTACTGGTATTATGTTATGATAAAGACATGCTTGATTGCTAAAAAATGATGTACTGGTAGCATATATAAATTACTTAGAATATAAGATGTAGTAACAAACATAGACTTAAGTGATCCCGAAATGTGTAATACAATGCGTAAAGTAATGCATTAACGATTGACAACTTAAATTGCGTAAAAACTTTAATATTGATATGTCAATTCTTATAAAATATTGCCCTTGAATATAAAAGTACTACGTTACGTACGTACATTTTATCTGAATAAGTATAGCTTTAAATTTATAGATTATATTATATATAATCAGAGGAGAATGGTAACATCATGTACGGATCCAAAATATTAATTAAATAAGTAGAATATGTCATAGAACAGAACGGTAATAAGATGGCTGTTCTCGAAGACAGAAAATGAATTAAAGCTTTGTAGGTACATAATATGGTCTTAATTTAATTGGTAACATTATGAGAGTACATAAAATGGTGTTCGTAGGAAAGTGCTATATAAAGTATCGAAGTGTTGCCTTTATCGAGACCTCAATTAAACGTATAAAGATATTATCTTAAATCCGTTGTTTGAAAAACTTTTAAATCGCGCTGTTATTATCAAATAGTGTATAGTTGACATTAATGTAAGGTACCTACTTACATTAATTCCATTAATTAGGTCCATGTTGGTAAGTGATGTTCACTTCGACGTTAATCTTCAAATTAAATTTCAGTCAACAAATAGTTGTGATGTTATGAATAGTTATGATTTAAGCTCATTATAAGTGAACTTTGTTCTTTATGAGTAATAAAGTTTCTTTAAACCGATGATTTACAAAATTATGTAGGTATATTCTAGGGTTATTCTTTTATATAAGTTCTTAACTGATCTGTTTGAATCTATTAAATTGATTTAAAATAAATATGTAGCTGAGATAAATATACCTTTTTTTTTCTAAATGGCGCAATTATAGTTTTCTAGGGTATAAAATGTTTTTGTTTGGTTTATATAATTTTAACGCAAATTTTGTTGCGAAGCAAATTACAAAAACACAAATGTTGAAAATTTATATATTCGGCGGGTTGATTAGAACCACGATAGCTCAATTGGGAGAGCACCTGACCCAGTATGAAGGATGCAGGTTCAAGTCCTGCTCGTGGAAATTTTTTCAACATTTGTGTTTTTGTAATTTCTAGGGTATGTTAGATGTAGGAACATGTTATGCGCATACGACGGAATTTTGTCCGCTCGCTTTGTTACTTTCAGTCCCACGTGTAAAGTTTTAAACGATCTATTTAGACGGACAACGTAGTCCGGCGTCAGCGCAATCCCGTATACGCTTACGACGCGAGTTGTAGCGTTTGTCGTAGCAGGTTTAGTAATCGTAACATATAGCACATCGAATACGTTCTATAATATTTTTTTTAATTATAATCTGACATCTACGACGATTTTGTGTTTTACTGTTAATTCTCAAAGGATCGTTTAATCATTAAAAGAAAATATTGGCACTAAAAACCGACATCGATAACCAACAACCATTAGGACAATGCAAGTTCACAAACTACTTATATTAATATGATTGAAATTGTATTGATGATAATTTGAATGTCTATTATATTATTATACACTTCATGTTATAATAATTACATTACGTTGGCACCGATGTTCGACAGGAAGCGGAGATCGATTTTATTTTCTTATAAATAATTAAAAATCAACTGAACTGCAGTCAGCAACTGATTGTGGACTTGAGCAGGCATTGTACAGACTTGCTTGCTTCTTTAGCTTCGTTAGCATCTCGTATTTTTTTACGAAATTAATGTTATTTTTTTTGCGAAGAAAACTGTTTCGAACACTGGTGCCCTACTTCCATAGTACAACTATACACATAGTAAAAAAACAGTTTCCAGAATAATAGCTGGCTTGAGATGATTTATTAAACAATTTTTATACTTATAATTTTTAATTGTTGAATCTTCCTAAAATTAAGTCATTACAAGTATTAGACTACGCTATGCCTTTTAATATTTTAAGCGAAATAGCATGTATACCTACATTAACTTTATTTCTTTATTATAAAGGACCAAAATTTAAAAAAAATACATGTTCTATATACAATGTATTTGAACATATCTTTACGAAATACATAATAATATAATCATTGGATATTAAACTTAATTTAAAATTGATCAACACTATTTTAGCTTATTATTGACTGCAGCTGAACTTATTTCTGTGAAAGCTCTCATTTATTCATTGTTATTAATTATAATTATACTTAATAGCTTTTAAGCGAAAAGCAGCAGTAGGAGATTTAGATCTAAATATTATAAGTTAGTTTATTAGTATTAAGAATTGTATTATTCTTCGTTTGTTGAAAAATTTTTTTACTTTTATTGTTAGGTACTTACCTATTTTGTTATCGTTATATAAATGTTGTAACTTTACAAAATTGTTATTGTAACCCGAGTAATTTTTATGACCTAATTGATCAATTGAAAGCTGTATAGTTCACGCCAAAGAACTTTTATTGTATTTGTGTAACTATAATTTTTAATTAAATTTTTTTAATGTATCACAGTGTTATATATGACTACTTATTTTAATAAAAATGCTTTTCAATGTTTCAATGCAAAGACTAAAACACAGCTAAAATATTTAATACCGTGTAGGTAATGATTTTTTGTATTCATATATTCAATGATGTGTCTCACTGTTGAATAGTTAATAGCAAGAACTTAAATAAATTATTGTTTTAGATGATATTATTAGTTTTTCAATTTATTTTTATTTCCACATCTGTATTTTTATCTTATTTTAAAACCTGGATATGATTTGTAGTTTTACGACTTCCTTTGATAATTTACTTGTATTTTTTATTCTATTAAACAGATTCTCACAAGAAGCCACTACGGAAATAATAACGACTGGGAATATAATTTTAGCATAGGAAATAAACTAATTATCTCCTCAATAATAAATATTATAATAATTAAAACAACTTAAATTGAGATAGATGGCTGTTTGTAAAAACTTTATTGTATGATTTTTTTTAATTACAGAACCTCGTTTTAGTAAGGGTTACTCGTATTACTACGCTTACCTAAGGAACCAGCACAAAATTAATGAAAGCAAAAGCTTCTAGCGCGATTTAAGCTAAATGATGTACACACGCCTGCACATCAACCTACCACAAACTGTCAAATTTCCTGAATAGACTTTGAATTTTATCACTAAGGAATACGGTTGAAAATGTATTGAAGAAATTTGACAGTTTTGGATAGGTTGATGTGCAGGCGTCTGTACAATATTTTATTACTTTTTATTTTAAAGTGCTAATTGCTGCACTGAAGCTAAATTAAATCTTTATAAAATACAGTCAAAAAGGACATATTGCGGAAGACCCAGTTTCGATTCCTGACTGGGTCGGGTATGCATTTCATTGTTTTACTGTATTTTATAAATATTTGATGAACAATAGTAATAATCTTAATTACATTTCCAAAGCGCATTCAGTGTCTATACCTTTTTATAGATTTCGCGCACTTTTGTTTCATTCATAACGCGCAAAATTACCTATCCTAATTTGATAGTAAGTATATATACTTATATATTCCATTCCACCATTTGTTAAACGATAAAAGAACTAAAATATTACCAACGGACGTTGAAAATAATCAATGGAATCGTCATCAATTTCTAAGACAACTAAAGTACCTATGTGTACCTAGACAAGTATGAATAGTTGCATTTTACTTAAATTAACGATTTAGTAAGTCAAATCGAATGGGTTTTCAGTTTCTTTAAATAAAACATTAACATATTTTTCATTAATTAATTTTGTTTTAATTATAAACTAGGTAAATGGCATTTTTGTTATTTAATACTTACCTTAAAAATTTCCTTTTTTGATTTGTTTTTTATGTTCTACGAGTGTCGACTACCATAAACACTCAAATATTATTTATAAGGCATAGTACTTTCATTTTGTAATGTATGTACCTATGTACAAATCAAATTATATTGATCCTAGGACAAAGTCAGTTGTCCATGAAAATGTATTGTTTATTTCTTAAGATACATGTCACGTTACCACTGAGAATATTGTTTATTACATGGACAATGGAGACACCAAAACAACATGATTGAATCAACAGTTAATTAAATGTTATAATATGCATAGATCTTCAAACGATCTACAGCTGTACGTAATAAATTACTTATAACCACTTGTGTTTTTATTGTACCCGTAGAAATAATTTTAGTATTTTTCATATAAATATCCTAATTTTCAGACCTTTGCTACCTATCATACAAGTGCATTACTAAGAAACATGAATTGAAGCATTAATATTATTTTATGATAATGGTCTAATTATAACGATTAACAGATTCTCCCAGTTTTATAAAATATGAAGAAAAATAAGAAAAAAAGCGTGTAAATTTAACATCTCATAAGTAGGTAACTTACCTAGTAGCTGAATGAATTAGTTGTTTGTGGACTTAGTGGTAGACAAACACGAGAGTGACACCTAGTCAAAACAGCAATATGTTTTTCCTACTAATGTCCCTTTTGTGTAATGTTTTTATATTTCTAAAAGATAAAAATAATTGTTAATTATAATTGAAAAGCAATCATAATTGATTTTAATCAGATATGCTTTACATAAATGAAAGGTAAACGGCTACACTTATTCTTTTAGGTTTAGCGCCATCTAGTGTAAGATGCAATATGTTTAAAATATGCGATAGATGTCGTTACTAGTGCCTCCGCCCGAAATAGGTAACTGTTATCTCTCTTTCTCGCATCAAACATGGCGGAGATTGGAAGCTAGGGCAGGTATAAAATTTCTTTGTGTGCGTGTGTCTATACACAAATTTTCACGTTTGACCACTCTAGACACACACACTATGTCAAAAAACCGGGTGAGCGCGGGGCAAGGGGAGTAACGTCCGTGAAGTTGTGTCAGCATATGCGCAAACGAGGTGCGCATTCGTCGCGTGCGTTGTCGGGATTCTTTGTGCCATTCTTCGCATACCAATAAGAGTATATTCTTTAAATTAACTCCGAAATTATCATTTTATCAAAATTCGCCCGTTTACTTCACCTTCAAACACCATATTAGGTAAGTGAAAAATACGTTCTAAGTGATTTTCATACATTTAACTCGAGATTTTGGTGATTTTTATTCGGGAATGTCAACAATGCGATCGCGGTCCTGCAATATTTCACATAGTTGTCGTGTTTGGTTCTCTGCGACTTCCGGTCGTTCGGGTGTCGGCATTTCGCGATGTAAACATTATTTAGTTTCGAGATTAGACATCATTTAGACAAGCATTCGGGAATGAAGTGTGCTCACGGTGCTTTTGTGTTGTTAATTTCGCCTGAGTGTGCTTACTGGGATGGCGCAATTTTCGAAAGACGCGGTATGGTATCGTTCGCCCGCGATACACTTCAGTCGCGTTTGTGCCTACATACGATTTGACGTATTCTGCGCGCTGTGATGTCACTTGGCAGCTTATTTTATGAAATGTCAAACGTTTTACATGTAATCCGCGAGTGAATGGTAAACAGATTATAAGTGAAATTTATATATAATAAGTGATTCTATTTAATAGTGACATGGACTGTTATTATTCGAAATTTTATCCAAGGCGTGAGTATTTATTGCGAAATATTCAAAACAAACAAACAAATAGTTCAAATACTTTTGTGCATTCTTAGCATAGTTTAAGATTTTTGCTTGTTATTTGAGAGCGGGTAAACACTGTGCCCTTCCGGATTTCTTTTTAAACGGTTTTTAAATGATTGTGGACTAACAAAGAATGAGAATTCTTATCAACATTAAATAAAGGGAATACATTAAATTAAATTATTAAATACGAGTGATTTAAATTATTCAATGAAAACAATCTTAACATTGTTTTCAAACCATTTGAGTCTGATAATATAGATTTGACAAAACAGTAATTAAATATTTATGTAAAAAAATATTTACTTGCCAAATGCAAATTATTTTCTTCAATAAATAACCCGATTTGCTTTATTGCTAAAATGATATATTCACAGTTGTTCCGGAAAATAAAGGTCTTCAAATTTACCAGAAACTAGTTTTTATAATGATTCATTATAATACAAGGCCACAAATCAGAGTTATTTTTTAACTAACACGCTCTTTTTAATTAATTAGTGGTGTAAAGTATTTTAAATTAGTCAGTTTCGAAAATGCAGTTACATATTTTTTCTAAAAATGTTTATGAATTAGGTAGGTACCATGCCTAACACACTTTTGGTGAACGTTTCTAATATTTTCTGTTTCTTAGAAATAATTTAATGTCTTTTAGAACCTGTCTTAAGATTTGTTCCATTTCTTGTATTATTAAATAAATTAATAAAATAACTTTTATAATTCTTAACTTTTTCGAATTTAATTTACCTGCAACTTATTTTGACTAGTGATGGATGTCACATATAAAGTTTCAAAGTGTTGTTTTCACCGCCCAAATTTCAATGTATTTTTTTACTACGCTGCTATTAATCAAGATTTATTAAAATATAACAGTGCTCTCAGTGTAGCTTTGGTAGTTATATTGCGACTTATAACACCTACAGAGTTCCGTGATGAGAACGAGCCGCTTCACTTACAGTATCTGTCGGACTCTCGAATGGGTGCCAAGAGTTATTTTGGTCAATACGGTTGATGTTTTTATTGCACGTCGCGTCGGGGACGGTGACTGCAAGACAAGCAATAAGATATGTAAACTGCTGACGGTGCGGGCCCTTGCGCGGCGTCACATCTAATGGCCGATTCGGAACGATTTATCACGTATTCTGTCTTAGGGAAATTGAATTTGGCCCCATTCGCCGCTCGTCGACGGTTATTACTTTTCTTGATTAAACTCTTCCATTTTTAAACAGCTTCCCTTTATGTGCCATTTGCCGAGTCGTTACCTTATTTTAAACGTTAGTCGAGATCGAGAGTCATTTGTTTCCGAAAAGATATTTATTTACCCGTAGGTACGCATAAAAGTGAAGCTTGTAAAATTATACTAATTGTCTCCGACAAATTACAAGCTGCTCTCCAAATTGCACGCTACTGTTGAACGCCGGGCAAAGTGAAACTTGTGCGAAGTGCACGTAAGTGATGTTGTCCAAAGTTGCGTATACGCGTGCTTAATTGGGGTGCAGTTGATGCTCGCTCCGGATGCTGTAATCGTAGTGCCCTGCCCATTCACTTACACGACCTGCCTCGTTTATGCGCCGCTCGACAAAGGGCCGAGCAACGTTCTCGGCGTTATGGACACGAAAGCTCAAATTAGGCTTTTGAAATTTATCTCTCGCTAAAATATACCGGATGGCATGTGCAATCTCGAAATTAAATTAACTTAATTAGTTTAGTAATTTTTAATGTCAATGTTGAGTCAATTATATTTTAATTGATAGAATTCGTGTCATTAAGTTTTTTAGTGTCATTAAGAAAAAAATATTATCGTGTTTTTTACAACATCCCGCTATGTTCAAATAGTCACACATCCCACATAGTGGGCCTCGGGTCATAACCATTCCCGCTGGTCTAATGCGAGTTGGTGAATAATAAGAATCGAGACCAAACGTTTTATCTGCCTTCCAAGGAAGATATATTTCAGTTTGATCACCCATCCGGCGAGAACTTTGACATATTTCAGTTTGATCACAAGTTCATCGCCTGGGATGGCGAACGCAGCTTACTTTGCATGATCGTAAACCGAACGAGTCTGCGGCTGTCCAAACAAGCTCCTTTATAGACAAGACTCAATATTAAATCTATAAATTATGAAACATGAGAACTTGCTTTCAGGTAACTGACTAGACTGATCCAAATTCTATACTTAAGTATTTATTTACTTGAATAGAAATAGAATACTAATTAATCTAGTCAATTAACTGTAACAATCTCATCAGAATTTGTTTCTGTAACTATATCATTAATATCTGTAGGCCCAATATAACATCGGCAGGCGTAATCCGTTGGCGCGGGTATTGAATGGCCACCGACCACCGTGCGCGCGGTTACGCTACCTGCTCGCAGCTCTTATTGACCTGCCGAAGGTTCACTCTAATCCCCGAACAACCTCTCTGACCACGAATCAAATTCATTCAGTGGTAGCCTGTGTTACGGGCCCTTTTACGATATCGGCTACAAGCTACAAGGACCGGGGCGCGTTATTAAAATTGTGATTACGAAACTAAGTATGTTGTTAAAGTGATTATAATAGTTGTGTTACCATATAACTTACTACTCTGTACTAGTAAACTAAGAGCTAATGAGTGTGATAATTCTCAAGAATGCAAATGTTGGTTTACAGCTTTCTGATTTTCAATGTTAGGTGAAGATTATAATTCGCTCATTCTCTTCAACTCGTTCAGCTCTTACTTCTATAGCTATTAGAGGAAATGCTAATGAGACTAATAATTCTTAAGAATGCTAATGTTGGCTTACAGCTTTCAGTTTTTTGACATCTGCTGAAAAATTGGAAGAGATATTAAAGTTAACTAGAATTCTTTAATTCTTCGGATTTTGAAAAAATAGACAGATTTTAACAGAGCCACATTACGTTATTATTTACGATTCTCGCCGGGCTTTACGGCTTCCATTTATATTTATTCACGTACACCGGTGGCGACAGAAAGTCTCTAAAAGCAAATTTACGTCACAACAGCGTTAGCATCTAAAAAGTTCGCGTCACCGACTGGAGATATGATTGCGGCGGTGTCCAGTAGCCTCGCTCTATTCTGGGACTCCTATTTGTGGATTACTCTCGTGTGAAACCCTCCATATTGTCTGTGTGAATTCAACCGTAATGTCGAAACGATAAAGCTTAAATCGACTAATGATCACATTAGACATCAGGTTTTCCAGTGTTCACTGGGGGGTTTGTTGAAACGAAGGGACCCACTCCTTGCCTCTTGTTTATCTTCATTTTGCTTTTGAAAGCAGTGACAAATGAATATTATGACACGTTTCATATGAACTGGCAAACCTTTAGATTTGCAAAATATTATATATTTGTAGTAGGTACATTGGTATAAAAATACATTTAAATGAGAAAGTGGAAATATAATAAATTACAAGCTGGTTATATTGAGACTTGACCAAAAACCATGTAGCATTCAAAATACTTTATTCGTAGTAAATAGGGTAATGCATAAATATACGGGGTGTTAATGAAATAGGAAAATTGATTATACCTTTGATTAATAATATGGAATTTTTTTGTTTAAAATTTTTATTAATACTATTTTTTGATTAATTAATATACTTTTATCAAGTCACAAACAGAGTAAAAGCTTTTTTTTGACGCTAACGCTATTCCAAATCTGTTACAATATTGTTATTAATTATTTTTGTCAGGTATGACTTAATTTAAAAGTCTATTATAATAAAAGCTAAACTTTGTGTCGCGTTATTTAAAATAATTAATTTACATTAACAATATAATCAGTTAAACTGCTACTCATAAAAATCAAATCAAATTAAAACAATTTTAACTAAATACATCACAACATTAACTCCACCTGTGAACCTTATCGCTTTCTATCATTAACGATACCACATTATAATCATAATTGTTTGTTGTTTCTAATTTAGTTAAATATTAAACAATTGAGTGAGTCATTCATTATTCAATAGAAATTAGCTTAATTTTTACTCTTGAATCTTTACCATACCAAACCAACTTAGATTTATTAATAATGTTTAAAATATTGTAATAGTTACATTAAACTTTTTTGGAATTAAATCTAGAATCTTTTATAATTAAATTATTAAATAACATTATATGTTCCAAATACAACAGAGAGTTTGTTTAGCAAATTTAAAGGAGGCTTCGATATAGAAGCGTTTCTAAACTAATAATTAATACTTAGAAACGTTACAAACTGTTGGTAAGTTAGATTTCACTTTCTAAGCTTCTAAGAAGGTCTCGAAATTGAACTTAATTGACTACCTACGATATAACTTACACAGTATAACTAGTAAAGGACAGTTAAATGAAACTGTTACCCCCGTATTAATAAACAAAGTGTAAGCTAGGAGTAGTTACTTCGTGTTTTGTTCCCGTCATGTAAACTTCATTTCATATTAGAGTAAAAGAGACAAAACACGGAGTAACTACTCCAAGCTTACACTTTGTTTATTAATAAGCCCCTTAAATGTTATACCTATAGAAGAGTCATCTTCGTCCACCGCAGACAAACTAACTTACTTTATTCTGTTTATGAGTGCACGTCATATTTTCTTTCATCAGAATCGTTAAATAATACTTAGTTTGTTATTACGAAAGGGTAGCCTTGTCATCTTTTTTATATACCATTTTACGCCTTTTACCATTTTATTATTTCGAACGACACCAACCAAGATCTAAGAAATCACCGACAAATATCTGTTAATGATTATATATAAAAAAAACAGATTAAAATCAAAGTGCACAGTGCGAGTTTTATTCACTATTCGTTCTTTCGTTTTCGTTAGCGTGTTTGTATGACAAATAAAAGTTGCACCTAATGTTAAGTGGTGATCAGACGACGTTATAAGCCCTCCAGTTGACGTGCTTTGTGACGTGTCGAACCACATACATTTGATTACCACAAACTGTTTTTCCTCAATAGCCTTTGAACTATAATTATGTGCCGCGTGTCTACCTTAATCTTATATCTACGGCACATTATTGAATATTTATTCAAGAACTCTTGACAGTTTTAGACAGTCAGATGTGCAGAGGTCTGTCCATCGTATTGCCTTGTGCGCTTTGTGTGAATTCCATTCGCCATTCGGCCACGTTAACGAAAACGAAATTAGTAAGATTTTAACCATCCTCGTTTGTCGCCAGGGTGCCTAGTGCAAGTTTCATTCGCCATTCGATCACGTAAACGAAAACGAGATCTTGTATGACAAAATTTTAACCCTTCTCGTATGTCGCGAGATGGCGCTGCTTCAAAGCTATAACATTAGGTCCTTACCTATGAAATTGACGTTTACTATGAAGATTTTTTATAAAATTATATTCTTCATACTAACGTTTTTTTTAATTTTCTTAGCATCTATTTATGATAACACCATAAAAATTGTAGAGTAGTGTGTGTGTTTCACTAGCTAAATATAGCAGACATTTAAAAAAAAAATCAAATCCCTTCAAAGCTACAATGAAACAAAAGGTCAATCCCGCGAAAAAAATTAATACCAATAAATGTTATTCATTCATTCATTAATTCAAAATTGAAGTAAATTTAAAAAAAAATTGGGCGATATAGACACAAAATGAATAATCATTGTTATTACTGAAGCCTAAGCAACATAGTCCTAATTAAAGGTGTATAATAATATTAACAACCGGTATTGACTTTTAGAAGTAATACACCTATTAGTAAGTGAGAAAAAAAACGTCTTTTCATAGGTAAGGACCCAATAATTTTCGTTTTCGTAAACGTAATCGAATTGCTACGGATAGGAAACAAAATTCACACTATAGGCACCCTGGAGGCAGGCACTGCTTCAATGCCATAGAAATTTTTGTTTTAATACCATGCTCGAATGTCATATAAAACTCGCAGGCAGCCAGTTAAAATGCTCTGTGACGTGGCAAACGTACACACGGCGGCAAATCATCCTACCCAAAACTGTCAAATTTCTACAATCAATTTTGAACTTTATATTTTTGATATAAGGATCAATATTCATTGGAGAAATCTGACAGGTTTGGGTAGGTTGATCTGCCGCCCTGTGTACATCGTACCTACAGGTACAGGCCCAGTGAAGTCCAATATGAAGCTCTTTGAGTTCACTTGTTAAACTATCGTTGGCGGAATTGTTTCCGCCCGCCCTCGCCGGCGGCCGCTCCTGCCGATTTAATTAAACTTGTTATTTGTACGTTTTATTTCGCAATTGGGCCCGTGCTCGCTTTGATTGTGTAACGGCTACCGAGCACCTACCTTCCTAGTACCTATTGTCTTGTCCGTACCGTTTTCATGTCCAGTTTCGAACTAGCCTACCATTCAGACACTGATCCGATCCGAACCCCTCGGAGGAAATCCTCGGAATCTAGAGGGTACACGCACTAGTGCGCTATGCCCTCCCATTCCCTCGAGAAAACCTCTGACGGCGCTTGGTTTCACACAGCTTGAAGAACCCTTTAAGTTTCTCGCCGCCCCCCCAAAAGTCCGGTGATGCTGAAAATGCCATCGGAGGCCATCAGCAAACTGTCTCAATAAAATTAACTACCATTCATTACGGTACAACGAAATAGTCAAAAAGTTACTGCAAATTTTACTTTTTTTTTTTTTCAAGTGTTAATTGCTGCACTGAAGCTAAATTAAATATTTACAAAATAAATAAAATACAGTGAAAAAAAAAATTAAACGCCCATCCGACCCAGCCAGGAATCGAACCTGGGTCTTCCGCAATCCAGGCGGCTGCACAAAGCAGTGACAAAATTCAGCGCTTACGTCAGCCTTCCCGGTAGGATAGCGGTCAGTGCAGCCGCCCGGATTGCGGAAGACCCAGGTTCGATTCCTGGCTGGGTCGGGTGGGCGTTTAATTTTTTCACTGTATTTTATAAATTTTATAAAAGTTACTGCAGTTTTTCACATTTTCACATTTTACAATTTTTTGGAAAACTTACAGCTATATTTTAAAATAAATTAACGTTTAAATACAATAAGGTCAATTACAAGTTTTCACCTATAATAAACAAAGTATGTAGATACATTTGGCAAATCGTTGTTAATTGACTGATGCTGCGTTGTTTTCACGCTGCACCAGTTGTCTTCGCGTCTGGACTCCATTTCCACTTAACATCAGGTGGTGTGGAAACATTTGCAGTGCTAAGTATAAAAAAAAAAAAATAACACCTACTTTATTTTTAGAGCCGAGCGTGACACATATTAGATAAATACCTTTCATGAGCTAACAGACATAAAGAAGTTATCATTGTATAATTTTTTGAACCTAGATACGTTGGTGTTGAATAAGTCTAAGTCCATATTTCGACATATTGAGTTAAAAAGCTCAGGCGCCCTATTAATGAACGCGTTAGATCGATAAACGCGCTGATAGTCGCGTTGTTTTCCTGGGTGTATTAATATATCTACATTTTACTGAGTAGATCGGCAGAGTCTAAATTACCTTGGAATGTTTTCAGAAGTAGTGCTATATCTGACATTTCCCTTCTTTTATGTAGTGGTAAGAAATGAAAATGCTTGCACCGTTGTGTGTAATTTTGGTTTGCTTACACGTCCATTTAAACAAGGCGAACAGACTCGCGCTCGCAAAATCACTTAGTTCTCTCTCTGTATTGAAGGTAATCTTTCACGATCCCTACTCATTTGCTATGCATTATGTGAGTTGGGTGTTTCCACGTTGCTCTCGGAAATCGAATGTACGAGTATTTTTGGTTAATCGTGCTGAATATAAAAAGTCTAAGTAGAACATAGAAAAAAATACTAACCTTTTTTGAAATGGTATACTAACATTTTCTTTTCAGAATTTTGTAATATGCCTGAATTGAATAATTTCAATGATTGAAGAAAGTAATTGCAGATTTGTTAGTATTATATTGACTTATGTACTACTACTATTGATGTACTAAACAAAAACCGGACAAGTGCGAGTCCGTCTCGCCCACCGAGAGTTCCGTACAAATTTGTGGGTACATATTTTATAGTTCAGAAATCGAGTCTCGAACTTTTCCCGACTGTTAGACACTACATACACCAAAGTTATTAGGTACCTATACATGTAAAAGAGGGAAAAGGTATTTCTTTTTTCATTCCTCGTATTCATTAAAAATCTGTTTAAGCTTGTGCAAATGCAGCCCTTTCATACGATACCCCACATAACACGGTTAACTTACTTCAAAATTTTGACCACCGTTCCTTGCATGTTTTTTTTGTGATTTAATGAAAATATGTTTAGTTTTCAGACTTTTTCCTGTATTTGTATTTGTATAAGACGATATCACTTGCCAAACTTTATAGTTCTAGGTCAACGGCAAGTACCCTATGAATTTTATAAATTTTGATTCCCTTGAGAGTGTCGAAATATACGTTTTTTGCGACATAAACGGCCGTATCTTTTTTTATCGTTAACTTAGAAGTTTGATTTTTTTACAGCTTTAAGGAACTGTAAACTTGAGTATATGGTTTTAGTTTCAACTCGATACTTCTACGCGTTCCCGAGATAAAGGGTCTTGACAGACAGAAAGACAGACGGACAACATAGTGATCCTATAAGGGTTCCGTTTTTTCCTTTTGAGGTACGGAACCCTAAAAATAATAAATTATGACCACATATATAGATACATAAGAATCCTACTTTTACCTAAAATTATAGTTAACGTTAGGCAAACATTTTCGTGGATAAATACGCAAAGAACCACAATTATTTTATTTACTTACAGGACTAATATAAATAAGCGACAAATAATACTTTTTTTTTTAATTTAATACAAATTATAATTGTAAGTATCGCTTTTTTTAGAAAGCGCCTTAGGTCAAATGTTATTCAGGTACCAATTTTTATATTGTTCATAAATCAAATATTATATTATCGTAATGTCACAGCTTAAACACATAAAATAAAAGTCATTAATTAAACATGCCCCAATAAAATAGCGAGTGGGGTATGTTAAGTAATATTTTATGGGGCAATACCATACCACCAATACTTGACGTCAACGTAAGTTAACCTATTAGACTTTTATAGTCAAGATAAAAAGCACAATCATACCTAAATTATAAATCAAACACACACTAAATTATTGAAACAATGTCTTCTGAATGTAAGGAATTGTACCTATTATTTTAAGGGTTCCGTTTTCCGTATTAAACCTATATGTAGTTCATTTCAGTCAGTAAGCCTATCAGGTATTCGGTTCTGTTTATCTATCTATCTATTTATCTATCTATCTATCTATCTATCTATCTATCTATCTATCTATCTGTCTATACTATTAATAAAGAAGTAACGTTTATTAGTTTTTTTGTTTGTATGTAGGGGCTAATCTCTGGAACTACTGGTCCAATTGCAAAAATTCTTTCACTGATAGAATGCTATATCCCGTGTTGGCAACACCGGCTCTATATTTTATTTTTATAAAAAAAAAATTATTTTTAAAATATCTTAAATTCGAAATCGACAACGTGGACAAAATCGCGTGCTAACGTGATGAAAAGAAGTATCTGTCTAGGTGTATAGTTTGTACTCGAGCACATTGCGCGTTCGGAAGAGTGCACGATTTGGAGAAGGAGTACAGAAAAATAATGTTTTTTTTTATATATATTAACGGGTAAACACAGTGCCTTGATCTCACCTGATATTAAGTGATGATAAAGCCAATGATGGAAGCGCACTTCACCCAGGATCCTCAACTAGTGAGGTACTGGCTATCTTATCTCTAGCTGCCGGAACACAACAATGCTACAAACATTGATGTTATGGCGACATATTTAGATAAGATGGTGGTAGCTAGCCAGGCGGACAAACAAGCCCTACCACCAACCAAACCGAGTACACAAACATGTACTCCCCACTGGGAATCGAACCCGGCAATGTATTGTTATATGTGTTACAAATACACATTGTTTAAGTGTATTACTGTAAAAAAATACGGAGTTAATGCGAAATGGATTTGGAGTGAATAGTAACTAACTAGTTAGATATTATTAGGCCTAAATATTAATATTGAAGTGAGTAGTTTTGGGCTCGTGTGTCGCGAAGCGAAACATAAATCAAATGAGTCAAACTTGTACCTGAAACCCGTAGTCTCAACTACTTTACACACCTCGCAGACTATCAGTGCCAGAATGCTAAATCTTGCCATGATTTAGATATCTTGAGGGCCAACACTAAAACAAAAACTTTAAAAAAGTATCATATGTAAAGTGACGGTGAAGAATTTTATTTATGTATGGAGCAATAATATTTTTACAATGTATTTTGCGTACTTATACCTACTTACGTATGGGTTAAGTTTAGTTAAGTTAATTTAGGTCTTTCGTGTAGTTTTTATGCAGTTTAGTATTATTTGTTTTAACATCCTAAACCAATAATAATATCTTCACAGTTAATATAACTAGCAAAGATTGCATAAATCGGCTGCTTCAGTCCCACCCAACCTAAATGTAGGGTTGTCAAAATTCTATTGGCTCTTTACTTTACACGCAAACTTCCTTTCACCTTATACCTATATCTATGCATAACAATGTTATTTTACATAAAACACTATCCAAAGCATTTAAATTAATTCTAGAGCTTCAATTCATCGAGGTTATATTATGTTCGCGGCAACGTTATTAGGAGGATAAATCACACAAAAACTATAGGAAGAAGAATATCATTCTCACCAAATTACAAATGTCAAATATAAAAATAAGAGTTGGCAACCCTCACAAGATTGATGTCACAACTCCTGCTCCTACGGCGAAGCGGCTGTCGTGCGATAAATTAAACTCAACTCGCATTAGGAGCCGCATAATGAAACGCACTGGTGTCCTGCTCCTCCCTTCCAGAATATTCGGTGTGCGACAAGGATGAAATCTGCGGCTATATGGCCCGACCACTTTTTTACATGATGGGACTAACCGTTAACCGTGAGTTTGCTTCTTTAATGACGATTAAAATACTGTTCGCAGTAAACTACTAACGACTGTGATACTCATTCACAGTGTCTTTGTATTATTCTATTAAATTACCTAACTCCAATGCCGTGAACAAATTAAAAATAACTAGCATTAGTTTACTCGTAATATGACGTGTCCGCAATAGTTGGTTAACTTGTTACCGACCAATCATAGTTTAATTGGACACAATGTCGCGTCAAAACCTCATTATCCGCCATGAAAAGAAATATTTCTTACATATTTAGGTTAAACATTATATGTGGCAACAACTATGCGAAGCGATCTGACCAGATTACTTTGTCGACCATGGCGTGTATCTGCAATCGGTAAATGGTTACTTTAAGTCTCGATATGCGGGGTATTCCATAGGAATGCCACCGTCGCTATGCAGTACTTATATGCGCTCGACGGACTGAATTTTTTCTTATCGCCGATGCATTTTCTGCGAGGTTTCAATACGAGCCGCGTCCACAGTGACGTCTGGTCGAGATACTCGTGGTGCGACTTTGAGGACATCATTGTAGTTTCTAGGTTTGCGATACATATAATATGCTTGATAGTGGCAGAATTGTGCAAAAGCACATTAGGGTCTATAAACTGAAGGAAGAAAAAGTTTGATACAAATAGGTAGGTATCACACGAAATCTCTGTTGCGTGTCATAATGCACAAGAATATACAAAACTTATAGTTTATTATGGCCATGTAACGCTATAAAAAGTAGAAAAAATACAGTTAAAGAAACTTTAGTAGGTACTTTAATTAAATATCGACAAAAAAACTAAAAAATCTGTAAGCTATGTAGCTTAGCACACTAAATCATCAATACTAATCTATTGAAGGGAGCAGAGTATGTGTATCTTATTTTTTACTTACATTATTAATGTTCTGGCCATAAGAACAATTATTCTGCTCTCACGATCTGACACTCACTCATGTTTTGTAAAATTTGTTGTAATGTATTGTATCTTTTATAAACTACTTTTCTATCTATTTTGTGTAAGTATATTCATCTTGATCACAATACACAGCTTAAGACTTCTACAAGTTAGAAGTCTTTATTCCTTTACGTTTCTAGATCCATCTTGATCACAATTATATACATTATACATAGAGTTACTAAAAGTGGGAAGGCTTTCCTTCTTTATGTTTCTAACAATCCGTCGCACTGTTGACGAGACTCAACGCAAGCTAAAACCTGTTGCCAATGATTCCATTTTCCATTACCGTCTAAATTCTCTCCGGGTGATATTAAGCCGGCTGTAATAACCCTTCCATCCATCAAGCGGTGCAATCGTCTCGCTGTCAATCTATTCCGGGACGTTCCGTTTTCGCTAATGATTCCTCTGGATCACGCGACATTTATAAAGACCGATGTTGGTGCAGACAATAATGACACTGACACTTTTATTATGATTATGGCAGCTATTGCGAAGGAATTGACTTTACTTTGAGGAGGTTTTGCTTTATGTGCGTAGTCATTTGTTTTAACTAGGCTTATCTAATACATATAATGACTTGTCCTGACTGACTCATCATCGCCGAGCCTAAACCGCTGAAGCTAATTAGATAAAATTTGGACTGTAGGTTATTTGAGTGACGTAACCAGCCACTAAAAAAGGATTTTACGGAAATCACACCCTAAGAGGGTCAAATAGACGGGGGAAAGTTTGTAGGAAAGTCCGTAATTTTTGAAGTTAAATACATAGAAATTGGTATTTGGGTTCTTGAAAAGAATTAAAGAATGACCTGTCTCAGGAGTTTTGTTTATTTTTCTTTAAATGAGTAAAAAAGGGAAAAAGGTTTTTTTTAAGGAAATTGTTATTTTTAAAGTAATCAAAATGAATATTTTCATCGATCTTTAGATTTTTCAACAAAAATAAAGAATGACGTGTTTTAGCATTTTTCGAAAAACCTCCCCTGTAGAGGTGAAATAGGGATGGAAAGTTTGTATGGAAAACTGTCATTCCTAAAATTTCGGTATTTGGTCTGGTTAGAAATTACGAAGAGTTTGAGGATTTGTACAGGGCCAAAATTAGTTATACAGCGTGATCTTTATTACGCGGTTTTGTGTTACACTTTTTACTAGTTCTAGCTCGCCATGATTGGGCATTTTAATGATACAAAATGAAAAATTTTATGTTGAAATGACGTGACATGTTTAGTTGTCTAATCCTTATTAATTATACCCTTATGATATTTACCTTTAATAAGTTTGGCTTTTATTACGATCAAACACAAATAATGTAGCCCACGTGATTTCGTTCTATTCTCGTGAAAACAAATGATTATAAAAAATAATTTACACCACAACTTATTCAGGTCAATAGCGTTTCAATAATTTGTCGGTAGCTTGATTTTGACATTCACAGGTTACTCACACACATTTTAAAATAATAGAATCGATGCTCAGAATGTATGTAAAGTTTGTTAGTCTTTTATTTCGTTCAAACATGCTCAGGTTCATTATGTCTGTTGATTTTTAAAACCAATATTTTTCAAACAAATATCAACTGTTAGATGTCCGTTGCGTGTTCTACTGCTATTAACTAACACAATAATTGTTTCTCGGAAAGCTGGCGATCAAGTATCTTTGTTTTAAATGGTCAAATTCGTCACATGCACCATTCAATTTGTTTACGATTTTCCATACTACTTATGTTAAAATTTAAACTAACTATAGCAGTTTACTATAATTTACAATTTGTCATTTGTTGACTTTTATGATCTAGTTCTCAACCCTTCATACTTCTTGATTACTATAACATATGACTTACTAAAATAGAACCTGTTTATGAACAAGTGTTATAATAGAATTGAAATATTTTTATTTTTATTTATTAAAGTGACTGTAACTTTTTTGTCGTTGACGTTGTTGTTTAAATAATTATTACAAATTATAAGTACTGTATTAGTAGTATTCTCTTGTCCAGCGATGGACATCTTTTGATTATGATGATGATAATGACAATTCTATATCAAAATAAAGTATAATAAAAGTTTTTCAATTATATATTATTCCTAACCAGTTTTTATGTTAGTACCTAAGTTTGTTCTATGTTTTGGTTCCCTGTTTTAGTTGTCATAAAGCACTTCAGTACCTACAGCCAGTAGTTTTTCCCCGAAAATCTCGCATTGGGATCCCGCGGCGTACCTTTGTACTATACTGCCTCACCGTGCCAAAAGTAAAAAGTTGCAATACTCGAGAGCTGGAACAAAGCGCGGTTCATTCGTTTTATAAAGCGCGCGTTCCACGTGAGGGAGTTTATAATTTATTTGCGGCGCAGTTTTCTGGCGACGATTTTCCCACAGGGGCGGCGGCGTCTCAAACGAACCGCGCCCGCCCTTTATGTGGGTTTTTTGTGGCGGCACAAAATGCCCCGGTGGAAAACATTCAGTGATAACTGGTAACAATCGCGGCCGCCGGACGCTCATCCCATTCCGCGCATACCGTTCGCTGGACCTCGTTTGTGCTTTTTCATCTAGCAGCGCACTTGCCTCGTGACTCAAATACGTATCAGCAATTATTCACTTACAATCATTATAATTATTGTTTGTAACCCCCTCCATTACTAAGAACTCGAGTCAACAAAATACATTTTTAATCGCGTACTTACACGCATTTTTGGGTAACATTAATGACAACGTTTGTCATCATCTGTTGATTTAGGGGGAAACGCTTGGCCTTCATTTCAATTGCTGATAAATGAAGATAAGGCCAAAGATGATATTGCGCTTCACACAGAATACTCAACTGAACTGAACTGGCTATCTTATTTCTTACTGTCTATATAATGCTAACAACATTGTTAGAGTGAGGCCAGAATTAAAGAAGATGGTGATAGCTGGCCAGGTGGGCTTAGAACCACCAACCACACCCAATCCTAATGATAATAGGAGGTTTAGTTTTTTTGAATATACAATAACCGTAACGCATAACAGAAAAGTACAGTGAATGCCCCAGTAAACTGATACATAAATAATATGTATATCTAACGCCTGTTTAAGTAACCCATGAAATCTATAAGTAGAAATCGTTACAAATTAATAATGGTCCATATGAATATTGTGAGTCTTCGTTTATTAAACATTAGCTCGAAAATAATAGGATAATTGTTCCGATCCCGAAATTCTAGTAATTTCATTTTCTAATACTGAGAACGGTCGGCGTTCATTAGCGGAGGCGCGTTTTTGTCCGCGTATTTCATTGTTCTATTGTTTTGTTTGCCCCAGCCCGCTGGCTGGTGTTTACGGGAGATGTACAGCCTGCGCACTCCGCACTGTCACTTGACACCTGCAACTACCCTTTTTAGGAACGGCAACACTACCAAAAAAATTTTATTACACACTTAATGCCACACGGTATCCATCGGAACGTTCATGCCTCGCTCTAACAGTTTTATTAAATCCCATTGTTTCATAATCATTTCCACAGATTCATATCGCGATATGTTTCCGTTAAAAGCATAAAGTTAAGTCAGTCACTAAAGGTCGGTGCCGATACTTTCCGGGCCGAAAAGCGTGGCCGTCAGATCTGAAGCCCGATTTCTGTTATCTGTACGTTCGATCGCGGAACACTGGCCTTTCTGCGTCGTGGAGAGCCACGAACTCGTTGTTTTTTTAAGTCGTAAACCAGCCATGCTGACATACCAAGTAAATATTTAACCGATCAGCCCGCTCATTAAGGATTCGAGTCTAGTTTAGTGAATTTATAATGATAAATGTCAATTGTGGGACGGAAAGTTTCGAGAGCTTTGTCTTTCGGTGTTACGAACAATAATTTGTCTTATCTATTGAATGCTTCGGAGCATTCATAGAGCTGTGACACGGCTGCCGCACAAATCTCGCCAGACGTACCGCTGTTCCAGTTTGCTGACAATAAATCGTATGTTTAGCGACGCAGTGACTTGTATAATTAACAATAGCGGCATTATGCGATTTCCAAACCGAGCGTCACTACGGAGATCGTTTGTCACGAAGCAAAGTGCTATTTATGAAGATTATCTACACTGAGGCGGGGTAAATTGTTTTGTGTTGACATAGGCTTTGTTGAATGCTTCTTAGCGTTCTAACCTTTACGACTGGTTTGGAACGGAATCGGCCGCTTCCACATGACAATTATTCAGCGCGCGAGCTAAACCGCACTTGTCTTTTTCACTGCATTCGAACGATCTTAGAAATGTCGTGTCTCAAGTATATAAGGATTTAGTCGTCTATAAATCTTGGTGTCGTTGAATATATGTAAAGGCGACCTCTCACCTGCGCATTGTTTCCGTGGCCGTAAATAAACGGCTGCTATTCGGCAGACAATCGGCTGCGATGGGCATTTGGTCAGATTCCGAGGCAGGCAGCCGTGGCAGCCACGTGTGCTCGCGTCGGCGTGCCTCGCCCCGAATATGCGAACCTGCGTTGCCCCTTCGAATATGCTATGCGTAGGGATGCCAACATTCGAACGCGAATTCTAAATTCAATTTATTTATTTCTTTAATCTTTTTTTATATCTTACGGGTAAGTACTTGGCCTTCATCTCAACTGATGTTAAGTGATGATAAGGCCGAAGGGGGAAGCGCACTTCACGCGGAATCCTCAACCACTGAGGTACTGGCTATCTTATCTCTAGCTGCCGGAACACAACAATGCTACAAACATTGATGTTACGGCGACATATTTAGATGGTGGTAGTTAACCAGGCGGAAAAACAAGCCCTACCACCAACCAAACCAAGTACACAAACTGGTGTCCTCCGCTGGGAATCGATCCCGGAACATCTGGGTCTAAACCAGTGGGCTTAGTCACTAGACCACAGAGACGGTTAAAAAGCTTCTTAACTCTACCTTGCTGAGTTTCTTGCCAGTTCTTTTCAGTACAAAGTATTCCGCCGTGTGTAGGCAAGATGGCATAGTGTGATTGTTGAGAGCAAATTATTGTAACCTTAACTGGATAAATTATTTTAAATCATGTAAATCTTTAGACAAGGTTAAGTAAAAAGGTGGAGGAATAACGCAAGCTTCAATTTTTAGGCTTTTTTTTTCTTAAGGCTCAGGAGTTAATAAATAAATTCCTTATCGATACTAAGAAACGACGCTGTTTCGTTTACATTTAAAAAACAAGAAGATAACCTAGAAATTGAAATAAAACTATGTAAAGAGTTCCAAATGCCACATAATCTCTATCAATTTGTAAAATAAACGCGGGAGGATAAAGGATAAAGGATCTTTTTTCAAAAGTCGTTCGTTGTCGTATATTATATTTTTAAACTATCATAGCATCAAATTTATTATATGTATTTATCTGCGCATAATACAGAAAAGACAAGATTCAATGTTACAAGAGCTAACTGATGCAGAAAAAATTATATCGCATCAGTGCTGTAATGAATTTGCATGCAGTTTGCAATGAAA
Organism: Eudonia truncicolella; assembly: GCA_949315975.1. Classification (NCBI taxonomy): domain Eukaryota; kingdom Metazoa; phylum Arthropoda; class Insecta; order Lepidoptera; family Crambidae; genus Eudonia; species Eudonia truncicolella. The sequence continues at coordinate 5,148,515 of OX438829.1, forward strand.
ACTCTTTCACTTCACTGCTAAATAAGGAAGTGCAAGCTCTACAGATGTCTATGAAAACTATATTATTTTAAAAGGTTTTTAAAAAAGCATTTGCATTACTATACGATAAGATAATACCTATTGTAGTGTTTGTAACATACCGTTAAATACCTGACAAAAATAAATATAATTAAACAATAAGTTTATAAAAAAACAGAGAAAAATAAATAGCAAATTAAAAACTAAATACCTATAAATAACAGATTCCAACGGTGGGCACATAGGAGCGGTCCCAAGAAATGAGCTGATGATGATGATGATGATGATATATTATCCTCAGGAGACTTAAAGCCGATCTTTGCTTTAAAATTGCATGTTGCACTGTGTGCAAAAACCAAACCGAAATGTGACAGCCCTGCTTACATTTATCGCAAATCACGAATTATGTCGGATAACGCCGCTCATGCGAGTCCAATGTACCATTTCACTTAATGTAGCTCTAACGTGCATTATTGATAAAATTAATTATTACCAAAGCGACGAGCATGATATTATAGTCTCGCTATTATTAATCAGTAGTCGGTACAGTGACACAAAAAAAGCGTTATCGACGATACTGTCCATAAACACATCGTAAAATGTGTATGCATGATATGCATGATTCAATCTTGAATTAGCAATTAGAGGCATCAATTGGTAACCAATAAGAATTGACTTGATGTTGAAAGATGGTCGGAAAATAGGTTTTTTTTAAAAGACTACCAAGTAGATAATAAAAATTTATAGATTTATGTCGTTGTTCTCTTACAGTACACACTAAAACTACTACATTAAAGTAAATAAAAAGGTTTGAATGAAATTTATAAGACAACACTTAAATACATATTCTGGTACTACTAGTATATTATACATTGTTATGTTTTGTTTCATATCAAAGAATATTAGTATGATAATAATTTGATACAGATACAATATCAGAATTATTGTTGTTTTGTTTAGATTTTTCGTGTGAACTATATGTATAGAGCCGCTAAACTATAAATCATAAATGAATTATATGTTAATACGTTATTTATCGTAAGATTTGCGAGTTAAACCCTTATTGATTGGAACTGTACAAGACTGTTATTACATTCTGCGGTAGCACGAATTCGTATAATCAGTGAGCAGCTTTATTAGTAAAGTTAACAATAACATTAAATCAATTGAATTGTTGAAATTTGTCCATTTGTCATGCTGTTATTTAGTGATTATGAGAGTGTAGTGGAATAATTGTTTTTTTTATGGGGGTCCTTCAAACGAGGCGTGAAAAGGTACCTTGTGGGCCGGCAGGGTGAGGGTGACTGATGCCGCGTTGTTTTCACGCTGCACCAGTTGTCCTTGCATCTGGACTCCATTTCCACTTAACATCAGGTGGAGTGGAGTCATTGGTCGAGCTACGTATAAAAAATAAAAAAAAATAAAAAGGTAGACTACTTTTTTCGCATATTTACCCACTGTGGTATGCACTACGGTTAGGGTTTTCATGAAAGGGCATCGATTTTTTTTAACAGTTCGTCCTTTATTGTTTTTAGGGAAGAGATAAAGCGTTATAAAAAGTGTAACCTGTAAACCTTTTCCCTAAAAAAAAAATATTTGTAGGATACCTTACTACTTGTCATCGATTTGTACTTATCCAAACACACTTTGCTCGACCTGGGAATTGAACCCGGGGCCACCGGATATTAAGTAATCATGGAGATATATCAGGATATAACTCAGCGCGAAATTACTTTGGTAGTTTTTTTTATCAGTGAAAAAATCAGTTAACCTTTTTGCCTCTTTAGATTTTTGGTATTTTGAGGCACCGCCACTGCATGGGTCAATCTTGACCCTGAAGATAGTTACAGTTATTATAAATATAACCAAAACTGTTAAATAACTGATTTCTTGTAATCAATAATTTTAAGATTTTTGGTTTCTTTTATTTGATTTAATTTTCTTTCTTTTGTTTTAAGGTAAGTGACAAATGGGATCTTTACGTCAGTGAACGATACACTCATGATGCACCCAGCTGGATACTACGCAAACCTGGGTAAGAATAAGAGAATTAACCTAACATATAAGTGTTGTTTAAAAATATATACATACAATTAAGCATAAAGAACTTTTGTACTTATAAACAAACAAATAATTAAATAGTTACAGTATTGTGATAAACAATTGTTCTTTATTAAAAACTACACTAAGAAATAAATCTCTATCTAAATATATCTAACATAAATAATAAAATATATAAACACCTTTAGAAGAATAATAGAAACAAGGATGGTTTCGAGTTCACGTTTTAAAAAAAGGGAGAGTTGTATTATTTGGTTTTTGGATCAGGAAAATACTCGTTTTTTTATAAAATATTTATGTATCTTCTTCTCTATCTCCTGAAGTGAAGAAAGACATATAATTATTGCTAATTAGCAAACAAAACTTTACTAAAATTGATACTTAAGTAGTAGTTAAGTACTTAATAAAGAAACAATTCACAAAAAAATACCTTAGCTATTGTATCATAACAAAATATGATGCTAGCTACTCGTAAATGATAAAATCACTTGCAATAACGTATCCGTCGATCAAACGGTGAAATAAATACTGATAAAGCGATAGCAATTTCCGGCCACAGAAACATGGTTATATACTTTGTATAAGTCTTCATTAACTAATTTTAATAGCGATTATTGTTAAAATAAACCACCTGATAGTTTTTTTTATGACTTAGTAAACTAATTGCAAGATGAAAAAACAAACAGTTGTAGTAGTCTCAAAATAGAAACATCATGTATGGTAGTGGCAACAGAGTTCGAAATAGTAAGCCCAGAGTTAGCAAGGAAGCAAAAAAAGTCACAACTCAATTTATTTTTGAGTAAAAAACTTTTATTCACTGGTTTAATCACTGGCCACCATCCTATGTATTTATTTTTAATGCACCAAAAGAGGCAAATAAACGCACGCCAAGAGCAAATAAATTAGAATTGGCAAGGTTGACACGTGAGTAAATATTATATTTAATTAAGATTCAGAATAACAATATATTCTAAATCGATTCTTAACACTTACATCACAACATTTTTAAATTTAAATTTTGATAAAAGTTTCTACTAATAAAAAATAAACCTTTTAGAACAACGTAGGCTGTGATGGCTTTGAAAATAATATTTAATAATAATAAATACCTTTAGCTGTAAAATGCTTAAGTATCAGATATAATAGGGGCACAATATTGTTACTTTCTGCACTGTTAAAGAAAATAATTATAAACTTGTGATTACATTATATGTTACATAATTAAATTCACGCATTTTAGAGATTTTTTTTCTCCTATCTCCCATCTATATAACTAAATACGCAAACAGATTTCAAAAAATATTTAAACTGTCATTTACTTACATTTTTATTGCATACCCTATTCAATTGATAGCCTTTTATCAGCTTATTGTTTTCACAAAATCATCTTGATAGTTGCATATAATTTTTTTTATTACATCTTTATCCGCAAAATATATGACATTAAGTTGTTCTGTCACAATATATGCAAAATTCTTATACATTCCTTGTGCTTTAAATTAAAAATCTTTAACTATATGTCATTATTTACTTGGTTTTAATTTTATAGCTACTGAATTTAGTTCGATTTATAATAGCATCCTCAGAACTATAACTAAAGTTATTTAAGTGGCCAAGCTAAGATAAAAAACTTTATAAAGTCCCTGACTCCTTTAATAAGTCTTTTCTATTTAGAATACGAACTCTAAAGATAAAGAGTAAATGATTTAATGTGGCTATAAGATTTCTTAAGTACTCAATGTATTCTATATTTCATTGTAGATTTTGAAAGTGATCGATTTAACTGATATTTACAAACATTTTCACCTTTGTTTACTGAAACAAAAGTAAATGAAACATAAAATTTTCAACAACACTTCGGTAGCATCGTAAACAAAAACAATGACTGCATGAAACTAAATAAGAACTTCGTTTGATTTTTTTCTGTCCATATTGTTGTTCTTATACATACAAATCTACATTTAAAAGTATTTGAAACGATTGCAACAAAAATACTAATAACATTTAAGATTAAAGTTTTCACGTATCTCAATCCTAAGAGCTAATCGTAACCAAATCGGGGAAGACAATCTCCCCTCGTCTGGTGATACAAATGGCTGGCAATTCGCAACATTTGCACTCCGCCTAATTGTTAGACAGTTGTTTGTTTCTTAGGCAATTGATAGGCCTATTTAACATCTACAACCTTTCGAACTCCGACTCTGTTAGCTGAAAGGTGCGTAATATTTTTCACGGCTTCATGATTTAACAGGTTCCCTGTCTAAGAATTATAACAATTGGTTTTCAATTGTTATGTATCATATGTGATTCATGGGACAGGGAATGGGTTAACGACAGTCAACTGTTTACGTGAAACTGTCTTAGCGATTGTGATTTTCACTCTTTTGTTTCACAATATTAATAGTTATAATTAAAACAACAATACACCAATACAAAACTTTCTTATTTCGGCTGCGTAAAACTGATAAAAAATGTCATTTTTAAATCAACGACAGTAGTAAAATAATTTGTTTTTTTATTGCATGTGATTTTCCTTCTTTTGTTTTTCTATAGGTAGGTAGGTTAGGTATTAATATACCTGGTTAAATGTTGTATAAAATTTGTAGTATTTGAATTGATTTTATGGGTTATAACCGGTTATCTTTGTAACCGACCCAATGAGAAGTCGTGTTTTAGTCGTCTCGCGAATTCATTGAAATGTAAGTTCGAACGCAATATCATAAGTTATTATCTCAATCAAGTCACCTTGCCAAAACTAATAAGCAAAGATCGTCAACATGCCAAGCGTGACACTTAACTTCTTCCATTGACCGTATTACTTCGATACTAGAGTTACATTTGCAATTGATGGTGAAGAGTTCCTATTAACCGTTCAACCAAACATTGTAAGGGTAAGACAATGAGAAGACATGTCCCGAATTCCTCGAGATGTTCTTTGTTAACTGGAGATATTGTATGTCATAGATATTATAGATATTGAAACAATTACACGCCGACCGCTGTCGCGACCACATATTCATTTATAGATTTATACCGGGTTTGTGATCACGAACCCTTTAAGTCATACACATTGATTAAAACGATACCTTGATTTCTGTGATAACCTTTGCCAGCAGTTGGACAATAAATACCTAGGCTTTTTAGTAGTACTTATATTTACATAGTAGGTATACCGACCCACGGCTAGGCAAGGGTTTCATCATTGAAATCAATTCATCGCTGCAATCGATGGGTACCTATGCTAGATTATAAAATCAAGTTTATTAATATTTTTTATTCCAATGAATTTTCTGTCGTGTTCGATAAAAGACTGATAATCGTCTTGGCGCCAATTCAAGTGAGTTAGCATATGATGAGGTTTGCGCACCGCTTCTGCGTAGAATATTAAAAAAAACTTCTAAATTAAATACTTTGTAAAATATTGTTTCATAAGGTTTATCATTTCTTAGATTTCACACAAACACCTACAACTAGGTAGGCCATATTATAGACTTAAAAATAATTGCCGTTATACGCGTATGCTAAATAAAAGGCGCCTATTTTAATGTAAAGTATTGGATAAACTCTCAACTTCATTGTTGTTTTGTTAGAAACTTTGTCTACATCTCTTTTTCTTTTCAAAACTGCTCTCGAAACTTTGTGACAGTGAAATCTCTATTCCTGTAAATAAGACCAAAGAGATCAGTTTGAAGTAATTATTGCACACATGAAATTGTTTACAAGAAAGTCCATGTTTATAACAATGGTAGAGTAAAGCCCTTTCAACTTTACCATTTCATTACGGGTTAGCCTTTCAACGATGTCTATTATTTGAGCTGCAAATTTGCACACCATTGTGTATTGTAAGCTATTGCTTTCCCCACGAATAGATTCATGTATAACTTATTGTTTAAATTTTAGTCTCGCTCGGGGCATATCGAAATGCAAGCTCCACATACGATACGAACCCTAGCCGCCGGCGCACACGCTCGGACTCTAGAAACGTTCGTTTTATCGCTAAGAATAACCATAAAAGTATGATTTATAAGCGTCGCCTCACCATTGGCTGCCGTAATAAAACCTACTGCTTTGTACCATGTGGAGTTGAATCGCGCCAATTCTATTGAATGTGGTTTATTTCTGTGCCAGCTTCTTACCAAGTGGGGAATGTTTATTTATAAGTCATATGTAAACTTTTTGTTTATACCAAAACCGCTACTTACTTATATTTTATGGTGACTTTCTATCGGTGGAACTATGTAGGTGTGTAACAGTTATTTTGTCCTAAAAATTTATATCTATTTGAAAAAAAACCATATCCCACTTGGTGAAGAGGCTTGGTGAAACCATAGCTTTACAAAACTTATGAATTAGGACCACTTGTTTCTGTAAATACGTAGACTTAACATATTGTTATCATGTTTTCTGAAAAGCAAAGCAAGTGTCTAAGAACAAGCCACGTTAAATAGTTCGCAACAAAGTGTCCAAACAAAATCGATACAATAGTTCATTCAACTTCATCAATGAAGTGTTTGCGGTGTTTGACGTTTATCTGACAGTGAACCCGAGTCCTTTGACGTGCCACAATAAAGAGCCGGGAAGTTGCAGCGAGTGCAGCGTGCGAGCCTCACCGCCCCCGCGGCGCGCTCGCCCCGCCCACGCGCTCTCGCTCTTCCGCCCGGTGCGCGAGCGAGACGGCATCACACCCTCCGAAGCCTCCGTACTTTTTCTAAGAAAAGCCAACTGTTATTAACCGGCGCGGATTGTTCTCGGCCTCTCATCGCTTGATTTGGCCAAAGTCATGAATGAGCGCCGCCGCAGGTGCGCGCCCCCGGGCGCTGTTTATCGAACATTCTAACCCGCGAAGATGCAATTTGCAGCACGCCACGCACCAATTTTCGGAGGCAAGCTCTGTCACGCTCACCGTGAATTTTGGCCACAGGAAGTCGCTCGGAGGCACTTTCGCCTCGTTTTTATTGAATGCTGCTCACTGATCGCTTAGCCGTCCATCAATACGCCTACTACGGTATGGACAAATGCCCGACGGGCTACCCGCGTCAATCGCCCATCTATTGGCACCATGCACGCGATAATTTAAGCATGCATTAGAAGAATATTGGCCGCTGCCAACGATTGAATAATCATATCGCTAAGGTAATTAATAAAAAATATATACGAATCATCATACAACTGAGATGTGATCGTGATGACTGGCACAATGAATCATTACGACACTGACAGTTTACAATCGTACAAACAATACGTGATGGATGTTAGAATCAGCGAAAGTAAAACAATCAATGTGAAATCATTCATTTGATGTGACCTCAATTTACATTTATTTCTATGTGAGTGTATTTATTGTTTTCTAAAGTTTATGAGTGTATTTAATTAATCATGACACAATAATCAAGAAAAACATTATCACTGCAATATTAAACACAGCACATTTTAAGAAGGGGATGAGAAAAGTAAAATTTCACCTTTACATTTTAAAGTGCACACTAACAGCCTCATTAAAAATTCAAAACACGTAACAACTCAAATAATTATCGCGCAAAGAATTTAAGAATCAACTGCATTGCTCTATAAAACCTACTTACATTGACGTTTTAATTTCATTTCATTTCGTTCATTTGTTTAGAAAAAAAAACAAAAACAAAACAGCTTATTCTATTCTAAACGAACGGAGCAAAGCAAATTAGTTTTAGAATGGCGACAGAACAGCTATCGTAAGGATGGCCCGACTTGGCACCGGCCGCAGGCAATAAACAAGAAATGATTTATAAATAATGGAGGCACACGTTTGCGTCGCGAAATAAGGTTTCCGCACTTTGCACGTGTCGTGATAACAATTATTATTCAATACAGTGTAATGCAGCTCGATTTTGTTCGCTGCGAGCGCAAATGAAACTTCACTCACTTTTAATAATAAGTTACGATTCGGTGGATTTATTTCTTATATGCACACACATTAAACCCCAAGCCCGGTGAAGCTGAAAATGCCGTCTGAGGCAATAAGCAATCTCTCTTTAAAAAAAACATAAAACGGTTTTGCGTAACATAACTATGTACCTATTTAAATTGTGAATGCATAAACTGAGTCATCCTGACGGGTGCACACGTATTTAGTAACCTTGACAATTACAAAGAGCGTCTTCACAAGATTCATCAACATATTATGGTTGGTCGATATAAGCAATGTTGTCAAAACGCAAGGTTACTATCGTCGGACTTATACATAATTGGCGTAAGGGACAAAGTACATGTTTTTAAGACAAGCAAGAAACAAAACAGCAAATCGTTAATATAATGTAAGGTAAGGGATTTATAATATTTGAAGAGATAGCTAAAAACATATAAAAAAATAAAGGAGACAAAATTAAGTACCTATTAGCAAAGGTGCAAAAAATAATTGACTATCGCTATGTGTTTGCTTATTTACGTTTCGTTATCGACGTCACATTACAAGCAAGTGAAACAAGCATTAGTTATTACAGTTTGATACCAAGCGCCAGCCGATTTGCTGCTTCGTGATAAGGAATTAATTACATTTGAACTGATAAGGAGTGAAAGCCAACAGATGACCGCTGAGATGAGAGTTAACTGGCGTTTATTGTTAGCACTGACTAATACGATGTTTTATTCGTACAATTGACTATTGTCCGAGAGGCATAGCAGCAGATCTAAAATGAGCACTTTAGACAATACAAATATTTATATATTATTTTCTAGAGATCAAGACTTCAGTCTCTCTGTGATCGATCACGGACCCTGTAAAAAGGTTTGAAAAGTCAGAATAAAATCATACATATGTAAAATTAAACGTCAGTAGATTCCTTAAAATGTGATAAATTCCAATGTGTAATACTCGTATTCGTGTAAATGTTAGAAAATAATTATATTTCAATTGCTGCCGTAAAATAGTCACTTGTTGACAATTCACAACTATGATTCGCATACCTATAGTTGCGTATTTAGCAAATTTCCGAAGAGATTTGTAAAATGACTTACAAAACTAAATTACATTAAATGTGTCAAATAGCACAATTATAAATGGTAACAGCATATATTTCATTCATTTAGTCAATGTTTTTAGTATAATTCCTCGATGTGGCACTTGATTTTTTATTGTATATTAGTCGCACTGATTTAGGATCTAAACTGCAATTTTTCTTTTATATATTTACGACATTCATCTTTAATTATCGCCGCATTCTGAGACGTCAACCAACATTAATGATTACTTATATTATGACTATTATTTTTTTTGTTTTTTACAATATAGATATATACACATAACAGGCACTCTACTTTTTAAATTTTTAAACACTTTTCAGGAATTTGTTTTATTGGAGTACTTATATATATTTTTTATAATTATGTATATGTAGTTCCAACGCCACACAATCAATTAAATAATTAGTCGTTACTAATTACATAGGTAATCCTTTTTTACAGAAATGCCTAATACAATTTTATTGTAGAAAGTTTAAATGTTCCATATCCTGATACAATTCTTCATTCAACACAAGCCATAAGATTGTTTAACGTTCATTTGTTTCCTCGACTTCTACAACAACCCAATGATAACGAAGTGTTTAGAGCGAGTTTTATTCACCAGTCGATCACGTTAACAAAAACTACAAGAAATTAATTCTCCTCGTTTGTCATCAGGGTGACACTTGCACTAGCTACCGGGAGGCGCTGCTGCTTCAACGCTATACAAAATCTTGTTTTCGTTATCCTAATCGAACAGCGAACAGCGCTCGCGCTAGGCACCCTGGACAAAATCAGTGCATCGGTATAGTTTGAGCCGGTGTTAAAGCTATGATTGGCGCCGTTTCGGTAGTGGAAGCGGTCAAACCGGTCTGCGCGGGCGCACTGTTGTAACAGTAGCCGTATGATTGTTGCTCCACGATAGAATTATAGCTGTGTTCCGTTTTATATTACGGGAGCTGATCAGCACCTTTTATCTTATCGTTGGCCGTAGTTAGTCGCGCTATAGTCTTACGTGTATTTGAAGTGAAAGGAAATTGAACTTTATGAATTTATGTTTCATTATTGCGCTTGGCGTTCAATGAATTAGCACAAATAGTATTGCAAGTTGTACAAGCTTTCGTTAAGTCTCAAAATAGCTACTTAGCTTACAAGTTTATTTTATTAGTCCACTAAGTAACTAAGTTTTAATTATTATAATAATTTACTTAATTCTCATAACAATAACTATCTAAATATAATGATATTATTTTAAAATATTATACGAATGTTATGATTCTCTTTTGTATTTTTGTTAAAAAAAGTTCAAGTGATTTGTTAACACAAACCAATATTATTCAAATAGATTTTTTGTTTAGATTATTGTTTTAAGTTTTATTATCATTCTAAAAATGAGGTAACTTAATTTCGCTTTAATACCATCTTGATTCGTTGATCTCCACTGACTTTGTAGTAATAGTGGTAATAGGAGAAACTCTACCTAACATTTGCGTCTAGACAGGTTCAAGATTTATACTGACTTTTGAGAGTGTATTCACTCTGAGTAAGCAACGTACACTATAAGATTCAATAGGTCAATTAGGTAAATATTGTTCAATAAGTAATTAGGTATTATTCTGTTAAGTCTATTTTATCAAAAGAGTAAATTACATAATTGTAACCTTCTTTGTCATGAATGCACTGGTCTTTAACATTATTAAACGTTCAAACTACTTTAAATATAAACTGTGTTGAAATCAGGACTAGATTAAAATATACGTCTTTGAGCGTCAATGGTTAAATCAATTGTTAGCGACCAGTGGCCGGTCGTTCGACGCTGGAGGGGATATAAAAAATCAACTTCGGGCTGTCATCAAGGTCCATAACTTGGAACATAGGGGAACACAGAAATAAAAGTACTCAAGCAAGGCACGGGCTTGATGACTTCGTATAAAACACGGAGATTCGTTTCTCCGTTTTGGCAAAACTCTATCTTTGCCAATACGTACAAACCAAGAAAAATAACTATTGACCCATTTAAAATATTTAACTGTATATAACAGATAAAAATTTAATAATAAGAGACTTTTTTTATAACATGTGTGTGTGTTTGTTATTATTGTCGTTATTGCTTCTTTCTTTCTTTAACCTAAAAGTATGGGAATATATTTTGATGCAATTTTTTATAGTGAATTATTATTACAATTCAGAAAAGGTGTAGAAAAAAACTCCAAGTGCGGGATTCGAACCATCTGACATACCGAGTCAAATGCAATACCAATTAAGCTATCGACGTAAGACATTAAAACTATCGTTTTGAGACATTAAACAAAACTGAAAGGGTTCTAATGAGTACAAAGATCAGTATGTGCTTCTGAAACATGCTTGCGATTTGCTGTGAAAACACGAATACAACAATACTATTTTTCCTAATCACGAATACCACATTAATGTCACATTATGGTAAAATTAAAGTTGACTTGACTAATGAGTAGCAAACGCTAATCTTCAACGTAGATAAATATTAGCAATGACCTTTGCACTACGACAGCTATTAAAATAAAAATTAAACATTCCCATGAAATTAAGGTTAAGAATGTAGAATGCAAGCTATGAAGATCAAGGGAATTTTTCCCCGTGCATTTGAACATAGCAAAAGTTGAATGTGAAATTAAAATTCCCACATTAGGATATCGTTTCTATTGTAAATTAACCGTTGGTATTGTTAGCGTTTGTGTATAGTTAACCACATTGTTCTGGTAACTTTAAACAATCGATGCAAATGGAGACTTTTTAAACCAATTAAGGTTTTATTGTTTTTGTTTTTTTTTTAATTATTTTTTTAATTAATAGGTTAAGTATTACATTAGTTAGTAACCAAAATAGTTTTTAAAATGTAATTAAAATATTTTTTCGGCATCTCACATTTATGATAATATGCAGCTTTCTTTTTTCTTCTTCTTAGCTATTATCAACCAACATGTTGATGTAGACCTTCAGCTGCCGCCATTTGTCTCGGTTTTGTGCAACCCGCATTACAATTCGGAAATAGTAAAAAGTAAAGTATTCGGAAAAATATGCAACCCTTTTTTCGTATTGTTATTTTGTTAAGTATTTATTATGTTATGCTGACATTCAGAACCCTTTACAATATCAGAATTTAAAAAAATAAAGTTAGAAATTAAACACGGGGTAAATTCCTAAAATAAATTTTCTTTTAATGTGTAGTGTTTACTTAAAAACTTTAGATAACTTAAATAAATTAAATAAAAAACACAGTTAGCTTAAACACAAAGTGACACAGAAGAGGTATCCAGTATCCACTCAGCATTTCTCAAGACACCAAAAATATGTGCCAGCCTTGATCTTCCGTAGACACACACAGAGCAGCTATTAAAATTGGGCTCTACATTTGATGTAGTAATAAGGATACACTAATATTATTCGTCCATCTTTAGTAGTTGCCTTTTGGTATATAAAAGCTCAATACGCGAGCTACAGTTGACCCTTAGGTATAAGAAATGATGTAGGAAATCTCCCCCAATATTTTTATTGCTTTTTAAATATTAAAGCTTAAACGGGCCTAACATGTTTGAATATTTCATTGGTTTTCAATCTTATCTCAATAACATAAAGTTCAAAATGTGGTGGGAATATATTTCCCATTGCCCGTTTAAGGGTTAAAGTTTAAACTTGATATGTTTCTTGTATGTTTGTACAAGACTTTGACAGCAAGGGTACTTGTGCTTGATGGTATTATTCGTAGTATAATATTAATGTGATATGAAAGGCATTTTTAATGAAACTTATTAAAATCTTAATAAGTATATTTATTATTTTTAAATGCATCCGGTAGCATAATGGTCAGTGCAGCCGTCCGGATTGCGGAAGACCCAGTTTCGATTCCTGGCTGGGTTATTTTTTTCATTTACTTTATATATATATATATGATTCTTCTGTGCGTGTTGTATGACACTGAATTCCTTTTAAACGGCTGGACCGATTTGGATGAAATTTTTGTGTGTGTTCAAATTGATTCGAGAATGGTTTAGATTTACAATTGGTCCCGGTAGGTTGTGCTGCTATAGGGGTCCATCACGGGATACGGGTGTTCTTAAGCGGACGAATGATTTGTTTGTTTTGTTGTCATGAAACCTGCCAAAGCATTTTATTATTATTTAATAACAAAATCATGTTTTCTCAAACCGTGTGATTGAAACACTGTCAGGTTTCTAGAGGGAATGGCATAACACCAGCATGTCCCCGTTGCCTACTAGATTCTCCGAGGGGTTCGGATTGGATTAGAGAATGGTGATGATCCCTATTTCACGCATACGAACTCACGCGCAACAGCTAGCGTGTTTTCTTTTTATAAAGAACAACTTAACCCACATACGGCTGTTTACAAACAATCAACCTTTTCAATGCCAAATACGAGCGACACGTAACAATATTTGACAAGACAAACAATACTTTTTGCTATGAATAAAAGATTATATTAAACGAGGCAAACACAAGTATAAGTCGGACGTCACGCACTACATGTGGCTGTAATACAGATGTTTGCCTAATGCCTTACGACAGAGCCTGAAGAATGAGCTACCATTATTCATTGGGTACACGCGGCGACATCTTTGAAGTTGCACAAACATTGCATAGTGTTTTGCTTACCTTGCCCCCTGTAATTTAAAGGGTTAATGTTCAAAGTACGACAGTTTTTTTTTTAGTAAGAATTTGTTCGTCGATAATATATTTTGTTAACCAAACAACCTTCAACAACCCACAAATTTATCTGTTTTTTTCTCAATGTCTAATAATTACCATTAGGTAAATAGTAATGTTTAACAAACATTTATGTTTTATTTTTCCAAGTTCTAAGCTAACATGATAACAAAAAAATGGTAGCATCGAAAAATTTCTCATGAAACTAACCCCTCAAAAAGTTAAAGCAATGAAGTAAAGGGCAGAGTTTCCACCATAACACTCCTGAATGGCTACCACCTTCATACTTATATTTTTCACATACCAAACAGCAGTGTCCAGCTGCGTTCCTATTCAAAAACACCATAGGAATATCTAATAACTAAATCCTAGGGGTCGGTAACCCGCGCGTTACACCCATAGTATCACAAGCGTCAAGCAACGACCGCTTTCCATCAAACGGTCTACGCCTGCTTGCCGACCGAATAAACAAAAGGAGGTTCAAACAAAAGAAGTGCCAATTAAAAACTCAATTTACTCCGAACGTACAATTTGAAGTGGAAGCGCATTTTCACCGCGCAAAAAACGCGTAATGATCCACCGAGACGCCTGCGCCGGTGAATAGGCACGCTATCCAGCGCCGCCGCCGCCGTCGTTGTCTCGGAAAATTCCTGCGATCGTGCTTGCTGACTTTCTTCGGCCGCAGCCAGCCCGCATCCGATGTGATCTCGCACGCGAAACACGTGTCCGTGCTGTGTTACAGTTCTACGAGTATAATTCTTCCGGAACGGGATGGTTGCTGTATGCAGATCGTTTGTAAACTTTTCCGATATCGGGCGATATTGAAAAGGTCTACATAAAAACCTGATTGGGCGAAAAATCGAATCTGATTAAAAAAACGATTTTCAAACTTCGAACAACCGAATCGAATCTTTTATGAAGTCGATAAAAAAAAGATAACATAACCGGCCAAATGCTGGTGCTGGTGCTGCAAGGAGATTTAAAAGCATTTTTATAAGTTGTTCCTTAACAATCGACGATCAAGCAGGGTCGAATAAAAAAGTAAATATAAGACACTTTGAAGCGCTATCTTACAAAATTGGTTGTCGGCACGGCAAGTGTTGCAAGCATCCATATAAGCTACAGTAATCGTTTTTCATTAGATGGGACATATTATTGTTTGCCACATTAGTAGTATAATAATATAGAAAGATCTGTTTGATAAATGTTCTTAAAATAATAATATTTATTTAACACTTAAAACGTAAACATGATCATAAGATTTATTAATCTTATCCCACAGTAAAAGATTCACAGAAGAAGCAAACATTCGTTTCAACTTTCATTTAAATAGATCGTTCATAAGTAATGTCATATCGCATTGGAGATAAGAACTCTAAAGTAGCTGGTGACATCATCACGTCAGAGCCCGTCTCGCCAAAGACTCTACACTAGGCTCCATCCGATAAGATAAAAGCATATAATTCGCCGATTCTTACCCGCCACACAATTTGCTTATCACCGCATTGACAATCTTAGTTTATGTAATGGCCGACTGGTAATCTTGTTGCTAGAAAACTGTTTAAAAAAACAAAAGAAAAAATAAGAAGCTAGTTTCTGCTGTCAAACAAAAAGATTTAAAAAAGGAACAATCTACTTCCCGGGTTTGGTGAACGGTAGATAAGAGCCGCACTACAGCTCTACTTGACACAGACGGGAGCATATCGGATCGAAACACGAAATCTCAAACCGGTTTTCTGACATCCTTGGTCCTTTTCCGACGCCCGGTCGCTCGTATGTTCCGTCTCTATCGGTGAGTCACCGTTTCTTCGTATCGCGGCGCAGCGCAGGCGCACCACTCTACGCACTTCATGGCCACTCGTTCGGCTTCGTCACGCTTTGTCTGCAATGACTGGACATTTAATGCGACAATATATTAATGTCCGAAGTAATAAGCAAATAGATTTCATGGTATAAAAACGATTGCTTTTGAATAATATTTCGACAACAACAGTAATTGGGGCTTATTACAGGTAACAGATACGTTTCAAAATTCAATAGGCCATGCAATTTACATTGGCGCATGAAGTGATTTCACCGATTTAAACTTTATTGATATGAAATGAAACAACTTTTACGGATCTACTCGTGTTTAATTTACACATTACTTTTAATTAATGTTTATCCTGACGTTTCAAACCTTTTGCAGGGTCCGTGGTCACAGGGAGACGGAGGCGTTGGTCGTCTCATAATTAGTTAGTAGCTTGTATACCTATAATTAGGTGCGTTCCGTTTTACGCAGAAAGAGCTTACAGTATCTTTTGGTCTGGCAGTGTGGTGTTGGGACTGGGATTTAATATTTTGTATAATGGAATCCCAGGCTGGTGGTAGATTACAACCATCTGCTCTATTGAAATAGGATGTTTTTTAATTTCAATAGCCTCGCGTATCATCCTAGGGATGAATCGTTGCTCTCTAGCGAGTATTTGTGGTTTATCAAACCTGATGTAATGGTTGGGAATGTTCGCATACTGCAGACTTATTTTCGCGCCTATGCTTAACGCGGGTTCCTACACTTCTACACGTTTGCCCGATGTAAGAGAGCCCACAGTCGCAGTCCAGTTTGTACACGCCTGCATCTTGAAGGGGTATGTCGATATGATTAAATTTTCACTTCATATGAAGTTAAATGTGATCTTATCTTATTTGTTGTGCGGTAGAGTCTGAAGTCTTTGTATTGCAATTGTTTGTTTTGATGTTTGTTGTCTTAAAATTACTTTATATTTGTATCTCCTACTTACTTTATATAAATAATAAATAAATAAATAAATATGAGACAAATTCACATACATTGTTCTGATCCCAAGGTAAGTAGCTACGTAAGCACTCGTTTCATGGAAATCAGAAACAACGACGGTACCACAACCACCCAGACCCGACACAATATCGAAAAGTTCGTTTTTAACATTGCCGCGACCGGGATCGAACCCGGGACCTCAGAGTTAGCGCCGCCCAAAGCCACTCGGCTACGGAGGTCGTCAAATATTCGTCGTCAAACTTTATATAGGTACTTGTATCTACTACTTTATATAGGTAAAAGGACGTTTAACATGTCATCGAGAAGTCGAGATTAGCGAAAAAATTACAGCTCCATAAGCGTTTATGTGCCATTTGGCATGTTCTCGAATAAACATTCGGCGTTCTCAGAATCTGGTTTTAATTATAAAAGCCGTATTTCAGCTGTTTAAATTGATATCGAAAAAGACAAGTGCAAAGCGAAAAATAAATAAAATAAAAAGACAAAGCGCTAATACTGTAGCCTAACATTTGATCTTGCGATGAGAATTTGGTGGTTACGACTACGGCGATTATTACGGAGCCGTGATTCATTTGTTTTATTTGTTAATGTAACAATTGGCGCCAAGCAAGACACACGCTCTGAGGTGTAGAAAGAGAAAGGGAACTTATTCAAAAGTAGGTAATGTTTTTGCCGTTCTGTGTGTGCGCCGCGCGCGCGCTCGTGTGCGGCGCGTGATTCACCGGCGAGCGCGTGGGCCGAGCTTATTGTATTCACTCCTCTATCTATTCAACTAGATAACTTTGACTTTTCCTTTTGCCTTAATCGTCTTCGCTGTCTGCACTCGTGTAGTTTTTTTTATAATAACTAATAAGAACGCCTCCACACCTAATCCCTGTTCAATGTTTTCATTTTCGTTGAACCGTAACGAAATCGAATAGGTAAACTGTTTATGTACGGTAAACGTGCTCCAATAAAAAGTTACGAACAATGTCAACGCTTTAAAGTGTATTATTCTAGTATTTGTATCGGGCGGTCATTAAGACTTCATTGTTGTGTCTCGTAAAATCTTATTTGCCTTTCACCGTGTCAACAGGCGGCCGGCGCCGTCAGCGTCGGGAATCTACGGGTCTTTTGTATGGAAACGGTTCCTTGACTCACCTCTGTATACAGACGTGTATTTGAAATCTATTCAACAACAAGTTTAAACTGTCTTTTTTTCAAACTCTCCTGTATAGGGTTTCTATTGTAAAAGCTCGAAACACAGATAAGTTAAGTGTTACCGTTTGAGAGACCGCTCGCTGGCCCTTTTTCTTTATCAATTGATCGAGCGATAGATGCAGGCGCTGATTTGATTTAATCAACTATCATATGCAATCTTTTATTAGAATAATTCGTGACAAATGTGTTTTATATCATGTACGTATTTGTTATGTATTATATCATGGTTTGATATAATAATAATAATACGCTTATGTTGTTTAATAAATAATAATACTTCTAAGACACATTTTTTGTTGTAATTATAAAAAAAAACTGTTTTTTTTTGTTATAATTAATCAAATCAACACACGAAGTAAAGTTAACAGTTTAAAAACCTTATGTTAATTAACACTGTAGCTACTTTTTATATGGCACAACATGGTATATAGGTGTTAAATGTATTATGGTATACTAATAGTAGATGACCTTTATACTGTAGTCGTTGGCCGAGATGGCGCAACCGTATTGTCTCAGCTCTCACTGCCTTTACATATTTAAAAGAAGTACATACATATCTATGTGTAGATATTTTTTATTTTATTACCGACCTCCTTGCAAATAAACAATTAAATGTAGTGAAACTTAATGAATAAAATTTTTAGTAGGATTAACGCGCTATATAAGTTAGTTTAAGTTAAGTTTTCTAATATATCCCCGCCCCCCTTAAATATATCCTTTCATCTCTATCATGTCCCCCTATCATCCTCTACCAGCCCTATTATGTCATGGCCATGCTAATCGCTTACTATCAAGAGTATTGTAATATTGATTACCAAAAAAAAAATTAAAATTTTCATTTGATTGTCATATTTTTCTCGCCATTTAACACCTGTCGTAAAACCACTCTAGGTAAAACTCTGGTTATATCACAAGCGGGCATCCCTGGGTCAATACCCCGTTACGTCGCGCTCGGCTCAATGCTCTTCATTGATATGTCAATGTGGAGATCATTTGAAACCGAACAACTGTATTTCTCTCCAATTAAGCTCGCAACATTGTCAATAAATATCACTTGTCGGTTTTGTAACTGATAGATATAATATTGTTTTCTAAAGTTTACGTGAACACTACACATTGAAATGAAACAAAGTTATTTGTAAAATAAACTCGAGTAGATCCTTAAAAGTTGTTTTATCATTTCAATTTCAATGATAGATATAACTTGTTAGTAAATCGTCCATTCTTTCTCTTCACTCTTAATTAATACAATTATTTGTAAAATACAACCTATCTCTTTTTAGGCCTTGTTTGGAACGAAGATACTAAATAACTTTACCCAGAAATTATAGGTCATCATCATCATCAGCTTATTTTATGTCCCCGCTGCTGGGATACGAGCCTTCCCTTTGGATGGATAGGGAGAACGGGTCATAAACCACCACGCGGCCCCAGTGCGGATTGGTAGTTGTTAACGACTGCTAATACACCTGGGACCAACGGCTTTACGTGCCTTCCGAAGCACGGAATTTATAGGTCGGCTTTTTTTAAAAGATCAACATACCATTATAATATGACAGGCCTCTATTACAAGAATAGCTACCACAACCCACGGACTCTCGCAGCACCAAGCACACACTCGTTATCATTCCTGATGCTTTAGTTCCTATGCCTCAATACCCTTTTTATGACTAGGGAAAACACTGTCGTATACTCGTACATACGTCGGGGCCAGGGGCAACCCCGGGTTATATGGGCCTCTCCTCCTCTTTCCCCACCTAGCCATGGAAAGCTCGATCTGAGAAAGTCCTACTTACTAATAACCCTAGTACCTATTCTACCACGGAGGTGGCTGCTTCCACCACGCCAATGGCTGCTTCCACCACGCCCGCATGCACCGAGTTCCACCTCCACAATGAGTAGCATACAAATTGGAACAGCAACGCAAAAGAAGACCCCTTGACTGAAGAAATACGTTCTACCACCAGGAAAATAGCATTACCTGACCATTACTGATCATTATGTTTCTGATTGCATTATGCAGTCAGAAGTTTTAAATATCTTAAATATCTTTTAACAATATACATGCGTTTCAACATTATTTATCGCAATAATAATTAAAATTGACATTTTATTCTTGTAAAAACGAGTGTATACTATACAGTTTTGATTAATTACTTATTATTACTAACTCCCATGATCAATTCAGACAATCTAAACACGACTATCCCAAGACCAAGTTTCCGCTTAGCTAAGCCCGAAATTAGTTTGCGTGTATATTATAGTATACTAGCTGTGCCCGCGACTTCGTCCGCGTGGAATAGTGACTTTCGGCAGCATACAGTATTTTACTGCAAATAGCTTATGTAAGTACATTTTCATACACGACGTTTTTAGTTTTTCCATCTTTGCCAAAACATAAAGATTTTGCGGGTTTGTTACACGTGAACTTGCGTTAATTTCAGTTCATCATTTTGTAATGACTCCGTAATTCTCTGTATTTCTTTTATATTTTTACTTTCTGGGCCGTAAGCTTTTTGCCGACGCCATCACACAAAAACTGTCGTCCCCTATTTTTACTCCCTTTAGGGTAAAATTTTTACAAACTTAGAATGTCGTATTTATTTAAATCTAATCAGAAGCAAAAAAAAATAAGTTTCAAGCTTCTAGCTTCAAAAATGACGTAATTTCCATACAAACTTTCATCCCCTATTTCAACACTTTACAGCTCTTTTTTCGCATTAAAAAGTAGCCTATGTTCTTTCTCAGGCTCTAGACTATCTCTGTTCCAAAGTTCATTTAAATCGGTTCAGTAGTTTAGGCGTGATTGCGTAACACACAGACAGACAGAGTTACTTTCGCATTTTATAATATCATCATATCACAGGGTTATTGCGTAGCGATCCCTTTAAGGGCTGATAGTAAAGATCATTAGCTGTCAAATTGCCCTCGGGTAGAGGGGGCAAAAATGTACCACTAACTACTACTAATATTTATGGCTCGTTCTCCATCCATAGGGAGGGCTCGTGCCCCCGCCGTGGGGACAGAAAATGAGCTGATTGATGATGATAATGATGAATATTTATGAAATTAGTGACTTGAATTTCAGTCCTACTAGGTATGTATTGTTAAGCACAGTAACTGTATTGTTAAGCGCGTTGAATAGGCTACAGTTTTGTCTACTGAGAAAAGCTCTATCTCTATTCCCTTGTTTAAGCACGTGGAAGCTTCTAGATGGTCTTAGGAAGTACTTGACTAAGTTATAATTAACTTACTTTTATTACCTCTAATAAGAAAAAGTTTCCTATCACCTGCTGTTTTGACGATGTAATGAAATAAAAATACTCTTTATTGTACACCATTAACAAAAAGAATTAGTACAAATGGCGATCCATCAAAATGTCAAAATGTCCAACTCTCAGAATGTCCAACTTTCAGAATGTCCAACTCTCAGAATGTCCAACTCTCAGAATGTCCAACTCTCAGAATGTCCAATTCTCAAAATATTAAATCCATAGGAATCTGCCGACTAGCGCATGTCAAAAATTGCTGCAACGTTAGTTTATTGTGCTTGTTGATTCTAATAAGTAATTAATTTACTTCCGATCAAACTAGATGTCTCTGTGAGCCTTCGGACATTTCTCATTTTTTTAAATAGGGTATCTTTTAACCGGCTGTCCCAGTATTTACCAGTATTTTCTCTTTTCAATTTAAAAATAAAATAATATAAATTTGGTGTCTTCGGTATACGGCTATTTAGTCGTCTGTGCCACCCTTCTAATGTGTAGTAGTTGACTACATTGTAGTCAAAAAATACAAGATATTAAATAATTTTTATCAGGCGGACGTCTGATCGTTTACGATCCAAAACGAGCGAAAACATTACCCGGCAAAACGACAAAGTCCAGAATTAGGTTTAAACGGTGTCATTTGTCCCGCGATCAGAGTGTAGCGACACGGCGCAACAAATCAGTGTGCCCACCACGGACGAAAGAACATTACAACGCCCTGTTTATCGTACAAAGCGGTGTACACAGCCGGTACTTTTACTTAGTTGTATATGTACGGTGCCGTGTACGAGCAAATCAGTTTGGTATCATGCCAGTTTCGGGTGTCGTGGTAGGCTCGCCGCGGGGGCGAGGCGTATGCATTATTCAGGGCTCATTTCTATTCAACGCCGACAGTCCGCCCGATAAAAACTTCTAGTTTGACAACTTGGACGCTTGCACCCTTTGTACTTGCGTCATATACGCCCTACTAAGCTGGGAACACACTGAGTTTTATTTCTGTTAGCTTTGACAGTTTGATAGAGAGACGGATAGAGGAACTTTCGAACGTGTAAACTTTTTTAATTGTTTTTATTTTTCAATGGCATGAACGCATGAACTACTCTTTTTTTTATCAGTGGTTCTTCGTCTTAGTAAGCTACGAAGAACGAAAATGGATGAGCACTATTAATACCTGAAACCAGCCGACCACTGAGGTACTGCCGATGGCTGCATCTATGGCTTATTATAACTAGTTTGGACTTGCATTAATTGTTTGTTCTTTATATTCTTAATTCCTAAATCTTTCCGATGTAAAACACCAATAAATATTTGTTATATTATGTAATGGGTCTAAGCCTGCCTTTTAAGGTGTGTCAAAATCATATTAATTATTGGGATTACTAATGTTTGACCAAAAAATTATTGACAAATGGTTTATTCGACAAACAACGTTTCACCAAATGTTCATTTCGCAAACGAGACGTTTGACAAAAGTATCATCTTACAAAAACTCACTTAGCAAATGATCTATTAGCTTATTAAATGTGTTAAATATTAAAATGTCAATTGACCTTTTTTTATTTCACCAAATAATGTCTCGCAAATTTAAAAAAAATAACCTCGAAATTCAAGACAAAAATCACCAAAACGAAACTCTTTCTGTTGTCTAATAAAAAAAATAACCTCGTAAAAAAAATTAAATTAAATAAAATTTCTAACCTATCACGTGACCTACAGTAGTAGGGCACCTAGTATCCTCAATCATTTGAATAATATCCACTACTTCAAAGAAATTTAGACTCTTTCTGCTGTCTAATAAAAAAAAATAACCTCGAAACTCAAGACAATCGCTACGCTGCGCTTCGCAATTGCCTTAAATTTCTAACCTATCACGTGACCTACAGGAGTAGGGCAGCTAGTTTTTTTGCCAAACGATGTTTGTCAAGTGTAATTTTGCCAAATGACTTTTGGTCAAACAACAGGATACCTAATTATTGTATGCTAAACGAGTCAGGCTATAGAAAGTTTGCTGCAGATAATCTGCTTACTTCCGCTTATAGTGGGTGCTTGAAGTTGGCACTTATACATACGTCTTAAAGACTTTGGCTTCGATCCGATCGGATTATAAGTATAATAATCTATTCAAACAAATGAATAAGGGTCATAAGCAAATCACGGGCGGTAACAATCTATAATTCGGGCTTCAAAACATCCAGGAAGTAAGGTTAAGAGGTTACAAAAAACAAAAGGAAAGGTTTAACACTACAGGTGTCCTCCCATTGTCAAAGAGAAAAAGCATTTTTTGACAAAAACAGCTTTACAAAATACATACACCATATTGTGACCACCTTACCATATGTTGTTTT
Source organism: Eudonia truncicolella (assembly GCA_949315975.1). Taxonomy (NCBI): domain Eukaryota; kingdom Metazoa; phylum Arthropoda; class Insecta; order Lepidoptera; family Crambidae; genus Eudonia; species Eudonia truncicolella. Next base: position 5,171,884 of record OX438829.1, read on the forward strand.
CGTATTATGACAGTCGTTAACACCCATTGGCCTAGCGAGCTAGGTTATTGTGGGAAGGCTTTAACATCTTATTTTTTATAATATTTGGGAAACCAAGTTGAGTAATTCGGCTTGGTAAACTTTGACAACGACCGTCTTATGACAAAAACTAAGATTAACGGCTTAACGTGCCTTCCAAAGCACGGAGGAGCTGAAGATATTTTGCCGTTCAGCTTAGACACCATCAGTTTCTCAAATTGTTAATCATTTGATGGTATTGTAGTGCGAGGCTTTTGTCCAGCACTAACAAGATGATGATGATGACTATTGTAGTGTATGTTTAAGACAGTGGAGAAAACTAAAACTAGTTACTTCTTTTAAATTAGCCACCAATCCGCTGACCCGACTTTTCAAACGTAGCTTCACTTGCGAGATTGTAACCAAAACGCGAACACCGTTAGGCTATCAAGCTCCTCAATATTTTTTATTATTTTGTTATTTACCTGTGTGCTATCTAGCTGAGATTCAACAGGGTGCCAAGTGTGAGTTTCATTCGCCATTCGATCACGTTAACGAAAAGGAATTCTCGTACGTCGCCTGGAGGCGCTGTTTCAATAGAATACAAATATTCTATTATATTATTTTTTATTTATTTATATTCATATTTATATTATTAAACTTATATTTAATATAAAGTGACCAAGACTCATAATGTGTTAGTATTAACTTATTCTATGTTAGTGAAATGATAATATATTTTTTTAAATATGACACTTTGTAAACTAGTTTTAGTTTAGGTGTAGTTTTAGTTTTAGTTTTCGTAAACGTAATCGAATGAATACGGATAGTTCAAAACTCACACTAGGCACCCAGTTCATTCAAAATAAAAATTACGGCAACCTTCAATATGAAACATGAATCAATCAAGCCTTATCTACGATTACCTGATAGCGAAACGCAGCCACTTGTATTATTTTGTACATTAAATTTGGCAGAGATAATCTAATTCATTTTATTAATAGCCATCACATGATTATTTGAAACTGCCAAACCAAATGCCTGCGCGTCAAACCACCACAAATTGTCAAATTTCCTCATTAGACTTTGAACTTTATATCTTAATGACATGGTTGAACATTTGATTTTTGTCAGTTTTGGATAGGTCGATGTGCATAGGAAACATTTAATTTATCGTAGCGATTTGTTATTAGTAGTGGTCGAAATGCGACCATAATTTACCATCCGCTGAGATAGAGGCCAAGCATTTCCTTGTTCCCTCCATTTTTTAAAAGAACAAAGCCTAAAAGAAATATAGTATTAAATAAACTATCATTGTATGCACATGATTTTAGATAGATAGATAGATAGATAAATACTTTATTGCTCACACAAATTAAAACCAAAAACAGGTACATACAAAAAATCTTAAAGCTAGCATGGGCAAAGGCGGTCTTATCGCTTTAAGCGATCTCTTCCAGACAACCTTTGGTTTAGGATCCCAAGAGGGAGATAGAGGAAGTGCGCAAATACAGTAGAATATAATAGAAACACTCGTATACCAGTACATAAAAAGACATACATAATAATAATATATAAATATAAATATAATATATAAATAATAAATACACATACATACATACATACATACATATAACACCAACAATAAAAACCTAAAACATGTTACTAGCACGTGACTGATGCAATAGATGACTGTGCAGTTTAGACTTAAAGGCGGAAAGGGTCTTAGAGTGACGGATTTCAGACGGTAGCTTATTCCAAAGACAAGTAGCTCGGACAGTAAAAGTATCCTTAAAATATCCCGACCGGGTAAAGGGAGGCTTAAGAATGTTATCCGAATTTGACCTTAGATCACGCTTGTGTTCCGCCCCAAGAAATCGGAAACACTCTTTAAGGTAAGAAGGAGTACGAGGATCAAACAGCACGTTAAAAACAAGGATGAGAATATGTTCCTCGCGATGCAACCTAATGGGAAGCCATTCAAGCCTGTTCCTGTATTCAGACACATGGTCGAACTTACGCAAACCGTAGATGAACCTGATGCAGAGATTTTGGAGACGTTGTAGCTTATCAAGTAAGTCCTCATTTAAGTCCACAAGGCAGACATCAGCATAATCCAAGATAGGTAGAAGGAGAGATTGCGCAAGTTCAACTTTGGTCCTCACAGGAAGCAAGTTCTTCCACCTCCTAAGCGACCCAGAGGCAGCAAACACTTTTCGACTCATCTCCGATATTTGTGGAGACCAGGAGAGGGTGCTGTCGAAAAGTACTCCTAGGTTTTTTACCACGTTACCGTAGTTCAATGAGACACCGTTAAACATGAGCGTAGGGATAGACAATTTGTTCACCTTTGCAATTTGTTTAAATCCCCCGATTATGATAGCCTGTGACTTGTCGGGGTTGACCATTAGGCCATGGGCTCGACTCCAATCATATATAATCCCAAGGTCAGCATTAAGGCTTGAAATCATACTCACAATATCATCAACTGAGGCCTGAGAATAGATTTGCAGGTCGTCAGCATACAGGTGGAACTGACATGAAAGGAGTGGAGTGAGGAAATTAATAAAAATCGAAAAAAGGAAAGGAGAAAGGACACCACCCTGGGGCACACCTGCAGTGACATCACAGGCACATGACAATTTGTCATTAGCACGGACATACTGCCGCCGCCCGACCAGGTAGCTACGAAACCACTCTAACACCGTATCTGATACTAGGAGAGATCTCAGCATTGCCAGAAGAATGTCGTAGTCAACTGTGTTGAAGGCATTGGAGAAATCCAAAAGAACTAGCGCTGTCAACTGTTGATTGGACATTCCTAAACGAATATTATTAGCGCGGTTGTCGTACTGTGCCCGGGGCGGAACCCGGATTGGAGAGGACTTAGGATATTGTTAGAATTAACAAAGGCACTGACTTGCTGGAGGACAAGACGCTCTAGGATTTTTGAAAGAAAAGGAAGAATGGATATAGGCCTAAAATGAGAAGGTAAGGAAGGGTTCGAGGTTTTAGGGATGGGTACGATTACTGCCTGGCACCAGCAGCTAGGGAAACTGCCGGTATCGAGCGAGAAGTTAAAAACATGGCAAAGGATAGGGACAAGAATTTCAAATCCTAACAGGATCATCCTCCGGCCAATCCCATCGATGCCTTCAGCATTAGATTTGACTGCCCGAATGTTATCTTCAACTTCACGCTCAGAGACAAGTCTAAAGGAAAAAGCAGGATGCTGTGAGTTAGAAGAGGAAGACAGTGATTGCAGTGAGCTTAGTTTCAAACTATGTGGAATGGAGGAAGGAGCAGAAAAGTGTCGGTTTAAGGAGTCAAGGTCAAGGTTTTTGGAAACAGAGGTCTTAGACTTACCAATACCAAGAGTGTTCAAGAATGACCATACCTTAGCAGGATTACCATTTGCAACAGAGGAATGTATGTGACGACGCTGCGCATCCCTACAAAGCCTACTACACCGATTACGTAGTCTCCTATACTTGGAACGATTCTCATCCGACGGATCCTTCCCAAACCGTGCCTTAGCAGCATTCCGCCTGGCCATAATGACTTTAATGTCATTACTTAGCCAGGGTGCGGGGAGATGCTTAAGCCGAACTGGTCGAAGCGGAGCATGAATGTCAAATATTTGGATCAAGTTAGAGTTTTCCATTCCATTAGGAATGTTTTTTCCATTAGGAGAAAATTTCCATCTTCAGGTCGATAGTTGGGGCATCAAACACCGCATCCCAGTCAATATTGCTAAGGTCAGACATAAAACGATTGGTGTCAACACTGTTGAAGTTACGTTGCATGATCACTCGCGGCTTAGGTTTAGGATAACGGATCTTATAGGATAGGAAAAAAAGGTCGTGGTAGGAAAACGCTTCAGCTGGAAGTTGCCCATGACAACTCACATGATCAAGGGAGGAAACTATTGCAAGATCCAACAAGGAGGGCTGGCAGCCAGGAAAGCGGTGAGTCGCAGTAAGAGGAAGAAAATTAAGACTTGTAGAATCCACAATTGAGCAAAGACGGGTAGACCGAGAAATAATTTTAATAGTGAAGCTAAAAATTAAAAAGGTAAGACGTATCTTTCTGACTTGTATATGTTTTTTTTTAGATAACATAGTTTAAAAGAAACAGTCATAATATTAAATAAACTATAATTGTACTTTAGTTCAACAACATTTAGAACGCATAAGAAAATTGGCATCGTTCTTTCACTCACAAAACTGTCTAATTCTTATTGATGAATAAACTTGGTTTAAATTGTCATTAAGCCATACACTATAGATCATAATTATTAAGATGAATCGATTGATTTTGGAATCAATTTTATAAACTCGATCAACGATGGATATTAACAGGATTTGAAGAGTACAGTTTTTAAGTAAAACGGCGGCACCGGCGCCGTAAACATCCCATTTTTTTCGCTGTTCGCATTACAGTAGTAAGAGTGTTCGTAGCCTAAACGACTTCGCGGAAAAATAAAAGAGCCTAACTTTTTAATCAACAATATTCATAACCGCACCTGTAACAATAGCATTTGGACCGGGGCGACGATGTTTGTGTTCCACCGAACCGGTTTTATATTCACGACTGTTCACTGCTCTTGGGCCGCTAATGTGCTGTTTATTTATAGTATAAAAAACCCAATATTAGGTATATCGGATGACAAGTGGTCAGGCGACTTCGGCATCGGCGAGAACAGGGCTGTCACTTTTATAAAAATAATTATTTATTGTTTTAAAATTAAGTATGTTTTAAAAGATAAAATTTTACTATAATTTTACTATAACCGGTCCAATGATCTGGACCGCTGAGCTATCAAAACCAATACCCAAGCCGAGAGCTGGTTAATTTTTCAACCATATACAGTTGTAACTATACATATATAGCATTGTGAGTGCAAAATTAAAAATAATAAAATTAAGTTTATTTCATTATTAATTTTGGAACTCGCTCCTTTTGTTGATGATATCCCGAAAACAAAAACAACTAAGTTAGTAGTGCACTAGCTTTAAAATACGAAACACTTACTTTACTGACAGTATTTTAAATGATTGTTTTTTTACCAGTGTTGTTTTTGTTTTATCAATGTTAAGTTGAATTTATACATCTGAGAAAAATATATTTATTTATATTAAAACAAAACGATTCAAAGCTGTAATGCATTTTTACCCTCTTTTTCAAGTTTCACTTCATAAATATAAAAAAATTGTCTTTATTGCACATGAAATTAAATGTCGATAAGATACATAATAAAGTCTGTACAAAAATAACATATTCTTAAGTAATACTAATGTATCGTGCAAGTTTTAACTAGTTTATCTTAAGCTCTTTACTAAACATAGTACAATAATTGTTAAAATTCTATGCCGAATAGTGACAACTGTTAAAATTCTATGCCGAATAGTGACAACCCTACGTTAAGGTGCGGAAGCGGCGCGAGCAGTCACCGTTGCGTTGGCACAGTGCCCATGACCAGACGCCTTTACAGTTATACGATTTACCCTTTGGCTAGTCCTTACAACACTCGCAATAAAGATTAAATTGGCATAACACATAAAGCAAAAGAAACAGAGGGTGCAGAAAAGAAAGTTTCTCACAGATCTCAAGAAATCGACTTATCTTTAGAGGGCGATCATTTTATTTTCTATTTATATGTTTTTCAGGAACTCGTTTTTCGATTAGCAATATTTTTGAGTGTGTAGCTGATTAGGATGTTGATACAAGACCAACCAGTTTAAATTCGCACTTTTGATTCTTTCAAATATGTAGTATACACTCGGCGTCAAAAAAATCGCACCTCTTAGAAAATCACTTTCAAATGTCATTTACTCTTGATATGCACATGCAGTCGCATTAATTATGATTTTATTTACAAGGTTACTTAATTAACTTAATAAAAAACATTACTTTTCATTATCAAATAAAACCTAATGCAACAAATAAAGTGTCACAAAAATTCGATGCAAATTTTGCTACCCGTGAGAGTTGCTAGTTGCGCTTCCTTTGTGGGTATAAAACGGTCAACACGGGTTCAATGTGGGTCATTCGCTATTCAACCGTTGAAGAGGACACACGCACAGATTTTGATGGATACCACAGCTGATAAAGCCGCTCAAGTGGTTGCACTACTGCAATCAGGGGTGCGGCAGTGTGATGTCGCCCGGCAACTGAACCTGAGCCGTTATTCCGTTCGAAGAGTGTACCAGCGCTTCATAGAGACCGGTGGCTATATCCGCAGACACGGTTCGGGTAGACGTCGCTGCACTTCGGAAAGAGACGACCGGTTCGTTGTGTCGAACTCTTTGAGAAATCGTTTCTCCAACGCTGTTGAGTTGCAACAGCAGCTCCAGGCAGTTCGCAGACGCACCGTAAGCGTATCTACGGTTAGAAGAAGATTGAAGGAGAAGAAGATAGCGGCCCACAGAGCTGCTACGGGTCCAAAATTGACTGCAGCGCATCGGCGAGCCCGCTTGCAGTTTGCTCATGACCACGTCGATTGGACCCTTGAGCAGTGGAGAGCTGTTCTCTTCTCAGACGAGACGCGAGTGTGTCTTTTCTGCAACGACCGACGGAGAAGAGTATACCGGAGGCAGGGTGAACGTTTCGCCCAAGCCTGCATCCAGGAGACGGTGGAATATGGTGGCGGATCCTGCATGTTCTGAGGCGGTATGTCTGCTGCCGGCAAAACCGACCTTGTCTGCGTCTCCCGGACTGGAGGTGCTCGCGGACAAGGGTCGCTGACTGCTCGCCGCTATGTCACTGAGGTCCTGGAAGTGCATGTGGTCCCCTTTGCCGAATCTTTTGGCGAGGGGTTCACATTAATGCACGACAACGCTCGCGCTCACACTGCAGGCATCGTGAGCGACTTCTTGCAGAGGTCCCAAATCTCTGTGATGCAGTGGCCAGCGCGAAGTCCGGATCTGAATCCTATAGAGCACCTCTGGGACCATCTTAAACGTAAGGTTCGATCTCGGGATCCAGCTCCTTCGACTCTACAGGAGCTCCAAGACGCGGTGATTGAAGAATGGGGGCTTATCCCTCAAGAAGAGCTCCTGAAGTTGGTGAGGTCCATGAGGGACCGTATGGAAGCCGTGATCAGGGCAAGGGGGGGTAACACTAGATTTTAAGTTAATTTTAAGACACTTTTTGTACATTTTTCTTTGTAAATTATCTGTTGTTAATTAGGACTTAATTAAGGATTTTTATTATTTTATTAATTTTAATGTTGTTTGTATAATTATAATTAAACAGAAAGTTAAATTTAATTGTTTTTTGATACTCCTTTTTGTTACCTTTCTAATGATACCCAACACTATCCTCTACATAAGGTTTAAGAATTTTTAAAGATGATTTTTAAAAGGTGCGATTTTTTTGACGCCGAGTGTATATTAGGGTCACTCCTACTTTTCAATTACGTGTTTTAAACTACTCATAGTTATATTCTATTTTTTTTAAGTTTAGGGATCAGAATATTACAGATAAATTAAGATAATTAATTGATCGACATCAATTGAATTTATAACAGTAATAAACTGAGTAATTTCAATATTTTTTATTAATAATTGGTAACTGTAAAAATTTACGCAAAGATCAGAATATCTTTTATCAACAAAGGTTATGTGGAGCGACGGTATTCACAAAGTAGTTTTCAGCAGTTGGACAAGAAGAGTCGAAGATTTTGCTCAGTTGTATGCTTTAGAAGAGGCCTATTAGCAGTCGACTGACACAGGCTGATTAAGATGATAGCGATGTACTAGAAATCCTAATTAAGTTTGTCGCCTTGGCGTTAAAAGGTTCTAGGAAACTAAAGGCTAACCAATAAGTAAGTAACTAAGATAGCTTATGAAATAAATAGTCACTATTATGATATTGTAGTAAATATTAGTTTTTACTAATGTAGGAAAACTACGATTAGTTTTCCTGACCACAAAACGGAATATTACATTACAATTACTATGTAAAATTTTATTGTGTTTTTTCCTTCTCGTTTGTGTTTTTTCAATGTTCTATTGAAAGCATTCGGTCACAGTACTAAACAATTACAATTCTAAACGAACAGATTGTTCAAAATCAAGGAATCCAGCGTCTTAATAGCTCAATGGGAAGAACAGTGATCAAATTGCGAATAGTCGCGGAGTCGATTCCCATCTCATTCTAAGTGTTGCGCCATTCTCGTATTATAAATATTTATCGAATCCCGTAATTTATGGATAGTAAGTCGTAAGTGAAGACCTATAATTGTCCCACTGCTGGGCAAAGGCCTCCATCATTGAAATCAAGTCATCGTTACAATTGATGGGTAATGGCTTTATCACCACGCTTACCAAGTGCGGGTTGGTGATCACAAACCCGGGCTATGCATCGAAAATCCTAAATACATTTTGCCCAACCTGGGAATTGAACCCGGGACCTTCGGGTATAGGGCTGAGCGCTCTGCCACTCGGCCACCGAGGCGTTCAAACGCCGCAAATGTCTAATTACTAATGTCGAATGTTAATTCAAGCGTTGAATATTAGAAAACAAACAAGCTATTTGCAAATATAGGTATACTGCAGCGTAGTGCCGCAAAATAAAGATATAACAGAAGGTACGCTTCAAACAAATGCGCTCGAGCAACGCACACATAGACCCCTTGCACGGATCTCGGAACAGCTCGGCACGCTTATTACCGAAAAAAGCAACCAGTTGTTAATTATACAATTGCAACGCGACTGTTCTTCTTGCGGTTGATAAAATGGTATTACGGACACAAATCGCTCAATAATTGCTCGCTTAGTGCATTTACGATTAGAATGTATGTAATAGTTTACATACATACAGCGATGCAGTGAGCTGTCGCGTTGCAATTGTACAACTAACAACTGGTTGCATTTTTCGGTAATAGGCCTGCGGGACAGTGCGCGTCCGTGAGAGGTTGTCTATGTGTGCGTAGCTCGCTCGCGGTATGTAATGGGTCCTTATCCTTACCTATGAAATTGACGTTTTTTTCTCACTAATTAATAGGTGTATTACTTCTAAAAGTCAATACCGGTTGTTAATACTATTATACACCTCTAATTAGGACTATGTTACCTAAGCTTCAGTAATAACAATGATTATTCATTTTGTTTTTATCGCCCAATATTTTTTAATTTTGACTTCTTTTTTTGTTCGAGGAATTGACCTTTTGTTTCATTGTAGCTTTGAAGGGTCTTGATTTTTTTTCTTTTTAATGTCTGCCTATATTTAGCTAGTGAAACAAACACACTACTCTACAATTTTTATAGTGTTAACATAAAAAGATGCTAAGAAAATTAAAAAAAACGATAGTATGAAAAAAATAATTTTATAAAAAATCTTCATACAAAACGTCCTAGTTAAGAACCAAATAATAAGCTTTCCTTCTGGGTCTCCTTATTTGTGGTAGTGCACTTTATAATAACCCGCATAGTAACCACCGGTGATTGTGTCTTTCGCAACGCGCGCAGATCGCGGTTGTCGCAGCCGCTCATTTTCTAATTACTGTAGCGATTCCATTAGCGAACAGGTTGCGCAACTATTATTGTAAATCATTACCTACGCGGTGTTTACATAGAGGACACTCGCCTCAGGCAACGTCACCGGAGTGCCACTTCGTATTTTTCCGTGACTCATGTGGTGTGCCGCTCTTGACATAATCGCTGGTATCTGGCGTTGTTTTTTTGTTTTACCTCCTTGTAATCTAACTCGTACTAACCTTTAGACGTTGCGATTGTGCTACGATTACAAATTTAGTTAAGTTAATCGCATTTACTATAATTTCCTTTATAATTAAATAAATAAAATAAAATAAATAAATAAATTTACTTCTTAAATAGTTGCAACTTTGCAACTTAACTACTTTCCGATCTTGTCCGCTCGTAGGTAATTTGGAAGCAAAGTATTACTTTCTTTGTCCTGTAATATATTTTTTTTTCGTAATAAATGTAGAAAAAATTATTTTCATTTATTCAGTCAGGGTTATCTTTCTTCAAGTATATAAACAATTATAATGATAATAAAAAAAATACTATTCTTTTCTATATATTATTAAAACAATAATATTGATAAATAATGGAAAATCTATGAAACCACAATGTGTAGTTTTCGTAGAACTTCCATTCTTTATTAGTTTCAATGTATTTCTGGGAACAAATGACTTATGATAATTTTGTTCCATCTGAACAAACAATCTGCACCATCGACATTGCTATGTAAAACACAATAATAAAAAAGTAGTGAAAACAACAAACAACCTAGATAATAGGCTATCTAAGTCTATTGCAGTTAGATAACCATTGATAGTATATATATTATACCACAAAGTATACAACTGCGACGCTATAAAGAAACTCGCTGGCGCAGAATGGCGAGTTCATATTGCGAACCTGCAGGTTAGGAACCTTTCGCAATGTCCGTTTCCGGATGGGTGACCAAAGAATAATGTCTCTTAAGCTTTCCCGTGCTTCAGAAGACACGTTAATCTGTCACGGTCGTTGTTGAGAGATCAATCTGTCGTCAAACCCCATCAACTCACATTACACGCTAGCATAATGGGTTAAATGGCCTGATCTCCCAATGAACTATTGTAGGTACATAAGGGAAGGCTTTAGCTCGGCAAAGGGACATTAAAACGCTGACGATAAAGAAGACAAAACAATTGACAGTCAACATAACGGACTCACACACCATCTTATTTGAGTCGAGCGAGAAACGTAAATGGCAAATCAACTACTTGCCACCCTGCATTAAGTACGTTAATGTATGTCGCGAGAGCCATGTTTTTTAGCGTTTATGTTCTATTGCGAAGTAGGAATTCCGCTAATCGTCGCCGGTAACATTTTACACATGCCACGGCCGTTGTAGCTGCGGTCACAGAACAAAGAGACTACAGAAGGAAAGCTTCATACAAACCCTTTTTTCTTTGGAGAGAGAGTTAGCTGATTGCCTCAGACGGCATTTTCAGCTTGACCTGGCTTGTTTGGGAGGGGGGGGGGGGGGGAGGGGGCGAGAAACTTAAATTCAAAAACCATTTATTCAGTGTAGGCTACAAGTAGCTCTTGTGAATGTCACTATGCCATCGGTTCGTAAGTCTACTCTGGGCGGGAGATCTTGTACTGAGAAGAACCGGCAAGAAACTTAGCAAGCGTCCAAGTTTGTGCCCAGTAAAGGGTCCTCAAGCCCTGTGAAACGTAACGTAATCACCTTCGGAGGTTTTCTAGAGGGAACGACATCACGCACTAGTGCGTGTCCCCGTGCCCTACTAGATTCTCCGAAGAGTTTGGATCGGATCGGGGAGCGGAACAACCCGAGGGCGCCTCTAAAGGCTCGGACCTCGCCTCGGGTTGGCCGGACCGTGGTGGTGGAGAGAAGCGCCCAGGTACATGTCTGTACCTGGTAGAGCGCGTGTGATCCAGTTCGTCATACCCTTGTTCTACGTACGGTGTCTTGGGCCTAAACTAGTGTGCATGTTTAGTGTATTCTGTATGTGTAGTGGCATTTAGAGGATCTGGCGGGGTGTAATGGCATTTAGAGGATCGTGCGGGGTGTAATGGCATTTAGAGGATCGTGCGGGGATCTCGCAACAGCTGCGTCAGAGCGCGTATGAATGAAGCTTACCGTCTGCAATCTCTTTATTTTTGTACTGCAGTAAACGATTGAAATTTAACCGGCCTTACTACAAAGCAGGGCTTTCAATAACGTTAAAAAATTAAGTAATGGTACCTCTATCATACGAAGATAACGTTAAAAGTAACATTATGCTTGGTATAGTTACCTATGTGGCATTTTAAGCGGTTAATTATCTAACTGCTCTACGCGCATTGGCTAAAGCGCATTAGGTAACGAAAAAAGTAACGATACTTTACTCGTAGATAACGTTACCAGCATTCCCTCTACAAATTTAACTTAGAGAAAAAACTTTGAAATGAAACTACTTTTATGGATCTACTCGCGTCTATCTAAGTGCGAATAGATCCGTAAAAGTAGTTACATTTCAATGTGTAGTGTTTGCGTAAACTTTAGAAAACAATAAGAAATAACGTTATTTAACGATACAAATAGTGTAAACTTCGTAACGTTATCAAGCCGTGCTTCGAGGCTCGGTGGTGCCTGTATCGTTGAATAGCACGCGTATGACTTATTGTTTGTTGTTCGTTATTAAACCGGTACCGTTCAGGGAGTCTGCGCGTGGAGCTGGTGTTTTTATGGCTAGGCTATTTTCAGTGGAAGTTAGAGATGCCTTATGTTTTATACGGAATGGTCTTAATAGTAATCAGTAACCTTTAATCGACGAATGTTGAAATTTCCTTCTGGAATGTTATAAGTTAAAATTATTGTATATTATACTTACAATAATTTATTAGTCCAATTCTTCAACTCAACTCAACTCCAATTTAACAATATTGCGTTTAAAGAACCGTTCAGCAGAAACAACGTATGCCGGGCTTCAAAAGGCTCATAGAGCCGTTGGCCCCGGCTGCATTAATAGCCTATAACAACCACCAATCCGCATTGGGCCCGCGTGGTAGTTTATGGCCCGTTCTCGCGCTGGTATTTCCATCCATAAGGAAGGCTCGTGCTCCAGCAGTGGGGGCATAGAAATGAGCTGGTGATGATGATTCTAGGATGGCGTCTCGCTTCATATGTCGTGTTGTCACGGTAAACGTTTGCAGGTGTTATTTGTTTGCAAGCCAGTGCCGCCCACGCTCTGAGTAAATCACGGAGCACGCCGCGCCGCCCGCCGCCGCGCCGCGCCGCCCGCGCCGCCGCCGCGACCACAATCTATGCAAATCGCGCGCTCCGACTTATTGCTCTCGCCTCGACTCCTTTCCAAATGCATACTAAATAGCGCACCAACAACGCCAGTCAGCCTTTGTTTTGACTTTTTCACTTGAGAGGGTTCACGCCTTATTGTGTGCCATACGAACTCTCAATGTGTTTTGAATCAATAAGCCTATTTTAATTAAACCTACTAAGCTTAAGGAGCGTTGATACAGAAAAATAATAACTTTTTTTTATTAAAAATTGAATAAATGAGATATGAAACTTTCCACAGTGAATCACAAAATTGTAGTTGATTAAAATTATTTATTAACTACACTCGGCGTCAAAAAAATCGCACCTCTTAGAAAATCACTTTCAAATGTCATTTACTCTTGATATGCACATGCAGTCGCATTAATTATGATTTTATTTACAAGGTTACTTAATTAACTTAATAAAAAACATTACTTTTCATTATCAAATAAAACCTAATGCAACAAATAAAGTGTCACAAAAATTCGATGCAAATTTTGCTACCCATGAGAGTTGCTAGTTGCGCTTCCTTTGTGGGTATAAAACGGTCAACACGGGTTCAATGTGGGTCATTCGCTATTCAACCGTTGAAGAGGACACACGCACAGATTTTGATGGATACCACAGCTGATAAAGCCGCTCAAGTGGTTGCACTACTGCAATCAGGGGTGCGGCAGTGTGATGTCGCCCGGCAACTGAACCTGAGCCGTTATTCCGTTCGAAGAGTGTACCAGCGCTTCATAGAGACCGGTGGCTATATCCGCAGACACGGTTCGGGTAGACGTCGCTGCACTTCGGAAAGAGACGACCGGTTCGTTGTGTCGAACTCTTTGAGAAATCGTTTCTCCAACGCTGTTGAGTTGCAACAGCAGCTCCAGGCAGTTCGCAGACGCACCGTAAGCGTATCTACGGTTAGAAGAAGATTGAAGGAGAAGAAGATAGCGGCCCACAGAGCTGCTACGGGTCCAAAATTGACTGCAGCGCATCGGCGAGCCCGCTTGCAGTTTGCTCGTGACCACGTCGATTGGACCCTTGAGCAGTAGAGAGCTGTTCTCTTCTCAGACGAGACGCGAGTGTGTCTTTTCTGCAACGACCGACGGAGAAGAGTATACCGGAGGCAGGGTGAACGTTTCGCCCAAGCCTGCATCCAGGAGACGGTGGAATATGGTGGCGGATCCTGCATGTTCTGGGGCGGTATGTCTGCTGCCGGCAAAACCGACCTTGTCTGCGTCTCCCGGACTGGAGGTGCTCGCGGACAAGGGTCGCTGACTGCTCGCCGCTATGTCACTGAGGTCCTGGAAGTGCATGTGGTCCCCTTTGCCGAATCTTTTGGCGAGGGGTTCACATTAATGCACGACAACGCTCGCGCTCACACTGCAGGCATCGTGAGCGACTTCTTGCAGAGGTCCCAAATCTCTGTGATGCAGTGGCCAGCGCGAAGTCCGGATCTGAATCCTATAGAGCACCTCTGGGACCATCTTAAACGTAAGGTTCGATCTCGGGATCCAGCTCCTTCGACTCTACAGGAGCTCCAAGACGCGGTGATTGAAGAATGGGGGCTTATCCCTCAAGAAGAGCTCCTGAAGTTGGTGAGGTCCATGAGGGACCGTATGGAAGCCGTGATCAGGGCAAGGGGGGGTAACACACTAGATTTTAAGTTAATTTTAAGACACTTTTTGTACATTTTTCTTTGTAAATTATCTGTTGTTAATTAGGACTTAATTAAGGATTTTTATTATTTTATTAATTTTAATGTTGTTTGTATAATTATAATTAAACAGAAAGTTAAATTTAATTGTTTTTTGATACTCCTTTTTGTTACCTTTCTAATGATACCCAACACTATCCTCTACATAAGGTTTAAGAATTTTTAAAGATGATTTTTAAAAGGTGCGATTTTTTTGACGCCGAGTGTATTATCCAAGTAGTCACTAGCAGTTGTCTATCGTCATCATCGTTTATTCTAAGTCTTCGCCCCCAATGAATAAATTTTCTACATAAGCATCTTCATCAAATTCGAACGAATGTTCCATAAACATAACATGGTGAAGCGCATTATTTTTGTAATGTATACCTTATTGCTTACATATTCATTATAAGGCAATGAATGCAAAACGTTAAGCAGCACGCAAAAATTTGAAGATTAATTTTGCATAATTGGCAGCTTTAACATCACGTTTGATTTTGCGTACGGAATCACTCTCTCGCTGTTGTTTTATCTTCGCCGATCATGTAAATACAAGACCATGTTTAGTACACACTTACCTAAATATTCAATTTTAAAACCTGATATATGTTTGTCTAATTACCAAGAAATGTGGGTACAGCTATCTGACACACACGTAGCACTTAAAGAAGGCCTATATAAATATTTTTCTGAATTCCGTCCTAATTTTTTAGTCTTAATCATCGTTAAACCGACAAAAATGTTCATTCAACCTTTCATTAATCCCTTCTCATACTTAAAGTAGGTAAATTAGAAAACGAGCTTCAGATTAGCCGCAGCCATTCCCATGATGTTCTCAGAATAAGACACAGAATGTAACTGAGACCGTGCCACCCATTCTTCCGCATAGACCCTGCTCGCATTACAATCCAATTACACTGGATACACAACTAGAAATATTGCGTGGATTTGCACTGAGATAATTGTCGTTGTGGGAATGGCGAATGGACAATGATGGCCAAGTATGGTCGCGACGCGTAACTTTGTCATTTACGTTACAAATCAGCTTCCTGTGTCATTGCAATGTGCACATTTTTTCTGCTACTACTTAAAGACAAAAGAATTACCTCGTCCTAACGATGTATAAGGTAAATGGTTATTATGAAATGATTGATTTAAATGATACCGATACTGTTCGTAATTTATATAAGGTTTTCTTACTGTTGTTGAATAATTTCGGCGGGCTGGTTAGAACCACGGCAGCTCAATTGGGAGAGCACCTGACCCGGTATGTCAGAAAAGTGCAGGTTCAAATCCTGCTCGTGGATTTTTTTTGTATTTGTAAAAATATTATGATCGGGTGTTAATGACGGTAGCTGATGACATTGAATGGGTGCCTTTGGCTTTCAAAGTAAAAAGTAAATATAGTTGAATAATTTCGGCGGGCTGGTTAGAACCACGATAGCTCAATTGGAAGAGCACCTGACCCGGTATGTCAGAAGGGTGTCAGAAGGGTGAGGATCAAATCCAGCTCGCGGAAATTTTTTCAACATCTGTTATTTTGTAATGTTCTTACTATTTATTACAATGAGTATTGACTAAACAAAGTTCTATAATAATCACGAATGTTCGGCATGAACTAGAATAGTTAGTTAAAATTATATGAAAAGTAGTTAGAAGTAGTTAGATAAACTACTGCAAGTATATGCCGACTTCACATAATAAACGATTCATGTAAACTTGTTCGAAGATCTAGATCATGACCTAACCATAAATCAATCCCAATTGTAGGAACTCGGCTCATTAACGTAAATATTTTTCTCGCGCGGCCCGACCGAGACGCGTACGATTTGTTTTCTACCGCGCGTTCAAGTGAAGTTTTCTATAGGAAAACACTATGTCTGTGTGCGCGCTGCAGCGTCCGAATGGTCAATGAACCCTGCGAATTGTCGATAGCAATTGTCTTCCGCCACCGCAAGCAGCTGCCTATGCGACCGTTAGCGCTATTAATTGCTCAAAGTAACATCTCGCACAGATCCCTTCAGCAATCAGCCAAAGCTAACATACCGAGCGCTCGAACAAATGAAGCGTATGAAACTATTGCTTTAAACACTGACGGCTCTATATGGCTTAACCGATTTCAAAGCACTCAAGACGTTCCTAACAAACTTGTTGCACGCCGGCAGCGTATCTAGCATAGTAATAAACTTAGTTAAACCCTCTGTCGGCAACGTTGCCGGCTTCAATGCTGTTCAAATTAATTCGATTATCAGAGCACCTTCATATCGCTAAAGCTCACGGATTCCCTTCATTAGGTGCAAACACACTCCCCGACCGCATAATAAATTAATCGTGAGTATCATGACCTTAATTAGATGGAATAAGGTTGGTTTGCAGTTTTTTTCCATATTCTATTTAGTACGAGAGCTTTTAAAATATTTACATTAAACTGTGTTTGCTCAATATTCAGATGGCGAACGTTCCGAACTCACGCACTGTATTGGAAGTTGGTCATGAATTCATTGTTTTTGACGTAGTCGTGTGATATTGAACCACAATAGGAAAGAGTTCAGGTCACGTTTGAAGTGTCTACGGGTAGAGAATAATAACGTTCAAATATTGAATGGTCAGAGTTTTTGGAATTCCGTAGCTTGTAAATGGGTGGGTTATGCTTGTTCATTCTTCCTGTATTGTCCGTAATGATAATAAATTAGATATATATATATATATATACATATAATAAATTGATTAACAAGGCTATAGTGTATGTAGGGAGAATAGCCTTCTAAGGATGTGAAACATGGACAAAAACACAGAGAGACAGAGAGAGACTAGAAGATTCTAGATGTGGTGCTGAAGGAGGATGGAATGTTATAGGTACCTGTATAAGATTGCTAAATAAAAAGGACACTCAAACATTGTAAACACAATCTATGTAACACTTAGTTACCAAATAAAAGTTTGAGTTTGAAAGGATAATATGGCCAGAAATGGTCACTAAAGAAGAAGTGATAGTAAGAAAAGCGACAAATAATAAAGTTATTGAAAACAGAAAAGGAAAAATGATAGGCTAATTAGTTAGACACCACGATTTCATTTAAAAAATAATGGAAGCAGATAGAACGAGAGAAAGGGAGAAGACATATTAAATAAAAAGCATAATGATAAGGAAGTCAAATGATAGCCAATCTCCAATAGGAAATGACACATGAAGAATAAAACAAAGAAAGTGAACGTCATTTTGTAAAAAAAAAGTAAAAGAATTAGCTTAGGTAGAGACATAGAGATGAGTTAAAAATGATAGATACAGCGACAAGGGCATGGCTCTTAAGTCAAAGAAGAAGACACACAAAAATGCAAATAATATGTAGTGTTAATAAAATTTTGCAGCATGGATAGGGATTTCCGCTTGATTCCATTAATTTATCAAAGAAGAAGAATCAACTTTTTAACTAAATAGTCTAGTATCTACCGCTACAGCCTGTATGGTGTGTGCAACAGCTTTAAGTGTTTATGTACGAGTAAGCAGAAGACGCGTGCAGTGCAGACCTGCATGCTCGCATAGGCTCGCCCATCGCATCGATTACGTAAGCTACTTGTGCATCCTACTATTCCCATTGTGATAACGAACTGAAAGGGTTAAAGCAATCGACTTACCTCCAAGGAGATTGGTAACTGAAATGAAAATCTACTTTTTGGAATTCCCAGGATCTATTTAGGGTATTTTAGCTACCCCAAACTGAATGCAAATTATTAAATAATTGAAATTGTAAAGGCAGAGCGCTTAAGATGCGACTTGACCCTCGTCTTTTCGCATATCTGGGCGGCTCTCAATTGTTTTCTTATCACTTGCCTTAAAAAAAACATTTGTAACAACATGGAACACCGTTTATCTGAACCACTTGTTCACCTATTTAGGTCTTAATATGTAATCCTTGACTATTGCGGAGCTAGCCATCTTATACCTCTTACTGTCGGAAGACTGCTGCTAAAATTTTATATTTTACTGAAATTTTATTGTGTCAACATGCTTAGAAAAGATGGTGGTAGATAGCCAGGCGGATTTAAAACAATTCTGTAGCTAGTAGTCTACATACTAAACTACAAAGAAAGTAGAGAGCGGGACAGTTTTCTTTGGTGCAAAATTTGCGAAAGATGTGCACATAATGGGGTCTAACCATAGCTTTATGGTCTAGTCCGTTACGGTGGTGGCTAGGATTGCAGACTTAACGCTTCTGTGGTCGAGGTTGCCAGTGCCACCTCTTATCTCCCGTTCCGCGCTGACGCTTCCATTTTACGCCACACTGAGTGACTGTGTAATCCGCGCTTCCGTTTTGTAAGATCGTTTGCCTATGCGTCCTGGCTTAGGCCACAAAATAAGGACCCAGAAGGTAAGCTCAATACAAACCGCGCTCGTGCAACTCACACATAGACGCCTTACAAGGACACGGATCTTGGAACAGCTCTGAACAGTCCTAGCGCAGCTGTTGCCGGATACCGTGTCCGTGAGAGGTTGTTTATGTATGCGTCGTTCGAGCGCGTTTTTATGAAGCTTACTTTCTGCAATATCCTAATTTTGTGCTTAGGCTATAATGTATTTTGAGAAGCATGGCGGTTCGTATAGGTATATTTCGTTTATTTTATTGGCAATTCTCAGAGATAACGTTACAATTGTGTTTTCTTTCTTGAACGAAAGATCTTTCGTGGGGTCCTATTTTGGTGAGGTGAAGTGCTGTCTTATGCTTACACTGACACCGGGTTATGTGGAATTCTAAATATATCTCTAGATATATCGAATATCTCTTCTTCGCCCTACCACGATGGCTCATGATTTCGAAGGGCAAAGCCGGCCGGCAAGCAACGAATTCCTCCTGAAACGGTCCACCTTCGTAGTGCTTAAGTCAGAAAATCTTATTATCAGTGTTTCTTGATAATCTTGTGACACAAACGAAACAATCAGAGTTAAACAATATTTTATTTCTCGTTTTGTACCCTTTGGAAAATCAGTTTCAATCGTAAAGTCGCTCTTTGTGTTATAAAATAAATAAATAAAACTAACGAGGTTAGATCTGTATAAAACTTTTATTTCATTCGCGTAAATTTAAAAAAACAAATAGAACTATAAATCAAAAATGGCAGCAAACGTCACTTCCAGCCGAGAACCGCGCCAAGTTCTAACACTCACGTCGAATTAATGAATGCTAATACTTTCTTGGACGCTACTGTTAATGGCAGTTACGTAGCATAATGATATAATGTCCTGTGACATATTACTTTATATTCCGACGGGCTGCCGGTGGCGGCATACAAAGTTATTTACATATAAGTCGTTGTTCCCCCCCATTCATGGCTGGTCCGCTGAGCTGATTTATAGCTTAATTTCATAAGTATCTCTTTGTTACCATGGCACCTATATCATCACGTTTAACTAATATTTGCGGCTTTATTGAATGCGCTTAGGATAACAGTATTTTCTGGTATATCGATAAAATGTTGCTAAACACCTTAGCTAGTTGATCATCTTACTCATCATTTTAAGAAGGAAATAATTTTTCATTATGGAGGCTTATTAGGTGTCCCAGCAAGCTGTCAGATATTCATCATTAAACACAGCTCAATTAAATTTCTGAGACAGCTTGATAACACTTTAACAGATTATGGAGAAATTAAAATAGGT
This sequence comes from Eudonia truncicolella, assembly GCA_949315975.1. Classification (NCBI taxonomy): domain Eukaryota; kingdom Metazoa; phylum Arthropoda; class Insecta; order Lepidoptera; family Crambidae; genus Eudonia; species Eudonia truncicolella. The sequence continues at coordinate 5,192,025 of OX438829.1, forward strand.
ACTTACTTAAATACCTTTCAATTTCCGCGTTCCTAATGGAAAAAGGTAAATTATATGAGGTCAAACACAAAAACCTTCCTTCTAAAAACCCGGCGAACGCCTCGTTTGAGTTTCACGTCCGTGGTCACTGTATGTACGTTAAACCCCGTTGAAAGTCTTATAATATATTGTTTTCTAAAGTTTACGCGAACACTACACATTGAAATGTAACAACTTTTACGGATCTACTCGCGTTTATTTATTTAATGTTTATCGTATTAAATATCAGGATAAACATTAAATATATAAGTAATGTGTAAAATAACCGCGAGTAGATCCGTAAAAGTTGTTTCATTTCAACTTATAATATGTAAATTACTGTGTTATACAAAATGCTTCTTGGTGGCGGAGTCAGAGTGGCGCTCAGCCCGATATTCGGAAGTCCGGGATTCAATTTCGTAAGTCAGGCTAAGCGAGTTTCGGATATTTCGATGTATAGCTAGCTATACATCGCTAGCTTATAACGGTTAGCCGTTATTAAGCCAAAACCCAATAATTGTATCTATGACTTAATTTCACTGATGAGGCCTTTACCCATGAGTGGGACAGTAAGTATAGAAGCTAATTAATTCACTAATTAATACTTTAGTGGCTACACAAGATCGCTTCGTATGACTATCATAAGTGTTAACGAGCTCCTTAAATCTTCGTATTAGATGACACAATGGGCATCAGTAGCTGTGTTCTACGCATAATTTAAAATACGATAATAAGTTTCGTTACGCTCTCACAGTGTAACGCGAGCTCAGCAATACGAGTATTTAGTCGCAGCTGGCGATCCACCACGGTGATTCATTTGCTCTATGTATAGTTGATGGTAGACTTGATCTTTGACAGCGCAGCATTAAGTTGCAAAATTGCACAACTCTCGAATAGTAGATACGTCTTTGCTGTTACCCGTTATCTGGACTTGGCAAGCGTTCGCGTGAATCACATGTACACTCCGGTGATTATCTCCCGAGTGTTGGTCGATCGAAAATTTAATCTCGACACTATGGCTGTAACTCGCTAATGTAAACTTGATACTTTACGTTCCTCCATGCATCCTTCATGCAAAGATTGATTGAGTAAATTTGAGGTTTTACTGCTTTAAATCTAAAGTATAAAGAAATAAAAAAACTGCTAAATCTATTGTCATGTCATATCAGCCATGGTGGAGAAGAGTCATGTAACTAGTCATCGATGAAAAAAATTGTATTGTGACCATGTTATGTATAAATATGTTAGCTTACATCACTATATATATAATACTGTTTGTGTACTGTATAAATAAATAAACAGTTGTGCTGATGTCACTGCAATATAACCTTTTTACGTAAGTAAACTATAAAACTACATACCTGACATAATTAATGGAAATTTACCTTTCTGATAAAAACACCTGCCTTTTAGGAGCGGAAGTATTTTGCCTAGACTACCTAGGTAATAAATTAGTCTGAGTTGTGTTATTAAGTAATTGGCTGTTTAAAGGTAACAATTAAGAATTTTATATCAACGTTACATTGGAAACCTCGTTGTTTTCAAAGTCGAAATTTCCAGTTGAAAATCATCCTTTTGGAAGATGTACTATATATTCCTCCGGCCGGTGCCGAGCAATTAAATCTCTGAACAGAGATGAGAGAAGGGAGCCTAAAGCGAGTTTTATTTGCCATACGATCACGTTGACTGAAACGAGGATTCGTATGACTTTGAAGCAGCGTCTCCCCTTGACAAACAAACATTATTACAAAATTTCGTTTTCCTTAGCGTGTTGAATAAAACTCGCACTAAGCACCCTGTGCACATTATTCTCCGCAATACGCCACTCCTGGATAATACGCACACAAGCCACGTGGTGGCGGGGTCTTTGTGCAGCACCTACGTTTGTAAACACGCGCCGCCAGGTAAACATCTTTGTGAACGCGCAGTAGCGACGCACGCGCACGCCGCGCCGCTGTAAACACTCCTATCCAGTTTATCATAATAATGTGGCGTTGGAAAACAATATGGTTGTAATGCCATTTACCCTGGGAACTGGTGACCTTTGTGGTAAAACATTATATTATGAGGATTTTTTAAAGACCTAGAAAATAAAGGAAGGAAGAAAGGGTTACTGCTTACGTCACACAGAAAATAAGGAGGTCCTTGTTTTTATAGATAAGCAAATGACTTTGATCTACCTGATGTTAAGCAGAAGACATAGTGCTTTTACTGTGTCGCTCATGAATTTATTGAGCATTTTTTTCTAAACACTTCTATCCAGTTTATCATTATCATAATAATTCGGCGCAGGAAAACAATTGGTCGTATTGCCATTTATTCTGGGAACTGGTGACCTTTGCGATAATACATGAGGTTTTTATATGAAAAGTAAAAGAAAAAAAACATGGAACCTGTTTAAATCACAGAGAATAGGAAAGTGCTTTTACGGTCATTCAAGAATTGAGGAATAAAACTTTAAAATTATCAGACTTCTCAAACACTCAGTAATCAGTCTGCAGTTTATTATAATAACATGACGTAGGAAAGTAATACGGCTGTATTGTCATTAACCATGGGAACTTATGTCCTCTGTGGTAATAAGTGTATTATAATAAAAGGATTATTTAAAACTAAAGAAAACGTTACAAACGAAGAACGTTCACATCACATAGAAAATAGAAAGCGAAGACCTTTTAAATAGTTAAAGTGCTATCACGGTCATTCAAGAAAGAAATGAGCAATTCAACTTTTAATTTTAAATATTCAAAAACATAATCTTTTTCATGACTAGAACACTCAAAGCTGCTTGGCGAGTTATAAATATGGAGACGTCCTCTGAAACTGCTTTGATATTAATACCCCGATTAAGTCAGCTGATGAAGAATTAATAGAGGCCCATTGGCCTATTTCCTAGGGGTAGAAGACAGGTTACCCACTGAATTATTAATGTACAAAGGCGACGAAACACAACTGTAGGAAAGTATTCCGTTATTGATTTCATAACCGCCTACTTTGTCCCTTTTTAGACGACGCTACGCAAAACGAATTAGGTAGTTGTACGAATTCGTGCTTCCTATCCTCAGAAACTATCGTAAAAACAATGAAAAATAAATGTATGGAATAGAAGTATCAATATATTGCTCAACAGATATAAAATAACAAACACCTTATACGTATCGACGCAAAAATCTCTATAGCGCGCTGCGCGATTCAGTGCGTTTACAAGTAACGCCGTCTAGCGGCGCGTAGTAGTAACATTATACAGTAGTTGAACCAGTTTTCGTCACAAGAACCAGTGTTCGACACCGGTTGCCAAAAAATAACATATATTTCCATTTAAATTTTACGAGATGAGAGCTAGAAGCAAGTGTGTTATTGAAGCCCAAACTAAAACCATTTAAATAATTTAAGACAGAACTTAAAGTTTTCGGTATCATGGTCACTAACATTATTATAGTATCCGATATTTCAACACGGTTCCTCTGTATACGCCATGATCACGGTACAACAACAAAATTCATTCCTGTTAATAATTTATTCTCATTAAATTTAATTAAAGCCGAAAATAAATGAGCAAAAGTGAACAAATTACAAAATTATTTCCATGAAACACATAATTCACATAATTTCGATATTAAAACGTGTTAATAACCTGCCAGAAACAAAAAAGGCAGACCGCATGGGCCGATCGCCGCCCGGCCGGCCGGCCGGCAGTGGACACCAAAAATTAATTAACATACTTTACCGGTCCTCTCAGGTGCCACCCTCCCCTGCATACACCCTGCCCACCATTTCACAAGCGACGAGGATAACCGCGTAACGAAACGAGACTATGCCTTCGATCCAAACTTTTAGCAAAAAGTTTTGTTGCCATACGATAGAGAGGAGTGACAGTTTTTAAAAAGCTTTTGATTATAAGCGACCTTAATTGTTGTTAAAGGTTGATGGGCCTATAATAATTAAGTTAAAATTTACTATACTATAATAAAAAATAAAAAATATCTGAACAACCAATTCTAATGAATACTTTGGAAATAGAATTGTCAAGTTCAATGTTCATAGAGCGTTGGTTAACGAAGTTTAATACCTATATTTCATGATTTAAATCCTTAATAACTTTTCACCACTTCCTGTTAAGTTTTAGATTCATACTTGCTATTAGCTACGGTACTTCATTTGCTAATTTAATAAAAACATCGCTTGGGCACGCATGTGCATTGCCAGCCCTAATGCAGGTGGCCGCTGCCGGGGGTCACCCTAGGCACACACTGCGCCCCCATATTATTGATATGGATATTACATTGCTTGCACAACTCCGAATGATAATTACAACGGCCAACTTAACAGGATTCGGTAAATAATTCGAAAACTACATTACATTACATAAATTATTTATTGCAATAAATAATTTTTTATCACAAAATGTTTTATTTAAAAGTATCTTTACTTATGTAGCCATCCATAAATTCATTCAAATTTATTTAAGAAATTTATTAACATTAAATTATTAATGCTCACAAATTAATTCATTTCTTATAATAATGCATGTCAAAAAGCGAACTAATATTATTAATCTTAGTCCATGCATTAATCAGTCTCAGTTCGTAAATGAACATGTATGTCATTTTGCCATATTTTATTATAACGTCGATGTCTACAAAGTTTCATTATTCTCATTTACAACATAATCTAATCAATATTTTCTTGATTCATTAAATAAACTCGCACTGGGCAGTAGTGCCCTGGCCTGTGAGTGTTTAAAACTGTACAAGCCGAAAAAAGCAGTTGATTCATTACAACGGTTTGAGCTAGCTCTACTCACTTTGTACGATTAAAGCGTGTCGCAGTTATTTATATCATTTAGTTACAACTAAAACTACATAATCGTTTTCGTAAGCGAAGCGAAGCTGCTATAAATACGATTCTGCCTTTGTATGTGCCACCCACTTGTGCTCAGGCTGCTCTAGACAACTTTCAGTATTTGTTTCTGAATCCTGATATCGTGAAATATAGTGTAGAAACCAAGAGGAATGCATAACACTGTATTTTATGTCAAATTGAACTCGACCAGAAAGCATTGAAAATATAAAAATAAAGGACGTTTGGTTCGCAATCTTGAATGTTAAGCACTTTTAAAAATGCCGGTCATTGAACAAATAACTTAAAGCCTCTCAAACTTTTACGGAAGGCATTTTAGGGAGTTGATGTTTCTAATTGTTGTCAGTCAGATCTAAACAATAAAATACAATACTTTGAATATTCTTAAACAACCAAAATATAAATTTTAAAAGCATCACGGTTTTGAAAAGTTTACTCGAACACTATTTACACATTTAAATGAAACTCTACACGAGTTATCACGTTCACTTAGCATTATCCCTGTGACTACAAACGGTGCAATGGTTTTGCAACATTTTTAAAACGTCAAAATCAAAATCAAAATCTTTATTACTTTAAAATATGTTCATACATCAATTTAGTCATTAATTTCATTCATTCATTCAAATAAAATAGACATGACTAGAATATGGCAGTCGTCTGACAGAGTTAACTGAAACATCATCATGTTTAATCTTGGTATAATTATGACCGCTGATAGCAGGCATTTAGCCAATTAAATCTTACTAAAAAGAGCAAGAGATTAACGTTTATGGGAGGCGAATGACGAGGGCGGCTATTTCTAATAAACACGACGACGCGCATTGCAACACAAGGGCGGAATCAATATAATTTAAAGTTATTATTCAGAAAAATAGGTACCTACTAAAAGGAACATTAAATAGAACTTGCATTTTAATTATCACTCAACGTCACAATTATTTTGTGGACTCTTTAAATTTGCTTATGAGTTTATTTTTATTATTTTAATTAATAGAAACAGGCATTACTTTGCGGAAATCCATGGTACAAAAAAATTGTAATTGAAATAATATGTAAATAATGTTATAAGTGTTGATTTAGCGGAATTAACACTACATATTATTTCAATTTAATTTTTTTATTTTGTCTTCACAGCATCATATGATAACGATGTTTAAAAACGTTAACTGCTGGCTACAGGCCTCTCTTCATGAACTTAAATAAATTGTAATGTAAATTGCTGGGTTCAGGACATCCCACAATACGAACACGAACAACAAAACATTAGGGAAATTAAGCTATGAACCCTACTACCTAGCCTTATATGGGTTAGTGGATGTCACAGTTAAAGATATATTATTAAGCATAAGATGAGAAAACGCAGCCAGTTTTTGAGTAAACAGTACAGGCTGAACTTTTGTTATAATTGTAAGTTTTTATATGTAGAATATAGGTTTGAGCTTAACTTTAAACTTGGCCGGCAGGACAAGATGAGGTCTACAATGAAACGACCTTACCCTGAAGATGCCTGTGCACTCTTACTTCAAAATTCGAGTTTTAAGAGTTTTTAAGAGTTTAGGAGTTTTAAGAATACAGTACTGGCAACGCTATCCACTCTTAGACAGTGCGAAAGAGTGAAAATTAAGAGCTAATATGAGTAATATATATATATGGACAATATTCTTGTCAACAATAAATAAAGTCATCAAGCACACCGCAATACCGAAGCTAAACTACCAAAAACGAGACAATTTGTTTATATACCAGTTGAATAATAGCTGGAGTGAAGCACTTGCGCGAGACCGCTTCCCAAACATCATACGATTCATCCTTACCCTTTTGAACTATGTTAAAAACCAACACGATCCCTCAGCGCGCGTCAGAATGGGACCCTCCAAGGGCCCTTATTGCGGACACTTGTCATACGCGCACAATGCGCACCCGGCCGCTTTATTATTTTAATTATCGCACGTTCATGCGCCCTTTATGAGAAACGACCGCGCTAGAATTTATTAGTCACTCACAATTGTAATTGAAACTCTGCCGTCTGTTTTACGTTCCGAGTGGTGTACAACTTTTAAGAGTGGAATTAGTAAACTGTAACATATGTAACGTATGGTTTGTTTCAATACAGCCCAAATAAGTTTAAATTTTGAATACTTTTTAATTACTTACATGGCCTTCGATCTAGTGTTACTATACAGTAATGTCTGTTCGCAGTAGCGTACACTTGGAGAGGCCATGTCCAGCAGTGGACTAATGTAGCCTGATGATGATGATGATGATTGTCTGTTTGTTTTTCAATCAAGCTAACACAGAATAAGAAATGAAATATGGTATTCAAATAGAGTATATGAACTTACACATAGGTTCTACCTCAACCGGTAGCTGAACACTGTACAGGGAATTAATAAGGTCATATTCTAGGCCTTAAAAATAATTTTGAAGTTAGATTAGCTATTTCATATTGACAAATGACAATATTATCGCTGCATCTCTTGGTTTATATACCAACGCTACAAAACGTTTATATTTTTTCAGTTTGTCACTTTTTGTAACGCGAAATATGATACGAAAATTATACAAAAAGTGTCAATACTCGTATATCTCGTAAATACATTTCCTGTGCACAAACGTAAAGCTATATGCACACAACGATGCTCTATAATTGCCAATTTATGAATTCATTTTGTGAAAAGCATAATGCGTTCGACACATTGATTCGAGAATCAACTGCGTACAAATTAGCCGGTTCCAATTTATTATCCTAAGACCTAATTCAACACTCTTGATATTAGCTATTAGTTAGGTGATTTTCTGTTTTAGCAAAGCAAAGCAAAGATCGATTCTATTATTTTAAAACGTTTACAATCGTGTGTACGCTCTTGTCTCTTGTCGGTGTTAATTTTTTTTTCTTTTTCTTCTTCTGTACCTAAGGCTAGCTTTCCACCGCTTGCGTCCGCTGCCAAGTTAGTCGGAGATGTTACTAAATAAAAGTCCCAGTCTTAGAACTTAATACTGACTCGTAGTGACGTCGCTTAGGTACTCACTGATCCACGTGTAACAATGACTTGATTAAGTGATCCTTACGTCTCGCACTCAACTATTGAAGTGACAATAGGGAGTGATTGATTATCGGTCAATTACAAATTTCTTCTTTATTTTCTTCAACAACATTACCTACGTCATTTTTAGTAGGTAACTATCCATCCATAGCTAAGAGAAACTTCTGCAAGCCTTACAGGAACTTGGAAGATTTGGACTTGTTTTTGAAGATTGATTTTTACATAAACAGATTGATTTTTTATCACCGTCCAAACCTTCTGAGATGACTCCCGTTGATACAAACGAACAACTCTTACTGTTGGACCAACTCCCTAACTCGAAAATAAAATTCAGCTGTTCCATACAAAACATCAATATCCATTCGACCAAAATGTAGGTCAATAGTAAGAGTTGTCCGTTTGTATCACGGGAGTCATCTCAGAGGGTTTGGACGGTGATAAAAAAGTCAACCTGTATAATCTACTAATGATGAATAGAATGGAATTTATGATCGGTATTTTCATATACTTTGCTTTACAAATAAAAAAATAGAATTAGTGCTTACCTATTTATTGCCTGCACAGTTTTTGCGTAATTTAGCTTATAGAAGTTTTAAACGTCAGTGTTATTAATACAATAGAAATCAAATAATTTTAGGGAAATACTATCTAGTAAATAAAAATATCCAAAGATAGGATTTTATAAAGAAGCCAGGCTGGCGTCGGTCGTGACGGCGGGCGAATACTTTACTCCACTCCGCTCGCTACGGATCCGATCTTCATAAAGAAATTCTCCGTTTTGATATTATATTTATACTGTAAACATTTCGTACCTGCATATTTCTAGCAGTAAATATGAAAATTTCCGGAATGCCTACGACCTCCGCTCTTGGATGTTGAGGAAACAAAGATTATTTGGTAAGTATTAAGAAAATTTCCCTCTGATGCGGCGCAGATTGAATATTCCACTTTTATTGTATCTGTTAACATTTAAATACGGAACGCGCCGTAAGGTATTCACAATTTAACGATGGTACCTTTATGGGATTACAATGTGTGCTGTTATATTGACACCATGACGCGTGAGGGCGATCCCTTCGCGGCTCAACTTACGTTTTCAAACAATTGATTAAAGAAACAATGGCACTCGTTGCTGTTGTGTTTCGTCCAGTGAGTGAAAGTACCGGAGGCCCATGTCTCACCCCTCCCCTCCCAATTCCTACTCCCTCCTCAAGATCCAACTCCTTCCTCAAGGCCGGCAACGCATCTGCGATTGCTTTGTTTTGCGGATGTCCATGGGCGGCGGTGATTACTTTCCTTCAGGTGACCCGCCTGCTCGTTTGCCTCATTTTAGTTTAAAAAAAATAGATACGATGCTTTTGACTTAGTTCAATTAATCCTACAATTTTCTTGGTATCGTATAGTTTCACCAATGTTTGACACTTTAAGACCGGTGTTCGACACAGTTTAGTTCGCTGCTGCTGGAAGGATTTGGTGGTCTGGTGGTCTGGTGGTCTGTATTCAATAGTTGCTAAAGTAAAAAATCTGTTTTTGACCCCATTTTGATTAGGGTTCCGTACCCAAAGGCTGAAACGGGAACCCTATTACTAAGACTCCGCTCTCATGAACCGTAAAAGTTAGACAGTTGAAATTTTCACAGATGATGTATTTCTTTTGCCGCTACAACAGCAAATACTAAAAAACAGAATAAAATAAATATTTGAGGGGGCTCCCATACAACAGACATGATTTTTTGCCGTTTTTCTATATAACGGTACGGAACCCTTCGTGCGCGAATCTGGCTCGCATTTGGCCGTTTTTTTATTAAATAGCAAAAAATATCGATAACTGGTTCCTGTCGAACAACTGGTGCCACTACCCTACAGGTGTAAAATGTTTCAGAATCATATCATCGTAAATACTAACTAACACCACTATTTGTAACGTTTCACTTACGAGTAGTGTCTTAAATAAATGATTTCAAACGAATTGAGAATTGTTTTTTCTCCGTACGTAACTGTCTTACGATTGACCGCAACATTTGCTTACATTGACGTATAGTAGAGGCACAATACGATTGGAAGTTTACAAGGCAGGCATCCGCGGTAAACAAACAAACAACTGACGTCATACGCGGCCGCTAAACTAATATTACACGTTACTCACTTCGGTGTAGCTCAGGGTGTCTAGTGCGAGTTTTCTTAACAATTCGTTTGAGTTGAACCCGCCCTAAGCATTGATTTTGGCAGTGTCACATATTATGTCTAAATCAGGCCACGAGACATGATTGTGGATGTTTAAATTTGCATTCGAAGACTATGATTGATTGCCAATAGGGATGTTGACAACAACAATAATTAACGTATAAATGACATTATGTTCAGTCGAGGAACTCCTTAATACGTTGACCTATTTTTTATTTGAACAAAGCATGAATTTCTGTACACAGAAAGTTTTTAAATATACACGAAAAACTCGACGAGGGGAGACTTCTCTCCTTGTCCAGCAGTTCTCTGCCACAGGGTTGACTCGGGATCACGAACGTCAAGCACCGAGATAGACTACGCATCTCTTATGTCACTGAGAGTGAACATATATTTATGTTTAGTTTATATCTTTGTTACAGCGAGCGGTGCGCTCGCAGCCGGCACCATTGCGTCTCCGTGGAGCACGCCGGCCGGCGCGCCCGACACCAACGGCTCGGGCGGCGCCGACGCCAAGCACCTGGACGTCGGCGATGCGAGCGACGATGAGAAGGTAACTGTCACATCTTATAGCTCATTGCCACGTCTGTGTGAAACACGTAACCAGCACCATTGCGTCTCCGTGGAGCACGCCGACTCGGGCGGCACCGACGTCAAGCACCTGGACGTCGGCGATGCGAGCGACGACGAGAAGACACAATTAAGTGACAGTTATGTCACTTCTCATAGCTCATTGCCACGTCTGTGTGGAACGCGTAGTCGGCACCATTGCATCTCTGTGGAGCACGCCACCTAGTTCTCGAATTCCATTTAATATCGCAACACCAACGACATTTCTTTACAGCTTATGTACAAGTATGTATAGGTGTAAGTAAATATTTATTTCCAAGGCAATTAACTAAATTAAATACTCCTAATAGACTGCTGTTCTACGAAATAATTGTAATTAGATTCCTAGTTCACACGACAAAAACAAAACTTAATAGCAAACTTAACTCAATCCTTAGACAAGTTTTATCCAACGAATAGTGTCATTGTGACATATTTTCTAAGAAGAATCTGTCACTAAGTCAACATTATTCAATGAATAAATTTTAACTGACGATTGAAAAATCAGCCCTTAATCAAACAAATTGAAATGACGTCTACTAATTTATTTTTAACATAATGAATAAATGCAACGAATGTTTGAGTGAATATTGTTTCGGCCGCTCAAACCGAAACCAGAAACAGATTCGAGTGGTTCCAAGGAACCGTGATTCACGATGTTTTCGACGGTGCCGGTGCTACGGCTGGACTGAGTCGAACGCGTTATTTTTATTTTCCTTTGAGAATAGAGGCGAGTCTATTAATTACAATGACGCACTCATCACCTTGTGTTCGGGAGTGTAAGCAAATCGTCGGACACACCGGCCGCGTCCAGGGTGAACGAGCGGTGACTAGGGCTGCGGCGGACGCGACGGACTTCTTTGATGACGATTTATTATTCTTACTAGACGAGACAGTCAGAAAAGGTTTGGTTGACCCGCCAACTACGTGTTGGGCCGCTTGCTAAGGCCCGTAATGTTGCCGCAAGGGGCGGATTGGAACGTTTGAACACAGCGCGCGCTTTCTCGCTCAAGACCGCCGTGCTAGGCTTTGCTGTGGATACATTTGGCGGTTTCTTACGTTTCATATTCCGCGCCCGCTGACGCCACCGCGCTAGCTCTTTACCGCGGACGAGCACATGGGCGGCGGATGCTAAGGCACCTGTTTTTCATCCGCGGTAGTATTTCATTGCTTATTGATAGTTCCGCTTTCATTGAGAAAAATGCCAATGAGTTTACTGGGTCTGGTGCTGTAGCCTTACACTATGCCTGCCCTGTTTTCAATCTCATTTTGTCGGCGCAAGCGCAGCATATTTTCTCACATTCTCCTCGATCGGCCGTCATACCACCATTTTAGTCCTTTCTGAGCCATATTATCTTTTATACAATCTTGATGAATCTTTTTTTCGATCTTCTTTTTTTACATATTACCCTCAACTTTCATGCTTATGACCTTTAGCGTCACATGCTGATCATCTCTCCTCCATGTTCATACCAAGACAACTATAGCTCCATACTGTACGGAACAAAAATGTTTTTTATTACCATACCTTACTCGCTGTAGTTTCGACCGCAACAAAAATCACACGTTCATAAAACACTATTAACAGATCGTTTCATTAGAAATTAACATAGCGTGAAGTTCAGATGTAAGCAGAGAAATCAAATTACTAATTAACTAGACACGCATAAGATGTCCCTTCTGACATGTCCCGGTATACCTGACATGTGCAGGTTCAAATCCTGCTCGTGGAAATTTTTTCAACATTTGTGTTTTTTACTTTTTAATTTTCAAGTGCTAATTGCTGCACTGAAGCTAAATTAAATATTCATAATTTTTTTTTATAAAATACAGTGAAAAAAATTAAACGCCCACCCGACCCAGCCAGGAATCGAACCTGGGTCTTCCGCAATCCGGAAAAAAAGCAAAATTTACTATAGCGTTGTGTTATCAAATTTGTGGTATTTCATCTGCAAAGATGAATCTGCATGGCCATCGGTTGCAACGACCGTTTGGATAGTGCCGCTAAAAAGCACTCAAAAACATTAAAATAGCAGTGACAAAATTCAGCGCTTACGTCAGCCTTCCCGGTAGCATAGCGGTCAGTGCAGCCGCCCGGATTGCGGAAGACCCAGGTTCGATTCCTGGCTGGGTCGGGTGGGCGTTTAATTTTTTCACTGTATTTTATAAAAAAAATTATGAATATTTAATTTGTGTTTTTGTAATTTGTTTCGCAACAAAATTTAAGTTTATAAATATTTAAGCAAAAAAACATTTTATATAAGTTTTCCTCTTAGCAGCCAACAATAAGATAATGCTTCTTGTGTTTTTTAAAACCAATCATCGTTTTCAGGATTTGTCCGCGGCCGACGCGGAAGGAGTATGGAGTCCAGACATCGAGCAGAGCTTTCAAGAAGCGCTGGCAATCTACCCCCCTTGCGGCAGACGCAAGATCATCCTATCCGACGAGGGCAAGATGTACGGTGAGTCCGGACATGCTAGAATTGGTGCTAACGATGACGTCATAACACCATCGTCAGCCTATAATCGAATCGCCTATATGTAATACCCACTTCTGGGTATAGGCGTTCCTTCATAGTGAAAAACGTAGGAAGGTATAGCCCGAAGGACCATGTTACTCAATGTGTAGGTGGATTTTAACGACTGTCATCCTACGACAATAGGGAGCATAACTTTAAAGCAAATTTTGATCCTGCATTGACAAAGTAAGTCAGGCGCACTTCCAGTCAAGATATCTTGACTCTCTCCGACGCAAGCAGATTACCTGTGAATTTGTTTAGCACTTTTCCTAATTTTTGTTAATAGTCAGCCGTACAGTCACTAATAGCAAAACGAACGCGCAAGACGCTGGGTCGGAGAACGTCCATCTCACCAGATTAATTTTTTGGTATAGAGAGGGCGAGGAGTATGAAATCGCGTGCGCAAGCATAAGCATCACCGTCCAGTACATGTCAATTTGACTGAATTTTGAACGGATATCAAGGCCGTGGCGTCTCAATTGAACAATGGATGTGGCACGAGACAAAAGCCGCGCCAGATATTGATGACAGCCGACAAAGATGTTTGCTCAATAGGATTCCGGTGAAAAACGTGTACCGACAATTATTATCTGTCGATCGGTCCGTCAATTTGGACACAAAATATGGAGACCCCAGGAGGTAAACTTAGGTAATACATACCGCGCTTGAGCGATCCACACATAGACCCCCTCACCTCACGGATACGGAATCTCGGACCATCTCAAACCAATCATAGCGCAGCTGTTGCGAGATTCCGTGTCCGTGAGAGGTTGTCTTTGTGTGCGTTGTTTGAGCGCGTTTGTATAAAGCTTACGTTCTGCAGTCACCTTATTTTGAGATTCGAGGAAGAGGCGTATGTACTGTGTACTGTAGTGATCGGGGCTACTTGGTTGGGCGAGCCTACTGGCAGCCGTCGCGTTCTGCGTTTAAACTCATCTTGATTAAGAAGACACGCATAGAAGGAAACAGAAGAGGATCGCGGTTCTTTGACGTCAGCCCGTCGCAGCGATAGGGCAATAAATGTTAAATTGAGTTCGTTTTGAAAATACAGTTTATTACTGATCGATTGTTTGTTTCTTTGACTACGCCTTCCCTGTAAAGTAGAGCCCCTCAGGCTCTCTACAGTACACACGAGCGATGTCCCTTTAGCACCAAATTAATTAGCAACACCGCGTAAAGTGTTCATTAAATCATGAAATTAAAATGAAAGCACCGTTGCTTGGAGTATTTGGAGTTGGGGAGGCGAAAGCGAAATTTTTTCACGTTACCACTGTTCAAGAATCTCGTTAGCACGACCGACGTGACGATTGCTACTTAAAATAAACCTTTTGCCTTCAGTGAATTAACAGCCGAGGGAAATCTGCCCCGTTCGCGCGCAGTGCTATTTCACGATGATATATCGTCTGTTTGTTATTCTTATATTAACTGTTTGTATGGGGATCGACGGTTAGAAATAGCTGCTTCTTGAATCTAAGTGATCGCAAAATAAATAAATAAATGTTCTTTCCTTACTTAAAGTGAACAGTTTACGTAATTATTGGAATACTTTCAGCCTCTGATACTAGAAGTTTAACTATTTTTTTATTATCACAACATACTTGTACTTATTTTACTCGTATTATCGTGTTTTCTAGTTTTTATGAAAAAAAGGTCATCTTGTTCTCATTGAAACGGTAATCTATATTTGATTATTATATTCAGTTATTCAATTTTTACGTTTCCACTTGACATTTTGTGGGGTTCGTGGACGAAGGGAGTCTGCAGGGTTCAAATCAGTCAAGATTTAATTAAATGTAAAAAAAAAACACATAACGCGAAATCCTTTTCTCGTATTCGCAATTCATGTTACTTTTAATTTCATCTCACATTCACTTTTGCATTGACCCAGTTTAAACATAGCCTTAAACTTTCGGTCTGATCTCCGCGCTATCCAAACACGATGTCACATAAATCCTGCGGATTCGCATAGCCTGCATATTATCTCCCATTATTGTAGGGAACGTCTCGGTGGCTGCGTGGTAACGCTCAGCTCGATTTCCGGAGGTTCTTAGTTAAATTTCCAGGTCGAGCATAGCGTGTTTTAGAATTTTTGATGTACAGTCCGGGTTTGTGATAACACACATAAATGTAATGTAGCAATAGATATTTTTCAAACAAAATTTTTAAAGGGCTTTATGCATAGTACTTAGTTTTGGTACAGGTATCCTAGGTATGCCTTGGATACCTGTTACTAACGAGTTTACCAAATGATACCCGACGTTTCGTCCGAGGACCAAGGCCACGGGCTGATCTTTATTTAAATGGAACGAGAAAGTTTAAAAGAGTTTTAGAGGCCTTTGGCTCGAGATGATACATTTTTGGTCACCCATCCGATGACCGGTATTTGCGAGAGTTGCTTAACATCAGCAATTGAATGGATTACGTAATCATAAATGGGATTCTTTGTTGCTACTAGGTACGCGTGCGGGTAGAATTGACGTGGAACAATTACAGTGGAGGCAGCTATTACTGGACGAACATTAAGTCGCGTCAAGCGGCAACATTACCCGGCTTTAATTAAAGGACTGCCCCGTCGCGGTGCCAAATGGGATTGCTAAACAAATTCGCAGGCGATGTGTCCACCTTAAGTGATTTAATAGACGGAAAGAAATGCGATGTTTTAATTGCTTTAAATCTTTACGGGGAGGCGAAGGGATAGGGTCCGTAGATAAAGTAATCTAGGCGTTGTACGTTTTTGATGAATACGCAATGTAATGTTTTAGAAGCGTTGGTAGCCGGACGAGTAGTGTTTGTGTTGAATGCGAGAGATTGTGGTACCAATAGACTACTGACGTGAACCCATGCCTAACATAGGCATATTAGCTTTCTATGTAGTTCTATGTTTCTGTTTCTGTTCTATGTTTCTCTACACACACAGGACTTATTAAAGTAATAATAGCGCATTAATAAAATTCTTTAAAAAAAATATATAAATATCTCAACGATAAACAAATTTTAAAATAATTAATGAATTCTTATGAATGTTCTTACGGTTAACCAATATACAGATTTCAAGAAAAATACTATCTAGTATTAAAAAGAACACGAAATAAATAAATAATAATAAACAAAGACAAAAGTTGTGCCAAAAAAACATATCGATGTCAACCAGTCACTCATTCATAAAACGAGGTTGTCGCAATAACATAGGTACTGTATGACGTTTTATTGGTCAATAAACCGCCGTTGGGCTCTAATACGACGGCCTAATGAAATCATAAGCAAATGGCCAGTCTTAATGTGGAGGTCCCAGTCCCAGTATCGGAGGGACAACACAATAACAGCGGCACGTCCGCCCTACAATATATGACCACATTACTCGAGAACGTGTCCTCTAGCTTAATCTCACTCTCGAAGTGCGTCACCCCTGTCCAGTTCGCCCTCACCCTTGCATGTATTCGGAGACGCGATCGTATGAAAAAGGTTTGTAACACCTCCGAACTTAAACTGGAAGTGACGCTTCATGGCAGGCACAAAACAAACTAGGATCATTATAAAGTTACTGCCCATTGGTAACCTAGACCGCTTATCAATCAAGGTCAAGCCCGTCGGTCGACTGGTAGAGTATGCCATTTGGTATTAAGTCCGCTTTTTGTATCTACTGTTATTTATGTTGTGCAGTAAAGATTAAATAAATAAATAAATGACGCAGTCGGTAAAATAGACCTTTATCCCATACGAGAATCTTTCTATTATATTTCTTTTACGCAAACAAGAATTTGTGTGGCAAAATTTTGCTTACCTCGTTTGTCAAAGAGTTCCTAAAACGAATAAAATTTGCCATTCGATCACGTTAACGAAAATGAGAACTTGTATGGCAACGTTTAACTCTCCTCTTTTGATAGGAGCCACTACTTCAATGCCATACAAAATCTCGTTTTTAGTTTACATGAACGAATCGCAAATTAAGCTGGCACCAGGCACTTTGATCTACTATTTGGTTTGTGCCTCAAAGCTTATTCACTGGAAGTGACTCTTCAGAACTGCCACTTGAGACTAGGTCGACACTTCTTAATGCAGCCAGTTATATAAGTCCCTTAAGAAATATTGTCTTTGTAGTGGTTAGTCATTTTTAATTTGTTGGGACAATTTTTGTGAGCGTTGTCTTTTGTTATTTTTCTTTGGTGCTTCGTCTTTGTTTCTTTGTAAAATAGACACGAACTCTTTTTGAATGACTTCTTAACGCTTTTAATTTGAAATGTGTTTTAGTATTAAAAGTATCTAGCAAAGTACAAACATATTACTTGTAACTCAAAATACACAGATATTTGAAACGTTACCTTATTGTATTAACAGTATGTACGGTTTAACCTCAAAAGTATAATATGAGTTACACAGTATAGTATTGGCAGTGCGTTATGTATGGATCATAACAATAGCAAATTTGTCGTCTCTGCCCACCCCTCTGGGAAACCGGCGTGATAACATGTAAAAATTGATTTCATTCAATTTGATTTATTGTACTTAGTTTTATAACGATTGTGTCGTGCTATATCCTCATAACATTAACTATGTTTACCGGCTAGCGCTATGACTGCAACACAAGGAGTCGAACGCCTGAAAATACCCACGTATCCATTCATGATTCGCGGAAATCTACGGCGGTAATTTACTCGCCATTCCCGCATATAGATTTTCATAGAAAAAAATTATCGTTACACAAGTAGGTGGTATATTTATCTAACTTGCTATCAAACTGTGATCAAAGTCATTATGAACACTGCGTTATGTTTTACTAAAAAATGGTTTTAGGTATAATAAAATATTTTTCAACGGTATTGCTACATAGTTGTTGTAACTATAATTAGCACGACAACTTAACAGTAACATTCACTTAGTACATTGATACTAATTTTAACGTTAAGTGTTATGCCCACACCTTAAAAATACTCTATAACAATCTGGATACGGCATATTTACGAAGTACGTATATAGTTAGTACTGTCAGATTCTGAACCAAATTATCCACGGCATTGCTAATAGACAGAACACAACTTCTAATTGGTGCTTATCACACAATTGTTGTTGCAGAGAAACTATTCCAATCTATTGCTTCTTAACCTGCAATTAGTTAGAGCGTTATCGGCGGTGAATGGAGTGCTCGGTGGCTACATGTGTTGAAGTTGGAAGCTCCCGCGCGAGCGGCGTACTCAGGAACAGTTTGCCAACAAAGCCTGCTCAGGGCTGGTGGCACGTTCGTGAGTTAAGACATTCAAAACCGCTCAATATCCTGGGAGTATGAAAGTTTCGTCGGCGCACGGCTTCACGTGGTCCGGGGGTGGAGGGCGCGGGACGCCGGGAGGGCTAAACTATGCGAAGAATGCGCAATTAGTGAGCGAGCGAGCGTGTAAGGGGCCCGGCCGCCGCCTAGCGGCGAACGCAGTAAGAAAATATAAAGAAGGGGCGGGCCCGCACCCGTTGTTTAACGCCCCGCCCGCCTTGGGCATAACTCCCGATTGTCTCCCAAGAAATCCTCCTTAGACCCGTCGCAACTCAACCCTTTCCACGGAGACTCAGAATAGCTCCTGTTTGGGTCAGCGTGAATTTGCTACGGGTGCCCGCGTTACAAATCTTTGGATGTTTCTTTTATTGGGTGATGCTTTGAATCAGAATGTTATTGGATGTCGCTTTAAGTGATTTTTTATATTTTTTTTCCATTAATGTTTATTCCGTAGTTTTAGATCTCAAGAAACACCAAGAAAATGACTTAGAGTTTTGTAAAGTAAAATTTAACATAAATCTTTTGTAAAGTATGTGTAAAATATTAGCAATAACATAACAGCTAAAGCGATTCAAGTATGTAAAAGACTGTAAACGAAACAATCATTTGATCATAACGAGATCATTCCCCGAACACCACGTTAATGTGTTTCTGATGGATCTCCAATATCTTCTCGGTTGACGAATAAATTACGTCTACGAGACACATTCGAATATTTTTCGGTGCTAACAAATGATTTACCAAAAAGTTGATAAAAATTCACAAATACTGCATGCTAGTGAACAAAATCTGAACAGTATTATTGAGTAAGTTGTCGATGTGTGAACGGTAAATGAGAATTATAGTATACTGAGCGAAAGAAAATAGTAAATATTCATAGGAGGTAAGCGCACGCACAATTTCATCCGAGTGCGCGAGAGCGTGGCCGCGCCGCGCGACGTTGGACCAAATTAGCCAACTAACGAACTAATAAATAATGATCTCTTGTTTTTCTATCCACTGTGGAATAGAAACGTTCTGACTTGATCCCTCACTGCAACGCACTATTTATAGAGATGCACACCGCGTTTCGGGTGAAAGCACTCTTAATGCCCGATTCGCGGCCGCCGATGACACAAATACATGTCGCATATTATACTACCTACAACATATAACACACC
Organism: Eudonia truncicolella; assembly: GCA_949315975.1. NCBI lineage: Eukaryota > Metazoa > Arthropoda > Insecta > Lepidoptera > Crambidae > Eudonia > Eudonia truncicolella. The sequence goes on from OX438829.1 coordinate 5,211,681, forward strand.
GTGTTTATCTTCTCTACTAATTCGTGTTAACAGCAATTTGTTAGAGTGGCCGCACTCACTAATTTTAGCTTAACACCCGCCGTGAAATTTTACGACGACGACGGTGCCATAATTTCGAAGCAATTTCAAGAATGTTTGACTTAACAGTTTTCAAGAGTTTCTTTCGCAAAACTCCAAAGTCGGCGCTCACTTTAATTTCAAGTTTAATATCACAGAATAGGATCATAACTCTCGCTCAGATAATATTGTATCATCTGTAAATGAATAAAACATTTCGAGTGTCGAACTTAGTACGATGGCCGAATTCTTGTTGACTAGTGGAGTGAATCGTATGAATAGTTAGGTACATGTACACATTCGCCTCAACAAGCAAGCAAGGGGTTAATTAAATTCGCACCAGCCGCCTCTCGACGCCATCGCATTCCCCGAATTCAATGAGATTTCAATTTACTTTGGTCAGGTCCGTATCTGCGTAGTCCGCGAATTAACAACCTGTCACATTAATTATTGAACAGATTTTAAAGACATACTAAGAGTTTCAAGAAATTGTGATAACCTAGCAACGGCTTCTCAAATTAGCTGACTAAACAGAAATATCTTTAACCTAAGCAAGGTTTAATTATCAAAGTAAGGTTTGGTTGGTTTAACTATCTCTGAGTATTTTATCCAAATACAGAGCTCAGTACTAGTCTATCTCTAAATTCTGGACAAACTTCTCAAAAACTATACAGCTAGTTTTTTCGCCTTATTAAAATTACATTACAAGCACAAATCTTTACTGTATAAATACCATTGCCCATTGACTATCTGTTTCAGATTCCGCACAATTCTGAATGCAACGAAATCAGTTTTCACGTTCAAATAGCGCTCGTATTTTAGCACTGAAAATGTTTATTTTGGTCCAGCTATCTGCTAAGCTATGAAAATTGTTTAACAATGGAAGCTGGCATTGACTTCGGCGATCCACCCCACATTCCTACTCCGCTGCAGTTTCAATCATTGAAAATAGCAATTCAAAATATTTTGAAAATTGTTTTATAACGGGATCGAGGGCTGCCCGGATTGCATTGTTCTGCGCTGTCGGTACAGGCACGCGAGACATGCGCGGGTTATGTCAATCGGCACATTATTCACATTCGTTTTTCGTTTATAGCCTCCAGAGTACGCACGGTTTCGCCTATGGAAATGTTGATTAACTTTCCACTAAAACTACAGTCGCATTCCCTCGCATGTATTTCAATTATCCGAGTTACGACATTGTTGAAGTCTGTCTTCAGTAATAAAATGTCGGAATCACGATTTTAAAGACACGATGAGCTGTATAAAGGTCAATTGTACTTTGAAAGGTTATTATTTATTTATTATGCAAAGCAATTTGCTCAACCTTTTAAAATGTATAGATTTTTGGCATATTGTAGCAAGTTTTATAAGTGTCTTACTTGTACATAATATAAATCAAGGTTTTCTTTTAAATTCCAGGAAGAAACGAGCTAATAGCAAGGTATATCAAATTACGGACAGGCAAAACCCGCACAAGGAAACAGGTCTCATCGCATATACAGGTGCTAGCCAGACGGAAACTAAGAGAAATACAGGCCAAACTCAAAGTGGTGAGTACTCGGCAAATTCCTCTTGTATGCTAAGTAACATGGTCCACGAAAATGTTAATGGTTTTAAAGATATATATAACATCAAGATTACACTAGCTCTTCTTCTGTTTGTTATTTAACAACATTTATTTCCTTAATTTTTGAATGATGCTTGGCAGATAATAGTTTTTTAGGAAACTGTCAGGAATATAGTCTCTCATTTTGTTGCTGTCATATCATAAACATTCAATTCCGAATATTCAGTTCGCTCCATTTACAAATATCCAAAACGATTAACATTTCCATAGACCTCCAATGAAAAGTGCTGAGCAATTTAGAACCGTATGACTGACAGGACGGGGGGATGATGAAAGAGAAAGCAATGCAGTCGATGAGCGCGCTCTCTAGCGCACAGATCGTGGCCGGCCTGCCGCACCCCGCGTACCACCACACGGTACTGCCCCCGTATTATGATCTCTTGTTGCGATCCAATTTAGGCCCTACACTCAATTGTTTCGCTGTCATCTTTCTCGGGGTAAATCTCGCGAGCTTTATTTTTACACTTTTATATTCGCGTTCGCGTTTCGCGTAATCAAAGTTTTATATGAGGTATGATCGCAAATTAATTAGTAAAAAACCGTCGCAACTCGATCTAAACTTGGGGTATAGAAAACATATGCCCATGATACCTTCACTAATTCATTTGTGTTACGGGGACGGGGACCCGTTTAAATTTCTCTGATCGCTCGCTCGCGAATTATGTAATCATGAGAGATATGACATCGATACTGTGGCTCTACCTGAATTGTATCGCATTGACAGATTATGGTAAGGCCCCAAAAGGCATGCCTTGGTCTAAATTAGACTGTGCAGAAGGGCTGCTGATTGGAACTTGAAACCAACAAACAGTTTTGTTGAAATGGACACCGCTTTAAAAACCATTTTGCTCACTTTTAATCCATTGCATTTTTGTATCTGCGTCGAAGATGGCATGGTTATACTCATAATAGCGCTGATTTTAAAGGTCATAGTCGGCTCCCCTATAGCCTTACCAAGAGCAATATTATTGCAGTTGTGAGAAAGAGATACGTGTATACGCCGCTACACGTGTCTCAATTCCACCGCTGCACTAATATTGCTTATAAAGCTCATAGTAAGGCCCTGGGTTTCAAATTGGCAATTTCTAAGCAGTCCTTCCGAAGTCACATGTCTCTTTTGGCCCTGTGTTATTGTCCGTCGGTTTGCCGCTTCATACTCGTAGGCATGTCGCCGATGCACGCCACGACGATTAACAATTAATTAGCTTCACTCACATTAAGATTCGATGGTTGAGACAATGCAGATATAGGTACTTTCAGCAAACAATGATTGTGAATGTACAATATATCGGTACCTACAAAAACCCAATAACCATGAGGAGAACTAATAAAAAAAACCCACACTTACAACGAAGTAAATCTTTTGTTGTAAACTAGCAAAGACTTATATTTAACCAGCAAAACTTTTGATAGCGCAATTTACGTTTATACAGCGCCATCTATTGGTGAAAGAAAGTAAGAACTAAAAAATCTAAAATCAACAGAGGAGGCAATGCAAGGAGAGGAAGGGTGGGTTTACTAAATATAAATGATGTTAGAGAAGATCAATGAATAGGCATCTTCAATTATATAAGTAATTGAAAGTCTCGATTGTTACATTTACTGCATTAAGATATTTTTATAATAATATAGTTGAAAAAATTAATTGATAGAGTAGAGATAATTATAGGCGAACTTAAATATTTTGCGCTTCAAATAAACAAGTGTGTCGATGGTACTGACATTAACTGAGCGAATAACATAACATAACATACTTAATGCTTCAGTTGTTGTTAATTTTTCACATATGTGAGGTTGAACAAAAATTCATTTTAAATACTAAACTCATTTATTTATTTCAGCAATTTTGGCAGCCGGGCTTACAAGCTGGTACATCACAAGAGTAAGTTACCTTCAGTTTTAATATTACAAAAGTGATATTTAAAAATTAACTTCTCGTCAATAACAGTTTGTGTGTCCCTTCATACAAACTTTACTGCTTGTCTCAATCTCGAGCTTTTGTAGCTACTGCCGTAATAAACTCTACCTCTTTAATAAATGCTCATAGGCCGATGCCCCTAGCGTACAGACTGATCTTTACAACACTACAAAATTCTTAAAATCTGGAGAACTTGCGTTATCTGAAACAATAGCCCAGGAGGGCGATTTCTGAATCTCACCGGTGGTCTCGACATGAAAGTGTCATGCATGAAATACACTATGTAATATCATATTTTTTGCATTATTTGAGATTTTATTATTAAGATTTTATTAGTAAAATTGATTAAAATTCAATCGTGTCAAAAATAAGTTATCAGTGACCAAGTTAAACAAGAGAAAAAAGAGCACTCACAATTGATATCATAGCGCGAAAGTTAGTCACCGGTTCAGAATCTGGACCACCTGGGGCCCGACCGCCTAACTCGATTGCTGTGGCTACATGTATAGTTTATGACGTCATCTTGTCATCTAGCTAATAGGTATAGGCATTTAACGAAAGCTATAGCCTTATAGCTTTCGATATTGCTTTCATAGGCGGTACTAAATGACAAGATGACGTCATAAACTATACACGTAGCCAAAGCAATCGGTTAGGCGGTCTGGGGGCTGGACTTCTGTCTCATTTTTCACCAACTTTAATTATTTTTTTATCTTTCCAGCGTCAAGCCCTTCCCCGGTGCGGGGTATAAAGGAGTCCCTGGCGTGGGAGGTGTAGGAGTGCCTGGCGGGACTGACGTAGCGCCACCACCACCCTGGGAGGGCCGCGCCATCGCCACCCACAAGCTTAGGCTTGTGGAGTTCTCCGCCTTCGTGGAGCACCCTCGAGACCCAGACACGGTGAGAACGAAGGATTTTCTTGTCTATGGCTACAGTAAAACATCCATCAATCATACGGATACCAGTGGGCCTGGGGATGTCCATTGCTTATGTTGTGACTCTCCCCAGCTCCTGCCTCAATGTCCAGGTCCGAAGGTCTTGATTAGGATTTGAGAGGGAAGATTCGATACAAGGAGTTTTAGTGGCATACCCACTAAAGGTCCTTGTACTATCCCATCACATGTTGCGAGGGGGTCTCGGGACCACGGACGGCAGACTCCGAGTATGTTTGTGGTCCCGAGCTATCCCTGAGGCAGAGAAAAGATGGTACTGCTTTCTTAGTGTTATAGACATTCGCTAGTTTTTCATCAGGATGTTGTCGATAGGTTGTTAAAAATATAAAGCCCAGTAACGGCGTTTCCTTTTTCATCAATGAAATCCTATGATGACACTAAAATATACGATCCATTACTGATTCCCATCTTTGCTCGCAATCTGATTTAAATCTACCGCTATAGGTAGAGCTGTCTGCTGTGTCATTTCCACACAGAAGAAAAGTCTGTACCAACCGTGACAAATAGATAGATAACACACTTTATTGCTTACACACATAGAAAACCAATAACAGCAAACAAATTTTTGTTTAATCTTTTAATTAAATTAAAAATATATTTTTCATATTCTTGACATATTATTATTTTAAGAAAATTCTACAACCAAGCTGCTTAGAATAGTTAAAAAGTTCATTTCAAAATCTAACTAGGTAATATATACTTTCGAAATGGATACAATATCTATTTGATACAAGCAGCACATTGAACGCGAAAGTAAACCTTGAACTTTGAATACCGCGAAACCACTTCGGATAAAATCGAAATGACTCAGCCGCTACAAATACGTGTTCGAGGTTGTATTAATTGATTCATTTCGAGTTTAACAATCGTGATTGATGTGGTGTAGTGCCCTTAAACAGGTAGCGCCATCTAACTTGGATTAGAGCAAATTAACTTTTGTCATTCGACTCAACTACCTACTTAGCTAACAAGAATTACGCCTGACCGCCTGTTATTCACCATTTTTGCATTTCCATAGTGGACAGTTGTATTATAAATACAATTGAATTAAAACCTATGAACAATTTAAATAATAAAAAAACACTAACTAGTTATTTCAGCATAGACAGTCTCATTAGCATATGGTATGAATGATAATGGTATGAAAATTTTAGGTGGGGGTATTTTTCAACACTTTATCAAAAATATTGAACATGGGCGTTTGGACATTTGAGATACAGAAATTTTAATTGCATATAATCTCTAAATAATATAGTAACGTCACAATCGCTATTCCAATACAATTTCTATGTAAAAATGTCTTTTTAACAAATTTTCTGTATTGACTTGCATTCGTCAGTCAATACAGCGTGACAGCGTTCGAGGCAGCAAGAAACTAAAAGTTCTCAAGCCGTAGAATTACTTCGTCTTAAGAAACTTCACTCCTCAGTCTGGTTACGCTGCAAAGGCGAACCAATATCAACATCTCTTTTCAAAAAAATATAGTCATCTTACCCACTTCGACGTGTTCGGACGTGACCCAAATGTGTTGTTGCTTCTGTTCCAGTACCCCCCGAGTGCAGCGCCTGCGCAGCATCTGTTCGTCCATATAGGTGGCACGGTCACATACGCGGATCCATTATTGGAGGTGAGTTCACAATTGTCTCTTACGAAGGTTAATCTTGAAATATCATCATCATCATCATTTTCACTCAGCTCATTTTATGTCCCCACTGCTGGGGCACGAGCCTTCCCTATGGATAGAAACGGAGAACGATCCCTAAACCACCACGCGGATCCAGTGCGGATTGGTGGTTGTTAGCGACTGCTAATGCATCCGGAACCAACGGCTTTACGTGCTTTCTGAAGCACGGAGGAGCTCGAGATGATATTATAATTTTGGTTACCCATCCAATGACCGGCCATTGCGAAAGTTGCTTAACCTTAGCAATTGCAGACCAGGCGCGTAAATAACTGCGCCATCGAGCTATCCAAACTGTAGTCAAATCGAATGCTGAATGCGAGTTTTATTAACTTTAATGGTAACGAGAATTGAAATCCCCCTTGGTGACAAACGATGAGTGTAAAATTTTCATTCTTCTTCTTGGCGTTCCTCTGTTGTCTGTATTGGACAAAATATCCATATTCATAATAACGTAATCTCTTTCTATCTAAAAGTGACGCCACTAATGACATCTTGCTCGCCTGCATTTTAATCAATATTTCTTTCTTTGCCCCCAGTCGGTAGACGTGCAACAAATAAACGACAAGTTCCCTGAAAAGAAAGGCGGCCTCAAAGAGTTGTACGAGAAGGGACCGAGGAACGCGTTCTTCCTGGTGAAGTTCTGGGCGGACCTGAACACCAACAACCTGGACGACCCGGGTGCTTTCTACGGGGTCACTAGTGTGTAAGTTACATTATATAAAATCTTTTGTTTTTTTTTGCCTTGTTCTAAATAATGGAATTCTTATTATAATAAAAAATAGTTATAAAAAAAATAACGAGCCTTACAGTAGTCGCAGTAGGGCTGCAGAGTGAGGAATCTCCTGACAATACGTACCGTGTCAAGGAGTACTGCTTTCTGAATCTGACCCTTGATCCAACCATCAAGCGAGAGCCTCTTAAGGTGTTGGTCGAGGCTCTTCGCTATCAGACCGTATTATCCTATATCACGCTGTTACGATCACATTTCTACGAAATCACTCCCACAAATGATTGTATATATATAGTAGGCGAGCCGACCACACTGTTATGACCTACTTCCGTCCCTTTTCTACAAAATCACTCCCACAAATTGTATATATGTAAGAAAGTTACATTTATTTGTCAACTTTTGACCCTGGCAGGGAAATGCAAAACCAAGCGGTGTAGTCAATTATTAATAAGGATCAGGATTACTATTATGTTTTTTGTTGCCTTTAAACATAATCGCATGCATGCTTATGTGTGTGACCATAACCACAACTAAAAAGCAGACAGCATGCTGAAAATTTTCCATTGTTTCCAACGTTATTTTAACATAGAAAAATTAAAATACTGTGTCCATTACATCGGCAGAGCCTTTCAAATAATAAAACAATGTTTCACTCACATTGCAGTTACGAGAGCAACGAGAACATGACGATAACGTGCAGCACGAAGGTCTGCTCGTTCGGCAAGCAGGTGGTGGAAAAGGTGGAGACGGAGTACGCGCGGTTCGAGAGCGGCCGGTTCGTGTACCGCATCCACCGGTCGCCGATGTGCGAATACATGGTCAACTTCATACACAAGCTAAAGCATCTGCCCGAGAAGTACATGATGAATAGTGTGCTCGAGAACTTTACTATACTGCAGGTACGTGCTGTGCTGTAGGGTGTTTTGATATTTATTTCCTCATCCTCATCTCAGCCAAAAGACGTTCACTGCTGGCAGTAAGATGGGAGTAATGTGGGATGGTCCCTAAGTCGCCTTCTACGACACCCACGGGACCAACCTATCGCTATCGATGTTAAACATAAAAGGGAGCCAACTAAAGTGGACCATGTGGTATTTGTGACCGTCGAATCTAAATGTTTTTTCACTATATTTAATGCTGATCGTACCCAACTAACAATAAACGTATTTGTTGCAGGTGGTTTCGAATAGAGATACCCAAGAGACGTTACTGTGCGCGGCGTTCGTGTTCGAAGTGTCGAACAGCGAGCACGGCGCGCAGCACCACATCTACAGGCTCGTCAAGGACTGAGGCTCGCCACGGCTCTAACTCCTAGCTTTAGCCCACTGTCCCACTGCGGGGAAGCCTACATCGTTGAAGTCCAGTCATAATTAAAATGATTGGTTGTTGGCTTCATCGAAGGCCTACATCATTGAAATCCCCGAAGATGACGCGCAGTACCACATCTAGAGGGTCGTCAAGTACTGAGGCTGGCCACGACTACTCGTAGCTGTTAGCATACTATCCCACTGCTGGGAAGCCTATATTGTTGAAGTCCGTCATCGTTACAACTGGCCTCCACTTCCACGCCACACGGCTACAACTGTTCAGGAAATACAGACAATAAATTTTCACATTATGGAACGCACTACAATCGGTAATAAACATTAAAATTTTCATGTATTTCGTATAAATTTTGCGATAGGTTCTTCAAAGTGGATGGAAACTAGGCCTCCCGGTATTTAGACACAGATACGATTACTATTTATTTCTAAAACAATAGGTGCCATTTTGGAACAATTTCATATAAGTTACAACGCGTGAAACATTTTTATTTTGCACAATGTTGACAAAATTTGAAGTATTTCGGAATGGCAATACTGGCACATTGTTACACCTGGTATACAAATTTAAAAAGATTCGTTAGGTATAGAGATGATGTGAACCTAACATAGCAAATTGTGATCTGAAAATTACGCTACATGTATTTTTGTAACTGAATGTTTATTGTATAGCTCAATTTTAATATCTCTTATATAATTTTAAACATTTCTTTATCTACTTTTCTTTTCTTTGACAAACATCACTGTTTATTGTAAATAGATTTCAAATCAGTGATTACAGAAATGATGACGAATAATTTCTGTAATATCAAAAAATCAAGAGTTAAAAATTATATTTTAAAATAAGTTTTTAAAAAATGCTGAAACTCGTTCGGTATAAGTAGTTGTGTAAAATAAAAGTCAAATAAGAAGATATAGAATTGAATACACACAGTGCCTCTATAATTATGTTACATTAACATAAATAACTTGAGCGGTTTTAATCTTTTCACTGGTTTTAAGATCAATGAAAATAAAGATATCTTGACAGTGAAAAGTTAAAAGTATTAGTGTAGGGTACCTTGAATCATGCGTAGGGTTGATAAGTATAGTTGTTAAGATATTTCTCTTAAAGTACCGTCAGTTGCAATTGCCCGTGGTACAATGTTGTTCATTGCTTCGTTTCTTGTCGGAAAACAACTTATATTGTAAATATACGAGCTGAATATTAACGATGCGCCTGTCGAGCTTCATATCTTTTATATTTCTGCATGTTTTTGTAGTTTCGTCGTTGTATTCGGCCCTTTGAACAGACGATGCACAGGGCGGCCATTTTGAACTGATCCCCGTTGAAATTGTCCAAATTGAAAACATTGTCCGCTGATTCCAATTGGAGTCATGAATAAGGTTTTTTCTTTACTTTTCTTCAGTCAGTACTTTTTTAAATAGTTATTTGTGCTGAACAATTAATTGTGGCGTAAATATTTGCTTTGAAATATTTGTATTTTAAAAACATTTTAGAATGGTTAGTCAAAATTTTGTCTAAAAAAATTTAAGAAAAAGGACGTACAATAATGTTTGTAGTTCTTCTTGAAGGAAAAGTGGTTTAATCGTCCAAGTATTTCTGGTTTAAAGTAAAAGTGTAAATTTAAAGTTATATTTCCCGACATTCATAATAATTGAACGCTTATGTGATGAATTACTTTTTCTCCTATTTACTACTGTTGCTTCATAAATTACTTCGATATTCGTTTTTCGTTGTTTGTACAATGTCTTATAAAGGTCTATTTGTCTGTGTTTGGTTATTTTATTAAACCAATCCTATGGAACATGGCAGGCGCAGCGCATACACCTCTTCTCTATTAACGCATTCTCAAATGCTTCCTACTGACCTGTTTAAGCCTTACATATTAGCTCATAGGAATATTATGTTCGTATGTATGATTTGCCAGACTATACAACAGTCTTTGCCACAATAAATTTGCGGTCGTTGTACATATATAAATAAAGTGTACCTATGTTAAGTGTTCATGTGTTCACATGGTCTGCTAGGTGAGTGGTATGTGAATATGTAACATATTGAGAGAAATAGATGTTCGGTTGCGCATGTTTAATTGTAAGAGATATTATTACTGTACAGATTTTTCTAGATCCTCGTTCGTTTTCGTTTGATGGCAGCTATTTATAGGGGAGAAGCGATTTCTGTATGGACTGCTTTAAGGTTATTAAAAATCACGTGCCTGAAGATGAAGAGCATATTTGAGCTATTAAATACTAGAGGGAGCTGCCAGATGTTGAGACCATTTTTACTGTGACAGAAATTGCTTTGTACCTGATTTCGTTTGTACGGATTTATTTCTAAATTTATTTGACGTATGTATTTCTCCGTTCAGAGGCCTTGTCGTGGTGTCTTACGGGACTTCAATTGAGGTCCTATGCTGAACTTCCTAGTCATCTACTGCTCATTCGTCATGCCATGCCGTGAGTCAACGGTCAAGGCTTCCTAAAACAAGCATGAATGAAAATGACAAGGCGGTGCATATGGGATCCATTTGAATCGCAGTAAATGATGATGTTTAGGTGCTCAAACTCTTTTTCAACTCTTGTAGGCCGAGGCCGTTTCCCTTTCAAGTTTCAAAGTACAAACGAGTATATGGCAATGTACTCGATGGCCTACCGGTTAACATAAGTTTACGTGGCAATGATTTGATCTCTCTTTTAGTCAAATATTTTAAGGGTCCTCCCGTGCGTCGGCGCACCTTGTGCGCTCATTATTAACAGTGTTAAGTTTCGTACGTGCATTATTACATAGTATTTAGTTTCAAGACATGAGGTAGGAAAATATTATCATAGATAATAAATAAGAGATTTTTGTATTTATTTGATAGAGTTATATTAGGTAAATTGTAAAGTAAATAGCTTTAAGTTTTTTTTTTTGTTTTATGGCGATGGTCGTTCGAAATTGTAGGTAATGTTGTCACGTACCTAGTACTTAAGCGGTTGAACTGTTTTATTTTGTTTTTAACCAGTGAATTTGACTACTACAAACTATCTGTGTTTATGGACCAAACGATGAATGTAAATTATTGGTGGAAATGTATTTTTATCCAATTTTCACTGCAATATCGAGTAGTCAAAATCTCTGTGTTGAACTTTTCCCGTTTCAATTTCTTTTTATATACGAATTGTGACATTTTGTAACTCCATCCCTTTTGGGACTATCGTTGACAATACGACAAAGTGTTAGCATATTGTAAGAACAAGCTTAGTAGATCTGCTTTGTTGTGATTTTAGATTTTTATTATTGTGTACTCAAATGAGATTAACTCAATATTAGTTTTGACTCGTTTTGTATAGTTTTAACGGAATTGTTTGGAAAAGTCAACCACATCATGCAATTTATAATGTCAAGGTCGTGTCATGTAAATAAAAGTATAATTTAGTGCATTTCATTCAGTTTTTAGTAACTACTTTAAGGACTCACTTGTGCCGGTTTCGAAAATCCAAATTTAAATAAAACCTGCTTTGAACGTCATTATTCTCTATTAACGTCAAATATCTGATAAAATGTAATGACGTTTTAGTAGAATTATCGCTAAATCTGGATTTGAGATTAGGCTTAAGTGGCCACAAGCGATTTTTGCTTCTATAAAAGTATTTCATATCGACAATCTGCCATATCAAAATGAAAATAAAAAAATGTAGTCGGCGGAATTGGAGACAATCATTTGCCGTCACCCCCAGATTATGATTGGTTCAAAACTTTGACATACTTACTTAGTGTATTTTTTTTATCGTAGGTATATTATATACTTTTGTTTTCACAGCAAATGATTCCCTACAAAACTAGCCGACATTGTACAGTATTTTAAAGATAATATTACGTTAAAGATTTGTATGAAAATTTAATTATATTGTCTTCTTAAATTTTATTTGTTTCTTATTTTTTTAATCACCTATCTACCGTAGTCCATAGTGGTTTCTATGTCACTACTACTAATCTATATATATATATCTAATATATAAAATTCTCGTGTCACAGTTTTCGTTGCCATACGCCTCCGAAACGGCTTGACCGATTTTGATGAAATTTTTTGTGCTTATCCGGTATCTATGAGAATCGGCCAACATCTATTTTTCATCCCCCGAAATGTTAAGGGTGGTCCACCCCTAAATTTTTTTTGATTTTTGAAATTTTTCCAATACAAAATGATTTGTTTGTAGTGTTGTCATGGAAACTGTCAAAGCGGTACGAAGCCCGCGGGGGGCAGCTAGTATATACATAAAAATGAATCACTAAATGTGTTGCTAATCGCAAAACTCGAGAACGGCTGAACCGATTTGGCTGTTTTTTTTTGTTGTGTTTAATGACGTCTGAGGATAAGAACGTCTAAGAACGTATAAGATCGTCTGAGGTTCTTATGGAGAGAAAAAACGTAATAAAAATACGAGGAAAATAGCAAAAACAACAATTTTCTTTTCCCATACAAACCACTCTGTCCCCAGCTGTCAAACATTTGACGTCAATCAAAGCAAAACAAAGGCGCATTAGGATTATCTTTGGTATGCCTTCAAGTTGATTAGAGGTTGCACGTCATTAATGAAAATAAATGTCGGGGCAGCTGCTAACATAAAAAAAAACAATTTAACTTTGTTTTAGAGAAATAGGGCAGAACAAGGTCTGCCGGGACAGCTGGTTATAAATAATTTAACGCTTACACTATCTTAATCCACCTAGATATCATATCGACAGAATGTAAATAATTAACACTTATCTAAGTAGTTGACAAAAAAATCTATCGTGGTATATTATAAAAACTATTACCAGTAAATATATATCTGTCCATCGTAGTAGAATTCTAAAGTGGACGAAAGTACAAAGTAACAAAACACCATTTGTTTGTAATAAAGAACGAAAGATGAAGTAAACATTAATTAATATCTCCCATCAATAGGGCACGCACGTTTCATCCCTATCGATGGTAACACCACGGGGAACCACCACGCGCGGGTACAGTGCGGATAGGTGATAGCTATCGACTGCTGATGCAGTCGGAAGCAATGGCTTTACGTGCGTGCTGGCTTTTGCGAAATTAGCTTAACTTCAGCTTTCGTAGACCGAGCACGTTTATCACTGTCATCGAGCTCCCCTTAGTTAAAAAATGCTGGTTGTTTGTTGCTGTGGTTGTAAATGCACGAGTTTCATTTGACATTCTATCACGTATCACGTTAACAAAAACTAAATTTTATATGACATTGAAGTACTGCCCCCTGGTGGAAAACGAGAAGAGTTGAAGCACGTAGAAATGTAGTCATTTATGTTAGTACGTAGGTACAGACTGCACGTCAACTTATTCAAAACTGTCAAATACCTTCAATAAGTGTTCTACCATATTCCATCTATAATAATATTATAAAGAGGAAAGCTTTGTATTTTTGTTTGTAACGAATAAACTCGAAAACTACTGGAGCGATTTAAAAAATTCTTTCACCATTAGAATGCTACATTAGCGCTGAGTATCATAGGCTATATTAAAAAAACCGGACAAGTGCGAGTCGGACTCGCCCACCGAGGGTTCCGTACAAATTTATGGGTACATATTATTATAGTTCAGGAACCGAGTCTCGAACTTTTCCCGAAATTCAGTTTCCATAACCTACAATTACTTATATTATACTCTTAAGTTAGGTACCTATTTGAGATTGTGTTTAATTACAAAATTAACACAAGTTTGTTTATACATCAATGTTTTGCTATCACTGCGCCCGATGCCTGAGGCTCGTGTATTTGTTGTGACAATGTTTTTAAAACTACCGTCCAAAAGTACGTATCTCTAAAATATGTATTTTTTGTTTGATAATTGTGTTGTTCTCATGTAAGTGAATTAATGTATAATTCTTAATGAGAATAAATGTGTTAAACCATAACACACACTGTTAGGTACTACATAAACCAAAGTTATTAGATATCTACATAAAAAGAGGGGAAAGGTATTTCTTTTTTCATTCTTCGTCATAAATCGAATACTATACATCATAAAAATAATTAAAAATCTGTTTAAGCTTGTGCAAATGAAGTTCTTTCATACGATGACAACCCCACATGACACGGTTAACTTACTTCAAAATTTGGACCCCCATTCCTTGCATAAAGACTCTGTTCTTTTTGTGATTTAATTAAACATGTATAGTTTTCAGATTTTTCCCTATACTTGTAGTTTAAGACGATATTACTTGCCAAACTTCATAGTTCTAGGCCAATGGCAAGTACCCTATGAATTTTGATTCCCTTGAGAGTGTCGAAATATACGTTTTTTGCGACATAAACGACCGTATCTTTTTTTTCGTTAACTTAAAAGTTTTTTTTTCACAGCATTTATATGGTTTCAATTTCAACTCGATACCTCCACGCGTTCCCGAGATAAAGGGCCTTGACAGACAGAAGACAGACGGACAACAAAGTGATCCTATAAGGGTTCCGTTTTCCTTTTGAGGTACGGAACTCTAAAAATTTCCACTCGTGCGAAGCCGGGACGGGCCCATAGTAATTGCATAGAGTTCAAAGTCTATTGAGGAATTTTTACAGTTTGCAGTAGCCTGATGTGCCAGGCGTGTGTACAGACGTAGACGCCTGCACATCAACCTTTCCAAAACTGACAAATTTCTTTAATACATGTTCAATCATATAACATATGCATAAAGCTCAAAGTCTATTGAAAAAATTTGACAGTTTGCAGGCGTGTGTACGTAGGAACCTACATAGGTACTTACGGTGCGTAAGCGCAAGCGGAAAGACAGTTCCCAAAGTGGTAACGAATCACGATAAACCGGTACTTACACTGGTTAGCAGTTACAAACGTAATGGTGCGTAAACATATAGCAAGCAGTACAGGACCTATTTAAAAAATATTTTTGATTAAACCTTAGTATTTATTGCATTTTATCCGCATTCGTTATCTTTGGAATTTTCTCCTAATAATCGACCAACCACTAGAGTTGTTGATTTAATTATTCGTTAAGCAAGTAATTAACATGGATCTAAGAATGTTACGTTTATCTGTTTTGATAAATACATTCATGTACCAGGTACTGATAAACTATATCAAAATCATTCGATATCTTAGTGCCTGAAGGTGAGTCGTACATACGTTGATTTAGTTTCTTGTGATTAGTGTTTATAGCAACAGTTTTAAAACAATTATTAAATGTTAAAAATGTGTTACAAGCGTAAACACTGACGATGTTTGTTAGTAATTAGTGATAGTACTTATGTAGAGTCAGTTAGAGTCATACAGAGCCTATATATAGTGCGTGTTTTATTTACTTTTCGAGTTCATTCGATGACGTAAACGAAAACGAGAATTTTGTATGGCATTGAAGCAACGCTCGCTGCGTTTGTGTCAAAAGAGGAGAGTTAAAATTTTGCAATTCAAAAAGTATTTTTCGTTAAACGCGATCTAGTGTCAAATAAAATGTCAAATCTATTTTACGCATGATTTTACGGCTATTTACATAAAAATGTTTTATTAGCATCTATTTGTTTACAGTTTCATTTATGTATGTTATTAGTTTCTTAATTTCCTTCTTAACTTAAATAGGCACAAAATGTTTTTGTTTTGTTTATATAATTTTAACGCAAATTTTGTTGCGAAACAAATTACAAAAACACAATGTTGAAAAAATGTATGTATGACAGAAGGGTGCAGGTTCAAATCCTGCTCGTGGAAATTTTTTCAACATTATGTTTTTGTTAAATAGGCACCCTGATTGCGAGCATTTTTCACTTTTCGATAAAGTTAAAGGTAACTTTTTTCCGTCATTTCAAAGTAGTTGCTTACAACTTCAACGACTAGGTAGGGCGATAGTCGATAAAGTTGTAAGTTATAATGATATTTTAAAGGAATTTTAGTTTCTTGTATTTTTAAATTATGAGATGCTAATAAAAATAATCCAGTTCACGAGGGATAGCCAGCGGATAAAAGTCCATCGTATGTGCACTCCTCAACTCGATCGAAAGTAACAAGGTATGCGATTGTCGATAAAGTTGTAAGCAATTTATAATGAAATTTTAGTTCCTTGTTTTTTTTTAAATAATGAAATGCTAATGAAAGTAATCCAGTTCACGAGGGATAGCGGACAAAAGTCCGTCGTGTGTGCACTCCACAACTCGATCGAAAGTGGCATGGTATGCGATAGTCGATAAAGTTGTAAGCAATTAATAATGAAATTTTAGTTTCTTGTTTTTTTTTTTTAAATAATGAGATGCTACAAAAACACAAATGTTGAAAAAATTTCCACGAGCAGGATTTGAACCTGCACCCTTCTGACTTACCGGGTCAGGTGCTCTTCCAATTGAGCTATCGTGGTTCTAATCAGCCCGCCGAAATTATTAATGACGGTAGTTGTTGACATTGAATAGGCGCCTTTGGCTTTCAAAGTAAATAGTGTTGAATAATTTCGGCGGGCTGATTAGAACCACGATAGCTCAATTGGAAGAGCACCTGACCCGGTATGTCAGAAGGGTGCAGGTTCAAATCCTGCTCGTGGAAATTTTTTCAACATTTGTGTTTTTGTAATTTGTTTCGCAACAAAATTTGCGTTAAAATTATATAAACAAAAACAAAAACATTTTAATGAGATGCTAATAAAAATAATCGATTAACTCGATCGAAACTGACAAGAGACTTGCACTAGGCACTCTGTATTCTTGCTAAATGCAAAATCTGCTTATTTTTTAGATGGCGCTAAGAAGAGGCTTTGTTATAATAGCATTGCTATTTTTATTATCACTGACAAATTCGGGTAAGTAGGTACCTATAATATCATTATCACTACTACTATTATATATTATTAGTCCATGCTACTACCAGTAAGGGCTCATTAAAATTTGTCGTTTTCGTGTCGGATCACTCTGCCTTGCGTTGCCCTGCGTTCCATATAAAAAAGTCGTGCGGCTGTCGGGCACAAAAAATACTTGTGATTGTAAATTAAATGGCCACAGATAAAATAAACGTGTTACCGTTAATACGTACGTGTTAATTATTATACAATGTCATTAGAATATAATTATACAATACAATAAATACGTCATTTATGATGATTATGATCGTCAGATTTACACACATTACCAACTTCATTGGTCTCACAAACTTTCACAATAAGTCAGTAATGAGTACCTAATGCCAGTTTAATCGTTCAAATCAAATCTAATCATTTATTTGCCAGAACATTATTTACAGCATAAACAGGTGACATGTTAGTAAAAGAATAAGTACAAATGTTCGCCTTATACTCGAAAGCATGCAAAAATATAAATGTCAGTTAAATGTCAATAAATGATGTGAATATTTTATGCGAGAAGTCACCGGACCTATCGAGCACTTTCAAATTCTCGCAAGGAATAAAAACATTTTTCGATTAACCATTTGCGCATAGCTCCGATTTGAAGCGATTAAATGGCATCTCTCCAATACCTTGGGGTAATCGTTAACAAGTTGTCAATTGTTATTAGTGACCAAAAAATGTATCATCTCGAGCTCTTCTGCGCTTCGGAAGACACGTTAAGCTGCTGGTCCCGGCTGCATCAGCAATCGTTAACAACCACCGCACTGAGCCCGCGTGGTGTTTTATGGCAGTGTCTCCCTATATCCAACCTTAAGGAAGGCTCGTGCCTCAGTAGTGGGGACATCAAATGAGCTGATGATGATGATGATTATGTTTTTGCAATTCCAGAAGATCTTTCATGTCTCGCCCGCGACGTGGAAATAGAAGGTCGATCTATAGTCTGCGTCTGTAATGCGACCTACTGCGACACCATCACACGGGTGGTGCCGGAGCGAGGATCGTACGTCGTCTACACGAGCAGCAATGTAAGTTGCTTTAGTTTTAGCAGTTCATTCACTAACTGCCGTACTCAGAGACGTCAATTAAGTTTTAATGACAATTAAGTCTCTTGTTGTCACTTTCTTATGTATAGTGCTAAATAGAGAAGGAAAGACATTTAATTGTCATTAAACTTAATTGACGTCTCTGAGTACGGCAGTTAGTCCTTTATAGGATTTCTTATGGTGGACACTTGCCGAAGCGTATCGTCGTAACGTAACATGTTCGATGCGAGTATTTCCATGGTCAGGGTGCCTAGTGCGAGTATCATACGCAATTCAATCACGTTAACGAAAACGAGAAATTTGTTTGGCAAAATTTTAACTCTTCTCGTATGTCGCCAGGAGGCGCTGATTCAATGCCATACAAATATTCGTTTTCGCATACGTAATCAAATGAATACGAATAATAAACAAAACTAACACTAAACACTCTATACAGCCGCTCGCCGCTCGCTCCGCCATTTTATCTATCAGCCACGGCAGCCTCGCATTTATGCTGTGGCGGCCAACACTATTTCAAATATTCTCACTCACTCACTCTTAAACAATTAATTAAGTCTTCCTAAAGAATTTGCAAAGATGACGGTAGCATAATGTACTCTATTCCAATGAGGAGCTCGATGGCGCGTCAGGTCTGTGAGTGTTGAGGTTACGCAACTTTCGTAAAGCCGGTAGTCCCGGCTTAACCACCACCAACCCGCACTAGGCTTGTGTGGTTATTTATGGCCCGTTCTCCCTGTCCATTATAGCAGGGAAGGCTCGTTGAGCAGTGGGGACATAAAATGAGCAGATGATGATGATGATGATGATAATGATGTACTTCATTCTATAAACATTTCAGTCCGGGAAGCGTTTCGAAAAATCATTCGGCGTCATGCGGACTGTTTCGAACAACATTGACATACTCGACAGAGAGCTAACGCCTAAAGAGATGCTCGAAGCATCGGATGACGGGGAAGGAGTGAACTCGACCATCTGGAACACGGTCAACGTCAGGATCTTCACCAACTCCCGGTACCAAGTGATCGAGGGCTTCGGTGGTTCGGTGACAGATGCAGCGGCTATAAACTGGAGGAAACTGTCGGATGCTACACAAACCCAATTAATTAAGTAAGTTTGAAGTTGTATAAAATTATAATTTTTCATGCTTTTAGTCGAGTTTTAGCGACAAAAAAAATGAGCTAATGATTAGCTCATTTTTTTTGTCGCTACTCCTGGGGCACGAGCCTTCCCTATGAAAGGATAGGGAGAACTGGCCATAAACCACCATGTAGACCCAGTTACTATCGACTGCTAATGCAACCGGAACCAACGGCTTTGAGTATTTGAGACTGATTAACTGCAGTTAATCAGTCTGCCAGAGATTGAGACTTCGAATCCCACCTTAGGCATTCGATTTTATTTTACCCAAGTAGCAAAAAATGGTCATGTAAATATCTTAGGAGCATGTAATTTTTACTCCTATAGAAATCCTGAAAACCTCTACAAAAAATAAATTGGGCACAGTTCATAGGACTATTTTGTCCTAGTCCTAGTCATTTTGTTATGGTTCGGTAGAGTGCAATTTGATTGTATAATTATCCTACTGGGTGCGCTTAAAAGACAAATTGTCCTATACAGAACCGGTAAACGCACTGAATAAGCGGGATTGATCCTGTAACGATCTGACGCGTGATGTTACGGTGTAATTGATCTTATAGTCATCAGCGTGATGCCATAACTAGAGCGGTTTTTTAATCATTTTTATTACAGTGCAGTGCAGTCTTTTTACAAGAAAATACATATTTTTTGCATAAGCTATAACTCGTCATGTAAACGTTTATAAAACTGAATAATAGGATCGAATGTACCTGTAGAGTAATTAATCTTAGATGATGTTATTATAAGACCACCTAACCAAATCGTCTATTAAATTTCTATATGACGTTTTGTCCTATAAGTCGATCACTATAGGAGAATTTAGCTACTTGTGGAACTACCGTGCCAATGGTTAACAAATGAATAAAGATAAAAAAGACACTTAATATTATTTTTTTATATTTTCCTTAGCATTCTTTGTTGACGGAGGAAATCTCAAAAATGTATCGAATTATGAGTGTGTGTTTTTGACGCTAAGGCTAAGCTACTTAGTACTCGCCTGTCCTTCTTGCCCAGAACAATAGCCAGCTGGGCTTAAGAGATAGAGATACTCAATAAATCCACCGTTTTCTCCATCGCACTGATAATGATAAGTTGGCATCTAACCGCAACCTTAAAATATCTTAAACTTTATTTTCAGCACCTACTTCGGTCCTGAGGGCTTGGAGTACAACATGATTCGTGTGCCTATAGCCGGTGCAGACTTCTCGACTCACCCCTACACATACAACGAACTTCCTTGGAACGACGCGGCTCTCACAAACTACTCTCTCAGCGATGAAGATCTTTTCCTAAAAGTAAGTTAATAGGGAAATTGGATATTTTTAGTTTCTTAACGTCTTAAATAAGAATATCGCAGAAAGTCGTAGACAAGAACCTTCTGTGCGTCCAGTAGGAGTTTTATTTTATTAACGCTCCTATTCGTACTCTATGATGTGTGACGTGGCGCACTCTACTGCACCTTCCCCTTTTTTTTGTTTTTTTTTTTTTAAATAAAATGTCTAGAACCTTCAAATCTAATAATCTATCTCTACATTCTTATTTACTAAAACTATACTATTTAGTGTTACAAACTTAAACTAACAAACAATGTTTGTTTACATTCTAAAGATAATATATTGTTACATTAATACAATCTTATATTATGGTTGTCTTATTTATAATATGATCCAAGCTATGAGATATGGTGATGCATAAAAAAACCTAATAGTTTTATATAAAGCCAAATATTTAACTACTTGATACTTTTTCTTTTCCTAGGGTACCTATATAATTTTCTAACATAAGCGAAGTCTGTCATATCTTTCTTCTAGTAACATTTTCTCTAAATATTACATTTCACATTTAATGGTTTTTCCTCAAGACTTTTACTTTTATAATTAATTACACTCTCCATCATTCATTAAAATTGCTATCATTTCTTTTACATTTCTATAAAATCATCTTTCTTTATTACCTCGTTTAAACCAACTTTTAATCAATAACTTCGGTAGCACTACATTATATTTATTCAATAAGTTATGGTATTATTTCAAAACATTCGATCCTGTTAACGAACAGGACGAAAATTTAAAAGTGGCATCGAAGCAGCACCTCTGGTGCAGACGAGGAGTTAAATTTCTGCTATAAAAATACATTAACGTGATCCGATGGTGTAGAACTCGCACTCAGGGTGCCTATTACGAGTTTTATATGCCAACTCGCACACTCGGTGCGCGCAAAGGGAAATAAAGCGTTTTCTTCACGTATTACTACATAGATGTATAACACCATCTGATCCGTAACCTTGTTACTATAAATGTAATTGTTATTTATCATTAATTTCATCATCATCGTCGTGATAAAAAGCCTCTTCGAAACCCACTGCAAGAAAAACCCTATGTAAAAAAAAATTATTGCATCTCCAATTGTTTTATGCATTGCTAAATATATCATTTCTTATTCCAGTTGCCCATGATCAGAAGGAGTCAGCACGCAGCCCCTACTGAAGTCAAGATAACGGCAAGCACCTGGTCACCGCCTGTTTGGATGAAGACGAACCAAAGGATCACCGGCTTTGGACAACTGAAGCCAGAGTTCTACCAAGCTTTCGCTGACTACCACTTACGGTTGGTTCGAAAAGAATAAAAATTATTCAGTACTTATCCGTCACTTCATGGCTCTCGAACAATCTTCTGTTGTTTCACTGCCTATTCAATCAATTTGAAGTTTAGTTGAAACTTCTATGTTGCTCGCACTTAGTACTAGCTCGCATAAAAAATGGGATTTTCATCCAGACGTGTGCTGGCTGCAAATACCGTTTTTTTAAATCCTTCTTTCAACCATTTTCGTTTGCATGCAATAAAAATTAAATTTAAAATAGCGAGTAACAGGACAGACCACAATATTATACAAAATTGAGAAAAAACAATAACAATTAATCAATTTATAAACAAATTTAAATTTAAATGAAAATCAATTAAAAAAAAATTAAATACAAAACCAAAATTTACAGTAAAACCAAAAACGGGAACAAAGTTAAAATAAAAAACATAAAATTAAGATTGAATTCATAGAAACCTAGATCAAGAAGCATTTTAAAACAATTTATCATCAATGAAACAGGCTTTGAGCTTCATGACATTGTCTGCAAACACGTCTATCGTTTCCGACGAGTCTAGATATAGGTGCGTGGTATCCTAGACACGATTTAGACCCCTCTGGTTTAAATAGAATTAGCCTAGATGCCCTTGGTAGTGTGGAAGGCGCGCAAATGGATCCAAAAGATCAGGAGTATAAAGAAAGATGGCGCCACTTCCTTAAAAAAATAATTAAAAATTTCTAAAACCTGAACGTATGGTCCAATTTTGATGATTAAGGTGTCAATCGAAAGAAAATACATGAATTTGTTATAAAAAAAAATTAGGTTGCGGAAAATAATTATGAATACCAAAATAGCCCTCACTTTCGAAAAAAAAAATTTTTTTTTTTCAGTATTTCTGTAATTTTATAAATAAAATGTTTTATACATTGTAGTGGTACATTTTTAGCAATTAATCACGCGTTTAATAAAAAAAACCGAATATCAATATCTTCTATAATTACAAAGTTATTGAACAATACACTACACGGTGCCGCCCGCCCGCGCCGCCCGCCGGTGCGATGCTGCCGCGACACACACGTGCAATTTCAATGTGTAATTTCGAGGTGGTTCACCGCATCGATTTTGATGAATTAGGTGTCAAATGAAAGATAATTAGAAAAATAATTGTAAAATCATATCTTTAAAAATTGCCAATTATTTGTTTTATTTCGGAAAAAATAAGTTTTAGTCGCTTTTTACTCAATTTTATTAAAAAAGTTATCCATGGGGTATGTTTTGTTAATTCATATTGTGGCCAATTAAATACAGTATTTGTTAAAGAAAACTGCATGTCAATATCTTTTATAATTATGGAGATATAGAATTATTATTGAGGGCAGTAATTTCTCGGGCGCACCGATTTCAATGATAATACCTAGGTATATCAAACGACGATTTTTTGTCATTTTAAGAAATATGTATTTAAAAAATATGTTTAACAAAGCATGTAAAAGTTTCTTTTTGGGAGATTTAATAAAAAAATATGTTAGGAGTGTTACTTTAGAAATAATGGAAGTATATTTAACAAAATAATTTTATTTAATCAATATCTTCTTCATAATCGATTATGGTGTTTGAACTGAAAAGGAAAACAAATCTTATTATATAGTGTAAATGCAATAACTTTAATAATTTAATTTATTTAATTATTGTAAGCTATTTTGATATTTTAGGAAATAATTTTAAATGGTGAATTAGACATTTTTAATTATTTTTTTAAGGAAGTGGCGCCATCTCTATTCTTAAGGGATGAAACTTTTACTGCTGCGGGTGAAATCGCTTATTTTGGTCCCCACTATCGTTGTGCAAAGCGGCTTGCTTCCATCAAAAGGTGCAGCTTTTTTTTATAAGTCCCAGTACTACTGTTGAATTTACACTCTGCGTTCTAATGCGAGTTTAAAAACGTGCATTTGTTTGGATTTATTAGCGCCTCCTGGTGAGAGACAAGGTGAACAAAAATTTTCCATACCAATTCTTGTTTTCATTAACGTGATCGAATGGCAAATTAAACTGGCAATCAGCCTTTTGTGCCTATTTTATTGAACAATCCTTATTTGTCCAGTTTCATTGAGGAGTACGCAAAAGTGAATGTAAAGATTTGGGCAATAACTACAACGAACGAGCCAATCAACGGAATAGTGCCGCTCGCACCATTCAATTCCCTTGGATGGCTACCCTCACACATGGTAAATATAAATTGCTTGTATTTAACAAACTACTAAAATAATTTTATCTTTGTTCATAAAAATCGATCAATTAAATAGTACATTTCTTTTCCACGAGACACGGCAAACCACTAGACCTTTTATATTAAAAAAAAATAGGTATCTCCTTTTAAGTGGTCATATTAATCAGTTGGGTGTATTATGTATGTGTTGAGGGTTTATATTTAAATTAAATAAATTTCTAAGTTCTTTTCGACTCATTACTCTTCTCTCATACCTGAAAATGTACGAAAAGTCCCGATCAGAGGACTCCATACATTTTTGATTTCTTTTTTTGGGTAATTTTCCTATTACTGTCAATATTTTTCAGGCACGCTGGGTCGCAAACAATCTGGGTCCTACAATCAAGAATTCCCGCTTCAATGACACCTTGATATTAGCCGTGGATGACCAACGTTACCTTCTACACTTTTATTTGCTTGGCGTAAGTATGGTTTTGTCAGCAAACACCGCATACCTACATACAACTTTAAAACAGAATCGTTTCGAACGTTTTAAAATAGCAGAATCGATGCCCTAGCCTTACGATCTTTTTTATATTGTGTTTCTGCATTCACTCCTATTGTGTTAAGTAGAGCTTATATTTTTGTTGAAACTAAAAATAGCAAAAGACGACTTGCCTGGTGTCAGACTGGATACATATAGCATTGTCAATGAAAAGATAGCAATTTAAAAATAACTAATACTTAGCTGTTTTTTTGTTGTTAGTTTGTTTAATATTTCTTAGGACGTTCAAGGTGTACCTAATACCTAAAAATAGATGAAAGGTATTATAGCTGCTTAATTGGTAAAATTGAGAAATATTCTTTCGGACGTTCAAGATGGAATACCTAAAAAAAGATGAAACAACTCTAGCTAATAATAAATAATAACATGTTAAAAAATCAACATGGAACCGCTGTATCAGTAACTCGGCTGTCGCCTATGTCTCAGATTGCAGAAGGTTCGAATCCCACTTGTGGCAAATCAAACCAAAATTAAGTGCTAGCATTTACGTTAATTTTCAAGCTAAGTAGGTATGCCTGCACCTCAGACTTCTACAAACTGACAAATTACCTTTTTATACTTTGAACTATATATCTATGACATATGGTTGAAAAACAGAGTCTCTACTTATAAGACTGATGGAAATAATAAATAACGATGTAGCCCCACAAGAGCTATTTTATTAAAGTTCTCATTGACTTTCAGATGGAAAGGGAAGATCCAAAGGCGTTAGACTACATTGACGGTATCGCGGTACATTACTACGGAAACTTTGCGCCCGCGCAAATCCTAACGGATATTCATAATCGATATCCCAATAAAATCTTACTTTCTTCAGAAGCTTGCGAAGGTAAAGCAAATGAGTTATTCTACAGATGTCTAGATTAGATAAGTATGTAAAATGATGGTAGCATTATCATTACATTGCCACATATTACCATTGAGCCCAACTTTTGTGTAACATTAAAAAATTTTGCAATACAAAATGTCATTTTTGTTAACGATATAGAATAGCAAATAAATTTGTACTAGATACCCTGTTGTAATATTGCTAAATCAGAAACTGCGCTGCCTAAAAATTGGCGTTTAGTTAGTGCGAGTTTTTACCATGCGAATTCATTTCACGTTAGCAAAAACGAAATGTTAAAACCAACGTGAAGATCCATAACCATGGATGACCCTTTGACCTACTCGCACTAAAACAGAAATCTGTGTGTGAAATAACCAAAGTAAAAAGTATTTTTTTAAAGTAACATTGTATTAAATTTACACATAAATTATTTCTGATCATAATTTTAAAAATAGTATACCATTTTAACAGCAGGCTCTATTTTTGATTCTTAATCCTAATTGTATTTGAGGAACATAGTTACAACACATTTGCTTATATGATATTACTTTCCTCTAACACAGGTCCAATGCCATGGGACGAAATGAAAGTCGAAATTGGATCATGGCGCAGAGCAGAAAACTACATTACCAGCATATTAGAAGTAAGGCAATTCGTTACATAAATATATTCCACAAGCAAATTTATTATAGGAATTTCACTTTAACAATAATAATGAATAATTTCACATGCCGAAGCTCAATTGCCTGCCTGTGAAGTAGTGGCATATATACTGTACAGTCCCGAAACATAGCAACTTGATTGTGGAGACAGAATCTTATTTATTTAGTTTGTAACACATTGTTTAATTTATTTTGACTAGTGGTCGGTACCCAGAAAAATTCGATTGTAATTCACAAAATACACAATTTATTAATCTGTAACTTTTATTTACAGGATTTGAACAATTTCGTTGTAGGATGGATCGATTGGAATCTCTGTTTAGACCCAGAGGGTGGGCCAAACTGGGCAGACAACTTTGTAGATGCACCCATCCTTGTGTTTGCGGACCAAGATGAGTTCATTAAGAACCCAATGTTTTATGCCATAGGTCATTTCTCCAAGTTCATACCTAGAGAGTCCAGACGTATTTTGGTTTCACGCATGAGTATTATGAGACTAGAAAATGTTGCAGTATTAACACCACAGGGTACCATAGTTGTGGTGATTCAGAATAAGTAAGTTCTACAAAAACATGTATAAAATTCATTGCATCTTATATTGCCAATAATGTTTTAATGATGTTTCAACCGAGATTCAAGCAATAGTTGGAAGTGCTCCTGACCTGGTATGTCAGAGGATGCAGGTTCGAAACCTGTGGAGATTTTTTGAAACCATTCCAAATTGTAATAAGTTTGCAACAATTTTTGCAAAGTTATGTAGATATAACCATCATCATCATCTGGGATGCCTCACTTATAATAAAACTTTCTTTCACAGGTATGACCGTGATATATCTGTTCGCATGCAAATAGGAACTACTAGATTTATAGAACTAGTAATGGAATCTAAATCAGTGAAGACTATAGAAATAAATCAGAATTAAAATATTTATTTATTATGTACAAATAACAACAACTTTAAGTATTAAACATTTAAACACAACAGAGTTTCTACTATGTACATCAACACATCTGATGTGTTACAGTTTACTACCAACAACATAATATTACATTATTTCAAAATGTCTAGTATTCAGTCAATGATGTTATCTTATTAAATGGCCAGACACGGCAAACAACTCTACTTCTAATAAGACCTTGTGGCACAGGTCCATATATTCGGGAGTCTGCAGAATTGCCAGAATTGTCTCCTTCTAGCCACACATGTCCTCTTGGAACCACATGACTGCGCTTAGGAAAAAATCCCTTTATACTGTCACCAGGCAAACCTATTATCCTCTTACAAATATTCTGCTTGGGGTTGGTAGGGCTTTTTGCTATTACTATGTCTCCTCGACGCAGTCTCTGCATCCTCGGCGTTATATGCTCGGTAAATAAAATATTATTCGATTCCAAAGTGGGCTCCATTGATGGACCAGAACACTGCAACAATAAGATTTCAAGACATTATTAACATATAATAACAGAAGATTGTCAATACTTCTTGAGCCCTTCAATCAAGAAGTGTTGTCTATCTTCTGTCAACAGACTAAATAGAAACTAAATTGAAATGATAACTTACCATAACAAAATCACCAATATATTCAAATGTACAATGAGTAACGCAGGCGTATTGTAGAACGTAGCCAAAGAACCCACATGACCTACCCACAAACTTTAAAAAAGTCATTCTTTCTACTTTATTAGGTATCTCAATTTGTACATTATAATTCCAAGTAACACTACACAATAAACTATTTTAATAAATCATTGTCAGCTAACTTAACTGTCCTTTACTGACATTGATAGTACTGTGCAATTGAAATTATTGATATGTCAACAAGATAAAAGAGTACCTAATTCATTTTGAATTGACAAAAATTACGAAACATCTGAAAAATAACTACAGCTACATAACTACCTACCTACCTACAATACAAACAACAAGTCAACAAGATCACATCACAGTAGAGATGAGTCGTTCATGAATGAATCCTTCGGTTCGTAAACCATCGCACGGCTGCGAGTTCCGTGATCGCCATTCGCCCCAAAGCGGACGACACTCAACTCAACGTCCTACGTTTTAGAACGACACCCGCTGCTGAAGCTGTCAATGTCATTGCGTTAAGGTTATGGACTTTTTGGCGGAAAAGTGAAGAGTCATGTCTGCGGTTTTGTTTTATTTTCTAAAATTTGAGTTATGTCGAATATTAATGTGAAATAATGGTGGATTATTAACCGTTAAGTGTTCGTGAGTGTGCATGAGTGTTGACAAATGAAACAAAACTGTGCAACGTTACTTTTCAAATTCTCACAAGAAGTCTGCGTGAGGACTTAGTAAAGCCCCATATCTTTACTGAGATACTCGAGGGGTTGGGGTTGGGTGTCTTAATTTTTCACTTCTCATTTCTATTATCATTCATCATCATCATCATCATCATCATCATACAGGAAACAAGACAGGAAAAGTAACAAAGAAGTAACTAATGAAATTAAGAAACTAATGACATGGCAGCATGCTTTATGACCTTAGCCGGTTCCTCAGGGAACGAACTACAACTAAAAAAAATCAGGACTTTTTGGCGATTTCTTGGCGGGAAAGTGAAGAGTCATGTCTGCGGTTTTATAATATTTTCTAAAATTTGTGTTATGTCGAATATTAATGTGAAATAATGGTGGATTATTAACCGTTAAGTGTTCGTAAGTGTGCATGAGTGTTGGCAAATGAAACAAAACAGTGCAACGTCACTTTTCAAATTCTCTCAAGAAGTCTGCCCGAGGACTTAGTAAAGCCCCACATCTTTACTGAGATACTCGAGGGGTTGGGGGGGTCTATCATTTCTCACTTCTCATTTCTATTATCATTCATCATCATCATACTGGAAGGAAATATTGTTTAATATTATGTATTACTTGTAAGAAAAATTACTTCGACACTGGCTAAATGTGCTAATCGCACGAAGCCATCAACTAAAGGAAGAAGAAGATTGTGACAGTGACTGGTGTGAGTGACTGACAAGAGAAGCTTCTTGGCGGGAAAGTGAAGAGTCATGTCTGCGGTTTTGTTTTATTTTCTAAAATTTGTGCTATGTCGAATATTAATGTGAAATAATGGTGGATTATTAACCGTTAAGTATTTGTGAGTGTGCATGAGTGTTGGCAAATGAAACAAAACAGTGCAATGTTACTTTTCAAATTCTTACAAGAAGTCTGCGCGAGGACTTAGTAAAGCCCCACATCTTTACTGAGATACTCGAGGGGTCGGGGGGTAATATCATTTCTCACTTCCCATTTCTATTATCATTCATCATCATCAATATTGTTTATTTATGTATTACAATGAAATTAAGAAACTAATGACATGGCAGCATGGTCTATGACCTTAGCCGGTTCCTTAAGGAACAAAATAAACTTAAAATAAAAAAAAAAAATGTGACTGACAAGAGGACTGACTTGGAAAGAAACATGACAGTTCGAAGTAGATAGTGCTCGATCGAGTTCAATGAGATTAAAATTCTATTCGTTCGGACTTTCATTACAACAAATTGAAATAATATTCACCCAAAGGGGCTAAACGTAACAACGTAAACTGTTTCCCAAATTTATCGTAATTTTTTTGTATTAACATTTTTTGTGAATCATCAATTCATCATTCTCGAGCTTTCACGCAAGATTTTCTTCGATAATATTGTTTTGTTTTAGAGTTGCAAATTTAGCAAGAATATTTAATTTTTACGCCGTACTTGTGCTAGTTGTTTATTTTCGTGTTATAGAAATAATTGTATGATTGTGGCAAGCTAGTGTTGAATCGATATTGTATGGCGATATTTACCTTTTGTTGTGAAATGATAGTGCAGATTTTGTGACATACCTACCTCCTGATGGGTATTAACTGCTGACAGGACCCATAGTTAATTTAGAAGAATATTTGATAAATAGGTGAGTGATTCCTGAACTATTTATTGCAAGTATTAAACACATGGTCCTTACATTTAGTATTACACAGCTCTCAGTCTTTGTTTATCAAAGTCATGTTACATTAATCTCTTTCATAGGTAATATGTATGGTGTTTTAAATACCAGGGTAAATTCTTACATCATTGATAGATAAGTCATCTCACAAGCATTCTCTATTTTACAATTAAATACCAATAGTTATCTATGTTTCTTTTGTTAAATTACAACAGTATCTAGATATATTCTGAACAAAACACTATCAGCTATTATCAATTTATTGATTGGCTAAAATATCTTTGAATCCAACACATTTTCAATATTCTTTTTAAATAAATAATGTTCAAGAATATGTGCTAAATATAATTTATGTGATATATCAGTATTATAAGCTCTTACCTACCCTTGTATTATTCATCTTTATAAATTAAAGATACTTGTTTATATAGAGTTGCTTCTTTATACAATGTTTTGTTGATACAGGAGTTATTTAAATTTATAATATTTGTTGCAGTCACAATGGGCAGATTCTCTGGAAAGAAGTGTAGACTGCTTTCAATGTTATGGCTCACCGGTGGTTTTTTCTTTGTGGAGCTCATTGTAGGCTATGTCACCAACTCTATGGCCCTAGTAGCAGATTCCTTCCACATGTTGAGTGATGTTGCTGCGCTTGTCATTGCCTTTTTATCAGTTAAAGTAAGTTTTTTTATCATGTATTTATTTTTTAGTTTATGCATTTATTGCAAAACAGTATCACTTTCGTACAACACAGTAATATATGATGGCCTGTTAAAGACCCTGTCAAGGCATCATTATCAACATAGTAGTACTATAAATGAAATAATCGGCTAAATCCTGTTTTATAAACCAGATTAAATTAAGTTATAAAATTGTTGACTGAAAGTAACTAGAGACTATTTTAATGAGTTATATTAAATGGAAACTTTACTATGTGTATGGGATGTAGCCATTATAAGGATGTAGCCAAATAAATATATGGGAGTAGAGTCCTTTACCAGAATGGAAACATTATCATCATTTTGTGTACAACATAGGCCTTCCTCATATAAATGCCACACTGTATTCTTGCCTTTCAGAGTTCAGTTACTACTAGCCGCAGTGTCCATATGGACACATGCTAAGCTAGCTCCTTGTTTGCTTCCCTTTGCCGTTTTAAAATTATATTAACTTCTTGTTAATACCATAATATAACCATAAACACTTGTATGCTCACAACTATAGCTCATTAAGTTGGCTTGAGACCAGAACATGAACCTCTCAATTTTCATTCTCACCAAATAACTTATTTATAGCTGTTCAGTCTAGCTACTAGTTACACTAACTTGCTTAGAGATTAGGTTAGGTTGCTTAGGTATTTTAAGTTATTATACATAGTGTAGTTAGATGCAAAGACATATAGGATATACATGCAACTATGTTCCAACTAATAAATGAATGATCAATTGTTTGATTAACAAGGTGTAATATGAAAACATTTATGCCTTCTAGAAAATAAAACCTATTATCCTCTTACTTATTTGAATCACAACTCTCAGAAGTGACACACAAATCACAATTAATATTTAACCCTAGCAGGATGCAAACTCAAATTAATTACATAACCTGCCTTTAAATATTTCTTACTAATCTTCTATGACATCATTGTATTAATTCTTAGAATGATCTACAGCTAAGTCTGAGTACTATGGGTTTCCCCTATTCTTGTTTAATAGTAACCATAAACACGATTTCTTCTTATATTCTATAAAATAATATTATACTATCACAACTGAACATAACAATGGTTCATTTAAGTAATTTTGTAATGATTTACTTCTCTTACCATAACATTGATGTATGTCTTTGTAATATCAATAAGGTTGGAATAAAGTTTGTAACAATTACAATAATCTTTCACACGGTTGTTCATTGATGGAGTCCCTTTAAGAAGGTTCCATTGATTTATTGACTTAACGGTATGGTCCACGGCAAGGCTATGAATAGTCCCAACTTTTATTTCTATTTCATTAACTAGAAATCGAATAAAATAAATACGATTTTAACTTGAGTGTTAATTTTTTAAAGTTTTCGAGTATGGGCAGTAATTCATTATTTTATGGTACTTAGGTGCTAAGTCATCCATGTCAATCGATGTCTTTGGGTACGGCAAGCAAGTATCTACGTTGGTTTTGTGTACACATTGACATAAAAAAAGCGAAGCGCTACGCATTCCCTCGTCTGGTGTTTACACCAGAAAATGCGAGAAAATTTTTACATAAAAACTTACCATGAAGGTTTTCCGACTTAAGAAGGCGTTTAAAACCTTTGATCCCGCCTAAACTAGTAGTTGTTAACCACCACCAATCCGCACTGGGCCCGCCGCGTGATGGTTTATGTATGGGCCGGTTGCCTGTAGTGTTTCCATCCATAGGGAAGGGTCTTGCCCCAGCAGTAAGGGTATAAAAATTGAGTTGTAGATGATGGCATGATAATGCCACATAAGTGATGGTCAATTACACCAAAAATTGCGGGAAAATATTTGGGTACTGACGCCTGCACGTCAACCTATCCAAAACTAACAAATTCCTTCATTACATGGTTCAACCATATGCCATATACCAGATGTGCAGGCGTGTGTATATACCTACTCGTAAAGACTTTATTATCAGGGTGCCAAGTGCGAGTTTCATTCGCCATTCGTTAACGTTTACGTAAACGAGAATTTGTATGGCAAAATGTTAACTCTTCTCGTACGCCGCCAGGAGGCGCTGCTTCAATGCCATACTAATTTTCGTTTTCGTAAACGTATTCGAATGTATACGGATTGTGAACAAAACTCACACTAGGCACCCAGGTGTTGCATTTGAAACTTTTCTCAACAGATGTCACCAAAGAAATGGTCGAAGAACACCTTCGGGTGGGCTCGTGCGGAGGTCTTGGGTGCTTTAGTGAACGCCGTGTTCCTCGTGGCTTTATGCTTTAGTATTACCGTCGAAGCGGTCAAACGTTTCATCGAAATCGAAATGATACATGACGCAAGATTACTGGTCGCAGTGGGCACTCTGGGCCTTATATTAAATATCGTAGGCCTGTTTTTGTTCCACGGTAAGGATACTCTATATTCTATAATAGTTTATTTACAAACCTGAAGACCTAAGGAAGGGGAGTCAACCTAAATTTGATTATGGATTCTCTAGGGCATATAGAACAGTTTTATGGTATAGCTAGCATAAGCACAAAAAAAAATTTAAGTAGGTGATAAAGAAACATTTCTTTAGTAGCTAGCGATCTAGCTACTGCAAAATTAGCCTGCTATTAATATCGCCTTGTATTGTATGCCATTGTCCTGTTTCACAAAGGAACACAAACATAATTGTTTGGATATAAGCGAGCGTAATAGGTATAATGTACAATGAATGACTTATTGGATGTTTTGATAACATTTCGAAGACCTGTGAAATTAAAATAATAATGTTTCCGCCAAACCATGCAGAATGAAAATTTAAGACTTGACAGCATAGTTTTTTAGAAAATTTCTTTGATTTGCGATAAAATTTCCATTGGTGAAAATGGACAGTCATTCGATCCTGTTTCTTTTAAGGAATAAAACTATTGGGACACATCCAATCCTATCTATACCATCCTATCGTTCATTCAAAAAAGTGCTTCAACTATTACCGATGTATTTCACTGTGCTATGGCTAAAGCAGGTCTCATATTTTAGAACACGGTAGCAGTCATGGCCATTCGCACGGTGGGGTACCTCCCCCCGCCAACGTAAGGCATCTCACGGAAATCGTGAACAGCAACGCAGAAATGGCCCTGGGACACAATGCCACGGACACCGAAGAAACTGACGAGATGGTACCGCCGAATGCTGTTAAAATGCCAAATAACAAGCAGACTCCTTGCCGAGCTCCCACAGATCCTGGACATATGAATATGAAAGGAGTTTTTCTACATGTGCTGTCGGATGCTTTAGGTGAGTTTTCCTTTCTAATTTTGTATTTGTCTGGATCGACATAGTGATCGAAACAGCTCTTCGACGCTTGTCACACCATAGCATAGTTGTAACTTGCGCGATGCCGACTTCGAGGTCTAAATTATTATGTACTAGTTGTTGCCCGCGACTAAAAAAAAAAGTATCCTATATGCTAGTCTGGGTCATGGTCTGTATATGAGGAAAGTTTCATTAAAATCCATTCTGTAGTTTTTACGTGAAAGAGTAACAAACATTCATCCATATTTACAAACTTTCGCGTTTATAATATTAGTAGGATGTATGTATGTATATTATATCTTTAAACCAAGACATTACAATGCCAGTGAACTACTAAGCACCTAGATAGACGTAGACCTCACACAAGTTTATAAAGTAAGGGTGTTAGCCTGTAGTCATAGATAGTTATTGCATCATGTATAATTATCACGTATCATGCATGTGTCATCTGTACCGGGGTTTCCGCACAAATCTTGTCTGGACTTTTACTTGAAAGGGAAGCTGAAGAGGTTCCATCCTAAAATGAGCCCGAATTTCCACCGACCGTGGTCACTGCCCATAAAATACGTTTGTGAAACAATTTCATTTCCAAGGGTGCAAAGTGGCAGTTATAAATACACTATGAAATGTAATGCTTTCTCATTTGGTAAAGTTTTTTTTGTGGTCAGGGCTTGATACCGTTACCAAATTCCCACTATATATTGTTACACAATACCGGTTCTTGGTAAGTAATGTTATTTCTTTAAAGGTAATTTGGTATCGGTAACGCAGGTAGTTAACGTTGTCTAGAAAAATACTATTTTTTTCGTTAAATATAGCGCTTTAACCAATCCGCGTGAAGCGGTTAGCTAATTTACCGGTAAAAATGCCACACAGCACAGGTAACTATCCAAGCATACCGGTAATTTTTTTATAATCGTTATTCGTTCAATTTTTTAACGGTATTCAAAGCCCTGGTTGTGGTGCTTACCGTTTAGGCATATTCAGTGTCAAAATGGTGACTTCAATACTGCTCACAAGTGGGCAGTGGGATAGCACTATTAAATCATAATACATATTGCATAATGTGACAATTATTGTCAACAGCTCATGCAAAATTCTATAGTTTATAAAGTATGTAGCTAGCTAGTCACCGGCAAATTCTTTGTGCTCAGCGGGTACTGGCGAACTTCCGCTACCATTGTTCTCTGTTAAAATCTGCTGAGTGTATTGGACGCTGAGTAAGACCGCGCGGATTTATACACATGTTTATTGTTACACGCGATTTAATTTTAGTACATAATTTGTTTACTTTGTCTTTGCTCCACCTTCGCCCGCCCGCGTGTTCCTATTTTTCATACGCAAAGACATACCGAAAACGTATATCAACGAAGAGAAACTTTGTATTATGAAGTCTTAACCTTTGTATATGCCGGAACGTGGATCCACGCGCCAAACAATTAAAATGTTATTGTGTCTGGTATTCCGGCATACTAAAGGTTAAATACAACAATACAATTGAAGCATAGTGCATTCGATTAGAATTGTTAATTTATTTCCCATGCTGGTGTGGGACGTGAAAAAAAATTATCAGCTGTCTAACTTCCCGTGCATATCGTAAGAGCCGACTATGGGACAAGGGTTCCAAGATCATGGCATCGGGTAATCGGCTAACAACCTATCACTGATGTTACTATTCCACCTCGGAGCCCTACTTTTGATTGATTATGCTAAATGTGGCGTCGAGGTCACTAATGGTGAGTTTACTCAAAATTGTTTTTTTTTTCTGGAGAGAGTTTGCCGATTGCCTCAAACGGCATTTTCGGCTTCACCGGGCTGTTTTGGGGGCGGCGAGAAACTTAAAGGGTTCCTCAAGCCCTGTGAAATTAATCACCTTCGGAAGTTTTCTAGAGGGGACGGCATCACGCACTAAGGCGTGTCCCCGTGCCCTACTTACTAGATTCTCCGACGGGTTCGGATCGGATCGGGGCAAAATTGGTGATTGATGCCCTGTCTACCCCTTTTTGGAAGAAGGACGTGAGAGTAAGAATGTATAAATGTATGTTAGTCTATCAATTTAATCAAACTGCACTAATAAAACTATCCTGTTATGACAATTAATAATAGTTATCAAGATACAGGCATTTATCAGTTGTTTCAATAGGTTGCCTGATTACAGTTAATTATTATTGAGCTGTTAGTATTAACAAAAGGCTGAGTGGGTGACCTAATTAAAAATATATCGAGCTCCTCCGTGCTTTGGACGTTAAGTTTGATCGTAGTTGTTGAAGTAAGACAGAAATCGTTAGTGCCCACCACTCCACATTAGATCAGTAAGGTGGGTTATATGACCCTCTCTTTCCGTATGCTATTTGTTTATATAAGAAGGTCTGGGCCCACCAAGGCTGATGATGATGAAAACCTTGGCCTTAGTGTAAGAAATAAAAGCTTGCATGATTCAACAGGGAAATCAGTGTTGACGCACGCCAATTTGACAGTTTGTGGTAGTGCGGGCACATCAGACTACCACAAACTGTTAAATTTCCTTAATAGATTTTGAACTTTATGAATATGATATACCTATGGTTGAACAGTTATTGCAGAAATCTGTCAGTTTTGGATAGGTTGATGTGCAGGCGTCTCGTCTGTACCTGGAAACCTGATGTTTCTTGCCGCCTTTAAACCCGGTTACGCTGTCGAGGAAAACAGTAATTTCTTTGAAAATTCAGAAAACACGAATTAACCTTTTATGAAAATAAAAAAAATGCACTTGCGTTTAATTAATCCCAACCTCATGTTTACCCCGACGAGATTGGCTTTTACTTTCATTGCGGATATTACGGTAGCGTCAATACCGTATGACTAATTTCTCAGGAAAATTGAAGGTTTCATTTGAACTGCTTTTTGCCTTCGACTCTTTCGATTAGAATAACGGAAATTAAGTCGTATGATTAAGCGATAAGGTGGTAAGTTAAGGTGTAAGACTTTTATATAAATGTAAGTCGTTTTTTCGATAAGGCGTCCGTACATTCATTCGGTTTAAAAAGCTAGCGTTGTTACGGCCCGACTGCTGCGACTGCATATTGAACTACGCAACTGCTTGAGCGGCTCCAAAGTTTGTAAATAGAAGACTGTGGTTTACTATGCAGTCGCAGATGAAAGCAGTCTCATCCCCTGACTGCTTCAAGCTGCCCGTGTATGGCCGCCATTAAAGCGGTATAGGTAACTGCAATGTTATTGCAGTTGTGGAAACGGGACGCGTGTAATACGCCGCCGCTACACGTCTCGTTTTCATAGTCGCAACAACACTGCTTAAAGAGCTCATGGTGTGGGACGTCGATCATACAAAAAAGCTTGCAAGCCGTCAATACAGTCAGCCTATCTTTCTTCTTTACATTTTTAAATACATTTAATGGGTAAAACAAATGAGTTATTATTTCGTTGTCAGCTACTGTGCTCATACATGGACGATAGCACATGGGGAGATCGAGCTAACAAACCAATGCTTGAGTTGATTATTATCAGCAGCAGCTTACAATTATTGTTCTACTGCCGGGCCTTTTTCCACAATACATATTACATGGGTTGATCAGGCCATGAGCCACTATTTAGCCCAATGCGGTCAGTTTTGCACTATCTTACCACAACATGCGGGACTAACTCCTTTGCTACACTTTAAAGAGCACTACCCGAACGTACAAACTACTGCTCCACCAGTAAAAAATAAAGTAAATAGTCTATATACTGTGGCACTGGTGGGCAAAGGCCTTCATAGCTGAAATCAAATTATCGCTCAAGCCTCCATCATTAAAATCAAGTGCCAAATGCGAGTTGGTGATCAAAAACCCGGGCTATGCGTCGGATAATCCAAAACACGCTTTGCCCCTAGGAATTGAATCCCAGGAATGAAACCTCCGGTTATCGCGGCGATCGCTTAGCCACTTGGCCACTGAGGCTTTAGTAATTTAAAAAAAGGTTAAATACGTATTCATAAATAGTGTCAGAACTATATTAAAATAGTCAGTGACATCTGGGTTAAAGTAAATATTGTTTGACTTGGCGGGAAAGTCATGTCTGCGGTTTTGTTTTATTTTCTAAAATTTGTGTTATGTCGAATATTAATGTGAAATAATGGTGGATTATTAACCGTTAAGTGTTCGTAAGTGCGCATGAGTGTTGGCAAATGAAACAAAACAGTGCAACTACACTTTTCAAATTCTCTCAAGATGTCCACCCGAGGAATTAGTAAAGCCCCACATCTTTTCATACTGGAAGGAAATATTGTATATTTATGTATTACTTTTAAGAAAAATTACTTTGGCACTGGCTAAATGTGCTAATCGCACGAAACCTTCAACTAAAAGAAAAAAAGAAAAGAAATTGTTTATTGTAATGTCACAAAAAAGAGACTGAAGACGGTAAGCTTTATACAAACGCGCTCGAGCAACGCACACATAGACAACCTCCCACGTACACGGAATCTCGCAGCAGCGGCGCTCGGACCTTCTTGGTTCATTTACCCTTGAGACCCTACACGTGACCCCTGGGTGGTGCTAAATGAGTGACACTGTCTGAGTGGTAGAGCCACGCTGTGTTGTTGCAGCACGAAATGTGCCGGCTCTCCCGGCGTAACACCACCCTCTCACAGAATACCGGCGTGAAACAATGGCACTCGTTGCTGTTGTGTTTCGTCCGGTGAGTGAAAGTACCGGAGGCCCATCTCTCACCCTCCCCCCTCCCAATTCTTACTCCCTCCTCAAGATCAAACTCCTTCCTCAAGGCCGGCAACGCATCTGCGATTACTTTGGTTTTGCGGGTGTCCATGGGCGGCGGTGATTACTTTCCATCAGGTGACCCGCCTGCTCGTTTGCCTACTTTTAACATTAAAAAAAAAGATTCCGTGTCCGTGGGAGGTGTATGTGTGCGTTGCTCGAGCGCGGTATGTATTAGGCTTACCTTCTAAGATCTTTTTATTTTCAGGCCCTTCTTTACCATTGGGCACTCTGGGCAAGTGCCCAGGGCTCCGCAATAGATGGGAGCCCCCGTGTTCCTGCCAGATCTCTAATCGATAACCGATATTACCGATAAATATACTCGTATTTGTTTTGCGAAACAAGAATTACTAACTTATGGACTTTTTTTTTTTATTTATACTAGTGGTCGCCCAGTGGTCGAAATTCGACCGTAATTTTAGTTTCCTCCGATTTCATTTTTGAAACAATATTTTATTAAGGCTGCACGGATTGTATCCTAAGCAATGAAAAATTAAAAAAGATAGAATGTGAGTTTGGATTGGCATAATTCAATTTGGCATTGACAGATTTCGGCCGAGACCCTCTTCAGTTTTTGAAATTTTTGAAAAATGTATGAAACTATGTCTATTTACTTTAATGTATTTTTATGCATAATTTTAAAAAAATAATAGCATTCTGCACTCCTTTTCTATATAAATTATAAGTGTGCGAAATTTCATACTCCTCCGTCCGCGCAATTTTCGTAAAAAGGGGTACAAGTTTTTGCTTCACGTGGTGTTACAGTGGGAACTCTATCTGGCTGCAAATAAATAAAAATACCCGTTGAATAAATCTAGAGTTTTGCTTATCTACTCCTTTTGCCTGTTTTACTAAAATCTAGCGTAGCATAAGGACCCCATTATCCGTAAGCGCCTAGGGCCTCCAATAGGTTGAAGACGGCTTGTAGTACTGTGCTCGTGCCGTATTAACAACAATGCTATGTTTTTTAAACAACCATAACAGACTTTTCGAAGTGTTATCCATTCAACGCGGACGGTACACGGCGTTGCCAATTGATCGGTCACATTTCGTTTGCCTTGACATTGTTAGTAGCTACTCTTTGTGGTTGGTGTTGGTGACAACGCATTCCAATGTTTTTCAGAATCACCTTCAAAAAGGTTTCACGTATTGTATGGACATAATACCACAGATAAAAGTTAACTTTTGCTTGTGGCGATTGTAGTTTTTTTGTTTGTAAGTATATTAGTTTTTGTTTTTTGTTCATCATCATCAACCCATATCCATTGCTGGAAATTGTAAATGTTTTCTATTTTATTCTATAAACAGACCTCTTCCAATGTATGCCTCTGAGCCCGTCTTCGGAGTTTCTTCCAACTGTTAACACTAGCCACTTTGCTATCAATTCATCGCTCACTATATCGTCTTTTATTGTTAGTAAGATTAAAATAGTTAAGATGTTTTCTTGAATAGGGTACAGACTAGCAAGAAATATCAACGACTTTTTTTTAAAGTTCGGTTATATTAAACTTTAATTATTAGGTCGATTTTCCTATGCATTTGTAAAATGTTTTTGTTTTGTTTATATAATTTTAACGCAAAGTTTGTTCCGAAACAAATTACAAAAACACAATGAAAAAATTTTCACGAGCAGGATTTGAACCTGCACCCTTCTGACATACCGGGTCAGGTGCTCTTACAATTGAGCTATCGTGGTTCTAACCAGCCCGCCAAAATTATTCAACACTTTGAAAGCCAAAGGCGCCCATTCAATATCAACAACTAATTACAAATAGACAAATGTTTTACCTTATAATTTGTTTTTACCAATTGTTCATTATTATATAGTTTATTTTAAACTCACGTAAGTGAGTTTTGTTTGTGCTTTTAGTAAAGTTATTGAACGAGCAGTTATAAAAATATTTCCTGGACCATTCGTTTGACGTAGTCAATCAAGTTTTGTATGGATGTTTTGTGATGCTATCAGCCAACAACTTATAATTATATTATTTTACGTGTTTTACCTCAGTCACGTCATAACAGAAACATTAAAATGACAGTAAGATATTACATAATTATGTTATTGTTAGTGCTGTTATAAAATATTTTTGCTATAAGATAGCGTGTATGTGCTTTAAAACTTGCAATGTTAGAATAATATCTTAATTAAAAATTTACCCTTTTGATTGACT
This sequence comes from Eudonia truncicolella, assembly GCA_949315975.1. NCBI lineage: Eukaryota > Metazoa > Arthropoda > Insecta > Lepidoptera > Crambidae > Eudonia > Eudonia truncicolella. The sequence goes on from OX438829.1 coordinate 5,252,675, forward strand.
CAATATCTTCTTTACCTTTATCTTTGTCACATTAAGGTATGACTTTTGTTTTTTTTTTAGTTTTCCTTTTTTGTTAATGTAACTTTGTTCGTATTTGTCGCAAATAAACGTTTCATTCATTTAATTTCCATTAAATATATGATCAATTGAGCGTGCTAAAAGGTTAATCAGGAAACAGTTTAGACGAGACGGAAGGTCACTCGGGTTTTTATATTTATGTTCTGAGAGACACCTTTGAATGTATATGATACCAATAATATATATAATTCTTCCGTACGTTCACAATTGGACCCGATAGGTGGCGCTGCAAAAAGGTTCTATGATTTTTTTTATATCATGGGATACGGGTTTTCGTTCACCTGTTCACACAAGTGGACGAAGTCGCGAGCGGCCCGCTACTTAACTTATGTGTATAACATACTATCACAATGCACGCGACTTCGTCCGGGTTGATTACGTTTTTTTCCGTATTACAAGAATTGATACTTCATTTTTTATATAAAAAATAATTTATTTAGTTTGGGCTACAAATTAGCACTTATGGATATCACTATGCCTTTTTCATGGACATTTTCCATTCCCTATCTATAGCCTAAGATACCCGCAAGGACTGTATCATTCTATCCAGTAGTTCCAAAGATTACCATCCTTTAACAATCAAAATCACTTAAAAAAAGTAAACAGCCTATAATTGTCCCACTGCTGGGCAAAGGCCTCCATCATTGAAATCAAGTCATCGCTACAATTGATGGGTAATGGCTTTATCACCACGCTTGCCAAGTGTGGGTTGGTGATCACAAACCCGGGCTATGCATCAAAAAATCCGAAATAAATTTTGCCCGACCTGGGAATTGAACCCGGGACCTTCGGGTATCGGGACGAGCGCTCTGCCACTCGGCAACCGAAAATCACTTACTTCTTTATTAATAGTATAAAAGGTTTGATGCCCCTTAATTTAAATGATGTTTGTATTACCACAGCATGTTTTTAAGTTTACAGATCCCGCGTTACCGTAACACGCACAATACCGCCTTTCGATCAAATCTGCTGGATTTAATCATAAACCGGGGCTATTAAAATTGCTACAAGAAAATGGGAGACATTAATCATTTTTATTTGTCATAAGCATGAATTTCTGTAACCTAAAAATTGTTTAATAAATACTTTAACATTGGAACAAATTAGTTCACAGATCGCTATTCCTATAAAATTTATATTATGGAATAATATTACAATGACAATTACTAAAAGTATTCTCTATGGTTGACTAATCAGTCTACTAGCCTTACTTTACACTCTATTTACATCTTCATAAACATCCTCATCGTTATCATCAGCTTATATTAATTTATTGCGCTGGACAAAGGCCTCTCAAAGAGCACGCCACCGAGCGCGATCCGCGGCTACTCTCATCCAGCTCTTGCCAGCCACGCCACCTTGCAAAGATCGTCGCTACACGTAAATCTTCATAATCTTTACTGTTTAAATATTTCTTTTTTTTATTTCTCTCGAAATACATGTCATGCGACCAGATATATTTAGGTACTCTAATGTTCTTGTCGCTCCGTTTCTTTGCACCTACTTTTTTTATGTATATATTTATATATCTCTTATTATTACGCCGGGTGTTGTCTGTCATTGACATTATTTTGTGAACGACAAACATGCGAAGCATAGTAGCCTTGCTCTAGTTTTGTAAATCTTATCATACATTAGCCGATCAGTAACAACGATCATAATCGAAAAATATAGATACATAGATACCCAATATGCAAGGTCAATAATAGGAGTGCCAATTATAATCACCGCGTTCGAAGTTACAAAACAAATTGTTTGTTGATAGTGATGTAGGTCAAGTGCGGCTGCCAAGATTAGGTGGGCGATTAGGCGATCGTCTTCTTTAAAACTAAATTTACAATCTATCGAAAGTCGATCATCATAATGCGAGGAGAAATAAATAATGCATGCCGTGCAACAAAATGTTATTGTTTTTCCCACTCATAATAAGGTAAAGAGAATCATGTGGAAAATCCCGTGTAAACGAAAACACAAACTACCATATTTTAACTATACCTAACGGGATTCGGGACCGGTCAAAACATATATTTTCAGTAAATAGGTACCTAGTTAATCACTTCATAATAAACTATTTAATGAAAATATTCCACATCTAATCATTACTATTATAAGATATTTAAAATCAGTAATGATTGTTACTTGCTTTAGTTTCTGGTATGTTATTTTGTTTAATATATACTTAAAGGAAACTTTATTTTAAAGTGTTGAAGCAGTGTGTATACTTAGTAACCATTAACAAATGGCGTTAAGATTTATAATAACAGATCTAATGATTAACTTATCTTTTGATATGTATTCAAATGACTAAATAAAATACTAAAAATATGCCGAATATCGAAAGAGCCCTTTATCCAGCAGTGGATGATACTACTAGTCATATTCGAAATGTTTCTCAGAACGTTTGACCTAACGCCTTTACTAACAGATGCCTCTTTGTTCCAGGTTCCCTTATCGTAGTAGGTTCCGCTTTAGTCGTATGGCTTACAGACTGGAAGTACAAATACTATATCGACCCTGCGCTCAGTATAGTGCTGGTGATCTTGATACTGGCGTCAGTGTGGCCCTTGTTGAGGGAATCGTCGCTGATACTGCTGCAAACTGTGCCAACGCATATTCAGGTGAGAAGATTTAATATGAGTAATTATCATACATATAACTCCTCTACTCATCCGTGCTTCGTAAGGCACGTAAAACCGTTGGTCTATGATGCATTAGCAGTCGTTAACAACCACCAATCCGCACTGGGCCCGCGTGGTGGTTTATGACCCGTTCTCCCTATCCATCCATAGGAAGGCTCGTGCCCCAGCAGTGGGACGTAAACCTGAGGTGATGATGATGATGATGCATAATACTGAATAGTGTTAAGAGGGTTTACGCCTCACAGATGCCATACAAACTTCAAAATATGTATTTATAAAATTTATAAAATACAGTGAAAAAATTATTTAATATTTAATGATAATATTTTAGTGAAAAATTTAATTTAGCTTCAGTGCAGCAATTAGCACTTGAAAATAAAAAGTAAAATTTATGTAAATAGCGTTGTGTTATAAAATTTGTGGTATTTCATCTGCAAAGGTAAATCTGCATGGCCATCGGTTGCAATGACCGTTGGATAGATGGCGCACTGTGCCGCTATTAGCACTCAAAAATTAAAAAGCAGTGTCAAAATTCAGCGCTTACGTCAGCCTTCCCGGTAGCATAGCGGTCAGTGCAGCCGCCTGGATTGCGGAAGACCCAGGTTCGATTCCTGGCTGGGTCGGGTGGGCGTTTAATTTTTTTCACTGTATTTTATAAATTTTATAAATATTTAATTTAGCTTCAGTGCAGCAATTAGCACTTGAAAATAAAAAGTAAAATTTCAAAATATATTTTCAATCAATAAGTCTATTCCAAAGAGTCTTCCAATGCCTTCATGTAAAAACAGAGTCCAGTGATTTAATTACACCGTGTGGCGACAGCCCTTTCAATTACAATTCTGTAAGCTTACGACGTACTTCAATGCAATTGAAAATGTCAGTTTTATGCAGGTTATGTTAGTTTCAATATTGACAACCTAGTAAAGAGTTAAATAGCGTGATAATAATATTTATACTTAGTTTTATAATCACTTAAGAACACGTTTATAGCATTATTATACATTAAATTAATTTAATGTTCAATTTTAAACAAAGTGTTTTAATGGTGTTTCAAATTTTGTTTAGTAATTAATACCGAAAGCGTTAATAAAGCCTAAAATAACTAGAATAACAGTAGTAAACCTTATATTTCTTATATCTTGTTAATTATTTATTTAGATCAACAACTATTTCCTTTTTAGGGTTCCATACCTCAAAAGAAAAACGGAACCCTTATATAGGATTACTTTGTCATCCGTCTGTCTGTCTGTCTGACTGTCTGTCAAGACCCTTTATCTCGGGAACGCGTGGAGCTTTCGAGTTGAAATTAAAACCATATACTCAGATCTGCGGTCCCTTGAAGCTGTATAAAATCCAACTTCTAAGTTAACGAAAAAAAAATAGATACGGCCGTTTATGTCGCAAAAAACGTATATTTCAACACTCTCAAGGGAATCACTGTTGACCTAGAATATGAAGTTTGGCAAGTAATATCGTCTTATACTACAAGTACAGGGAGAAATCTGAAAACTATACATATTTAATTAAATCACAAAAAAAAAAAGGTTTTTTATGCAAGGAAACGGGGGTTCAAATTTTGAAGTAAGTTAACCATGTCATGTGGAGTATCGTATGAAAAGGTTTCATTTGCACAAGCTTATGCAGATTTTTAATTATTTTTATGATGTATAGTTTTCGATTTATGACGAAGAATGAAAAAAGAAGAAGTCCCTCTTTTATATGTATAGGTACTTAATAACTTTGGTGTATGTAGTACGGGTAAAGTTCGAGACTCGACTCCTGAACTATATAATATGTACCCATAAATTTGTACGGAACCCTCGGTGGGCGAGTCCGACTCGCATTTGTCCGGTTTTTAAACGGTTTTAATCTAGTAATTGAAATTTGACCCCCTTCCTGTTGACGGATTGAGCTGAAATTTTGCAAGCATGTGTAAATCGAATGACAATGTAAAATTATTATGACATGGAGCTGATCTGATGATGGAACCGGAAGGTGGCCATATGAACTCTGTAGTTAAACGACACAACCCCATCTAGTTTGGGCTCGTATGATTCGTCTCGACGAGTACTTTGGTGCTATATGGTAACCAGGGTCTGATGATGAAACCGGTAGGTGGCCATAGGAACTCGGTAGTTAAACGACACAACCCCATCGAGTTTGGACTCGTTTGATCCGTCTTGACGAGTACTTTGGTGCTAGATAGTAACCAGGGTCTGATGATGGTGCTGAAAGATGGCCATAGGAAATCGGTAATATGGGTATGGGTATCAAATGAAAGGGCTTGATTAGTAGAACAGTTCTTTATAAAAATAAAATGAAAAATTAAAAACTAAAATAATTATTTAAAAAAAAATTACGTTCGGTTTTATTGAAAATAAAGATTTAAAAAAAAATGAAAAACTTTCTAGAAAAAAGCTTTTAAGTATTACTTGTTAAAAAAAAGAACTAAAAAACTAAAAATAATTTAAACCTGATAATTAAAAAAAAATTATAAATAAAAGCTTGTTACATTGTGATTGCAAAAGAAAAATAATGAAGGTGTATTAGGCTAAATGTTCTTAAATGTTCCATCACAATGTGACATTGTAACAAGCTTTTATTTAAAAATAATATTTTTTTTTATTATAAGGCTTAAATTATTTTTAACTTTTTAGATAATAGCTTGTATTGTACCACAGACTCACGCAGCTCTAGAGCTGATTCCTAGGGAATGAACCCGCCATTTTCCATTTAAGTTTGAAAGCTTTGAATTTAGAGTTAGTGCTTAGTCAGTCAATTAGTATTTTGTATTATTTTAGTGGTATTTCGCTTTTATAATGTACTTTTCTTTTTTGTTTTTTAATTACAATTAATTATTTTTAAATTGGTCTAGTAGGTTTTGAGTTTATCGTTCAAACATACATACATACATACATACATATATGCATACATGCATACTTGCATACATACATACATACATACATACATACATACATACATGCATACATACATGCATACATACATGCATACATACATGCATACATACATGCATACATACATGCATACATACATACATGCATACATACATGCATACATAAATGCATACATACATGCATACATGCATAGATACATACATACATGCATACAGGCATGCATACATGCATGCATACATACATGCTTACATACAAAGCTTTCCTCTTTATAATATTAGTATAGATATCAAGGTTTACCTTTTCCCACCAGTGATAAATGTAAAAAAATAAAGGTGTAATGTAATAACGGAATACTGCACTCAATAAATGCAGACTTATAAAATAAAGTGCTTTTTCCTTCCATACGTTCACATACGATTACATAATATGAAGTTCACTAAGCGTGTTTGCTCAGGTGGAACTGAAACGCCTGCGGGGGAAAACTCGATGATGCATGGACATATACCAGGTGCTATTTATTTACTCAGAGCGCATTGGAAAATATGATACTGTAGGTTATATGCGCTATAATATATGAATAGACTTTTTATTTGGACTAGTGGTCGCCCAGAGGTCGAAATTCGACCGTAATTTTATTAAGGCTGCACAGATTGTAAGCAAGCCAATTCCTAAGCAATGAAAAATTAAAAAAGATAGCATGTGATTTTGGATTGGCATTGACAGTTTTCGACCGCTCCTCTTCCATTTTGAAAAATGTATGAAACAATATTTAATTTAATTTAATGTATTTTTTATTCATAAAAAAATATTAGCATTTTGCACTACTTCAAATTCAAATTATTTATTTGTAATAAATGTGGTACCTTATATAGGTAAAAAAAAAACTATACGTGTGTGAAATTTCATACTCCTCCGTCCGCGCAATTTTCGTAAAAAGGGGTACAAAGTTTTTGCTTCACGTTTTAATATATAGATTCTTCAACTCAGTTAGCTCTTGGTTTGGTTACGCCCTTGATACTTGAGGAATTTTTACATATAACACACAAAAAAGTTGCTGTGCAGCTATTTAGCAGTAATAATTATTTGGTAAAAGTTGCTAAAAGCAATGAGAAGTAGGTATGTCTTTAAGCGAAATAAATATTCGTACTTTATTTTGACACAATGTACCTTTTTTCTACCTTTTAATAACCAATGTACACACGCCTGCACATCAACCTACCACAAACTGTCGTATTTCCTCAATAGACTTTGAACTTTATTCCTTACGTATATGGTTGAAAATGAATTGAAGAAATTTGACAGTTTTGAATAGGTTGATGTGCAGGCGTCTGTACTTTATTTACACAAAAATAAAAAAACGAACGAGCCTTACAGTAGTCGCATAAGATGTGTAACATTTGACATCTCACCTTTTGAAATCAATATTACAATAGAAAATAGAATATAGAATTAACAATTACGTTTATTTTTTACAAATCATAAAGAGAATGCAGTAAATAATCATTAGAAGACATTTGACATATCAAAATGATGACACAATATGTCACATATAATAATTTAAATTTTAAATTTACAAAATGGCGCGCGCTTGCGCGTTTTTGACGTAACAGTGTGACAGGAGTCACACTGTTACTGTTACTTTCTACGAAATCACTCCCACAAATTGTATATATAGAAGGCGAGCGGAAAGATGTTACACATCAAAAAGGTGGCAACCCTAGAGACGATATGGTTTAATCAGATCCGAACGGCTCGGAGAATCTTGTAGAGGATTGGGACACGCTTATATCTAGAAACCCCCTAAAGAGGTTTTGATCACACGGCTTGAGAAAACCTTTTAAGTTTCTCGCCGCCCACAAACGTCCGGTTACGCCGTAAAGGCAGCCTGAAGCCAAAAGCCAATATCTTTCAAAAATTACGTATAGATAGATTTGGACGAGATTTTGCCCAGCAGTTGGATGAAGTAGAAGTAATTTACAGAGAATGTTCTGACGTTTGAACGACAGAACACTGACTAGCACCACAAAATAAGGAGGACCCATAAAGTAAGCTTAACAAATACCAAATTGAAAAATAAGGGTTTAATTAATTGAATAGGGCTCCTTTGGCTTACAAAGTAAGAGTATAGTGTTGATTAATTTCGGCGAGTTGGATTGTGCCACGATAGCATAGTTGGTAGTGCACCTGACCCGGCATGTCATGGGGTGCAGATTCGAATTCCGCTCGTGGAATTTTTTCAACACTTTGTTCGCAACAATAGTTGCGTAAAATTATATGTAAATAATTATTAATAAATACCGCACACGAGCAACTCACTTATAGACTTCTTGCGCGGACACTGATCTCGGAACAGCACGGAACAGTCCGACCGCTGCTGTTGTGTGACTCCGAGTCCGTGAGAGGCTTGCTATGTGTGCGTTGCTCGAGCGCATTTGTATAAAGCATGCCTTCTGTGTCTCCTTGTTTTGTGCTAGCACAATGACAGCTTCAAAACCATTGTATTTGACTGCGACGGGCGACCGCGCCGTGCTCCCGCTTAACGCTGCGCTGCCCTGCCCTAAACAACGGTAATTCCTGTACAGGTGGACGCGATCCAGCGAAGGTTGTTGGAGAAGGTGGACGGCGTGCTAGCGGTCCATGAGTTCCACGTGTGGCAGCTGGCCGGCGACAGGATCATCGCCAGTGCACATATTAGGTGAGTCACCACGAGTCACTTTTGTTTTTGTGTTTTAAGTTTCGTTTGAGTTACGTTTCGTTTCAGTTGATACCGTTTTAAAACATTCCGTGGGAGTTGACGAAATAAGCATATCTTTTGCATTGAAGTTGAAAAAAATGGCGATTCTACTCGCGTTAAATAAGTTCTTTCATTTCAACGTGTAGTGTTCGTGTAAATTTTAAAACAATAGAAATCTTTTACTGTTTCAGTATACAATACATGTTTAATTTCATGGAAAAACTTATCGACGTTGATATTTAACACCACTTTTTCATCATATTGTCCACACAATCTGACAATGGCATTGTAAAATGATGTTTTTTTTTATTAACAATGAGAGCGAAAGCTTTATGTTTTAGTATAGGATATTTAGATGTTTTTGGCCAAAGCCTAGGGCTCCGGGGTACAGAACCCGTCTGTACGGCTAACACACACCTATTTCTGCCACCACGCATTAGGGTCCTGCATAGCAGTGTTCCGGTTTGAAGGGTACAAGGGTATAGAACTCCATCCGAAACCGTCCTTCCACGAATCAAGAAGCTATCGTTGTCATAAAACTCAACTTCTCGATGTTCTTATTGCCACTATGACATAATTGAACTGTGTAGTGATTTAATATAATATTTTTATACGTATTGTTAATGCATAGGAAACTTTGGAATATATGTTATTTACTCAATAAATATGTATATGAAAAAGAAATTACATTGACACATGGATTATCTACACTCATAACATAATATACCACTTTTGTTGACATTATTATTTACTCAGTAAACCAGTTAGTTTCTAGTTGTATAATATTATATAGACATAACTAGTTACGATAAAAAAATCTAGTAAAATTTTATCCTGTAACTACATTTAGCATAGTGAATGCAAAAATTTAAATAATAAAATAAACTAGGTTTTCTTTTGGAATCTATTTATAAAGAGGGTCGAAAGTGTGTACATGGAAGATATTCGAAAAAAGGTTGGCTGGCGATACTTAGAATCGATAACAGAACACGTTCCGACAGTTTTTAGAATTTTTGTCTATTGTTTGACCGCGCATCACGTGAAAGTGGCTGAACGGATTTGAATGAAACATTGTACATAGACAGACCATGACCCGGACTAGGACATAGGATACTTTTTATCCCGGTAACAGGTTCCTGTGGGATAGTGTAGTCTCCGCGAACGAAGTCGCGGACGACAGCTAGTAATAAAATATTTCTTCATTATAATATTTTTTTATAATACGTCGGCTTCTTAACAAAGGCTCTCAGCTACCTTTACTTAATGGTTTATCATTAATTACAGCTAACATGAAGCGATAACGGAAGCCTTTAGCACGCTGCGCTGATAACAAATACTAAACGCGAACATTATGTCGCTCTGCGCGAAAGCATTGTTTTATTCGCTGACTTTCAACGATTTCAACTGTGATTAATCACGGTGAATGCTACCTTGTAATGGCCTTTTTGCTTTTAACAGTCAATTCGTCTAAAGAGAAGTTTTAAAAATAGGTTCGTTAACTTTGTGAACGGTGTTGCTCGAATGTTAGAATACAACATGCGTTAAGTACTGGAAATTTACTCTTGAATAAATTATGATAATTCTTTAGAAAAAATCGCAACAATAAGCATGGATCTGTCTGTTATTTTATAAAGTCTACCAAATTGTTTTTACACTATATACATTCTATATTTTGATATGTCGATGGTATTTCACCTGCATGCTTTTTTTTTTTTTTTTGAGAGAGATTGCTGATTGCCGCTGCGGCATTTTCAGCTTCACCGGGCTTTTTGGGGGCGGCGAGGAACGTAAAGGGTCCCTCAAGCCGTGTGAAACGAATCACCTTCAGAGGTTATCTAGAGGGAACGGCATCGCGCACAAGTGCGCGTCCCCGTGCCCTACTAGATTCTCCGAAGGGTTCGGATCGGATCGGTCCTGCATGCTACTTTTAACATTGTTTTTAACAAATAAAAGACCAAAGAATAGGCCTATCAATTTTCAAAACCTTCCCTTTGATGATAAATATCATAAAGGCTCAAATTTATCAGTTTATTGTTGCTACCGAAAGTAGACCTTACAGTTTTATAAGCGCAATTGTAAAAACAAACAAAATTCTAACGTAGAGGATTGATTAAAAAAGATGTTTCACAAATAAAATTTGGTTTTGGCAAGCTACCAATGCAGTGCGAAACAATTATTTGTCCCAGAAGCAAAGGCCATTGAACCAGCAAGCGTGGCGCCTCCATTTCCAGCTCATTACGACGATAAATATGTGTGCTTTTGTTTTGTTTTTCTGGGACCGGCGCGCGTGTATGCGCGTGATATGATAAACTTTTTTTTTGTCAATGTTTATGTTTGAATGTATAAGACTTGTCATTATAATATTTTAAAAAAAATTACGCGATTTTTGATACTTAATTGACGATATTAAATAATTTTTGGGGTAGTGTTCCTGCAGCCAGACAAATATGAAACGATATTGCTTCAATAATAACATGTTTTAAAAAGTATAATCGCTCTAGGCCAGGGATGCACAGACTACGGCCCGCGGGCCGCATGCGGCCCGCCGGTCGAATACTGGTGGCCCGCCGACAGCAAAAATAATACTCTCGTACATTCGAAAATATAAATAAAAATAAATATTATTATCAATTTTTCATTGTCTTTAATTACCTATACTTCTGGTGGCCCACCATCAGTTCATAATTTGCCCGAGTGGCCCCTAGTCTTAATAAGTCTGTGCATCCATGCTAGGCAATATTGATAATGGTTCTGATACATACTTACCTAATATAATAAAATACCGAAGCTTTTTAACAAATGCTATTGAATAATTTAAACAATATTGAGGCTTATTATTTTAACGTTGATGGAATTGCTTTGTTAAATAAAATAAATAAATAAACTCCGGGAGACGCAGTGTAGGCAGGCTTCTAACAAAGTGGACCGACGATCTGGTGAAAATCGCGGGTTGTTGTAGAGATCCTTGGGGGAAGCCTTTGTCCAGCAGTGGACGTCTTTCGGCTGAGATGACGATAATGATGACTTGAACTCTTCCGAGAGTGAGGTTTCTCGAATAAATTCTTTTTGGTGCTACTTTGGTTGGTGCTTGAGCTTTTTTTAAGTTCGCCTGGGTAGCTACCGCCATCTTATCTTATTCTGTCGCCATAACAACAATGTTAACAGCATAGCTGTAACCCGACATATTAGTGTTGACTGTTGCGTTCCGACAGTTTTATATTCAGCCTTATATATACAGCCTTATATTCAGTTACTTTATAAGTTTGAGTCATTGTAAACCGTCATACATTTACATGAAAACAGACTTATCTCGTGTTGTCTTTTGTTATAAATTATAATCGCTACATCTCTGTTGAAATATCATCAAATGATTTATGTGCCTTTGTTGTAAAACACCCGTGCTTACGTGAGAATTATGAAACGGCATTTTTGAGTACGGAAATGGTAATTGAATAATTTTAGTGATTATACGATCTATCATATACCTACGTTTGGCAATACATTTCAATAATTTTGTACGCTACATACTAGGAACTGGAAGTACCTGGATGGGTAGGGGTACTGACAAGTGAGTGGGCTTACAACTCCGCCACCAAAGAGGACTCCCACGTGTACGGTACAGACGCTTGAGTCTGTCGAAGGCAGTTGTCATCAGGCAACTTTATGAATAGACTTGAAAGTCACAAAAGTTATTTGGTTACGTAGTTTGTAAACAGTTAAATTTTAATTGAGGAAGGTGATTGTTAGAAATATAAAAATTCACATATTTCAAATTTTTCCAAAGCTCTCTCAAAACTTTTGAAAAGACAGTAGCCATATTTTTTTATCTGGGCATGGTAATAATCGTTGTGGGCTACCTACCTGCTATACAAAAACACTTTATATTTATTTTATAAGTATGGAACCCACTGCACAAAAGTTAAACTCGCATTTGAGCGATTTTTAATATAATTTGTTTAACCTACGAATCAGCAAGCTTACCATAATTTCTTGTTACAGATGTAGAAACCTATCAGAGTACATGAAGATAGCTGAGAAGGTGAAGGAATTCTTTCACAACGAAGGCATTCACTCCACCACCATACAGCCGGAGTTCGTGGAGCTACCCCTCGGTGGCAACGAGGTAAGTGTTGGCCTCGATGAAAGCACGGGTGCGGTGCAATGCCATACTTTTATTAATAGGCTAGAGCCACCATCCAAGCGCACTCAGTGATTAAGAAGGTCTTCATAATGTAGAAGAACAATATTTTAATGTATTTCTACTGGAATAAAAAACGTTGAGGGTGTTTGTCTAAACATACAATTATATAAGAATAAGATTTGTTTTTCTTAAATATTAAGATATCTTTGAACAGTATTCTAAAGAGTCACGTTGACGTCCAGATTAACAAAAGGCGCCTTCTTAAGGCTAGATAGAAGAAGATAGCGTTAATAAAGACGTGAAACACTGGCAAAACTAGGTACCCTCTAGGCACTACAGCTCATAAAGCATGCTTAGTTCTCGTTGCCCGTAAAGCAAAACTCTCGTATTGGGTCGTTGACTCTTAAAGTCAACTCCCAAATATTCCGAGACAAGAATAAGCGGAACGTACCTACATCATTATTTATCTATGTACAGATAATCAGCGGTGCATCGGCAGAAGCCCCGTGCGCGCTACACTGCCCGCCCAACGACCTCTGCCACAACGCGACGTGCTGCGGCCCCAACCAGCAGGTTAGCGACTCATCGCCGACGCTGCGTTCGAAACGACAACAAACTTACATGCCCGTTTAACACAACCACACACACATGTAAATAAATGATTTGATTTGATTTGATTTGACATGTTCACACTTATTTTGCTCAAGTTCTCACGCGTCGTTCTTCCACAATAAAAGCGCGAGCGCACGTTTATAAATATTTGTTCCTCCTAATTGTATCGAAGCGCTCACGTTCATAATGAACGAGCATATTAGATGTGTCAAACACGAAGACTCGCGACTTATTGTGCAGCGGACCTTAGACTTGACTAGTTGGGTAATCAAATAATCAGTCAACACATAGTTCCATATCCCAACTAGAAGGTTAGCGAATAGCATACTGAGGCGCTTTCCCACAGTGAATAGTCGGACACAAGTCACGACGCGGCAAAATTGAACTAGTATAATTAGAAAAATTATACAGACGAATTTGACGAAGAAGGTTCTCAAATTTCTTGGATAATCGGTTAAAAGGAATCGCGGCTTCAATTATATTAAATGACCATGCGATTAGAGTACTTAATGTCTTGTCTTTGTTTTTATTTTTTTGCTTTTATGATTTTTTAAGGTAATTATTTAGTAAGGTACGCCGCCGTCTCTTTATTTATATTTAGAAGCTTCACAAGTTTTAGAAGTTTAGAAGTTTAGAAGTTTCGTGCTGAAACCTAGTTTCAAATGAAATGCGAAGTGGTTATTAAATTTCTTAATCACGCGTTATCACAGTTTTCTGCTTCACGCCCACTTAAGGAGATTTGACACTGTAGAATTGTAAAAATATCTTTATTTATGCATTTTCTAAGTTCCTACAAGTGTCAATCAAAATGTTGACGGTCACTGCCAAAGATACAAATATTAATAAATTCGTAAAGCCGCACATTCAATGAAATAAAAATAGGCTGATGATGAGACATATCGTGTAGATGTAGGTGTATGTATGTAGATGATATTTCCGTAAATACATTAAGTTGTAAAAAGGGGATTGTCGTGCAATACTTAGTTGTAGCTTTTCAGTTATAATAATTGCGTTGAACGTAGAAATAAGCGGTATAATAGATTTAGAGTTTAGTCCGCACGTGCTTACATTTCGAGTTAGACTTACATCTGCTGACATAGAGATTTAGACCGATCCGATCCGAACTCCTCGGAGAATCTAGAAGGGCACGGGGACACGCACTAGTGCGTGATGCCGTTCCCTCTAGAATACCTCCGAACCCTTTAAGTTTCTCGTCGCCCCAAAAAAGCCCGGTGAAGCTGAAAATGCCGATAGAGACAATCGGCAAACTCAACAAAAAAAAGAGATTTAGATGATAATTTTTTATGATATCAAGAAAATCATATCAATTCTAGTTATAGGTATTTTGCCTTTTATGTTATATGCTTGCAATAATTTTACTTAGACATATTCTAACCTAAATACAATATAACAGATACACAAATACACATAACACATGCGGAGTTTACAGTTTGCAGTCGTTTCGAATTAAATGTTTATTTATAGATTTAATATAGAATAACGAATTGTATTATATCTTAGTGTTAGATTATTTGTATCGGTTTAGTATTGTGATATCGACCTATTTTATTATATTAATTGTTTGACTAGAGATAACTATTTTGCTTACTTCTATTCATATTGTTTAAATGTAATGCTTTTAATGTATCAACATTTTTGTTTATTATCTTTTATATTTATAAATGGAACTGTTGCACTAAGTATTGTAGTTTTTAATTAAATAATTCTTGATTTGCTAGGTCTGTTCTCATGAGGATTTTAATAGAACCAAAAACTAATTCTGTTTGTATAGTCTAGAGTCACTTTTAGTTACACAATTCAAATCCTCGTAAAGACTATTTATTATAAAGACTGCGAACTTAATTAATCTTAACACTTGCTCAATATTTCATTTATACAATCATGGTTATGTTGTATGTAATAGTTTTTTTTTGTTTAAGCTTGTTAGCTCTCTCAGCAGTGTTTTGTTTATTTTTCAATTGCAGTTTTTCAGTTTAGAAACGATAAGGGTTCGATAATCTTTTTCAAGGAGATGCTAACATTGAAAGTGGACAGTATTCCTGACCGGTTGCCCAAAGCCAGGACACTGAAGAACGGTTCGGAAGCCTGAAACGTCACAGTGCATTTTATATTGTGATATTATTTATAAAACATACTCTTTTGTCGAAATCATGGCGACTTTTTATACGGATCCTTAGATTTATCGTGAAATTATTATTTTAATTGTGTGTGCCAATGTTTGGATGTACAAATTTTATGTGTAATGTTATAGAAACAGTAAAATCTTATTTTATTTCTATAATGACTTTAAATTACTATCTTTTGTGACGTCATTTATACGTGTCTACAAAAAATTTTAATTACTCGACTACTAGTCTCCTCTCTCAGTAAAAACAAATAATTAGAAAATAATTAATAATACAATTGCAAAAAATTATAGACCTGTGGATCTAGGAACTCCTTCACACTACCGTTTCTCCAGCGTAAGCGTACGCGTGTACAGTAACAGTGCATCTACTTTCTTGATGTCTCTCGGCAAACTTCGTGTTTCGGCTGTCGTCGGATCTCTATCAGTTAAAGAGTAAATAGAGGTATAAATAGAGATAGATACTACTCATTTTACTAATTAATAATTTATTGAGTTTAGTTTAGTACGTAATTGATTTATCGATTTATAGTTTAACAGCTCTATATTGTTCACACGAAAAATTAAAAACAAAACAAAAAAGTAGGTTGTTCTGAATCTATATATTATTACGTGAAACAAAAACTTTGTATCCCTTTTTTTCGCACACTTTTAGTTTATATAGAGAAGGAGTGCAGAATGCTAATATTTTTAAAAAATTATGCAAAAAAAAAAATACATTAAATTGAATAAACATTGTTTCATACATTTTTCAAAAATGGAAGAGGCGCGACCGAAATCTGTCAATGCCAAATTACGATCGAATTTCGGCCACTGGACGACCACTAGTTCAAATTATTATGCATGATAAATCTTATAATTAATGGACATGAAAAATGAATATTCGATTGAATTCGGAAATGTGATTATTACTGAGAGAAATTATTAAAAAAGAAGCACTGTACGTTACGCCAGCTACGTAACACCAGCGGTTCAATGGTGGCCGCATCCGTCTACTGCGTGACACGATTTTATTTTTTATTTTTGAGTGATTGTTGTTGGTTTCCCTTACAAGCATCACCTGACTTGTTTAAGGGTTGGAATGAATAGGTTCCTCAAGCCGTGTTATCACCGTCAATGTGTTTCTAGAGGGAATGGCGTCACGAAAGCGTGTCTACGTTCCCTGCTAGATTCTCCGAGGTGTACGGATCGGATCAGGTGCGTGACACGGTCAGAGTTCACGCGATTTATGCGTTGACGCGGTGTCTGCGCTGCGCATACGTTTATCAAATGCCTACGCTTTAGATACGCTAGTGTGAAGGTGCTTTAATGAGGCCACATTCTACTAAAATATTTAATTTATTTTTGAAATCTTTATTTAATCATAGAATGATTTATATTTTTTAGATCCAGCTCCACAGGTATCGTACATTAATATATCGAAATATTCAAATTGAAAATAATTTATTTTTAAAAATATGGTACGAAGTGTTATGTTATATCAGTTTATAAGTCTCACATATCTTACTGTCGCGCAGCATGCAATATTCTACATAACTTAAATGATAAAAACTATCCATATTTAAAACTTTATTAGGATCTTCATGATTTGCTAGTTCCATAAATAGTAGGTAGGTACCAACGTTTCGATTTGATATACAAACTCTGGATAAGACGTATCAAAGTTAGTTGTAAAATCATAAATCAGTATAAAATTAGGGTGAATATCATAAATGCGGAAGACTGAACTGTTGAACCATTAATTTGTCATAAATATCCGCCGAATTAGTAATCGGATTTGTTCCAGTTTACGTAAAAAGTTTATTAAAATCTCAGGCATAAATATAGGGGAATCGATTGATGTAACTACCTGTAGCTGTGTTGTGTGTTCAGTATGTCTTGTTCATTTCTAGTTAGTCTGGTTTAAACCAAACACAAATTAGATGACAGGTCTAGAGATAGTACTGACTATGTTTGTTTACCAACATGACTAGACTATATATAAGTTTCGTAATAATTATGATGTCGCGTCGTGACGATGATAGACTTTATCTTGACATATTTTTGTACGACAGGTGTAAATTTAAACCGGACTAAATACTGTTTTGTAATAAGACTAATAGGGTTGGGTACCATAGTACTAACTTTCGCCGCCATTTAAAATTAACAAAATTTTTTTGTACTTCAAATAATCACTCTTATTGCGGACTAACTTACAATAATAACTAAGAAATATAAGATTCAATTACTGGCACGCATTCTCAATGGCGATTTCATTGTTAAGTTTGGATAGAACTTATAAACGTGCCTTTCGATAATCAATTGTGTTCTTAGTAATAGAAAAATATACTGAATACAAATCAGCAGGACAAAAATAGTTTCACAATGTCATAGCATTGTTCTTGACATTAGAAAAGCCTATATCAATCAAATCGATCGGTACTTACCCATGCATGCACTTTTTATGAAGGTTCCGGCAAATTGGTTCAACCTTTGTCATAGAAGTTGGCAATTCCAGACGTAAGCTTAATACTCAGAACTTCTTTTCAAAGGTAAAGACACTTATGTAAGTAGTGGCCAGTCCTAGTTTTATTAAAAAAGTTCTTTATTTAGTTAGGCATAGAGTTCATAAAAGTTATGTCGACACACATTGTAGCAAGTAGCCGTATCTTACTGCGCCCCAATAGAAAATTCTCTTTTCAGTGTCAGTTGGATATCGATGTAAACTCAATTACGGGCATGCGATAAAATGCTTGATCGAACCGTTAGCTTTGTTGACACTCGTTTGCTCTGACTTCGTGGTACAAGTAAATGTTTTATTAATCCCGCTTTTGAGAAACGAAAATGTTTACGTACGTACCAGGTACTACATAGCGCAGTAAAATTAGACTTCTGTAATTGTAAGTAATTGGGTAACTGTAAGGAGTTTGTGACGCATACGCATCGCTTTTGGAATTGCATTTTATTATTTTTCTAATTGAAAGTTATAATATGTAAATGTAATGAACTGTGATTCCGAAACTTCAGCTAGGTTTTAGATTGGCGTTTAGCGACACGTGCCTTTAAAACATGCTAGTTTCATTAGCGCTTAAACAAACATTAAAAACTGCTTCGTTTTCCTTCATCTTTTAGAATAAGGAAACGTTACTTCTCTTTACATGGGTCTCTTTCACTTACAGGAGCACAATACACCATCGCCTACAGTAACGCCGTATCTGTGCAGACAGCGCAACATGGGTTCAAGGTCGGAGTCGATCTGTTCGAATTCCGGCAACGGACCGCAAGCAAGATCCGCTACGTGGAGTCTAGAGGCTTTAGAATGCGGGTTAGTAGAATAATAACGGAATTATGTAATTAAAACCTATTGTCCAGATCGAAGGACCAATTTTGTAAAATCATGCACCAAAATGTTACAATAATTTCTGTAAGGTCAACACGTTTAAGTACTTTTTTAAATGTCTTATATTATTCATGTTCGGCTGTCAGACACGTTTTATTTTACATAGGTGCACTTTAAATTAGATTAAAATATGGACAGTACAACGTAGCACTTAGATATTCAAGACTTCTCCGGTGATATTGACGACAAGATATTTCATTAATAATGCAAAATATGTTTCTTTTAGTACTCTGCTCCCAACGCCCGTGGCAGCAGGAGAGCTGGCCGTCTGACAGCCAACCAATCGCGCGGTAACGTATTAGATATACCTACGTAAGACGTAAAAACTGTCCATATCGCGTATTACTAAAAACTATGTAGCGTTCAGACGACGTACACGTACTTTATTAGCTTTTAAGAGAGATTTTCACAAAATTTTCTATTCAATTAACTGCCATTTTGGTAGAAATAAAGTTAAATAATAGAAATTGCAATTTAAATGATACTTTCTTTGTGATTGTTAGGGAAAGGCCATGGGCGAGTGTTGCGATGGTTATATGCGTCCTGTGATCTAGTAAAATCTTTCTAATCGCTAGTTGAAATGTTCATAGGAACATATTATTATAAATTATAACCTTTCGAGGTGTAGAAAGAAATTTCGTTGCATACCACGTTATCATTTTTATACAATATAATCTTACAAAATTGTCTTAGATTCGCTCTTAGATATATCAATTTAGTCTAAAAGGCTCTTAGATCAACCTACGGTTTTTTGTTTGTATACATTTTATTTTTTTTGATGTATATAATGTGCTCTAAGCGCACACGAAATTTATTTATTTGTTAATAAATTTTGTTCATATAAAACAAATGTTAACACAAACTAAATAGACTAAAAATATTGAACACCTACAAAAATAAATTATCAAATCGTATAGATATATCGTTATATCTTTCAATAGATAGGTACTTAAGATACTTAAATCATTCTACATAAGAGTTTTTGATAACGACTGTTGCCTATTCGGTTACCGTATGTAGTGTGGAATAATTACAATGGAACAGTCATAGATAAAAGTGATGTACGAGTATGTATAACAGTCATACTATACTATTGTCCTATAAAATCAGTACAAGTATGACAGACCATTATTTAAATAATGTCTT
Source organism: Eudonia truncicolella (assembly GCA_949315975.1). Lineage (NCBI taxonomy): Eukaryota > Metazoa > Arthropoda > Insecta > Lepidoptera > Crambidae > Eudonia > Eudonia truncicolella. The sequence continues at coordinate 5,272,465 of OX438829.1, forward strand.
TATGTTGAATGTAAGAAGGAAATAATAAAATGAGACAGTGCCAAAAACAGCGGCAGGAATATAGTACAGACGCCTGCATATCGACTTATCCAAAACTGTCAAATTTATTCAATACATTTTCAATCGTATGTCTTACGAATAAAGTTCAAAGTCTATTGAGGAAATTTGACAGTTTGTGGTAGGTTGATATGCAGGCGTGTGTACATCCCTATAGTTATACAACAAGTAACAGAAAAGTGTGGTCAAAATAAAAAGATCCAAAGCATATCTGATCTTCATCTTGTATGCAGAGTTACTACGACATAATTATTAACATTAATTTGTTGTGCAATTACAATAACACAAATGTTGAAAATATTTCCACGATCAGGATTATATAAACAAAATAAAAACATTTAATAAATAGCTTGCCTACTTCTTAACTGATCTTTAGTATTTGTAAAAATATTATGATCGGGTGTTAATGACGGTAGTTATTGACATTGAATAGGTGCATTTGGCTTTCAAAGTAAAAAGTAAATAGTGTTGAATAATTTCGGCGGGCCGGTTAGAACCACGATAGCTCAATTGGAAGAGCACCTGACCCGGTATATCAGAAGGGCGCAGGTTCAAATCCTGCTCGTGGAAATTTTTTCAGCATTATTTGTTTCGCAACAAAATTTGCGTTAAAATTATATAAACAAAACAAAAACATTTTTGTTGTGCAATTTTTAATTAAATATCTCTATTGTGACGTTACCTCAAAATAAACAATTCACAGCTCTAGTGGTTTAGTAACCTCTGTGTACTTACAATTATGATCGCTTATACTTCCTTATGCGCGCCTGAAGCGCATGGCTTTACTTAATAAATCAATTATTAATTAAAGTTAACAATTATGTCTTAGTAACAAACAACACATAGGTACAAGATCTAGTACGGATACACTTTGGATCTTTTTATTTTTACGATACCTCTCTGTTACACTTTGTTTGAAGTCATATTATGCTGAAAGGGTATGTGACTCATGTCCTTTCAGTTAGTGCTGGCGATATCCAAAATTGTTCCACAGCTAAATTTCCATATTAGCTTGTTCTATCCTTTTGGCATTATCAATTATATAAATAAACTAAAAACGCCACCATAGTAACAAAGATATGCTTTTTTTTATAAACTATGTAGACAAATCAGATTCATCAACCAGATTTTAGGTAAACTGTGTGTAATACGGGCAGCTTGAAGCAGTTTGGATCGACTGCCTCAAGCTGCGACTGCATAGTGCACTACAGTCTTCTATCAACAAACATACATGAAACTGCTCAAGCAGTTGCGACTGCTCCGGGCGGTCAGCAGCTCGTTGAAATGGCAGCTTCACTACGACTGCTCAAGCGTCCGTGTATTTTAATCACTGGATAACTGTTCGAGCAGTTCGTGTATACAAACCTTAAGTGCCCTACAAACAAACGAGGTATTCCTCGTTTGTTTGTACCTTCCTATTTACCTTATTAGGTCCGAATAGTTATTCCGTGTTGCGTTCCTGTCATTTAAACGTCATTTCAAATAGAGTAAAAGAGACAAAATAAGTATTCGGATCTTTGTTTATTGGTAAGGCACTATGAGGTTTCTTTTTACTAATATGAGGTATAGTTACAACAAAACATTAAAATGCAAGCGAGCCAGCTTCTCGCCGAATCTCTTTATGATATAACTTTATAATATATGTACGATCCTAAGTAATTAACGTTACGAAAGTGCCCATAATGTAAAATTATATACTTCTAAACATTGTCTGAATGCAACTACGTATTATTTTTAGATTTCCTCCAGATAAAGTTAATTAGATCTAGATTAAAACACAACTGTGTAGCAATAATATAGTAAATACCAAATCAAAGTTGTTGACTTCTTTGCTTTTATTTACTCTGTATTTACTACGAATTTGGTCTCTGAGACTAATATAATTTATATATAAATAAGTTTAGTTTAACATGTAGATATTAATTCTAGCATAATTACTAATTATAGTGGGAAGTTATATTTGAAATAAATGACTGCGAAATCACAATTTCACTTTAGTATTAATTTTTTTTTTCATTCGTTAATAGATTGATGTTCGAAACGATTAAGGCTGGTTCGATAGAGCATTATATAAGTTATACTTACCTTCCTATTTCGTTTAAACTACATTTTGTTTACTTATCATCAGACATTTTGTATCCTTATTTACTTGTAAAGTACAATTTCGTATGGGCATATTTTTTTATCTCACAATTATTGTGATACCTACCACCTAAGTCACCTATTTTGATACAAAACAATATAATATAATTGGGCATGTAATTAATGGGGTCGATGACCCGATAAGTATATGCCACGTGGATGACACACTTTACGCAAACAATGTTATCAAATAATCACCTGACGCTGTCTCAAGTAGAATGCGTTACGAAATGGAATAATATGTTAAGTGAGTTGTACTAATTTGAAGAACTTATTAAATCATAATTATATTTACCTATTATTTTTGTATATTATATTTATTGTTTTCTAAAGTTTACGCGAACACTACACATTGAAATGAAACAACTTTTACGGATCTACTCGCGTTTATTTACACATTAGTTTTAATTAATGTTTATCCTGACGTTTCGAACCCTTTGCAGGGTCCGCGGTCACAGGGAGAGCACGGACCTTAAACTAATGTATAAAATAAACGCGAGTAGATCCGTAAAAGTTGTTTCATTTCAATATTATATTTATTTATACAAGGTTACAAGGGCTTGATTTGCATCCTCGCCTAAATCATGACAGCAGTTGTATTGTTTATTCTTGTTACGAATATAAAATAAAATATACCTACAATTTTTATTCTAAATTTATAGTTTAGTCTGAATCTACCTACTACCACGAAATGAGGAAACCCACAGAAGGAAAGGTTAATACATACCACGCTCGAGCAACGCACACATAGACTCTCTCACGGACACGAATCTCGGAACAGCTCCCAGTGTACCTGTTGCCGTGTGTCCAAAAGAGGCTGTTGATGTGTGCGTGCGCGCGTATGTATGAAGCTTAAATTCTATGGGCCGCCTTATCTCCTTACTTTGCTACTACTGTCAACATCCTTACATTCGTCCCAATGCCCAAAACGTTCAATGAAACAATCAGTTACTAATGCCCCGCTCGGTGTTGATACAATTTTTATTCATTATGTTTGTTGTTTACTATCAACATGAAATTTGATGGCGTGGATGTAAAACAACTTTGTATATTTATATAATATAAACTTTACACAGCCATATAAGTTCAAATATTCAAAGGTAGAAATATTTAAGGTTCTTTGTAACACAGCAAGATTAATTAGGTATATTATGAATCTTAAATTAATCCGTGGTACGTAATATTTAATTATGCTTATATTGTTTGTTATTTTAATCACAAGTATTATGTTTTTAATAAAATGCAAAAGCAGCTTAGAAAATTTTATAGCACATTTCTACTATAAAATGTACTATACAGCAGTAATAATTTTGAACTTGATAAAAAGGCATAGCAGGGTTAATGAGCGCACGACCGGTCGATATGGAAGTCCGAGCTGTAATGATGTTAATATGGGGTGACTGTTATTGTATTAATAAGTAAGATAATTTTATTTGTCATTTTTAATTAAATAAAAATTATTTCTCATCGCTATTATTATTGTAAATTTACCATTTAGTGAATCATGTTGAGTATCCATAATTATATATTGTAGTTGTATAAAAAAGGAATATATTAATATTTTTGTCATTATATTAAAGAGGCGCTTCCTAAATTAAGGTGATTAGGTAAATAAAATACAATGACTTGGTGTAGCCTTAACTCATAAACAGTGATTGGAATCGAGTGGGCTAATTTACCTAAAGTTGACGACAAGGCATCTGCCGCACTGGTAGACGTCAATTATCATCATTAATGATTACTTAGCACCTAAAATTGTCTATTGTAAAATAGTCTCTAACAGTGACGGTATAAGCACATTTTCGACTGAACAATTGCAGGTGCTAAGTAATAATTAATGATCATTGATGTCTATGACTGCGACAGTAAGAGTGGTTAGTACCACCAAAATGATGTTAATTTATTTTATTGAATCCTAGATCCCGGCAATAGTTTCACGTCTTAGTTCACATGAAATTGCTTGTATTGTTGTATTTTACAGCAATTCTGATGTCCGCAATTACAATATATATTTTGATGTATATTGATAATTTCACAATTTGCTATTAATCATTATACCAACCAATCATTTACTTATGGTTTTACATACAGATGCCAAATAGGCAGTAGTAAAAGTGACAAGATAGTAAAAGAATGAGCCTGTTAGGGGTTGTGATTGGCAAGTTGTGATATTTAATAATAATGATAGGGTAATGTTGCAATAATCGATATTTAAAGCAAAAATATTGTAAAAATGGATGTTTGAATTGCTATTAAATGAACAATAAGAATAATTTAATGTCTTAAGACTAATGAGAAGTAACACATTTCCGGGATCCGGAATTCCATTAAAATAAATTTAAAACATTTTGGTGGTTTTAACCACTCTTAGTCTTGTCTTGTCGGCAACTTAAAGTAAATTAGCCCTCTTCATTCAGATCACTGCAAACTAATGTGTTCAATACAATCAAATTGCGGCGACAGTATATACCTCGGCTTGATAAGCAATAATATAAACTGTAACTATCCAAATAGTATGCATTTTTTAAAGTAAAGTTTTGAAAATGTAAATAATAAACATTATTAATATTTCATTATCGTAATGTGTAGGGCAGCTCCTTATTTGAGGTCACGCTGAGTAAGAAATAATGATAACTTTAAAAAAGACCTATGAACTTATGTAAGTAAATAAATATAAAATATATGCAGTTTTATTAAATTGTTTAATAAATATCCCTTTTGTTTCTCTTGTGTTCACGATTCCGGGCGGAGTGCGCATCTCAGCCTAATTTACCATCAGATGAAGCGAGTATATGTGAAAAGCATAAACCTATTTTTTTAAACTACGATTAAAAGTAATTATTACTATAATTGTATAAAAACATTACAAGAAATCAATAATTGAAGACCTCATCCTCACCCTTTGTTTCATCCACTTCAACTCACATAGTGACCTGCCCTTTATACTATCATACATAGTTTAGTTGGTAATGCAAATGGCGTCTAGCATTTTTTATTGTAGATATGGTAGAGAATGTGGGTAGATCGCTAAAGTAAAGTGTAAGGTATTTAGACAATATGTTGTTGCACTTTTAATTAAAGTTTTTCTAATCACACTGTTTATAAGCTTGTTAAGGCAGCTAAGATATTCTGCCACAATTATCAACATGTAAAATTAAATTCTGATAGCCAAAGATATGTAATACAAGGTAGAATACGTTGCATCAAAGTAATTTGTATGGCATTGAAGCAGCGCCAGATGAATACAACTCGAACTCAGGGTGTATAGTGCGAGGTTTTTGGCATTTGATAACGTTAACGAAAACGAGAACTTGTATGCTCAAATTTTGACTCACCGTGTTTGTCACCGAGAGGCGCTGCTTCAATATGTACATACATACCTTATTTTTGGGGGCGGCGTGAGTCTTAATGGAGCCGTGTAATCAAAACACCGTCAGAGGTTTTCTAGAGGAAATGGCATTACACAAGCTTGTCCCCGTTCCCTATTAGAATCTTCGAGGGGTACGAATCTGGACATACGTATACATACATACATTCACCCTTTCTCCCATAAGGGTAGATAGAGACCACTTCCTGACACTTGCTACGATTCTTACATGATTCTTTTGCTTCATCTACTTTCATTCATTTCTTCATACATACTCGCCTGTTTAAGATACACTTGACCTGGCATTTCGTTAAAATGTCCTCGAGTTGGTCAATAAACAACCGCCTAGCTAGGTCGTCCCCATACACCCGACCCCACCCGTCGACCAATCTGTTTCATTTACCATATTGATCAGTCTCTCCCCCCTCATTCTTTCTACATGACAACCATCTGAGCATCCCTTTCTAAATTTTTGTCACTCTCACGTCTTCTTCCAAACCACATCTATCCCTTATCTTTCATTCTGTCACACAATTCAATTCAATGTCATACAAATAAAATATTTTTTGTTTTGTTTATATAATTTTAACGCAAATTTTGTTGCGAAACAAATTACAAAAACACAATTAATGTTGATAAAATGACGTAAATGACAGTAGTTGTTGACACTGAATTGGCGCCTTTGGCTTTCATAGTAAAAAATTAAATAGTGTTGAATAATTTCGGCGGGCTGGTTAGAACCACGATAGCTCAATTGGAAGAGCACCTGACCCGGTATGTCAGAAGGGTGCAGGTTCAAATCCTGCTCGTGGAATTTTTTCAACATTTGTGTTTTTGTAGTCATACAAATGTTTTTATTTATATTTTTATTGGAATCTTTATTTATTTGAATCGTCTCAAAATATTTTGCCTACCACCCATCCAAGACGTCAGAAGAACAGGCGCAAGAAACTACACAGCTTTATATTAAAGTAACGAGATTTACAAAATATTGTCGTTACCAAATTATGGTATATTCGTTAACTTGATCGAACGGTCAATAAAACTCGAACTCGGCAGTGTTTCTTTCCGTATACAATATCAGTGATGATTGATGATATCTTCAAAATTACTGTATTGGCTAATAACGTTACTATCTCGATACAGTGCAGGTACCGACCTGTTAGTAGCAACTAATATTGTTGCGGCTTGCGGTGCAGATAGCACAGACATTTAAAATGTTAAGATAATAAATTTCAATGATAGTAGCTAAAATATTGTTTCGTCAAATGCAATCGATTCTCTGAAACGCTTATAACTATTTTTTTCTTGCTTTGTTGTTAACAACTTAAAGGTGAGACTGACCAGAGAGTTTAGCTGTAACATAACAGCATTCGCATGGCCAGAAAGAACAGTGAGCCGAAGCCGCTCGCCGCGAGCATTGGTTAAAGTCAGCAATGCCATAACACATCAAGCTCGCCGCGAATTGTATTGTTACCTTACGAGGATATACCAATGCTCCGGTCGCGGTCAGTCGCCATCTTTATATCTGACATGAGCCAGAAGTATGTGACATTGTAATGTCTGGAACGTCGCTAGCCGCTCGGATAGATGCTCCCGTTGAATGCAAGAAAATCATAGTGCATTCACCATAGCTCCGTTAGACTACTGGCTGGAATTCATACCTACCTAACACGAGCTATAGCTTTCTAAGTGGGTTAACAGAGCTGTCAGTTGTTATTGTTTTAAATCTATATGTAAAAGAATAATCAAGTTATGGCAATCTATCAGCGTTGCATAAATTTTGCAGTGGGCTGGTTTGACGTAGACACCTCTGCACCTACCCAAAACTGTCACATTTCTTTAATACATTTTCAAACATAAGTCTTAAGTATAAAGTTCAAAGTCTATTGACAGTTTGTGGTAAGTTGATGTGCAGGCGTGTACGTAAACAAAGTGCACATGACAGATTTTGGCTCATTTTGTATTGCATTTATAATTTGATTTCATATTCATAGCAGATTGGGTGCGATCATGCAAGTTAAGAAACTTTTGCAATGCTGCCGTTTTGGATGGGTGGCAGAATTAAAGTATTTTTTTGTAGATACAGTCATCATCAAAAGTCGTTAGACACTTCAGCACTTTTTCAAACAACATCCTTGTTATGATTAACTATTATGATTAGTTCAGAGAATTCCGACTGACTACGATATAATAATATTGTCGCATGTGAACAAGATTGTGTCATGCTCGAGTTGACACATCGTGATCATGGCGACAATATGGTAAGGCTGCGCTTCCACCAGAGATGTGCGAAGTAGCTAAGCGGTGCGCTAAGGTAATCATATTGGCGCATTTTTTCATTTCGCACCGCTTAGCTTAGCTACCTCGCACAGGGCGCACAGCTTTGGTTGAAACGCACCCTAATTCTAGGGCTGTAAGCCCAGTATGAAAACGTTTTTTTATTTATTCGACCCAAATATAGAGTGTTGTTTACCGAGTTTCTAAGTGTGACGGATAGTCGGTTAGGTGTTATTTTATTTTGAAGTTTCCAACCTTTGGCAGGGTCCATGATCAAAGTGAGACTAAGACAAGTGTTCCATTTCAAAGTGAAAAAGAATGCCGCGCTCAAATTGCGGATGCTTTATAAATACTTTAATCACTTTTTTATTTTATACATTATTGAAGTGATAATTATAATGTATAATTTTATAAATGAATTTATTAAGTGTAAACCTTTTATTATATTAACGCAAATATTGTTACGGTGGTAACGTGATTACGACTGATGTCTTGCGTGCGCGATTATACCTACACACACCTGCACGTCAGACTACCACCAACTGTCAAATTTCCTCAATACGCTATGAACTTTATACTTACCTACATATATGATATAGCTTAAGGTTGATTTTTGGATAGTTTGATGTGCAGGCGTTCTGTACTAGCCGCAGCTCTATACATTTATGTGAGATATTATATACCTATTGTATTTATGTACAAAATACAAAATATTATACAGGCACAGCCATTATATAGTGAATAAAGCCTGTTTGCCAACATTTTATTTTTGATATTTTATTTTTATTAAATTTTATTTAACGTATATTTTACATTTGAAAGATAAAATGTTGCCATAACGGGCCTGAATAGTTTTATTTATAAAAATAACACATAAGTAATTAATTAGTTTATTCGTTTTCGCAATCTATAAATACGTTGAGAATCGTGATTTAAACATGTTAGAGGAATTGTGGAAAGGTATTTTCACGGTTAATAAAAATATGTATTGAATACCTATAGTCTTTTATTAAACACCAAAATACTAATTCTGCTCCTTGGTGCACAGTGCTTATTAAAAACAGTAAACACCAACATTTTTAACTAATTTAAAACTTCTTTCTTTTAGTTGATGGCTTCATGCGATTAGCACATTTAGCCAGTGTCAAAGTAATTTTTCTTACAAGTAATACATAAATATACAATATTTCCTTCCAGTCACTATGATGATGGATGAATGATGATGAATGATAATAAAAATGAGAAGTGAGAACTGATATTGCCCTCAACCCCTCGAGTATCTCAGTAAAGATGTGGGGCTTTACTAATTCCTCGGCGGACTTCTTGAGAGAATTTGAAAAGTAAAGTTGCACTGTTTTGTTTCATTTGCCAACACTCATGCACACTCACGAACACTTAACGGTTAATAATCCACCATTATTTCACATTAATATTCGACATAACACAAATTTTATAAAATAAAACAAAACCGCAGACCTGACTCTTCACTTTCCCGCCAAGAAGTCCATTTAAAACTTCTTTCATCTTAATACAATACTAGTAATCCCAAAAAGAGTACATAACACATCAAGTACTATATAAACTATTCGAAATTTAAATTTACAATTAATTCGATCGTATTTTGTTTTATTAAAAATTAGGATAGCTTTTTAAATAAGAAGAGACTTAAAAACTACTTTGTCGTTTACATTGTGTGGTCAGTATCTAACTTAAAACAAGTGTGTTTTCCACGTTCAACGTTCAACAAAAAATTACTTATCGAAATTATACAAAAGAGCTGATGGTGTCCGAACAGGAATGAGTCTAGTGTCGCCGTTGAAAGCATTCGCTACTAAATACTCCCTACCATTTATGATCTTGCGTTTGGTGCTGTCAGTGACCTTGAACTTAGCGTTCCTGCCGAAGATCGAGTCGTAAGGTGGAGGCCGGCTGTCGTCGTTGTAAGTCCTCGGTTTATTGTCGAATTTGGTCTTCTTGCGTTTGTGCTTGCCATTCTTCGTGACTTTCACGTGGATGTAGCGCTTTATTATGAGCTGAAAATAAGTTCAATGTTACCTACAGACATTCCCATCAGGCTTTGCAAGTCGATTCTATAAAAAATAACTAAGTAACTAAGATAGTCTGAATGAGACCCGGTCGTAACCACTACCACAGCTGAGGGAGACCAATCACGAAACCGGGCTAGCTTCGAAAAATTTCAAACGCACTTTAATTGACCAGGGAATAGAACTCAGGACCTCCGGATATCGGTCATCGAGAAATCAACTTAATTTATCACCAGCTCATTTTATGTCACCACTGCTGGGGCACGAGCCTTCCCTATGGATCGAGTACGGATTGGTGGTTGTCAACTGCTAATACGGCTTTATGTGCCTTCCGAAGCACGGAGGAGCTCGTTATAATACATTATTGGTCACCCATCCGATGACCGGCCTTCTCAAAAGTTAGTTAACTTCAGCAATCGCAACCTGGCTGCGTTATAGCTACTGTCTTATTGGCTGACCCCAACGCTACTAAACGAATTACCGAAACCACTATTGGCCAAATGTGATAACATAATAAGAAATCGATTAAAGAATATTTTACGAAGGCATTATTTGACTGTCCATAGTTTGATAAACTAGAGGCACATGGTTAAATGGTGTCTCAAATATATCAATCAATATATTATGTATAAGTTATTTTAATTATTTAGCAAGTTGTTGTTAATATTTTTCTATTAAACGTACTAAGTGCCCACGAGAACGCTGCCGACAAACCGTTTTGCGGTTTGGCAGAGTATTGCACAAAATACCATTGTAAATTTTTTTAGAGAAAATAAATAAAAAAAAAAGAAAATAATTATCGAGCTCCTCAATTTCATTTAGTTTATAGACTTTGATGGTTACCTCGCCAATGAAAATTGCTATAGCTGCCGAAAGCCCGACGACCATGATCATGTAGGTCATCATCAGGTCGCTGTTCCTAAGCTGCCGGTCCTTTGACTGCAAATCCATCGGGCAGATCTTGGTGCTGGGCAAGTCACGACGTTCCAGAAAGTCTATGATGCCAGCTTGAAGGACGTAGGTGAGCCTAAAAGTGTGACTGATTGCTTAAAATGTTTTCTTCAGTCTTTTATTTAATGGCATTTACAAGAACAGTTTAGAAGTAGGTAATTGTTCTTAATATTTTTTTATATAAATAATACAGAATTTGCATTTAGCAACTCAAAGTGTCAAATGAAGCAGAATAAGTTTTTGAAGAGCATCTTTTTAGACCTATCGTTATTAACATCGAGTGATATCCCAATTACAATCTTAGTAACACATTGGGCGCCAGTAAAATTACTTTTGTCAGTCTATTTTCATTTACCTAACCGCACACATACACTCGGCGTCAAAAAAATCGCACCTCTTAGAAAATCACTTTCAAATGTCATTTACTCTTGATATGCACATGCAGTCGCATTAATTATGATTTTATTTACAAGGTTACTTAATTAACTTAATAAAAAACATTACTTTTCATTATCAAATAAAACCTAATGCAACAAATAAAGTGTCACAAAAATTCGATGCAAATTTTGCTACCCGTGAGAGTTGCTAGTTGCGCTTCCTTTGTGGGTATAAAACGGTCAACACGGGTTCAATGTGGGTCATTCGCTATTCAACCGTTGAAGAGGACACACGCACAGATTTTGATGGATACCACAGCTGATAAAGCCGCTCAAGTGGTTGCACTACTGCAATCAGGGGTGCGGCAGTGTGATGTCGCCCGGCAACTGAACCTGAGCCGTTATTCCGTTCGAAGAGTGTACCAGCGCTTCATAGAGACCGGTGGCTATATCCGCAGACACGGTTCGGGTAGACGTCGCTGCACTTCGGAAAGAGACGACCGGTTCGTTGTGTCGAACTCTTTGAGAAATCGTTTCTCCAACGCTGTTGAGTTGCAACAGCAGCTCCAGGCAGTTCGCAGACGCACCGTAAGCGTATCTACGGTTAGAAGAAGATTGAAGGAGAAGAAGATAGCGGCCCACAGAGCTGCTACGGGTCCAAAATTGACTGCAGCGCATCGGCGAGCCCGCTTGCAGTTTGCTCGTGACCACGTCGATTGGACCCTTGAGCAGTGGAGAGCTGTTCTCTTCTCAGACGAGACGCGAGTGTGTCTTTTCTGCAACGACCGACGGAGAAGAGTATACCGGAGGCAGGGTGAACGTTTCGCCCAAGCCTGCATCCAGGAGACGGTGGAATATGGTGGCGGATCCTGCATGTTCTGGGGCGGTATGTCTGCTGCCGGCAAAACCGACCTTGTCTGCGTCTCCCGGACTGGAGGTGCTCGCGGACAAGGGTCGCTGACTGCTCGCCGCTGTCACTGAGGTCCTGGAAGTGCATGTGGTCCCCTTTGCCGAATCTTTTGGCGAGGGGTTCACATTAATGCACGACAACGCTCGCGCTCACACTGCAGGCATCGTGAGCGACTTCTTGCAGAGGTCCCAAATCTCTGTGATGCAGTGGCCAGCGCGAAGTCCGGATCTGAATCCTATAGAGCACCTCTGGGACCATCTTAAACGTAAGGTTCGATCTCGGGATCCAGCTCCTTCGACTCTACAGGAGCTCCAAGACGCGGTGATTGAAGAATGGGGGCTTATCCCTCAAGAAGAGCTCCTGAAGTTGGTGAGGTCCATGAGGGACCGTATGGAAGCCGTGATCAGGGCAAGGGGGGGTAACACTAGATTTTAAGTTAATTTTAAGACACTTTTTGTACATTTTTCTTTGTAAATTATCTGTTGTTAATTAGGACTTAATTAAGGATTTTTATTATTTTATTAATTTTAATGTTGTTTGTATAATTATAATTAAACAGAAAGTTAAATTTAATTGTTTTTTGATACTCCTTTTTGTTACCTTTCTAATGATAACTTTCTAACACTATCCTCTACATAAGGTTTAAGAATTTTTAAAGATGATTTTTAAAAGGTGCGATTTTTTTGACGCCGAGTGTAGATTATAATTAAGTAGGTACATTAAAAACTAAAGTCAAAAGGTCTCTTAAAATGAAAACAAAGACTGCGGCAGTTGTATAATAAATAATTGTAACTTACACATTATCGAACAGCATACGCAAGCTACTTTCTTTTGGGTATACGAATCCTCTGACTTTCTTCATGAAAGCATTCGGCGCTACCACGTAGGTGCATCTGTCTGATTCCTCCACTCCTTCCCTGGCCTTCTTCAGGTAGTCTCCATACATGAGCTCGTCTATGGCAGTCTGTTCTTTGACGAATACCACCCCACCCTGCACCAATGGTAGGTAGTCGTAATCGCTATTCATCGATCTAAATTCGGCCCGACCAGTTGATATCATTCTGCTCAGGTAGGATATGTCTTCGTTGGGCTGCAATATAAAACTTTTATCTAGTACTAGAAAACAACATAGCAGAGTCTAAAGTCTCACTGCTGGGCAAAGAACTCTATCATTGAAATCAAGTCATCGCTACAATTGATTAGCTTAACCATAACGATTGTCAAATGCGGATATGTGATCGATCACTGATCACAAACCGGATCACACTGTGATCACAGATTCTGCACTCCTTCTCTATCTAAACTATAAGAGTGCGAAATTTCATACTCTTCCGTCCGCGCAATTTTCGTACAAAGTTTTGTTGTTGCTTCACGTATTTAATATATAGATGACATTGACAGTAATATGACAGCTAAGGTATTTATTATTTAAATTAAATTTTGCTCATGTCCATTGCGCTAACTTATTATTACACTACATATTTTATAAGTATTTTGCATGACAAGGTAAATCACTTTTCTTTCTTGTTTCCAAAGCAATAAATAAGGAAAAAATATGGGAACCAAAGTTTATATAGGTAAAAGCTACTTGTAACTGTGAGTATATTTTTTTGTTTTTTAAAATAATATAAAGACGAGGGTGCGATGATTACCTATATAATGCATCATGCAGTAGTCTTTGCGTCTGGGGGTTGATTTTTTGAAAAAAATACTAGTTTCCGTCTCTCTTATTCAAAGTTACTGATGTTTTATTTTTGACACAGAAAATTCTCGAACTGTCTTGACAATTACATTGTAAAGAATGCAAAAATTATGATATTTCATAGTCACTATTTATTATTATTATATATCACCGGTGACATTCATAAAATCACTGCACTCCATTTGCTCTTAACATCAGATGAAGTAGAGTGATTTGTCGTGCAAACCTTATTTTAAAATAATAACACACTTACAGTAGTGACAACGAATTGTACGGTACCCCCCTCCGGAGATGTCCATCGGTAATTTTTCTTGTACAAGTCCAGAGGGTACTCAATGTCCAGAGTGAACTTGGACAACGTCAAGAAAGCGGTCAGGTTGGCTGTGTAGAACGCCGACAGCAGTATTATGAACATCCACCATGTTGTAAAAAGGACCCGTGTTGTATCTACAGACAAGATTTATTAATCACAAAAGATTTTTTCAAAAGAAGATCAACTTTTTTTTTTTTTTGAGCGCGTGTGAACCGGATCTTCGTACCCTTGTTCTACGAGTACGGTGTCTTGGGCCTAAACTAGTGTGCATGTTTAGTGTATTCTGTAAATGTGTAGTGGCATTTAGAGGATCGGGTGGGGGGCGTTCGCAACTGTTATGGGATCGTCGGGGTCGTCTAGGACGTGTTTAGGACGCCTAGATGTGAACCGTCTTGTTGGTGGAAGGCTTCCAACATTATAGTTGGCGGCCGCCACAATAAGCTGGTTAGCTGCTGGTTAGGTGGTGGGAAGCGTTATCAAAGTAACGTCTGGAAACGTCCTTGATAAAGTCTTTGATAGTGGGAAGATCAAGATTACGGTGGAGGTCTACATTGCGATAGTACCACGGGCAACCCGTGGCACCACGCATGAAACGGTTTTGGAGGGTTTGTAAGCGATGCAAATAGGAGGGCGCGGTATGCGCGAAAACTACTCTAGCGTAAGTCATGACGGGGCGAATGCAAGCTTTGTAAATTGTCGTCTTATGATTAAGAGACATTTTACGCCGCCTGTCTATAAGGTGGAATAACCGACCTAATATGAACGCGGCCCTGTTACGGACGATTTTAAGATGAGGCGCAAACGACAATCTTCTATCGAGGGCGACACCGAGATATTTCACCTGCTTTACCCAAGGTATAGCACGGTCAAATAGACGTACCTATAGGAGGGCGACGTTCGTCGCTACCTCGAGAAAAGAACACTGCGGCACTTTTCTCGGGGTTAACTTCGATCCGCCATTTGCGAAACCAAACGCCGAGGGTGTTGGCGGCCGTTTGGAGTCGGTTGGAAACCGCGGCTTTGTCTCTACCAGACGAATATAGCGCGGTGTCATCCGCAAATAGAGCTAGCTCTACGCGTGGGGTCTTGGGTATGTCGTTTGCGTAAAGCGCAAACAGGATTGGGGAGAGCACGGATCCCTGCGGAACGCCGACTCGAATAGGACGAGGGGCGGAGAGCGTTCTTGCGACGCGGAAGCGAAAAGAGCGATCCGACAAATAGTCTCGTATGATGTGCACGAGTCTGTCTGGCACGCCAAATTGGTAAAGCTTATAAATTAAGCCGTTGTGCCAAACTTTATCGAACGCTTTCGCAACGTCGAAGAAAAGAGCTCCGGTGCCCTCGAAACGGGCCCTTTTATTGAGGCCGGATAGGATATGCTCCGTGAGGCGGTGCAATTGATGGGTGCACGAGTGTTTGGGGCGAAACCCAAACTGCTCGTTTATGAGAATATTGTTGGAGGAAACAAAGTCCCTTAAACGGGATACTAGAACGCGTTCGTACAGTTTTCCCAGCGATTTGAGAAGACTGATGGGGCGATAACTAGAGGGGCCGTTACGCGGTTTACCGGGTTTATAAATACCTATGACAACCGCTTTTTTCCACGCAGCGGGAAAGATTGCGTTTGTCATGGCGCTATTGAAGATAGCTACTATTAAATAGCATCAACTGCCTCTGTAATGTAGTAGTTGGACCACTGGTTCGGGTATCGATTCCCATTCGGGAGTATGTTGTAGATACTATGATTGGTTGGGTTATAAGCAGCCCCTTCATTACCATTGGGCACTCTGGGCAAGATGGGGCAGCCTTGTTCCTGCCAGATCACTAACCGATAACCGATATTACCGATAAATATAGGTATTTGTTTTGCGAAACAAGAATTATTGACTTTTTTTGCTTTTTAATTCAAACAAACCAGGGGCATTGCAGTGGGAACTCTATCTGGCTGCAAATAAATGAAAATACCAGATGAATAAATCTAGAGTTTTGCTCATCTACTCCTTTTGCCTGTTTTATTAAAATCTAGCATTGCATAAAGACCCCATTATTCTAAAGTGCCGAGGGCCTCCAATAGGTTAAAGACGGCCCTGGTTATAAGCCGGCTAGCTATTACCTTATCTAAAACTAGTTGTTGTCCGCGACTTCGTTCGCGAAGACTACAGTAAAAAAAAAGTATACCTATATGCTGGTCTGAGTCATGGTCTGTATATGTTCATTAAAATCCATTCAAAGGTTTTTACGTGAAAGAGTAACAAACACCATCCATACTTACAAACTTTCGCGTTTATAATATTAGTAGAATTGTCGACATAACAACAATAGTATAAAGTAGTATTGTTGTGTTACGAGAGTTGGAGATAAGATAAATAAACTGTCCACATTACAACAATGTAAGAAATTAGCAGCACTAACAATTAGAGATCTAATAATACTTATACTTTCTTGTACACCAAAAAATACTTTTGAGAATGAAATTATAAAACATTACATAGGGCGTAACTATTAATTATAGCTAACTAATTCCTCAGTCGATGATTTCGGGTGAATTGTGCATCTTCGGCTTAACTTCACCTACCACCTTATGACATTTAAAAAAACAATCGCATCCCCAGTTTAAAAAAAAATCGTCGCATTCCACTGTTGGGCTCATTCCTTCTCACATAGACTAAGAATAAGAAATTGGGCAGTCGTCGTGTCAAGACCGAAAAAGGGTAAATACTATAATGAAAGTCAGGGCACATCACCCATAACAAATCTTGTCCATTTATCAAAAATCATATGTCTACCATATAACTATATTTATGATATATTTCAGTGCAATTACTGGGGGCCATGAAATTATATTGAAAGGGTGTGACTAGAACGTGATGGATGACACAAGCAAGCCATTAGGGACGATGCGATGCTATCAAATCCATATCGGATTGACCGCAAATATTATGTCGCTGTACATAGATAGACGGAATGTGTAACAAACTTTTAATAGGCGTTTTAGTTTTGATTATACTACTATATTGGTGTTGCGTAATGTTTTTTAATGTTCTTAATAGCATTTATTATTAGAACATAATGGAATTACACAACTATGATAAGATTATTATTATTTCTTGTGGGGACGTCGCCAGCCGAACGGGACGATCCACTATTAAGAGAGATTAGGCCCTATTAATAACAGGAAGAACACAAGTTTAGAACATAAAAATGAATTTTATTGTAAATATAAGTATTGACAAGATATAATAAAATAATGTAGACAAGAACACAATTGCTAGGCAACGGCTGCTGTCATGCTGTCATAGACAAACGTAATGAGATGCTATCTCTCTTCACATCCCCATAACTTTTGTCTTTTAGAGTACTATAAGTCTAAAAGACCAATCTTGCTGCACAGGGCATTCAGTCTTGGCCCATACAGCGGCTTCGTAAATATGTCAGCCAGTTGTTGTTCTGAAGACACTTGTTTGACTTGTAAGTCTCCATTTTGTACACATTCTCTAATGTAGAAGTGCTTCAGCTTAATATGTTTTGTTCTTCGGTGGTGCTCGTATGGAGCATTATGAGAAAGCTTTATAGCTGATTCATTATCAACAAATATAGTTGGAGTTTCAGTAAGCTGTGTAAGTTCTTCCAAAATTCCTTTCAGCCAAACAGTTTCTCTTGCTGTTTCAGTCAGAGCTATAAGTTCGGCTTCAGTTGAAGATAATGAAACTGAATTTTGCTTTTGACTTTTCCACATCACAGGACCAGAAAACAATAAGACCATTCCTGTGGTTGAGTGACCTGTAGAAGTATCTCCTCCATGGTCGGCATCACTATATCCGATCAAATCGGGTCCTCTTCTATCCTCCCGACATTTTTTGTAAACGAGTCCTTTGTTTATTGTTCCTTTTAAATATCTAAAGACTCTTTTGACTTTTAAAACATCGAGTTTACTTGGGTTTTCCAGGTTTCGTGATGCTACGCTAACTGCGTAACAAATATCTGGTCTCGTTGCGACCATTAGGTAAGCCAAGGCACCAACAGCTTGGCGGTAGAGAAAGTTGTCATCGAGAATCTTCGCTTCATTCTCATCATCTCTAGTGGCTTTTATCGCTGGTGATGGAGCACATTTGCAATCAGCCATCCCAAATCTCTCTAAAATCTTTTTAGTATAAGCCTTTTGGTTTAAAGTAATGACACCATCATTGGTTCTATTTATTTCTAAACCAAGAAAGTACGACGCTGGTTTTGTAGTAATCTTGAATCGGTTTCTTAATTCTTTCATAAATTCTCTTCCAGTCTTTTCGTTGGTTGAAGCGACTAACCCGTCATCGACATAAAGTGCTATGAGAACACCTCTCCGGATAAATAAGCACGGATCTTGATTACTTTGTTTGAATCCAGATTTAACTAAGTATTCAGAGATACAGGTATTCCAGCACAGAGGTGCCTGTTTTAAGCCATATAGACTTCTTTTCAATCTGCATACTCTTTTTGTTCCGTCTTTGAAACCTTCAGGTTGAGACATGTATATTTCTTCTTTCACAGAACCATTTAAAAAAGCAGTTGATACATCAAATTGTTGAAGTACCATATTTTCTTGAGCAGCTAGTCCCAAAATAGCTCGAATGGTGCTCAAGCGTACTACAGGACTGAAAGTTTTGTCGTAGTCCGTCCCTGGTTTTTGAGAAAAACCTTTTACGACGAGTCTGGCTTTGTATCGTTCGATTGTTCCATCTGGATTAGTTTTAATCTTGTAAACCCATTTTGATGGTAACGGTTTTCTACCTTTAGGAAGGTCAACTAATTCCCATGTTTGATTTTCGTAAAGAGAAGTTACTTCATCATTCATGGCTTCCAACCAATGAGATCTATTTTTCATAGCCATGGCTTCTTTGTATGTCTGAGGTTCTGATGGTTTCTCTTGTTCCATAGCTGCCATAATGCAATCTTCGTATCTCTCAGGTGGTGAAATTTTTGACCTATCACGCAGGTTCATCCTTGAGCTCGATACAGGTTCTGGTTCATGCTCAGAAGGCAGTTCAGGTTGAATATCTTCATATTCACTTTCAACTTCTGAATAAGTACGAACACTGTCGTCGTCAGTTCCGACAATATTTTCATTTTGACGTTCTTTTGAACTATCAACATCGACTGCCCGACGCTGCTGCTGTTGCGGACGAGATTCAATATAATTTTCATCATCGTCACTTGATGAATTAAGAATTTCTTCATTCCTTGTATAATCCAACTGTCTTTTTATTTCAATTCCTGCATAAGGGGAACTATTATTTATTATTGTCATCATAAAGCATCTTTTTAATTACACGAACGTCTGTTGATGCAACGATTCGTTTAAGAGAAGGAACGTAAATTCGAAATGCTTTCCTTATTTCGGAATATCCTGCAAACATTCCGATCATAGCTTTTGAAGAAAATTTGTGCTCTTTCTTATGTTTCTTCAGCACAAACGTTTTAGCTCCAAAGGCATATAAATGATTTATACAGGGCTTTCTGCCCACCCATTTTTCAAATGGTGTTATCCCTCCAATGCTCTGATTAATGTTCCTATTTGACAGGTAATTAGCAGTAAATACTGCTTCAGCCCACAAAAACATAGGGGCCTTTGACTCTAGCATCATACATCTCGCTTTTTCAATTAATGTTCTGTTTTTCCTCTCAGCAATACCATTTTGGTGTGGTGTGTATGGAGCGGTCAATCTCCTACTAATGCCATTATCTTTTAGAAATGTGTTGAATTCTTTATTACAGTACTCAGTACCATTGTCGCTTTGTAGACATTTTATTTTATTCTCTGTAAATTTTTCAACTTCAGCCTTGTATTCTTTAAATTTTTCAAGTACTTGACTTTTATTTCTCATAAAATATACGCGGCAGTATCTGCTATAATCATCAATAAAAGTGACCATAAACCTATTCTTATCTAAAGAAGACGTATGTATCGGTCCACATACATCACTGTGTATAATTTCTAAAGTTTTATTTGTACGAGAGTTCGTTTTTTCATTTGTTTTTAATGGTGTTCGATGTAATTTTGCTTCAATGCAAATCTCACATTCACCAAGTGAACAATTTGGATCAAATTGTAATCCAATCAGACTTTCGTTTTTATATGCTTGTTTCATATCTTTTTCACACATGTGACCTAATTTCTGATGCCATTCTAGAATACTAGTCTCCTTCTTTGGTGGAATAAAAGTATCTTTATTTGAGTTTATAGCAGCATTGGCTTTAATAGTTTCCAGGTAGTACAGACCATCTTTTTCTCTATTAGCCACTATCTGTACTCCTCTTATAGTATCTTTTATTACAGCTTTTGTTTTTGTAAATGTTACAACTTGTCCTACATCTGTCATTTTTCCAATTGACAGGAGATTTGCGCAAAGGGTTGGCACGTACAGGACATTCTTCATGTCAATGATTCCTTTATCAATTTCAATCGCTGCTGGCCCTTCTCCTTCTATTTTAGCTGTTTTGTCTTTTGAAGCCAGTTTTAAAGTTTTACTCGTTTTATTGAGCTTTTTAAAAAGTTTAGTGGAGTTCGTCATATGAGCTGTACATCCACTATCTAAAATCCAGGCATTCTTGTTATCTTGTAACAGAAAACAACTAAAATTGTTTTTATCATTATCATTATCAGTTTTCTGATTATTTTTCGAAAGATTTTTATTATTATTTTTATTTTTGTTATAGTTTTTATTACGTTTATAACATTTTTGTGTGTTATGGCCTTTTTTCTTGCATATTTTGCAGAATGAATAAAATGTTTCCTCAGTGTTTTCTGAAATGCTAAGTTGGTTTCGGCGGCGTGCTTCATACTCTTCAATTATTTTTATTTTTAATTTATCGGGGGTGATCAGGTTCTCCTGAGACTCTATGGCAATCCTGAAGTTTTCGTATTCAGATGATAAACTGTATAACATCATTATGGATAAAAGCTCTTGATTTATTTCTATTCCTAAATCATTCAGTTTATCTACAATAGCCATAAACATCTTTAGATGTTCTCTTACATCCCCATTATCTGCCAGTTTTGACAGAATTAGCTGTTTTAGAAGGTTAGCTTTTCTGGCCGGTCCTTTGCTAGCATAAATTGATTCTAAAGTGTCCCACACATCTTTAGAATATTTACAGTTCTTCACTTGCTTAAGTTCGGAAGGCGAAATTAAAAGTAATAATTCGGATTTTGCCAGCTCATCATCATCAAGTTCATCTTGTGATGTAGACTTTGGTATATTTCGAATATATTTCCAAAGTTTAGCTTTCGTTAAATAAGCTCTGGCATGTATGACCCATGTGTCATAATTTTCAGGTCCTAAGGACTGTACCTTAACCGACATACTTATTGTATTTTATTCTTCCTTTTCTTCTTTACGCTCTGCTACCATATTAAGAGAGATTAGGCCCTATTAATAACAGGAAGAACACAAGTTTAGAACATAAAAATGAATTTTATTGTAAATATAAGTATTGACAAGATATAATAAAATAATGTAGACAAGAACACAATTGCTAGGCAACGGCTGCTGTCATGCTGTCATAGACAAACGTAATGAGATGCTATCTCTCTTCACATCCACCCGCATATCCTGCGGGCCATTTCTTCCTTTTTCCCGTTCTCCCCTTCGAGGGCGCTAAAGTTGATCCAGCTTTCACGCCGCCCCGTCGAATCCTGTTGTCTCTTTGGTCCAATGCTCTGACCGATAAGCTACCAAGGTTCCTGAGGCTGGTTATATATATCTATATTAGTCTATATAATATATATAATCTATATAATATCTATATAATCTTTCAGGCAAGTTTGTTGTTCTTACTTTATCGAAGTCCTTAAAATACATTACAAAAATTTTGGTGAAAAGACGATATCTATACCTACATACTATAGCACACATATAACGTCTGTTCTAATTGCCACGGAATAATACCAAATAACATTTGTTTACTTGATGGCAATTGCCTTGCCGTTGTTGAAGTGACATCTTATTTTATTACACACAATAATAACGTGGGAGCTCTTCTCGGTAGAAGACTATACATTCTAGATTATTTATAAGTATATATTTGGTAGAATCACGATTATTTAATCAAAATGCTACAAGCGTGAGCTTCTTGCTAATATAGAACTTTTTTATTATTTTAATTAGGTAAAAATGAAATAATACAAACTTGCTTCGGGCGCCAGATTAGTTCCTTGTTTGATGAAAGCGCCATAAACAAACCAGAAGCTGGGATACATCGTGATTGGGTGTTCTCCATCTGGGACCATCTTGGAGCGCATCTTGGTAAGCAGAGTGATGCACGGGCCGTATGATAGAACTGCCACAAGGATCAAATACCTGGAGGAAAGGAAAATACTGTTCTGCCTACATACATTATAAATTTACATGTTTTGGTCCTTCGAGCCCGACTTTAACCAAACAAATTATATGTAACTTAGTTTTCATTAGATATTCATTTTTATGATATTTCTATTGGCTTTTAATGGCTTTTACAGCGTACCGGGAATTTAAGGTGTGGCGAGAAACTAAATGGTTCCTCAAGTCGTAGTCATCGAATATTCTATGGGTTTCTAAAGGCGATGGCATCACAAAAAGCGTGTCCCTCAATGCCCCTATTGAATTCTCTGAGGTTTTCGGTTCGGAGTTCATAGATAAAGGTGATCCATCTTCGGCCTTATCGTCACTTTTAGCATCAAGTGAGAAGGAGGTTATAGTCCATGGTATGTACATGTAAGGAAAATAATAATAACAATAATTTGAAGATAAATAGACTCGTACATACCACACCGCATTGTTGAATGGAGCAAGAAGGCCAGAACCGGCCGCCGACTCCTTAGGCCTCTTCAGCATCATCATCCACACACCCTCGTCCAGATCGTTCGAGTATGATACCATGTCGAGGAACCTCGCGATCTTGGGGAGGAATGCTGCTGCTACGTCAACTAACTTGAAGTCGGTAAGAAATATGAAATAATCTTAATATAAATCAGTATGATTAAAAGGCACAGCTTAATGCTTTACAAACATTTAATTCTTTACGATCAATATAATACGCTTAATCATTTGTCTTAAATAGCAAAATATTTAATACTTAGTTAAAAGTGTAACTAATAAAAAGTCCAGTGAGCTTAATGATGTATTTTTTATATTTATACAACTTTTTATAAACTACCTACTTGTCAATCGCGATCGCTTGCCGTAGGAAACAGCGCGGAGTCGAACGGTGGAAAGCGAGCGTTACATTATATTTTTATGTAGGTCTATACTTATTTCAGGTAGGAATAAAGTGCATATATATAAGCACAAGTATCTAGGGTAGTGGCCCCAGTGTTCGATAGGAACCAGCGATCGACATTTTTTTCCTTTAATCATTAAACATAGGGGTCAGCAACTGATTTTAGCCTTTAGCAACATTTTAAGGTTACCTTTCTATTTTTTATTTTGAATGAATTTTAATACAAATTCAACTGTTTTATTCATTCCACTATAAGGTAGTATATGGGTCCGCTGTGCATAGCGTCCGATTTACCGGACGGGTCATAAAATCTTAATTAGAACTATATTCATTATTTTTACTTAGGTCATTGAGACAACCCCAACCGACCTTTATTTATCATTAAAATTGTAACAAGTGCTATAACAAACTTTATGCTGTAATGGGTTAATATGAAACACCTGCTTCCTAGCTGTCATCTCATAAAAGAACATCTATGTTATTTTTTGTGACGTGACGATGACTGGGTCTAAAGTGTCGAACACTGTGCCACTACCACTCACGCTGTTGTTGACGAGGCCGACCAAAGAGTCCTGCGGGTTGTGGCCCCCCATCTCGAAGTTCTTCTCCGGCACCACCACCTCGTATGTGAAGTTGAACCGCTTCTGCAGAATGTCCACGAGAACGAAAGCGACTCCTTGGCCGATGAGGGTGCCATCGTCAGCCCTCTCCACCCAGCTTAAAGGGCGATTCTACGAGAACAAGATCTTTATAAACTTTTACTGCCTTGCAAATACCTAAACAAAGAATAAGCTTCAAATGGTTATTCCAAGTTTTGTTGCCGTCGTGGAACGTCATTTCCAAATAGAGAAAAAGAGACAAAACAAACACGGAATAACTATTCGGACCTTATTCTTTGTTTATTTGTAAGGGGTATGAGTTGCCGTGAATTCGCAATGAGACGGAGCGACCCGTGCGGTAGTCGTCCGGACACCAAACGATATATACTTCAATTATTGAAAAGCCCTAAAACGTTTGCGTTGTTTCTAACGGGGTAACTATACGAAGTAGTTTGAATTAATCCCCGTAAAAATAATTATATCATTTTCAGATGACCTATCATCATCATTCGTTTGTTGATGAAGTGACTTGAAATGACTTGATAAACTTTTGAAATGGTGTTTCACCCGAGTTCTTCCCGTAATAACACGTGTTGTGAGACTCCATTTTAATTTCTATCTACCGTACTACTGTACCCTTATACTTACTTATGATAAAAATACTTGAAATTGGCTAAATGTTAAACGCGAAGCCATAAATTAAGATAATTAATTTTAATTTACTTTTAAAAATATGGAACTTGGTCCGGACAAAAGTTGTCCCTAATAAAGGTGGCATTAAATAAAGGTGTAGTTATTTGGCTGTTTGTTGTTGTCAGGTACATAGTGATATTTTTATTTGACATTTGATTAAGTTAACCAAATAGAAAATTTGTTTGACTTTGAAGTGACCAACGAGGTGAGTCCATCTTGATTTATTTATTATAAAGAACCATACTTACATTATAAGTTCCAATTTTAAGATGTTTCCCGTTGATTTCTTTGGCCAATGCCTTAAATATTTCTTCCTTTTGTGAATTCAGAGTATCTAAACAAATGTATAAGTATTTTACAAACTAACAAAAGACCACAATCAAAGGCAAAAAAAATTACCATAGTTTTAACTAAGTCTGTAACTTTTTTGCTAAAACTTGTATAGCTATTATGTTTACAAGATTGATAAAAAGACTAGCCACATAAAGGCTTGCATGTTACATATATTTTGAAATAGTTATAGGAACCTTTCAAAGTTATACAATGTGTTGCTAACTTTTTAAAATCAGCAACGACGTTTTTACAACTATACATTTAAAGCCAACGATTATATACAGGTTGATTTAAAGTACCTAGATAAACAACATAAATATTTTTTTAAGTTTCCTCGAACACTATTACACAATTACACGTTGAAATCAAACATTTATTAACTACAGACACAGTCTCCCTATCACCACAGCAGCACGGTCACGTAAAGGTTTCGAATCCGTTAAAAATAATATGCCTAAATCAAACGCGAAAAAGTAACTAAATTCGTTTCGTGTTTTAAGAGTATTTCATAAAAAAAACACCGTAAAAGTTACCTATAACGGTTTTGTCATAGACAGACTCGCAAAACGTGGCGTTGCATATCGCCGATATGATAAGTTCTACGCCGGTGGCCATGGCATTTTAACACCTTTAGCGTACACGTTAAAAACTGATTTGCAATAATAATTGGTAAAAGCAGAAGTTGAAGGCGCGACGAGGAGCCTTGGTGGCTTTGGCGCGGAGATGCGATGTCGCCGGGCGGACATGTCGCTGGCGAGTGAGGATGGCTCTATCTAGCCGTGTCACCACTCCCCTACCCATCACCAATGTCACGCTATATCCACATTCATATCGGAATACATAGGTATACGTAATTGTCGTCGGCTCAATATGGACATGACCATCAATAATTTTGTATAGATAAAAAAATTACGTAAAGAAACGACTTCAATCGCTCCTGTGCTGGTATAGTGGTTATAAGACCAAGGGTCTCAGACCCAGAGGCCTCGGGTTCGATTCCCAGCGATAACGAACATTTTTTTCTTTTTTTTGACAGAGTTTGCAAGGGTTCCTCAAGCCGTGTGAAACGAAGCACCGTCAGAGGTTTTCTAGAGGGAACAGCTCACGCACTAGTGCCCTACTAGATTCTCCGAGGGGTTTGGATCGGGGAGCGGAACAACCCAAGGGCGCCTTGGGTTGACTGGGGCGTGGTGGTGGGTATAGAGCGCGTGTGGTGAACCGGCTCGTCTTACCCTTGTTCTACGAGTACGGTGTCTTTGGGCCTAAACTAGTGTGCATGTTTAGTGTATTCTGTAAATGTGCAAGTAGTGGCATTTAGAGGATCGGGCGGGGGAATGGGGTACATGACTGTTTGGTTGGTGGTAGGTTATGTTTTATGTCCTCTTGGCTAGCTACCTTCAACTTATTGATATATGACGCCTTAACATACCTGAATGTTACGAATACGATTTACATTGTTGTATTCTAATAATTATAATTGTCATTCCCTAGTAGCTTAGGACTCCGGGTTAAGTGCGCTTCCGCCTTCGGCCTTTTCATCGCATAAAATGGTGAAGATCAATTGCTTATAATCTTTACATGAGATCCCTTCCAGGCAACCTTGCATAGTGAAGGAAATAAAACGATTAATATGTTTTTTGTAAAGAAACAACAGAGAGATAGCATAAGAGTCCGCTCGCCTCTACATGATGAAGTTATTAAGAAAATTTCTACGTTCGCGCGCGACGGAATAATTGCCACAATAAATCGGTGACACCGAAGACTAGCATGCTAGGCCTATGAAGGGAAGGGAGAAGGACGGATAAAGGAAGAATGGTCTTCGGAGCACTCGCTATGCTTGAGTCGATATGAGGCGCTGAGAGACTTCACGCGACGCCATCGACTACTTGCCGAGGCAAAGTTCATAAATATTTTTAAAAAACAAGCACCACAGTATTGTATTATCCTCATTATTCTTTAACTTGTTGTGCCATAATCGGTTAAAATAGGGTTGGGGTAAAGGCAAGAATGTAAAGGCAAAAGACATTATTGGTACACATATTGACAAATGACGTCCATAATTATAATTTGGTTGACGTTAACAAGTAAGTAGGTAAGTTAACACAACCAACAGCCACGAGAACGCATCTTTGGTACCTGTTAAAGCAGGGATTCGCAAAGTGGTCGATATCCCCCCCTTCGGACCCCTTCGGATTCGAAAATCAATGCAATATCCGAACAAATTATTTTAAAATGAATTACGCATATTTTGATAAAAAAAAATACTTACCGGTGGTCACGGACCTGAAAAAAAGACGGACGTAATATCACACTAAAAATTTGTGTGAAGCATGCAAGGTCTTACAATTTCGTTTGTTGTACATGACTTACACTCACACAGATACACCAGTCCGACAACCCGCTGCTGCCATTATACCCCGCGTGACAGCGCCAGTTTAAATTGTATCGACATATACATATAATTATAACGGGACATTTACATTTAGGATGGGCAGCAGCATCTCTCTGAGGTTACTCTCAACCTACTGCGATCGCAAACCCGCCTGGCTGTAAGCGTGGCGATTACGGCAAATACCCCTCATATTCCTTGGGGGAGGCCTTTGTTTAGCAGTGGACGTCTTTTGGCTGAGATGATGATGATGATGATGATGATAATTTACCATGTTTTATTCGTTGTAAGCTCCCGATATTTCAGTAATTTAAATAGTTGCATTTCAGAATCATAATGTTGACCTATCAAACATCATTTATAGGGCCACAGTGATAGAAAAGTATTATTTACATAACATAATGTTTAATGATTATGTATTAAGTAATGAATAATAATGAAATAATCAGTGCCATTAGGGCCAATTGGAAATTTAGATTTCGCCGATACTATACACAACTTTGCCTTTTCCATCATAGCAAGGAACTTACCATCACAAACATAATGTATTATGATAAAAAACGGTGTAAGTATTTAAATTGGGATGTTTAAAAGAGAAATACTGACAAATAATTTATTTATTACTTAGAACTAAAATATTACTCATCTTGGATTTATTTTGTAATAATTTTGGTCATCACAATTTAGTTTCAAATGCTTATTTTATAGTAGATCTGTTAAATTATTTATTCAAATCATTTAATCTATAGTAGTCATGTTCGTGGACCGTGCTCAGTGGCGTATACACACGGCGGCAGATCAACTTATCCAAACCTGTCAAATTTCTTTAATGAATAAAATTCAAAATTGATTGTAGAAATTTGACAGTTTTGGGTAGGTTGATCTGCCGCCGTGTGTATTTGGAGAGGCCTATGTCCAGCAGTGGACTTGTGTAGGCTAATGATGATGAATCATGTTAGGTAAGTATATCATTTTGAAGGACGCGCTAAAATCCCTAATGCTGAGTCAACTTTCATATCTGTTGTATTTGTGAAATTGTAATTAGAAAGTTGATTAAAGAAAAAATACAAATAAATAGATAGTAATAAGCAACATAACTATGTATCTAATGACAAAAATATTGGAAATGTTCATTGGAAACCAAACAACATTTTCAAATATAGAAATTAATCACGCCATAGCAGGAGCAGATCATAAGTTTAGTAAAATGCATTATTCAAAAGTATTTGAACGTTCGATTCCATATTTCTAAAATAGAAAGTATTTCCCTTACATTAGACAACAAAAGACAAGTGTACAAAAAGTGGACACAGCATAAGGGATTTTAGCGCGCCTTTCTAAATTGTATACTTACCTAACATGATTCATCATCATCAGCCTACACAAGTCCACCGCTGGACATAGGCCTCTCTAAGTACACACGGCGGCAGATCAACCTACCTAAAACTGTCAAATTTCTACAATCAATTTTGCATTTTAATGTTTGGCTATAAGGATCAATATTCATTGGAGAAATTTGACAGGGTAGGTTGATCTGCCGCCGCCGTGTGTGTGTACAGACGCCTGCACATCAACCTACCACAAACTGTCAAATTTCCTCAATAGACTTTGAACTTTATGCCTAATATATATGGTTGACAATGTATTAAAGAAAATAGTCAGTTTTGGATAGATTTATCTGCAGGCGTGTGTACATGCCACTGAGCACGATCCACGAACTTGATTACCATAGATTAAATGATTTGAATAAATAATTTAAAGAAACTACTAAGTATAAAATAAGTTTTTGAAACTAGATTGTGATGACCAAAATTATTACAAAATAAATCCAAGATGAGTATGTCAATATTTTTCTTGTAAACATCCCAATTTAAATACTCACCCCGTTTTTATCATAATACATTATGTTTGTGATGGTGAGTTCCTTGCTATGATGGAAAAGGTAAAGTTGTGTATGGTTTCAGCGAAATTTAAATTTCCAATAGGCCCTAATGGCATTGAATGTTTCATTATTATTCAGTACTTAATACATAATCATTAAACATTATGTTATGTAAATAATACATTTCTTTATACGTACGAGTAACATGAGTTTTCTTTTCTATCACTGTGGTCCTATAAATGATGTTTGATAGGTCAACATTATGATTCTGAAATGCAACCGTTAAACGGTTGCTGAAATATAGCTTACAACGAATAAGACAAGGTAAATGTCCCGTTATAATAATATGTATATGATTACATCATGTTAACAATGTTTTAGTTAGCGAGATTTAAAAAGCAGGGAAGTTTATGGTTTATATGGTAACTCATAAATCGCACACACACTAAACGGGCGGCCGGCCATTAGCATGCTTTACTCATTCATGATTATACGAGGTTACGTACGTCTTTTTTTCAGGTCCGTGCCGGTGGTACTAAACGCTATCGGTTTGTTGATTATTCACAGGTGAATTGTTTTTACAATTTATAACGGCGCATCGAGGCATTCTTCTTATTTTTGACAGATTATGCATAATGATAATGTCAACCGCGGACTAAATGTAGGAAACTGGCAGTGAGTGAGCATGATTATAGGCTCACTCGAAGCGTCTGAAATAGGTGTACTTGCGTGATCTATGTTAATATAGGTCTGTGTATAAAACCTACCTGTAGTAAGTAAACCACTGAAACAGCGTAGTCTAAATCGCAAACTTCGTTCAAATGAAGACAAGGCTGTATGGGCCAGATCCTTTTCTCATAAAAAAAAACCAAGTTTGTTTGTGAACTTTTGTCAAAATTTGTTGTGCGGAAGTTCTAACCAAAAAATTTAATTTTATTAATTTAAAATATTAGTATTTTAATTTTAGCAAGCAATTCGAGTCATAAAATGAGAGACGTATTTTTATCTAATTGTGAAAAAAACTTTCTTCAGAAAATTGTTTCAGAAGGGCATGTATGCTGTTTTTAGATAAGTTTTATTATTTTCTATAAAACAAGGTTATTCTATAAATTTGTTGCTATTTTCAGCGCCTTGATGGTAGAAACTACAATGAAAGTAGAAATTTGGAAATCACATTTGGCTCAGAATATGGAAGTTGTATTGTGTCTATTGGAGAAACAAAGTAGGATTTAGTTGTTTACATTATTCTCTCTATAGTGGTGTTGATCACAAGGTACCTATGTAACTCAGTGAATACACTTGTTGCTTTTCAGGGTTCTCGCTCAAGTGTCTTGTGAAGTTACACAACCAAAACAAATACGGCCAAATGAAGGAATCTTATACATCAATGTTGATATAAGTCCAATGGCAGCACCTCAGTTTGAAGCCAACAGACAGACAGACTTGTCAGTGTACCTTAATAGATTACTTGAAAAATGCTATAAAGATTCCAAATGCATTGATCTTGAATCACTATGCATTGTTGTTGAAGAAAAGGTTTGTGATTTTTTACCTTTTTATAATTTTCTTGTAGCAATACACATTATGATTAATAAATTTAAAATTTTCAGGTTTGGTCACTAAGAGTAGATGTTAAAATTTTAAATCACAGTGGAAATCTTATTGAGTGCGCTAGCGTTGCAACACTAACATCACTTGCCCATTTCAAAAGGCCAGATGTTACACGTAGTGGTGAGAGTGTGATCATACACACTATAGCAGAGAAAGATCCCATCCCCACAGTTCTGTACCACTATCCAGTGTGTATGACATTTGCTATTTTCAATAATGAGTAAGTATTTCAAAACATACAAATGAAAATCTATTTAAAAATTAAAGGGACCTTTGCTATCACCAACAGACTAAACAAAAAAAAAAATGCTGGTCTACTAGCATTGACTTGTTTTGATATCTATACACTACAGGGACAACTAACATTCAAGTATCTATGGTAGGTAACAACATTGTTTGAAGGTTTTTAATGAGGTCTAATTTTCTTTTCAGTATATTGCTTTCAGATCCTAGTTTTATTGAAGAGTCAGTTTGCACAAGCAGCACTGAAGAAGGGATCAACACATGTGGTGGTCTTCTAGTGATTGGCATGAATCAGTACAAGGAGTTGTGTTTGCTGGACCTCAACGGTGCAGCACTGGATGAATCTGACATTGTTCATAGAGCAGTTATCAGTGCTGCTGACAGATCAAAAAGAATAGTTGACATGGTAAAGAAGACCATAATTAGTGATGATACATTGAGGTCAGTATGAAATATATTTTATTACTGATCTCGTCTGGTATATTTTACACGAGTCTAGCTGGATTATCGTTTTTCACTTTCCATAATATGTGTAGCAAACTTTATTTAGATTGAAGTTACATAATTTTATTCAGATGACATAATTACTATACATGGTATCTCGTAAATATATTCGGGTTCAAATAAATAACAAAATTTTTTCTTATATCCACTAAAACTAAAATATTGCAACTCAAATTTTGGTAATTTTGAGTTATAGTCATAATCTAAGCAATAGTATGACCGTAACTCAAATGCACCCAAAAATGAGTTACGGTCTTTTTCCTTGCAGGTGTCGTAATGTACCCAAGTGGATAGGTGAGATGATATAGAAGAGAATTAAATGGATTTACTGTAACTTAAATACATCTGCTTTATTACAAAAATTTAATTGTTGCCCGATTGATCACAAATAAATTCGGTCATTGTGATGATAATGTTTTTCTTTGTCATTTTTAACCCATCTATGTTTTTCTTATTTCAGACAAAAAAGGGTAAAAATTAATTTTGCTGATATAATAACAAAATCTCATGTTTTATCATTAACCCAAAAGGATCTTAGCATAAAGTTGAAGAATTATAATGTTGATGAAATGACAATTAAGGATGAAGAAATGCAGGATGATAGTGATATTGAGATATCAGAGCCAAGTAAATATGATAGTAGGTATAATAATAACTAAAACTATTTCAGAGATACAGATTTAAAATAATTATCTCATTAAAAAAATATTTTAAATATTTTTACAGTTAAAATGTTTTTGTTTTATAAATAGCTAAACAAAAACCTTTTATAAATAGCTTGCCTACTTCTTAACTGATCTTTAGTATTTGTAAAAATATTATGATCGGGTGTTAATGACGGTAGTTGTTGACATTGAATGGGTGCCTTTGGCTTTCAAAGTAAAAAGTAAATAGTGTTGAGTCATTTCGGCGGGATGGTTAGAACCACGATAGCTCAATTGGAAGAGCACCTGACCCAGTATGTCAGAAGGGTGCAGGTTCAAATCCTGCTTGTGGAAATTTTTTCAACATTGTGTTTTTTGTAATTTTTACAGTTGTTCCATCCATGCCACAAACAGCAGAAATGGTTCCAAAAAAGGGAGCATCAAAGTGGATAGACATTTCATCAGACTCAGAAGAAGATAAATGAATATAAAAAAGGTTTATAAATAATACTGAAATAAAAAATACTTTCTATAATTTTGCTCTTATTATAATCTCTCTTAAATTAAACAGGCCATTGATTGATTGCATTTTCCCTCAACATTTATAATAATGAATCTGTACAGCAAGGAAGATTCAAAAGCTATTGGTAGCATCATGAGTTGCATGTAAAAATAAATATTTGTAGTTTAACCAAGTATAGCACATTATAATAAGACAATTGAGGAAATAATTACAGAACACATAAAACATTTTTAAGTAATAAATTAATATTATGAAATAAGAATGACATTACAGCATTTTGTGAATTTCATTGTATTCTGTTACAGCAATTCTGTATGAAGTAATATACTTCAAGTTTAGTTTTACAATTCATATCTACGAAAGAATGTAGAGAGTAGTGTCTAAACCTAATGTTAAATCTAATTATTTAAATTACAGTCACATACACAAGTTTTGAAATTCACACTGAATCTGAGTTCATTCCATTTTTCTGGTCCAACTTATTGCCGTTTGTTTTAACCATATAAATAAAATAAGTCATTATTTCCTTTTCATTCACAGGTAAAGTCTTGAAATGCTTCTGGATTGCCTGTAAAAATTACATAAAAGTTGTTAAGTTATAGTGATATTTAAATGCATTTATTATGGACCCTACGAAGCAAACCACGTTTATATTACAAAAAAAAAACAAAACTATACACAAAAACATTCCTAGTGCACATTAGGCAAATAACATTGAGCACAGTTTTATTTCATTGGTTTATTATAAACTGTAACCTACCAATAAATCAACAAAAGAAATCACTAAAATATTTATTAATTCTTCTTTACAAGCAACTATCATTATTCTAATACCACCCCATAATCACAATTTACAATAAACAACACTCCTAATAGAAAATTAAATATAAACAAATAGGTACAAATATCAGAAAAATGTTTTCAACAAGGATTGGTCAGCTATAAGGAATGCTTACATCTGCTAATTGAGCCTTGTTCAAGCCAGGCCTTGTCTGGACTTTGTAGTGCTTTTTGTACCTCCTCAGTGTTGGTACCTGCAGTTGAAACCAGTCCACTTCTGGTGAATCCATTTCTGCCTCATTGCTGTCATCCTCTGAATCTTTTAGCCTCCGCTGCTTTGTTCTTGCACATTGAATCATATTTTTGTGGTAATCGCAAATGTATGTGTGCCTTGCCTGAAAATTATGATTTGTCATTACTAAAACCATAGAATGGTCTAACCATAGAATGGACTACCAATTAACACAAAAAAGATTTTAATTAATCATTATTAGCTTTTAGTTAAATCACTGGGCATAGGGTTTTGATTAGAGATATCCAGATAGATAACATGGGGAAATCGAGATAAAGACATTGATCTCTCAATAAAGGAGGCTTGGGCAAAAAAACTAGTCAGGATGGTCTAATATATTTGATCACCCATCCAGGGATTGACCATAGCAAGAGTAGCTTAGCATTCACGATCGTTGCCCTTACGCGCCATCCAGCATGACACTTAGTATCCAGTTTTTATTTATGAATTTAAATAAATATTTATATTATTACCTGAGGATCAATGTTAAGTTTGAGCTTCCGTTGCATCACAGTCTTCTGTATACGTTTGCTATACGCGGCATTGCTCGCGGGTCGCCTGCAGCGTTCGCCGTCATCCACAAGGCAACATATTTGATCTGAATTACCTCTTGAGTCTTCTTCTCCTGTACTAAACCCGTTGTTCATTTGATACTCGCGTTGAATCATATATAACAAATACGATAAACTTCTACGCGAGATCTCGCACAAGGCGATTGAAAATAGTTCGACGTATTCACAAAGACGCAACGATGAGGTTATGAATTTTAACAATAGAGGACATTTCAAGTCTTGTAGGGTTATTGAAATCGGGCACAATTAACCGGTCAACTGTTTTAAAAATATCTACCACTCTAATAGGGCCAATACTTTTTATTCATTGCACTTGTGCACAAAAATGTTCATCATTATTAGTTTTGGACACTCGGACACTCTTTTATAAACACGACGAAATAATGAAACTTCAACACTGTAAATATGAACCGTATCTTTTTTCAGGTAAAAGTAATCATCGCCACTTAGGATGAAATAATTATTAATACCGATAATAAACAAGCAAACGACACAATTTTACACCGACTGATCGCCATTTGATTGATTGACATGATATTTTGTTGTTTGCATTGCATGTCCTCGTTCGTTCACTTGGGCAATGGGCTTCAATAGTTCATTCATTCAATAATAAAATTAAAGAAACCCCAGTCTTATACATATCATTATACGTTTGGTTTTAGAACAGCGTACTTTTGTAAGTAGGTACAATTCTTAAGTGAAAAATAGTTCAACCCGTGAATGTGTGCATCGTTGCAATATGACAACGTAGGTAGCTATGTTGTATTATAAACAAAAAATAAAGCCGACGCTTGAATTCGGATTGGTTACTATATGGCGCGGCATTCAATTTAAGCCAATGAAATTTTTTTCTCTGTGACATTGCTTGCTTTCGTATTCATTACGACAAACACGAAGTTCCCTACGTAATAAGCGCTGAAATCGTGTGCCCGATGTAACAAACACAGTGGGTGAGTTTTATTATTTTTTACGTTATCCATATTAATCAAAGTGGAAGTATAAAGTGTTAAAGTGGATATTACTATAAAAGGTTGAATACTTTGGTGATTTGCTAAAAGCGATATTTATAGTTTTACATTCTAATTTTGTAAGCAAATGGCTGCCGCGGGCCGGAGTAATGTGACTAAAACATAGGTACCTATAACAGTACATATAACAACAGTGACAGTGTCATAGTAGGTAAGTTTTTAAATAGGAGTAGGTAAATACATAATATTTTCTTATATGACATAAATAATTCTTACGTTGTTGGTATTTTTGTAATAAAATTGTATTCACATAACCTAAGCAATTGTCTCCATAGTCTGTGTTATTTTGCCTGCTTTATTTAGAAAAAACAAACCTATTTGTTTTATTTTAGAGATATATAATACACGCGAATGCAATGGCTTTATAAAAACTCTGATTTAAAAATTATTTAGTAAATAAAAAGTTTATATTTGCCCAAACTCCGAAGTTCAACCATAATATAAACAAATAGTATCTGTCTCTTTCTTTGACGTTGAAGATAATATGACCTTGACTTTTTAGTGGAATTTCATACCAGTCTCAATTATAAAACAAAATATATATGTACAGACGCCAGCACATCAACCTATCCAAAACTGTTAAATTTCTTCAATACTTTTTCAACCATATCGTTATGTCATAAAGTTTAAAGTATATTGAGGAAATTTGACAGTTTGTGGTAGGTTGATGTGCAGGCGTGTGTACCTACTTCAATAAACAATAAATTTTAATGCAAATAGAAAAATATACAATAACTTATTTTGTCTATGGGTACTTTGTGCCTAAGCTACGTTAACTTTTGTAAGATATTAAGATATTCTAAATATACCTAATAAAAATATACTTATTTAAAACTTTATAATAGTGTATAACTTATGTTATACTGTATAACTTAAAGTTGAATATTTTTGTTTTATGTAAGATAATAACTGTGTTCTTTTAATACTTTAGGTAATGTGATAAAATTATGAAATTTAATCAAAAACTACGATGATGACGGTGTCGAGCATTGAAGTTTTGATGTAAACCTGCTAAAATTTGACTGTTACATACAACCCATTTTTGAGATATCCTTGCGAGCTTCTACATCGATATCAACTGCAACATCAAATTTTTTACTATGAATATGCTACAAAATTGTATTTCGAAAGAAATGAAACGGAGTCAGAAACCTTATAGAAAGAATATTGTTAAGATTTTTGTGACTTGAAAGTAGCTTTCAAATTAAGAACTATAAATATTGAAAGCTAATTTCATGTACGCAACTGTCCGTTACGAAATAAAATATTTTTACGAAATTGTTGTAAGATGATAATTATAATCACTATTGCATTCTCGTAACAACAAAACTTGGTCCTCAAGCATGAGCCCTGCGTAGGTCTCCTATTACAGACACGGTTCTTTCTAATTTTATTTTTTAATGAAATTATATTTAACTTGCTGCTATAAGTAGATTATAAATATGTTAACATCTATTATTTTCATAAATTCGTCAAGTAAGTCATACTAATGAAGTTTTTCTCTTTGAAAAAACATTTTATAATTAATCCGCACTATTTAAAGGTTATGTTTTTAACTAACGATATTTTCAAATTTGTTAAATTTTTGCTAATGTAAAAAACAATGGGCGCTTTTAGTGCTTTTTTTGAAAATGTCTGCGCTTGACTAAAACTTTGTTACATGTGTAGAGAATATCCAAGCGAATAATATTTTATATGGTATTTTAATAGCTCTAAACCGTAACAATTCCAAGATATGAGCGTTTTTGTATGTTCCTAACCCAAAATTATGATAAATAGCAAAAATACTCGATGAAGTCTCGGAGCCGATTTGATACAAAATAAAAATCCATCATTAGATATTATTAAAAAAACGTGACTGGGATTTGAATTTCGAACCTGTATTTTGTTATAAAAAGAAACACCTTAAGTTACTAAACCAGCCAATACTGATAAGAATATACTCATAAGAACCAGATCTCTGAAGTAAGGTATCTGGAAAACCCTCTAATCATAAAAAAAAGTCCCGTTTGTGCGCAAGTTTGAAAAAGGCAACATGTCACGTTAACATTCTAAGAAACCTACT